>CM076572.1:1346088185-1347460806 GCA_034641835.2 Pinus albicaulis | reverse complement strand
AGGAACATCAACACATCTTCTTCAACGTTCATCAAAGTGACAAAGGTGAAGTTTCTATCTTCACATATCAAGTAAGTATCTATTATTCTATAATCAAAATTGGTAAAATGACTTCGTGTTTGCAAGGAGATCTGAAGTTTGTTTAGATCATCGAAGTTCCTTACATGGGAAAGGAGGATAGAAATAATCCTCGAAAGTTAAGTCATTGATATCTATGGAAAAATCTTCGAAGTTTAAGCATTGATTGAATACTTGAAAAAAGGATCAAACAACTCAAAGTATTGGAGATATCGAAGAAATATGTGATAAACTATTCTCTGAAGATGCAGTAAATAGAATCTCAATTATGAGATCTGAAAGAAATGATAAAAGTTAATCATCGCTATTCTAACTGGTGAGCAAGTTAACAAGTGTCCATGGGACAAGAAAGTTACCTCATTCAACAACTTATGGTTTCCATGCAAGATAAAAAAAGACAAGTTATGGGCAAAAGTATTAGAGGTTAAAGAAAGCTCATATCACCAGAAAAGGATGGAGGAAGCTAAAGAAAGGAATTTCAAGGAAAGAGGGAGTAAAAGATCTTTACTATGGTTAAGATAGTCTTCCTCACAAAAGGTCTTTTCATAGCTTCTAAATCCTATATAGGATATGACTACAATAAATAGATGCGGTGACATCATAAAAGCATTAAGAAGCAAAAGCTTGTGACATCACCATAGGGAATCATGGAGGACAAGAAGAACAAAGTTCATGGCAATGAAATATGATAGATATAGCTTTTGGGAACCTCATCGAAGAAGTTATCCAGGACGAGGCTCATCATACATCAAAAGGAAACATTTGCCAAAATAAGGATATTCAAGATTCTCAAAATTCTTTGATAGAATCCTCATCGAAGGATTCACCGATCTAGAGAAGAAGCAAGTGTTTCATCAGGAACTTCAACTTGTGAAGTTCATGGAATGATGATGACATAAGAGATGAAGCAGATCAAGGGATTGAAGACATTTCAATCAAGGAAGCTGCTGAAAGAATACTAGATGACTTGAAGGTAAATGAGGTATGTATGCTTGTATTTAATATTATAATGTCATGTCGTATGGTTGCAGGCAATGTTGCATGAAGCGGGGACGAAGCGGGGACTTTTTTTGGAGGCAGATACGCAGAAGCGTCATTTCCCAAAAATCTAGGAAGCGAAGCATCTCAGAACCATCTACTATATATATATTTATATTTTTTGCATTTATATTAAAAAAACATCCAAAATACCAAACTAGTTGTAGAAAATATGAAAACATGCACATTTGTATACAAATCATGATAGATATGGCATCCATTATACATCAATGGTTAATTATTCGAGCATCAACATCTAGATGCATCAACCATCTAGAATCTAGATTCTTCTCCTCTTGTCTCGCCTTTGCCTCTACCTCGATTGTCCAGGGATGTTAGTCAACATTTCCCAATTTTAATCAAACTACCTAATCCAAGCCTTAAAATATGGTGGAAAAAGCTTAACATGCTTGATCAATGATTTTGACTTGATTGAAGGTAATTTTTTGCTAAGGCCATGACAAAGGAGTTCAACAATTAACACCACCAACACTAGGGCACATGAGCACATAGAGGGCTTGGTGCTCTTGATTAAATTCCAATCACATACCCTCATACATGATATAATCTAATGAAAAGCCACAATATCATTGATCCTGAATTCCTGAAAACTATTAAGTTTGTTGAATTTTGAATAGGATATGAAATTTTATTATCTCCATATGAAGCCCGATGAGGTTGGAACCACTCTCAAACATCTTGAGACATTTCATGGTAATGTTAAAAATTAAAGTAAATTGATGAAAATGAAAGATAAAGGAGAATGTCTCTTTTACTTTAAAAATTTAACATTACCATGAGGGAGCAGCTAGGAAGCATTTAAGGAGCATCAAGGGAGCACCTTGGGAGTGTCCGGGAAGCCCCAACCCAACTTCAGTCAAAGAAATATTTTTAAAAAATTTAGAACGCTGCGGAACTGCCCATCTCCCTCTGGATACACTGGCGATCCCCGCAGATTCGTGCCTGAACCTCCACAAATCCCCAATGGATCCGTTTCCGGATTTGCGGATCGGGCTTGTGTGGTTCCATATTTCCAGGAATCGCCTCAGAATGGCAGAACCGCAGATCTTATTTTCAGATCCGCGGTTTCGTCGGAGGATTGCCCAAGGATCGGTGCAGGACGCGGTTCCAGCCTTGGATCCTTGGGGGGGGGGAAAGCATCGTGCAACACTGGTTGCAGGTAACATGGATCACTGCTCCTATCCTGAGAAGCATGATCAAAGAAAAGGAATCTTTTCCTCTAAAAGATATCGAAAGGCATGGTTCACACTAGATGAAATCAACATAATATATTCTCATATGAAGTATGAGATGATTGGCAACTATTAAGGAACTCTGATTGGAAGCTCCTGGGAATAAAATTGTGTGGAAGGAAGAGATCGTGAGAAGTGCAACTATGGTAAAAGGCAGACATCATCCACGGAAGAAGAGTTCACTAAGAGATCTCCTGGGAAGATATGTGGACTCTGATAAAAGTCTACATATCTTTAGGAAATGTGTCAATCTGTAAATAAAGGATGCTGATGCCTACAAGATGTCATGATGAAAGATCATCAGTAAGGTAAATTTTATTTAAGTATTCATATTTATAATTGAATAATATCTGGATGAGCTTATGCAGGGCAGCCAAAGGGAAGTATATGTCTTCCACAATTGACAACCATATGAAAGGATGGAAGATTCTTAGAAGAAATATGGTTCGAAGGAAAACAACATGACGTGAAGCTAGACCAGGCAAGGAGACTGATGGATCACTCTTTGAAGGAATTATGAAAGTGATGGGTGGTCTGTGCCCATTGAAGAAGTCCCGAAAGAAGAAGACTTTACAACATTACATCGAACGAAGAAAGTTACTCCAAGCAGCTGGACATTCCATGAAGTTGCTATAGGTCTCTGATTAAGAGGGAGCTTAGGTACATTCCTTTTAGGGATGGATTGATCATCCCTGGTTAAGAGGGAGCGACAGTTGTGTTTTTCTATCTCATGTGTCATGCACTAGACCAGGACTAGCAGCCATAAGTCTTAGTGAAAGCCATGGAGAGGAATGTAGACACATGGTATATGTATCTTCCCTATGTGAGAGGGAGAGATAGACACACATTCTTGTCTTCATTGGAAGAAAGAATGGAGTATTTTGGGATTTGGTAACCATCTGGCATCCGATGCTCTTTGAGAATGTGGTAGGGCATTCCAATAAGAGTAGACGAAGGACCGATATTCTTTGAGGATCAGCGATCACGATAAGAATAGTCCTATGAGTTCATACTCGGTGAACACCTGGGTGGGGTATGTACCTTGAGAGATGATAATGATGATTAGAAGTCATTAGTCTTGCCAATATTGTGCTTTGATCTTGTGGAGAGATAGAGCTGTTAGTCAAGGCCTTGCCATGTGACAATGCTGGTTAATATGATGCTATAACAGATGGATTACCAATCAAATTATTCTTATGAGATTCTTCAAATTGAAAGTGACCATGTACCCTTATCAATACCTCCCTAGTTAAGAGGGAGTGTTGGAAAGTGTAACAAGGATCGATCTTCATAATGACTATGTAATTAAGAATTTATGTAACGAAGAAGATAAAGGTAATAAAATCTATTTTGTAAATACTTGCTTCATGGGTTTCATGGGCAATAGGTTTTGTTATAGGTCAAAGACTTCTTCTTGATGTTTTTTAGGGATTTGTCATCTTGTCATAAATGTATGAATTAGAGTCATGTACATGAAGCATTGTTACACTTGTAATGAGTCCAAGAAACGATGTAAATATACCTACAAGACCGTGTCATCCTGCTGCAACAAATCAACTCAAAACATGATGAAAAGATCTCCTAGATGTCGGCCTCATAATACACTATCAGTCATGTTGCCTCATTGATATAAGTCACAACGGTTCAATAAGATAGGTCGGCTAATTACAGGGGTTGAGTACTATAAATACCGCACTGGACTGTGTAGAAAAGATGAGGAAATAGTTCAGATTGGTTTGATATTTTTGGACTAGATTGCAGGAAAGATATTCGGGCTAGTTACAAGATCAAGTGCGGAGTGAAGGTCTGAGGTTCTGAGCGTATAAAAGAGACATCTCAGCAAAGAACAAAGAAAGTATAACAAAGGAATATGGTCTCTTGCTAAGTCACCGGATACTCCTAAAATGCCATCGAATCCCCGAATCCCCGTATCGGACACCTACCCGTACCAGATTTGGCCCCAATTCAAAGGATACGACGTATCTGTACGGGGTATGGTCGGGATACGGCGTGTCCGAAAAGGGATACGCCGTATCCCGATCGCACCCCGTCGGATACGCCGTATCTCGTACAGTCGGGCCCGCGGCAAGCAAAATCGTGCTATTTTTTTTATAAAGTGCGATTTTTCTTCTCTATTTTCTCATCCATTTCATTTGTGAAGTGAGAAGGAGAGCTAGTGTGAGCAAGGAGCAAGTGTGAGCAAGGAGAAAGGGAGTTCTTTCGAAGAGATTCGAGCATCCGGTAAGTGCATTGTCCCTCTATATTTTGCATTTAGTTTGTTGTTAGTGTTTGCATGTGCATATGTTTTATATATTTAGTTGTTTTTGTTTATTTTTTACAATATTCATGGCTCAATCAAAGGTAGCAAGACAGAGGCAAAGAAAGGGGAAGAATGTCTCCATTGGAGATGCCCCTCCTGTCCCTCTTTCATCAGGGTCTGCAAGTATTCCATCCATTGGAAGTGGGGCTGCAACAGTAGCTTCAAATGTGCAGGGAAAACAAATTGTTGACCCCAAATACCCATTTTGGAAATATGCGACAAGAGAGGAAGGGGCAGCAAAAAAGGGAGGAGGAAATTGTTCATGGAAATGCAATTTTTGCAATGGCCATTTCAATGGCACATATTTCCGTGTGAAAGCTCATTTGTTGGGTATTCCAGGTTGTGGCGTTAAATGTTGTACAACAATTGAATCGCCAGATAGGAAGAAAATGGAGAAAGAGCAGAGTATTGGTGAGGCAAATGTGGCAGCAAAATAAAAAAAATCCAAGATTGATGACCCCCTTCCATTCTTGAGGAAAGCAGCAGCAAGTTCCCTTTTGAGACTTCTAGCAGGGGAGAATTAGCAAAGATAAAGGCAACTGCAGTTGGTCCAATGGACAAGATTTTCCAAAAAGAGAAAATGGAAGAGCTTGACCTCACCATTGCATTTTTTTTCTATTAGAACTTCATATCCTTTAATGTTGCACGGTCACCTCTATTTATTGAGATGTGTCGAGCTCTTTGTCATGGGGCTCCATTAGGGTATGTGCCTCCTGGGTCAGAGAAGCTCAGAACCACATTGTTGACAAAGGCAAAGAAAGAGGTGGACAAAATGCTTGAGCCTATTAAATCAGCATGGCCAACATCTGGGGTTAGCATTGTTTCTGATGGATGGACAGATCCAGCACGCCACCCACTCATTAACTTCATGGCATCATCCACGAATGGTGCAGTTTTCTTGAAAGTAGTGGATGCACTTGGAGAGTACAAGGATGCACAATATATGGGTGAGTTATTTCTCAAAGTTATTGAAAGTGTAGGTGTGGATTGTTGTGTGCAAATCATTACAGATAATGTACCTGTTTGCAAGGCTGCTGACATGATTGTGGAAGCAAAATATCCACAAGTATTTTGGACACCTTGCATTGTCCATTCATTGAACTTGGCACTGAAATCTATTGCTTCTGATGTGCTTTGGATTGGAGCCACTATTGAGGATGCACGACATATCCGCAACTTTGTAACAAACCATACAAATGCCCTCACTATCTACAAGGAGTACATCAATCTATCATTGTTGAAGATTGCAGATACACGGTTTGCCTTTTCATTCATCATGTTGAAGAGGTTGAGGGAGGTCAAGACCACTCTTGGGTCTATGGTTATTTCAGAGTTTTGGTCTTTTTGGAGAAAGACGGATCAAGCAGCCTCAAAGAAGGTGAAGGACATAGTGTTGGATGATATATGGTGGGAGAAGGTAGATCTAATTATTCAGATCATGGAGCCTATCATTTCCTTGCTCAGATTTGCAGATACAGACCAACCCATCCTAGGAGAGGCTTATGAGGGATGGGATTCCATGATTGAGTCTGTGAGGACCATTATTTTACAGAGTCAGTGCCCAGAGTATGAGACATCACCTGAGGCCGCCTTCACCGTCATACAGGATATTCTTGTCAGCAGATGGGACAAGAATTGCACACCTTTACATTGTTTGGCTCACTCCTTGAACCCAAAATACTACAGCCATGAGTGGCTGAATGGTGGACCTTCCCCCAGATTCCCTCCTCACATGGATGCTGAAATCTCACAGGGGAGGAAAGATGCATTGAGGAGGATTTTTCAGGATAGGGCATCCCTTGATGAGGTGGAGGATGCCTTTGCAGATTTTTCCACTGGCAGGGGGCGATTTGGAGGCTATGATTTGATTCGAGACAGGGGGGCTAAGAAGACCCATTCTTGGTGGGCAACTCATGGGGCAACAAGCCCTCCTCTACAGCAGTTAGCCATGAGGCTCCTCTCTCAGGTGACTTCATCCTCTTGTTGCGAGAGGAATTGGAGCACATATGGGAATTTGTATAGTGTGAAGAGGAGCAGGCTTGAGCAGTCCAGGGTAGAGACAATGGTGTATGTTCACACCAACCTTCGTCTCATCTACAGGTAGAGGGAGGAGTGGTTGAAGGGAAAGACAAAGATGTGGGATGTCTTTCCTGATGATATGGGTCTGGACAACAGTGTTGAGTTGGCATTGGCCAACTTGGATCTCAATGCGCCAGTGCTAGAGCCTGTCAGATTTGATGATGGATTAGAGGGGTCATCCTCCACACCAGCAGATGCAGAGATGATAGAGGAGGAGGATGCATCAGAGGCAGAGGAGAGTAGTGGTGAGCATGATGATCAGGATTTGGACAGTGATGCTGATTATGAGGATTGATGACTCTGACTCATTGAGGCTTCAGGCTTGTAGTCTTGTAGACTGTAGTTGATTTTCTATTTTCTATTTCTATTTGCCATTGGCAGTGTTCTAACACATTTGATTCTGATGACTTATTGAAAAAACTACAGTATCTTACTATCTTCAATCTTGTCTTTCTGAGTAAATTTGACGATTGTATCATGTATGGTCACTGGTGTATCAATGTATCATTGTAATTTGTATTATAGTATCAATGATGATGTATGACTCATGAGTATCTAATATCTATGTTTGAATCAATGAATTTTGTATGAATTTGTGCAAAAAATATCTAATTTTTAATATATTAATATATATATATTTTTAATAAAATAATATATAACGTAACGTATCCCAGAAGTATCCTGTTCCGGGGTCACCGTACCCGTATCCGATACTTCGAATCCCGGTATCCCCGTATCAGGTGACTTAGGTCTCTTGATATTGGGCTAACAAACTGTAATAAAAGGTGTGATTGCAGTGCGTGGAAAAAGAAAAGGCATACTGCAGAAAAGGTGACACCTTCCAGCTAAGTATATATATCTGTTCTAGGCTAGTATCCATCTCCCATACATGAGATATGTCCAAAATCATTTCAGGAATATGATTAAGTGCTGGAAGGAAGTGCGTAGAAAGAAGTCGAGCTTTGTTTTGAGAAGTAGGTCTAAGTTATACTATGCATGAAGAAAGGCCGCTACAACAAAACAGAGAACCCAGTCTAGGGCATCAAGACAAGAAGTCGAGCAGTCATCTATAGAAGATCAAGTTTGGATCAAGGAAGGCAACATCTTATTTAGAGTTATTAAACTAGAGACTAAGTCTCCCTAGTGTTGGTGCAGGACGGTGTAGAAAAGGGAGATTAACATAAGGAGCCCAGAAAGAGCAGAGACAAGGTCTTGGAGGCATTCAAGGGTCAAGGGTCTGTGTTATGGTCATGGTACTTGTCAACTGAAAGTCTATAAGAAGAATTACTTGCGGGTTTTCCTCTCCAAGAGGGAGAGGTTTTGGCTCTGGCTCGAAGAGCTAAAATCTTGTGTCTTTTGTGTTTTCATAATTGACTTGATGAAAGACCTAATAAGATAATGAAGAGAAGATCTAAGTAAGAGAAATAAGTTCACAAGTAATTATCAAGTAGAGAATTGAATTAAACTTCGCCCTATAAAATTCTCAACATTGCCTCTGCGCTGGCCTCACTGCTAGCTAGAAAAGTAAGCCTTATGGCCTCCAAAAAATCTCTCTGGGATCTGACACTATCTCTGCGTTGTCTCCTCTACAAGAAAACGAATTTCCCTCTAGGTCTGCATAGTGACCGCGTAAGCACTGTGTAATTGGCTCTGCGCAGCTGCTGTGGCTCTCTACTATGTACTCTCCGGCTCAGGAAATCTTCCAACTGGATTTACTACCCCTCACTGCAAGGAAGAATTGCCTAGATTTGGTTTTCGTCTGAGCACTTGCTCTGTCAGAAAAATTCGATCTCTAGATCCTCTGTCTCCAAAATGTGTACTTTCCAAATGACCCTTCAAGCCAATCTTATAGTCCTCTCGTTGAGAATTCAATGACCCAGATTAGATCTCTAATCAACGGCTAAGAGTAACTTTTGACTCGATCCATTTATTCTAGATCATTCTCATTCATATTCTATTAATTCACTTTAATTATTTTATTTTCTTAAGATTAGACTTAGTGTCCCTTTAAAAATAATTAATTATTTCTATAGAATACAATCCGAGTGGAATTTCACCAAATGATTTGTGGGTTATCTGGAATACATGTGTCTAAGCCTCTCCACAAAATTTGAGAATTAGAGCACATCCGATGCTACCCCAAGTCAACAATAAGGTACTTGGTTAACCCCCTTTGCAGCTTGGATACATTAGCACATGCCAAAGCCCACTATGGAAGGGCATGCCATTATGAAGTGTCCACCTGTTGACCATGTTTTGTAAGCTCTTCTACCCGATTACTTTAATGACTTGTTGTGCCGGAGGGCTAGGGAACACATTGGATTTTATGCAGGATTGCAGATGGTGTCCATTATGAGTTTGGTCTCCCTATATGGTGTCCTAACTCTCCAGAGGGCTATAATGGCATATGTAGGGTGTGTGTAGAGAGCCATGGGCCTCCACAACAATAGACAACACTCCATGGATCCCCAAAGATGTTCAGAAATTGCTTAAGATCCACCTATTGGACGAGGAAGATTCACTTGGTACACCATGCCCAATTGGCCCCACAGTTGCACCATACACTTAGAAGGTGACCCAAGACTTGTACATTGATGTGACATCACTTATTCTATCATTTGAGCCCTTACAGATGGTCTACAGGCATCTTCGACTTACTTGGAGACCCATGAGGTCATTGGTGTGCCCCCACACCCACTGGGAGCACCAAAAGTTTATTGTTTGGAGAACAAGGGGCCAACCCCTTGTCCATCACTTTTGAGGGTCCTATTCATCATTATGGCACTTATGGACCTCATTAGGCCTCTTGGAGGGCCCTACAACATGCATTGTTTATCATTTAACTTGTTGAGAGGCTTATTATTTGATTTGTGA
Organism: Pinus albicaulis; assembly: GCA_034641835.2. Classification (NCBI taxonomy): domain Eukaryota; kingdom Viridiplantae; phylum Streptophyta; class Pinopsida; order Pinales; family Pinaceae; genus Pinus; species Pinus albicaulis. The sequence continues at coordinate 1,347,451,164 of CM076572.1, read as the reverse complement.
GCTACTTTGGTGGACTTGTCACCAAAAGTTAGTTACTTTGCACATTATTTTATTTTAGGAGCTAATGTAGGCCGAAAGTAGGTAATTCAAACTCCTAATTAGTGTATAAATAAGAGTTTCATGAATTTAGTTTTAGATCATCACTTGATTTGAATGATTCTCTCTCTTGAGAACTTCACATTTCCTTCTTGGAAGACGAATTAGAGCATGGGTGAATTTTGATACTGGATTGGATTTTCTTATCTTGGAGCTTCTTTATTGGAAAATGTATTGATGGTTGGATATATTCTCGTACATGTAAGTACGATATTGATGCCATTTTCTTTTACTTTGCTGCATACATTGATCATGGGATTTTCGCTATTTTAAGGCTAATTGCTACATGCATTTACTGCTTCATTGTGGAATTATGTTTCTATATAGCATATCTCTATGTATGGGCCATGTTTGTTGAACAAATTGTCCTAGAGATCGAAGTTATCTTGACAAACCATATTCATTTGCAAGCGAAGTATAAACGCTTTTAGGTCACTTTCATTTTTGCCCTAACGTTGGACGAAGTTGCCCTTAAAGCCACCTTGAGCTAGAAACAAGATCTTTCTTCATAATTCTCCTTGAATCCATATACCCAAAAGGAGTTAGGCACTGATCCATCATAAGGTGGTCACCTTAAAACCTTTTCTTCACCTTTTTCCTCTCTCTTCTAGGTCTAGCCACACTCAGACACCTAGGGCATCATTTTCTTGACAAAGTTGCCATAGAAAAAGTTCGATCTCCTAGCCCCAACTGCGTTGGTGTGTCCTCAAGGTCTCCTCCAAATTTGAAGAAATTTTGACGATGGGATTGCGAGATATCCCAGGCTCTAGCTCTGAGATCAAACTTTGCCCACGTGTTCCCTAGGCTAGCGCCTCATAGGATCAATCTGACACCTTTAAGTGAAAATTATTGTTTGGATCCTTTCCCCTTCTTTGTTTAGGTTAAGATCATCATTGGTTGCTAAACTCCCTCCCCTTAACCTAGGCTGGGTCCACTCGGCCCCGTTTGGTCCCATTTGTTATCAAAGACAATTTATCTAGGTCAAATTGAGGATCCAAGTTTTGCAAGGAGTTTAGGGATTGAGAAATTCCTCTACAAGTCATACTCCCTTAACCAACCCCTTAAATCCTCACCTCCTTCTCCTAGACAGCCTTGTGCCTTGCTTAAAGAGCAAGCAAGCTCCATTCTTAATCTTCTTCTAGGGAAAGGGATCATTGAGGTCACTTCACATCCATTTGTGAATCCATCTTTCATAAGTGACTTCCTATAAATCGAGTTTCATCCCATCGATGAAAGTCCGTAAAGAATAGGGAGTCTTAGCTGAGGTGATAGTGGGCTAGGTCTCCATCATTGCCCTTGATCTAATAGTTGCACCTTTAGGAGTTCCTTTTAGGCCCCCTACTAGTTTGAGTGGTAACAAAGCCATTTGGAAGTTACCACAAATTTGTCTTCAGGCCTAGGTACGATCTCCCAAACTCCATTTTTCATTATTGATTGATACTCTTCATTCATGGCATCCTTCCATTCTTGGTGTTTGACAACTTCTTCAAAGGTGGATGGCTTTGTTTTTATTAGCTTCGTCATATATGCTAAATACCCAGAATATATTTTGGGCTTCTTACTTTCCCTGAATGTGCCTTTAGTTGCTCCATATCCCTCTGCATCTAATAGAGTAAATTTCAACTAGTTAGGTCTCTTTCTAGTTTCGGGGATGACCACAAGTTGCACGGGTTCATTGGGACCTTCATCTTCATGATTTGATTCTTCTTCTTCCTTGGTACTTTCCTCTTCAAATATAGGAAGTTCTTCATCATCAGAGTCCGTCTGGAGATCCTTTGATTTCTTAAATGCAACACTTTCATCAAATATCACATCTCGACTAACTTCTATTCGATGTCCTTACTTTATGTAGATCCTATTTGCCTTTGAAGTATTGTTGTAGCCAACAAATGTTCTCTTCATGCCTGGAGGATCCAATTTCTTCCTCTTATCCTTCGATAATATGAATATAGACCGGACAACCAAAAATTCAGAGATGGTACATGCTTGGTTTCTTCCCAGTGAATGCATCTTTAGGAGTCATGTTGTCTAGTGATCTGTGAGGACTTAGATTTTGAATATATACATCAGTCTTTGTCGCTTCACCCCACATAAATTTTGGCAAATCTTGATCATGTAACATGGCTTTTACACTTTATTCAATAGATCAATTCTTTTGTTCTGCAACTCCATTTTGTTTGGGATTGTATGGGACTGTCAACTCACTCTTAATCCCAAACTCCTTACAGAAGGTTATGATTTCCTTTGAAGTATATTCTCCTCCATTATCAGACCTTAATATCTTTATTCTCCTTTCTGTAAGGTTCTCCACTTCAACTTTGAATTCTTGAAATTTGAGGAATAATTCATCTTTGAATTTCATCAAATATGTTGGAAAATTAGAAAGGAAGAAAGATTTTCTTATCTTGATAAATACTTGTGATATTCATATGTTCTTATTAACTTTCTTGTGTTCTTCTTTACTTTAGTTCATCAAGCAATTATCAAAACTATAACATGAAGATCAAGGACACCAGATGTAGGCGGGAAACCAGGGCAAAACCCCTATCTAGGGGAAAACCCAGTCAACTCTTGTTAATTTTGGGCAACTATGTCCAAACTCCATGTTGTGATGCTCAGATGACGATGCCAATATTTTTATTGGATTCCTCTTTTGGAGAGGTACAAGATCGATCTAAAGATCATCTTGATCCGATGAGCAGAACATTTATTTTGAATTAATTCCACTTATGTGCAAGGTCTACCAGAATTGTAATGTAGGCTTGGAGCCCCAGCAGATGTGTCACACACCCTCACTGATGGATATATATAGGTTAACGTTGGAGGTCATTTTCACCATCACTCATCACACATTCTCTCTCTGCATTTGATTGGTTCAATCATCATCTTGGAGGCTCCTCTTCACTCACACGTGGGAAAAGCAACAGGTAGGGTTTCGGATCTGGTCTAGGGTTTTCAGCGCAGATTTGATCAACGTTGACTTTGGTCAACGCTTGGTCAACTTGACTCGAAACTCTCCCAAAACCTATATCTCTGTAGTCCGCATTTTTTGGCACAAAAATCAAGGCTGGACGTTGACTTTGACTTGGTTGCATTGAATTTTTGTTGCTGTTGTTTTGCATTGACCATTGACTGGACAACGTTGACTTTTGTAGACTTTGGGTTGATCGTTGTAGAGCTATCCGAGAGGGTTGTGTGACACATTCTAGTTGGCTGACCGCAAGGAGACTTTGCTAGTTGAAGCATCCGGTTGACCACCGTAACGCACCACAACACATATATTCTGCTGATCAAGTGAAGTGTATTTTTGGCTTGTCTTCCGTCGATCTATTGGTATGTTCTATCAACATTTTACTTTCTTGTTTATGTGATTGCTATTTTGCACCACAACACATACATTTTGCTGATCAAGTTAAGTGTATTTCTGGCTTGTCTTCCGTCGATCTATTGGTATGTTCTATCAGCATTTTACTTTCTTGTTTATGTGATTGCTATTTCGCACCACAACACATATATTTTGCTGTTCAAGTTAAGTGTATTTTTGGCTTGTCTTCCGTCGATCTATTGGTATGTTCTATTAGCATTTTACTTTTTTGTTTATGTGATTGCTATTTGATATCGAGAATAAAAGTAAAGTTGCATCAAGCATAGAACATCTACAAAAATTTACATGGAATCAGAGCTAAGGTGAAGACAAAGCCCAAATTTGTATTGAGAGCAATCACTGAAGAAGTAGCATTTGTCAGAGACCCATGGGTACCTCAAATTATAATGGCTTCAAAGCTGATGACAAGTTAACTGGCAAGGCTGACTTTCATGCTTGGAAGATGTCTTTGGATTTAATGTTGGAAGACCAAGATGTCATGGACTATGTGCAGGGTAAAATCCAAGAGCCTCCATCATCTACACCTGCTGCCACCAAGTCAAAGTATGAGAAAGGAGAAATCAAAGCAAAGCTAATCATCTGGGATTCCATCCATAAGAGTCTAGTGGCCTACATCTCTGAGCTGGGCACATCCAAGGTGATGTATGATAAGTTGGTCAATATGTTCAGGGCCAACAATGCAAATCAAGTCCTTTTCTTTAAGAACCAATTGAAGAATCTTAAGAAAGACAGGGATGAATCCATTCAATCTTATTTTCTGAAATTGACTGAGATCAAGAATAATCTTCTGGTCATTGGGGAGACAATGGCTGATCAAGAAATGGTTCTCACTGCACTTGGAGGTCTCTCCTCTGAATGGCATGTATTCATTACTACCATTCTCAATAATAATGTGATACCTGATTTTGATTAAGTATTGTCGAGATGCATTCAAGAGGAGATAAGAATGACGGAATATGAAAATGAAGGTAATGCTGCCTTCACCGCTCGTGCTAAGAAGAAGAACAGTGGTGGTTCGAGGAACCATGGAAGAGTAGGGGCCCAAGGAAAGAAAGGAAGATGTTACACATGTAACAAGGCCGACCACTATGCTAGAGAATGCCCTAATAAGAAGGATTCTCCCGGGGATGATGACAACAACAACAACAACAACAACAAGAATGGCAATCAAAGGAATAACAGGTTCAAAGGAAAGAGGAAGGCTCCCTCTGGTTGCAATGGAAATGGGCAACCTTTCAAAAGGTCAAGAAATTCCAGGGATGAGGAATCTAATGTTGTTGATGATAAAAGAAATGAATTCATTCTTGTATCTGCCCTCTCTACTGCATCTCCACTCGACACTATGGATGTCTGGTTGATTGATAGTGGTGCCTCAAGGCACCTCACTGTGTTTAAGAAGCACTCTTTGATTTGGTTGAGAAGGATACTAATCTGAAAATTATCCTTGGAGATAATGCCACCTATCCCGTGAAACGGATTGGGACTGTGACCCTCCACTTATCTCAAGGTCAAGTCCTCCGCTTGCAAGATGTACTATATGTACCTGATTTGAAGAAGAATCTTGTGTCTATTTCGGCCATGGAAGACATAGGTTTCAATGTGGCATTCGTTGATGGGAAGATACGCATCTGGAAGAAGAGTTTCAAGGAAGCTATCACGATTGGGTTTAGAGTTGATACACTCTACTATGTGGAGGAAGTCCACTGGGGGCTATGACATGTGATACTATCCATCAAACCGAACTATGGCACTGGAGGTTTGGACACCTTCATTACAAAGCCCTTCCCGAAGCAAGGAAGGTGGTGATAGGGATGCCCAAATTAAAAAATGATCATGAAGGTGTATGTCAGGGTTGTGCCGAAGGGAACCTTCCCCTGAAGTGTCACAAAGACATCTGATGTCTTGCAATTGTTACATTCTGATTTTTCTGGTATGTTGCCCGTGACATCCTTGGGAGGATGTTCTTATTATATGACATTTATAGATGACTTCTCTCGCAAGACCTGGATATACTTCTCGAAGAAGAAGGATGAGGCTTTCATCTGGTTTCGTACTTTCAAAGCCTTGGTGGAAAATCAAACAGGAAAGAAGATCAAGATTTTAAGGACAGATAATGGCACTAAATATGAGATGAACGAGTTCAATAACTTTTGCAGAGAAGCTGGCATCAAGAGGGAGACCACAACCGTATATACTCCTGAGCAAAATGGCGTTGCTGAAAGAAAGAACAAGACCATTGTGAAAGCTACCCATGCCATGCTATGTGACCAAGGCCTTCCGAAGTTTCTGTGGGGAGAAGCTGCGAACACTGCTGTGTACATACAAAATCGATGCCCGCATTCCGCTCTGGACTCCAAAACTCCCGAAGAGGTTTTCTCTGGTAAGAAACCTGACGTCTCTCATTTTAGAGTTTTTGGTTGTCCCGTTTATTTTCATGTGCCGAAGGAAAAGAGGAGCAAGCTGGATGCTTCTGGAAAAAGGGAATGTTTGTGGGCTACAATGAAACTTGTTAAAATTTGGGTACCAGAGGACAAGTGGTTCCCTAAGGCTTTGATCTTTTGGCCTAGAGAAAAATGTCCAAGAGAATTTAACTTTTTCCTCCTAAAGTGATTTTATAAGTTGTAAAGTCAAATCTAATTTAAAAGTGACTTTAAGTGATAAAGTTACTAAGTCTAATTTTAAAGTGACTTTAATAAAGTCAATTTGAAATTAGAAAGTGAAAAGTGACTTTGGAAATAAATGAGTAAGAGGGTCTTTATTAAAGTGGAGTGAATTAAAAAATAGAAAGTGAGATTTAAATGCACATTTAATCTCAGCCCTAGATCTAAAGTTATCTCAGCCATTGGATTTAGGGATTCCCCAAAAGTCACTTTGGGTTAGGTTAAAGGAGGAAAAGAGGGAAAAGATCATTCAGTCTTTCATGAGTAGATTGAGAGAGGAGGAGAAGAGGGCAAGGAGAAATTTCTGAGTGGAGGGAGAGCAGCAAAGACACAACAAATCCGTACAGCAGCTCGGCACATTTCCCAAGGCAGTATTTTAGGACAACAACATTTACTTGGCACGTTTACCAAGGCATCACTGTTTGCAAGCATTTCAAGGCAAGGTACAATGCTGTTTTCGAGGAGAACATTTAGAAGTCAAAGGCATGATTTTCAAGGTTGTTTTCAGGGCACGAAAATCAAGGGGACTGTTGTATGTGTTCGTATAGTTCCGTACAACCAGATTTCGTCATGAATTTCGAGGCAACAAGTACAACAATTAATGCTACATTTAATACTGTAATTTTCAGTTTGCCGTTGGCACAATTTTCAAGTTGGAAAGTTGGCACGAAAATCAAGATAAGTGGGTTATTGTGTTTGCTGTAATTTTTGTTGTGTTTTTCAGTTATTTGTAAAAGCATTTTCCAGAAATAAAGAAGTGCTCTCGAACTGGTTTTCCACAAGAGTTGTAGGGGGTTTTTCTAGGGTCGCGTTGACCAAAAATCAACGTCTCATTTTCTGTGTGTGGCTGAAAATATTTCTGTGTTTATATTTCTGCAATTTCCAGCGCTTTGAAATTTCCAGAATTTGTGTTTTCAGAAAATATTTATTTTTCCAGCTTGTTGAATGTATGGTTATGGGAATGAGCATTTAACTATATGGGAGTAATAAGGAGAAACTGACAACCGGGGTTGGGTCACAAAATTTCTACAGAACTTCGAAGGCTTGTAGAGTCTATGTGCCTGGTCAAAGAGAAGTGGAGATTTGGCATGATGTTACCTTTGATGAAGATGCTTCCCTCAGGAAAGTGATAAATCTTTCGAGCTCTGAGGAAGATCATGAAGTAAGGTTTGGGAATCAGGAAGAACTGAAGGATGAGATGATGCCCGATGTTGAAGGATCGATGGAACCTATTGATCCACCTCCTTCACTGAAGAGAAGACCCTCATGGCTTCGGGATACTCTCGAAGATGCCGAGAGGCATATGGCCCCAAGGGGGACATTCCGTGAAAGAAAGAAGCCGAATAGGTACCAAGGGTATCTAGCAGCCATGAGTACAATCATACAATCTGAGCCTGGATCTTTTGAAGAAGCTGTAAAGCATCAAGTCTGGAAGGATGCTATGCACGAAGAGTATGAGTCCATTATGAAGAATGATGTCTGGGATGTGGTCCGAGACTGGAGGACAAAGATGTTGTCACCTCGAAATGGCTCTATAAGATCAAGAATGGATCTGATGTTAGTGTCGAAAAGTTCAAGGCAAGATTCGTTGCCCGAGGCTTCTCTCAAAAGGAAGGCATAGACTATGATGACATATTTGTGAAAAATCCTAGATCTGGATTCCTAATGCAACAAATATGAATTACTTCTCCTATTATGTTTCATAATTATTTCATTCCAGTGAAATATTGAAGTAATTTATGAAGCAGTCTACACAACCAATATTGCGGAATAAATCTAAGTGCTGAAACAATTTGAACAAAATATAATGAAAAGCAACCATATTTGACACAGTTATTTTTGGACTAAGGCCCCGGAAAAACCCAACTCGGGAAAACCAGTGCAACAAATCTGAGGGTTTTATATTATTAAGCAACAGTATCTTGAGTACAACTAGGGTGCCATCATCCAGAAAACTTTTCTGAGAAATCTAGAAAACAAATCTAATTGTGAGATATACCTCACTCTGCAAGTCTCCGGCTGATCTAAACATCGCTGGTGAAGCCCTTCTCTGCCTCTGCATGAGTGCTTACGCTGGAACTACGTAAGTCTGCGTGGGCAAGCCTGAGAAACCGCGTCACCTCTCTCCGCAACTGATCTAACTGATCTAAAACTGGATTTTGGCCCTCGTGGCTTAGAAACCCCAGCCTCTAGCTATCTCCAGACTGACTTCAAGAGACACTGCAATGCTTCTGCGTGATTTCCTACAGGGACTGCGTCACCTCTTCAGAAAACTACGCTGTCTCTTTCCGCGTAAATGTTGCCTCTCTCTATAATGTACTCCTGGTTCTCCTGACTAGTTACTGCTTCTGCTCCTCTCTGGATCTGATCACTGAATCACAATCACTTAGCAAACCTTGCCCTAGTGATTTGATTATGATCAAACGCTGTGTCTCCTCACACAAACTCGAAAATACTCAATGACTCAAGTGTCTTAATGTATTTTCCATAGGCCCCTCACCCTCCTTATATTCTTCCGTTGACCCTTCAACGGCCAAGATTAAAACATAATCAAGGGCTAAGATTAACTTGGAGGTGATCCATGACTTTTTTTAGAAGATTCACACTTAGTTTAATTAATACCCTTTAATTAATCAATTTTCCTAAGTTTAGACTTAGGAAAACATTAAAAAACGATTAATTAATTTAATTAAACCATCTCTAAGTGGAATTTTCCAAAACCATTTCTGGGTTTTATGGAATATATGTGTCCTAGCCTATATACCGAGTTACAAGGCTAGAGCACATCCGATGCTACAATAAATCAACACTCCCTCTTAGCGTGGAAAGTGCTCTAGAAAAAACAATTCAATGTGCTGCTTTGACTTCTGAAACATTTGTTATTGTTCTGTTGATGCTGCTCACCAATACTGCACAAGAAAATGCTGCATTTGTACTGCTGCTGACTCTGCATACTGCTGCCAACTCCCACTATACTGCAACTCCGTCTGAATTCTGCAACCATGCTGCTGCACTGCGTGAGCACTGCTCTGCATTGCGCTGCACCATTGTGCACTGTGCTGCTGCTGCTCAACTACTGCTGCTTCAGAAAAACATCCGAAATTGGACTAGTAAATCTGCAACTGAAAAATAAGACTGACTGCTGCTAGCTTCTGCACTAGCTCTCTGAAAAAATACTGCGCTGTTGCTGCTCTGCACTGTGTGAGCACTGCACTGCACTGCGCTGCTGTTGCTCAACTGTTGATGTTGTTGCTCCCTCTCTGCGCTGATTAGGCTCTAGTATTGCTGGCTACTACACTGTCTTTTCATCTTCTACTGCAACTGTCCATCTTGCTATTGTCTTGAGGCTGCCGTCGCTCACATGTGATCCAAGAGTCCAAAAATACTCAAGGATCCTGCCACTTGTAGATTCTGGATCTACAACTCCAAGTTAGCCCACTTCTCTCCTTTCGGAATATGAGCTAACATAGCACAATCTTTTTCTGCCTCAATCATGGCAGCTCTTGCTTGTGGATCTTCCTTCTCCTCTTTATCCTTTTTCTTAAGAGGACACTGTGTGGCATAATGTCCCATTTCCCCACATCGGAAGCACTTGATCTTGGACAGATCTATCTTCTTCTATTCTGTTGCCCCTTTGATGCAAGGGCAATGTTATCTTCTTCCTCCTTCTTGGCCTTTGAACCGCTGCTGCCATCCTCCAAATGAATTTTCAACTCTTCTTGCTGTAAGGCTGCCCACGTCGCTTCCCATCCTGGAAGCCTTTCTCTGCCCAAAATGCTCTGGACAAAGACCTGATAGTCTTCTGAAACTAAGTTCAGAGTGAGCCTTACCAGCTCTGAGTTTCTAGGAGCAGCTCCTACTGCTGACAACTGATCTCGGTTTTCCTGAATACGAGACAAGGAGGAGTCAAAACGCTCTCCCTTCTTCATCCTGGTATTATGCATCTTCTCTTCAAGGTACATCTTTCGCTGCTCAGAAGATCCTTGGTATAGCTTTTCTAGCGCTACCCACATCTCTCTAGCAGTGGTCTTTGTTGTTGTGGGGTACGATATGATCCTTCACACCATCTAGGATTAATTGCTTGGCTCTTGCCATATTCTTCTTGAATTGCTTCAAGTGTGCTGCATCAAGAGGTTCTGCAACTGCGTTGTCCATGAGGACTTTCAGATCACTCTCATTAAGGAGAAATTCTATCCTTGATTTCCAAATAACATAGTTGGAGGCACCCTCCAATCTATCTTGGTCACGCAGTTCGTTGCTAGCCATCTCCTCAACTGTCGATTTCATTCTCTAACCCTCTGCTTAGCTAGACTTATGCACTCCTTGTGGAGTAAGTCACTTCTTCTGCTGCTGCATGGGAAAAAAACCGAGTTTCTTTGAGTAAGAAACTCTTTGAGATCAAGAAATCCCCAATCTGTGTTTTTCATAAATTTTCTGATGCTTATGCACCAGCTCTTACTGCTATGCAGTGACTGCGTCCTTCAGCTACGTTGTCTCTTCTGCAACTGAAAAATGCTTACCCCTCTGTCAACTCTCTCAAAGGGATCCTTTTTCTCCACTGGATTGCCCTCCTGGCCTGGACAGCGTAATTTGTGGGAGGGTCTGTTGTTGCTTACACAGATCCCAGTCTCTTCTGCGCTGTTCTGCTGGTTCACTCTGGTTTCTCCTGCACTTCAGCTTGAATAAGCTCTGATACCATGTGACAAATCCTAGATCCGGATTCCTACTGCAACAAATCTGAATTACTTCTCCTATTATGTTTCATAATTATTTCATTACAGTGAAATATTGAAGTAATTTCTGAAGGAGTCTACACAACTAATACTGCAGAATAAATCCAAGTGCTGAAACAATCTGAACAAAATATAATAAAAAACAACCACATTTGACATACTTATTTTTAGACTAAGTCCCCGGAAAAACCCAACTTGGGAAAACCGGTGCAACAGATCTGAGGGTTTTATATTATTAAGCAGCGGTATCTTGAGTACAACTAGGGTGCCATCATCCGGCAAACCCTTCAGAGAAATCTAGACAACGAATCTAATTGTGAGATATACCTCACTCTGCAAGTCTCTGCCTGATCTAAACAGCGCTGGTGAAGCCCTTCTCTGCCTCTGCGTGAGTGCTTACACTGGAACTGCGTGGGCAAGCCTGAGAAACTGCGTCACCTCTTTCTGCAACTGATCTAGCTGTAGCTGATCTGAAACTGGATTTTGGCCTTCCTGGCTCTGAAACCCCAACCTCTAGCTCTCTCTGGACTGACTTCAAGAGACACTGCATTGCTTCTGTGTGATTTCCTACAGGGACTGCGTCACCTCTTCAGAAAACTGTGTTGTCTCTCTCTGCGTAAATGCTGCCTCTTTCTGTAATGTACTCCTAGTCCTCCTGACCAGTCACTGCTTCTGCCCCTCTCTAGATCTGATCACTGAATCACAAGCACTTAGCAAACCCTGCCCTAGTGATTTGATTATGATCAAAAGCTGTGTCTCCTCACACAAACTCGAAAATGCTCAATGGCTCAAGTATCTCAATATATTTTCCATAGGCCCTCACCCTCCTTACATTCTTCCGTTGACCCTTCAACAACCAAGATTAAAACATAATCAAGGGCTAAGATTAACTTGGAGGTGATCCATGACTTTTTCTAGAAGATTCACACTTAGTTTAATTAATACCCTTTAATTAATCAGTTTTCCTAACTTTAGACTTAGGAAAACATTAAAAAATGATTAATTAATTTAATTAAACCATCTCTAAGTGGAATTTTCCAAAATCATTTCTGGGTTTTATGGAATACATGTGTCTTAGCCTATATACAAAGTTAGAAGGCTAGAGCACATCCGATGCTACCATAAATCAACAATATTTGCACCTGTGGCCTGATATACCACCATTCGATCTATCATAGCCCTTGCTGCTATGCAAGGATGGAATCTTCATCAAATGGATGTGAAGACCACCTTTTTTTATGGTGTGATAAAGGAAGAGGTGTATGTGGAGAAACCTCTGGGGTTCGAAGTCCAAGATAGAGACACCCATGTATGTAGGTTGAAGAAAGCCCTCTATGAGTTGAAGCAAGCCCCCAGGGCTTGGTACGAGAGGATAGATAGCTACTTGATGAAGTTGAGCTTCACCCGTAGTAATGTTGATCCAAACCTTTACTTCAAGGTTGATAGAGAAAAGCCTCTCATTCTGGTTCTCTATGTGGACGATCTCTTCCTGACAGGTGCTGACCCTTTCATTCATCAGTGTAAGAGGGAGCTCGGTTCTGAGTTCGAAATGAAGGACCTAGGACTGATGCATTACTTCCTAGGCCTGGAGGTCTGGCAGAGACCTGGCGAGATTTTCGAAGCTGCTGGAAAGATTTGGAATGGTGGACTATAAGTCCGTGTCGACACCGATGGAGCTCAACTTTAAGAAGTTGAGTGGCAGCACTGCTGGGCCCGTGCTAGCAAATCCTATCGAGTATTGTCAACTCGTAGGGGCCCTGATGTTCTTAGTGAACACTCGTTCGGACGTATGTTTTGTAGTGAACACTTTGAGTCAACACATGGTTGATCCTCATCACATTCACTAGGTTGGTGCCAAGAATCTGTTGAGATATCTTCGGGGCATGATAAACCATGGGCTGAGATACACTGTTGGGAGTTTGAGACTCCATGGATATACTGATGCTGATTGGGCTGGCAGTGTGGTGGATCGCAAGAGCACATCTTGATGCTACTTCACACTTGGGTCTGCTTCGATATCTTGGATGAGCAGGAAGTAGAAGTCGGTGGCTTTGAGCACTGCTGAGGCAGAATACATTGCAGCGAGTATGGCCTGTTGTGAAGCAGTTTGGTCGCGAAATCTCTTCAGTGAGCTGTTTGGACATGTGCTAGATACCACCGTTATCCTTTGTGATAACCAGAGTGGGATTCGTTTGTTAGAGAATCCCGTGTTCCACGATCGATCCAAGCATATTGATATTAGGTACCACTTTATACGGGATATGGTACAGCAAGGTGCCGTAAGGCTCGATCATATAGGAATTGATGAGCAGGTCGCAGATATTCTCATAAAGCCCTTGGGGAAGGTCAAGTTCCTAACCTTCTGTGAGAATCTTGGAATCGTGGAACAACCCTATGCTGAGGGTCCTGTTGGACGATGAGCTCTGGGAGCTCTGGGGGGCTTTGGGGATAGCATAGCTTCTTGGAGCTATATGTCATTGTATTAGGCTTTCTACTTAACCCCTATTTTCTGCATGCTTCTACCTGGATCATATGATAGCTGAGTTGGTTCACCCCTTGATTCATGCTCATGTATCCTATCCACGAAGTCCCGGACTCATGGGGAAGCAGGTCTCTCATCTTGGCTATAGTCAGAGGGAAAAGCTAGAGACCACAGCAAAGATCGTATGGACGTACCTGGAGATCGCCAAGAATTTCCTGGTGTCTAGGATGGCAGAGATGTCCAACCACTCTTGATTTGGGATCAAGCTCAGTGAGGCTTTCGCACCTCGACCGACTTGACTTTAAAACCCAACTTTTGGGTTGGTATGTGACTCCTTTGAGACCTATATAGGTTTCAGACCTCTGCTCTGATTTTCTCAGCAGGGAGTGATGTCTTTGTGACTCATTCTTTTTTAAATAAAGAAGCCAACAAAGAAAGTTATGGCGGGATGACGCGCGATGTTTGGATTGCACAGGTGGATGGAGTTCTCCCTAGTTGAGAGGGAGTGTTAATTTTGGGCAACTAGGTCCAAACTCCATGTTTTGATGCTCAGATGACGATGCCAATATTTTTATTGGATTCCTCTTTCGGAGAGGTGCAAGATTGATCTAAAGATCATCTTGATTCGATGAGTAGAACATTTATTTTGAATTAATTCCACTTATGTGCAAGGTCGGCCAGAATTGTAATGTAGGCTTGGAGCTCCAACAGATGTGTCACACACCCTCACTGATGGATATAGATAGGTCAACGTTGGAGGTCATTTTCACCATCACTCGTCACACATTCTCTCTTTGCATCTGATTGGTTCAATCATTATCTTGGAGGCTCCTCTTCACTCACACGTGGGAAAAACAACAGCTAGGGTTTCAAATCTGGTCTAGGGTTTTAAGCACAGATTTGACCAGCATTGACTTTGGTCAACGCTCGTGTAACTTGACCGGAAACTCCCCCAAAACCTCGATCTCTGCAGTCCGCATTTTTTGGCACAAAAACCGAGGCTAGACGTTGACTTTGACTTGGATGCATTGACTTTTTGTTGCTACTGTTTTGCGTTGACTGGACAACGTTGACTTTTGTTGACTCTGGGTTGATCGTTGTAGAGCTATCCGAGAGGGTTGTGTGACACATTCTGGTTGGCTGACTGTGAGGAGACTTCGCTGGTTGAAGCATCCTGTCGACCGCCGTAACGCACCACAACACATATATTTTGCTGATCAAGTTAAGTGTATTTTTGGCTTGTCTTTCGTCGATCTATTGGTATGTTCTATCAGCGTTTTACTTTCTTGTTTATGTGATTGCTATTTAATATCAGGAATAAAAGTAAAGTTGCATCAAGCATAGAACATCTACAAAAATTTACAACTCTTCCTTCAATAGTTTTCCTAAGATAACCCAAGACTCTAGACACAGACTTCCTCCAACCACCAAGTCAACCCTTCCCTCCTTATGCAGATGATAGCCTTTGAACACTTTCTTTGACCTAGAGCAACAATAGTAGCAACAACACTTAGATCTAGCAGTAGTAACTTCGACCCAACAACTTCGACTTTGATGCAACACTTCGACCTTGAAGCAACACTTTGATCTTGAAGCAGTACTTCGACCTAGAAGCAACACTTCGACTTTGAAGCAATACTTTGACCTTGAAGCCACAACAAAACTTCAACCTGGATGCAGTACTTCGATCTTGCAGCAGTAGACCAGAAAATCCACACGTGAGAGAGATAGATGCCATAGAAATTTCGATCTTGCAATTCCTCTTATGCTTGCAACTTCACACTTTTCTGCTGCCTATTCTTGGATATTGAACTTGTGTGAGTGAGTGTCTTCCAAATGAATCGAACTGCACTGTATATATACCCTTTTCTGGAGTCGAATTACCTTCATGTTGGCTGACTTGAACATGTAAGGGCCGACTTGGTGTGGAGGTAGACAAATTACATATTTGACTCAAAAATAATTCTTTTTACATGATTCAAAGGCCTAATAAGGGTCTCTATAAATGGACAATGACTCTAATGACTCAGTATAAATCCTAGAAGTCCTCAATGGGGACTTTGACCTAAAACATGATGACCCAAGCATGAAACCCATGCTTTAATAAGTCATAAGTCATAATAATAATAAAATTTATTTTTCATTCTTTTGATAAATACATTTCATTATGACTCAAATACAATTTTGAAGACCGAACCTAGTTACATTCTTCAACAAAATTAACCCAAGTTTTCCTTGAATGGTCGTCAATGAATGTTACATAATATAGATGACGTCCAAGAGATTTTGAAGACATAGGACCACAAACATCAGAATGAATGAGTTCTAGAATTTCTTTTGACCTTGAAGCATTGCTTACAAATTGTCTCTTGGTATGTTTACCCAATGCACATTCCTTGCATACTCCTTCATGATCCTCCTTGAGTTCGGGGATGCCATTCACCATTGAATTTAGAGTTGGGAAGATTTTGTAGTGAAGGCGACCAAACCTTCTATGCTAGAGTTCACATGGGCTAACTTAAATGTTAACCAAAGCTTGAGAGAAGGGAGTTAGCAATCTGTAGAGTCTTCCTTCACAAATCCCAATCATCTTTGCATTTTCGATGCTAGAGTTTTTATCCCATACTACAACCTTTCCATCTATGAAAGAAATTCTATCGCCCATATCTTCTAGACATGAAATGGAAAGTAGATTCTTATGCAAACCTGGAACAAATAGGATGTTGTTGAGATGAATATTTCCTCCATTCTCCAGCTCTAGCGAGGTTGATCCAATTCCTCTAACGGGATAGCTCTTCTTGTCACCAAGCTCAATAGAGTAAGAATATTTTCCTCTTGACAATGTTTTTAGTTGCTTGTGCTCACCAGTCATATGTCTTGATGCTCCACTATCGATCACCCAAATATTCTCATCTTCAAATGTGCTAGTAAGTGCTGAGAATAGTTCTTCGTCCTTTGTAGATGTCTTAGTCATATCCTTCTTGAGAGAAAATAAGAGATCCCATAGTTCTTTAATGCCCTTCTTGAGATGACTTGCCATCATAGTACACTTCTTTAGGAACTTCTTCATTGTAGTAGAGACCTTCATCATGCCCTTAGCCAACCATAGCTCTGAAACCATGTTGAGAAATCTAGAGGGAAATAGTTTAGGATGATTTCTCTTTTCTTGATAACTGCTTGTGATGTCTTTTTACTTTTTCCTACTTATTAGCTTCTTCTCTTATTATTATGTTTGTTCTTATCATTAAACAACTACCAAAACAAGATGAACAATAATACAAAGAACACAAGATATAGGCTGCAAGCGAAGTCCAAAACTTCTCCGCTTGAGAGGAATACCCGTAAATCTCCTCTTCTTATAGATTCTTCAATTGACGAATTCCAATACCTCTAGACCAAGACCATACTCCCTTCGCAAGACCAAGTCCGACCTTCTTGATGATGTGCTTCCTTTGTCTATTCAAACCCAGTCAAATCTCTTCTAACAGCACAACTTCGACCTCCAACTTCAGAATTTTGGCCTCTATTGCAGGTTTGAAATTTTCGGCCCCTGCAACTGCTACTGCTTCCACACGTGTGAGCGAAATTTAGCCTTCCAAGGCCTCCCAACAATTTAGTGTTCACTTGGCTTGCTTTCTTGTCTAGGGCTAGAAGGTGACCTATTAGGCTCTTCTTCCAACAACTTTGACCTTCTCCCAACAACTTGAGAATTTCTACCTTGAAGCAGTAAAACCCTAGCCTTATTCGCATGTGTGAGATAGAGAGAGAGAGAAATAACCCAAAACACTTCTTCCTTCATCCTTCTTCTCCTTCACTAACCTTCTTCTGCTTCTCCTTCGCTTAGATGATGAGAAGTGAATGTTTGTCCAAAGGTGGTCGAGTTCCTCCCTTTATATAAGCTTCTAAGGTGGACGAGGCTCCTCAAAATAGGCCGACTTCTTAGCTGGAAGGCTGACTTAGTCTTGGAGGGTACCTTGACACTTTTAAATACAAAAAATAATTCTTTTTACAAGTTACAATGTGCCCGATGGGGTCTTTAACTTATGACAATGACTCTTTTGACTACTTGACCTAGGACAAACCCTAGAAGCACTCAATGGGTGCTTGACTTCTAAAATAAAAGAATTTGAGCATGAAACCCATGCTCCAAAATGGCAATAATAAGGTTTCTTTCGTTTTACAATATTCAAGAATCAAAAGTACATTTCATATTTATGAAGATTGAACCTAGTTACACATTTTTCAACAAACTTTACCAACTTATCATACATAGCCTTGAATGTCTTCAAATCAGCAACAAAAGGAACAAAATGATCCTTTATGGATTTAATAATGATTCTTTGTGCTCTTATTTCTCCTATCTTGTATGTTGCTAACTCTTGAGTCTTCTCTTTGTTAGGTACAATAACTTCACCAATAACATATTCCAAGACTTCATTTTCTGTGAGTACCAAGTCAATACTTTTCTTCCATGCTATGAAGTTTGCTAATATGACGAGCTTGTTGCTTTCGTTGCTGAATGTAGCCATATGATCTATAGATTGAGACATAGAAGACAATATAATAGATACTTTTCAACCAAGAGTTCTCCCTCAATGATGTTTCCAACTATCTTGATGCTTTCAAGACCTTCAAGGAGACCAGAACACCGTTATCAACCCCCGCACACCCTCACCTTCATCAGAGGAGCGATCTTCTCGCCTGGAAGGAAGCACCTACACCATTGTTGGCTACCTTCAGCTGTTACATGCCGTGCCTCGAAATTGTTACCACTCGATGTCTTCATCAATGATGATGGCCGATTTCAACAAAAAGTTGATCGAACTTGAGAATAAGATCAATAACAATTCCGATAAATTCACGAAACAATTAGTCAATCTTGAGGATAAGGTTACAGGAAATTTTGACGACATCAAACAACTTCAAGACACGACAAATCGGATAGAAAGACAAATGTTGAAAATCCGTAGCGAGTCCAGAGACAATCATAAAAAGGCAATGTAGAAGATGAACGCCATTTTGGACAAGATAATCTAATGCAAAAACCAATATTCCTGAATATTGAACATAGTCAATAGAACAATTCAGTTGATTCAGAGAATTCAGATGGTAATCATGAAGAATCACTACATTCTGAAGAAGATCAGGTTATGGAAATTCCAACTTATGAGAATGAAGGTGATCTTAAAAATAAAGATGAGCCTGCTAGTCAGGAAACTGTTGAAGAAATAGAAAAAGATGAGGCTGATGTGGATGAGGATTATGAAGATCATGATGATTCAAATAAAGATAATGCGGAAGAAGGCTATCTTGAGAAACAAGAACATCCACATGAAGATGAAGGTGATCTCAACAACCATAATGATGACTCTAATGGTGAAAACGTTCATGTTAGAATCGAAAGTTTATAAGAGAATATTGATATACATGAATTAGACGATGGGTTGCGCAGAGAGGACGTTCATCGTTTCGTAATCGATGAGAGTCTATACGAAGATAGGGAAGACTATCTCACAACATTTACATTTCCAGAGAATATTATTGTTTTTCGATACATACAGGATCATTGCCAACCCAACCAACAACCCGATATTCTCAGTGGACAAATTATATGGAATTCTAGATTCACATGGCGTCATATCAAACAACATCTGGAGGACAATACGTATAATTTCGATTTCAGAGATGAAGTTATCATGATCAGGGGTAACTTCACAGAGGGAGTAGTTAGTAATTGCGCGGAGGAAGAAGTAGTTGATAATATTCCTGTAGTTGTTGACGGGCTGCCATTAGCTATAATTAGCTAAGATAGTGGAAGCAGTGATGGAGTGATATGCAGAATTTGTCAAGAACCGTTTCCAACGAAGAACTTGCAAAACAATTGAAAGAAGAAAGGATTTCATACAGGACAATCAACAAAAAAAAAAAATATTCTGCAATTACTCAGCTATTAGCAGTCCTCAAGCTCTTGCTAGGAAATCGTGTAGCCCTTTTGTTACCTTCGGCAATGAGGTAACAGGAAAGTTAATAGTTTGGTGAAATTAAAAATGACGGACAATTGCTTCCATTCGGATTGATAGGATGTAACGTTTCGTTGGATATACATTTTCATAACCTATATACTCTATAGTTATACAATATATATATATATATATATATATATTAATTTAATTAAAAAAATAAAAAATAAAATAAAAAATCACCGGAAAATTATACAAGCAAAGATGAGATGTCAAGTACATATGTCGAGTTACACATGCCAAGATAACAAATACAAGATGAAGAAATTATTTTCCATAAAACTTTGAGGACAAAGTTTTGAAGGAAGGGCTAATTCATAACCGAAGGAAAGTGTCAACTATAAGCTTTGAGGACAAAGCTTTTGAAGGAAGGGGCGGTGTTATGAATATAATTCATAACGAATATAATAAATATAGTTATTAATAGTTAAATAGGGATTATGTAAGTAATCATTAAGTTAGTGAAAGGGCATGTCTAAAAGACATGCCCATTAATGAAAGGCCACCTGCATAGGTATATAAGCAGGGCCTCGTTGTAACATTTTATCATCATCTTTTATACATTTTATATATAATATATTATCATTACAATACCTCTTGTGTATTTTACAATTAAAGTCAACAAGCCTACAACTTTGTTGCTCCAAATTGATGTAAAAAAGAAATAAAACTATTATTGTAATACTTGTCTCATGGGTTCCATGAGGAAGAAATTTTACTTTTATAGTTATGGCTCCGATTGAGAGCGCTGAAGATTGGTCATAAAGTTAAATTTAGTCAATGTCATGTATGAAGGACCCTTCTTGGGCATGTTACATTTATATATGAGTCAATGGAAGAGTCAAAAGGTCCTCCAAGACCAAGTTCAAGCTCCTCCAGCAAGTCGGCCTCAAGATGGAATAATAAACCTTCACCAAATGGTATGTCGGCCTATGGGCAAGGAGAAGTCGGCTTATTTCATGGGCAACCACTATAAATAAGCAGCTTGGCATTCATATGGAAACAAGATTCGGAAAAGCAATATGAAATGAAGAGAAGTGCGAAGGTCACATAAAAGAAGCCTTTCTCCAAGGGAAGAAGGAAGGACTAGAAGACAAGGTGTTTTTAGGTTGTTTTAGGGCTAATATTCACTCCACACGTGCGAAGTATAGGTGTTGTCCAATGCCGAAGGAGCCAAGATATTGAAGTCACTGTTAAAGGTCAATCCAAGGAGAAAATCAAGTGGAGAATCAAGCCGAGTTAAGGAGGAATAGTTTCCATCTCAAAGCAAAGACGTTTGAGAGACAATATCTCTCTCAAACACTGCAACTAGGGTTGGAAGTTGCAGGTATGTTTCTAGGAACCGAAACTCTGAAAGATAGCTTGGAAGGAGGAAGAATCGATAAGTTTGACTTTTGTTGACTCAAGGATGAAGGATCTCATCAAGGAAGCTTTGTGACTTGGTCTTGGAGAGGCAATTAGGTCAAGGGTCTTGGTCTTGGTATTCGTCAATTGAAGTCTCTATAAGAAGAAGAATTTGTTTGGTTTTTCCTCTCAAGTGGGAGAGGTTTTGGCCTGGCTGATAGCCAAAATTCTGTGTCTCTTGTCCCTTTATTGTTTATGCATTGGTAACTGTTTGATGAAGAAGAACACTATAATAATCTAAGTAAAGTGAAGATCCTAAACTAAAGAAGTAAAAAGCATTCACAAGCAGTTATCATAAAAAGAGAAATCACCTAATTCCTATGCCCTAGATTTCTCAACATGGTTTCAGAGCTAAGGTGACAAATCAAGAAAAGGGCATCTGATCAAGAGACACACAAGCACTCAAGGATCAAACCTTGAAGGATATCAAAGTGAAGTCAAGATCTACAAGGAAGTGCCAAAACCTTAGATCGAAAAGTCTATATCAAAAGGAAGTCTTGGAAACCTCCAGTCATCATCAAAAGACCACAAAGACCCTCATCAAGTTGAAGAGATCTACAAATCAAGGTAGCTAAAAGTCTATTCATTCAAGGGAAGCAAGATCAGAGGACATTGTCATCATCTTCAAAAGGTTGTAAGGCAATCCCCCTCTTTGTTGAAAGCAAGGTCATTACCATTAAAAAACATCATCCAGGAAGCATCAAGACATCATCAAGGAGTCATCATCAATCATCATCAAGACATCATCATCAAAGATGTAAAGTGATCTTTCTCTCTGTGGAGCAAAGGATCACTATTGAAGAGAACTATCTTCATCAAGAAGAAGTTTTCTATTATTTATATCTTCATCAAATTCAAGAAGGAAGAAAGTGGAATAAGAAGCATCTTTACAAGTAAGTATTTTTATGTCTACATCTGAATCTATCAAAATGTCTTTTTGCAAGGAAAGCAACAAATTGGTTGGGGCTTCAAACTATCTTGCATGGAAGAAGAGGACAAATCTAAATCTCATTGAAAATGAGGTTATGGATTATGTTAAAGAATCTATCACCAAACCAACGAAAGAAGATGCTCAAGCACTTGCAAAGTTTATGAAAGGGAAAGTTAGGGCTCAAAGGATTCTCATAGAATCCATCAAGGATCCCCTCATTCCATATGTATCAAAACTCGAAACTTCAAAAGAAATATATGCAAATTGGTAGAGTTGTATTCCGTAAGCACTGCGTGAGAAGTCTTCTCATTAAGGCAAGAACTCTACAAGCTAAAGATGTCAAAAGAAGAAGGAATCGCCTCATACTTTATTAGGATATTTGAAATCAGGGATCAACTTCAAGATCTGGGAGAAATCATGTGTGATAGAGAAATGCCTACAATAGTGCTAAATGCACTACCAGAGGAATGGGGTAACTTTACTTCAAGCATTTATGGGAAGAAAGAAGCCACTCCATTCCAAGATCTATGGTCTTTATGCAAGGTTGAAGAATCCAAGCTGAAGGCAAAATCTGATGTAGGATCAAGTGAGCAAAATTAGGCATATGCTACAATGAAAAAAAGAAAAGGAAAAGCTGGAAAGTTTGGTCCTCAGAAAAAGAAGAATAACATGGCTAAGATTCAATGCTATGGATGTCAAGAATATGGGCATTATAGGAGAGATTGTCCTAAGCTCAAGAAGGACAATAACAAAAGAGGAAGAGAAGAAACTGATATCACCAAAAAATTGAGGAAGCTGAAAAGAAGTCCAAGAAAGAGGAAGTAAAAGATCTCTACTATGATTGAGGTAGTCTTCCTTACCTAGTTATTTTCAAGTTTCTTTTCTGTTGCAAAGTATAACTATCATGATAGGGATCATTAAAAGAGCATGATAGGATGCATCATGGCATCATAGAAGTATTAGAAGCAAGAGCTCATGACATCATCATAGGGAAGCATGAATGATAGCTGAATTAGGTCTATGGAAGGATACACCTCTTGGTAACCTCATTAGAAGCATAAGCAGTACTTATGGGAAAAGAGAAAAAGAAAAAGTCATCGATACAAAGCTCATCATACATCAGTTAAGAGTAAATATTCGGTGGATGAGGATACTTAAGATCCTCTATTGCAATCTTCATCAGAAGGTTCACCAATCAAAAGGGAGCAAGTGTTTCATCCAGAGTTCCTACTTGGAGGAATTCATGAAAGGATGGTATGGTGTCAATAAGTAGGTCAAGGGATTGAAGTTATTTCAATCATGGAAGCTGCTGAAGAAAGATGACCTAAAATAAGAATGAGATATGTATGCTTTTATTTGATAACTTGGAGTCATGTCATATGGTTGCTGGCAACATGGATGAATGCTCTACTTCGAGATCATGATTAAGAGAAGAGGATCTCCTCTAGTGAAAGGATGCAAAAAGCACGGGTCACACATTGACTAGATGAAATCAACATAATATGTCCTCATATGAAATATGAAGTGCTTGACAATAATTGGAGGAACTATGATTGAAAGTTCCTGGAAATAAATGTGTGAACAAAGACAGGAAGAGATCGTGAAGCATGCAACTATGAAGAAGGCAATCAACATCAGAGAACTGAGAGATTTGACTATGATATCTCCAGGAAAGATATGAAGACTCTGATGGAAGTCTGAAAAAGAAGGAGACCCTTGACAATGTATATCTTTTGAAGATGTGTCAACATGTATGCAGGATGCTGATGCAAACAAAAAGATGTCATGATGAAAGACCATCACAAAGGTAATTTTGATTTAATATTCATCTCTTATTTTTGAATAATATCTGGATGGGATTATGCAAGGCTGCCAAGGGAAGAAACTGTGGATGTCTTCCACCACTGATGACCATTTAGTAGGATGAAAGATCCTTAAGGAAACATGGCACGAAGCAGGCAACATGGCATGAAGGAAGGCCATATATGGACTAATGGATCACTTTCCAATGAAATGAATGATGACATGGCTCATGGATGAAAGTGATGGATGGTCTGTGCCCTACGAGGAAGTCCCAAAAGATGTAGGCTCCATGACAAAGAAGAAGTTCATGACATCAAAGAAAGGAGTTCTACAAGCAGTTGGTTGCCCCATGATCTCCACCTGATGAGCTGTTGGAAGCAAGTCCCTGATCACGAGGGAGCTTGGTCATGTCCCTATTTAAGAGGGAGCTTGGGTACATTCCTTTTATAGGAATGGGTACATTCCTTCAATGGATTGGATTTGTCCTCCCAAAGTTGATAGGGTGAGATAGACACATCATTCTTGTCTTCACCTGGGAAGACAAAATGGAGGATTCGGTAAACATCTGGCATCCGATGCTCTTTGAAGATGAGTTAGGGAATGCAAGATAAGAGTAGTCGTAGAGGACTGATATTCTTTTTGGGACTGCGAATCGAAGATAAGGATAGTCCTGGTGGAACACACTATGAGAACTCGAGTGGAGTATGTTTCGAGAGAGACAATGATGAGGGTGTCTATACATCATTGGTGTCACCAACATTGTGCTCTGATCTTGTGGAGAGATAGAGCTGTTAGTCAAGGCCTTGCTATGTGACAATGCCGGTTGATATGATGCTAAACAGGTGGGTTACCAATCCGACTCTTCTTATGAGAATTCTTCAGATTGAGAATGACCAAGTACCATTATGAATACCTCCCTAGTTAAGAGGGAGTGTTGAAAAGTGTAACTAGGTTCGGTCTTCATAATGACATGTGTAATTGCGATTTTATGTAATTGATGTAAAGAAGAAAAATAAAATTTTTATTGCAATACTTTTCTCATGGGTTTCATGAGCAAGGAATTTTATTTTTATGGTTATGGCTCCCATTGAGAGCCCTTAGGATTGGTCATAAAGTCAAATTGTGTCAATGTCATGTATGAAGGACCCCTCTTGGGCATGTTACATTTGTATACGAGTCAATGGAGGAGTCAAAAGGCCCTCGAAGGCCGAGCTCAAGCTCCTTCAGCAAGTCGGCCTCAAGATGGAATAATAAACCTTCACCAAATGGCATGTTGACTTATGGGCAAGGCGAAGTCGACTTATTTCATTGGCAACCACTCTAAATAGGTAGCTCGACATTCATTTGGAAACAAGATTTCGGAAAAGCAATCTGAAATGAAGAGAAGTGCGAAGATCACATAAAAGAAGCCTCTCTCCAAGCGAAGAAGGAAGGACTAGAAGACAAGTTGTTTTTGAATTGTTTTAGGTCTAATATTCACTCGAGACATGCGAAGTATAGGTGCTGTCCCATGCAGAAGGTGCCGAGATATTGAAGTCACTGTCAAAGGTCAATCCAAGGAGAAAGTCAATTGGAGAATCAAGCCGAGTTAAGGAGGAATAGTTTCCATCTCAAAGCGAAGAAGTTTGACAGACAATACCTCTCTCAAACACTGCAACTAGGGTTTCTGAATTCGGGCTGAAAGTTGCAGGTTTGTTTCTAGGAACTGAAACTCTGAAAGATAGTCGAGAAGGAGGAAGAATCGAGAAGTTTGACTATTGTTGAGTCAAGGAAGAAGGAGCTCATCAAGGAAGCTTTATGACTTGGTCTTGGTGAGGAAAATAGGTCAAGGGTCTTGGTTTTGGTATTTGTCAATTGAAGTCTCTTTAAGAAGAAGAATTCGTTTGGGTTTTCCTCTCAAGTGGGAGAGGTTTTGGCCCTTGATGCTAGCCTACATTCCGTGTCTCTTGTCTCTTTAATGTTTATGCATTGGTAGCTGTTTGATGAAGAAAAACACCATAATAATCTAAGTAAAGAGAAGATCCTAAACTAAAGAAGTAAAAAGCATTCACAAGCAGTTATCATAAAAAGAGAAATCACCTAATTGTTATACCCTAGATTTCTCAACATGAAATGCGTACCCTCTACCTTGAATTTCTTCCTAAAAATTTAGGTTGTTGTTCCTTAAATTTCGAGCTTCTGCCCGTCCTCGAAAATCATGCTGGAGCATCCTATAAATTCGTACTATTAGTCTGACAGGCTTCTCCTTAAACTGTGTCAGTTCCAACAATCTCTTCCAGGAAGCTTGTGTCTGTCAGATAACCCTCTTAGCCTCGAAAAATGTGTTGTAGCAAAGTTGCAATTAATGTAACCTCTTCGATTTTTGTGTAGCTGATCTCCTCAACAATCGAGCATATACTGCCTTGAAATTTGAGATGGGATAATTGCAGTGTCTCCTTGATCTGCGTGCCACACCTGGCCTAGGAAATTGGCTTGCTGTAGGGTCTCTTCTCCTGCTACAAAATGTTCTCTCCTTTCAACAAACTCTCCTCCTCTTCTCCTCTCCTCTTCTCCGACACATGCACATGAATAATGAGATCCTCCTTACCTTTTTCCTCCTTTTTAGTCTCATTAGGTTGAGAGAACCCTAACCCTTAGATCAAGGGTTGAGATTGGATCTTAGTTCCCTTGATAAAGGGTGGAGATCTAATCTCCCATTGAACCTCTTTTTATGTCTCCCCCCTCATTAATGAGCTCCCTAGTCACTTTAATGTTGTTTTTGTACCTTGTACCTTTTTCTCATAAAGTGGACTTAAAAACATAAAGTGACTTTAATAATATAAAGTACGTAGTACTAAAGTACCTCATAAAGTGACTTTAAGTCACATGACTTTAATAACTCTTAAAGTAACTTACTAAAAAGGTGTTCTCATGTGTTTTCCTAGGCTGAAGGCAAAAGTACTAGGAAACACCTCCTTGGTGCCCTTTTTCTCAACACTAAGTGTGACAAAACTCTGCTTCTTGCTAAACTAGGATATCATAGCTGATCCCAAGATGAAGCAATGCCCTGTGGTTCTCTTTCTTTCCATTGTACTCCCGACCCAATCAAAATCATCATATTTCCTGCAACCTCTCTTCACCACCTGAGACATATCTTAGACGATATCCAGTTGTACCACACAGGTACCTCAGCACATGCTTCGCTGCATGCCTTGTCTCAACCATAAACTGGATAGCTTCCTTCATTGGATGAATCACCACAACAACTTTTTGGTCACCCTGATTGGGTGCTCCCTCTAACACTGAAACAAATCCTCTTGTAGGAATCTTGGCTGCTCCCTTTGCTACTGATACTCCCTCTGTCACTAAAACATATCTTATTGTTTGGTATGGTCCCCTCATAAAAGGCATACTGCTCCTAGAGACCTCCAGTCTCTAAGCATCTAGTCTAAAAATCTCAACCCATGACATCCTCTTGGAAGGTTGCTCCTTCCATTTTTGCCTGATTGTTTGCTCCCTCTGAACTGGACATCCTAACAATCTGTGCAATTCTCTCTTTTGAACACCAAACATTCTCATTGAATCTATGCTCGAGCCCTTAGGCCATACAAGAACCTGACCATCTGGTGATTGGAGCAAAAGTCTGCTCATAGTTCATTCCCTCTTCTGGGAGAACCCTCTTACCACAAGCCTTGCTTGGTACTTTTCAATGTTGCCATCTGCTGCATGAATCATTGCCTTGGCAGCCTCCGCAATGGATCTATTCTTTCTTTCTGGAAACCCTGTTCAGGAAGCCATGGAAAAAGGAAAAAAAATCATAACCAATCAATCAATTTTTGATATCAAAGCATACAAAATAAAAAGGACAAGAGGTTGACCAAAAAATCAAAGGAGAAAAAATTATGATTTGAAGTACTTATCTCTTGATTAAGGGAGAAATTGCTGAGGGTTGTAGAGAACTTCCCTCTCTGACCAATTTGTAAGAGAAACTTGGCAACATGTCATGTGCCATGTGCCTAGAGGTGTTGAGAAATCGGGAGGCTTGCAGATTAAATTAGATTTCTCTTACTTTGATAACTGCTTGTGAATTTAGTTGGCTTCTTATTAATCTTTATAATGTTCTTATTCATCAAATAGTCATCAAAACATAAACATGAAGATCACAAGAAAAATAATGAACACAAGATATAGGCTCCAAGCCAGGGAAAAACCCAGAAAAATTCTTTTCTGATAGAATCAGATCAAAGTGAGATATCCAAGATCCATGACCAAGCTTTTAAATGCCAAGTCAAACCCTCCTACACAACAATTTCATCAACAACAAGAGAATAGTAGTAGATCTTCAACAAAAGATATGATAAGGTAGAACTTCCACAAGCCCTTCTTCAACTTCAGACTTTGGCCCTCCTCCTCTTGCGAAATTTCAAAACTCTAACAAATTATGTGTGTGCAAATAAGCTCCAACTTCCCTCTATTTATACTATCCAGAGGGGTTTGAATAGACATGTCCTTTGGGGCAGGGTTGACTTGGCATCTAGAGGGTTTTTTTTTACCCAAATTACATTTTTAAAAATTCTTTTTCCTTTTTTTACAGTAGGTCCAAATAGGACTTTGACACTTTGACTCGAAAAATCCTAGAAGCATGAAGAACATGCTTATCTAATAAAATAATAATAATAAAAATTCTTTTGTTTTTTTTTCTTTTACATAAAATCTACAATGATATAAGTACAAAGATCATTATGAAGACCAAACCTGGTTACATTTTCTAACACTCCCTCTTAACTAGGGAGGTATTCATAATTCCATAACCGGTACAGGGATACTTCTCAAATTGAAATATTCTCATAAGAAGAGTCGGATTGGCAAGCCATCTTTAAGCATCAACATCATAACCAACATTGTCAAATGTCAGCATAGCAAGGCCTTGACTTGACAAGCTCTAACTCTCCATAAGATGAGAGCACAACGCTGGGAGGCATATATATGGACACCACCATAGCCTCTCGAGGCAAATACCCCATCCAGATGTTCACAAGGTATGTCCTTCTAGGGCTATGATTATCTTGGATTCCCAATCCTCAAAGAATATTAGTCCTCTTCGACCACTCTTATCTTGGATATCCTGTCAGGTGCTGAAAGAGTGTCGGTCCACAGGACTGCTTCCTATCTTGGATTCTCAATCCTCAAGGAGTACCAGTCCTAGATACTTATCCAATCCTCCATTCTTCCTCCCATTGTGATACACTAGACGTATGACCGGTTGGTCCTGGCGTAGTGCATGACACATATGGAGAATATGGTGTCCACCATCACTCCCTCTCAACCAAGTAGGTGGTCCTTATTCCTTCTCAAATATGAAGGAGATTTCTTGCTGCCTCTCAATCAGGGAGACATCATCACAATCCTTAGTTGGTCTCAAACTTCATCAAAGCATCAACTTGTCTTTTGGTGGAGATTTTAGTGGTAGCTGCAAACGCTCTTATCTCGCAATACACCATATCTGAGCTTTCGTCCTTCTTCCATATGACAGGGTTTCTCGGCTCCTAACAACATCATGTCATATCAAACTTCAAGCTTTCGGGATCAAATGGTTTATCTTTCATCTTGAAGGAGTCGAGCTTCCCCACAACTGCTAGCATGTGTCTTCTAGAGTTCTGCCTCGTATTCGTCTAAGAGTCATATCAACTTTCCAGTATCAATTATGCTTTTAGGATTTTCAAGGTCATCAAAAGTGTTGTTCACTCAATCCATGTGCTTTCATGATCAAACCATGCAATTGTTGGTACATCAATATTGTCTAGCAAATTGTCTTCAACTATTGTCTTTCCAGCCTTTGCATATACTTCTGTAATATTTCTTTCCAGGGAACCAAATCATACCTCAAACAAATCATTTGTATTGAACTTGCCAATCATTCGATTTTCTCACTGGCTAAAGTTCGGTAAGAGAAAATGGAATTAGAGGGAGAGTTGTAGGTTGGAGAGAGAGGGCATTAGCAATAGCTGAGAGTACATGATTAAATCGAAGGAAACAACGCAAAGGAGAGACAACATAGAGGCTGTGATGCTGGGACTGTGTAGAGGCTGACGTAATGAGACACAAAGAAGCTATAGGGCCTCTCCAGGGTCGGAATTTCGTTGTGGAGCGAGTGAGAAAATTGTTTGTAAATTTCTCACAGATATTCCTCTTCTATTCACCTGGTTATTTTTTTACAAGATATTTTGCTGAAGAATAATAAAGAAATTCTCATCTATTGCACCGGTTTTCCCACATTGGGTTTTTCCGGGGACAATTGCCCAAAAATAATTGTCAATGTGTTTATACTTGTGCTAATATTTTCCTTGTATTTAATTTCCGCATAATTTTTTATTGTGAAGACTGCAGTGTATTTCATTTCTATGTTTACCGTAGTACATGATAAATAATTTGTTTAGTTAAACAAATAGAAGAAATCTAATTAGTTGCAGCAGTAGGATTCCGGATAGCGGAATTTTCACACTTGATAGTCTAAGAGGACTGACAGGTATTTGTTCAGAGTATCTTGGCCAGAGATACCTTGCCAAGGTGGGAGAGGTTGTGGTCCGATCTGCAACAGGAAGAGTTGAGGCAGGGTCTGTTGAAGAGCACCATTAGTGGCAACAACAGTAAGGGCATGAAGATTGTGGAGGAGAATGTGGCCCTTGCATCTAAGGGTTGTTCTAGCCTTGAAATTTCGTGGAGAGGCTAACTTCAATGGGCAATTCGTATTTGCTGGAGGAGAAGCAGTGATTCAACGCCGGAAGCTGGGCAGAGTTTCCAGAGTCCAAGAGGGTCAGTTTCTCAGGTAGCAGCTGACAAGACAACTTGAGTTGACGCAGTTCCGAGCTGAGTGATGCAGATCCTGCGCGAGGGTGATAGAGTGACTGCGCAGAGGTAGTTTGGACGGCTCCATTTCGAGTTGAGTTCAGTGCTCGGATTTGCCTATGGAGTGAGGAAATTCCTCACTAGATATTTCTTGCCAGTTTTCTTTGTAGGATTGCCAGTTTGGGCATCCAGTTGTACTAAGATATTTCACTACTGCATAATAATAAAACTCTCAGCTGCTGCACCGGTTTTCTTGAGTTGGGTTTTTCTGGGGACATTGGTCCAAAAATAACAGTGTTATTTTGTGTGTGTGGATATATTTCTTCCAATGTTTATTTTCTTTCGCAGTTTATTTGTGTAGGTTGCATTGTGATTGATTTAGTATTTGTTGTAGCAAACAATAATTAAATTGTTAAGAATTAATCTAACAATTAGGAGAATCAATTCCAGTTGCTGCAATAGGATTCGGGTTTAGTCGAATTTTCACATGGTATCAGAGCGCAGATGATCAACCAGAGAGCTCAGTAGCAGAATAAGAGAGAGGTTTTGCTGCTCAATGTGAGCAGCATTTCGAAACTCGAAAGGGTTGCACAGTTCCTTGGCCAAGAGGCCGTATTTCTTGAGGAAAATTAGCTTTTCTGAGAGAGCTACAGAGAATCTTGATTTCTCCAGATCGAGAAATTCCACAGGCAGAGGGAGCAACTAGTATTTTTTTGCAGAGCAGATTTCCAGCGGGATGTTGTAGTTTTGCAGTAGCAAAACTAGCGTTAGGAGGAAGAAGAGCACACACTGAGGGAAAATTTTCCTCAGGGAACTTCTAGTGTCAAGAAGCTCATTTTCCCTTGGAGATTAACAGTTGTTGTGGGCAGAGTATCTCACTCTAGAAGGGAGTGCATAACGCTGAGCAACAACTGAGCAGAAGGGAAGAGGAGATTTTCAACATTTTTTTGAGATGGCAACAATCGGGCTTCAGGATCAGGACAGGTTGGATGGAGCTTCCAATTGTGTGATCTAGAACATAAGGATTTCCTTCCTTCTAGATGAGTATGATCTCAATGCATATATTGATAATGTGGTAGCTATCCCCACAGATGCAGATCAGTCGAAGCAGTACAAGAAGGAGATGGCGAAGGCAAAGAAATTGATCCTTGATGGAGTTCGGGATCATGTGGTATCTCACATAGCGGCCCTGGGAACGACCAAAGAGATGTTGGACTCTCTTTCCACGCTATACCAGGGATCTTTCAAGCAGTGAAAGATGTACTTAGAGGAGAAGCTGAGATGTACGAGGATGTAGAAAGGGGAGCGAATAGACCCCTTCCTTACCAGGATTCAGGAGATCTGTGATGAGTTGGCCATTTTCGGGTCAACACCTCAACCTACAGAGCTAGTGCGAGTAGCTTTCAACTTTGTCTCCGAGGAGTGGTAGGTTGAGGAGGGATTTCAAAATGTGGGTAGACTTACAACATGAGGAGTTGAAGCGAGATCTGATGAAGAGCACCATCAATGGTAGTAGCAGCAGCAGTGGATCGAAGCAGCTAAAGGAGGAGGAAAATGTAGCCCTCGCATTGAAGGGTCTTAGTCAGGGACAAGGGGAGCAATGTAGGAAGAAGAAGGACCTGTCGAAGGTCATGTGCTTTAGGTGTTGCGAGCTAGGCCACTACAATGCTCAGTGTCCTCTTAGGAAGAAGGACAAGGAGGAGAAGCAGGACCAGTAGGCAGCTTCTGTCAAGATCGATAAGCTGTCCTCCAGGCTAGAGGAAGATTTCGCCATGATTGCAGACATCCCTCTAGGAGTAAGGTGGGTTGACTTGGTTTTGTAGCCCTAGAGCGCTACAGACGGGTAGGATCCTTGAGGAGGTCCACCTCTTGAATCGATACCTTTTTACGAGATCCCACAGTATTCAATATTAGGATGGACTAGTGGCAGTTGGTGCAGTCAGATGCCAGAGTGATAGTTGCAGAGACTAGTTGCAGTCAAATGCCGGGGAGCGCAATGCAGAGTTGGCAACAGTGCAGTTGGCATAGTGCAGAGTCAGCAGCAGCGCAAAGGCTAGTAGCAGTCAGGACTCGAGTGACAGAAGCATCATACTGAACACAGTTGGTTCAGTTTCTTGGATATTTCTCAGTCGCAGATGTTGCAGTTGCAGCAACAACAGATGAGAGGGAGTTGCAGATGTTGTAGTAGCAACAACAATAGAGTTGCAATGCAAATGCGGCGTTGGCAGCAGTTGAGCAAGGTCAGTAGCAGCACATATGCAACGCATATCAGAGTTGCGCAGTGGTTGGTGGGCAGCAGTAGCCATACATCAGCAACGTGATAGGAGATGGTGCAGAGTAGAGTATTGCTACCAGAGGTGCAACAGTACTAGAACACATTCCTCGCTAAGAGGTTGTGTTAGTGTTTGTAGCATGAGATGTGTTATAGCCTTGAAATTTTCTGGAGAGGCTAGAATACATGAGATCTCCAAAACTCAGAAATCGTTTTTGGAAATTCCACCTAGAGAAGACTTAATTAGATTATTAGTCAATTTTTAATTTTTCCTAAGTTTAAACTTAGGGAATATGATTAATTAGTCAGAATTAATTAAGTCATGGTGTGAATGTTCTAGAAAGTCACATGAATCAATTTATAGTTAATCCTTGCCATTGATTAAGATCTAATCTTGGCTGTTGAACTCTCAACGAAGGATTATAAGAAGTCGATGGGGCTTGGAGAAATGACTTGAGACGCTTGAGCAGTTTGATTTTTCCGGGAAATCGATTTCCAGAGTAGCAACTTTTTGTTGCCGGAGAGAGATTCAGAGAGATCGAAGCAGTGAGAGAGGGGCAGAGATAGTGAAGTCGTAGGAGGCATGCCAAATCCGGTGAGTGCATTCGCTGGGAGGCAGATAAGCCATAGTGAGGATGATGCAGTGGCAACGCAGTAGCTTCATTGGGAAATTCGTCTTTGCTGGAGGAGAAGCAATTTTTCAGTGCCAAAAGCTAGGCAGAGTTTCCAGAGGCTAGGAGGGTCAGTTTCTCAGCCAGCAGCTGACGAGACAACTTGAGGTGATGCAGTTGGAGTTGAGTGACGCAGAGGCTACGTGAGGGTGATGCAGTGACTGTGCAGGTGCAGTTTGGACAACTCCATTTCGAGCTGAGGTCAGTTCTCGAATTCGCTTCTGGAGTGAGGAAATTCCTCACTAGATATTTCTTGCCAGTTTTCTCTGTAGGATTGCCAATTTGAGCATCCAGTTGTACTCCGATATTTCACTACTACATAATTATAAAACCCTCAGCTGCTGCACCTGTTTTCTCGAGTAGGGTTTTTCTGGGGACATTGGTCCAAAAATAACGATGTTATTTTGTGTGTGTGCAAATATTTCTTCCAGCATTTATTTTTTTCCGCAGTTTATTTGTGTAGGTTGCAGTGTGATTGATTCAGTATTTGCTGTAGCAAATAGTAAATAAAATGTTCAGAATTAATTTAACAGTTAGGAGAATTAATCCGAGTTACTACAATGGGATTCAGGGTTTGTCGAATTTTCACACAGGGGGGTACAGAAGAAGAAGGACCTATCTAAGGTCAAGTGCTTCAATTGTGGTGAGTTTGGTCACTATAGCATGCAATGTCCTCTAAAAAAGAAGGACAAGCAGGAGAAGCGGGACCAGGCAACAACACATGCTGATATAGATAGGTTGTCCTCCAGGTTGGAGGAGGACTTTGTGATGATCGCCCACATACCCCAGGAGTGAGGTGGGTTGACTTGGAGTTGTATCCCTAGAGAGCTATAGGTTTGGGAAGGGTCCACGAAGGAGTCCACCTCATGGATCAATACCTTGCTACGGGGGCCCATAGCACTGGGTAGTAGGATGGATGAATGTCAAGAAGTGCAGTTAGGATTCCAAAGTGACAGTGGCAGACTAGCTGCAGTCAGATGCTGGGGAGCGCAGTGCAGAGTGGCACAATGCAAAGTTAGTAGCAATACAAATTCTTCAGAGACAGTGCAGAGGCTAGTAGCAGTCAGGACTTAGGAGACAGATGCATCATACTGAACACAGTTGATTCGGTATTTTGGATGTTTTTCAGTTGCAGATGTTGTAGTTGCAGCAACAACAGAGTTGCAGTGTTGGGTTCAACAGGGTCAGCAGCAACACAGATGCAATATCAGAGTTGCGCAGTGGTTGGTGGGCAGTGGCAGGCAGTCATAGTGGTCAGACATTAGCAGCGTGACAAAGGATGTTACAGAGACAGGGTGTTGTGACAGGGTATGCAGCACTAGAACACATTCCTTGCTAAGAGGGAGTGTTGGTTTTTGTAGCATCAGATGTGTTCTAGCCACGAAATTTGGTGGAGAGTCTAGAATACATAATATCTCCAATACCCATAAATCGTTTATGGAAATTCCACCTAGAGATGGGTTCATTAGATTATTAACCAATTTTAAAATATTTCCTAAATCTAAAGTTAGGGAATATGGTTAATTAATTAGAATTAATTAAGTCAAGGTGCAAATCATCTAGAAACTCACACAGCGGACTCCAAGATGATCCTAGCCATTGATTAAGTTTTAATCTTGGCCATTGGTGCTCGAATAGTGGATTATAAGAGGAAGTCGATGGGCACTTGGAGAAGACACTCTAGAAACACCAGAAATTTGATTTCCTTGGAAGATTGATTTCTAGAGTAGTCGCAGTCAGTTGCCGGAGAGCCAGAGATCGAAGCAGTGAGTGAGGGGCAGGGACAGTGATCTGGAGGAAGTTTTCCAGATTTGGAGAGGCAACAGCAAGTGGCAGAAGTGATCCACGCTGAAGCAACACAGGGACTGCGCGGTAGCTGAAGTAGAGCAGCCCTAGATTCCAGACAAAAGAAAAGTAAATCTAAGGACGAAGATATGAGAGTACGCCTTGGATTCGGATATGAGTGGACAACCCATATTATCTCATCCCTATTCCATACGGAAAGCCTTCTGGCATATGGGGACCGAATCCAAAGTTATCTCATGACACAACATATTGGGTACGAAAAGTTTTACACAGTGGAGATTCTTCAAGGAGAACCCACGGAAGCCTAGTTGAATAAATAATTGTTCAAGATATCTTACACTGTGGAGATATTTGGGCCAGGGAATCCCACGGAAACCTGTCCAACACCAACGTCGGTTGGAAAGACTACAAAACATAGTTTTCAATCTGAGGATGTGTATAGTGCAGATGCCTGAACCTTTCAATCAAGTGATTTGAAAAGTACTGAACACGGACTTCTTTTTCTGATTCCCACTGATGATAAGGATTGTTGTCAGGTGGGGTAAGAAAGTTTAGATTTTCGAAAGGATTTTGTTCTGGATTTACTCTTTCATGAAAATCTTCATAATCTGGCTGGCTGTCATCATAATTTGTACTGATCAATCTTACTTTGTAGATATTCGTGACGAACCAGCGTACATGGCCACATCTTTTAACTCCATGATAGAAATGGAGGTCCTCTATGTCGGCAATATGTTGTACTGATTTGTAAAAGATGCCTGACTGATGAGCACGAGGTTCACTAAAGCCATAGATCTTTAGCATGCTTAAAGAATACGACTTAGTGATCAAAGCTGCATTAGCCGTATATTTTCCATGAGTCTAAAAACCAATCGAGTGACACCGTCCCATTGGTTTCCATTTGTTCTACGGACCATCCTTCAAAGTGAAGAGAGCGCACGAGAGTAAAAAAGGTTAGAGGCATAATTTTTGCATATTCATACTGTGTAGAAACATTCTCTGCATTGATCACGGATCAAAATCTTGTCTATGAGTACAATTGTCAAATCTTCTGATAGTGATTTCACAACTTTGTATTTCATCTTCATCATCATCAAGACTTTCCAAAATATAAGAAATACTGCCTATATGGACTAAATAGTCCAATGCCTCTGCTTCTCTGTTCATTTCAGACTGCAATCTTTCATTCCATAAATATGGAATGCCATCTCTGTGTCGGATTTCTTTGATAGGAAACCAAGCTTCATCATGATCCATTAGATATACTTCATATTCATAAGTAATCCATCCACTTGGTGTTTCAATTTGAACACTTTCTTCATTTCTTCTGATAAAATTGCAGGAAAGAGAAAGTATAGAATTATTTGTCAAGAATTCCCTCTCAACATATCAGCAAAGCTATTCTTCTTTCCTTCAACAAATTCAATATCAAAATTATATTGGCTCAACTGCATAACCCAGTGAACCATGGCTGCATCCTCAAATTCACATTTCTGAATAGCATATTGTAATGCTTTGCAATCTGTTTTGACTGTGAATTTGGTATAAATAATAAAATCTTTAAACTTAGCTATGCCTAAGCATACAGCCCTAAGTTCTTTTTTTTGACTAGCCCAATTCAATTGATTCTTGGACCACAAACCTGATGCATATTGACAGATTTCAATATCTTTTTTATTCCCTGGATTGACTTGGCACAGAACTGCACCCCATCCAATCTTGCTAGCATCAGTCATTATTACTTTCTCCCAATCTTCTTGTATTGGAGAGAGTGGCTGAATTTTTCTGACTCTTTCTTTGATTCTGCGAACTGCTTCAGTGCAGTCCTTATTCCAAGGAATGGGATCTTTCTGCAATCTTTGATTCAACAACTTTCTATCATGAGCACAGTGTTGCAGAAATTTAGAATCGTAGTTAAGACTACCCAAGAATCTCTGAAGCTGGGTTTTGTCTAGGATTTCATCAGGAAAATGATCAACAAAATTGAGACTTCTTTGAATTACTCCATAAGATCCATATTGAATGTTATATCCCAAGAAATCAATCATTGATCTGAAAAGTTTCATTTTTGACTCAGACAAAACTATACCCATTTCTTTGACTCTCCTCAAAAATATCCTGAGTTGTTTAATGTGTTCAGGAATATTTACTGAGTGAATTAAAATATCATCAATATATTTCTTCAAAAATTCATCCATCCTTTTAAAGGTTTCATCCATTATCCTTTGAAATGCAGAGGGTGCATTTATCAAGCTGAAGGGCATGATATTCCATTCATAATGACCCTGTGGGATAGAACAGGCTGTTTTCCACTTATCTTCTTCTTTAATGCCTACTTGCCAAAATCCTAACTTAAGATCGAATTTTGAAAAGATCTTGGACTTTGAAATTTGAACAAGTATCATTGAAGGTTTAGGAAGACGATAAGCATCATAATCAAGAATATTATTCAGAGGTTTATAATTTATAAATAATCTTGACTTACCTCTAGCTATCTCTGAATGTTTATTCACATAGAATGCGAAGCAAGCAATAGGGCTCTTGCTTTTCCTAATCAATCCTTTCTGCAACAATTCCTTGATCTCTTCTCTGCATAGCTTCATTTGTTCTGCATTCATAGGGATTGCTGCTGACCTTCTTAATTTACCACTGAAATCTTTCTTTAGTGGCAATTCAACTTCTTGCTTTTTAATATGCCAGAATGCATTTGGATCATCTGAGCAACATTCTTTGAATTTAGCAGTGATTTCTGCTATTTCTCTGGCATATTTTCCATTATCTAACAATTCTTCAGTTTTTAGGATCTCCTTTTTTTGTTTCCATCTTTGCAAGGAGATTCTCCATTCTTTCAATCCTTTTCAGTCTATTAGGTGAGTTGGAATTAATAAAAGGAAAGAATATTTCTTTGTTATGCAAGCTCACAAAGTATCCATACCTTTGACTCGCCTGATCCAACTTTGCACCATGCCTCTCAAAGCTCTGAAAGAATGGTGTTCCAAGATACATTGCACAATCCATACCTGGAACAATAGGACAAACAAGATGTATTCCTATTTCTTCTGTTAGAAATACATCTACTTCTACTTCTGATACTGTTGTAATGTCACCGCTTGCAGTAGTGACTTTGGGACATGCTGTTGGTCTTCTCAAATGAGTACTTACAACAGTATTGTTGACAATATTTAACCGGGAACCAGTGTCCATCAAAACTTTCCAGTACTCATATTGTGACCCGATTTTTACCTTCATCTTGACGCAATACATAACATCTCTGTTAAGTATATTGCATCCCAAACCAGTTCTTTCTGTGTCATCATCAGAATCTTCTTTCTCAATATTTTTATCTGGTCTATTTATCTGTTCTGATATCGGGTTACCATGAAGTGTCCAATTTTCAAGCTTACCAGACATAATAGGATTCTGTGATGTGGAAGCCTGATTTATGCCCATAAATTTGACATTCAATTCTCTATGGTTTTCTAGGCATAATCTTTTATTTTCTTTTACAGTTTTTCTAAGCTCTTTGATTGCTTGATGAATGCTAGGCAATGTCTGTGGCAAGTCTTCACCAAAATCTTCATTTCTGAATTGCCTAGTTAGAGCTTCAACTGAAAATAAAGATGTTGGAGGAACATACCCTTTATTCGGCTGATCCTTTGGTTTTGAAGGAGACTGCTTCAAATGATTCATCAAAAGTGTCTTGTACATTTCTTTAATCTGAGGATCAGTAGCAGCAATCATCTGAGTAAAGTAGTTCCTGCTTGTTTCATCTTCATCTCCTTCTGTCTTCATCATATTTACAGTATTGCAACTGCAAATATCTGGATCATTGCACTCGCATTCTCTGCATTCAGTACAGTGAGGATCTCTGCAAATTTCTTCATCAGATGACTCATCAGAATATAAAATGTTCAAATCATTATCTGATTCAGATTCAGATGTCAGAAGTTCACAACAACTGCTAGGAAGATCAAAGAAATTTACTTTGCCTTTTTTATTTCTATATGAAACTTTCTTCTTTCCGTTGTCTTTCTTCTTCTTAGGACAATTATTGGAAGTATGTCCTTTTTCATTGCAGTTGTAACAGATAATTTCTTTGTCTTTTGAAAACATTTCTGTATGTTTATAGGGCTTTCTTTTGAAATGTCTTTTCTGGGAATGCTGGGAATTCTTTTTGGCATGCTTATATTTGTGTTTGCGATGTTGTCTACGCCCCTCTGAATTGCCAGCTTTGCCAAGATGCCACTGCTTACAGAGGTGTTGATAACCATGAGGTTTTTTCGGATTGGTAGCAGCACGGGCAATTTTCATCTGAGAGCAAAGTTCTACAATGACAGCTTTGACAGCCTGTCGGATAACACCAAACTTATAATCGCTCCCATCTTGCCAGGGAGCTTATTCACAATCGCTGAAGAAACCCAATGAGGAAGAGAGGACACAAAAATCTCTTTCCATTTAGGCTCAAGTATTAAATCTGGAGATAGAGGATGGAGCCGATGTAGATACTCATTGAAGTATTCATCAAAATGTTGCATATTATGCAACTTCATAGCCAAGAGAGTGATGGTAGTGATTTCATTAGTGATTTGTGGAAATCCAATGAAATTTACTTGAATGCCATACAGAAGACAACCTATCATATTATTTACAGGCAGATGAGTTACTGGATCCATATAAGTACTACCATCAGCATTCAAAATGACTGATTGTTCCCATTGTGTGATAAGAGTAGGATCTTTCAAAGTTTCTGCTTTCAGCCAAGAATCAAGGGTGCGTTCAAGGCCACCAATTATTCTTCTGGTTGCATTAATGGGACCAATATCATCAACAAGATATGTTTTATAACAAACTATCATGGAATGTAACACAGACATGACTTCAGCTTCTGTACAATTGTCTATGTTCCAAGAGTAGGTAGAATTAGCAGACCAATCTTTGTGATATTCGGCTTTCATAAGGTCTCTACGATCTGGAGCTGGATTCCATGTAGTTTCTGATCTAGATCTAGAGGAAGTAGCATGAACTTGGGTTGCATCTAGATCTGCAGATGTTTCAATACCGAACTGTGCTTTATCTTCAACAGAAAAACTATTTACACATGCTTCCAGTTCCTCAAGTTCTGGAGCATCAATCTTATGAAGACTTGTTTCTGGCTCATCTTTTGGAGTTTCAGATTCTTTATCAAATCCTTGAAGGAATTCAGACAGACGGACTGCACGAGTATCTATATCCTTTTGGGCTTTACCAAAGAAACTGGGATTAGCAAAAGGAGAATAGTTATAAGTAGCATCCGCTGGAGGAAAACTGATAGTACTAGGTGCCTTTATTAGACTTTCAACAGAAGATGTGATAGTATAGGGCAACGACACCTTAGGATCTGAGAACAAAGTGGAGGATTTATAAGCCTCTGAACCAGTGCTAGGACATTTCTTTAATGACTCAATTCCAGTAGAGACGTTATAAACCTGTTTCTTTATTATGTCAAGGCTAGAGTTTACCTTGACCAATTCCTTACCATGAGCTACTGCAGCTTCATGGATCTTCTTGTTTGTGTTTAGGGTAAGTCTATCAAGACTTTGGGCAATAGCCTGATCATTCTCTGTGAGTACCTTAATACTCTCATTCAGACAAGTAGTATTGTAGTCTTGTTTTTGCAAGACTCTGCCAATCATCAATTTCATCTCAGAGTTGGCTTCATTAAGAGAGGAGAATTCTTTCTTCACAAGCATTTTTCCAAACTGGAGATTGAAATTCGTCCAGTTGGTTGCAGCAATTGATTCCCTTACAGATAATGATGATTCATCAACATGAGATGGAAGTAGCTTATACATCTTGCCATCTTGTTGTCTAATTACAAAATTTCTCCAAGGAGGAAATTCTGTATCTGTTTCAAGCATTGAACCATCAAGAAGTTCCCATTTATGCTTGCTGGGCACTCCAATTCTTATCATATTTACATTAAACCGCAAGAAAACTTCTCTAATCAAATTTTCCCCTTTAGTTCTAACTGCTATCAAGGACTTAGGAAGATTGGGCTTGGATAGCATAGAATGTATTTTAGGAGGAAACACTGGCAATTGTAATGGAGATGGAATAACAACAGGATGTTGTTCCAACTGAGAATCAATATATTCATCAAACTATTTGATCCTTTTTTGTTTGGCTTCATTTTGGAACTGTTTGATTAAAGAGTCTTCAATTTGATTTATTGAAGGATAGTACGATTCATAGAATGATATCCACTGGTTGTTAGCTTGCATCCAAGCTTTCCATTCAGAATCATTTTGACAATTAAATTCTTTCCTATCTTTCTTATCCAGAAGTTTCACTTCTTGTATGTATAAATGTTCCTTTTCATGAGTGTAGATGTCCCAATTGAACATCTTCTTTTTCCAAGGATCTTTTGGATCATAAGGCCCTATGCCTTTGAATATTTTCAGAAATGCAACAATTTCTGAATCAGAGGGAATTTCAACAGACTTTGGTATTTTATCAATTGGAGTTCGTCTGTAGGAAGGAATAGCCGAAGGATCAACAAAACCTAGACCACGGGAGGTAGTCGGTGAAACAGACTGTACAAGGAGATCTTCATGTACATTAAAAAATGTAACTTGCTTGTAAGTTTGTTCTGAAAAATCTGAAGAAGGAACAAACTTAATCATATTTATTCTCTTGGATTGATTAGATGATTTTCCATGAGGCTGAGGAGGATCTGAGGAGAATTGACAATGTGTTTTTGAACAATGAGGGTGATCACAGACTGATGCTAAAACTGGAGGATTTACATATTGTACAGATGCAGACGAAGATATCATAGGAGGTTCGGCAAACCATGCTTTTAATTTAGCATAAATGTCTGGATCTACTAAAACCATAGGTTCCTTTGAAGATATGGACTGAGTTTGTGAGATAGTTGGAACCATAGAAGAGGTAGAAGATTCACCATGCTCAACTGTTCTTCTTCTTGGAAATCTAGTGACAACTTGGTCATCAGACTCAGAGATAATGGACTGGGCAATTGCAATAGGTTTTCTGGTATTACGTTTCCAGTTGGTTACCCACTCATCTGGAGGAGTAAGTGATCTCTTGGAGACTGATAATGGGGCAACAGGGTTGCAGGCAGAATCATACTGGATTAGTGTGACAGTACCAGATCCTTGTTCAGGAGCATGCAATACAGCTGGAATAGTTGTGTTATAAAACCGAACACAAGTAATATAGAAAATAGTCAAATTTTTGGACTTGGTGTCAAAATATTCATATCATTGGGTTTGAACACCCAAAGTGAGACATTTCAGAATTTTTGGATCATCAAGGGCAACTGAAAAATCTGGGAAAACATCGTATTGGACAGGGCCATCTGAAAAGGTAGTCTCGATACCACCAATGAGGGATTTTGTGAAGGATGTCCATCGATTATCAAGCAAGGCCGAGAAAGCAAATGTCGTTTGACCTTTTCTGTGAAGAGAATTGAGGCCTAATCTCACCATCCCCAGATGGACATACTTGTAACCAGAATTTAAAGCAGCTTGAATATGTTTCTGTTCTAAAAAAGGAACAGTCATCATGGCATTTAAATTCAATTCAGTGCGAATAGAATTTTCTTTGATTTTGATCTGACTCAAAGCTTTAAATTGAAAAGGAGAGATGCCTTTATAAACTTCAGAAGGAGAAATAGAAGGGAGTTTCCATGCCTCAGAAGGGTTTGTTTCTTCTATATTTAAACAAGCAGAACTTGCAGGAGCTTCAGGAGTAACACAAAGAGACTCTAAACCAGAGCGTAACTGTTCTTCATTTTCTAAATCATCAAAGTGTTTAGAACCAAAACGACCCATAGAGCGAGAAGATGAATCCATTGCATAGAGAGTATTGCAGACAAAAGAGAGCAAGTTATCAGGAAGTATTTGGGAAATCACTTAGCTGAGATATTGCGGCTTCCACGCACAAGTTCTAGTTGAACGTCTTCAACGCCTTCAACGCCTTCCGCGGCAACACAGGCTATAAACGCTATTCACGACATCAAGAAAA
This sequence comes from Pinus albicaulis, assembly GCA_034641835.2. Taxonomy (NCBI): domain Eukaryota; kingdom Viridiplantae; phylum Streptophyta; class Pinopsida; order Pinales; family Pinaceae; genus Pinus; species Pinus albicaulis. Next base: position 1,347,408,048 of record CM076572.1, on the reverse strand, counting down.
CTATCTAGCGCTCTGCTCAAACAATATCTTATGGGGACCGAATCCAAAGTTATCTCATGACACAACATATTGGGTACGAAAAATTTTACACAGTGGAGATTCTTCAAGGAGAACCCACGGAAGCTTAGTTGAATAAATAATTGTACAAGATATCTTACACAGTGGAGATATTTGGGCCAGGGAATCCCACGGAAACCTGTCCAACACCAACGTCGGTTGGAAAGACCAAGGTTACTTGGGAGCGGGAGCGGGAGCGCAGAGCGCCATTTTTAGCCATTTTTAAAAGCCTCGTCCTAATAGAGTCGCTTTTATATATATATATATATTTTTTAATATTTTTAATATTTTTAATATTTTGACATATATAAGCCAATAAAACATGTAGAATGATGAATTAGACATAAAAAACATAAAAACATAGATTGAATCATATAACATCAATCATCTAGAAGTTATAATCTTCATCAACCACGCCTAATTTGTGCTGAAGCAAGAGAACATATTGACTCTTGAGTCTCAGTAAATCATCAACTGTTTCAAGCTTTCAAAATTCAATATATAACATTTATTTATGATTGATATATAACATTTATCATCATTGATTTAAATTTTAACATCGAAGCATTTATCATCATTGATTTCAAATTTCAATATCTAACATTTATCATCATTGATTCATTGATTTCAAAATTCAATATACATTTATCATCATTGATATATATATTATAACATTTATCATCATTGATATATATATTATAACATTTATCATCATTGATTCATTGATTTCAAAATTCAATATACATTTATCATCATTGATTCATTGATTTCAAAATTCAATATATAACATTTATCATCATTGATATTATATAACATTTATCATCATTGATTCATTGATCACCATATAACTTTCATGAAGCATCATACTCATAATTCATAATGACTTGTAAACAGTAAACTTATAAATGCCAACTTCATTAAAAATTTAAATATATGAAATCAGTAGCAAGTCAAGTTTCAACTGTTCAACTGTCAACAACAAATAGAAAATAGTAAACAACAAATATATTTTATCTGGCTGGCCCCTTGCCACGCCCACGAGAAATGTCTAATTTCTGTGAGCCACGAGGAAATGTTGGTCTTCTAGTACCATCAGTAGTACCATGACCACGACCAAAAGGTGGAGGCCGGATCTGCAAAGGAACAATAGTGTGATATCGAGGAGTGGCACTGGCACTGGCACCCGCACTGCTACCAGTAGATGGTGGGACTGGCCCTGTGTGTGGCGGTGCTGCTGATGCTTCATTATCATCTCTATAAAGTTCTGCTTCCAATTCTTCTAGATGTAACGTGCCGTCCTCCAAATTATCATCCTCTGGGTTGTTGTCCCAGACTCTGTATGATTGATCCTCATTTGCCCGATCACAGTAATGGCTCAACAACCTCAAGTTATAATGCACATAAACCAAGCTTTCAGCTCGGTTTTCATTTAACCTGTTTCTTCTCACATTGTGTATAAAGTTGTAGGTGCTCCAACACCTCTCTGCAGAAGAAGTGTTCACAACTTGTGAGAGAACTTTTTTAGCCAACTTTGGCAAAAGTCCCATGCCGCCATATGCTTCCCACCATGTGAGAGCATCGAATCTGTCCCTGTCTTCCATTGCATGGAATGAACCAAAGTTAGCAATGCAACTGAAGTATTTGCCTAATTCAAGGCGCAATCTAGCACACTCTTCCCTGTCAGGTACCAATTTGTCCAATGCCTTCATGTACCCTTCTTGTACCTCTGGATCTGTGTGAGGTTTCACCCTAACCCCACCTCCAGGTGCAGGTTGGTCCAACCAAGATGGAGAGTAATATTTTGGCGTAAGGATATATGCCAAAGCATGTAGTGGAACATTGAGTTTATTCCACCGTGCACACACACAATCATGAATCATAGCATACAAAATGGGATCATTATCCTTAACAATATCTTTTATTTGCCCCAACATGCTATCCATCTGCTCATAAACCTCTCCAATCACTGGTTTATCAGTATCTGCAAAGCGAATCATGTTATAAATGGGCTTGGTAAAACTCACAATTTCCCTCATACGTGCCCAAAACCGAGGGTCAAGGGCGGTCTCCTCCACATGTTCAAAACTTTGCCTGTCAACCACTGTTGCCGCCCTGTCCTTTAATACCTGCCAGTGTGGGCTTGATACCATTGCAGCCAATGACTCTCTTACCTTCAAAAGGCGCCTGAAGGTGAGGTAATAACTAGCAAATCTAGTTTTTCCTATTTTCAACAACTCCAATTTGGAGTGAGTACTGAAAAGCCCATGGGTATTGCTATGATTTGTAATAAATTTGATCATTTTCTTACCTCTCTTGTACAAATCACCAAGCCATTTGAACTGAGGTTGTTTGTTTTTTATGATATCATGCATCAAAAGGTTCATCGTGTGAACCAAACACCCAGACCAAAAAATGTTGGGGTATTTATCCTCAACAATTGCTCCTGCTGCCTTACAGTTAGCAGCATTATCAGTGATGACCTGTATCACATTGTATGGCCTAGTCTTTTCAATTATATCAAGTAATGGTTTTGCAATGTTAATGCCAGTTTTGAATTTATCTGAATAATCATAAGTTGCCAGGAAGACTGCACCACTAACCGACACAGCGAAAACATTTATCAATGGTTTTCCTTTTACATTGGTCCGTCCATCAGAGACAATGGACAGCCCATGCTCATTCCACGAACTTGTCATTCTAGCCAAAGAATTGTTTATTTTAGCTCTTTCATGATCAAGACCCACGGTTCTGGCCTTGTCATACCCAGGGCTTTTGTATCCTTTGGGGGCATCATTAATGGCATAAACCATTTCATGCCAATAAGGTGAGCGAAGAACATTGAATGGCACCCCACATGCATATAGAAACCGGTAAACTTTTGAATCCACATCATTCCTACACCCTTCGTCTAGGAAATCGGATATGGTTCTACGCCTTAATCCAGTGCCACTGCTTCCGAAACCACTGGCATGGGTGGAAGTTGAATATGTTGGGCCTGAATCAGCGATACCCTTAGATCTTTTAGATGATCTCTGTATGGCAACCCCCTCTTCCTTCCTATATATCTCTCTCTGTGGTGCTGGCACATAAGTACAAACTTTGATTCCAAAATTTTTAGTTCCATCTCCTGGCATTATCCCACAAAGGTGCCTTCTCAGACGAGTGTATGAACCATGGTATTGTTTATTGCAATGGGGGCAAAAAAATTTAGTGGTTCCACCACCTTTCCCTCCTTCTTGTTTCTGAACATATTTCCACAAAGGATATTGGTCTTGTTTAGTTGGGGATTCTAGGTTCTCAGGGTCTCCACTCCCCACTTCCTCCTCAGCATAATCCTCCTCTTCAGGATTTTCTTCAGATCCACCATAACCCTCCTCTTCAGGATTTTCTTCAGATCCACCATAACCCTCCTCTTCATCCTCCTCTTCTCTGATTTGTCTCTTTCTTCTAGCACTCTCCAACACCATTATCACAAAGAAAGGAACCAACATGAGGAAAATTCCTAGCCATATAGCCATGATGGAAACAAGTTTCAAGTTTCTAGAATCTAGCCTGCAAAACAAATAGAAAAATGCCAAAGGGGAATAGGAAATGCAACATAGGAAAAAAACAACTCATTTTAAAAGTTTTAAATCCAATAAAATGCAACATTCAAGCAAAATTCAAGTTTTCATTTTCAAACAATTTAACAATCTACAAATTCATCTTAGAAAATACAAAATTGGATAAGAAGGCCTACCTCTTTCTTGCAATCCTCCTGTCAGCCTTGCTCCTTGCTCTCCTGTCAGCTTTGCTCCTTGCTCTCCTGATTGCTGTCAACCAAACCTTGCGCTCTCGGCTCTCCTTCTCGCTCAATCTCAATTCTCAACTAACAAACAATAACTGACAATGAAACCCCCCCCCCCCTTTTTATAAAAATTGAAAATTTTTCATAAAAAAATGACGGCCGGAGCGTTTGTTGAGCGCTCGTGAGTGGACCACCAACGCTTTCCGCTTCGAGCTGCCAGCTCGAACGCTTTCCCGAACGCCTCCTAAAAAACAGAGTTGCCAGCCGCAACGGCTCGAAACGCCCGACAGAAGCGGTTAAGCCTTGTGCTCAAACGCCCCCAGACGCGAGCGAGTTTCCTGAGCGGAGCTAAGGTACTGCTTTCCCGCAACCCCGGGAAAGACTACAAAACATAGTGTTCAATCTCGAGGATGTGTATAGTGTAGATGACCGAACCTTTCAATCAAGTGATCGAGGCACTAATTTTATTCTTTTCCGATTCCCACGATGATAAGGATCATATCAGTGGGTTAAGAAAGTTTAGATTTTCAAAGGATTTTGTTCTGATTACTCTTTTCATGAAAATCTTCATAACTGGCCGGGTCATTATCATAATTTGTACTGATCAATCTTACTTTGTAGATATGCGTGACGAACTAGCGCACATGACTACATCTTTTAACTCCATGATAGAAGTGGAGGTCCTCTATGTCGGCAATATGTTGCATCGATTTGTAAAAGATGCCCTCGACCGATGAGCACGAGAACAATTAAAGCCATAGATCTTTAGGCATGCTTAAAGAATACGCGCTAGTGACTGTGCTTCTGATAGCCCGTATATTTTCCACTCAGCCTAAACCAATCTATGAGTGGGGTCTTCTCTTTCCATTTGTTCTACGGACCATCCTTCAAAGATGAAAGAGAACTGCACAGAGTAAAAAAGGTTAGAGGCATAATTTTGCATATTCCTACCTGTGTAGAAGCATTCTCTCTGGCGGTCTGGATCAAAATCTTGTCTATGATTACAATTGTCAAATCTCCTTATAGTGATTTCACAACTTTGTATTTCATCTTCATCATCATCAAGACTTTCCAAAATATAAGAAATACTGCCTATATGGACTAAATAGTCCAATGCCTCTGCTTCTCTGTTCATTTCAGACTGCAATCTTTCATTCCATAAATATGGAATGCCATCTCTGTGTCGGATTTCTTTGATAGGAAACCAAGCTTCATCATGATCCATTAGATGTACTTCATATTCATAAGTAATCCATCCACTTGGTGTTTCAATTTGAACACTTTCTTCATTTCTTCTGAAAAAATTGCAGGAAAGAGAAAGTATAGAATTATTTGTCAAGAATTTCCTCTCAACATATCAGCAAAGCTATTCTTCTTTCCTTCAACAAATTCAATATCAAAATTATATTGGCTCAACTGCATAACCCAGCGAACCATGGCTGCATCCTCAAATTCACATTTCTGAATAGCATATTGTAATGCTTTGCAATCTGTTTTGACTGTGAATTTGGTATAAATAATAAAATCTTTAAACTTAGCTATGCCTAAGCATACAACCCTAAGTTCTTTTTTCTGACTAGCCCAATTCAATGGATTCTTGGACCACAAACCTGATGCATATTGACAGATTTCAATATCTTTTTTATTACCTGGATTGACTTGGCACAGAACTGCACCCCATCCAATCTTGCTAGCATCAGTCATTATTACTTTCTCCCAATCTTCTTGTATTGGAGAGAGTAGCTGAATTTTTCTGACTCTTTCTTTGATTCTGCGAACTGCTTCAGTGTAGTCCTTATTCCAAGGAATGGGATCTTTCTGCAATCTTTGATTCAACAATTGTCTATCATGAGCACAGTGTTGCAGAAATTTAGAAATGTAGTTAAGACTACCCAAGAATCTCTGAAGCTGGGTTTTGTCTAGGATTTCATCAGGAAAATGATCAACAAAATTGAGACTTCTTTGAATTACTCCATAAGATCCATATTGAATGTTATATCCCAAGAAATCAATCATTGATCTGAAAAGTTTCATTTTTGACTCAAACAAAACTATACCCATTTCTTTGACTCTCCTCAAAAATATCCTGAGATGTTTAATGTGTTCAGGAATATTGTCTGAGTGAATTAAAATATCATCAATATATTTCTTCAAAAATTCATCCATCCCTTCAAAGGTTTCATCCATTATCCTTTGAAATGCAGAGGGTGCATTTATCAAGCCAAAGGGCATGATATTCCATTCATAATGACCCTGTGGGATAGAAAAGGTTGTTTTCCACTTATCTTCTTCTTTAATGACTACTTGCCAAAATCCTGACTTAAGATCGAATTTTGAAAAGATCTTGGACTTTGAAATTTGAGCAAGTATCATTGAAGGTTTAGGAAGAGGATAAGCATCATAATCAAGAATATTATTCAGAGGTTTATAATTTACGACTAATCTTGGCTTACCTCTGGGTATCTCTGAATGTTTATTCACATAGAATGCGAAGCAAGCAATAGGGCTCTTGCTTTTCCTAATCAATCCTTTCTGCAACAATTCCTTGATCTCTTCTCTGCATAGCTTCATTTGTTCTGCATTCATAGGGATTGCTGTTGACCTTCTTAATTTACCACTGAAATCTTTCTTTAGTGGCAATTCAACTTCTTGCTTTTTAATATGCCAGAATGCATTTGGATCATCTGAGCAACATTCTTTGAATTTAGCAGTGATTTCTGCTATTTCTCTGGCATATTTTCCATTATCTAACAATTCTTCAGTTTTTAGGATCTCCTTTTTTGTTTCCATCTTTGCAAGGAGATTCTCCATTCTTTCAATCCTTTTCAGTCTATTAGGTGACTTGGAATTAATAAAAGGAAAGAATATTTCTTTGTTATGCAAGCTCACAAAGTATCCATACCTTTGACTCGCCTGATCCAACTTTGCGCCATGCCTCTCAAAGTTCTGAAAGAATGGTGTTCCAAGATACATTGCACAATCAATACCTGGAACAATAGGACAAACAAGATGTACTCCTATTTCTTCTGTTAGAAATACATCTACTTCTACTTCTGATACTGTTGTAATGTCACCGCTTGTAGTAGTGACTCTGGGACATGCTGTTGGTCTTCTCAAATGAGTACTTACAACAGTATTGTTGACAATATTTAACCGGGAACCAGTGTCCATCAAAACTTTCCAGTACTCATATTGTGACCCGATTTTTACCTTCATCTTGATGCAATACATAACATCTCTGTTAAGTATATTGCATCCCAAACCAGTTCTTTCTGTGTCATCATCAGAATCTTCTTTCTCAATATTTTTATCTGGTCTATTTATCTGTTATGATATCAGGTTACCATGAAGTGTCCAATTTTCAAGCTTACCAGACATAATAGGATTCTGTGATGTGGAAGCCTGATTTATGCCCATAAATTTGACATTCAATTCTCTATGGTTTTCTAGGCATAATCTTTTATTTTCTTTTACAGTTTTTCTAAGCTCTTTGATTGCTTGATGAATGCTAGGCAATGTCTGTGGCAAGTCTTCACCAAAATCTTCATTTCTGAATTGCCTAGTTAGAGCTTCAACTGAAAATAAAGATGTTGGAGGAACATACCCTTTATTCGGCTGATCCTTTGGTTTTGAAGGAGACTGCTTCAAATGATTCATCAAAAGTGTCTTGTACATTTCTTTAATCTGAGGATCAGTAGCAGCAATCATCTGAGTAAAGTAGTTCCTGCTTGTTTCATCTTCATCTCCTTCTGTCTTCATCATATTTACAGTATTGCAACTGCAAATATCTGGATCATTGCACTCGCATTCTCTGCATTCAGTACAGTGAGGATCTCTGCAAATTTCTTCATCAGATGACTCATCAGAATATAAAATGTTCAAATCATTATCTGATTCAGATTCAGATGTCAGAAGTTCACAACAACTGCTAGGAAGATCAAAGAAATTTACTTTGCCTTTTTTATTTCTATATGAAACTTTCTTCTTTCCGTTGTCTTTCTTCTTCTTAGGACAATTATTGGAAGTATGTCCTTTTTCATTGCAGTTGTAACAGATAATTTCTTTGTCTTTTGAAAACATTTCTGTATGTTTATAGGGCTTTCTTTTGAAATGTCTTTTCTGGGAATGCTGGGAATTCTTTTTGGCATGCTTATATTTGTGTTTGCGATGTTGTCTACGCCCCTCTGAATTGCCAGCTTTGCCAAGATGCCACTGCTTACAGAGGTGTTGATAACCATGAGGTTTTTTCGGATTGGTAGCAGCACGGGCAATTTTCATCTGAGAGCAAAGTTCTACAATGACAGCTTTGACAGCCTGTCGGATAACACCAAACTTATAATCTCCCATCTTGCCAGGGAGCTTATTCACAATCGCTGAAGAAACCCAATGAGGAAGAGAGGACACAAAAATCTCTTTCCATTTAGGCTCAAGTATTAAATCTGGAGATAGAGGATGGAGCCGATGTAGATACTCATTGAAGTATTCATCAAAATGTTGCATATTATGCAACTTCATAGCCAAGAGAGTGATGGTAGTGATTTCATTAGTGATTTGTGGAAATCCAATGAAATTTACTTGAATGCCATACAGAAGACAACCTATCATATTATTTACAGGCAGATGAGTTACTGGATCCATATAAGTACTACCATCAGCATTCAAAATGACTGATTGTTCCCATTGTGTGATAAGAGTAGGATCTTTCAAAGTTTCTGCTTTCAACCAAGAATCAAGGGTGCCTTCAAAGCCACCAATTATTCTTCTGGTTGCATTAATGGGACCAATATCATCAACAATATATGTTCTATAACAAACTATCATGGAATCTAACACAGACATGACTTCAGCTTCTGTACAATTGTCTATGTTCCAAGAGTAGGTAGAATTAGCAGACCAATCTTTGTGATATTCGGCTTTCATAAGGTCTCTACGATCTGGAGCTGGATTCCATGTAGTTTCTGATCTAGATCTAGAGGAAGTAGCATGAACTTGGGTTGCATCTAGATCTGCAGATGTTTCAATACCGAACTGTGCTTTATCTTCAACAGAAAAACTTTTTACACATGCTTCCAGTTCCTCAAGTTTTGGAGCATCGATCTTATGAAGACTTGTTTCTGGCTCATCTTTTGGAGTTTCAGATTCTTTATCAAATCCTTGAAGGAATTCAGACAGACGGACTGCACGAGTATCTATATCCTTTTGGGCTTTACCAAAGAAACTGGGATTAGCAAAAGGAGAATAGTTATAAGTAGCATCCGCTGGAGGAAAACTGATAGTACTAGGTGCCTTTATTAGACTTTCAACAGAAGATGTGATAGTATAGGGCAACGACACCTTAGGATTTGAGAACAAAGTGGAGGATTTATAAGCCTCTGAACCAGTGCTAGGACGTTTCTTTAATGACTCAATTCCAGTAGAGACATTATAAACCTGTTTCTTTATTATGTCAAGGCTAGATTTTACCTTGACCAATTCCTTACCATGAGCTACTGCAGCTTCATGGATCTTCTTGTCTGTGTTTAGGGTAAGTCTATCAAGACTTTGGGCAATAGCCTGATCATTCTCTGTGAGTACCTTAATACTCTCATTTAGACAAGTAGTATTGTAGTCTTGTTTTTGCAAGACTCTGCCAATCATCAATTTCATCTCAGAGTTGGCTTCATTAAGAGAGGAGAATTCTTTCTTCAAATATTTTTCCAAAGTGGAGATTGCGGAGGAGGACGATTTAGTTTCTTGAGGCCGGGAAAGTCTTCCAGAGGGCCGGAGAGTCACTTCCAGCAATAGAGGCAGGCTAGACGGCTTGCACAAAGGCATATTCGAGCCACACGTGTGAGAAGTAGCGCAAAGGTAACATAGAAGGGCTTACATTAGGGTTTGGATGACCAGTTTTCTGTAGAAACCAGTGCTGGGATTGTTTATGGGGTGAGATAGTTTTTCTCTCTTATTATTTCTGTCAGATACTTGCTGATTGGATTGCCAGTTGGGCATCAATAGATTGTACTCAGAATTCACTGCTGCACCGATTTTCCCAAGTTGGGTTTTTTTGGGGACATTTTTCCAAAAATAACGGTGTCATTTTATGTGTGTGTGTGTGTGCTAGTATTTTCTCAGTTTCCAATGCTATTTATTTTCCGCAGTTTTATTTGTGAAGATTGCAGTTTGTTTATTTCGATGTTGCCATAGCAATAAATTGAATAATTAATTTATCAGTTAGAAGAAATAATACCAGTTGCTGCATAAGATTCCAGTTTTCGGAATTTTCACATATAATAGTTTCAAAATTCAGCGTAAGCAGGCTAATTCATCTAAATTCTTGTGTTGGCAAGTTGATTTGGCATTTGGGTTTCCATTTCTTGCATTGGACATCTCATTTTGCATCTAAAGTGTTCTAAGACTAATCTAGCTTACTGCTGTCTTATTGTTCTGCTCACTGTTTACATTGAAAGGAAGTGATAAGTTTAGTATCTCTTGGCATTTGGCTCACTTTTTTCACAAGTAATTTATTGCTGTTATAAATTCCTCTTGCTTGGGTAACATTGGAATACAAGTTACATAAGTGTTTTCATTGCTTCATGCTCTCATAGTTCATTGTGGAAAGAATTTGCTTCATTTATTGATGTGCTAGCATCTAACGTTATTGCCTTGCGAAGTTACATCATCTTAAATTTAGCACATTAACTCACTCCCTAAAAGCACTTTAAATCTCAAGTGGTATCTTGTATATGAATGGTTATATCATTTGCCTTGAGATCTAATTAATTGGGATAAGAGCTTTGGTGAATATTGCTCTCATTATTGTCATTTTTTGCTAATATCTATTGGTGAATAATAATCTCATAATGGCATTAATCTCTAAGTGTTCCTCACTTGAGGGTTTAAAATCTAATTGAATATCTTGTTGACTTCATAATCTTGTGGTCTCTTTGGGTAATCACCACTGGGATCCAATATCATTGGTTAATTGTTGCAAGTGGATATCTATTGTGAACTCTCTAAATTGGTGAATCATTGAGCATATTTCTTACATTTGAGCGATTGTATATTGTGAGTATCTATTGTATCTTGTTGGCACTTGAGAATTTGACACATATTCTTGTTAATGAGATTGTCTTTTACTTGCCATTGATAAGTACTTGTGGGCATAACCCAAACAATAACTAAGTACTTAAAGGAATCTTAAACAATCTCACATCAAGAAGAACGCACTCATAATTTTGCATTAAGCATACTAAGTTAGTCTTGCATTTAATAACTTACCTCCAAGCATAAACTTGGTTGATAGACATTTAGGGCCACCTTTTCTCATCTAGCTTGAGGAGCCTAGCACCTCTTTAGTGGTTAACACGGTGACCTTGCAGTCGTGAGAGCCACAGTCTCTACAACACCGTAGGCATCAGGTAGTTAGAACACAGGGGGAGGTTTTGTTAATCAAATCTCTTTTTGCTTCCCGTTGGCTTCTATCGCACAACCTACTCTAGAGACTAGTTCCAAAATAGTTAAGAGGGAGGTTACATTTAGAATATGCATCTAACTTAAAATCAACCAAGATTTTGCATTTCACCTGGCTTTTAGGATTTGCACTTCATATAGGATAGTTAAGCATCCACGCTTCGATTGTTCATTCGGTTACTTGGCATCTAATTGGTAATAAGCAAGAAGTTGACTCCGTAAGGCACTGATCTCACATTTAAATCTAATTTGATCTTGAAGTCTTGCGAAAATTAACCAAGTAACTATGCCATTCAATCGTGTCTCCCAGACTCGTTGGTTGCCAACATGTCTTGCATTTATATCTTCCATAGGGACTACCCCCCATAGCTTGCTATTGGGAGATAGCTAGAACGGAGTGTGTAGGGTTTAGAGTGACAACCCCCGCCCTGAGTTGTTGTCACACCGTGCCTGTACAATCTGAGCGACCACTCCTTACGTATAAGTGGCTAAAGGAAAACTCTATTAGGTGTTTCTAGTCTCTAAGGGGAAGTAACATTTCCTCATTCCACCCTTCAATTGATAGTTGTTAGTGAATAATAATGATGGTACGGAGATGAGAAGACTTCATGGCCAAGTGCCACGGCCAAAGGGACCGACATGATGGGGATCCACACCCTGAGTGTATAGATGTGAGGAGGGAACAATTGTGGATGCATGGGTTACCATTACCAGCTCGACCTTTGTTTTTCTACCCCTCTTGTGCGCCTTTTGCTTGATTTTTCTTTGAATCACAGCTCAAGGGTTAGAGCTTGCTTTGAATGACATAGTAGTTGTATTACCCCTCAATAATGAGTTAGTTTATCACTCATCGGGGTTGGGACATGCAATGGTTCCTTTTTATGATGTAATTGAGCAACACGTGCTCAGGAATTGGGTGATGGCCATAAGGAGTGAGGTAGAGCTCATGCTAGGCTTTTGCCCATGTGCTAATTTGTATGTCCCAACCATATTTTGCATTTTGATATTATTTCTTTTGATTTTGTTTTGTGGCTGTGATACACCTTTTCTTTTTCTTTTCGCTGCATCAATCTCCTAGAGCAAAGTTTCGGGCCCTACCCAAATATGCAGATATATGGGTGCCAAATCCCAAAGAACCAGTGGTCAGTTGAACTCGAAAAATGGATGTGAAATAAGGGCTTGTAATATATGATGAAAAGTGATAAGTATGGCATAGGGATAGATGGAACTATGCTATCTCAATCAGGGGTTCCCAAGTTGTGCCCCTCATATACCCATTGGGCCATTAGGAGAGGTCCCATAGGACTAGGATCAAATATTAACCCTCCATTTAAGGCAAAAGAACAAGATCATGGTCAAAACTCCTACTTCCAAGTCACCACATAATCCATACCAAATGCCCAAATACAAACAAGCATAAGCACCCAATTGCAAAATGATTAAAGTACCTTTTGATTGGAAGCCCACGTTCATCCATGTGTTTTTTCTGGATGGGTGAGAAGCATATGGATGATGCAAGTGGCAGAGCATATGGATGGCTGAAGCATATGGCATGCAATCGGCTGCTGGTTGGCTGGCTGGCTATGAAGAATAGGAGAGAAGTTTTCTCCCATAGGGTTTTCCAGTTTGGTGGGTAACAGGTTGGAAGTGGGCCACAGATTGAGCTACCTATGGCAGCGAAGGAGAGTGAGACAGCAAAGGGCTGGGTTTTTTCCCCTGTAATAGCATACGGCCAAATCAGAACCGTGGGTGGCCTAAAGGGGCCATGCTCAGGATTTTGAAGGTGCGGCTAACTGTAGCCGAGGCAACGAAGGACATCACAAAGGTACCAGAGCAGTGCGGCCCAACAACCAATCTGTGCAGTCTCGGTTGACCTTAGGTTAGGATTGTTGGTGTGACCAGCCGCTGAGTGACAGAACCTTGGTTGGTGTTAGCATAAACATAAAAACTAGTTGGTATTGCTAGACCTACTGGGAATTTGTTGGCCTCTGTGCTGCATAATAGGTCTGCTGTTTACTGGTTAAATTAGCCCTAATTTGCAGTAGTCGTTGAAGAACCAATGGCTGTTTGAGTATTTTATTATACTATTTATGCATTAATAAAAGGGTCATTACTGTTTTATGGATTGATGAATATTGCACTGCTGTTATGAAATACAATTCTTCATGGTTTATCAAAAGCCCTAGCTTAGAATTGCACCCGAAAGGTATTTTTCCCAAGAGGGTTTTTACATAGTCAATAAAATGATAATTGTATTATTTGAGGTGGTACATTGAGCTCTCAATTATGCTTCCTTTCTCGTTGTTTCACAAATTTCTCCACTACCAACCTTTTACAAAGACATATTTTTACCACAAATATTCAAACTTCAAACCCCTTTCAAACTTACCACAAATATTCAAACCCCTTTTACAAGTTTAGCATGTTTTCCTCATGATATATTTTCAGCTTGAAAAATCATGCTAGTCACCATAATAAACATTCACCAATAGCTTACCATATTCACTCTTATACCTCCCACTTTCTCATTGTTATATTTACCCTTACATCTCCCTCTTTCTCATACATCATTTAGAATATCTAAACACAGTTTTACACCAACTAATATAAGATGCCTTATTACATCTAAGTTCTATTTAAAAGTAATAAAATATGATTTCAAACACTATTGAATTAAAAACTGTGCTTGGATATAATGGCAAAGTTAAATCGTATTACCTCCTTTGCAGGGCATGCTTGCATGTGGGCGTTAATCCAAGAGCGATTTTCTGGTAAATTTGTAATGTTAATCATATATTCTATGCTCTTTGCTTTGTCGGAGACCTCTGCACAACATCTACTGTCTTGAAGCAATATGATTTTCAAGCTCCTTGGGTTGTTTTCTTAGTTGGGTACTCTCTGTTTCCTAAGAAACCTAATTAGAGGCAAGATCTCTGCAACAAGAATCCACCTGTGAGTGCCCACCACAGGACACTGGCTTTAACAGCCATAGTTTTTTTTAGGCTGCAATACTCATCTTGGGCATGTAGGGGAGCAGGGCTTCTTTCTCTACTTATATATTGAATCTCTATGCTTCCCCAAAAGCCATATTGAATATGAGATCTCTACAACAGGACAACCTGCATAAATCATAGGCTGTGATGATTTTTCAAGCTGCAGTAATGATTTTGGGCTTGTGGGCACTCACAGTTTTCTTTCTTCTTTGCTTCTTCGAAAATCCCAGAAAGAAACAACAAAAAACTTGGTGTAATATTCCCAATTAGCAGCAGCTAATTGGCAATGTTAATTTTTTCTCAGATTTTGCTTTTCTAATGTTCAGCCATAAATAAAAAGGATATTGGGACCCATAACCCAACTTAGGAGAAATAATCTCCCTAAAGTCACTTAGCCAACATAATGATTTCAGCGTGGGGCCCAAGGGGACTAAGTGATAGCGCAGGGAGAGGGTCAGCGTAGAGGCAGCGTGGGCCAGGACAGCGCAGAGTAGGCAGGGCAGCGTGGCAAAGGAGGACAACGCAACACAATGGGGTCCAAGGGGATGTTAGGGTTTCAAGCATAAAAGGGCGTGAGGGCCTAGCTTCTCATTCATTCTATTATGCATCTTCAGAATTTCTGTCTAACAAGTATTGAACACGCTTACGCTGTTTAGCTAAGTTTGCAAGTGCTGTTCAACACATGGGTGTCTCCGAGCGGAGATCCCAACCTCAGCCTCGGGGGACTTCGAGTGCTCGCTCAGGTGATGAGCTTTACCTTCAGTTTTCAGAGAAGAGCACGCAGAGCCATTCATCCAGGAGTTACGCAGTCACCAGGCAGCGCGGTGACTCAGAGAGATTATGCAGTCTTGGACGAGGGCATCTCCGGGAGTGAGGGAGATTCAGTAGTTTCAGTGCGGGAGAAGTGTGAGGGGATCAACCCTTCACAAGTTGTCTTTCGAAGTAGTGAGAGGCCAACATTTCCATCCATTCAGTTCTCAGGCCAATGTACTCCCGAGGAGTGCGTAATTTTCCCAAGGGGGTCAAATTTTAGGGTTAGCCTTTCTGGAATTCATTCCTGGGTTTTTCCGGGTTTTGGGAGGAGAGTTCATAACCAGAGTTTCATAATTTTCTGAGCAGGGGAACAACCCCAAAGATCAGCTCCATTCCAGCCAGAAGCAGCGCTTTCCAGCAGCAGTGGCAGCTAAGGGAGTTACATAGTGACTAGGAGAAGCAACCATCCATAGCAGGGTTTGGAGAGTTATTTCAGCTTTCCTTGAGTAGGCCAAGGTGCGATGATTCTGATCAACTTCTTGTACTCATTCCCCATTTACAGATTTATAATAAAATGGCTCATCTTTTCTGAAATGTTTGCAGTGATTTTTATGGTGCATCTCTATTAGCTGTAGTTTTGTTTATGTTGCTTTGTATTGCTGTTTATTTCCTATTCAGGCTATTACAATGGTATGAGAGCTCATAGACTTGGCTCAGCCTGTGGAGCAGATCAGTCCGTGACACTCAGAGACAAAGAATACATCACCTACTGGAAGCAGCAGTACAAGAGCAGAGAGCGGAGGCTCGAGCCCACATTTGGTGAAGGGGACTGCGTTCCAGTAGAGGACGCAGAGGAGGAAGCACCCATGGCAGAAGAAGTAGATGACGAGAAGGAGTTCAATAATCTCCTCTTGAAGTCTATACAGAAACTCTCCAGAAAAATAGAGGAGATGGGTCAGAAGATTGCTGGGGATAACAGATAGCGTGAGACCACAAGGGGATTTCACGTCGGAGAAGGGTTCGACACTTCTCATCACACATATGAGCAGAACACAGCGCAGCAGGTGGTGCTATGCACTCTCCCACGTTCCACTATGCCAACATTCTTGACTGCAGGTACGGGTACAGGAGGACCCCAAGAGCCGAAGATGGCTCATTACGGGGATTATTTTGCAGAATATCAGTCATACGGGTGAGATTTTGGTGCAGCTCTCTCTTTCCACGATTTCTGCTAGCTGAAGAACAACAACAAACCCCGCAACCAGAATAGAGGAGGTGGATACACGCAGGGAGTTGAACTGCAACGTACCATGGGCAGATTTTTCTTGCTAACATATGACGGGTCATCAAAATGTTCAGCAAAAGCTTGGGTGGAAAAACTGCACATTTACTTTTAGTTGAACCAGATGGCAGAGGTGGAGGCCATCAAGGTGGCAGCGCTGCACCTGGAGGGGGAAGCCCATGACTGGTGGTTCCATGGGATGGCCACACTGGGTCACTCATGAGTGACAACGTATGCAGAGTTCACTCGGAGATTGCTAGAGAGATTTGACTGGAAGGATTCGGAAGAGAATTTTGTCGAGCTGACTAAGCTCAAACAGGCCAGGAACCCAAAGACTTACATTTCTGAGTTCTTGAGACTTTCAGTGATGGTGCTAGAATTGTCTGTAGCCAGGAGGATTTACATGTTCATTGATGGGTTGGCAGAGCCTTCGCACGGGTTAGTTAGGTCTACAAGGCCTGCTACACTTCAAGATGCAGTTGGGAGGACAAGGGACTTGCAGGATGCTTTACCCAGGACTAGAACTCCTTTCCCTCAGAGATCGGCATTTCAGCCAAAGGGGAAAGACACGAGAGTTCCACCACTGAAGGGGAACCAGGGCCGAGGGCCTTTGGACGATGACACCTAGAGAGATTTGAGACGGAGAAAGCTATGCTTCACATGCCAGGAGCCATGGGCAAAGGGTCATCGATGTGTCGCAGGGAAGGCACATTACATCGAGGTCTTCTCCGACAGTGAGGGAGAAGAAGATGTGTATGAGGAGTTATAGGGAGATGCCAACGCTGAGGCACCGAGAGGAGATCATCCACCACCACCCCCCCAGGAGTAGGAGGGGTAGCGTTTGCACCCACAGGAGGAGTCCTTGCATCTTTGCAAGGAGTTCCTGTAATATTCCGAGTAGAAATAAACAACTATATAAAGCACATAAACAAAGACAAACAACAACTAGAGAGATATCACATGAACAATAACCAATATGGAGAACGCTGAGCCATTTTATTAATACTGAAAGATAGAAATGAGTACAAAGGTGATCAGAATGATGGCTCCTTGGCTTGCACTAGGCAAGCGTAGAAATACTCTCAGATTATGACCCAGAATGGCTGCTAACTCAAGACTGCGTAATCTCCAGTGCTGCTGGTGCTACTGCTGGAATGAAAAGTTGATTTGGGGCTGTTCCCTTCCTCGAAAAATTATGAAACTCTGGAAATAGCCTCTCCTCACAAAACCCAGAAAAGCCCAGAGAGATTTCTGAAAATGGCTGACCCTCGAAAATACTGCCCTTGAGGCACTACACTATCCCCAAAGGAGAAACGCTGCCCCTGAGTGCCCTGATGCGAATAATGGTCTCCAACTCTGTGAAAATGCTAGAATATGGAAGGGCTGATACCTCTCCAACTCCTCCGGGCAAAATCCCGTGATAAACCCTCAATCCAGAACTCCCTCTATCCAAGACTGTGTCCTCCCTCTCACTGACTGCGCTGTCTCTTCCAAAGAATGCTCCCAACTGCGGATGCTGCTATCCTCTCCGGCAAAACAAGGTGGAACTCCTCACTCGAGCAAGCACTCGAAGTCTCCCGGGGCTGAGGTTGGGATCTCCTAACGGAGACACCCAATGTACTGAACAGTACATGCAGAATTTGCTAAACAGCAAGCGTGCTCAATGTCAAAAGACAAATCTCAAAGATGCATAATCAGAATGAATGAGAATGAGGAGACCCTCCCTCCTTTTATGCTTGGTGAGCCTTTCCCTCACCTAGGCCCCACCAATCTTTGCGTTTTCCCTTTGGGCCACGCTGTCCATCTCCCTCTGCGCTGGCTTGGCCCCACGCTGTCCACGCTGCCACTTGACCACTAGGCCCCACTTTGCCAAATAAACATGTCTCTTAAGTGACTTTAGGAAATACTTTTTATCCTAAGTGTGAGTTGAATGTCCTCTTCACCCACTTTATTTATAATTTAACTTTATAAAGGCAAAATAGTCAAAATTAATATTTCCCATTAGCTATTGCTAATTGGGAATATTATAGTCCTCCCTGGTAAAACGTTGCTTCTCCTCAAGCAACTATAATGATGGATGTTGCAGAATCTTCTCACTCTCCCAGGTGGCATCCTCATTCGGTAAATTCCTCCATCTCACTAGGTACTCTCTGATTGTCCTACTCCGAAGCTGCCTCTCCCTAGTATTAATAATGGCCTCCGGCTGTAGCACCAAATGTCCCTCATCATTTGTGGGTGGAAGCTCCTTTGTTGCAGTCACCTGCTGCCCCAGTGCCTTCTTCAGGCATGACACGTGAAAAACGTTATGAATCTTGCTACCAATGGGCAACTCCAACTCATATGCAACCTATCCAACTCTGCGTGTCACCTTGTATGGTCCATAGAAGCGAGGCTTGAGCTTTTCAGCCCCTTTCTGCTTCAGCGTGGACTGCCGATATGGCTGCAAGCGTAGGTAGACCAAGTCCCCTACCTGGAATTGCCTCTCAACACGTCCCCTGTCGGCGTACAACTTCTGCTGATTCTGCGCTGTAGCCATGTTATCCTTGAGAGCTCGGAGTATATCATGACTCTCTTGGATCCAATCCTTGGCTTTAGGAGCGTTGCTAGCACCAAACATCATGTCAGCAAAAGATAAAGCATGATATCCATACAATGCATAAAACGAAGACATACCGATGGACATATGATGAGTGTTGTTGTAGCAGTACTCCCCCATGTGCAACCATCTCAACCATGCCTTCTGCTGCCTGCTGACATAGTTACACAAGTAGCGCTCCAGCCACTTGTTCACTATCTTTGTCTGTCCATCCGTCTGGGGGTGGTAACTAGTACTCGGTGTCAACTTAGTGCCCACCAAACGGTAAAGCTCTTGCAAAACCCGCCCATGAAGCGGCTGTCCCTATCACTGACAATGGTCTTTGGGAGACCATGCAATCTGAAAACGTCCCTGAAGAACAACTCTGCTACCTGTGCTGTAGTGTAATGTGTCAATATGGCGAAAAAATGAGCATATTTAGTCAGCCAATCAATGACTACAAATATGCAATCCTTGCTCTGCACAGTGGGCAACCCTGTAATGAAGTCCATCGAAATACTCTCCCATTTCCCCTCAGGTATGGGAAGAGGCTGCAATAACCCTGCCGGATGGTTCATTTCCCCCTTGTTACGCTGGCAAACTTCGCACTCCCTGACATGTTGGAGCACGTCCTCCTTGAGACCCTTCCAAGAGAACCTCTCCTTGATGGCCCTATAGGTTTTCGCAAACCCCTGGTGGCCTGATAATGGTGAATCATGTGAGGCGTGCAATATCTTCTTCTTGAGCTGGGAGCTCTCAGTCAAGAAGATCCTATCCCTGTAATAGATCACCTTGTCCATCACTCTGTACCTGTCATCTATCACCTGTCCATTCAGAATCTCACAGGAAAAACGGTCCTTGGAGTACTCTACCAACAGTTGAGCCCTCCAGTTTGTGTCCAAACTCATCAAGGACAACGCTGCCGGTCTACGTGAAAATGCATATGCCACAACGTTGTTCTTCCCCTTGACATACTCGATGTCAAAGTCATAAGACTGGTCACTGGACATATACTCCATGGTTTTTGGGGACATACCACTGGGGTAGCTGTCGGATCGGGGTTTTGAGCATACTATCGAGTTGGAGCACGGGATCCAAGCAGTGATCACCACCCGCTATAGGCACCCCAAGGCCTAGAGGGATGAGATTGAGAGAGCTATCGATGAGCTCTTAGCACTGGGACACATCCGACCCAGTACTAGCCTGTTTGCTTCTTCTGTTGTTCTGGTGAAGAATAAGGATGGCACATTGCGGATGTGCATTGATTACCGGGCACTCAACAAAAAGACCATGAAGTATCGATGCCTCATCCCCAAGATTGATGAGTTGATGGATGAGCTAAGGGGATCGAATTTCTTCTCCAAGATCGATCTGAGGTCGGGGTACCATCAGATCAAGGTGAGGGACTAGGATGCCCCCACGACTGCATTTAGGTGCCATTATGGCCATTTCGAGTTTTTGGTGATGCCCTTCGGGCTAACCAACGCACCGGCCACCTTTCAGTCTTACATGAACCACATCTTCCATGGTTAGTTGAGGAAGTTCGTGCTAGTGTTCTTTGTGTTGAGATTTTGTATAAGTTGGTGTAGCATCGAGTGTGCTCTAGCCCTGAAACTTTGTGGAGGGGTTAGGACACACTTGATCTCCAAAACCCAGAAAAGCATTTGAGAAATTTCAGTTGCTGTTCAAGTTATTCAAATAATTAATTATTTTTAATGGATTTCCTAAGTCTAACCTAGGAAAATAAAATAATTAAAGTGAATTAATTAACACATGTGCTGAAATTGTCTTAAGTCACATGGATCAAGCAGTCTTTTAATCTCAGCCATTGATGAACGATTTAATCTCGGTCGTTGAAGGGTTCAACAAAAAGTATAAGAGAAAGGCTTGAGGGTTAGTTGGAGGAAACACATAGTTGCAGAACTAAGGAATAGATCTGGAATTCTAGGGCGGGTTTGCTAAGAATTTTTGGAGGAATTTCCTGCAGTGAGGGGTAGTATTGGATGAGAGGATGATCTGATCCCAAGAGCCAAGAGACAGCGAGAGGCAGAGGAGCAACAACAAGGGCAACACAGAGGGGCTTCAGAGCCAAGCAGTCCAGCAGGGGCAGCTAGGGCCACGCAGGCCTGACGCAGGCCTAGAAAAGGTAGTGCAGGGGCAACATAGACCCTCCATGGGTGATGCAGGCCCTCCTAGAGCCACGCAGACGCTGATGCAGGCCTTCTAAGGTATCGCTGGGGCTTTAGAAGCAGCACTGAGGGTTTCTAGGGTCAGATCTGGGATGAGTCTTGTAAATCCCGTTTGAGGGTGTGGATCAGTTTGATATTTTGCATTAGAACTTCAGGTTAGCTGCAGATTTGATTTCATTTATTCTCTGTCGGGTTTTCCAGATCTGGAACCCAGATTTGTTGTACTCAGAACTGCTTAATAATAAACCCTCATATCTGTTGCAACGATTTTCCTGCTTTGGGTTTTTCCGAGGACTTATGTCCAAAAATCCATGTGTCACTTTGTTGCATGAACGTATTATTTAGTAAATGATATGCATGTGTAGGCTGTATTTGTGTTTATTTTCGATATTTTCTGAATCTAATTTATGAAAATAACTTGAATCAAGTAGGAGGAAATAAACCAATACACTGCAGTAAAATTTTCACACTTTGATGATATCCTCATCTACAACCGCACATGGGAGGAGCACTGGCAACATATTGAGGCTGTATTGCGTATTTTGGAGGAGCAACGTATCTACGCTATGCTCTCCAAATGCGAGTTTGGGTTGACAGAGATGCTGTACTTAGGGCACATCATTGGTGTGGACGGGGTGAGAGTCCATGAGGAGAAGATCTAGGCCATCCGGGATTGGCCGAAATTGAAGAATGTGACAGAGCTCCGGGGATTTGTAGGCATCTACCCCTACTACCGGAAATTTGTTAAGGGGTTTTCTTAACTTGCAACACCCCTCACAGATCTTACCAAGAAGGGGGCATTTGGTTGGACTGATACTGTGCAGAGGGCTTTTGACAAGCTCAAAGAGGTGATGAGCAACTGTCCGGTATTGGCTTTGCTAGACTTCACGCAGCCCTTCATTTTGGAGTGTGATGCTTCGAGAGAAGGAGTAGGCGTAGTGTTGATGTAGGGAGGCCCCCCTATAGCTTTCCGGGATTGGTCGGAATTGAAGAATGTGACAGAGCTCCGGGGATTTGTAGGCATCTGCCCCTACTACCGGAAATTTGTTAAGGGGTTTTCTTAACTTGCAACACCCCTCACAGATCTTACCAAGAAGGGGGCATTTGGTTGGAATGATACTGCGCAGAGGGCTTTTGACAAGCTCAAAGAGGTGATGAGCAACTGTCCGGTATTGGCTTTGCTAGACTTCATGCAGCCCTTCATTTTGGAGTGTGATGCTTCGAGGGAAGGAGTAGGCGTAGTGTTGATGTAGGGAGGCCCCCCTATAGCTTTTGAGAGTCGGAAGCTACTGCCGCATAAGAGGTTGTATCTGATATACGACAAGGAGATGTTGGCCATTGTGCATGCATTGGCCAAGTTCTGATAGTATCTGGTAGGTAACAGGTTTCGGGTGAGGACTGATCACAACAACCTCCGGTTTTTCCTTGAGTAGAAGCAGTTGCAGGAGAGGCAGCATAAGTGGGTCAGTAAGATTTAGGCCTACGACTTTGACATTGAGTATGTCAAAGGGAAGAACAATGTGGTGGCAAATGCTTTGTCACGCAAGCCAGCAACGTTATCCTTGATGAGCTTAGACACAGACTGGAGAGCTCAATTGCTGGTAGAGTATTCGAAGGACCGCTTTCCTTGTGAGGTGCTGGATGGCCAGATTATAGATGACATGTACAGGGTGATGGATGAGGTCTTCTATTACCGAGACATAATCTTCTTGACTGGGAATTCCCAGCTCAAGGAGAAGATATTGCATGCATCCCATGATTCTCCGTTATCAGGCCGCCAAGGATTCACAAAGACCTACAGGGCCATTAGAGAGAGGTTCTCTTGGAGAGGCCTCAAAGAGGACGTACTCCGGCATGTCAAGGAGTGCGAAGTGTGTCAGAGGAATAAGGGGGAGATGAGCTACTTTGCTGGTTTGCTACAACCGCTTCCCATTCCGAAAGGAAAGTGGGAAAGCATCTCTATGGACTTCATTACAGGGTGGCCCATAGTGTAGGGCAAGGATTGCATCTTTGTGGTTGTTGATCGACTAACAAAGGCTACCCATTTCTTCGCCATATTAGTGCAGTACATAGCTTCACAGGTGGCCGAGCTATTTTTCCGTGATGTTTTCAGATTGCATGTTCTTCCCAAGACCATAGTTAGTGACAGGGACAGTCGTTTCATGGGTGGATTTTGGCATGAGCTCTTTCGTTTGGTGGGTACGGAGTTAACTCCTAGTACCAACTATCACCCATAGACGGAGATAGTGAACAAGTGGCTGGAAGGCTACTTGCGGAACTATGTCGCTGGGCAGCAAAAGGCATGGCTGCGTTGGCTTCACTTGGGAGAATACTGCTACAACACTACTTTCCATATGTCTATCGGTATATCTCCATTTTATGCTTTGTATGGATATCATGCTCTAACTTTTGTTGATGTTATGTTTGGAGCTAGTAAGGCCCCCAGGGGCCAAGGACTGGATCCAAGAGAGCCAAGATATACTCCGAGATCTTAAGGACAGCTTAGCCACAACACAAAACCAGTATAAGCTGTATGCAGATAGAGGGCGGGTAGAGAGACAGTTTGAGGTAGGTGACTTGGTCTACCTTCGACTTCAGCCATACAGGTAGTCTACGCTGAAGCAGAAGGGGGTCGAGAAGCTTAAGCCTCGCTTCTATGGGCCTTACGGAGTGATCCGGCGGGTAGGAGAGGTTGCTTATGAGTTGGAGCTGTCGGCGGGGAGTAGGATACATAACATTTTCCATGTATCATGCCTAAAGAAGGCTTTGGGGCAGCAGGCGACTGCAACAAGGGAGATTCCACCTACAGATGATGAGGGGCATCAACCAAAAGCTATCTTAGACACCCGGGAGAGGCGGTTATGAAGCAGGACAGTCAAGGAGTATTTGGTGAGATGGAGGAATCTCCCGGATGAGGATGCCACTTGGGAGAGTGAGAAGATCCTGCAACATCCATCTTTGCAGTTGCTTGAGGACAAGCAACATCTTGGCGAGGAGGACTGTAATGTTCCCAATTATCTGCACCTAATTGGCAATATTATTTTTTGCTCATATTTTGCTTTTCTAATGTTCAACCATAAATAAAAAGGGTGCTGGGACTCATAACCCAACTTAGGAGAAATAATCTCCGCAAAGTCACTTAGCCAACATAATGATTTCAGTGTGGGGCCTAGGGGGACCAAGTGACAGTGTGGGAGAGGGACAACGCAAAGGCAACATGGGCCAGGCAGCCCAGTGGCAGCGTGGGCTAGGACAACGCAGAGTAGGTAGGGCAGCGTAGGCCAGGACAACACAGAGTAGGCAGGGCAGCGTGGCAAAGGAGGACAACGCAACACAGTGGGGCCCAAGGGGATGTTAGGGTCTTAAGCATAAAAGGGAGTGAGGGCCTAGCTTCTCATTCATTCTATTATGCATCTTCAGAATTTTTATCTAACAGATATGGAGCATGCTTATGCTGTTTAGCTAAGTCTGCAAGTGCTGTTCAGCACATGGGTGTCTCCGAACGAAGATCCCAACCTCAACCTTGGGGGACTTCTAGTGGTTGCTCAGGTGAGGAGCTTTACCTTCAGTTTTCAGAGCAGAGCACGCAGAGCCATTCATCCAGGAGTTACGCAGTCATCAGGCAATGCAGTCACTTAGAGAGATTACGTAGTTTTGGAGGAGGGCAGCTCTGGGAGTGAGGGAGATTTGGTAGTTTTAGTCTGGGAGAAGGGTGAGGGGATCAACCCTTCGCAAGTTGCCTTTTGGAGTAGTGAGAGGCCAACATTTCCAGCCATTTAGTTTTGAGGCCAGCGTACTCCCCAGGAGTGCGTAATTTTCCCAAGGGGGTCAAATTCTGGGGTTAGCCTTTCCGGAATTCCTTTCTGGGTTTTTTTTGGCTTTTGGAAGGAAAGTTCATAACCGAAGTTTCATAATTTTCTGAGCAGAGGAACAACCCCAAAGAGCAGCTTTATTCCAGCCAGAAGCAACACTTTCCAGCAACAGCAACAACTCAGGGTGTTACGTAGTCACTAGGCGAAGAAGCCATCCATAGCAGGGTTTGGAGAATTATTTCAGCTTGCCTTGAGCAAGCCAAGGTTCCATAATTCTGTTCACCTTCTTGTACTCATTCCCCATTTACAAATTTATAATAGAATGGCTCAGCTTTTTTGAAATGTTTGCAGTGATTTTTATGGCGCATCTCTATTAGCTGTAGTTTTTGTTTATGTTGCTTTGTATTGTTGTTTATTTCCTATTCAGAATATTACACTTGGCTAGATTTGCATCCAAACATACTTTTGAGGTTGTAGCTATGGTCTGTGGCCTGCCTGGAGGTGTAGGTTGGTGCCTTAGATTCTTCAACGAGGACCATGGTTCTCTTTGTTACAGTGACTAGAACTTCATATTTTGGGACTGATCATTCTGTCTGTGTGGATGAAATTCTCTCTTTAAATCTATTATTTCATCACATCTTTAAGGCAATTGATTTTCACTGTCTGTATGGTCGGGCTATCTGGAGGGCTACCCCATGCTCAATCCCTTGCTTTTGGCGGCTTATTCATCAAATACTTTGGAGATTTAAATTTTTAAACAAGATCTCATATGGAGATTTTTTAACAATTCCTTGATTCTATTGTGAGATCGATTCTTTGACCACATGCGAATGCAGATCAAAGATGGCACTGTTCTACAAACCAGTTGGTGCAGATCATGCATAAACTAAGCAAATTTATGTGAAAAAACCAGATTCATTTGAATTCAACCACAAGTTCAGAAATGGCATGTCAAAGATTTTACAAATCTAAGTGCATGTGTGAGAAAACAAATGTAGAACTGAGGACCAATGTTATGGGTGCATCGATGATGTGATTGTGTGCACTAATAGCTCTTATTTTGCTTCCTGCTCACCTTATCATTGTCATCTTAACACCATTGATTACATCTCTCGTGGATCACTACCATGGAGACATCAGACCTCATTTTTCTTCAGCAACACTTTGATGGTGGTGTTTGTAGCTCAGGCATGTACTTCTGCATATATCTAAGTGTCTAGGCGTGAAAAAGTCACCTAATGCACCCTTAACCTGATCAATTTCTTTAGTGATTAAAGTAATTTCATTTTATAAGACAAAAGTGAGTTAATCCAATGAAATGCAAAAGTTTTGCATTGGTGAATTAAATGAATTTCAACTGTCAATCTCAAGTCGGTGAGATCTAATATCAATCGTCAATCTCTTTGGAGATTAGGGTTGTAGATTCGGTCATAACTCAAGATTATAAAAGAAAGGCTAGGCCAAGGGAGAAGACACACAAGACATCTTGAACACAAGACACAATGAGAGTGACATCTCAGTGGTTGGGTGGAAAAGGACTTCCATTCAAGTGTGTTGGGTTTGAGGAAGGTGCAATTAGCAGCAAGGGAGACCCAGATCAGCCGAGATAGATCGAAGGATAGATCTAGGACTTGATGAGTTGGATTAAATCTAGGTTCATTGTTGTGTATGTAATTTCCTTAGAGGGCCATTTTCCCAGTAGGGGAGACCGATTTGCTTCTGAAGTTATTTTAAATGAAGAACTGTTGATTGGGCAGAATATTCGTGTGCTAATGTGTGATTGAGATTGGTTGTGTTCTTTGCTTTCACTTATTGCTTTTGTTTATGTTAAGATCCTAGTTGTGCTTTTATTCAATAGATCTGAGATAATTCGCTAGGAAATAAGTTAGCGAGGTTACAAGGTTCATAATTTAATGTTTGATACCATGTTAAGAATTGAGCACAAACAAGACACAATAAGGAACTAGCGGAAAAGGCTTAAACCATCTCCAACACATTGTATTGATCTCAAGGTATGAATTTATAGTACATCATTTTGACCATTCTAGATGCAGATCTTATTGACAACCCATCAATGGATCATAACAATGCCTCATCAAAGATAAGGTTTACAACTCATGATAATTGTGGTCTTAGACTTCGTGATTGTTTAGAGACTCACAGTCTAATACTTTTAGCAATGTTTATTTTCTTCTTTACACTAGTCAAGATAGAGAGAGACTTTTGATTTTTGTGATTTGGATTAATCACCTCCTAATAATATCTTAGATTCATTTTTTCCTCTAACTCTTAATCACCCCACGATTTCTCCTTAAATTTTGATGTAATAATATTTTTAATATTATCCTTTTTTTGAATAATGACCTCTTCCTTTATTCACCAATGTTCTAGGTAAGACTGAGTATCCTTATGCCATCCACACCTATGCAATCTGTACATCCTCAACATATAAATTAGGTCCAATCATCAACATATGACCACAATGCTGAATGACATCACAATTAACTCTATTACTCAGAATCAGTGGAGCAATAAAATCTCACTACGCTTTTGGGGGGTAAACACTTTACACTAACCACTTTCCTCTAGATATCATGCACCTACTGCTTGACTAGCACTTAGTGATACTGTAAAGGTAATGTTGGGGAAGTGTGTGCGTCCATAAAATACCCTTGTATTTGTATGCTGAATCACATATGTTATCCGGAAATGCCTATTAAGTGCCCCTAGAACACGCTGAAAAGTCCTCATACGACATGAGGGGTAACAAAGCACAAGTGGCATGCAATTTTTTTAATAATTTAATTTTGTTTTCTCCAAAACTATGTTGTAGGAAACGTTGCACAAAGGTCCGTTTCAATTCGGAAACGAAATGGAAACGCGTTTCAATGTATCGTATGGCCTGTAAACGTGTTTCCGTCCATACTGGGCCGTTTCACATTGGGGAAACGTGCCCAGTACAGATGGAAATGCGTTTCTAGGCCGTACAGGGGCATTTCCAGCGTTTAAACTTCATTTTTTAGCTTTTTTTTTCGGTTTGTGTGTTTTATTATTATTTTTAATTGTTTTTATTTTTTTGTTTTAGGGCAGCCTAATGTTCAAGCCTATGGCCCTAGTGTTGATATGCAGTTCATGGTAATGTTAAAAATTTAAGTAATTATCTCTCATTTTCATCCTTTTACTTTAATAAGTAAAAGGATGAAAATGAGAGATAATTACTTAAATTTTTAACATTACCATGAAATGATTCAGGATGTTTGAGAGTGGTTTCGTCCTCATTAGATTTCATATGGAGAAAGTAGAATTTTATATCTCACCCAAAATCCAGCAGACTTATCATTTTTTCAGGATTTTAGGATTGGGGGGGTTGCAATGTTTTCATTGGATTTTGTCATGTACTAGGGTACGGAACTTGTATTTAATCAAGAGAACCAAGCCCTATATGTAGGGGAGACTCCCAATAATCAAGAGCACCTAGTGTAATAGGGTATGGAACTTGTATTTAATCAAGAGCACTAAGGCCGTTCAACTATGCAGGAGGAGACTCCCAATCAAGCACGAGACAAGAAATTAGAAATTTCTCGTGGCTGATTTTGGATATTGCTATTTTCATTACGTGATCATTCATGAGTAAATGTGATGTAAATTTAAAGACTTATAGTTTATGCATTGACATTGGACAATTTAATCATAATGTAATAAATTATAATGTATCATGTATGCTTTATGATTGCACATATTTCTTAAATGTACTGATCTATATATATTGCGTTTCCCCATTTCCAAAATTTGGGGGGGTCACGTTTCGTACCCGTACCTGTTTCGGAAACTCGTACCTGTTTCCCCGTTTCGTGCAACTTAGCTCCAAAACTTTTCTAGATGATTTTGTTTAATTTTGTTTGTTTATATCGTTCTTGTGTTCTAGGGTAGCTTTCTTTACATTTCCCATGTCTTCTGAAACAGTTTTATTTTACATTATCTTGGACCATCTGTGCAATTTCAGATACTACACAGGTTATCCAAGGGATACTGGACCCTCTCGAGTTATTGAATTCCAGTCTGAACGTCAGTTTGTGCAACTTCTTCATGAAGGTTATCCTGTTGTAGTAGCCTTCACATTAAGGTAGATTGCCATGTTCTGTGCATGATGTTGTCATTCAAATCACTTGATTGTGAATGGATTATTGTTGAGAAAGAAAGCCTTTTATGCTTCTAGATAACATTTTTCTTAGAAGTAATGGTCATGAATCATGATGCCTTTGTTTGAAACTTACACATTTTGTTGCAAAAATTCATTGCAGATGTCCTTACACACGTCACCTTGATAAAATTCTGGAGTCATCTGCAGCTGAATTCTATCCACACATAAGATTTATGCGTGTATGCAATCATTAAATTGACTTCCATATATAGTTTAGAAATATGAATGCATAATAATCATTCTACTATTCAATCTATATGTGCTATTCAATATGAGTTATCTTTTTCTAATTTTGTTTATTGTTGATGGATAAGGGTTATGAAATATTTGCAATAGTTTTGCTGATATTTTTATATATTTATTCTCCTTGAGCAAGGTTTTTCATTAAGTTCCCTTCAGGTGACCTATGTTAAGCTTTTTCCCTTATAAAGTGATGTAATTATAATGTGTGCCGTTATCAAGAGAAATATGGCCCCAACTACTAGCAGAAATCATCACCTAGGCAAAATGTATCATCAATTCCATCTAACCATGTCTCACCAGGGAATAATCAAATAAAGTGCTTGTATCACATATTGAATGTGCCATTGCATCATTGAAAACACATCAAAGTATCATTGATCAATGAATGGTGCTCTTGCTAGTCCCTAGGGGCATAAGCAAGCAACTGCGTGCTATCCACATCCCTCTGAACGTCACACATCTAACCATTGAGGCAGTTAATAAGGGTAATGCCAGGGGAAGTGTGTGCATCCATAAAATGGTCCTTATATCTGTCAAGTGATTGATCAATGTCATCAGAATTTCTATCTGTGCCACTGGGTGTGTTCTCATGCAATATGAGGGGTAACAAGGAGCGTACCTTTTAACATGACAGACCTCATTTTTTTTTCAAGTGGAGCATACTCTTGAAGACATGTCTTGAATGCAAAAGATGTTCTTTGTGTAGCGTATATAAGATTGGTATTGACTCCTCAGGAATGTTATGTCAAAAATGTGGGATTTGAAAGATCCCTAGCTTTCTGTAAAATTCTGCTTTTGTCCTTGCTATTTTAGTATTTATTTTATTCCAAGAAACACACATGATGTTGTAATCTCTGCTGTTGTTGTTAGCTTGTAAAAGTTGCTGTAGAAATTAATATATAAGATGCTAACTATTCATATCACCATTTTTACAAGAAGGTGTTGTCATTTGCTTGTGCTTAAACAGGTTGAATGCCCCAAGTATCCAGGCTTTTGTATAGCTCGTCAAAGGAAGGACTATCCTTTTATTGAGATATTTCACAGCCCAATGCAGGTATGCTAATTATGATTAATATCTGCTTGCTAGATATTTTGTTTTACCCAATCCTTTGTCCCTATCTTTGAATAGTTTGTTTTAATTTGCAAGATCTTTAGGGAGAATTAAATATACAAAATTGGGTTTAATTATGTTAATAACCACGTTCTATTAGACTTCCTGGTTTTTTATTCCTTTTGCGGGGCCAGAGATCAAGTGTGGGTAGGTGTTGCGCAGGTAATGGAGGAAACTCCATCATAATCACTGCTACAGAACCATAGAGACAGCAGCCAAGGACAAATCTATAGCCGCACTAATATTTCCATAGGCTGAGACTTTTCATATTGGACTTCCTTGGTCAAGAATTTGCTGTGGAGGGTGGAATTTCTTGAAATTGAAAAGCAACAGCTCCATTCAGAACGAATAGACCTCAAACAGCTGGCTTCTAGATGAAAACACAAGAAAATTGTATTTACAAAAAGCAATATAGGATTCACATGTGCTCCAAAAAGAAATTCTGAACATTAAAAATTTACAAGAGGAGATGAATTCATAGTAGGCCATTTTTAAACAGGAGGCAAAAATACAACAAAAAACACTTAAACTCTTGGGTTGAAGTGGTTCTAAAAAGGGAGCAACCTCCCTATTTATCATCGTCGAAGGTGTGGTACAAAAAAAGTTGAACGAGGAATGCTTACGCCGAGCTCGAGAGCTCCATCTAAGAGTACACTGGTTTCCCTCTCTCGTGGCCCCTTCGGGTCCCCTACAACTAGGCACCTCCTTCCTTCACAACACTCTAATTCTGATGGATCTCACCCTCGAGCATGCAAGGATGGGCCCTGTTGCTGCAAAATCTAGCAGAGCTTGAAGAGGGGCACCCTACAAGACTAAAAATAGACCAAGAGAGAACAATGGAGTAGTGGCCCAATGTCACCATAGCCAAAACCCCCTGCTCTTTATGGATTTTCACCAATGGGAGGAGTCCCAGTAATTGAGAAGGTCACCTAATGGATGTTCTAAGGTTAGGGCACAAGGTGACACAATAAGACTTTCTACAAGAAAGGCACGATTTCGGTTCAAGGCTCCAATTGGAGGCAATTTTCTTTGTTGATAGAGGCTTATTTGATGAGGCACTTGACCTAGGGTTTGATAATGAGTTGAGTGTTGGTGTAACCAAAGGTCAATGCTAAGAGTAAAAGGCTTCCAACAATGTGTATTAGCAAGTCCAAGGCTCATGAAACCTTCAAAGGATCCCCTAAGTTGAAGCAAAACTAGACTAGGGGTTCCCCTTAGTGCAAACAACTAAGACAAGAAAATTTATTGACAAGATTGAAGTAGATTCCCACCAAAAGGATAGATTTTCAAATTTTGTCGCAAACGCTATTCCCTTGATGTTTAGGCCCCTCTAGTCCCACAAACTCACCTTTCCTAGGGGTTCATACCAAGCCCTAGTTAGCTCACTTGGCCTTGAGGGGGCCAAATATAAAGAAAGAGAAATTATGGATTAAAAGAGAGTTTTATCACCAACAAAATGGTCCAGTCTCTTATTCCTTAGGAGTATGGGGTCTATGATGTCTTAGATTTGCCAAATAGTCACCAAGGAGGCCGGAATTTTGATACCCTAGCAACAACACTTCAAGCAATTATATATGCAATGGAAAATTGAAATTTTCATGGGAGAGTTAATAAATGTTGAAAATAGTAGTGAGAAAGGTCCTTCTTTGACTTGTGCCTTAGTTAGAGAGACCAATAACAATTTTTTCTTAGCACACACAAGTTCCTATAAGTTAGGAACCAATTCCTATAAGTTAGGAGTTAATTCCTAAAAATTAGGATGAGTTACTAAAATTTAGGGTAAATTCCTAAAAGTTAGGACGTGTGGATGAAGCAGTTTGACTAGTGCAAATGTGGAAGGCTCAATTAATGTCTTCTAGTGCGAGTTAATTTGAGAAAGGACGAGCTAAGAGAGCCTTAACTTATAAATTAAGGTAGGACGAGTTACAAGAACTTGATAACCTTTGTTAACTCTTCAACCTGCAGTTCGATTTCCTAAATAAAGACTTGCCAGATTTAGCCTATTCGAAAAGCTTATAAGGACCAAGGCACAAAATTATTCATTGTCTTGTGAGCACAAGTTGGTGAGACAAGTCAATAGAGAACAAAAATTTGTGTTTGTGTGTGTGAGCTTGTGAGAGGATGAGCGTACCAAGAGTGGCTTGTGTGCAGATTTATATGATAATTTCCTTGGGATTTGCCCAAGGAAATGGGGAAGTAGGGATCAAAGTCTTGCAGATGTTTCAGCTTAGTACAAGCAGAGAAAACCACATTGGTTTCTATTGAAACAAGATTGTTTTTTGTAAGAGATCTATTGCTCATTTTTCTATCAATGAAATTCTCAATCAAGCAGAGGGTTTTCCTAGTTGGGTTCCCTAGAAAAAATGTGTTTTTTTTAATATTGTGTGATTGTGTTATTTCTGTTCCTATTCCACTACAAAATTAGTAGGGAAATTTTGTCTTTATGAAAAGAAATTAGATTTTAGATTGTTCATATAAGCAGTTGCAAAATTTCATGGAATTTCTACATGGTATCAGTGCATGAATCAGAATAAAGACCAAGACATCACAATTGCAACACGTCCAGGAGAAGTGTTGAATTTGTAACTATGGTTGGTCTTCATAATGTAATTTTGCTCACTTGGTGTAATTACATTTATCATTGTAAATCATATTTATAAATACATTAGCGGAAATTTGATTTTAAGAAGCTAACATTGAATTTCCATGTCATAATGTGTACGCCAATCAAAATCCTTTAAAATTTAAAAGAGATACAGGTGTGACTAGGCACCAACAAATATTTTAATGATATAATTTACCCACTTTAAGCATGAATGGTGCCTGTTACCTCTCAAATCAACAAGGGACCTAAAAGGGTTTCCTAAGAGGGCAACTGCTAGGTTAAGGGCAACGGTGGAGGCTTAGCCCACTATCACTGTGAAAATTCCAAGGCCTAGATCTAGAATCCTACTACAACAAACTGAATTACTTCTCCTACTTGTAAATTACATTAACAAGTTATTTTGCAGATTACTTCTGAAAACATTGAAGCAATTACTGAAGCAACCTTCACTTAAATAATTTAGATGCGAAAACAGGAAACTGAGCAAAAGAAATAACACACATAGGACACCGTTTTTTTTGGAAAAATGTCCCCGGAAAAACCCAATGCGGGAAAACCGGTGCAACAGATCTGAGGGTTTTATTATTAAGCAACAGTCATTCTGAATACATCTTTGAATGTCTCATTGGAAAATTCAGTTATAGAGAAATATTGACAGAGAAAAATAGTGAGATTACCTCACACTGCAAGTCCCGGCTGATCCGGTAGCTAAAATGATGAAACCCCAACACCCTCTGCGCAGTAGCTGTGTAGGCTTGCGTGCAAACTTCTGATGGACTGCGTCACCCCTTCTGCGTGATCTTTCGGCCCTCAGGAAACTCGATCCCAGCCCTCCCGGCTTAGAATATTGATTTCCCAGCTAAAACTCAGACTTCAGCTCAGAAACTGCTTTGCCTCTGCGTGGCCCTGCGTCACCCCTTCTGGGTGCTGCGTCACCCTCTCTGGGCTCTGTGCTGCTTCCTTTTCTTCTTTCTCTGCCTCTTTGCTGATGATCTTTGGCCCCAGAGAAGATCCTCCTACCAAAACTGTCTCTACCCCTCAACTGTGTGAAGAATCTCTAGATCTAGTTTTCCTCTGAGCACTGCTTACTTCAGAAAATTCGATCACTTGATCTTTTCGGTGTATCTTCCAAATGACCCCCAAGCCTTCCGTCTTCTCGTTGAGACTTCAACGATCGAGATTAGATCTCCAATAAATGGCTAAGATTACATTTAGACTTGCTCTGCTTTTTCTAAAAGTTTCACCCATAGTTTAAATTAATACCCATTAATTATTTTAATTTCCTAAGTTAGACTTAGGGTCCTCATTTAAAATAATTAATTTATCAAATAAAACTGTTTCTGTGTGGAATTTCTCAAAACAATTTCTGGGTTTCCTAGAATACATGTGTCTAAGCCTCTCCACAAAGTTTGAGACTTGGAGCACATTCTATGCTTCCACAAATCAAAACTCCCTCTTAGCGAGGAATATGCTCTAGCAAATAAGCCCTACTGCACAATGCTCTGACTCTGAAGCATCTCCCTCTACCCTGATGATGTTTGACATGCTACCCATCAATCAATGTGCTGCTTCTACAACTGTACTGCTGCTAACCCTGCCACGATCAACACTGCATCTGTATTGCAACCCCCTCTCAAATGCTGCATCTGCTGCTAGCACTGCCACTGCTAACTCTGCACTGCAACTCAACTGTTGAGAGAAGCAACTTAAAAACGTCCAAAATTCTGAACAAGTGTTCAAGATGTATCTTGGTGCTGAAACTCTGATTGCTCCTAGTCCCACATTGTCCTTCTGAAGCAATGCGCTACTGCTAGTTTGCACTACATCCCTTTGCGCTGCTCATATTCTGGCGCTTCTAACCACTGCATCTGTTGCTTTTCCACTCCTATGCAGCACTGAAAACTCCTCCAACTTGCTACTGCTGATCTTGGGCACCCTTAGCAAGGTCGTGATCCAAGAGGTGGACTCCTCAAGGATTTTGCCCAACTGAATTTCTTGCAAACTTACAACTCAATGTCGCCCCATCTCCCTCCTAGAGATGCGTGGGCACTCATGGCATACTCATCCTCCTCGATCTTTGTTGGCGTGGCCTTCGGATCGTGCTTCTCGTCCTTGTCCTTTTTCTTCAAAGGACATTGGGTAGCGTAGTGACCAAGTTCACCACACCTGAAGCACTTTATCTTCGAGACGTATTTCTTATTTCTCCGCTGCTCCTGCTGCCCTTTGGATGCCAGGGCTACGTTTTCCTCCTCCTCTTGCTTCATCTTCGATCCACTGCCACTACTGCCATCAAGTTTACACTTGACCAGGTCCCTCCTTAGCTCTTTTTACTAAAGAGCAGTCCACGTCTCTTCCTAGCCCGGCAAGGTTGCTTTGCCCAGGATGCTCTGGACGAACACTTGCCATTCTTCAGAGATTGCGTTAAGAACCAGTCTCACCATTGCTGTAGGAGAAGGGGTGGCCCCCACTTCTGCTAGCTGATCATGGATTTCCTAAAGTTTCGACAGGAACAAAACAATACCCTCCCCTTTCTGCATCTGCATAATTCTCAGTTTCTGCTCTAAGTACATCTTCCGCTGTTTGGAAGAACCTTCATATAGCGCTGCCAAGGCTTCCCACATCTGCCTGGCTATATCCTTGCTAGCTATATGTGACACAATATGATCTTTGATTCCATTAAGGAGCAGCCTTTTGGCCTTCGCCATATGAGTCGTTTTCTTCTTCAGCAGATCTGGATCTGCAGGGACAACTACCGTACTCGTCACGAAAAGCTTGAGATCGTACTCATCTAGAAGGCATTTGATTCTTTCGTTCCAGATCACGTAGTTGGAGGCTCCCTCCAATCGGTCTTGATCTCTAAGCCCGTGAGCTACCATGGCCGTCAAGAAAATGTCGAATCAACTCCTCTTCTTCCCACTTTGCGCAGCACTGGCTGGCTTACACACTCCTTCTGGAGTTTGTAGGTCTGCCACTTGAATCTACTGCTTAGATCTTGGAAAAATGAAATTCCCCGGCTAGGAACTTCCTGAGGAAGAAAATTCCCTCACTGTGCTTCCACTTCCTCTTCTGACCATTTTCTGCCCAACAAAATAAATTCTGATTGCAGAAAACTGCGTCCCACAAACTCTGCTCTGAGTTTCTGCACTGCTCCCTTTGGCTCGACAAAATTCCAATCTGGAAGCCCTTCCTCTCTGTCGACTCACTTAGAGAGAGACTTTCTCGGAAATTTCAGCCTTTTAGGCCTGGATTGCACAATCCCTCTGGGGATTCGAACTGCTGCTTTCTGCAACTATTTGACCTCCTCAGCATTGGATCTGATCTTCCTGTTTCAACTGCAAGGCTCCACAAGATCTGATACCATGTGAAAATTCCAAGTCCTAGATCTGGAATCCTACTACAACAAACTGAATTACTTCTCCTACTTGTAAATTACATTAACAAGTTATTTTGTAAATTAATTCTGAAAACATTGAAGCAATTATTGAAGTAGCGTTCACTTAATTAATTTAGATGCAGAAACAGGAAACTGAGCAAAAGAAATAACACACACGACACTGTTGTTTTTGGACATATGTCACCGGAAAAACCTAACGCGGGAAAACCGGTGCAACAGATCTGAGGGTTTTATCATTAAGCATCATTCATTCTGAATACATCTCTAAATGTCTCACTGAACAATTCAGTTACAGAGAAATAATGACAGAGAAAAATAGTGAGATTACCTCACACTGCAAGTCTTGGCTGATCCAGTACCTGAAATGACAAAACCCCAACACCCTCTGCACTACTTCTGTGCAGTAGCTACGTAGGCCTGCGTGGGGACTTCTGATGGATTGCGCCACCCCTTCTGTATGATCTTTCAGCCCTCAGGAAACTTGATCGCAGCCCTCCCGGCTCAGAATCTCGATTCTCCAGCTAAAACTCATACTTCTGCTTAGAAACTGTGCTGCCTATGTGTGGCCCTGCGTCACCCCTCTGAGTGCTGCGTCACCCTCTCTGGGCTCTACGCTACTTCCTCTTCTTCTTTCTCTACCTCTCTGCTGATGATCCTTGGCTCCGGAGAAGATCCTCCTCCCAAAACTGTCTCTGCCCCTCAACTGCGTGAAGAATCTCTAGATTTGGTTTTCCTCTGAGCACTGCACACTTCAGAAAATTCGATCACTTGATCCTTTCGATGTATCTTCCAAATGACCCTCAAGCCTTCCTTTATAGTCTTCTCGTTGAGACTTCGACGACAAATATTAGATCTCCAATCAACGGCTAAGATTACATTTAGAATTGATTTGATTTTTCTAGAAGTTTCACCCATAGTTTAAATTAATACCCATTAATTATTTTAATTTCTGAAGTTAGACTTAGGGTCCTCATTAAAAATAATTAATTTATCAAATAAAATTGTTTCTGGGTGGAATTTTCCAAAACAATTTCTGGGTTATCTGGAATACATGTGTGTAAGTCTCTCCACAAAGTTTGAGACTTAAAGCACATCTGATGCTACCACAAATCAACAGTTGCCATAGCTAAGGCTCTCTGCTCTTTACGGATTTTCATCGATGGGAGGAGTCCCAATGCTTTTGGAAAGCCACTTATAAAGGATATATCAATGAATAGACGGGAAGTGACCCCTTAAACCCTTTCCCTAGGAGGAGGTGAAGAATGGAGGTTACTTGCTCTTTAAGCAAGGGCCTTGACTTTCTAGGGAGAGGGGGTGAGGTTTAAAGGGTGAGGATGAAGGGTATAACTTGTAAAGGTGCTTCCCGATCCCTAAAATCCTATAAGAACTTGGATTCTCAAACAGTCCTTGATGAATAGTCTTTGACAACAAATGGGACCACAAAAGGCCAAGTGGACCCAACCCAGGTTTGGGGATGGAATTTAGCAACAAATGATGTTCCTACCGTCGACAAGGTGAGAGGAAAGAATCAAAAAATAATTTTTACTTCAAAAGGTCAAATTGATCTTGCTAGGTGCTAGCCTTGGGAAACACAGGGCAAAACTTAATCCTAGAGTTAGGGCTTGGGATATCCCAAGATTCCACCATCGGAATGTCTTCAAAATTTGAGGAGACCTAGGGGATCCACCAACACAGTTGACCCTCAAATTTTTCCTATGGCCATATTTCGGGGAAAGTGATGCCCTAGGTGACCTAATGGGGCTAGACCTAGGAAAATCGGGGAAAAGATACAAATAAAGGTTAAAATGATCACCCCATGAAGGATCAATGCCTAATTTCACTTGGGGATATGGAGTCAGGGATAATTAATAAGATGGAATGTATTTCTATCATTCAAGGAGTCTTCAAAGTCAACTTTGTCCAATGTTAGAGGCTAGAGAAGAAAAGTGACTTTAAAAAAATTATACTTCTTGCAAATGGTGAAGGCTTATCAAGATAACACGATCTCTAGAAAATTTCATTCATATAACATGGCCCATACACATATATGCGCTAAAATAGACACATAATTCTACATTTATCATATGCAACAATTAGCCTTAATCATAGCGAAGTTCAAATGCATGCAACAACAAGAAAAATGACATCAAATTTGCACTTACACGTTATAGAATATATCCAACCAACATCACATTCGCAATATAAGAAGCTCCAAAATAGAGAGAACCCAAATCCATACATCAAAATTCATCCATCATCCAAAAATCTCCACCAAGGAAAAAAATACGAAATTCTCTTAAGAGAGAGAGATCACAATCCAAGTGATGTGTAATATCCTGAATGGAAATAAACAACAATATAAAGCACATAAACAAAGAGATACAACAGCTAGAGACAAATCATAAGAAAAACAGACAATATGGAGAATGCTGAGCCATTTTATTAATATTGAGAAATGGAAATAAGTACAGAGGTGATCATAATGATGGCACCTCGGCTTGCACTAGGCAAGCGTAGAAAGACTCTCAGGAAATGACTCGGAATGGATGCTCCCTTAGAACTGCGTTATCTCTAGAGCTGCTGGTACTGCTACTGTGCTGCTGCTACTGCTGGAATGAATTGAATCTTTGGGGTTGCTCCCCACCTTGGAAAATTCTGAACCTTCGGGAATAGCCTCTACTCTCAATACCCAGAAAAGCCCAGAAAGCTTTCCGAAAATTGCTGACCCCTGAAAATGGCTTCCTTGAGGCACTACGCTATTCCTCAAGGAGGAACGCTGGCTCTGAATGATCTGCTCCAAATAATGGCCTCTGACTCCTCCAAAATACTGGAATAGGGAAGGGCTAGCCCCTTTCCCACTATCCCGGGTTGAATCCACCAACAAACCCTCAATCCGGAACCACCTCCTCTCAAGACTGCACCCTCCCTCTCACGGACTGCGCTGTCTCTTTGAGTGAATGCTCTGCCTGTGGTTGCTGCAACTCTCTCCAGAAAAACAAGGATGAAAGTCCTCACCCGAGCAGGCACTCAAAGTCCCCTGGGGCTGAGGTTGGGATCTCCGAACGGAGACACCCGATGTACTAAACAATACATGCAAACTTTGCTAAACAGCAAGTGTGCCCAATGTCAAAAGACAAATCTCAAAGATGCATAATCAGAATGAATCAAAATGAGGAGACCCTCCCTCCTTTTATGCTTGGTGAGCCTTGCCCTCACCTAGGCCCCACCATCAACTATGTTGTCTCCTTGAGCCACGCTGTCCATCTCTCTTTGCGCTGGCTTGGTCCCACGCTAC
This sequence comes from Pinus albicaulis, assembly GCA_034641835.2. Lineage (NCBI taxonomy): Eukaryota > Viridiplantae > Streptophyta > Pinopsida > Pinales > Pinaceae > Pinus > Pinus albicaulis. The sequence goes on along the minus strand of CM076572.1, from coordinate 1,347,368,302 downwards.
CTACGTTGCCCCTTTTCCCACGCTGCCACTTGACCACTAGGCCCCACGTTACCAACTAGTCATGTCTCTTAAGTGACTTTAGGAAATACTTTTTATCCTAAGTGTGAGTTAAGTGTTCCACTTCACCCACTTTATTTATAACTTAACTTTATGTAGGCAAAATAGTCAAAATTAATATTTCCAATTAGCTCTTGCTAATTGGGAATATCACATGATGATACAAATGAATGCAACTAACTCCTATATATACACCAATTAGGAGTTCGATTTAGCTAATGGGCCTACATTAGCCCCTAAACATAAAATAATGTGGGGGTAGAGTATGTATGCCTTTGTAGACTTAGCAGTCAAATTGCTGCACGGAGGTGGGTCCCTTGTCCCATAAACAAGGGGGTCTCATACACTAATTTGGTGTCCAACTTGGCCATGATCTTAAATTTGGATAATAAATGAATAATAAGTCTAATACTAATCCATGCATGTCGTAGGACCCTGCAAGAGGCTTGATGAGGGCTATATGTGCCATAATGATGAATAAAATTCTCAAAAGGTGATGGACAAGGGGGTGGCCCCTTATTCTCCAAGTAATAGAGCCGTGGTGGCCCTAGTGGGTGTGTGGGCAGACCAATGACCCCATGGGTATCCATAGGAGGATGCCTGTAGATCATGTGTAAGGGCTCAAATGATGGAATGAACGCTGTCATGTCATTGTACAAGTCCTGGGACACCTGCTATGTGTGTAGTGCTCCTGCGGGGCCAGCTGGGCATAATGTACCAAGTGCATCATCCTCGTCCCAAAGGGTGGATTTCTAGTAATTTTTGGACATCGATGGGGATCCATGGAGTGTTGTCTGCTGCTGTGGAGGCCCATGGCTCTCTACACACACCCTATATGTGCCATTGTAGCCCTCTGGGAGGTTAGGAACTCGTATAGGGAGATCAAACCCAAATGGACACCATCTACTATCCTACATAAGATCCAAGACGTTCCCTAGCCTTCCAGTACAACAAGTCATTAAAGTAATCGTGTAAAAGAGCTTACAAACCATGGATAACAAGAGGGCCCTCCATAATGGCACGCCCTTTCGTAGTGGGCTTTGGCATGTGCAAGTTCCAAGCTCCAAAGGGGGTTAGTCAGGTACCTTATTAGGTGGTTTCTACCCTTAAAGGGGATAGTATGTCCAAGGTACATCCCTCAAATGGTGCTGGCATGTGACAAAGAAGTGAAATGGAGTAGGGAATGAGGGGGGCAATCCTGGGCCACATATTGGAACAAGGGCAGCTAGAGAAAGGGAAGCCCGCACCTGGGTGTATAATGTGTAGGAGGGAGCCATCGTGGTACATGAGGTGCCCCGACCTTGAATTTTCCACCCTTCTCAATATGCCTTTTGACTTTTATGAATTTTCTTCAAGTAACTACTCGAGGCTCAAAGGACAAGAGCATGATGTGTAGGATATAACAATGATTACCCCCTTTTAGGTAGGGCGGTTCATTGCCCTCCAGGGGTTGGGACAATCATGGGTTCTTGAATGATAAAGGAGGCTCATCTAGGGCCTATGGAACCAGGGTGATGACCATGGGTATGGGGTAGAGCTCATGTATTGCCTTTTGCCCACGTGCTAATTATTTTTGTCTCGACCATCTTTTGAATTTTGTGGTACAATTTCCTGTTGAATGTGGCCACTTATGCTTTTACTTTTTCTTTTAGCTGCTTCAACCTCCAGGGCTTCGTTTTAGGCCTGATCCAAGGTGGGGGCAAGGGGATAGGGAGGCCGACCCTATATGGACCTAGAGAGGCAATGTGGACCCAGGTGGGAGAAATGATGAATGGGCGTATAGTGAGCGGAAAGGGAGTAATATATGTGGATAAAGGAGCAGGCCCACACAACCAAAGTTGAGGTTTCCCAACTAGTACCACTCTAGAACCAAATGGTCAATAAAGGGGATCCCATCGGACTAAGATCCAAGGGTAACATCCAAAAGAGATTAAGGGGTCAGGAGCTCAAACTAATCCTCTCTTTCCGCCAAATCCCCCCATCAATTCATGCCCAGAAGTGTCCATGATAAGTAAACCCCATACTCAATTATCAAATGACAAGATATACCTTTAGATTCGGGAGGCCCACCTTCAAACATACGATCAATACATATGGGTGAAGTAGCACATGGCTGGCTCGGGTGGTAGAGAAATAGCACAACGAGCTAGTTGAGGGCTGCAAGGGGTTGCTGGCTACCGACAGAGGTCCATCATGGAGAGAATTTTCTCTTAGGGATATCACCCACGAAGTGGTGGGTAACAATGCCCAAATGACCCAAACCTATATTAAATATTAAAAACAAAATTAATATCTTAATCTATAAAAGTTAAAATATTGATAATATTTTTAATGAAGGGTAAATCATGGGTTGATTGTGTTTTTAATGAAGTGTAAATCATGGGATGTTAAATAAATAAATTTAAACATAAAATCTTAAATTGAAAATTAATTTAAATTTTAAATTTACTTTTTCAATTTAAATTTTATTAAAACTTGTGTCAATAGATTAATTTAAATATAAAATATAAATATACAATTATTATGATAAAAGTGCATTTATTTGGGTAATTAAATTTAAATTCCAAATTTACTTTTTTTAATTTAAATTTTATTAAATTTTGTGTTAATAAACGAATTTAAATATAAAATATATATACAATTATTTTGGTAAATGTGACATTTATTTGGGTAATTTTGATGAAACTAAAATAATAAAAATGATAGATAAAAAAGTCTCTACATGGCATTATTTTATTAATTTCTTATTTTTTTCTTAGGTGGCTATTTTTGAGTTGAAATTTCCTCTAATGCTTGAGTCGAAAGAAAATTTATTTTGAGTCAAAGTCCTATTGTGACTTTTAAAAGATGTAAATTTGAATTTTTGAAATGAATTTTTTTGGCTCCAAAAGTGACAAGTCGACTTCCCTCCAAGGCAAGTTGGCCCTGGCCAAGAGACACGTCCATTCACCCTAGGCAGACTACTATATAAAGGCAGCTTAAGCTCCTCATTTGGGAAATCCACATTCCTCTCTCAAGACAATTTTTAGGCAAGTGAGCGAAGGACAAGAAGGACAAAGAAGGACGAAGAAGAAGGCCAAATTTTCTCTCTTCTATCTCGCTCTAGCAACTCACACGTGTGAAGGAATCTCTCTCTCTATGATTCACAGTTTTTGGGGGCAATTATTGTAGGGGGCCGAAATTTTCTGGGTTGCTGGGGAAACTACTGCAGGGCCAAAATTTTGGAAGTGTAGGATCATGAGCAAAGTGCAAGATCAGTTTGGGTAACTTGACTTGGAGGAGAAGACCAGGTTTGACCATGGGTCTAGGTGTGTCTCTCATTGAACAAGAATAATTTCTCTATTGAAAAGGTTGTTGGGTTTTTCCCCATAGTGGGTTTTTCGAGGGTAAATCTTGTCTCTCTTTTGAGCATCGTGATCTCTACTGTTTTGCTGTTCTTTATTGTTGAATTTCTGAAGTATAATTGCTAAATTATATATTGGAACAATTTAAAAAAGATCTACATCAAAGGTAATGATCAAAATTTCAGAAAGATTGTGCTAACCCTAATTGCACTAAAAAATCAACATGCTATTAGAGATTTGTTGACGAAAGGAAGATACATTGGGATCACTTTTGCAGAAACCCTGAAGAGAGCATTTTATTAAAGTCCTTGTACATTGGCATCTATGGCTTCCTCCATTAAATCTAAAAACAAGCTAGAGGGAGAATCGAACTTCAGAGCTTGGAAAGTCATAATAGATTTTATTCTTGCCAAAAACAAAGTGTTGGATATTGTGACAACGAAGTTTAAGGAGGATGACATTACTGCAATGAGTCTAATAGTAGACTCCATTAGAGATCATTTCATTCCCTACATTGCAAAGCATGATACCTCCAAGAAGATGTATGATGCCCTAATAAATCTCTACACTATCAAGAATGTTGGTTAGTCCATGAGTTTAAAGAATGAGCTCCGAAATACAGAAATGACTAATGATGATACTGTGGCTTCATATTTCATGAGGATTTCACAATTAAGAGATCAAATTCAAGATATTAGATTCAATTCTCGATCAAGAACTTGTTACTACAACACTCAATGGTCTCCCTAGATCATGGGATGTATTTGCAACAGGCATAAGCAATTGTAAAGAAGCTCCTTCATTTGAGCTATTATGGACATCACGTGCTCAAGAAGAAGCAAAGATGATGACTAGATATTGTCAAGATGAAGAAGTTCAAGCCCTTGCAACTCGCTTCAAGAACAAGGGAAAGAAGAAGTTTGGACCTCGACATAAGAAGTTAGGAAAGGGATCTTCTTCCTCTAAGAAGAAGAAAGACTTATCAAAGATACAATGCTATGGTTGTCAAGAATATGGACATTTCAAGAGAGATTGTCCTAATATGGCTAACAAGAAAAGAAAAGGGAAACAACATGCTTACGCAACAGAAGTTGATGAAGAAGAAAAGCTGAAGAATTCCAAAAGTGAAAAAGATTTCTTCTACTATTCTACTTTGACAGGGTCCTTTGCTGATGATGATGACATGTGGTTGGTAGATAGTGGAGCATAAAGATACATGACCGAGGAGCGTGGGAATCTATCAAGCATGACAAAGAAGAAGTTATCTCAAAGGGTTGAATTGAGAGACAATAACAACTATGCAGTCAAAGGAGTTGGAAAGGCATCCATAGAGCTAGAATCTGGCAGCAACGTTCATCTCAACAATGTCCTTTATGTACCAGGTTTGAAAAAGAATCTTGTCTCTGTTTCTTGCTTAGAAGATAAAGGATATAGGGTTGCTTGCTTTTGTGGATGGAAAAGTAGTTGTGTGGTCAGAGGCCTCTAGTATAGATGATGCTAGGGTTATTGGGATTTGTGATGGAAGATTGTATAGACTTGTGTGTCAACCAGATCAAGCATTGGTACATGACGAAATAGATCCAAGTGAGTTATGGCACTAAAGGTATGATCATCTTCATTTTAGAGCATTGCTTGAATTAAGTGAAATAGTGTTAAGGGTTCTTGAACTATAGATAAAGAATGATGGTGTATGCAAAGGCTGTGCTCTTCGGAAGAACATCAAGAAACCTTTTCTAAACAATGACAACAGATCTAAGGAAGCTTTGGATTTGATTCACTCTGATGTATGTGGTCTGATACCTGTAAAATCGCTTGGTGGTTCATTATACTATGTAACATTCATTGATGACTTCTCTTGTAAGATATAGACATATCTCTTGAAGACAAAAGATGAAGTATTCAGTAAGTTCTAGGAATTGAAATCTAAAGTGGAAAACTTGATAGGTAAAACGATCAAGACACTGAGATCCGAAAATGGAGGAGAATACACCTCAAAGGAGCTTGTTGCTTTTTGCAACTAGGCTGGGATTAAGAGGGAGCTAATTGTTCCCTATAATCCACAACAAAGTGGTGTAGCATAACGTAAGAACAAATGCATTAAGAATCTGTCAAGGACATGGTGCATGATTTGGACTTGCCGTTGTTCTTATGGGGTGAAGCATCACATACAACTGTGTACATTCAAAATTGAAGTCCTCATAGGGTTTTGAAAGGTATGACTCCTGAAGAATCCTTCTCCAAAAGGAAGCTACAGGTCGGGCACATGAGAATCTTTGGTTGTCCTATATATATTCATGTTCCCAAGGATAAGAAGAACAAACTTGAGCCTTCAGGAAAGAAAGGAATATTTGTTGGATATAGTGAATCTTCAAAATCCTATAGAATTTACATTCTAGAATAACGACGAATTGAGGTTAGGCGAGATGTCATCTTTGATGAGAAAGTGGCATATTGGAGTTCTAAGGAAGTCTCCATAGATTCCTTGGATGAAGTAAAGCGGGAGGCTTCAAGAGAGGAGCATTCAAGTTCTACAAAATGTACCAGTAGGCTAGAAGGTCCCAAGATCCCACAAAACTAGTTATAGTTCTAGAGATCAAGAAGAGACAAGCATGGCTTAGATCCACATTGGAAGAGGCGGAAGGACATGCAACTCTTGATGGCACATCTAGAGAAGTGAAGAAACTTATGAGATTCTCCAACTATGCAACTCTCATGACAAAACTCATTGATGAAGAACCTTCCACATATGAAGAAGAAACTAATCAATTGGTGTGGAAGGAAGCAATAAATGACGAGTACCAATCAATTATGAAGAATGATGCTTGGGAATTGTGCCAAGGCCTGAAAATAAGTGAGTGGTGAGTTTCAAGTGGATCTACAGGATAAAGCATGTTGCAGATGGTAATATTGACAAATACAAGGCACGACTCATGGCTAGAGGATTCTCCCAGAAAGAGGGAGAAGACTGATGAGACTTTTGCTCCAGTTGTTAGGTACACCTCCATTAGATCCATCATTTCACTTGTTGTTTCCATGGGATGGGAACTACCCCAGATGGATTTAAAGATTGCTTTCCTCAATGGAGTAATTGAGGAAGAGGTGTACATAGAGCAACCTTAAGGATTTGAGGTACATGGAAAGGACTCTCATGTTTGTAGATTGAAGAAGGCCTTGTATGGACTCAAGCAAGCTCCAAGAGCTTGGTATGCTCGTATTGATAGCGATCTGACGAGACCAAGATTTACCAAGAGTGAAGTTGATCCAAACCTTTACTTTAAGGTTGTGAAGAATGCACATGTGATTCTATTATTATATGTTGATAACTTGTTTTTGGCAGGTGCCAAGCCTTTTATCATTCAATGCAAGAATCAATTAGATTCTATGTTCGATATGAAGGATCTTGGGTTGATGCACTATTACTTGGGATTAGAAGTATGGCAGAAACCTAGTGAAGTCTTCCTTGGAGAAGGAAAGTATGTGATAGAGATCCTTCAGAGATTCAGTATGATGGATTGCAAATCCATGGCGACTCCTATGGTGACTAACTTGAAGAAGTTAAGAGGCTTTTACTCTAGATTGGTAGATCCATCTATGTACCAACAACGGATTGGTATGTTGATGTATTTGGTTAACACTAGGTCGAACATTTTCTTTGCTGTGAACACCTTGAGCCAGTTCCAGGTAGAACTGAGACATGAGCATTGGATTGCAAGAAAGCACATGTTGAGATATTTACGTGGTATAGTAAACTATGGTTTGAGGTATGTTGCAAACTAGGATCTACAAATTCAGGGATATACATACGCTGATTGGGGAGGAAGTACTGAAGACAGGAAGAGTAGCTCAGGAGTATGCTTTAGTTTGGGATTCACTATGATATCGTAGATGAGCAGGAAGAATAGGTCGATGGCACTCAATGCTACCGAAGCAGAGTACATCACAACCAATGAGGCTTGTACCAAAACAATATGGCTCTGAAATGTCGAAAAGTGTAACTAGGATCGGTATTCATAATGACATGTGTAATTGTGATTTTATGTAAATGATGTAAAGAAAAGAAATAAAATTATTATTGTAATGCTTGTCTCATGGGTTTCATCAGCAAGGAATTTTATTTTTATAGTAAATGCTCCCATTGTGAGCCCTTAGGTTTGGTCATCAAGTCATAAAGTCTATTGAGTCAATGTCAAAGGTGAAAGACCATTTGGGCATGTTACACATTGTAAAAGAAAATTTATTTGTGTCATAAACTCTCCAAGACCTCGTCACAATCACTCCTTGAAGTTGGCCTAAAGATGTTTCTAGAAAAGATACGTCGGCCTAGGCACCTATTCAAGTCGGTTCATTTTAGATGCACTGACCACTATAAATAGGCAGCTCAGCCTCCATTTGGAAGACAAAATTTTGGTCAAGGAGAAGAAGATAGAAATAAGTGCGAAGTTCTCAAGAAACGCAGCCTCATATCTAGCGAGAAGAAGGAGAGAAAGATCAAACTCAGTTCGCACTGTTTTTGGGTTAATATCTTCACATGTGTGGTAGAAACTAGGGTTTCTGCGGTCGGGTTACATTTTCTCTTGTAAAAGACAAATAAAGGGTGTCTACACCATCATCATTGCTAGCCGAAATAACAAGGAATAGCCCTCAAGGTAAGCGAAGGAGAAGCACGCCAAGAAGAACCATAATTCAGTCCACTTGTGTGTCTTTGCAATGATTTTGGGTAGTCGAAATTGCATATTTGTGGAGGAAGGCCGAAACTTCGGAGTAGCTGATATTAGTAAGCATGAAGGAAGTTTGACTTGTGTTGACTTGTGCAGGAAGGAGAAGCAGTGAAGAAGGATCTTGTGACTTGGTCTTGGAGAGGTTTTTGTGTCAAGGGTCTAGGTCATGGTCTTGGTATTCATCAGTTGAAGTTTCTTTAAGAAGAAGAATTTGTTTGGGTTTTCCTCTCAAGTTGGAGAGGTTTTGGCCTTGGTTGATCGCCTACATTCTGTGTCTCTTGTCTCTTTATTGTTTATGCATTGGTAATTATTTGATGAACAAGAATACTATAATAATCTAAGTAAAGAGAATATCTTAATTTAAAGAAGTGAAAAGCATTAACAAGCAGTTATCATAAGAAGAGAAATCACCTAATTGCTATGCCCTAGATTTCTCAACATGGTATCAGAGCTAAGGTGACAATCTCAAGGAAGGGCATCTTATTAAGAGACACTCAATGTAATATTCCTAATTAGCACCGCTAATTGGAATATTTCATTTTTGTATAGTTTTGCTGCCTATAGTTAATTAATAAATAAAAGTGAGAAAGAGGGGTCAACTCACTTTAATAAAATAAAGTGCTTCCTAGTAGGAGCAACGTTGTGACTTAAAGGAAAGCCTTGGGGGTCCACACTTCGTATGAGAGAGGCCTCACGTAGGCTCTAGAAGCAACTGCGCAGGCATAGGAGAAGCATGTGGAGAGAGGGGACGCAGTTAGGGTTTTGAGGGGAGCTAGCACTATAAAAGGTGGGAGAGTCCCTCCATTTGGCATTATTGATATTTTGATGATATTTTGAGCTAGACTTCTGTCTACTTGAGCACGCTGGTTGTTTAGTCGGTCTGCAGCACTGTTTAGTGCGACTGAGTGTCTCCGATCGGAGATCTCACCCTTGGCCCCGGGGGACTTCGAGTGCCTGCTCGGGTGAGGTATTCCTTCAGTATTTAGCAGTTGATTTGCAGGTGATTTGGTTGGACGTTTGCAGAGGAGCTGAGCTTCATTGGGTGACTGCGCAGTCTTGGAGGGAGGACGCAACTGGAGATAGAGCAAAATTTCGCCTTGTGGGATTTCGTGAGATTCGGGCAGTATTTCACTTGAGGGTTAGTCTCTCTCGCCTGGAGAGCCTGGTAGAGATTTGTGGCACTTTCAGCGCATTCTCTAACCGGTTACCGAGCCCTGAGGGACAGCGTTTTTCTTGAGGAGGGCTTCTGGGGTATTTTTCGGAGGTGGTCCATTTGCTTCATGGTTTCTGGGTTTTGTCCGGAGCAGAGAGTACAGGTGATCTACCGATTTTCAGCTCATTCCGGTGAGGGGATCAGCCCCTAGTTCCAGTTCATTGCAGCAGCAGCATTCTACGGCAGATTCTTCCAGCAGCTGGGATGCAGCCTCTATAGCAGCCATTTCCTATTCTGAGAGGGTTCTTCACTTGCCTTGTGCAAGGATAGGTGCACTTATTCTGATTATCTATTGTACCCATATATATTCTCAGATTAATAAAATGGCTTAGCATTTCTGGTATTTTTATGTGTACTTGCTCTATATTCTATTTCCGGCATTTTTCCTATATAGTCGTATGCTTGTATTGCTGTGTATTGCTGTCTATTTCCTATTGGGGATATTACAGTGGTATCAGAGCATAGTTCTGGCTCAGCCTGTGGAGCTAGCAGTCTATGACGCCCGGGGATAAACCCTACATCGGTTATAGGAGAAAGAGATACAGAGACGTTGAGCGTAGGTGGGAGAACATCTACGGAGAGGGGGAGCCTATGACGGATTCCGATCAGGAGCAGACTGAGACAGATTCAGAGCAGGAGCAGCCTATGGGGTACGCAGAACAGTGGGGTCCTATGGCAGACGAGGAGGATTCGAGGAGATTTAGAGAGGCGCTCCTCCAACACATGCAGGAAGTGTCACAGAGACTCACGGCGATAGAGATCAAGCAGCGGGAAACCCCAAGGGGTTTTCAGATCGGTGAGGGATTGGGTACGTCCCATCATGTGCCGGATGCTATCCCCATCATGGCATCGCATGCACCCACGCGATCCACTATGCCCACATTCTTAGCAGAGGACACAGGGGCAGGAGCACAGAGGGATATTCCAGCACCCACGCGATCCACCATGCCTACCTTCCTAGCAGAGGACACGGGGACAGCAGCACAACGGGAGCCGGAGGCTGACCGTGCTCAGATGGACGCCTACATTGCAGAGTACCTGTCACGCGGGCTGGCGATCAGAGATCTTATCTCATTCAGAGATTATGTTCAACTCCAGCGTGATGGTAGGCCCCGTGATCATCACAGGGGGCACAGACATCATCATGATGACCACCGCGCAGCTAGCAGATTTCATTTGCCCACGTTTGACGGCACATCAAACGTGTCGGCAAAGTCCTGGGTAGAGAAGTTGGATATCTATTTCCAGCTCAATCAGATGTCACAGTCAGAGGCCATTAAGGTGGCAACATTACATCTGGAGGGTGAGGCCCAGGACTGGTGGTTTCATGGGATGACTACACTCGGGCATTCTACAGTGGGGACATATGCCGAGTTTACCCGGAGGGTGATAGAGCGTTTCGACAGGAGGGATCCGGAGCAGCACTTTGTTGAGCTGACGAAGCTCAAACAGACTGGGAGCCCAGAGACTTACATTTCAGATTTCTTGAGGGTTTCGGTGATGGTGCCCGATCTATCCGCGGCTCAGATGGTTTACATGTTTGTGGAGGGGTTGACAGAGCCACTACGTGGCCTAGTCCGGTCGACTAGACCAGCTACACTTCAGGATGCCATCAGCAGGACGCGGGATTTACAGGATGTCTTACCCAGGACTCGGACACCTTACCCCCAGAGACAGGCCTTCCAGCCTAAGGGGAAGGACACGAGGATTCCGCCTCCCAAGGCGAATCCTGGGCGAGGGCAGTTTGATGATGAGGCCAGGAGAGAGTTGAGGAGGAAGCGGTTGTGCTTCACTTGCCAGGAGCCATGGGCACCGGGACACAGGTGTGCTGCAGGGAAAGCACATTTCATTGAGGTCTTCTCCGAGAGCAGCGGGGAAGAGGATGAGGGGGATGACGTGGAGGCAGGAGATTGTTATGCAGCGCAGGGTACCTTACCACCTCCACCAGCAGCAGCAGGTGGTGCATCATTTGCACCCACTGGAGGAGCTCTAGCCGCATTGCGGGGAGTTCCCAAGTATTTGACGCTGCGCGTACGGGGGACAGTACGTGGACAGCGGGTCTCAGTCTTGGTTGATAGTGGGGCCACCCACAACTTTATTGATGCGCAGATGGTTGAGCGGAGAGGCATACAAACTGAGAGTTTTGATGGATTTTCCGTTTTGGTCCCAGGAGATCAGACTATGGTGTGTGCTCGTATGTCCCAGAGTTATCAGTGACGATGGGCACTTATACATTGACAGATCATTTTTTCGTGGTGGATATCCCAGACACCAACATGATATTGGGTGTTCAGTGGCTCATTACTCTGGGGAAGGTCACGACAGATTGGAAGGCCCTAGAGATGGAGTGGGATGATCCCAAGACAGGGAGGCATGAGAAGATACGGGGACAACACACATACCCGCCTCAGACAGTGTCGGCACATAGGATGGAGGCAACCTTCCGCAAGGGGGACATAGAGTGGGCCGTAGAGTTGTGAGCTTTGGAGGCAGTAGATACAGGTCAGACAGTGCATCCTGAGCTACAGTCTATCCTCGACAGGTATGTCGTAGTATTCGGGGATATTCCACCAGGGCAGCCACCGGATCGGGGGTTTGAGCATACTATTGAGCTTGAGCAGGGTATACAGGCAGTGATCACCACACCGTATAGGCATCCCAAAGCCTATCGGGATGAGATAGAGCGTGCTATTCAGGAGTTGCTGGCCCTTGGTCACATTCGGCCGAGCACGAGTCCTTTTGCTTCTTCCGTGGTGTTGGTGAAGAAGAAGGACGGCACATTGCGGATGTGCATTGACTACAGGGCTCTGAACAAGAAGACCCTGAAGAATAGGTACCCCATACCCAGGATCGATGAGTTGATGGACGAGTTGAGAGGAGCACGGTTCTTCTCAAAGATTGACTTGAGATCCGGGTACCATCAGATACGCGTGAGGGAACAGGACATTCCCAAGACCGCTTTCAGGTGTCATTATGGGCACTTCGAGTTTCTGGTCATGCCTTTCGGGCTGACCAATGCACCCGCTACCTTTCAGTCGTGCATGAACCACATTTTCAGGGGTCATCTCAGGAAGTTTGTGCTGGTCTTCTTCGATGACATACTTATATATAGCAGGACTTGGGAGGAGCATCTCCAACACATCGAGACAGTTTTGCGCATCTTGGAGGAGCAGCAGTTCTATGCCAAGCTCTCCAAGTGTGAGTTCGGCTTGACGGAGATGCTGTACTTGGGGCACATTATAGGAGTGGACGGGGTGAGAGTCCACGAGGAGAAGATCAAGGCCATCATAGATTCGCCAGAGCCGAGGAATGTGACTGAGCTTCGAGGATTTATTGGCATTTGCACATACTACAGGAAGTTCGTCAAGGGCTTCTCACAGCTTGCTGCACCCCTCACAGATTTGACGAGGAAGGGGGCATTCAGTTGGTCGGACACAGCACAGCGAGCTTTTGATAAGCTCAAGGAGGTGATGAGCAGCTGCCCCGCGCTGGCATTGCCAGATTTCCAACAGCCATTTGTCCTCGAGTGTGATGCATCAGGAGAGGGGATTGGTGCAGTTTTGATGCAGGGCGGTCACCCGATCGCTTTTGAGAGACGGAAGCTCCTTCCGCATGAGAGGTTGTATTCCATATACGACAAGGAGATGTTGGCCATCATGCATGCATTAGCCAAATACCGGCAGTATCTAGTGGGCAGCAGATTCAGGGTGAGATCAGATCACAACAGCCTGAGGTACTTTCTGGAGCAGAAGCAGTTGCAGGAGAGACAGCAAAAGTGGATCAGTAAGATCCAAGCCTATGACTTTGACATAGAGTACGTCAAAGGCAAGAATAACGTGGTAGCTGATGCCCTTTCTCGTAGACCGGCCACGTTATCTCTTATGAGCTTGGACGTTGATTGGAGGGCTCGACTGCTGGTAGAGTACTCCAAGGACAGGTTTGCGTGTGAGGTGTTGGATGGGCAGGTAGCAGATGACAAGTACAGGGTGGTCGACGAGATCATCTATTACAGGGACATGATCTTCTTGACTGAGGGATCTCAGCTCAAGAAGAAGATACTCCAGGCTTCACACGATTCTCCATTGGCGGGCCATCAGGGGTTCACCAAGACTTACAGGGCCATCAGGGAGAGGTTCTCATGGAAGGGCCTCAAGGAGGACGTACTCCGGCATGTCAGGGAGTGCGATGTTTGCCAGAGAAACAAGGGAGAGATGAGCCATCCTGCAGGGTTGTTGCAGCCTCTTCCCATTCCAGAGGGAAAATGGGAGAGCATATCGATGGACTTCATCACAGGGTTGCCCATGGTGCAGGGCAAGGACTGCATCTTTGTCGTCGTTGACCGACTGACGAAGTATGCTCATTTTTTCGCCATATCCGCACACCACACAGCAGCACAGGTGGCCGAGCTGTTCTTCAGGGAGATTTTCAGGTTGCATGGTCTACCCAAGACCATTGTCAGTGACAGGGACAGCCGCTTCATGGGCGGATTCCGGCAGGAGCTCTTCCGGCTAGTGGGGACAGAGTTGACGCCGAGCACTAGTTATCACCCCCAGACGGACGGACAGACAGAGATAGTTAACAAGTGGCTGGAGGGCTACTTGCGTAACTATGTCAGTGGGCAGCAGAGGGCATGGCTGAAGTGGCTGCATCTGGGAGAGTACTGCTACAACATGACGCATCACATGTCCATTGGTATGTCACCTTTCTATGCTTTATATGGATATCATCCTTTATCTTTTGTGGACATGATGTTTGGTGCTAGTAGGGCTCCGAGAGCCAAGATCTGGATCCAAGAGAGCCAAGATATCCTCCGAGCTCTCTAGGATAATATAGCCACAGCGCAAAATCAGCAGAAGTTATATGCTGATAAGGGTCGGGTGGAGAGACACTTTGAGGTCGGAGACTTGGTCTTCCTGCAACTACAGCCGTATCGACAGTCTTCACTTAAGCAGAAGGGGGCCGAGAAGCTTAAGCCCCGTTTTTATGGGCCATACAGGGTGATACGCAGGATTGGGCAGGTTGCATATGAGTTGGAGCTGCCCCAAGGCAGCAAGATCCATAACATTTTTCATGTATCATGCCTGAAAAAGGCATTGGGCCAGCAGGTGACAGTCACAGATGAGCTACCACCCACGGATGATGAGGGGCATCTGGTGTTACAGTCGGAGGCTATTATTGATACTACGGAGAGGCAGCTGCGGAGCAGGACGATCCGAGAGTTCTTGGTGAGGTGGAAGAACTTGCCGGATGAGGATGCCACTTGGGAGGATGAGAAGATTTTGCAGCATCCATCACTTCAGTTGCTTGAGGACAAGCAACGTTCTGCCAGGGGAGACTGTAATATTCCTAATTAGCACCGCTAATTGGAATATTTCATTTTTGTATAGTTTTGCCGCCTATAGTTAATTAATAAATAAAAGTGAGAAAGAGGGGTCAACTCACTTTAATAAAATAAAGTGCTTCCTAGTAGGAGCAACGTTGTGACTTAAAGGAGAGCCTTGGGGGTCCACACTTTGCATGAGAGAGGCCTCACGTAGGCTCTAGAAGCAACTGCGTAGGCATAGGAGGAGCTCATGGAGAGAGGGGACGCAGTTAGGGTTTTGAGGGGAGTTAGCACTATAAAAGGTGGGAGTTTCACTCCATTTGGCATTATTGATATGTTGATGATATTTTGAGCTAGACTTCTGTCTACTTGAGCACGCTGGCTGTTTAGTCGGTCTGCAGCACTGTTTAGTGCGACTGAGTGTCTCCGGTCGGAGATCTCGCCCTTGGCCCCGGGGGACTTCGAGTGCCTGCTCGGGTAAGGTATTCCTTCAGTCTTTAGCAGTTGATTTGCAGGAGATTTGGTTGGACGTTTTGCAGAGGAGCTGAGCTTCATTGGGTGACTGCGCAGTCTCAGAGGGAGGACGCAGTTGGAGTTAGAGCAGCTCAGTTGTGGGGATTTTCGTGGGAGATTCAGCGTATTTCAGCTTGGAGGGTTAGTCTCTTTCAGTTGGAGAGTTTGCAGAGGGATTTGTGGCTCTTTCACAACATTCTTCTTTTGGCATCTGCGCTGGGCCTGGAGGGACAGCGTTTTCCTTGAGGAGGGCTTCTGGGGTGTTTTTCGGAGGTGGTCCATTTGCTTCATGGTTTCTGGGTTTTGTCCCGAGCAGAGAGTACAGGTGGTCTACCGATTTTCAGCTCATTCCGGTGAGGGGATCAGCCCCTAGTTCCAGTTCATTGCAGCAGCAGCATTTTACGGCAGATTCTTCCAGCAGCTGGGACGCAGTCTCTATAGCAGCCATTTCCTGTCTGAGAGGGTTCTTCACTTGCCTCGTGCAAGGATAGGTGCACTCATTCTGATTATCTATTGTACCCATATATATTCTCAGATTAATATTAATAAAATGGCTTAGCGTTCTGGTATTTTTATGTGTACTTGCTCTATATTCTATTTCCGACATTTTTCCATATAGTTGTATGCTTGTATTGCTGTATTGGTTTAAGCCATTTATCTTGAGATACACTCAATCACTCAAGAAGGACATCATAGCAAATCTAAAAGATATCAATGAAGTCAAGAACTACAAGGAAGTGTCAAAACCCTAGATCGAAGAAGGAGTCTACACTGGAAGAAGTCTTGGGATCATCGCTCAAATCATCATCAAGAAAAAGAAGGCCAAGACCCTACATCTACTCTATTTGAAGAGATCTACAAATCAAAGTAACTTGAATTCTATTCAATTCAAGATCAAAAATCACATCGTCATCTTGAAGAAAGTCAAAACCCTAGTTTCAATCAAAGAAGCATTCCTGGGATCTGCACTCAATCATCACCTCAAATATTTTGAGTTGAATTACATTGAAAAGTACTCATCCAAAGGAAGCTAGATCAAAAGCGTTGACATCACCAAAGATACCAAGGCAATCTCCCTCTCGTTGAAGCAAGGATTTCATTTCAAAAGGAAAATCCTCATCCTTGAAGAAGATCATCCAAGAAGCATCAAGACATCATCAAGAAGTCATCAATCATCATCAACAAACGGATCAAGTTGAGGAACTCATCTTCACTTGACAAGTAAGTACCTTTATTCCTATAAATTAAATTTAGTAAAATGACTTCATTTTGCAAGTAGATTAACAATTTGCTGGATCCATACCACCACTTGGTGATATCCTAGGGAGGTCATATGATTTCTATCAGAAAATAACAACCCCTTGCAGTGTACCATCAACTTGCTCATTGTGCCATTTCTCCCGCACTCCGAGCCGTTGATGTCGTCCTGTACCTATCCGTATTGATAGTGTGTTTGAAGGCGGGCCACCCGAACCGTATGTCTTGTCATTTGGTAATTGAGTTATTGGGTTTACTTATCATGGACACTTCTCGGCATGCATTAATGGGGAGATTCGGCGGAAAGAGTGGGCTTAGTTTGTGCTTCTGTCCCCTTGACCTCTTAAGGTTGTTACCCTTGGATTTTAGACACGTGGGATCTCCTTTACTGACCATTTGGTTTTAGGGTGGTACTACTTGAGAACCCCAACTTTGGTTGTGTGGTCCCACTCCCTTATCCACACATATCACTCCCATTCCACTCACTATAGCCCCATTCATCACATCTCCCACTTGGGTCCACATAGGGTTAGCCTCCCCATTCCCTTGTCCCCACCTTGGGTCAGGCTTGTAACGATGCCCCGGAGGTTGAAGTAGCTGAAAAGAAAAAGTAAAAAGCATAAATGGACACATTCAACAGGAAAATGCACCAGAAGATGAAAAACATGGTCGGGACAAACATATTTAGCACGTGGGAAAAAGCCAATGCATGAGCTCTACCCCATACCCGTGGCCATCACCCTAGTTCCATAAGCCCTAGATGAGCCTCCTATGTCATTCAGGAACCCATGATTGTCCCAACCCCTGGAGGGCAATGAACAGCCCCACCAAAAAAGGGGTATCCACTGCCATATTTTACACATCGTGCTCTTATCCTTTGTGCCCCAAGCAGTTAATCAAAGAAAAATCATAAAAGGAAAAGGCTTATAAAGAAGGGTGGAAAAATCAAGGTCGGGGCACCTCATGTACCACAATTTCTCCCTCCTATACATTATATACCCAGGTGTGGGCTTCCCTTCTTTTAGCTACCCTTGTGACTCGATATGTGGCCCAAGATTTCCCCTATCATTCCTGTTCCATTCACCTTCATTATCACATGCCACCACCATTTGAGGGATGTACCTTGGACATACTATCCCCTTTAAGGTTAGAATAACCTAATAAGGGGCTTGGTTAACTCTTTGAGTTTGGAGACAAAAGAACTTATGCCAAAGCAATTTCACTATGGAAGGCAGCACAAGTAAGTGTCCACGTGTTGTCCATGGTTTGTAAGCTCTTTTACTCGATTACTTTAATGACTTGTTGTGGCCGGAAGGCTATTAGGGGGCACATTGGATCTTATGCAAAGATTGCAAATGGTGTCTATTATGGGTTTGGTGTCCCTATATCTGTGGTCCTAACCTCGAGATGGCTACGTCGACATATGTGTTGATTTTTGGTAGCATCAGAAGTGCTCGAAGTCTCAAAATTTGTGGAGAGGCTTAGGCACATGTATTCCAAATAACCCATAAATCATTTGTGAAAATTCCACTCAAAATGTGTTTTATTAAAATAATTAATTATTTTAATGTGACCCTAAGTTTAAACTTAGGAAGATTAAATAATTAAAGGGTATTAATAAAACAGAGTGTGAATCTTCTAGAGAACATGGATCAAGTCAAGTTATAATCTTAGCCGTTGATTGGAGATCTAATCTCGGACATTGAAGTCACAACGAGAAGGCTATAAAGGAAGGCTTGAGGGTTATTTGGAATGAAACACCGAGTGAATCTAAGTGATCGATTTTCTGAAGTGAGCAGTGCTCAGAGGAGAATTTGATCTAAGTGATTCCAATGCAGTGAGGGGCGGGGATAGCTTCTGGAGAGATATTTTCTCAACTGGAGAATCATCAGCAGAGAGGCAGAGAGTGATCCAACAAAGTGTATTAACGGGTTATTAAAGGGTATTAATAAAACAGAGTGTGAATCTTCTAGAGAACATGGATCAAGTCAAGTTATAATATTAGCTGTTGATTGGAGATCTAATCTCAGCCGTTGAAGTCTCAACAAGAAGGCTATAAAGGAAGGCTTGAGGGTCATTTGGAAAGACACACCGAGTGAATCTAAGTGAGCGATTTTTTGAAGTGAGCAGTACTCAGAGGAGAATTCGATCTAAGTAATTCCAGCACAGTGAGGGGTAGG
Source organism: Pinus albicaulis (assembly GCA_034641835.2). Lineage (NCBI taxonomy): Eukaryota > Viridiplantae > Streptophyta > Pinopsida > Pinales > Pinaceae > Pinus > Pinus albicaulis. The sequence goes on along the minus strand of CM076572.1, from coordinate 1,347,349,697 downwards.
GATAACTTCCGAAAAGAGATTTTCTTAGTCGGAGAATCATCAACAGAGAGAGGCAAAGAGTGATTCGGCAGCTCTCACGCAAAGGTTGACGCAGGGCCACGCAGAGGGTGAGAGAGAGCCCGAGATTTTGCAGAAGAATCAGTTTTAGAAGACAGGAGCTGGGGTGTGAGACCAAGAGGCTGAGAGCAGTGATTCCGGGCTGCAGATCGATCATCTAGCTGGGTGACGCAGTGCCTAAAGAGGCTGATGCAGGGACTGCGCAGAGGCAACGCAGGGCCTGCTAGGGGCACTTCATCCAGTGACCGGATCAACTGGGATTTTTTCAGTGATTGAGTGAGGTAAAACTCACAATCTTTATGCCAATATTTCTCTCTCTGTAATTGAATTACCTTTGTGGTATTCAAAGATGTATTCAGAATTTTCTATTGCTTAATAAAATCAAACCCTCAGATCTGCTACACTGGTTTTCCCGCATTGGGTTTTTCTGGGGACTTCCGTCCAAAAATTACGGTGTGCTATGTGTATATTTTTCTTTTCTCAGTTTCCTTGTTCTAGAATCATAAGTAATTAAGTGTAGGCCGCTTCAGTAATTTGCTTCAATATTTCATGAAGAAATATGAAATAATTCTGTAATGTAATTTACAAATAGGAGAAGTAAATTCCGCTAGTTGCAGTAGGATTCTGGAGATCATTTAGATCATTGGCACACGCAGGGTGTGTGTAGAGATCCATGGGCCTCCACAACAAGAGTCAACACTCCATGATCCTCGAGATGTTCATTGTATTGACTTGATGTTGGAAGATATAGGTAAGATTCCTATGGTGAGGCATATTGTTGAATCATCCAAGAGCATAACAAAATTTATATACAATCATGCATCTGTGCTTAGCTTGATGAGAAGATTCACCAACAACAAAGAGTTGGTGCGTCCTGCGATAACACGCTTTGCCACTTCTTTCATATCTCTTCAGTCTTTGTTGAATTCTATGTGGGACGTGAAGAGCATGTTTCTTTCATAGGATTGGCGTGAGTTAACTATTAGCCGCAAACCAGAGGGAGAGGGCATATGCAGACTTGTTTCATATGATCAGAACTTTTGGGCAGGAGTAGAGGAGGTGTGTGCCATTTCAGAACCTTTGGTAAGGGTTCTTTGGTTGGTTGATGGAGAGAAGCCCGCAATGGGCTACTTGTACGAGGCCATGGATAGGGCCAAAGAAGCCATTCATGCTTACTATGAAGATAAGGGAGATGAGGGGTTAGAGAAACAACAGGTCATATGGAGAGTGATTGATGTCCGATGGAACAATACCCTCCATCGCCCCATTCATGCTGCAAGTATCTACTTCAACCCTGCATTTGCTTACTCCTGTGGTTTCAGATTTGATGTCGAGGTGATGGATGGATTCTTCACATGTGTTGAGAGGATGGTAGTATCTGAGCAAGAACGTGAAGATATTCCAAAGAAATGGAAATATATAGGATGGCAGGTGGCACATTTGGTTTTACCATGGCTATTAAGAATAGGACGACCAAAATGCCAGGTAAGCTTCAATTTGTTTCAAGTTTCAAGTTTCAAATTTAATAATTCATTGTCTCTTCATAGTTTTTGCTTCTCTTTTTTATTTTAACTTGTAGATGCTTGGTGGACAAGCTATGGTGGTAGAGTACCCCATCTCCAAAAGCTTGCCATTCGAGTGCTCATCCAGCCATGCAGTTCCTCTGGGTGTGAGCACAATTGGAGTGTATTTGACAAAATACATAGCAAAAAGCGCAATAGGTAAAAAAATTTCAAATTAAAATTTTGAAATAATTTGATTATTTTTACCATATAAATTTTCTAAGTACTAATTTATAATCTATGACCCTTTTACATGTTGGAATCCCAATGCCTCAATGACATGGTGTATGTCTACTACAATCTTCGATTGTGGATGAGACAAATTCAGAAAACTCCTGATATGGATGCCATCTCATTGGACAATATTGATACCACTGCTGTATGGAGGGTCGAGACTGAGAGGCCGGCCATGGAATGGATCCCTGATTGGTTAGATGTGGATCCAGAGGCACTAGCTCCAGAGGAGGTAGCAGTTGTAGAGTAAGAGGAGGCAGTGGTAGAGGAGGAGGAGCAGGGTCAGGAGGCAGAGCAAGAGGAGAATGTGGAGGAGGAGGTGACACTATCTAGGATGGGCAGTAGCAGTGGTAGCGGCAATGGCAAAGGACAAAGGCCACCTCTTTTTTTTGTTTCTAGAGGACGATTGGGTCCATTTGTATCCCGAGGGGCAGGGCCTTCTTCCTCTAGAGGAAAAGGCAAAGCCATTCCCTATTCCCGTAAAAGGGGCAGGGGATCTTCATCTTAGTGACTAATTACTTTATGACATGGAGATGACTCATGATATACATTTTTATATTTTTTGTTGATATTTTGACTCTTGAGACTGAGACATGAGTCAGGATTCGATTCACTATTTTGATATGTGATGTAGCACTAGACTTCATATACATATTATATGTTAGCTTTCTTTACATGTTTATGTGGAAATGCATTTATTTGATGTTGTTGATACTTTAGATGCTAAAAAAATTGAAAAAATTTGAATAATTTTGTATTTTTTTAAATTTTGCTGACTTTTTGCCGACTTTTTCAAAAAACCCCCGACTTTGCCGAGTTTTTGAACTTTTTTATCCTTGCCGATTTAATCCCGACTTCGACTTTTTCCACATTGCTATAAACTCAATATTAATCCTAGGAGTCCACAATGGGGACTTTGACTAATATAATGATGACCCAAGCATGAAATTCATGCTTTAATAAGTCATTGTTGCAATAATAATTTTTTTTTTCTTTATTCTTTTGTCAAGTACATTTCATGATGACTCAAATACATTAAATGAAGATCGAACCTAGTTACAATTTCCAACACTCCCTCTTAACTAGGGAGGTATTCATAATATACAAGTACAATAGAAGATCTCAAACTATCCGAAACAATGAAGAACTTTAGGCATCACAATGCCATGGACTAGATTCCTGACTAGGACAATCTATCCATTGTGAAAATTCGGCTAACTCTGAATTCTATTGCAACAACTAGGAATAATGCTCCTAATTGGTAAATTAATTCTTAAAAATTTATTTACTCTTTGCTACGACATATACTGAATCAATCACACCGCAACCTACACAAATAAACCGCGAAAGAAAATAAACGTTGGAAAAAATATATGCACACATACAAAATAACAATGTTATTTTTGGACGAAAGTTTGCGGAAAAACCCAACTCTTGAAAACTAGTGCAATAGCTGAGGGTTTAATTATTAAGCAATAGTGAAATATTTTGAGTACAACTGGATTACCAAATTGGCAATCCTACAGAGAAAAACTGGCAAGAAAATATAGTGAGGAAATTCCTCACTCCACAGGCGAATCCGAGCACTGACCTCAACTCGAAATGGAGTCGTCCAAATTGCCTCTGCCTCTGCGCAATCTCTGCGTCACCTTCATGTAGTCTCTACGTCAGCTAGCATGGAACTGCGTCACCTCAAGCTGTCTCGTCAGTTGCTGTCTGAGAAACTGACCCTCCTAGCCTCTGGAAACTCTGCTCAACTTCCGACACTGAATCATTGCTTCTCTCCAGCAAATAAGAATTTTCCCATTGAAGCTACTACGCTGCCATTGCGTCAGCCTCAATGTGGCTTCTCTGCCTCTCTACAAATGCACTCATCGGATCTGGAATGCCTCCTCCGACTTCACTGTCTCTCATTGCTTCGATCTTACTGAATCTCTCTCCAACAACAAAACGCTACCACTCTGGAAATCAATTTCCCAGCTAAGTCGAACTGCTCTAGTGTCTCAAGGGATTTCTCCAAGCCCCATAGTGTCTCAAGTGATTTCTTATAATTCTTCGTTGAGACTTCAACGACCAAGATTAGATCTTAATCAATGGCTAGAATTAACTAGAAATCGATCCATGTGACTTTCTAGAATTTTCACACCATGACTTAATTAATTCTGATTAATTAATCATATTCCCTAAGTTCAGACTTAGGAAATAATTAAAAACTAACTAATAATCTAATTAAGTCGTCTCTAGGTGGGATTTCCAGAAACGATTTATCGGTTTTGCAGATCTCATGTATTCTAGCCTCTCCACAAAATTTTAAAGCTAGAACACATCCGATAGTAAAAAAACTAACACTCCCTCTTAGTGAGGAATGTGTTCCATTACTGCTGCACCTTTTTGGTAGCAATACTCTACTTTTGCACCATCTCCTATCATGCTGCTAAATTTTGGCCATTGCTGCCCACCAACCACTGCGCAACTCTGATATGCGCTGCATCTGTGCTGTTGCTGACCCTGCTGAACTGCTGCCAACACTGCATCTGCACTGCAACTTTGTTGTTGCTGCTACTGCAACATCTACAACTCCCTCTCATCTGTTGCTGCTGCAACTGCAACATCTGCAACTGAGATTTGTCCAAGATACTGAACCAACTATGTTTAGTATGATGCATCTGTCACCTGAGTCCTGATTGCTACTAGCCTCTGCGCTGTCACTCAAGGCTCTGTGCTGTCACTCAAGGCTCTGCGCTGCTGCTGACTCTGCATTGCTGCCAACTCTGCACTGCGCGCCCCAACATCTAATTGCTACTAGTCTCTGCATTTGTCACTCTGGCATCTGACTGCACCAATTGCCATTGGTCCATCCTGCTACTGAATACTGTGGGTCCCCGTGGCCAGGTACTAATCCAAGAGGTGGACCTCCTCAAGAATCTTGCCCATCTGTAGTGCTCTAGGGCTACAAAACCAAGTCACCCCACCTCACTCTTGGAGTGATGTCTGCAATCATGGCCAAATCTTCCTCTAGCCTGGAGGCCAACCTCTCGATCTCGGTAGACGTTGCTTGCTGGTCCTGCTTCTCCTCCTTGTCCTTCTTCCTGAGAGGACATTGAGAACTGTAGTGGCCTAGCTCGCCACACCTGAAGCACTTGACCTTCGACAGGTCCTTCTTCTTCCTATGCTCCCCTTGTCCCTGACTGGGACCCTTTGATGCGAGGGCCATATTTTCCTGCTCCTTTACCTACTTCGATCCACTGCTGCTGCTGCTGCCACTGATGGTGCTCTTCATCAGATCTCGCCTCAACTCCTCCTGTTGCAAGTCTTCCCACATCCTGTCCCATCTTGGCAAGGTTTCTTTGCCCAAAATACTTTGGACAAATACCTGCCACTCTTCTGAGAATGAGTTGAAAGCTACTCGCACTAGTTCCATGGCCTGAGGCGTTGACCCTACAGCTCCTAGCTCATCTCGGATCTCTTGAATCCTAGTAAGGAAAGGATCTATGTGCTCCCCCTTCTGCATACGAGTGCATCTCAACTTTTCTTCTAAGTACATCTTTCGTTGCTTGAAAGATCCTTGGTACACTGTGGAAAGAGAGTCCCAAATTTCTTTGACTGTTCCCCAGGGCCGCTATGTGAGATACCACATGATCCCGAACTCCATCAAGGATCAATCTCTTTTCCTTTGCCATCTCCTTCTTGTACTTCTTCGATTGATCTGCATCCATGGGGATAGCTACCACGTTATCAATGTATGCTTTGAGGTCATACTCATCTAGAAGGAAGGAAATCCTTGCCTTCCAGATCACATAGTTGGAAGCTCCATCTAACCTGTCCTGATCTCGAAGCTCGGTTGTTGCCATCTCAACAAAAAATGCCAAAAATATCCTCTTCCCTTCTGCTCCGCTGTACGCACTCCCTTCTGGAGTGAGATACTTTACCCACAACGGCTGTTGATCTGCAAGGGAAATCAAACTTCTTGAGACTAGAAGTTCCCTGAGGAAAATTTTCCCTCAGTGTGTGCTCTTCTTCCTCCCGACGCTAGTTCTGCTGCTGCAAAACTACTGCGTCCAACTAGAGATCTGGTCTGCAAGAAAACACTGGCTGCTCCCTCTACCTCTGGAATACCTTGATCTCGAGAAATCCGATTTCTCTATCGCTCTCTCAGAGGAATTGATTTTTCCTCAAGAAATTGACCTCTTGGCCAAGGTGACTGCGTTGCCCTCTGCGGTTCAGCTGGCATGCATGGCGGCCAAAACTCCTCTTTTCTTACGCTGCTCTTCGGCTAATCTTCAGCACGTTGATACATTTGTCGCACGAATTGTTCGGGACACAGCTGTCTCTTGACTCAGGTATTTGGTGGTCACCTTTATCCCAATCTCTCTCTTTTAGGCTGTCTCATAGGGCTAAGGGAGGTGGTAGACCCACAGAAATGAAGGATAAATCCAGGAGACACAGCTAGAACACCAAATACAAGATGAAATTAACAGGATTTCACAGATCTAGATTCCATGTTAGAGACCAGTGCCTTATGGAGTCAAACAAGATCATGTTATGCAATTATAAACCAGTAAATGATGACTAACTGCTGCTTATGGAAACACGATTGATCAATGATATTCAATTAAAAACACCACAACCATGAGTGAAAATGCGAGATGTCCAAAAAATAAGATATTCCAATTATAACCCAGTTCGACAATCAAAATGTTCTATAGTCAAATTTTTAGATAAAAACAAATTTAGCACATTTGACTATTGAGATTTTGAAAATTTTTTTTTATATTTTTGGATTTTATATTTTTTTAGAATTTTTTGGAAATTTTTAATTTTTTTATTATTATTTTAATCTAGAACCAGTTAAAAAAAATCTAAATTTAAACTCTAAAATTAAAATTAAATTCTAAAACTAAAACAAACTAAAATTAAAACTAAGTTAAATCTAAAAATGAAATAAAACTAAACAAATTAAAATGAAAAATTTTAATCTAAAAATAATTCTAAACTTCAACTATGCTAAAGTCAAAACAACATTATAAAGTTACAATCTAAAAATAACATCTAAAAGTTAACCCAAAAAATCGAAATTAAAATTTACAACCTAAACTAAATGCTAAAACTAAAAGCTAACTCTAGAGCTCAAGTACGCTAGCTTACACTATAGAATTTAAAAAAAAAGGAAATTTGAAACCTAAGTCTAACCTTCATTGAAATTCAAATCTAAAAAATAAATAAAAACTAATTAAAAAAACTGAAGTCGAAAAGAGAAATGAAACTACGACTAAAAAAACAATCTAATATTTAAATCTAACTATATACAAAACTAAGCTTCACAAAACCTAAAATCGAACCGAAAACTTAAACACGGGTTTTATCATTGTAATGCTGTGTGCGCTTTGTTTGTTGTCGTTTTTATGTGTTGCAGGTGGGACGGAGCAGAGATGCCGCAGCAGAGATGGACGAGGGCTGGACGGCGTGGATAGAGGACGGGTTTCAAATTTTATATGCGTTTTGGTATGCTTGTGCGTTTGAGTGCAGGAGAGGCGTCGATTGAGCCGGACAGAGGCAGAGATGACGTGAATAAGTTGTGAAAAAAAATGAATCGACAGCAAAGGAGCAGAGAAAGTGAAGACAGCAGGATAGATGAGAAATTATGCGCAGAGAAAGGTTTTGACGTGGAGAATAAAAGACAGCGTGGGAAATGGAGAAGGCTGAGTTCGATGGAGGGTTTGATTAGCAAGGTCGATGGCATGAGAATGGTTTGCAGATGGTACAATGGATTCGAATGGCAGAGCTAAGGGCAATTTTTGGAAAGTAACGCAGAAAATGAAGGCAGCAGTCAGAGCTAAACCCAGTACATATAAATTCCGCCCAGCAACTCAAATTCTTCAATTTAAGTTCAGATTTAAAACGCACCTTAAAATAACGCCCAGAATTGTCCACAATGAGGATTCTGAGGCCAGATCTGGCCTCAGGAAGCTAGATCTGCCTTAGATCTAAAAAAATTTCGATTTTAATCCTGTAACCTGCAAAGACAGTCAGATCTGAAGACACACCCCAAGAAACAATTAAACCCTCGCAGATAAATTACAAATTTACACTAATTTACAAATTTAAAACCCTCATGGTTAGATTTGAAATCCATTTCAGCTCAATTTTCAGAGATTAAGATTTTAATGAGAGGTACAAGCCTTAGAAGACCCTGCAAAAAACCAAATATCGTAAGATGGACCCAGAATTTAACAAATCAAGAGCTTATCAAATCTATGCTTATTGGGAGTTGGCTGATCCAACTGAAGATTTCCCCAAACGCCCAATCTTTTAAAAAATCCCCTGCACACTTAGATCTGAGCTTTAAACTGATAGAGATTCAAGAAAACAACATGAGATCCATTAAAAAATCAGAATGCTATTTCATAAATCCAGAAAACTGCATAAGATACCTATATGCAGATCAATCCATGTAGACCATCAAGCATAAAACACAAGAAACCAAGTAGCAGAGTTTAGAGAGAATTCACCACATAAATTTGAGAAGGAACATCAAGATCTGTAACCCCAAAGTCTTTATGCTTTATTCACCAAGAAAAATTCACAAGAGCTTCCAGACAAGTACACGATTCTGAGATCGGATGATCCAAGAATGACAAAGACCTCTAAATTTATAGGACTAGATCTCTAACGACTAGTTTGGATGATCCTCGTCAAAATAATCTCAACCGTCCAAAAGATTTAATTATCTTTTAATCCGGAGCGTTGAAATTAAAATTTTGGGAAAAAAACGAATTTATCATTTAATTCAATTTTAATTAACTCAAAAATACTATTTTTGAGTTAATTACCCCAAAATTTTGACCTTGACTTAACCACCAGAGCCCAAGGGTCCAATATTTCTTAAAATTCTCAATATTCCCTTGGTTTGGGGTTGTCAAAATCATTTTCCAAGGACCAACAAATTTTGCCTTTAAATATTTAATCCTAATTTAGGACCCTAAATTAATTAAATTTCTGGTTTAGGATTTTATTAATTAATTGACCAAAAAATTTAATTAATTGACTAAGAGGGGATTATAATTATTTTTCCAACCCTCTTTTACATGAGATAATACATTTACATACATGAAGGGGAAAAACCCATTCGTATAGACCCTCAAATAAATACCCAGTTCTGCGACTCAACATATGATCTAGTAGACCAAGTAGTTCAAACTACTTTTACAAGGACTCGATAAAAAACACTAGGACTCACTTAGCATGCCGATGACAAAATCCACACTAGCTTTGGGGTGAGGCTGGAGGGAAAAACTCTGCCGATCACTTTCGTGAATCAGTGAGACAAAAAACCTCCTAGGATGGAAGTCATCAACAACATACTGAAACCCAGGTTGTTATACATGGAGGTCCCCAGATCGTACATCATAAAATCACCGAGAATGGGTTTATCATTACTTAAAAGCCCTCTTGGCCAAGGTGACTGCGTTGCCCTCTGCGGTTTCGAACTACTGCTCATGCAGAGCAGCAAAACTCCTCTTTTTCTTCTGCTATTGAGCTCTTCGGCTAATCATCAGCACGTTGATACCATGTGAAAATTCGGCTAACCCCGAATCCTATTGCAGCAACCGGGAATAATTCTCCTAATTGTTAAATTAATTCTTAACAATTTATTTACTGTTTGCTACAACAAATAATGAATCAATCACACTGCAACCTACACAAATAAACTGTGGAAGAAAATAAACATTGGAAAAAATATATGCACACACACAAAATAACACCGTTATTTTTGGACGAAAATCCCTGGAAAAATCCAACTCGGGAAAACCGATGCAGTCGCTGAGGGTTTTATTATTAAGCAACAGTGAAATATTCTGAGTACAACTGGATGCCCAAATTGACAATCCTACAGAGGAAAACAAGGAAGAAAATCTAGTGAGGAAATTCCTCACTCCATAGGCGAATTTGAGCATTGACCTCATCTCGAAATGGAGCCGTCCAAACTGCCTCTTCGGGGTCTCTACGTCAGCCTCACGCAGTCTCTGCCTCACCCAGCCTGGAACTGCGTCACCTCAAGCTATCTCGTCAAGTGCTGTCTGAGAAACTGACCCTCCTGGCCTCTGGAAACTTTGCCGAACTTTCGACACTGAATCACTGCTTCTCCCCAGCAAATATAAATTTTCCCACTGAAGCTACTACGTTGCCACTGCATCAGCCTCACAGTGGCTTCTCTGCCTCTTTGCAATTGCACTCACCGGATTTGGAATGCCTCCTTTGGCTTCATTTTCTTTGCCCCTCTCTCACTGCTTTGATCTCATTGAATCTCTCTCTAGCAACAAAACAGCTACTCTGGAAATCGATTTCCCAGCTAAATCGAACTGCTCTAGTGTCTCAAGTGATTTCTCCAAGCCCCATCGATTTCTTCTTATAATCCTTCGTTGAGACTTCAACGACCAAGATTAGATCTTAATCAATGGCTAGGATTAACTAGAAATCGATCCATGTGACTTTCTAGAACATTCACACTATGACTTAATTAATTCTGATTAATTAATCATATTCACTAAGTTTAGACTTAGGAAATAACTAAAAATTGACTAATAATCTAATTAAGTCGTCTCTAGCTGGAATTTCCAGAAACGATTTCTGGGTTTTGGAGATCTCATGTATTCTAGCCTCTCCACAAAATTTCAAGACTAGAACACATCCGATGCTACAAAAACTAACATCCATTGGTCTATCAACAATTTAGGCACCGCAATGCCATGGACTAGATTCTTAACTAGGGCAATCTATCCAAGTGGTAATAAGATGGACTCAAGCTTTCAACCTCTCTAGGTACCATCAGGCTTACTTGCTAACCACCAACCCAGGGACCTAGGTGTGTATCCATCGTCAGAGCTCTACGACCCACACCACCCTTCCCTACTTTGGGACCTAGACATCAACACAAAGTGCCGAATAGATGTCCTCCCAAGCAATGCTTCACTTGCAAAGCCTCAACAAATCTCTTCCATTTCCGTATCATCAATACAATCAACAATGTCTACCATACCCATTAGGTTTCTCAGATACTCAATCTTCTTATTCGGAAGAGCCTTTATTAGTATGTTTGCTACCTATTCATCTTTCGAGACATACTCCAACTTCATGATCCCATCCTGCAGCAGGTTCTTAATAAAGTGGAACTTATTATTGATATGCTTCGTTCTCGAATGAAACATGGGATCTCCAGACATCTTGATACAACTTTGATTGTCACAATTAATCATAGTAGGACCCAAAGACTTCTCGAACAAATCTGTCAGAAGCTTCTTTAACCAAACAACCTTGTTTCCTACTTCACATGCAACCACATATTCTGCCTTGACACTACTCAATGTAACATGATCTTGCTTCCTAGTCATCCATGAGATCATAACAGCTCCCAGACTAAAACATCCTCCGGTAGTGCTCCTTCCATTGGTCTCACTGCCACCCCAATCAGAGTCTGTTAAGCCAATTAACTTGAATTCCTTACTGTCATACTTTATGCAGTGATATATAGTGCCACGAAGATACCTCAATATATGTTTAGCAACTATCTAGTGATCGTGATGGGTCTCCAACTGGAACTGACTAAGAATGTTTACTGCAAAACATATGTCTGGCCTAGTATTTACTAGATATATTAGGGAACACACCAACTGTTGATAGGGGGTAGGATCCACGAGACTAGAGTCAGAGTCCCTCAACTTCTTGAGATTGGTGATCATAGGAGTAGTCATCGGCTTGGAATCCATCATCCCAAATTTCTGCAACAACTTGACGATGTACTTTCCTTGCCCCAAATATATCTCCCCAGGTCTTTGTCATACTTCTAGACCTAGGTAATAGTGCATTAGTCCTAGATCCCTCATTTCAAATTCAGCTACCAACATCTTCTTGCATTCTTGAATTCTTCGCTCTACACCTATGATGAATAGATCATCCACATATAGTAGAATAATGATGGGCTCATCATTCATGACCTTGATGTAGAGATTCAAATCAATAGAACTCTTTACGAACCCAGTTCTAAGTAGATATGCATCCATCCTAGCATACCATGCCCTAGGTGCTTGCTTCAAACCATATAGGGCCTTCTTAAGTCTGCAAACATGAGTCTCCCTTCTATTAACTTCAAATCCTTAGGGTTGTTCGATGTACACTTCCTCATCAATGGTCCCATTTAGAAATGTGGTCTTCTCATCTATTTGATGGATATTCCACCCTATTGTAGCTGCCAATGAAACCAACGAGCTAACAATAGTGTACCTTGCTGTAGGTGCAAAGGTTTGGTCATAATCAATGCCTTCTGAGAGAAACCTCTTCCAACGAATCTGGCTTTATACTCGTTTATACTTCCATCAACTGCATGTTTGATCTTATAGATCCATTTAGATGTGACAACCGATTTGTCATTACATCTAGGAACGATTTCCAAAACCCCATTGTTATGATGGATTGATATTCTTCCTGCATTGCTATCTTCCAAACCTCTTGATGCGCAACTTCCTTTAATGTAGATGGTTCGAATTCTATCAAATTTTTATATGCAACATAACCAAAATATATTTTCGGTCTTTCTTTCCCTGAACGTTCCTTTCACAGCTTCGTGTCCTTCAACATCTTCCAATGTAGCTTTCAACCAATTTGGCCTCTTCCTTGTGGTTGGGATGACCACCGATTGAATAGGCTCACTTGATCCTTCTTCTTTGAGATTTGTAGTAGAGTTTTCATGATGAACTTCTTCTTCTTCAAATATGGGAACTTCTTTGTCATTAGAATTAATACGAACATCCTTTGATTTCTTGTATGCTTGATTCTCATCAAATATGACATCCTTGCTTACTTCAATATATCGTCCTTCCTTGATGTAGATCCTATATGCTTTTGAAGAGAGACTATATCCAATGAATATTCCCTTGATACTTGTAGAGTCCAACTTCTTTCGCTTATCTTTCGGAACATGGATATATGATGGAATTCCAAAGATTCAAAGGAGATCCACACTCCACTTCTTTCTTGTGAATACTTCTTCGGGTGATGTATTATCAAGACTCTTATGAGGACTTATATTTTGAACGTATACGGATGCCATCATTGCTTCTCCCCATAAGAAGTTTAGTAGATCTTGATCAAGGGGCATAGTTCCAATGCCTTCTTCAATTGGCCTATTCTTCCTTTCGGCCAATCCATTTTGTTCGGGATAATAGGGAACAATGAGCTCCCTCTTAATACCTGCTTCCTTACAATATGCAATCAATTCCTTAGAAGTGTATTCCCCACCATTATCAGACATTAGAGTTTTTATCTTTCTTTCGGTTGGGGTTTCCACTTTAGCCCTAAACTCCTTGAACTTGTCAAATACTTCATCTTTTGTTTTGAGAAGGTAGCCCCATGTCTTTCTAGAATGGTCATCAATAAATGTCACATAATAGAGATGAACTCCAAGTGATTTGTCAGACATGGGTCCACACATATCAGAATGGATGAGGTCTAATATCTCTTTAGACCTAGTTTCACTATTGTGAAATGGCTTTCTTGTATGTTTTCCCAAAGAGCATCCCTTGCACACACCTTCATGATCCAACTTCATATTAGGAATAGCATGAACTAGTTGACTAAGAGTAGGGATGACCTTATAATGTAGATGACCATACCTCGTATGCCATTGCTCAATGGGGCTTATTTCAAAATGTTAAACCAAAGCTTGAGGAGGTGGTGTAATGAATCTATAAAGACTTCCTTCACGAACTCCAATAACCCTAGCTTTATCAATGCTAGAGTCTTTATCAACAAAATCAATTCTTTCCCCTTTATCTTCTAAACAAGAAATAGAAAGCAAATTCTTTTTCAAACCTGGAACATATAAAATGTTGTTGAGGTGCAACTTCGATCCATTATGCAACTTTAACGATGTTGATCCCAGGCCTCTAATAGCATAGCTTTTGTTGTCACCCAATTCTAGTGCATGAGAATATGGCTCCTTTGACAGTGTATGAAGTTGTTTACTTTCTCTTGTCATGTGTCTCGATGCTCCACTATCAATGATCCATGCAATGTCATCATTGAGAGAACCTATAAGAGCAACCAAGAATCCTTGACTTTTGACCTTGTTGAATAAGTAATAGATGACCTTCTTGATCTAGCTTCCAACAGTGTTGATACCCATTCTTATGTAGTTCATCAAAGAGGGAGAATCCATGCCAACAAAGTGATCTTCGACTCTTCCTGACCTTAGCTTTGAAACCATGTTGGAAAATCAAAGTAGTTATATTAGGGTTTGATTCTTCGATCTTGATAATTACTTATGAGTGTGTTGGCTTCTTTTACTTCTTTATTATCTTATCTTTCATCAAGCAATTACCATATCATGTGTAGGAATTTACAGGGTAAGTTCCTTAGATCAAACACCAAAGGTTACTGCTCACAAAATAGATCACAGATCAGTACACCAATATTTGACGTGGTTAAAACCCTCAAAGAGGGAAACAGTCCACGACCTGAGCCAACGCAGCCACTTCAGGCAATTTATTAATATAAAGAAGGAAAATTTACATAAGCTTCTCTCATAAACGGTTAGCAAACAAATGACCCTCCATGCTCTTTAAATAGAGATCATGGACCAATTGGGTGTTAAGCCACAGATCAAGTGTCGGTAATACCGAGGAGAGAGTGAACCGTCGGATCACTACATATCATGATCGTCAGATTATAAGTTACAAATGTACATAGTAAAGAAACACACTTTAACTAACTCTACACTAGACCAAGTTATACTTAACTATTTCCTATGTGTCGGAATATCCTAACATTATGTGTATGAAGATCACAAAACAAGAGACACAAGCTGTAGGCACTTTGCCAGGGCAAAACTCTCCTGGAGGGGAAAACATAGTCAAAATAATTCTTCCTTTCAATAGTATTCTTTGAGACTCTTCACCCTGGACATAGACCAGACCTTCCCTCCACAACAAGTCAGCCTCCCGGATCTTCGACCCCTTTCTAGCATCTTCGACTAGGCAACAACTTTCGACAACAGGCAGCTTCTGGCAACAACGAAACTTGGAAGACTTCGATCTCCGAATCTAGGGCACGAAACAGAGAGAGTGAGAGGCACCAAAAGTTTGATTTTCTTCCTCTTCTTAGAATTCCCCAAACTCGCACTTCCTTCGACTTCCTACCAACAGACTTCGCACTTCGCCAACTACTCTTGAGATATCAAACTAGCTTGAGATGTGATGCTCCAAATGACTTCAACTAGCTTGTATTTATAGGCTTCTTGTGGGTCGAATGAGTGTCCTTAGGCCGACTTGGTGTGGAGGATACATAAATCATACTTAACTCAATTCTTAACCTTTTTACATGATTTAAAAGCCCAAGAAGGGTCTCTTTGAATGTATAATGACTCTATAACTCAAGATTAATCCTAAGAGTCTACAATGGGGATTTTGACGAATATAATGATGACCCAAGCATGAAACCCATGCTTTAATAAGTCATTGTTGCAATAATACAAATTCTTTTCTTTATTCTTTTGTCAAGTACATTTCATGATGACTCAAATACATTAAATGAAGACCAAACCTAGTTACAATTTCCAACAATTATTTTATTTGTGAGCTAGTTTGGTGGGCTTGTCACCAAAAGCTAGTTAATTTGCACATTATTTCATTTTAGGGGCTAATGTAGGCCCATTAGGTAATTTGAACTCCTAATGTGTGTATAAATAGGAGTTAGATGAATTCATTTTGTATCATCAGTTGACTTGGATCATTCTCTGTCTTGAGAACTTCACACTTTTTCCTTGGAGGATATTTTTGGATCATGGATGAATTTTAATGTGTGGATTGGGTCTTCTTATATTGCAAATGTGTTGATGGTTGGATATATTCTCTTACATGTAAGTACACTTTTAATGCTATTTTCTTTAATTTTGCTGCATACATTGATCATGAGATTTTCACTATTTTCAGGGCTAATTGCTGCATGCATTCACGACATCAATGTGGAATTATGTTTCTATTTAGCTTGTCTCTATGTATGGGCCATGTTTGATGAACAAATTATCCTACATATCGAAGTTATCTCGATAAGCCTCCTCCATTTGCAACGAAGTATAAACGCTTTTAAGGTCGCTTTTCTTCTCTTGCCCTTAATATTGGACAAAGTTGACTTTGAGAGCCTCCTTGAACAAGAAATAAAATCCATCTTCATTGTTCTCCTTGACTCCATATCCCTAGGAGGAATTAGGCACTAATCCATCAAAAGGTTGTCACTTTAAACTATATTTCTTCACCTTTTCCTCTCTCATCTAGGTCTAGCCACGCTGGGCCACCTAGGGCATCAATTTCCTGACAAACTAGCCCTAGAAAAAGTTCGATCTCATTGGCCCTACTGCGCTGGTGTGTCCTCAAGGTCTCCTCCGAATTTGAAGAGATTCCGACGGTGGGATTGCGAGATATCCCAAACCCTAGGTCTGAGATCAAACTCGTCCTTGGTGTTCCCAAGGCTAGCACCTCATAGGATCAATTTGACATCTTTAACTGAAGGTTCTTTTTTTGATCCTTTCCCTTGCCTTGCTTAAGTTGAGGGTACCATCGATTGCTAAACTCCATCCCCTTAACCTAGGTTGGGTCCACTTGGCTCCGTGTGTGGTCCCATCCCCTATCAAAGACAATTCATCAAGGACAACTTGGGAATCCAAGTTCTATAAGGATTTTAGGGATTGGGAAACTTGCTATCAAATCATATTTGTTTAACCTAACCCTCAAATAATCAACTCCTTTTCCTAGAAAGTCTTGTACCTTGCTTAAAAATTAAGCAAGCTCCATTCTTAATCTTGTTCTAGGGAAGGGGTCTTTAAGGTCACTTCACTTCTATTTGTTGATACATCCTTTATAAGTGCTTCCTAAATATCGGGTTTCCTCCTATTGGTGAAAGTCCGTAAAGAGTAGGGAGTCTTAGCTGTGGTGACAATGGGCTAAGTCTCCATCATTGCCCTTGACCTAGCAGTTGCCATCTTAAGATTCCCTTTTAGGTCCCCCTGCTGGTTTTAGTGGTAATATTTCTGGTGGCGTTGTCGGGGACATGAGACTTGTGTTTTGTTCCCCATACGACATATTTTCATATCATTATTGGCAACTCCATTGGAAGAACGAAGCCCTAGTTCTTCATTGAACTTCAAAGTTAATGCTTGTAGGGTGAAGCAAGCATCTATCAAGGCACTTTTTTTCACCCTGGCAACTCCATTTTAGTCCTAATATGCAAAATCATAGAAAATGGACTATTGTAAAAGAGAGATCAATCTTGGTTCTACGTTTGCAAAACTCACTGACCGAGAGATTCAGGAACTACGAAAGAGTGCGGATAAATATGCAGAATCTTATCAAAATGTATTGAAGGTATGGATATGGAACTCATGCTTGGGTTTTATAGGTCTCAACGGGTACAAGTCGACATAATGAGGGGTTTCTATGAAAAGGATCCTAGTTGCCTCCTTCACTTTGCTTGCCTAACCTATGCTTTCAATATTCCGACTGACCTAATCAATGATAAATGTTATAGTCAACCAAAAAGTCCCTCAAAGTGTAATCAACTGGATGACATTGAAGAAGGCTCAAGTGTAAGGGAGGATGATGAGCAAATGTCAGTTATAAAGGTGGAAGACAATGGCAATGAAAAAGGGAATATCTCTTCTGAGGAGGATGAAGAGTTGGATCCTCTGAGCCTCCAAATCACACAAGAAAGAATGGATGAATATAGTAGGTCATGCAGAGGGTTAGTAAGGGAATGTAACTCCAATGAAGTATTCTTTCATTTGCACGAAGAAGAGGTGAAGCTTCATAAGATGAAATGTGAATATAAAGAGCACCCCACTAATGCTCTCCTCCTAGAGGCATATTACCAAAATCATGTAACAAATACCTTAGCAATTGTTCTTCAAGAGAAAAGGAAGGAAGAGTCCTCCCGCTTGTCAACCAACCAAAATGAAGATGCCCTTGAGGATCTAGCTGATGAGCAGGAAGATGAGTCCTTGTTGGGTCTACATGATGAATGGGATGATTTTGAGAACACGTGTGTTGAGGATGACGAGGCTATGGAAATTAAAGTTGAGGCTGACCTTACCTTTCTCGAGGATGTCACTCTTGATAACTCTTCTTTTGAGAACCTTGAGGAAGGTGATCCCATCAGCTCCTTGGAAGATAACATTGAAAATTATTTCCACATCGAAAAGGAGAAATGGAAAATTGTTGGGCCTCCATTTGATGGTGCTCCCATTTATGATACCGACAAAGAAGATGAGGCCGAGATTGGCTTTCCCTTTCTCTCGGGTGTTATTTATGAGGACATATCCATCGATACCCTTGGGAAGGAGAATTATTATTTTCCCTTGTATGAAAAGGAGCAATCGAAGATAACTGATTCTATTTTTTGGGAAGACCCTATCTTTGATACCAACAATGATAGGATTGATAAAGCCCTTGCTCATACGTACCTTCCTTATGATTCCGGGAGTATATTCAAATCACTTGAACCTCTAGAGTTGGATTTTCAAGAAAAGGGTCCCATTGAAACTTCACCTTCCGCTTTGCCCTTTTCTATTGTTCATCATCTTAAGTCTTCCACAAGTGATTCCCTCACCCCTTGTCATGTGATTTCAAGTATCCACTAGCCCTTTCCCCCTTTCGAGTATAGTGTCAACGAAGATCCCCCCATCGACTATACTTTACCTCCTTGGATGCACCCTCAGGGTTTTGATCACTCCATGACCTCCCCTCTCCAATGTGACCATTACCTTGAGCAACCTAGTTGTTTCATTCCTTCTTTCCCTCACCTTTCGTCCCCCTCTCATCACAACCTTGTGGTATCTACAAAGCATAATATTATGAGCAATGATTGTGATAACGATTTCCTAAGGATAATCATTCATTCCACCATTGTGTACTTAAAGGGAAGGACCCACATCTCTAAAGTGACTCATGTTCCTTCTCTTACAGATTTCTCTTACCTCACATGGAAGCTATATTTTCCCACCTGCCGCCCGCATCATCCTCCATGTGTTTGGGTTTGCATTTTCTTTGGGATTTGCTCCATGAGTAATCATATAGGCAGACATATTTATACTAATTTGATGATATGTTGGTTGCATTGACTATTTGGTTACACTTGATATTGGCTTCGTCGTATGCATGTTAGGGTGGGATGCATTGCATGCTGATTTTCTGCATTAGGATTAATCTCACATGATATTTCTCATGGTAGATTAGCTGCATTTAGATTAAATTTGCATATTTTATTACTTATTTATTTTATGGCTTGACATTAAGCATGGGTGATCATAAGACACCGTGAAAAACATGCTGCCCCGTGGGTTTAGTCGTTGATATGTGCAGGTAACAGGTCTACGGTGACCAAGAGATTGCTGGAGTTGCCGTGACCTCCCGTTTGAGTAGATTTTCCCACTTCTTCGAGATATCACATCCCAGTTGGAGCCAGATGTTACCCACCACTTCATGGGTGATATCCCTAGGAGATTTTTTTTCTCCATGATGATCCTCAACCGGTAGCCAACAACCCCTTGCAAGCATCAACTTGCTCGTTCTGCCATTTCTGCACCACCTAAGCTAGCCATGTGGTCCCTCACCGATCTGTATTGATCCTATGTTTAAATGTGGGCCGCTTGAACCCAAAGGTATGTCTTGTTATTTGGTAATTGTGTTATTGGGTTTATTTATCATGGACACTTCTGGGCATGGATTGATGGGGGGATTCGGCGGGAAGGGTGGGTTTAGTTTGTGCTTCTGTCCCCTTGACCCCTTTGGGATGTTACCCTTGGATTTTAGGCTCGTGGGATCTCCTTTATTGACCATTTGGTTTTACGGTGGTACTACATGGGAAACCCCGACTTTGGTTGTGTGGCCCTGCTCCCTTATCCACATATATCGCTCCCCTTCCACTCACTATAGCCCCACTTATCATATCTCCCACCAGGGTCCACATTTCCTCACTGGGTCCACATAGGGTTAGCCTCCCCATTCCCTCGCCCCCACCTTGGGTTAGGCTTGGAATGATGCCCTAGAGGTTGAAGCAGTTGAAAAGACAAGTAAAAGCACAAATAGCCACTTTCAACAGGAAAATGTACTACAAAATGTAAAAGATGGTCGGGACAAACATATTTAGCACGTGGGCAAAAGCCAATGCGTGAGCTCTATGTTGATTTTTGGTAGCATCGGAAGTGCATTAAGTCTCAAATTTTGTGGAGAGGCTTAGGCACTGGTATTCCAAAGAACCCATAAATCGTTTGTGTAAACACTCGGATTATGTTTTATTGTAAAAATTAGTTATTTTAATGGGGACCCTAAGTCTAAACTTAGGGAAATTAAATAATTAAAGGGTATTAACAAAACAGAGTGAGAATGATCTAGAAAGCGACGATCAAGTCATGTTATAATATTAGCCGTTGATTAGAGATCTAATCTCAACCGTTGATTTCTCAACGAGAAGACTATAAAGGAAGGCTTGAAGGTCATTTGGAAACACACCGAGTGAATCTAGAGATCGAATTCGTCTAACGGAGTAGTGCTCGGACGAAGATTAGATCTAAGGGATTTCAGTTGCAGTGAGGGGTAGAGACAGTTATTGGTCGGAGGATCTTCTCCAGGACCAAGAATACATACTAGAGAGGCAGCAGGACCAACAGAGGAAGCATCGCAACCTTGAGAGGGTGTGACGCAGGCCCCAGAAGGGGTGACGTAGGCCCACACAGGGCCCACACAGAGACTGTGAAATGCTTTCGAGAGACAGTTCGAGAATTGTTGGAGATCGGGGTTTCTGAGCCGGGAGGGCTGAAACTCAACTTTCTGAGAGGCAGATCAATTCAGAGAGGAGGTGACGCAGTCCATAGAAGCCCCCACGTAGGCCTACGCATCTATTGCGCAGAGGCAACGTAGAGGGAGCTGCGGTTTCGCTAGTTCAAAGCCAGATCAGCTGGGACTTGCAGTGTGAGGTAAAACTCACTATATTTTTGTGTACCGTGATTTCTCTGTACTGGATAGCCAACAAGGCATCTAGAGATTGTATTCAGAAACTGCTACTTGATAATATCAAACCCTCAGATCTGCTGCACCGGTTTTCCTGCATTGGGTTTTTCCGGGGACTTAGTCCAAAATAAAGGTGTCCTATGTGTGATTTAATTCTTGCTCAGTTTCCTTGTTTCAGAATCATAATGTATTAAGTGTAGGCTGCTTCAGTAATTTACTTTAGTAATTCATTAAGAAATATGAATTAATTTTGTAATGTAATTTACATAATAGGAGAAGTAAATTCAGTTAGTTGCAGTAGGATTCCTGAGATTGTCAGATTTAGGAATTTTCACATGGTATCGCAGCATTTGATGTGAAACAGGAAGAGCGGATCTAGCACTGAAGTGAAGGCCAAATTGCTGCAATAGCAGCAGATCGAATCCCTAAAGGGATTGCACAGTTCTAGCCAGGAGGGCTAATTTTCGAGGTTGTCTCTCTCTGAGTGAGTCGACAGAGAAGTAGGACTTCCGGTTTAAGATTTTGCCGACGTAGAGGGAGCAACTCAGAACCTTCATGCAGAGCCAGAGGGACGCAATTTTTATTTAGGCAGTTGCTGGGCATAGAAGCGTCAGAAGAAGAAGAGCACATAGCAGGGAATTCTTCCTCATTGAGTTCCTTGCTGAGGGATTCAACATTTTTCTAAGACCTAAGCTGCAGATTTTGGCAGCAGATCTACGAACTCCACAAGGAGTCCATAAGGCTGCCTAGTGCTGCGCAAAGGGGGAAGAAGAGGGAGCAGTTCGACAGTTTTCGACTGAAATGGCATTTCATTGACTGAGAGATCAAGACCGGTTAGAGGGATCCTCCTGCTACGTAATCAGGAAGGAAAGAATCAAATTCATTCTGGACGAATATGATCTCAAGGTGTTCGTGGACAACATGGTTGCTGTACCTACAGATCCAGATCAAAACAAAAAGTACAAGTCTAATATGGCAAAGGCCAAGAGGCTAATGCTTGATGGTGTCAAGGATCATATAGTCTCTCACACAGTTGGCAAGAACATAGCCAGGGAGATATGGGAGGCCTTGTCCCTACTATACGAAGGAACTTCCGAGCAGCGGAAGATGTACTTGGAGCAAAAGCTCTGGATGATCCAGATGCAGAAGGGGGAGCACATTGTTCCATTCCTTACGAGACTTCAGAAGATTCGAGACCATTTGGCAGCCGTGGGATCCACCCCAACTGCGAAAACTATGGTGAGGCTAGCCCTTAATGTAGTTACGAAGGAGTGGCAAGTTTTGTAGAAATTTGATAACCCAATCCTGGTTTTCAGTTTCTCCTTATTTCTCCCATAAAGTTAAATGCCCATTCCCATAGCCATACATTCAACAAGCTGGAAAAATAAATATTTTCTGAAAACACAAATTTTGGAAATTTCACAGTGCTGAAATGCAGAAATAAAAACTCAGAAAAATAAACCAGCCACACAGAATTTTGACACGCTGATTTTTGGTTAACTTGACCCTGGAAAAACTCCTTACAACTCTTGGGGAAAACTAGTTAGAAAGCTCTCTTTATTTTTGAATATGATTTTACAGTGAGATAGAATTTACAGCAAAAATTCCAGCAGCTTAATAAATGTACTTATCTCGATTTCCGTGCTTATACCCCGCCTTGGAAAACGTGCCAAACAGAAACAATCAAAACAGAAATTTTTATAGCATTTATTACAACATTAAATGTTGAATTTCCACGCTCAAAATGCATGCCCAGATTTCAGCAGTACGACTGTACGGAAAGTACGGATGTACTTCCTCCTTGATTCCTGTGCTTGGAAACAGCCTCGAAAACAATGTTGTCCTGCTGTACGGGTTTCCTCGAAATCTGTGCCAGAAAAACAGCAAATTCCTCCTTGGTTTTTGAGCTCAAAATTTGCCTTGGAATGCGTGCTGAAGCTGCTATATGGAATCCCTTTTTTTGTGCCTCCTTCCTAGAAAAGTGTGCCATCCTCCTGCTGTACGGATTTCTGCCTTGGGAACTGTGCCTCTTTGCTGCTGTATGGATTTGCTGAAGTCTCTAGCTACTGCCCTCCTTCTCCTCACTGCTTAGAAATTTCTCCTTTGCTTTCTCTCCTACTCTCTCAATCTGCTCATGAAAGAAAATGAATGACCTTTTCCCTCCTTTTCCTCCTTTAACCTAACCCTAAGTGACTTTTGGGGAATCCCTAAATCCAATGGCTGAGATAGCTTTAGATCTAGGGCTGAGATTAAATGCTTATTTAAATCTCACTTTCTATTTTTTAATTCACCCCACTTTAATAAAGACCCACTTAGTCATTTATTTCCAAAGTCACTTTTCACTTTCTAATTTCACATTGACTTTATTAAAGTCACTTGAAAATTAGACTTAGTAACTTTATCACTTAAAGTCACTTTTAAATTAGATTTGACTTTATAACTTTATAAAGTCACTTTAGGAGAAAAATTAAATTCTTTTGGACACTTTTCCCTAGGCTAGAGATCAAAGCCTTAGGGAACCACCTGTCCTCCGACAACAAATGCGAACAAGTTTTTGTCCAAAGTATTTTGGGCTGGGGTACGCTTCCTAGTTAGGAGCAGATGTGGGCAACACTTCAAGAGGAAGAGATGAGGAGAGATCTAGTCAAGTGCAAGCCTAATGGCAGCATCGATAGCGGATTGAAGACTTTGGAGGAGGATGAGAATGCAACCCTCGCATCAAAAGGGCAAGAAGGGGAACCGAGACAGAAGAGAGATGTCTCGAAGGTGAAATGATCCTGATGTGGTGAGATGGGCCACTTTGCATCATAGTGTCCTTTGAAGAAAAAGGACAAGGATGAGAAGCATGATCTGACAGTTGCCGTCGCAAAGATCGAGTAGGATAAGTTTGCTATGAGTGCCCATGCTTCTCCAAGAGAGAATGGGGCGACATAAAATTATAGTTCATCTTGAACTTTAGCTGGGCCAGATCCTTGAGGAGCTCACCTTCTGATCACAACCTCAGCACGGTGTCTACAATCAACTAGTAGGATGGAGGAGCCACGGGGAGCCATGATGATGGAGGTGACCCCACAAGGTAAAAGAGTAGCAAAGACTTTACTGAGCAACACAGAAAGGAAGAATACTAGCATAGTGTGCACAACAGTGCAGAGCAGCAACAATGCAATGCATTAGAGGGACAACACAGTAGTTATTAGCAGTCAGAGTCTTCAACACTGAGGTGCATCCACTGAACACTTGTTCAGTTTTTGGGTGCTTTCAGTTGCTTCTCTCAGCAACTGAGTTGCAGTGGCAGTGCTAGCAACATAGCAGATGCAACACTTGAGAGGGAGTTGTAGTACAGATGTAGTAGTGGCAGTGGCACTGTCATGGGCAATAGTATAGTTGCAGTAGCAGCGTAGTGGCTGATGGACAACTTGTCAGACTTTAGCAGTGCAGAGGATGCTTCAGGGTCAGAGCAAAATGCAGCGAGCATGTTGTTAGAGCACTTTCCTTGCTAAGAGGGAGTGTTGGTTTTGGTAGCATCGGAAGTGCTGTAAGTCTCAAATTTTGTGGAGAAGCTTAGGCACTGGTATTCCAAAGAACCCATAAACCGTTTGTGAAAATTCCACTCGGATTATGTTTTATTGTAAAAATTAATTATTTTAATGGGACCCTAACTCTAAATTTAGGGAAATTAAATAATTAAAGGGTATTAATAAAATAGAGTGAGAATGATCTAGAAAGCGAAGATCAAGTCGTGTTATAATCTTAGCCGTTGATTAGAGATCTAATCTCGACTGTTAATTTCTCAAGGAGAAGACTATAAAAGAATGCTCGAGGGTCATTTCGAAAAATACATCGAGTGAATCTAGAGATCGAATTCTTCTGACGGAACAATGCTCGGACGAAGATCAAATCTAAGTGATTCTAGTTTGCAGTGAGGGGCAGAGACAGTTATTGGTTGGAGGATCTTCTCCGAGACCAAGAATACATAGCAGAGAGGCAGTAGGACCAACAGAGGAAGCAACACAACGTCGAGAGGGTACGACGCTGGCCCCAAAAGGGGTGATGCAGGTCCACGCAGAGACTGCGCAGTGCTTTTGAGAGACAATCCAAGATTTGCTGGAGATCGAGCTTTCTGAGCTGGGAGGGCTGAAACTCGACTTTCTGAAAGGCAGATCGATTCAGAGAGGAGGTGACGTAGTCCGTAGAAGTTCCCACGCAGGCCTACGCATCTACTGCGCAGAGGCAACACAAAGGGAGCTGGGGTTTCGCCAGTTCAGATCCGGATCAGCCGGGACTTGCAGTGTGAGGTAAAACTCACTATATTTTTGTCTGCTGTGATTTCTTTGTACTGGATAGCCAATAAGGCATCTAGAGATTGGATTCATAAACTGTTGCTTAATAATATTAAACCCTCAGATCTACTGCACCGGTTTTCCCACATTGGGTTTTTCCGGGGACTTAGTCCAAAATAAAGGTGTCCTATGTGTGATTTAATTTGCTCGCTCTCGTTTTAATCATAACGTAGATGGCGGTAATGTCAGAATATGAAGAAATCAATTAATTTTGTAAATGTAATTTACATAATAAAGAGTAAAGAATAATTCACTTAGTTAAAAGAGGGATTAGACTTTCTAAGATTATGGTAGATCTAGGGTCAGTCATAGTAAACCCCAATTTTAGGGGAAACCCACACTCTTCTCCAATATTCTTGAGACTTTAGACTCTGACCCACACACTTTCTCTTCATACTAGGTCAACTCCTGCGCAGCTAGTCAATAATAACACTATGCAACATTTCCTTTCACCTACGTTGGAACTTCGATCATGGTGGAAAAGACTTCTGACCATTTCTAGGAGTTCGATTTTGACCCAATACAATTCTCAAGGCACCAGCACCCAGCAAAATCAACTTCGACCTTTTCTTCTCTTAGCAGCAGCAACATGCAACAACTGGCAGCAACTGGCAGCAGCAAAACAATGAGGGACTTCGATCTTCCAATCTAGGGCACGTCAGAGAGAGAGAGAGAAACACCAAAATTTTGATTTTCCTTCAATCCTTTAGCTTGTCCAAACTCGCACTTCTTTTGACTCCTTTCTTGACTTCGCACTTTTTCCCTATGCAACAGTAGATATCGAATTTCTGTGAGTGAGTTCTCCAAATGAGTTCGATCTTCCTGTATATATAGGCTTCTGATGAGCTCGAATTCCTAGGTTTGAGGCCGACTTGATCACTTGAAGACCAAGTTCATGTGGAGGCTCCATAAATCATATTTGACTCAATACTTGACCTAATTACATGATTCAAAAGCCCAGTATGGGTCAATTTAAATCCGTAATGACTCTGTAAACTCAAAATAAATCCTAGAAGTCCACAATGGGGACTTTGACCTAACTTAATATGACCCAAGCATGAAACCCATGCTTTAATAAGTCATTTAATAATAATATAAAATTAGCTTCTTTAAGTACATTAAATATTGACTCAAATATAATTTATGAAGATCGAACCTAGTTACAATCTTCAACGCTCCCTCTTAACTAGGGAGGTATTCATAATATACGTTGATGCACCTAAGCCGCATTTACTACATTAGACATTCCAACAATTGTAAAATACCTATCAACCGTATGTCAAATACATGTCCTGTGAATCTCATTGCTTTAAGTTTCATTGAAGTATTTCTTCAAACTATTAGTCGACACATTGTTGTAGGTGCTCAATGTAATTTTTTTTAACTTCTAGTTTTGCATTCTACCAGACTAACATAAACCAACAAATTTTCAAAGCACAAATATACTCTTATGACAACTCATAAAGTTGATCATAATAATAGACTAACCCACAAAAAAACTTCTCCTATTCAAAATTTGAGCATACAATGAATTAAACAAGAGTGTGAACCTGGTATTTAGATGGAATCCAACAATATTACACATACATCTCATATAACACAGGTGGAAGTATATTTCAGCATCAGTGTGAGAAATCCGTTGCCCAGTATCAATTCTCGGACTAGGTATGATAGCACGTCCCATAAAAAGCTAACATAAGGGTACCAACATTTGTTATAGACACAATAAAGGTGTTGTAGCATCACCCAGCTTACCAACAATGGATCAGAACTCCATGCAGTCAATACAAGACTCAAAATGAGCCTCTCCAAGATGACATACAACCTCGCGCAATACAGATAATGGAAGACATCGAACAATAGTCAAACTCGTTCTATCCTGGTTGTAACTCAGCCAAAACAATGTGAAGCTCTTGTCCATAATTAGCAGTGAGGAGATTCAACTCTCCTTCCTCCTTGGAACCACACCCAGAGTTAAGAAATTTTACCAACCTTAAATATTGTCATTCTTGTGTTTCCCTTCCCCAAGAAATCGTTCTTCTACCTTCAGGAATGCTCGACCTTCAGAAAGAGAAAGAGTCGATACCTCATAATTTAGATTCAGTTGGAGAATGTATAACTCGACTTCCAGTAGTCAATAAAATCATATCCTCATGCCCACAACTCCTTTATGCCTTTTATTCTCCAAACTCGAACCCCATAGCAATGAGAAAACATGGTTTATAAGCAGAGAAAGTCACTCCTACTTAAATTAGTGCAAGAAATATTTAATGGCTTCTCGCCCAAGTCATGAGTCCCACTTCACCAAGTCATAACATTGATATTATTAACCCCCGTTCGACATTTGCACGTAACTTTCGCAATTGAAGCATGCGGGAATCCAATGCCGGCATGGTTCCTGTGTTCACGACAATTAAGTTCGATTCCGAGTTCGAATTTTTTGCAGTCGGCATGAGGTTCGCCATTAGGTTCGTTCATATATATATATATATATATATAATTTTAAAATTATATAAAAAAATAATTAAAATTATATAAATTTTTTATATTCATTTATAATTAATATATATTTATAATCAATATATATATTTATATTTTTTTATCATGTAGTATATTAATAAATTTATAATTTTTCATAATATAAATTACAATAATTTATAATAATAAAATTTAAAATAACAATACCATAATTTCGTTAATGTAATATTTTAAAATATATTAAAATAATTCTTAATTTTTAAATTAGTTTAACTTAATATTTACCTATAGCAATTATATAATTAAGAATTGTTAACATTTTCATAACATTATTACATATAAATTTCACTCTGCCTTTGATTTTTGACCTATTTATCATTTCAACATATGTCATAGCGTATCAAATCGGGACTTTGACGAAAGGGTATTTTTGTAAGTATTGACGGGAGAATCTGAAACCACTTTGTGAATCTGAAACCGCTTTCTGAAGTGTTATTAATGTTATTTAATAATCGTTTCGAACAACACCACACAGATTCGAGATGTTTCCCCCAATGAAATGTGCTAAAACGGCGGTGTTGACGTTACTGCCAAAGATGGAAATCATTTAACCCGATAAAGAAAGTCGTCCTCCCCGTAAGAGAATGCTGAACGCGGAGATAAAGAAAGTTGTCCTCCTCGCAAGAGACCCAGGTCATTTTCCCCAACCCTTACATCCGTTTATCGACCATTCATTTTACCAAACTTAAGATAAAGCCAATCCTCCTCGAACCTAAACGAACTTTAATAAATTTTTTGAAATTCGCCGAATTTCGGACCTCAACGTTTAGGTTCGACGAACCCTGTGACACTCTGTATGAACTACGTGGAACTGATCTTAACTCGGATTTGAAATAACTAAAGACTGTATGAAAGCATTCTCTGCAAAGCTTCAATATATTTATTCTTATTCTGATCTGAATCCGTGGGATTATCAAATAGTATTCTATAAAGTAGCTTGTATTATTACGTGCATTGAAAATATAAATACCTACACATACTAAAAGTTTAAATAATCAAACCGCAAACAAATGTTTTGCAAAAATACTCTCTTAATTCCCATACATTTTATAATCAATCACTCCATACACACCCCATAAGTCAGGGATCAAATTCTCTGTATTAATAAACACATATATACATAGAAATTTCTTTTTTGGCCTGATTTTCTAATTAGTGGCCTTTTCACCCACTCTCTAGCCCATAGGCTTCACAATCCAAACCTTTTCTATATATCTAAATCCTGAATTTCTCCCCTTTTTGATTTGAGGTTTTATAATTTTTATGCAAAAGGTCCTATGAACCAATTCTGGTTCAGATCCTTAATAATTTCAACCAAACCCTAAGAATCCTCTCAATCCCATAAATCATGAACTAATTCCTAATTTAAAATCTACAATTAAGTTCCAAATCTCTCAATCCCTAAGAGCTCTCAACTGTCCTAATTTTTCCATGTTCTCCAACATTTGAGAACATTTACAAAATGCCTCACAATATTTAATTAATTCCTATTCTAAATATCTCTCATTAAAATCACTCAAAACATTAATATTCAATTACATTAATTTAATATATAGGAAACCAACTTCTGAAAACACAAAACCCCCGATGTCTATTAAATTTATTAAATGAATGTTTTATGTCTCGCATCATACAAAAGTTCAAGGATGATCTCAACTATGTGAACTATGAAGAATTTTTAGGCACCTCAATGCCATGGCATAGATTCCTGACCAGGGAAATCTATCCATTGGTCTTTCAACAATTTAGGCACCGCAATGCCATGGACTAGATCCCTGACCAAGGCAATCTATCCAAGTGGGACTAAGATGGACTAAAGTTTTCAGCCTCTATAGGTATCATCAGGCTTACTTACTAACCATCAACCCAGGGAACTAGGTGCACATCCACACGATGCCGCCCTCCCTACCAGACATCAAAACAAAGTGCTGGCCCGATGTCTTTCTAGGCAATGCTTAACTCACAAAGCCTCAAATCTCTCCCGATCAAATTGATCGGTAACCCTTATGCTTATCAAACCTTCGAGACATTTTACCTGTACAAATACAACCCCAATCAGTGATACCCTTTCAGATATACATTATTTAAAACAAACCTTCGGGGTCTCAATGTTGCTTTTCAGCTAATCTCAGTAGGAATATCAGTGAAATCTTTGAGAGAAGATTCCTTTTCCTACTTTATATGTAGCAACATATCTTCCAGAATGTATTCCCCAATCAAAAACTATGTTGTGCCCTCTCTCTTAACTAGGGAGATTAACTTTATCCAGGATCCCTCTTAATGTAGGGAGATTAAGTTCTTCCTTCGGTGTTGGAGAATCTTTCATGGCTTCCATCCTTCTCATCATACTTCTCTTGCAGACTTCTTCACCAATATGATGTACTTGCACAACTTAGACAACAAGCACAACCAATTCTATAGAAGCATGAAGTTAGTCGTAACAAAATTTTATAGTAGCAGAATCATTTAAACATAATCATCAAGAGACTATACTTCAATACTTCAACTTCTAGCCTAGGTTAAACCCTAAATCACATCAGCATCTCAATCAAGATGACAGAAGATTAGTTCTGTCATATAGCGATCCCTAGAAATTAGGCAAAAGAAAAATAAAGGTATCTAATAACTTTCAGAAGCCATATGATAGACTTTCCACTAGGGTTTTATGTAAACCCTAGATTTCACTCAATCAATCCCAACATGATATGAATAGCTCCTACTAGGGCTCGATGTAAACCCTAGATTTTTCATCTATAAATTCTAAGCAAAGATTATATAGATTCAGATGAATACATCCACTAGAGAATTTAACCATTTCTAGGGCTTAGATGTAAAACCCTAGGCATTTCAATCATCATCTTAGAACTTCAAAATTTGTCTAGGGCTTGTTTCCAAACCTTAGGACTTATGACCTTTAGAAATTTTGTCAACAGTAACACACATATCTAGGAGATTACCATCATGCAAGAGCATATCATATGCCAGAGAATATTAATACATTAGACATATACCAACCTATACTAAGCTAGGGTTTCAATCAAATGAACATATACCAGGGATAACAAGATTTTGCTTTAGACCTAACCAAAACCTAGGGTTTTGGTTCATATCAAAGCAAACCCTTATTATATCAAAACTTCAAAGGTTCAAAATTTTGAACAACATCATTTCAACCCTAATAAGTTAGAGCTTTCATGATCATTTCAAAGCCCCAAACATGACATCATCAGTATATCAACTAGAATAGCAATATCTTCATCAATAGCCCTAAGTAGGTTTAGGGTTTCACACATTTTTAGCATACCCTTAGGTTAAGGTTTTCTAGAGAACCTTTTAGGGTTCTTTTGTGCAAACAATCAAAGATATAAGGTGGGTGGATTCATCAGATGATGGATCATCCCAAATAAGAATCTTTAAGATTCAGAAGAGCTAGACACAACAATAGTTAGTAATGTAGAATGGATATACCAAAGAGAATAACAAGACTTTATGATCTAAGGCATACCTTTGTTTCTTTGACAAACCTTTCGATTCCAATGTTTTGTCTTGTGAGGCCTTCTTTCTTAATCCTTGAGGCCTTCTCTCATGATCCTTGAGCATTCAACAAGTCATTTCCTAGACAAGGAAATAGAGGTAGAAAGGTGATTAGTATTTAATATAATCAAAACTTAAGTATACGAAACCAAAATTGAGAGGGAATGATATACTGTAATATTCCCATTTTTGGTATCACCCATGACAGGGCTAGGAGGGACTTCCAGAGTTAGGAGCAGACAGGCCACATGTATAGATTGGTGCTATCAATGGGCTCAGGAGCTTTTCGGAGGAGTTTTGAGGAGTTTTTATGGGTGTTCGCGAGGCATTCGACTTCATATGCTCCATCTGTCCGAGGTAGTTTGGCTTTTGTTCCGATGCATTCCGATATGGTTTCGGAATTTTTTGAGTTATTTATGGGCTTTAACTCGATGTGACTATGCTCAAGGTGGCATTCCTGAGAGGGTACACGATGGAACACCTTAGTGTAGTGGCTCGACTGGAGCCCAAGGACGAGGGACACCCACACGATGGGATGCCAGGTTAGACACAAAGCATTTCGGTGACCTGTGAGGAGGCGTGGTAGCCGATTTACTCCTTTTTTGCATTAAAAAGGAATATTTTATAATATTTTAATAAAAGGGAAAAAGTGCTCCATGAATAAAATAATAATAAAATAATGCTCTAGAAAGCTCGATCTATAAAAGAAAGAGGAGGCCATCGGAGATATCTTTGGAGGGAGATCGTTTTCTTTGTGTATGAGAGGTTTGAGAACGTGGATTCTCTACTTTAGGCCGTAGGCGTGTGATTCGTGAAAACTCCTCGGGTGAGTTGTGAGTGTTCGGGCCAAAACCCAACCCTCTTTGAGGAGACTTCATTCGAGGAAGTTTCGTCGCAGCTTCGGTGATATTGGAGTGAGGATCATTCGCATCTTCAACGGAAGCTTCGGAAAGATTCAGTGGTAGTCTGTTGCCGAAGGGAGAGGGCAAGCGTGATCCGTTTTAGAGGC
This sequence comes from Pinus albicaulis, assembly GCA_034641835.2. Classification (NCBI taxonomy): domain Eukaryota; kingdom Viridiplantae; phylum Streptophyta; class Pinopsida; order Pinales; family Pinaceae; genus Pinus; species Pinus albicaulis. The sequence continues at coordinate 1,347,317,374 of CM076572.1, read as the reverse complement.
CATTGCTGTGTATGGCAAAGGTCGTTTGCATTTTTCTTGAGCGCGCTAGGATGTCATGTATCTCGCCCATCTTTTATTTTCAGATTTCTTTGTAACCCCGGTGATAATATAATAAAAGTCTGTAGTTATGTTCCCGCATTATGGTGTTATGGATTTGCATGTACTTGTATGTTTAATTTTACATGGCACCTTTCCGTAAGTAAATGTTGATTTTGCGGCATTTTGTGGAGTTTGTTGTTGTCCGCATTTTCGCAAAAATATCCCATCCTAGGATATTACATATACTTATCTTGAGGAGTTGTTGTGGGCTCCCTCCAAAGCTTTCAGGGATACCTAAAACTGCAAAACAAGAAATTGTCTTTCCAAAAATATGTGAAACCTATAACTAAATATAAAATATACAAATGAAATATCTAAAGTTAGAAATAAGGGGCTTAGTAGTGTAAGTCTTTAATGTCATTCACTTCGGGCTTCACTCTCTTGGGAGAGGATTTTCTTAGGCCACATTTGCATGATCTCTTTCTCTTTTCTTATTTCTAGGATTATCGGGACATCTCACCTCTATTGTGATCCATTTTATGGCAATGATAGCATTCAATCTCGACATATCAACCTTCTTTCTCGCTATAACCTTATCGAAGTTGCCCTTGTGATGAGCAACATAAGCATTTGAGACTTCTTCGGTGTTGGTTACTAATGAGATTCTTAACTCTTGTTGACTTCAGAGCTATTCATAGTTCCTCAAAGGTGGGAGATTCTTTCCAACTATTGAGACCTCGAAGCAAAATGCGCTCGAGAAAGGTGGCCAACCCTAATGGGGCTATGATCCCAAGTTCTTTGTGTTGTCCCCATTTTCATCAATGACAAGAAGATCATCTCGTGTTCTTGCTATCTTCACAAAGAAAGTGGGTACAACTCACTCTTCCTTTAGTCATCTTGGTGGTTCCTTAGTTCATTTTTCAAGCCTGCCACTTTTCCAGTGTTCTTGGAGGAAAGTAAATAGTTTTGACAAGGCTTCTTACATTTCACGAGCATAATCAATCTTTGCTATGTAAGGGACAAGGCTTTGCCCTTTATGCCTTCAACCATTAGAGTCATAGCCACCACAATTCTCCAGGAACTTCACCTTGTCCGCACTCACTAGAGGGCTTCGCGGGCTTCTTTACTTTTCCTTTACCACATCTAAGACCTTGTTCTTTTCAAGGATGAGGTCAATCCTTCTTCCGGGATGCCGCAGTTGAAGAAGCTCCCTTCTAGCTTGTTTTCCTCCCTTGATAGTGTTAGACATCTTCCTAGAAACTTCTTTCCTTAAAAGAGTTACCTCTCATGAACTTCTTAGGTTTCCTCGATCAATTTCCTTTGAGATTGCCTTTTAACTTCTTTCTTCACCAAAGCTTTGATACCATGTTAGAAAATCGGAAAGGCAATCTTTTTCTTGATTATTTACTTGTGATGTTCTTTTAATTCTTATTATATTCTTCTTGTCTTCTTTCTTCTTAGTTCATCAAGTAAATATAAAAGCAAAAGCACATAGATCAAGAGCAATCCGGATATAACCCAAATAGCCCGTGGCAAAAACGCTCTAGGGGAAAACCCGGGCCTTCCTTCAATAGTATTCTTGAGACTTTAGACTTTGACTCACCGCTTCCTCCACACACACCAAGTTAGTCTTCCTTTTGATCCTACCCCAATCCTGGCGGCAACAACAACAACGACACTATGCAGACGACTTCTTGCGACCTTGAAACTTCGACCTTGCTTCTAGAACTTTCGATCATGGAGGAAAGACTTGGATCTTGCTTCTACGGAGTTCGATTTTGATCAAATACAACTTCTCGAAAGGCACCAACACCCAGCAAAATCAAGTTTTGACCTATTCTTTCCATGGCAGCGACAACAAAATGATGAGGGACTTCGATCTTCCAATCTAGGGCACGAGAGAGAGAGAAATACCAAAAATTCGGATTTTTCTTCCACTCCTTCAACTCATCCCAGGACTCGCACTTCTTTTGACCTTCCTTGACTTCGCACTTTTTCCCTTATGCGACAATAGATATCAATTTACTTCGTGCGAGTGAGGAGAGACCTCCAAAATGATTCAATCTCCCCGTGTATATATAGAGTTTGTGATGAGCTCGCAATTCACGGGTTTGAGGCCGACTTGATTACTCGAAGGGCCGAGTGGTGTGGAGGCTCTATAAATCATATTTGACCCAATGCGAAACCTAATTACATGATTCAAAAAGCCCGCATGGGGCAATTTAAATCACGTAATTGCTACTATCGCTTAGAATAATTCACTAGAAGTCCACAATGGGGACTTTGGCCTAAAATAATGACTCGAGCATGGAGAACCTATGCTTTAATAGGTCATTTAATATTAAGACAAAATCTCTTATTCTTTTGACAAGTACATTAATTATTGACTCAAATATAATTTATGAAGACCCAACCTAGAAAGCAATCTTCAACAATGGAGACTACGCTTGTGTTGTCCTTTGATGGAGTGAGGCGCTAGAGAGCAAGATGGGGAGCGAAGGACCGACGGACAAGATACGACATAGAGACTATGATTGTGCACTAAAGCAACGAGATTGTCAGAAATGTGATCTCAGTATCCTTGTAAGGGAGCCCTGAGATTGTTGCTGTTATTGAATTGGTTTAATATAATGAAGATTCGATTGTTGTACAATATTTTGTTAAAAATTGTCTATACTTGTGCATGTGAGATTTATAGCTATTTTATATCTTCCGTTGTCCAAAATAGTTCTTGTATGGAGATTCTTGGTTTGGTAAAGCGCCGGAGATGTTTAAGATTCCCATCTCTAGACCCGAAGATCGTGGAAATTCAACAAGGAGAATAGGATCAAAAGACAATTTTTCTCAGATTTCAAATGCGATGATCCAAGAGTGGACACTAACCCAAATCAACCTAGGGAAAGTGATGGTCTTATGGCTAGGGCTTACTATATCACAAGGATTCCAACCGTTTGATTTTCCTTGAAATTGGAGGACCTCTTGAGACAACCCCAACGCAACAGTGATACCAAAATTCAAGGGCTTTGGATGACTACAAAGGATTTCGCTTGATGCCCTGGGTGACCTACTTGGGTTAGGCCTATAAAATGAAAAGTGGTGAGAAGAATGTTCTTTCGTGATCACCTTTGGACTAGACCAATTACTAGCCAATTTGGGAGAATGGAGTCGATGTAATCACGTTTAGAGATGACTTGTACCAATCAAGGAGTATCCTAGCAACTTCGCATGGCCTAGAGGCAACAACTAGGTCACTAAGAGAATTTATACTACGTTGGTCTTGCAATTGGTGACATATTAAGGTAATAATGACAATATTATACCCCTAGGACATCTTTTCATCATACTTGAGCATGAAACATATGAAGAACCCCTCACGGAAGCAAGTTTAAACGAATTCGCATTTCTTAAAGGCAACTACACCAACTTCATGAGCGAAAACATTCATACGTTACACAAGTGAATACATGTAAAGTAAACGTGGAAATAGCATGTAAAATTCTCCAATAATCAATTGCATATCGAGCTCCAAGACAAGAGAACGAGCTTTTTCTCAAACATCAAAATGCATTAATACTCCAGCTCCGTCCATCCAAAAGAGCTGGTAGAAAACTTTCCAGAGAAACGATCCAAATCCAAGTGATGATGAGAGGAATGAATGAGCCTCTCATCTATTTATGCAATCCATAAGTGGGTTCGAATAGCTAATAGCCTAATTAGCCTAATAATGCCCCAAATAATAAAATAAGGGTTAACATCCCCTTCCCCTTCGCCCACACCTAGGGCACTAGGGCACCGAAGCGCATTCCCTAGAGGTTGATGTGGCTGAAAAAGAGAAGTAAAAGCACACTGGCCACATTCAATAGGAAAAATGAATCCACAAAATGCATGAGCTCTATCCCATGCACTGCATCACCTAGGTTCCCATAGGCCCTAGATGAGCCTCCTTTGGGCACTACGGAACCTCTACTATTGTCTCCAACCCTAGGTGAGCAATGAACCACCTCTACCTTAAAAAGTATCCACTACTATACCTTTCACATCGTGTCTCTTATCCTTTTGAGCAAAGCGATTAACTGCAGAGAAAATCATAAAAGGCAAAAGACATATAAAGAGAGGGTGGAAAAATCAAGGCCGGTATCTCATGCACCACGATTGCTCCCTCCTATACATTATATACTCCAAGTGTGCTTTCCCTTTACTAGCTACCCTTGTACCCCGAACATGTGGCCCGGGGTTGCCCCTTTCATTCCATACATCATTCATCTCATTATCACGTGCCACCACCCTTTGAAGGATGTACCTTGGACATACTGTCCCCTTTAAAAGATAGAAACCACCTAATGGGGTACTTGGTTAACCCCCTTTGGAGCTTTGGAGACATTAGCACACCTCTAAAGCCCACTATGGAAGGGCATGCCATTATGAGAAGTACCACACGCTGTCCATGTAGTTTAGCAAGCTCTTTAACCTCGATTTCCTTTAAATGACTTGTTGTACCGAGAAGGCTAGGGGATACATTGTAAGGTTATGCGAGATTGCGCGATGGTCTCCATTTTGGATTTGGTCTCCCTATGCGAGCTGTCCCCCAACCCTCCGCAGGGCTACATTGGCACATGTATGGTGTGTTTAGAGAGCCATGGGCCTCTAGCGTAGTATACAGCTTACTCCATGGATCCCCGAGAGATGTCTCAAAGATTGCTCGAGAGATTCACCTATTGGACGAGGAAGATGAACACCAGTTTAGCATGCACAGTCGGCCCCACGGCTTGTACCATGCACTAGCCAGAGATGACTCAAAACTTGTATGCTGATGTAGCATCACTTACACCATCATCCGAGCCCTGCGGATGGTCTACAAACATCTTCGAGTCTACTTGTGTGCCCCCACACCCATTGGGAGCACCACGTTTATTATTTGGAGAACAAGGGCCAACCCTTTGTTCACTACGTCTAGAGTCCCATTCATCATTATGGCACCTATGGGACTTTCATCGCGGCTTCTTAGAAGGCCCAACGACATGTTTTATTCATCATTCGACCTCTTCAGAGGCTTATTCTTTTGTTTATGAGCTAGTTTGGTGGGCTTGTCACCAAAGGTTAGTCATTTTGCACATTATTCTATTTTAGGGGCTTATTTAGGCCTAATTAGCTAATTCAAACTCCTTAGGAGTGTAAAAATACAAGTGATGAGGATTCATGTTAGCATCGTCACTTAGATGGATCATTCTCGGGCTGTGAGATTTTCGCTATTCTTTTTTGGAGGACGAATTTTTGGAGCATGGAATGAATTTTGATGTTTGGATAATTTTCTCTTGTCTTGGAGCTTCTTGATTGGCAAAGTTTTGATGGTTGGATATACTATTAATACATGTAAGTGCAATTTAATGCTATTATTTCTTTCTATTTTTGTCACATACATTCTTTGGCTGGATTTCGCTATACTAGAGCATGATTTCATGCATCCATTTATGCGAAGTTGTGGAAATTGTGTTTCTAGATAGTGATGCTTCATGTATGGGCTATGTACTATGGTGAATGTTCCTAGAGATGCTTCATTGTTGAAATTCATCTTGATAAGCCATCTATTTTGCAAAACGAAGTATAAAGTCCTTGTGCTGCCGCTTTTCAGTCTGTCGCCTCAATGCTATGTGAAGTTGTTTTTGAGGCCTCCTTGACATAGAAAACTCAATATCTATAGTCATAATTCTACTTGACTCCAATCTCCTCGAAGGATTGAGCACTCGATCCTCCGTAGGTGATCACCTCAAAGATTATTTCTTTTTACCTTCCCCTTTTTTTAGGACTAACCTACATAGGTCACATAGGGCATCAATTATCTCACAATCCTAGCCATCCATACACTTCGATTTTTGGTCCACGGTGTCGTCGGTGTGTCCTCAAGAAGCTCTCCAAATTTCATGAGATTACGACCTGTGGGATCTTGAGATATCACAAGCCCTAGATTGAAGACCGATTCTTGCCCTTGGTTTCCTTAGTCTAGAAACCTCATTGGGATCATTGCATTACCTTTCATTGAAAATTTCTTCCTTGATCCCCTCTCTCCTCCTTGATTATGTCAAGCACATCATTGGTTTCTCAACCCCATTCCCTCGACCTAATCTAGGGTCTACTTTGTCCCACAACTTATTGAAGCCAATTTCACAAAGACAACTTGAAGCCAAGTTTCCACAAGGATTTTTAGGAGGTAATAATCTTCTTGACAAGTCATATACTCGTGACCGTAGCTCTTAGAATTCCCTAACCCCCTTCCTAGGGAGCCTTTTCACCTTGCTTTCAACGTAAGCAAGCCATATATCTGAAGCTCTCTTGTGAATAGGCTTTTAGGATCATCTCTCATCCTATCATTGGTCCATTCAATTTTGTGATCCTTATTATAACAGTGTCTCCTCCCATCGGTGAAAGTCCGTTAAGATTAGGGAGCCTTACTCGAGGTGACAGTGGTCATTGCTCCATTGTTTCCCTTGACCTAGTGGTAGCCCTCAAGGATCCTTGCTAGTTTAAGCGGTAACAATGATCACACACTTAGAACACTTGACGACACAACATAGATCACCCATAACACATGAGCGAGATACTTCCCTGCACGACAACTTTATGACAACTTAAGACAAGTGTGACACCAAAGATACACTTTGTGACGACCGTGATGGCACTTGTGCGACAATGCGTGAAACTTTGGAAATGAGGGCGAAACATGCCTACATGATAAGAACAACTCATTATCACAAAGTTTGCCCCTTGAAACAAACCAAAACTCTACTTTACATGATAAGCGACAATTCCCACGCTAAAAGATCGACACTTTGCTATATGAAATAAAAGTGAGAACGACACTACTGCGATATGCGAACGACGTTGAAAACAACGCATGCCACGATGAAGATAACATGAAAGTGACACTAATTAAAGGGAAAGCAAGTGGAAGCAATAGTCGTAAACATGAAAACAACCCTTGAGAGTGAACAAAAGTGATAGTTGGAGAAACTCACCAAAATAGAAGTACGATAGCAAACAAAGTGAGGGGCCGTCGATGTTGGTGTGTGCACTGACTGTCGACATGGATTTGACATCGCACAAGCACAACCTTGATGGACCATGCTATGCCCGCTGCTCAAGCTTTACGTAAAAGAATGCGCTCATGGACCTCGTTGCACGCCGAGCATGTGTGAGAAAGTGACGTTGACACTTCTAATCCAAGAAGGGAGCTCAAAAGCATCAATCGACCAAGAAGTGGCTATGAACCAACCGATCACAAGATCCACATTAGGCTCCAAAATTCGAGTATATGCAAAATTTTGGAGGGTGTTTGTCGTAGCGACAACAACTTTCGTTACAAAATTTCAGATCAAGTAGTGTTTTCTATTGTCCACATCTAATGGTGATTAATCAATGAGGCAAGATTAGGCTAGTTTTTATGTACCAACATAGATCCTTAACTCCCAAAAATAAATTGAGATAAATTGAGATGTGATTTATCCATGCTTAAAATATCCCAAGGTAATATGAATCTTTGTCAGTGTGAGATATATTTTTAACTAATGCTTGGTATTCGTTTTGTTGGCATTATGGCTAATGTGTTGTCCTTGATGACAACCCCGATTGATAAAGATGTATTTGATGTCAACATTGTGATAATATGATCTCATGCTATTTGGTACTGGGATACTATAGAGGATATGGACGAGAGGAATGATAGTTCAAAGACGGATGAATGATAAAGGTGAAGTTTGAGAAAGTATACATGGATCTTATGAAGAAGGGTGGCGTACATACGCATTTCATGTGAAGAAAAGTCGCATCACGTAATCCGAACCATTTTTTTAGATACCAACGGTCATTACCATAATATTAGCCCATAGTAATTAGAGTGACAACGGTTATTTGATCCTGTTAAAGAATACTAACGACATTACCAAGGGATTTACTTGAGGTATTGGCTAAGGCTAAAACTATATAAGGAGATGGAGATCAAGCTGCTATGTGTGCAAGTGATGTGTTGGAACACCTAATCCTACATGGGTAGGTGTGGAATATGAAAAGTCACAATGGAGTCCAAGTGACCTTGGAATGTGAAACCAAGAGTCACACCATTGTACTATAAATGTACATCTTTGTATAATGGAAAATAAGAAAGCCTCACGCTTATCTTTCATTGTGTGTTGTCTCTTGTGTGTGTGCATTCTTCTTCTCATACACCATGTGTGTGCTTCAACATGGTGTTTAACATGGTATCGTAGCGGGCGATTTTTTGGCCCCTGCTCCAAATTGAGTGAGCCATTTGTGTTTATGGCCTTGCATATCTCGCAAAAATTGTTGGTTTTTTTGCAAGACTCAAGTGTTTGTAGAGTCTTTTGCCACATTCGGAAAGTGTTTCGGAAGGAGACGAGCGCTCAAAAGAAAGAGCAAAGCATTCGAATTTGTTTTGAAGAAGAGCGATGGTGGTTTTGAAGAAAGGCAACACTTGCTCATCTCGAAGGTTTTCATTCTCATTTTTCCCTGCAATTTCTATTAATTTCTGCATTGAAGAATGGTCGGAAAACTCGTTTAAAGAGGGTTTCGAAGTAGAAGTTTACGGCTTTTTTAATGGAAAAGAATTTTGAGTTTTTCTCATGTCGAGCTATTAGAAAAATTCGGGCTTTTGAAGTAAAAATTTTGAGTTTTTCTGGGCAAAATTCTGCTTCATTTCGAGAAAAATCTTTCATATTTTGTCCAATACTTTGTCAGTTTGAGCTACTAGAAAATTTCTGCAAAGCGCTATTGTATTTCAGATGCTTGAAAGTTCGCGAGTTGCTCTCCGCTTTGAAGACATTTGTGAAATTTTTGCTCTTTATTCTGCTCTCTGCTGTTTTAATTTAAAAAATAAAAAATAAATAAATAAAAAAATCTCTGCAATCTCACCCCATTCCCCCATACGCTCCATCCCTACTCGGCCTTTCAAATTCTATACTCTGCGTTGAACGCCCAACCCACTATACGCACCCTATTCCAACGCATCTGCAAACATCGCTCAAACTCCACCTGCGCGCTCTCCACGCCCTTACTGCTCCCCTGCGCGCTCTCCAATCATCCTACGGCGCTCACAGGTGCATCTACACAGTTATACACATCCACTCGAATGAACTCCTCACATTCACTCGCTTCCTATCCTCACATACCCGACCTCCTTTTCCACGGCTTAACGCCTCCCCTCCTCCATTGTTATACGCCCTCCCCTCACTGCTTTAAAGCCCTACACCCGCTCCCCCTTGCAATTGATCCGCCCCCGTCTCATTTCAAACGCTCGGCCCCCCGCTCACACTTACTCCTCGCACGCAGCAAGCCCTCACCTACGCTCTTTGCTCCCTTACGCGTTCACCAGCTACCCACCCTGGCCATCATCTCAATAAACGCATCTCACCGCTCCCTTATCGACTTACAACGCTCCACATTAACCATTCTTCCCACCAGCAATCGACTCCTCTTCCACAGTCGACTTTTAAATTATTTTCCCATCCATTGTAATTACACTCAAGCTATAACTCGACTCCCTCTTTGCGCGTACACAAGCCCTCACTCCAACACAAAGCTGCCCACAAAACTAATACCACCCTTATATTTTATTAATACAGCCCCCTTAATGTTTAAAATTCGATTTTTTAAATCCGCCCTCCTATTCAAATTAATTTCCCTCCCTTTCCACTAAATTAAATTCCCTACATTTTTAATTATTCTCATTTTTTTAATTAAAAAAAAAAAAAAAAAAAAAAAAAAAAAAAAAAAAAAAAAAAAAAAAACACAGCAAAGAGAGAGAAAAAGAGCAGAAAGAGAGGAAAGAGAAAATGACATCAATGGAACGAAGAGAAAATGAGATGTGAAGCAAATGGACAGATAGAAGAGAAAAGAGAAGTCTTGCATTTAATGATTTGTGGCATTGATTTGAAGGGTGATTTTTTTTTGAGAAAATTGACATTTGAAGACAATGTTGAAACAACTATTTGAAGAGGAAGAATTCAGCTGCCTTAAAGGCCTTCTACACAGTTGTTTTTGCTACACATTCATTTTGCAGAGATATTGTATTTTGAGTGCAATTTGCCTCTTCATTCATAGTTGGAATCAGTGAATTTGAGTTGTTGGATTGTTGATTGCCCTCCATCATTTGAGGAGCATATTTTGTACTTTGAGGCATTTGTATTTCTTGTTGCATCATATTGTAAACGGGTGCATTATCAGTTGTAGCCGACACCCTTTCATTTTTGAGCCTAAATTGTTGAAAATGGCCAAAATCAATGAGGCATTAATGTTGTTGAATGACCTCATTCATTCAAATGTTGATGATGTGATAAAAATGAGCAAGGATGCTCTATGTAACATTCACAGTTGTTTGCTAGATGCACAAGAAAAGATTGAGTTTTTACAGTTGGAATCTCAGCTCCAACAAGAAGAACTTCAGCAAAAGAGTCACCATTCTGAACCTGTTTCTGTTCAGAACATTGTGAAGGACTCTCATCAGAAGAAAGAAGACAAAGATGATTCACATTCAGCAGATGTACATGCAGATGCAGCAGCTCAGCCTGCACTTCCTAAGCCCATCATCAGACCTTGGGAAGAGCTTGTCCACAACAAGCACCGAACTGGTCTTGGATATGACAAGGATGTGACCTTTCATATTCCAGACTACACAAAGCCCATCAAATTTCAGAGTGCCGGATTCTTGTATGACAGTTCACCTGCAGCTGTTCCAGATCCTGTTCCACTTCCACAGCAGATTGAGAAATGCCAACACTGTGATCGAGTTGGTCATATGAAAGATCACTGTTTTGATCTTCATCCATGCAAGCACTGTGGTCGGCACACTCATTCTTCAGACAGATGCTTCAGACACAAGCCTCCTGCAAGAACAAAGATTCACCTTGGATGGATCGCTTCTTGGCAATGGGCATCAGCAGCCAAGAAGATGTTTACGACACATGTTAGAACTTGTTCACGCATATTGAGCAAACTTGCAGTTGAGTTTTTGCCATCATCTCACCTTGTCCCTGACAGGGAGGAAAATGGTGGTCATGTACAAGCTTCGACGTCAGATCAAGCGAGCCTGAGCCACAATCTCTCATTCCATGTTCGGAGTTGCAGCCAGAGTTCAAGCGAGCCTGAGCCACAATTCGTCATTCTAGATTCAGAGATGTAGCCAGAGACACGGATGCCCATGAGCATGCCTTCGGTTGGTGGATAACCTAAAACCATCATCTTTGATTGGTGGATAACCTAAACCCATCATCTTTGGTTGGTGGACAACCTAAAACCATCACAGGTAGTAGACCTCCCTTCTTTTAGGTCGAAGGTCTCCCTTTTTATGAGGGACAATTCCTCTAGCAGAAGCTTTTAGCTTCTTGCCAGTTTTGGAAGAGTTCCGGGAACTGCAACAAGTATTGCGTTCCAGTGTTTGTGGTCATCCTAAAACCACCTCTTTTTCCAACATTTCAGAGAGTTGATTCAGCCCAAGTGCTGCCATGTATACTTTGCAGATTTGTATTACAACTCTTTTCTTGGACTCACACATAACCCTTCGGATTAAGGGGGGATGTTGGAACACCTAATCCTACATGGGTAGGTGTGGAATGCGAAAAGTCACAATGGAGTCCAAGTGACCTTGGAATGTGAAACCAAGAGTCACACCATTGTACTATAAATGTACATCTTTGTATAATGGAAAAATAAGAAAGCCTCACGCTTATCTTTCATTGTGTGTTGTCTCTTGTGTGTGTGCATTCTTCTTCTCATACACCATGTGTGTGCTTCAACATGGTGTTTAACATGATGAGTTATTCATGTGTGATCTGATCTAAAACAGGTGTGCACCAAGGAGCAAGGAGAAGACTCAGATCTGAAAGTGTGTTGACATATATGCCTAATTGATTTACTTGTTGATGCGTCCATCGGTCTTGCTATGGTCTCTATTCACATTTCCCACCTCATTGGCCAAATGAGAGGTACTTCCCATGAGTCCGAAACTCCATGGGTAGGATAAATACGGGGCATAGATCAGAGAGATGTAAACCATGTCAATATCATCACGGTGGGGTAGAAGCACACCAACTAGGTTCGACAGGCCTAGCCCAGTGGTTGCTTATAGCACCAAGAAGCTATCCCCAAAACCCCCTTGGAGCTCCCAGAGCTCATCGTCCAACAAGACCCTCCAAATAGGGTCGTTCCATGATTCCAAGATTCTCACGGAAGGTTGGGAACATGACCTTCCCTAAGGGCACTGTGAGAATATCCGCAACCTGCTCATTAGTTCCTATATGATCGAGCCTTACAGTGTCTCGCTGTACCATATCCCGAATAAAGTGGTACCAACCATCAACATGCTTGGATCAATCGTGGAACCCGGGATTCTATGACAAATGAATCCCACTCTAGTTATCACAACGGATAACAGTGGCATCTAGCACATGCTCGAACAACTCACTGAAGAGCTTTCGCAACCAAGTGAATTCACAACAGGCCATACATATTGCAATGTATTCGGCCTCGGTGATCAAGGCTACCACTTCAGATTTCTGCCCGAAGCAAATCTACATGTGAAGCAACATCCAAATGTGCTCTTGCAATCCACCACACCGCCAACCCAATCGGCGTCGTTATATCCATGGAGTGTCATACCCCGGCAATGTATCTCAACCCATGGTCTATCGTGCCTCAGAGATATCTCAAGAGTTTCATGGCACCAACCTAGTGAATGTTATGAGGATCAACCATGTGTTGACTCAAAGTGTTCACTGCACAACATACGTCCAAACGGGTGTTCACTAAGAACATCATGGCCCCTACGAGTTGATAATACTCAGTAGGATTTGCTAATACGGGCCCAGCAGTGCTGCCACTCAACTTCTTAAAGTTGAGCTTCATCGGTGTCAACACGGACTTACAATCCACCATATAAAATCTTTCCAGAAGCTTCACAATGTATTTTCCTTGAGAAAGGAAAATCTTGCCAGGTCTTTGCCAGACCTCCAGACCTAGGAAGTAGTGCATCAGTCCTAGGTCCTTCATTTCGAATTCAGCAGTGAGCTCCCTCTTGCACTGATGAATGAGAGGGTCAGCATCTGTCAGGAAGAGATCGTCCACATAGAGAACCAGAATGAGAGGCTTTTCTCTATCAACCTTGAAGTAAAGGTTCAGATCAACATTACTGCGATTGAAACCCAACTTCATCAGGTAGCTATCTATCCTCTCGTACCAAGCCCTGGGGGCTAGCCAACCTGCAAACATGGGTGTCTCGATCCTAGACTTTGAATCCCAAAGGTTGCTCTTCATACACCGCTTCCTTTATCGCACCATGCAGGAAGGCGGTCTTCACATCCATCTGATGAAGATTCCGTCGTTGCGTAGCAGCAAGGGTAATATTAAATTATAGGTGCCAACATAATCCATGCCTTCCTAGAAAGAAATCTCAGGCAACACATTTTCTATCAGATCCATGCTTGATCTTATATCGAGGTGACAACAACTTCTTCAAATGATACAGGCTCATATTGTACTCATGGCAGCTAGATACCTCTGGTATTTATATGGCTTCTTGTTTTTCTTTCAGAATTTCCCCCTTGTAGCCATATATCTTTGAGCCATGAGTGTCTTCTTTCTTTCAGCAATGATATTAGTTCAGGAGCATATACAGTTGTATTCTCCCTCTTAATGCCAACTTCTCTTGTGAGAGAAGACATCTATTTTAAATGAGGGCATCCCCGACACCAACTTGGAAAGGAGTTTTGCACTTATGGGCCTAAATCTTATTCTCCCACTGTCAAAGCCATACAAGAATCATAGCCATATACTGTCATATAGCTGTCATGCATCTTGACACGCATCATATACAATATTTTTTCAAAACTTTACAGGCTTTGCTGACCATAGTTCAAGACTCCAAAAATGTGACTGTCCAAGGCTGCAAAAATTTCACAGTTCACACTTTCAAGTTTATCATTATGCTCCAAGGTGAGACTGATATTGTCACAAGCTTACTGCTACTATGAATTTCGTAAACATAGGTGTCTGTCCATGTCATTGTCATAATGACAGTGACATAGAATCACATATTACTTTCTTAGCTCCTCAAATTTGCGGCCACCAAAATACACTATGAACTGTCATCACTGTCATATCGCTGATTACAATGTTGCCATAATTTTATCATACACATCACTATCTTCTTCATCATTGCCATACAATGCTGAAGATTTCAAACTTCATTGTCATACATATTTTGCCATATCTTCAAATAAAGATGACTTACATGCAGAAGATACTTTCCACTTACATTCCTTTGGCCTCTGTTCTGGATGTACCAAGCAGATCTCACAGAGAATATTGTTGCTTTAAACTCAGCCCATCAATTCCCTTAGTCAATGTTGTTCTTACTGCCTGTATATAGTTTATCACAACTATTGCACATAATTCATATCACCATCTCTATTGTCATAGCTACAATATAAGTTGCAACCAACATTGATTATTTGTTGCTCCAAACTCACTGTGGAAGTTCCCTGATAGATGACCTTCACTGAACATTTAAAAAAAAAAATACACTAGAGGCAGCTTTCAAAAGCACAACATGTATGCTTAGATCAACCAAAACAGTATGAAATGTTGTCGAAATGGATGGGACAATAAGAGTGAACTCCTAGAAGAGCCTTGGGAGGGCCATGAATCTCGTGAATTGAAGCAGAAAAGTTGTCTAAAGCATTTTGCACTTCAGACATATTGTCTTGCATGGGAGTGTATAAAAGCTCGAACTTTAGTAACACAGCGGATGTCAAAAATTTCTGTTACCTTTACAGCTAAGTTGAAAGACACCATCACCGGTGTGCAAATTTTATTCGAAAAGGACAAGTGGAAAAAAACTGTGATCACCTTCATTTATCTTCCATACTGCTGCAGTATCATCCACACCTGCACCTGGTGCTTCATACTGCACCACACAGGCAGGAATGCCAGGAGCAGCTTCGTCAGAATCCTCCCATCTCATGTTTACTTTTATTTGATACCAGCCTTGCTAAAAAAGATCAAGATGGTGAATGTGAACGACGATCTCTTGAACGGCCTCCGACATGAGGGACGGGAATTGAGGGCTGCGAGACTCTGACAGCACTGGCAATGCCTTTGCCGCGACACCTGCAGCCTTAGAATCCACCCCAATCAAAAACCTAAAGCGGCGCAACATAATAATAACACTATCCAGTGATAATTTGGACCGATATACTTTGATCCTTTTTCAGAGAACAAAGCATCTCGATTCCCTGGCCAAACCAGGTCCCCTCAGCGGTCCCACGACATAAGGCAATTGCATGCCATTACGATCCCCATCGACAGGGATTCCTCTGCCCGTGATGCATTAAATATTTCTGCAGAGAAACTGATCTTCGAATGATATTAGGACATATGTTCTTTTTCTTTCATTCTTTGATGCCTGTTACTTCAAATCGCGCGAAAAGAAATCTGCTGCTAATGATGATGAAAGGAACACTGGACCGTTTTTTTTTTATTCTCGCATTTTTGCTTCCGACGAAAAAGCGCGTCAGTCAAGCGTCGCCCCTTTCTTCTTTGCTTCCCCACATTTCTTGGTTTGGTCTCGATCAGGGAGAAGGGAATAGGACTGGTGACTGGGCCGCCCTTGGGGTCTCTTCATCTTGCGCCAACGTTGCTATGGTTGCCAGAAGATTTTCCGCATATCGATGATTGGCAGATCCGACAGTGGAGTGGCTCCCTCAGAGCTGTTAGTTGCTAAGTTGAGCTGGACATCCGAACTGACTAGTGGTCGGTATCATGTATTTTCCCATGGGCCGACCAAATTGTGATAATACGCGTGCATGCTCCTTGCGTTGCTCACTCCATACCAGCTAGGTTGGTACTCCGTCTTCCGTTGGTACCCCACCTACAACAGCATACGCTGCCATTCCTCCACGATATCAGCGTACCCAATAAATAAATTTATAGGTATCTTCAGACCTGCTGCTCTCATTAGAACCTCAATTAGGGCTGTGGCTAAGGCAAGGTGAGATGGCCTCCTTGTGCGCTGTTGTTCTGAGCTAGTAACAAAGGATCCTATAATTTAATAGAGACAGTAACAGTCTCGGGAGTTTACTGTGCCAGACCCGAGCCTCTACTTCCTGCCAGACTTCTCTTTGTAAGAGGATTCAAAACTGCAGAGAATGGCAGAATTTTAGAGGGTATCTTTGCGGCTTGTTCAAGCGCTACTCCACGAGTATGGACAGGTATCAGTAGTCCACCTTAGTTCCGTGTATCCAGACAGAAACGAATATCAGGCTGCCATAGCCTTGAAACCCTCTTCGCTGGTTTGTTTTGGGGAGGCTAGGCCTGCGGCCTACCTCAGTTTGCTGCGGCTCCCTAACAACCCTCCAAAACAGCCTCCTCATACCTCTATTTAACCCTCAAACAAGGCCGAAATTTTTTACAGTAGTCTCAGCCTTCCAGCTCTTCTCCTCGGCCTCCTACAACACTTTGGTCACCTAAAACAACCCTAGAAACAGTGTCTTGCCCACGATGTTCCTTCCTCCTTGCTGCTGCCAACACAAATTGGGCTTTGTCTTCACCTTTGCTCTGATACCATGTTAATTTGCGAACATGTTCTATGCTATTTCAGATTAGGGCACAAAATACTGAAGCAGATAGAACAGATAAACCGATCGATGGAAGACAAGCCAACTAAGAAGGAGAATGATGGCGTTACAGCGATCCGCAGGATGCTTCAACTAGCAAAGTCTCTAATAGGTCATTCAGCCAAGCGTGTCACACACAACCCTAAGACAACCCAAAAAAAGAATACTCCACAAAGACGCAACACCAAGAACGCAGCTCCATCGCCATAAAGAGAGAAGAAAATCCTCCACACATTGTGTATAATGAACTCCAAGTCTCTCCAATATATAGGCATCTTTGGGGATGTGTGACACGTCCTTTGAGACATTTAAGTCTATATTATATTCCAGGCCGACCTAGCACATAAGTGGAATAAATTTAAAGTACATGTTCTGCTCATCCAATCGAGATGATCTTTTGATCAACACCTCTCCGAAAGAGGAATCCAATAAAAATATTGGGATCGTCATCTGAGCAGCACAACCCGGAGTTTGGACCTAGTTGTCCAAATTTAACACGGTTTGGGTCTGGGGGGGGTGCGATAGAACATGGGAATGACGCGTGGCAGGGGGCGGAAGAACAAACCAACCTATTTCGCAACACCCCCTCCCCTCAGCGTTAATCATAGTGTTGAAATTTGGTTACCGGAGGAAAGGTGGTTCCCTAAGGTTTTGATCAGTGTCCAAAAGAATTTAATTTTTCTCCTAAAGTGGCATTATAAAGTTAGAAAGTCAAATCTAATTTAAAAGTGACTTGAAGTGATAAAGTTACTAAAGTCTAATTTTAAAGTGACTTTAATAAAGTCAATGTGAAATTAGAAAGTGAAAAGTGACTTTGGAAATAAATGACTAAGTGGGTCTTTATTAAAGTGGGGTGAATTAAAAAATAGAAAATGAGATTTAAATGAACTTTTAATCTCAGTCCTAGATCTAAAGCTATCTCAGCCATTTGATTTAGGGATTCCCCAAAAGTCACTTAGAGTTAGGTTAAAGGAGGAAAAGGAGGGAAAAGGTCATTCATTCTTTCATGAGCAGATTGAGAGAAGGAGGAGAAGAGAGATGGAGAAATTTATGGGTTTTGAGAAAGTGAAGGAGAAGAGCAGTTCAGCAAATTCGTACAGCAGAGAGAGGCGGCACACATTTCGAGGCAGATTTCCGTACAACAACTTGAGGCACGGATTTCGAGAGGGACAACACAGAAATCGAGAAGGTACAACAAGCTAAAGGCACAATTTCCAAGATTGCTGGGCACAATTTTCGAGACAGTAGACAGTTTTCGAGGAGGCACTGATGTAATTTTCCGTACAGTTCGTACGACCGTACAACTAAGTATTGGGCATGAGTTTCAAGGCTGTTCATTGCTGTAATAAATTTCTGTTTTCACTGTTTCGCTGATTTGGCACATTTTCCGAGGCGAAGGCAGGCACGGAAAACGAGATAAGTCTGTACATTGTTTGCTGGAATTTTTCTTGTATATTTCCCTTCTCTGTAAAAGCGTTTTCCAGAAATAAGAAGAGCTTTCGAACTAGTTTTCCCCAAGAGTTGTAGGGGGTTTTTCCAGGGTCAAGTTGACAAAAAATCAGTGTGTCAAAATTTTGTGTGTGGCTGATTTATTTTTCGGAGTTTTTATTTTTGCATTTCAGCATGTGAAATTTCTAGAATTAGTGTTTTCAGAAAATATTTATTTTTTCCAGCTTGTTGAATGTATGGCTATGGGAATGGGCATTTAACTTTATGGGAGAAATAAGGAGAAACTGAAACCAGGGTTGTTATCAAATTTCTACATGGTATCAAAGCTATTTTGCTGAAAAAGGCAGTTTGGAACAGCGAGAAGAAAAATTACAGCGAGCTGATTTTTCACACATAAATCATTACCTTTACTACAACAGTGTTATTTCAGCTTATTTAGGACAACAAGCATGTCTTTGGGCTTGAGGGTGGAGGATAGGTTGGATGGGCATAGTAACTACAGTGTATGAAATGAGAGAATGCAGAGCATCTTTGAGGAGGCAGAAGTCTGGGACGTCATGGTGCATACTACACAGAGCCTTGTTAATGTGCCTACTGATGTTGTTCAGTTGGCAGCCTTTAATAAAAAGAATAATAAAGGTAAGAGACTGATTCTAGATGGAATCAAAGACCATTGCCTTCCTCATGTGAGAGGAAAGAGATATGCTTATGAGATGTGGACATCATTGACCAATCTCTACCAGAGTTCCAATGAGAACAGGAAAATGGTCCGAAGGGAGAAGCTGAAGACCATTAAGATGGGTAAGGCTGATAGTGTAGCTAGATATCTCACAAAGATTACTAATGTGAGAGATGCATTGGCAGCAGTTGGAGAGGTCATTCCACCCACTGAGTTGGTGCGGATTGCAGTGAATGGCCTTCCCAATTCATGGCTGAACTTTGTTGATGGGGTTTGTGTACGTGAGACCCTTCCCACTTGGGAGAGGTTCTGGGATGATTGCATACAGACAGAAATCAGAAAGAGCCAGCTTGGGGCAGCCAAACCAGTTGAGCAGGATTAGGATGTAGCACTGTTGGCAGGAGGCAAGAAAGGCAAGGGAAAGAAGCAAGCTTCCACAGGTGGTGGTGGGGGCAAAGGTAAAGGTAAACAGGGGAACACGCAGAAGGACTATTCCAAGGTGAAGCGTTGGAATTGTCAGAGGATGGGATACTATGCAGTTGTGTGTCCGGAGAAGAAGAAGAAGGGGAAGAACCAAAGCATGGCAGCATCATCAGAGATAGAGGACTTTACGGATAGCTTTGACTGGGAGTTTGGGTTCATTGCTTGTGAGTCCACTCGTGCAGGATCACTTGCCACAGAGGTTGAGAGGGAGTGTGCATTTCCCTCCACTAGCAGAGCATCTTCAGGTATCTGGTATGTTGACAATGGGGCTTCACGTCATATGATAGGAATCTGTGAGTACTTCTCAGAGCTTTCAGAGAGTGGCACTGATATACAGGTAGTACTCGGAGATGACAACATTGTTAGAGCAGTCGGTGTGGGGACAGTGACATTTGATAGGGAACCTAAACCTCCCTTGAAAGTGTCAGATGTTCTATATGTGCCAGAGATGAGGAAGAACCTCATATCCGTCTCAACGTTGGAGGACAGAGGGTATGAGATATTGTTCAGAAGAGGATAGGTGTTGATATATCCCAGGGCCGCTCCAGCTGATTCAGCTAGAGTGATAGGTGTATGCCATGCAAAGGTGTACAAGTTTGCATTTCAACCCCTTTTGGCATTGAGTAGTAGTACCGGCAGCAGAGCTAGCAGTTCAGAGCTGTGTGAGATTTGGCACCGCAGAATGGGGCACATGTATCATGGAGCCTTGAGGACATTGCGGGAGATCACTACAGGTGTGCCAGATTTCAGTACTGATCACTTTGATACATGCAGAGGATGTGCGATAGGAAAGTTTGCCAAATCCCCTTTTCTCGACAGTGACAACAAATTGACTGGGATACTTGATTTGATTCATTCCGATGTGAGCAGTCGGATGTCTCATGTTTCCTTGAGTGGATGAGTATTATGTTTTATTCATTGATGATCACTCCAGGAGGACCTAGATTTATTTCTTGAAGACCAAGAGTGAGGTCTTCAAGCGGTTTCAGGAGTTCAGAGTTCTTGTGGAGACTCAGATAGGTCGGAAGATCAAGTCCCTGAGGTCGGACAATGGAGGAGAGTACACCCTTGGTGAGTTTGTTGATTATTGTGCGGAAGCAGGCATTAGGAGGGAGTTTACATTTCCTTACAACCCCCAGCAGAACGGGGTTGCGGAGAGGAAGAACAGATCCATCGGAGGGGCTGCCAAAGCCATGCTACATGATAAGGGGTTACCATTGTTTTTGTGGGCAGAGGCCTGCAACACTGCTGTATATTTGCAGAATAGGGGTCCGCATCGTGCCTTGGGGCATGTGACTCCGGAGGAAGCTTTTTCTGGGAAGAAGCCTGATGTTGGTCATCTTCGTATCTTTGGGTGTATTGCATACTCCTATGTACCCAAGGAGAAGAGGACCAAGCTAGAGCCCATAGCAGAGAAGGGTGTCTTTGTGGGCTACAGTGAGACCTCGAAGGCCTTTCGGATTTATATTCGCGCATAGAAAAGAGTTGTTGTTAGGCGGGATGTGAAGTTCGAGGAGGACATGGCCTTCAGGAGGTCACGGGAGTTAGAGTATCTGGATCAGCCAAACCCTCAGGAGCACCTGAGTCAGTCACAGGGATCTAGTGGGCAGGGATTAGGAGGATCCGGAGGTACATCGATTACGGTGTCAGGTCCGTCAGTGAGCAGTGGCTCACAGAGTCAGAGGGGTGGTGCTTCGGGCAACATGCAGAGCAGTCCGCAGAGCAGTTCACTAGGGAGTCCACTAATGGACAGTTCACACGGTACTTCAACGTCTACAAGTTCAAGTTCAGGCAAAAGGACAACAAACAGACAGTCAGGAGTTCAGGCTCCCGATGATGAGGAGGAGGAGTTTCATTCTCTAGTGGGAGAATTGTGCTCAAGGAAGAGAAAGCCTCAAGTGGCTTCAGGATACCTTGAGAGAGGCCACATCTGTTGCTGGGCCTAAGAGGCCGGTCAAAGAGAGCAGACCACCTGATAGGTTCTGTAGCTATATGGCAATGGTTGCCAACATCATTGACTTTGAGCCTTCTAGCTATGAGGAGGTAGCTAGCCAGCAGGTCTGGAGAGAGGCCATGCAAGAGGAGTATTCTTCTATCATGAAGAATGATGTTTTGGAGGTTGTGCCGAGGCCTGAGGGCAAATCCGTGGTTACTTCCAGATGGCTTTACAAGGTAAAGCATGCTGCAGATGGCAGCATTGAGAAATTCAAGGCAAGGTTTGTGGCTAGAGGGTTCTCCCAGGTAGAGGGAGTTGATTATGAGGAGACCTTCGCTCCCGTGGCTCGATATACTTCGATCCGCTCCATTATATCGATAGCAGCAGAGATGGGTTGGAAGATTCACCAGATGGATGTGAAGACCGCATTTCTCAATGGCTTCATACAGGAGGAGGTGTACATTGAGCAGCCACAGGGCTTTGAGGTGCATGGGAAGGAGTCCCATGTGTGCAGACTGAAGAAGGCCCTTTATGGCCTGAAGCAAGCTCCCAGAGCTTGGTACTCCAAGATAGATACATACTTGTAGGAGATGGGTTTCACAAAGAGTGAGGCAGATCCGAACCTTTACTATATTGTGATAGGTGAGGAGCCTCTCATTCTGGTGCTGTATGTGGATGACTTGGTCATTATGGGTGCAGAGAGACTCATAGAGCACTGCAAGAGAGATCTTGCGGCGGAGTTTGAGATGAAGGACATCGGCTTGATGCATTACTTTTTGGATTTGGAGGTGTGGCAGGAGGAGGGGCATTTCTTCCTGGGACAGGGGAAGTATATTGTGGACATCCTTGGCAGATTCCACATGGAGGATTGTAGACCCATGTTGACACCGATGATCACCAACTGGAAGAAGCTTCATGCTTCGAATTCCGAGTTGGTGGATCCCACATTGTACAGACAGCTGATTGGTTCCTTGATGTATTTGGTCAACACTAGACCAGATATTTGTTTTGCAGTCAACACGATGAGTCAGTTTATGTGTGAGCCTAGGAAGGTTCACTGGGTGGCTGCAAAACACATTTTGCAATACTTGCAGGGGACAGTGGATTATGGTCTGGACTACAGGCAGGGGGATGGAGTGAGATTGGCAGGTTACACTGATTCTGATTGGGCAGGTTGTGCTTCTGATAGGAAGAGCACTTCAGGGTGTTGTTTTGGGTTGGGTTCGACAATGGTGTCATGGTTCAGCCGAAAGCAGCAGTCAGTAGCATTGAGTTCAGCGAAAGCAGAGTATATGGCAGCCAGTCTAGCTATTTGTGAGGCCATCTGGCTTCGCAAGATGTTGTTTGGCTTATTTGGTCAGCCGTTGAGACCTTCAGTGATTTACTGTGATAATCAGAGTTGCATTAAACTCACTGAGAATCCAGTATTTCATGACAGGTCAAAGCATATCGGGATCAAATATCACTTCATCAGAGACTATGTTCAGAAAGGAGCTGTGAAGCTTGAGTATATTCCCACTAATGAGCAGGTTGCAGATATTCTTACCAAAGCCTTACCACAGGGCAAGCATGTCTACTTCAGAGACAAGATGGGTGTGGTGAGGAACACCTTCCTCGGTAAGAGGGAGTGTTGAAATTTGGTACCGGAGGACAGGTGGTTCCCTAAGGTTTTGATCTTTGGCCTAGGGAAAAGTGTCCAAAAGAATTTAATTTTTCTCCTAAAGTGACTTTATAATTTTTATAAAGTCAAATCTAATTTAAAAGTGACTTTGAGTGATAAAGTTATTAAAGTCTAATTTTAAAGTGACTTTAATAAAGTCAATGTAAAATTAGAAAGGAAAAGTGACTTTGGAAATAAATGACTAAGTGGGTCTTTATTAAAGTGGGGTGAATTAAAAAAATAGAAAGTGAGATTTAAATGAGCATTTAATCTCAGCCTTAGATCTAAAGCTATCTCAGCCATTAGATTTAGGGATTCCCCAAAAGTCACTTAGGGTTAGGTTAAAGGAGGAAAAGGAGGGAAAAGGTCATTCATTCTTTCATGAGCAGATTGAGAGAATGAAGAGAAGAGAGATGGAGAAATTTCTGGGTTTTGAGAAAGTGAAGGAGAGGAGCAGTTCAATAAATCCGTATAGTAGAGAGAGGTTGCACGCATTTTGAGGCATCATTCTGTACAACATTAATTAATATGCATTTCGAGGCATATTTTTTTAGAGCATCTTGAGGCACATATTTCGAGGAGAGGGACATCACAGAAATCGAGGAGAAGGTACAACAAGCTAAAGGCATGATTTCCAAGATTGCTGGGCATGATTTTCAAGACAGAAGACACAATTTTCGAGAAGGAGGCACTATTGTAATTTTCCGTACAGTCTGTACGGCCATACAACTAAGTATTGGGCATGAGTTTCAAGGCTGTTCACTACTGTAATAAATTTTTGTTTTCATTGTTTTGCTATTTTGGCACATTTTCCGAGGCGGAGGCAAGCACGAAAAACGAGATAAGTCTGTACATTGTTTGCTAGAATTTTTCCTGTATATTTCCTTTCTCTGTAAAAGCATTTTCCAGAAATAAGAAGAAGCTTTCAAACTGGTTTTCCCCAAGAGTTGTAGGGGGTTTTTCTAGGGTCACATTGACCAAAAATCAGCATGTTAGAATTCTGTGTGTGGCTGATTTAATTTTATGAGTTTTTATTTCTGCATTTCAGCATTGTGAAATTTCCAGAATTAATGTTTTCAGAAAATATTTATTTTTTCCAGCTTGTTGAATGTATGGCTATGGGAATGGGCATTTAACTTTATGGGAGAAATAAGGAGAAACTGAAAATCGGGGTTGTTATCAAATTTCTACACATAGATCATCGGGAGATGCGAAAGAGCTTGTCAGTCGTTGGATAAGATCTAAGGTGATCTGGAAGATGGTAGGAGTGGCGGTTTTTTAAACGGTGAGGTCGGGTACTAAATATGCAAAGGTTTAAATATAAAGGGGTCAGGGATTATTTAAGTTGGAAGGTTAGGAAATATATCAAACGAGGATTTTGTAATGTAAGTGGGTTGGGATATAATATATGAAGGGGTTGGGGAATTTATATATGGGGGATAGGGGGTCTAATGTAATATAAAACTATAGATAAAAAATGATAAAGGGGGTTGGAAAATATGAAAGCCGGATGTTAGAAATAAATTAGGCGGAGGGGTTAAAATGATATCAGGGAGGGTTTTTTGCAGTGGGCCCGATATATGGTATTTAAAACTTTGAATAAAAGGGTTTTTCATGTTTTTTATGAAAAAACAAGATTAGTAAAGGCGAAGTAAAATTTCAAAGGGAAATGGGTTTTTTACTAGGGAAAATGTTAGAAAGACATAATGATTAGAGATGAACCATTTAATGTTTTTCAATGCTTGTGAAAGTAATCTACCTACCCTTTATTTACCCTAACATTTTTACTTCCTTTATTG
Source organism: Pinus albicaulis (assembly GCA_034641835.2). Taxonomy (NCBI): domain Eukaryota; kingdom Viridiplantae; phylum Streptophyta; class Pinopsida; order Pinales; family Pinaceae; genus Pinus; species Pinus albicaulis. Next base: position 1,347,292,656 of record CM076572.1, on the reverse strand, counting down.
GGTGCATTTGAGCTTGTTGACCCTTTTATTTTCTTTTAATAAGCAAACTAACCTATTTCTAACCTTATAACTTCCAATGGCTCAGATTAAATTCATGAGCTCATTTTATTGTCTACCTAACTACTGATCTGCCAAGATTAAATGGTTTGGCCAGATCTTTATTCACTAACTATCATAACATGAAATTTAAAAACATGAATGAATCAAGAATAAACTGTATGATCGTCATGAATTGTGGCATTTTGGACAAGCTTCACAATTTTATTTGCATAAAGTAAACTAAGAGTAGTGGTATTTGAATGTGCAACACTTTCAGGATCTATTTTTGTTTCTTTTTGTGGGGTTCTGTCAAACCAGGAGGTAACTCCTCAAAACTGCAATGTATATTAGCTGAAGAATGTACATGCTTATATAGATGGGAGGTGAGGCTATTGGGATTCAGCTCCCAATGACTCTTGGCCTTCCTTATTTCCTAATAATAAATAATATACAAAAATACATATGCACACCCATCCATAGGATTAGGTGTCAACATTCCCCTCTTTAATCCGAAGGGATGTTGGTGAGTCCAAGCATCGATCTGAACTTTTCAAACTTTTCTCTTCCAAGTGCTTTGGTGAAGATGTCAGCAGTTTGCTCATTTGTGGAACAATGATGTAGATGGATGGTTTTGGCCCGAACATGATGTCGAATGAGATGGTACTTTGTATTGATGTGCTTTGTTCGATCATGGAACTTTGGGTTCTTGGCCAACTTTATTGCAGAAGTGTTGTCGATCATGAGTGGAGTGGAATAAATTTGTTTCATCTGCAAATCTTCCAGGATTTTCTGGAGCCACACAATTTCCTTTGTTGCTTCAGCTGCTGCCACATATTCTGCCTCAGTCGTGGAATCTGCTGGAACTGACTGTTTGCGTGATCTCCATGAGACAACTCCTGATCCAAGACTCATGGTGTAACCTGTAGTAGACACCCCTGTTTCTTTGTCGCCATCAAAGTCTAAATCAGAGTATCCGGTCAAGATGAAGTCGCCTACCTGTGTATATTTGAGTCCAAAGTCTTGAGTCCCCTTCAAGTACCTTAGTACTCTTTTTGCAGCAGACCAATGTCCTTCACAAGGTTTCTGCATGAACCTTGAGAGGATTCCAACAGCAAATGAGATGTCAGGTCTGGTGGTGGTCAGATAGATAAGACTTCCTACAAGTTGTCTATACTTAGTTGCATCCTCAAACTCCTTCCCTTCAACCGATGTGAGCTTCAAGTTTTGTTCCATTGGAGTGCCTAAGGGTTTACAATCATCCATGCCAAATTTGTTCAAGAGATCTCCAATGTACTTCTTCTGAGAAAGAAAGATGAATTTAGGATGTTGAATTACTTCAATACCCAAATAGTAATGAACATGACCCAAATCACTCATTTCAAAACCTTTCTTCAACTCTTTCTTCATGGATGCAATATAGCTCTCATTGTTTCCTGTTATCAAAAGATCATCTACATATACCACAAGATATACAACTGTTTTTCTAACTTTCTTAACAAACAAAGTTGCATCATCAAGATCAAAGTGTTTGAAATCAAGTTTCAGAAGATGCTCGGTCAACTTCTCATACCAGGTTCGTGGTGCTTGCTTGAGGCCATACAAGGATTTCACAAGTTTGCAAACTTTGTGTTCTTGACCCTTTATCACAAATCCTTCTGGCTGGGACATATAAACTTTCTCCTTCAGATCTCCATTCAAGAAGGCTGTTTTTACATCCATCTGATGGACTTTCCATCCACTCTGAGCTGCTAAGGCAAAGAGAGTCCTGATGGTGGTCCATTTTGCTGTGGGAGCAAAAGTTTCTTCATAATCGACTCCTTCTTTCTGTGCGAATCCTTTTGCCACAAGCCTGGCCTTGTGCTTGTCAAGTGAGCCATCTGCTTTGTACTTGTTCTTGTAGACCCACTTACAGCCAATTGGTTTCGTTCCCAAAGGCGGATCAACCAGCTTCCAAGTGCTATTCTTTATCAAGGCATCATACTCCTTTTGCATCGCTTCTTTCCATTCATCATGAGAAGCGGCTTCTTTGAAGGAAGTTGGTTCATGATCTGTAGACAAACTCAATTCACAGTTATAAGCAATATCCATATCAACAAGAGAATCAGAATTATCTACATCACCTTCGATTTGTTGAGTGGAACTTCTTGTTCCTGTTTTTCCAACCTCATCAGGATGAACATTCTCCAGTGTCTTTGTCAGCCATTTGGGAGGACCTTTCTGAGATGGCCCAGGCTGGTCATTTGACCGAGTTGGGATTGATTCAAGATTCAATCTCCCAATTCTGTCAATCACATCATCCAATGTGTCATCCGTGGTTGTTTCTTCATGTGGGGGAGAGTGTGGTTCAGAAAATGATTCCACAGTTTGATTCAATATCGGAATCCCCCCTTCAAGGTGTGGAATCACATTATCAAATTCTTTGAAAGACTTTGCATGTGTGAATCTATCCAGGCGATCAAGTTGCCGCTCAACAACCTTGTCACTCTTGGATGATTCAAGAAATATGACATCTCTTGCTATCACAAACTTCTTTTTTGCTTCATCATAGAGACGATATCCTTTGGAGGTATTGGAGTACCCCAAGAAGATACATTTTCTGCTTCTAGCACCAAGTTTGTTCCTTTGACCCTTGGGTATTAAGGCATAACAGGTGGACCCAAAGACCTTGAAATGCTTTACCGAAGGAATGTGGCCATGCCACATTTCAAAAGGAGTTTTGTTTCTAATTGAACTTGAAGGACACCTATTCTTTATGTAAACAGCACATAGAACTGCATCAGCCCAAAACAGCAATTTTACATTCTTGAAAAATAACATGGAGCGGACCATATTTAAGATGGTTCTGTTCATTCTTTCAGCTACACCGTTCTGTTGTGGATTATATGGCACAATGGTTTGATGTTTGATTCCATGTTGACGAAGATAATTTTCAAATTCGTTTGAAGTGTATTCTTTTCCATTATCAGTACGTAGAGAGCCAATATGTGTTTGTGCATCCTTTTCAATCCATACATGAAAATTCTTGAAAGTTTGAAAAGCATCAGACTTATTCTTCAGTAAGTAAATCCAACACATCCTGGTGTAGTCATCAATAAATGTCATCAAGTATTTGTTTCCATTTGCAGAAGCAATAGGCATAGGGCCACATAAATCTGAATGAACAAGTTCAAGTTTCCTATGTGCTCTTGAGTGTGAATCATGAAATGGTTGTTTGCTATGCTTTCCTAGAATACATGCATCACATTCCTTAGGTTTTCTAGGACTTGTAGGCAGTCCATCAACACCATTTTTCTTCAACAAACGAAGGCTGTCATAATTTAAGTGTCCAAATCTAGCATGCCATAAAAGACTTGATGGAAATGTACCTTCATCATGATATGAACTGGAAGCAAAGTTTTGAGCATGAGCAGATGAACCTTTCAGCTTCAAGAGTCTCCCTTCTTCTATTCCCTCCATGACAAGTGAGTGATCTGATGTTGATCTGACCTCTGCCTTGCCATCAAACAAGTGAACTGAGTGTCCTTGCTGCCGGATTTCGATCAGGGACAGCAAGTTTCTCTTCAACTCCGGGAGGTATAGAACTTCATGTAGGATATGATCAGGAAGACCAGGCAGTTTAAGCCTGACTGTGCCAAGCCCTGATGGCTTGAGTTTCGATTTATCTGCGAAATATACTGCTCCATCAACTTTGTCAGTGAAATCTTCAAAAAAATCTTTTCTAAATGTCATGTGACATGTTGCTCCTGAATCTAGCAACCAATCATTTCTCCATGAAGTAAATGAAACATCAAAGAGGTTTTCAGTTACTCCATTGTTACAATGTGCTAGAACATAGTGAGCGGATTCAGGTGCTTTACCTTTGTCTTTGTCATTGGTTTTACCTGTGTCTTGATTTCTGTGCTGCTCAATTTTGTTCCATGGTGTTCTGCATTTGGGTGCATCATGTCCATCTCTATTGCAGCGTGTGCAATGAAGATGGGATTTGTCAGCTTGTCTGCCCCCCCTTTCTGTGAAGTTCCTTCTTCCTCTTCCTCTTCTGCCACCTCTTCCTCTGAATGAATCTGGAGCATGATTCTTTTCTCTATGTGCCAAATATGCAGCCTCTTCGGAAGATGAAGGGACTGTCATCTTCCCAAAAGCTTTCTCTCTTTCTGCAAACTTCTGCTCAAGTTTATCAAAGGTGATTTGTTCAAGGCTTCCACTTGCTTGCAAAGACTCAAGATAATGTGAGTAAGTCGGATATAATGCCTTAACATATGCTATGAGAGGTATGTCCATTTTTACACCAGTGTTTTGAATGTCATGCATTATAGATCTTATTTCTGAAGCTAAAGCAAGGGGATCATCATTCTTAATTTCAAGACTGAACAGCTTAACCATCAATTGAACATTTTCTAATTCTGAGTGTGAGTCATAGAGTTCTTTTAGTTTCTTCAAGGCTTCAAAGGCATTTGAGAATGATGAAATATGGCGACTCACCTCTTCACTTACTGAAGCTGTAATCAAGGCATAGGCCTTGCAGTTCTTGTTTTCCCAGATGGCAAGCTCTTTGTCTGAAGTGGGCTTCTCTGGTGGATTTTCTGCTTGTCCTTCACAGATTCCTCTCCACATCTCATTAAAAATGAGTGTGTGTTTAATCTTCCGAGACCATTCAAGATAGTTCTCTTTGCCAGAGAGAACTATCCCAACAATAGAGATGAGAGAATGCATTAGACTGCTGGAAAAAATATTCTGAAGAGGAAACAAATTCTGCTATAAAACTTCAAACTCTTGAAATATTTCAAATACAGGGGCAAAAACTCTTGCTGGAAAAAATTTTCTGAGTTTAAAAACTCTTTCTGGAAACTATATCTGCTCAGAAAACTTTGCTGGAGACTGAATTTTAAAAAAACACTCTATGCTATAGACTGATTCTGCATAAAAAAAATGTATTTTTTTTTTTGTTTGGGGAAAAGTGTATATGAAAACAAAATGGAATTATGAATGGGAGGGATTGAAAGGGCGTAATGGGAGGGATTGAAAGGGCGTATGAAAGGAGAGGCGCAATGGGAGGGGCGCAATGGAAATATATAACGAATATGTAATGAACTGTTGTGACAAATATATAACAAATATGCAATATGGAAAGTGTATATGCAACACAACGTTTAAATGTCAAACCATTCACCAGCGCGTTATGAAAGGGAGGGGGCGCATTATGAAAGGGAGGGGCGCATTATCAACACAGAAATATATAACAAATGTCAACACAGTGTTATATAATATATGGGACAGCGTTATAATATATGAGGGGCGGTGCAGACAGCGCTATACCACATACAAAATATATGACAGCGTTATAATATTTGAGGGGCGGACCACAAATACAGCGTTTTAATATACAAAACGATGTCAAACATTAAACAGCACATATGTCACCATGTCAAACAGCGTTATGAGAGGGGCGGATGCCACATCGTTTACATATCATGCCACAGCATAAATAACACAGCGTTTACATATCATGCCACAGCATAAATAACACAGCGTTTACTGTTGTGACAGCGTTGCAATGGAAATATATAACAAGTATATAACAAATAACACCACCAGCGTTGTACTGTTGTGACAGCGTTAAAACATATGACACCACCAGCGTTGCGTTTGACAATGTATGGCAGGGCGGACAGCGCTTTATTGTATGGATATCAACACCACAGCGTTACGTTTGACAATGTATGGGAGGGCGGACAGACCATGATACCATGACAGCGTTGATACCAGCGTTTAAAAAATCAATACCATGACAGCGTTTTATTGTAATACCGCTCCATTCAAACTTTTAAGACGCAGGTGCAGAGTTGGAAGGCCAAAAGGCCGAGTGGGAAGCTCTGCGCGCGGAGGGACGAAGTGTGAGGGTGAGTGTGTATAACAATGGAGGAGGGAAGGCGTATGGAAGATAGGGAGCGCTGTTGTGAGTGCTGCAAGCGATGGGAAGAGCGCTTTTGTGAGGAGGAGCAAGCTGTTGGGTAGGAGCAGGCCGTAGGCCTATGGGTGAGGTATTGTATTGCTGTGCGTAGGATGAGGCAATAGGGAGAGGGAGGTGAGTGAGGGAGGGGAATGGGAATGCAGGCAGGGAGAGGAGTGAGGGGAGAGGGCGTAGGGAGAGTGAGTGAGGGGAGAGGGCGTAGGGAGAATGAGTGAGGGCCAAAAGGGCTGTTACAAAAAAAAAATTTGAATTTGAATCTGCAGAAGACAGTTGCAGGACTGCTGGACTGGCAGAGCCTGCAATTTGCAGATTGACAGAGCCTGCAGTCTGCAGGAGCTGGAGCTGCAAATGTCAGTGCTATTTAGGAAAAAAAAAAAAATGCAGAATAACAGTCTAGCAGTTAATGAGCAGCAAAAACATTAAAAAATATTAACTGAGCAAAGGGTAGGGAGTTACACCACAGGGCAGAAATGCCAAATGTGGAGCTGGCTCTGATACCATGTCAAACCAGGAGGTAACTCCTCAAACCTGCAATGTATATTAGCTGAAGAATGTACATGCTTATATAGATGGGAGGTGAGGCTATTGGGATTCAGCTCCCAATGACTCTTGGCCTTCCTTATTTCCTAATAACAAATAATATACAAAAATAAATGTGCACACCCATCCATAGGATTAGGTGTCAACAGGTTCATACTTTATATCATTTTTTTAATCTTTTTTCTTTTGGTCCTTTGATTTTTTTTTTAGGACATACCCTCTTTTCATTTTTTAATATGGAAAAACATTTGTGGAAAGCGAAGGTATGTACAATATTACAAGATTAAAAATAGGCAATTCAAAATTATGATCCCTATTATTATAGGACCCTAACAGACCCTGTTGCCAATAAAGTAAACGCCATAATCTCGGTTTTGTAGTTGAGACATTGAGAGCAAGTTCATCCCCAACTCGGGGACATGCAGTACATTAGTGGCCTGGATCTTATTTCCAACTTCGGTTTGAAATACTACGGTACCTCTTCCAATAGGGGTAGATTTCGCTTTATTACCCATGGTTATTTTAAAATTCATCTGCTCATCTCGGTAGTCGGAAAAACATTCCCGTACTCCTGTCATATGAGCAAAAGCTCCACTGTCAATGTACCAGACATCTGAAGCAGTGCTTGACACACAATAGAATTCTTCTTCAAGTCTGGATGCTAGAATAGAAACATCGTGATCCATCTGTTCTATCATGCTTCTTTCCCTCTCTGGGGAATTGTGTGAACCCTTCTGAGCTGCTGCTGCAATGTCAGACATTCGTCCACTTATCGATTCTCCATTTCTGTTACTCATCTCTGGTTCTGATACCATGTGAAATTTTCAATCTGAAAAGTATACTATTGCAGTGATAGATTTTTTTCTCCTACTTATTATTTCAATAAGTTATTTACAAAAATCTGTCGATAAATTTTGAAATAAATACTACTGCAACATTCACAATTATATATGTAGAGAAGTAAATAGTAAAGGACATAAGCATAAGAAGCAGTCACATGTACACAGTTGTTTTGGGACAATTTTCCCTAAAAAAACCCAATGCGGGAAAACTGGTGCAACAAATGAGGGTTTTATTAAAATTCTTCAGCAAATGAATCTTTACAAGGAATACACTGGCAGAAAAAATCTGAAAACACCTGAGAGAGAATTCTTGGCTCCTCTCGACAACTTCCTGACATCTTGATCAACCTTTGCTTCTCTCTGTGCTTGTCTGCGTGTCTCTTTGTGTAGTCATTGCGTTGGACTGCGTAAGTCTACGTAGGCTTGGTGTGGGTTCACTGCGCTGCAGCCCTGTGCTGCCTCGTCTGACCCACTACATCTCTCTGTCCCTGATCTCAGTAACTGCTAACTCCCTCCTCCTTCTCCTTCCGCAACTCTCCGCCCTGCAACTCTCCCACTGAGATCGAATTCTATTACTTTATATTCGATCTCCTTCGGGTACTGAGTGTATGCCTGACTTGTTTTCCAAATGACCCTCAAGTCCTCTTTTATAATAATCTCGTTGATGAATCAACGACCTAGATTAGAAGTCTAATCAATGGCTAAGATTAAAACTTGACTTGATCTTTGTTTTCTAGAAGATTCACACTCTGACTTATTAATAGCCTTTAATTATTTAATTTCCTTCAGTTTAGACTTAGAGTCTCCACTAAAATAATTAATTATTCTAATAAGTCATGAACCGAGTGGAATTTCTGAAAACGGTTTCTAGGTTCTTTGGAATATTGATGTCCAATCCTCCTTACAAAGTGTGAGACTTGGAACACTTCCGATGCTACAAAAATCAACACAATGCTCTCCTCTAATCAAGATAGGTCTTGGATACAGTCCAAATGGTTAAACATAAAAAACTATGAAATCTTCGGACACAGGTCCAAGAAGCTACATCAATGCAGTAAAAGGAAGCAATCATTAGAATTATAGATCTCAGCAAAAGAATGAAGGATCAAATCTTTCCCATGCAAAACTACTTTACCATGAACAAAAGGCAAGCTACTTAAGAAGGTATTATTCTCCCTGGTATTCTTACTTTAATGGCCAATGCTTCACTTGTCACAATTTTGGTCACAAAATAGTTCATTGTGTTGCTTATAAAACAATTATGACTAGAGAAGCAAGAAAACAACAGAATGAGAATGGGACAAAGAAATCTTCTTATAATGTCTTCTCACCTCTTCAAATTGCAATTGAATGTTTTATTTGCAATAACTTTGCTCATGAAGAAACTGAATGCAGAAGCAAGATGAAATCATCTTACAAGCATGAATAGAAGACAATACCACCCAAGGTATGGAAAAAGAAAATTATTGCCTCTGAAATTGTGGTCTAGCATTGTATGCAGGAGATCAAGAGAATTTATGGTACATTGACAACGAATGTTCAAAGCATATGACAAGTGACAGATTTAAGTTTGTTTCTTTTTATGAAATAAACAAAGAAAAGAATGTGACCTTTGGTAATAACTCGCTACTATCAAAGGGAAAAGAACTGTGTTTTTAAAGAAAAAGGTCAAGGATGGAAATGTGTTATTTGTTGATGGGTTAAGACATAACTTGTTAAGTGTTTAGTCAAATGTGTGATTAAGGGCATGAAGTTATTTTCAGATCAAAGAATTGTGTGGTAAGAAATCTGGATACAGATAAGATCATAATAAAGGGAACGAGAACTCCAGGCAATGTCTATATCTTAGAAGGCAGCTAAGAGCACCGTTATTTGAGCAAATTTGAAGAAAGCTAGCTTTGGTACAAAAGGTTGGGACACCTTAGCTTTTCTCAATTATACAAATCAAGGAGGATGGGAGAAGTTTGTGACTTGCCCAACATCTCTCCACCTGAAAATAACGTCTGCAAATCATGTCAATTTGGTAAGAAATCCAGTGTTCAGTTTAAAGCTAAAGAATACCTACTTCAAATAAACCCCTTGAACTTGTTCACACTGATTTATGTGGTCCTATGAGAAAGAAGTCTCCTCGTGGTGAACAATACTTCATGTTATTTATTGATGAATTTACAAGAATGTGTTGGATTGGTTTACTAAAGTATAAATATGAGACATTTGATAAGTTTAAGTATTGAAAGCTTTTGTAGAAAATGAATTAGATCTAAAAATCAAATGTCTTAGATCTGATAGAGGAGGAGAGTTTATATTAGATGAGTTTTTCAATTTTTGTGAACATAGCATCAGAAGACAATTTTCCATTACCTAAAACTCCTAAAAAAAATAGAGTGGTAGAAAGAATGAACAAGACAGTTCAAAAAATGGCACGTGCCATGCTTGATGAATTAGGAACCCCTCATACTGTCTGGGGAGAAGCAACACATACTGTCATGGATATACTTAGCAAAGCTCATGTTCGAGTAAACAATTTAAAACTCCATACGAGCTCTGGTTTGGTAAGTCAGCTACTGTCAGACACTTTAGAATTTTTGGAAGCAAATGTTTCATAAAGAAAAATGATGATAAGCTTGGAAAGTTTGAATCTAGCGCTGATGAAGGAATCCTCCTTGGATACTCTTCTAGAAGCAAAGGATATAAATGTTACAATAAAAAGCTTCAAAATATTGTTGAATGCATAGATGTTGTGATTGATAAAGTATCCACAAGCACTAAAAGGGAAGCACAAACAGAGGACAAACCTCTTCCTACTACAAGCCAAAAGGTTATAGGAGGAGATGGAGAAGCAACAATAGAAGGAAATGGAAATACAGATATCTCAGAAAAGACACCAAGGTATGTTAAGAAAAATCATCCTGAATCTCAAATTCTAGGTGAAAGGAAGCAGGAATACAAACTAGAAGAACTCTTGTTGGAACTTCCAGTCACTTAGCCTTTCTATCCACAATTAAGCCTCAAAATGTGAATCAAAAAATCAATGATGAATGTTGGGTTAAGGAAATGCATGAAGAACTTGATCAAATAGAAAAGAATCATACATGGGAACTAGTAGCAAGGCCTCATGATAAAAATGTAATTGGAACAAAGAGGGTATTCAAGAACAAATTAAATGAAAATGGGGAAGTAATTCGAAACAAAGCAAGACTTGTATGCAAAGGCTATGCTCAACAGGAAGGGATAGACTTTGAAGATACATTTGCACCTGTCGCTAGACTTGAAGCCATAAGAATGCTTATTGCATTTTCCAATTTTCATAACTTTAAGGTATATCAAATGGATGTTAAATCTGCATTTTTAAATGGGGATCTAGAAGAAGAAGTTTATATTGAACAACCTAAAGGATTCATTCTTGGCAACGATAAAAATCTTGTGTGCAAACTTAAGAAGGCATTGTATGGGTTAAAACAAGCTCCTTGTGCATGGTATTATCGTCTTGACAAGTATCTTCAACAACAAGGATTTAAAAAGGGGTCTGTAGAGAGCAATTTATATATAAAATTTGATAAAGAAAAACTTTTGATAGTAGTAGTTTACGTAGATGACATCATATTTGGAAGCAATGCAGAATCTATGAGTTAAGGATTTGGTTCAGTTATGCAACAAGAATTTGAAATGTCTCTACTTTGTGAACTAACATACTTTCTTGGTCTTCAAGTTCAACAAACTAACGATGGTATCTTTCTTTCTCAAACGAAGTATCTCAAACAGATTTTGAAGAAATATGGAATGGAAGACTGCAAGCCTGTATGCACACCAATGGTAACATGATGCAATCTTAGTCAAAATGATGATTTTCCTTCAGTTAATCAACTAGAATACAAATCCATGATTGACAACTTGCTTTATCTTACAGGCACAAGACCAGACATTATGCATGTTGGCATAGTTGGACGATTCCAGGAAAATCCTAAGGAAACTCATCTCCATGCAGTTAAGAGAATATTCAAGTATCTACAAGGCAGTCAAGATTTTGGTCTATGGTATCCCAAAACCGCAGACTTTGCACTTCATGCTTACACAGATGCAAATTGTTCTGGTATTGTTGATGACCACAAAAGTACTAGTGGAGGAGCATTCTATTTGGGACCTCGCTTAGTTTCTTGGTTTAGTAAGAAACAAAGTTCTATCGCTTTATCTACTGCTGAGGCGGAATCTGTGGTTGCTGCATCTTGTTGTACTCAACTTCTATGGATGATCCAAACATTGCAAGATATTCAAGTCACTTTTCCTCAATTGTTCCTATTCTCTGCGATAATACTAGTGCCATAAATATCTCTAAAAATCATGTCATGCACTAAAAAACCAGACACATTCCAATCAAATACCATTTTTTGAGAGAGAAGGTGCTTGAGCAAAAGGTCAAACTGGAATATGTTCCTTCAAAGGAACAAGTTGTAGACATATTTACAAACCACTTCCACGTGATTCCTTTGAATATCTCAGACATAAATTAGGAATGATTCTTGCCTCTTCACTCTACTAATTGTTCTAACACGCATGTCATATTTTGGGGGAGCTGTGGTTGTAAACTCCTATAGTTTACTTTCTGTACGCGGATGGTATGAAAGATAGTGGCGTATATATGCGGTCTTCGAGTTAGACAGTGGCATATACTCCTCAGTAATAGAAAAGGAGTGGCACAGATTCAAGGGGAGCTTCCTATATGCTTTTATCATTTCATTATTGGTAGTCTGGCTCTGACATTGTTTTGCTGCAGTCTGTTGGTGATGCCCTTATCATGCTTAAAAATAATGATTAATTCATATAAGCTGATCTTATGTTGTTGTTGTTGAGATGATTCTTGATGTATTTGCTGGTCACTAAGGTGGATATGATCAGAGTTGATTAACACAGGCTCAAGGGGAGAAACTGCTATGATTCTAATAGTGCATTGTTGGCATTATGATTGCTTGAGTACTTCTTGTTGTGTGATGGGTTTATGCTGAGTTCATATCATTGTTGCTCTATGCTTTTTGATGATGAGGATGTTCATGTTACTGCTATCAGATGTTTATGTTGCAGATTCCTATATGTAGAATAATGGTTGCTGATGACTATTATGGTCTTGCTACCTCATGGTGGAGGTTCTTGTTTTTGGTTATAAGTGTCATGTATATCTCTTGATGTAATGGTCATGAAAAGACCTATGTTGTAATCATTGTAAAATTTAGTCATGTATGGGATATTGGGGTCAAGTCATGCTATGTATGTAATCCCATTATTTTGGGCAATTGATGTAATGTTGGGTCAAATATGTAACTCCACTATGTTGGGTGATTGATGTAATCATGGGTCATTGGTGATAGGAAAGGTCATATTTGGTTGAGTCATAAAGCCTTGTGCTTTTATTGAGGGCCCAACATAGGCTCAGGGGGAGCATGGTCAATATGAAAATTTCATGTTTTATATCCAACAGATCAACCCTACAACAATCAACACTACAAAGGAAGCACTTCATTAACCCTCGTTCAACCCTTTGCCCCTGATGTCAAAGGGGGAGAGAATATTGGTGCTTGGAGAGAAACTTTGTGTGTTTAAAAGACATGGTGTTTGTAGGTATATTTGCAGGTGGTGTTCAAACACCAAATTGGTTGCCATCAAGTCTAAAGGGGGAGATTGTTGGCATTATGGCTAATATGTTGTCCTTGATGGCAACTTGATTGATAAAGATGTACTTGATGTCAACATTGTGATAATATGATATCATGCAGTTTGGTACTGATACTACAGAGGATATTGATGCGAGGATTCTGCACAAAACAGAACCTTGCGCATAATAAAAGAGTGTGTGTTCCTCTTACATGAAATCCTCAATTTAATCTTCAATAAAGTCTACTTGGACTCAATTTAAATTACATATGAAGAGAGAGCCAAACAGTAAACAAAATAATTGCATAAAATACAACGAGAATTTTGCAAGTGCAAACTCTTCTTTGGCCGAATATTACAATGGTTGGCCTCTCGGCTCTCAGCCCTTCACATAAACTCTCACACCATTTCTTTCTCTCTCTCTCTCTCTGTATTCCTCACTCTGTTTCCATCCTCACACAATCCTCATATTTATACATAATTATGAATTAATTCCAATCCATGATTTCCTCCACACAAATCTCAACCAAACTCTAAAATAGGTTTATCCCTTATTTGACTCAACTGAGTTCCATTTAAGGAATTCCTAATCCCTAAATTATCTATCTAACTCAATTCCACTCATATTCTCAATTAATTAAGAGAATATTTACAATAATCCTCACACTCATATTTTTCTCTCTTAATTTATTAAAAATGAGCATAATAATTTATAAAATACTTAAAAAGATATCACCCCCTAATTACACAATATTTTAATGAAAAACAAGCAGGATGCTCTTGCATCAGATATGGACAGAGGAATGACAATTCAAAGACAAATGGATGTTAAAGGTGAAGTTTGAGAAAGTATATGCGCATCCTATGAAGAAGGGTAGCATACATACACAGTCCCTGTGATGAAAAGTTGCATACAAAATCTGAACCATGGTAATCTGGATACTAGGGGTCATTACCATGGTATTGGTCCATAGTAATCTGAGCGACAACAGTTATTTGATCCAGCCAAAGAATACTAATGACATTACCAAGGTATTTACCTAAGGTATTGGCTAAGGCTAAAACTATATAAAGAGATGGAGATCAAGGTGCTATGTCTGCAAGTGATGAGTTATTCATGTGTGATCTGATTTGAAACAGGTGTGCACCAAGGAGCAAGGAGAAGACTCATATCTGAAAGATTTGAAAGTTTGTTGACATATATGCCTAATTCATTTACTTGCTGCAAATGTCAGATAGCTAATAATGATGAATCTATGATTATAAGGACGTTGTGATCTAAATGAATTATTTAGAAGTCTGTATTTTTTATAGTAAAGGTTGCAGAGAGTGAAGTTATGTTTGCAACGAAAGTTTTCAGATATGTATGCAGGTTTTTCTTTGGATGGTCGCGTACATACACAGGTTTGTCTCTATAGGCTCACGTATATATTCTGAGATATTGCTTTTAGTCTGTTGAGATCTATACGTGAGCGTTATGCATGGTAGTCGCGTACATACGCTGATATGTTTCATGGATGTTGTGTATATGTTCTAGGGTTTTTTCAGTTTTGCTCTGTTTGTTGTTGTCTGTCAATGATGTCTCTATCTTGATAATCAGTGTTTGACAATATTGATTGGGTTGAATGTGGAATGGAATATTGTTTGGTAACAATGCTATAGTCCGGTGATCTGTGATTGGTTCAGTACTTGATTCAATGATTGGTTCTGTATTACAACACTTCATGATTAAATTTTTTGTAGTTTAAGATCTGTACGCAGGGGTATTACAAAGGGAACACGTATATACGCAAGTTTTATCAGGACAGTAGCATACATATTCTGATATTTATTTGGTTTGGTTGGGTTCTACATTCAGTGGTTTGATGCTTCAGAGACTAAGATTCAATATTTCAGTTTGTCATGTCAGTTTGGGTTTATTGCTGATATGGGTCCAGTTTGAAAATATGATGAAAGGTGGCCTACAATTTGTTTGATGATTTTCTGACAAGTGGATCCAATTTGAAACATTTTTAAAAGTGGTCCACAAGGAGCTGAGGGTTGTAACCTTCAGAAAGGGGTAGGAGCTCCCTTCCAGTAGTAGCTGGTAAACGAGATCAGGGGGTTGTAGCTCCCTTCTAGTAGGAGTTGGAGAACGAGTGGAGGTTGTAGCCTCCTAGAGGTGGGTGCTTGCGTGTTGGTAAGAGTCTGCACCAGTACAAGATTGTAAGAAGATTTTCTTTATAATAATAAAAAGAAGACAGATGATGACAGTGGTGGTTTTATCCCACATTGGGTTTCCACCTAAAATTCCTGGTGTTCTCATGTGCTGCTTATGTGTGATGATTTATTTTGCTCTTTACTGCATACTATATGTCTGATGAAATTAATAATGCACTGGTTAAAGATAAATATTTGACGGAACTTATGGAGAATTAATTAACTCAATATGTGCCATTTTCCTTCTCTGAAGTCACGTACATATGTAGGTTGCTTTAAAAACAATAGCATACAGAATCAGGGTTGCGGGGGAGCAGCTCCCCCCCCTCGAATCCGCTCCCAGAGCGCGCTCCCTTGAACTCGCTCCCGAAGCGAATGATTAGAGGGTGATATTAATGACAAAGATCCGTATACAGATCTAGAGGTAATGACAAAGATACCTATGGATATTAATTCTTAGAGGGTGATATTAATGACAAAGGTCCTGATTTTCCAACAAGACTAAAAAACTAGACATTGCTCGTGGCAGCAAGAGGCCCAAGCAATAGCTATAGATAATAGATTTACTCGTCTTTTCTAGTTTCTAGTAGTTTTTATATCTATTGACTCTTTCATATTTGTTATGATATTTTTTGTAAACAATATATGACAATTTAAGTTTGAAGTTTGAAGTTGGCAATTATAACTCATTGGTAATGAATTGTGAATACGATGTTTCGTGAAAGTTGAAAGTTGTTTCATTTCATTTCATTGTATAACATTTCATTTCATGTTAGATATTCTTTGTTGTAATGGTTACACTTAGCTTACAAGTACAACTCTGGTGATCAATGATGATAAATGTTATATATTGAATTTTGAAAGCTTGAAACTTTAAGATTAATGGATCACGAGACTCAATATGTTGTATGTTACTAACTTGTGGATGTGGTTGATGAAGATTATAACTTCTAGATGATTGATGTTATATGGTTCAATCTATGTTTTTATGCTTTTATATATCTAATTCATCATTCTACATGCTTTTGTTGACATATATGCATCAAACTATACAAATATATATATTATTTAAAAATTCGCTCCCCGATTCGTTCCCGAACCAGGAGCTTCTGAAAATGTCGCTCCCGCTCCCGCTCCCACTCCCGCTCCCGCTCCCAAGTAGCCTTGTACAGAATTCAGTATGTGAAATTTGAAAGTTAAAGTGAATTTAATGTTGAATGAGACATGTTAAAGGTGTATGACAAATTAATGTTGGATGAGACATGTCAAAGGTGTATGACAAATTAATGTTGGATGAGACATGTCATGTTAGACAGGTGATGCATTCATCTTATGAATGAAATAAGAAGTGTTCCAATCATTCTAAGGTGCATGAGACTGCATATGCTCACACATGCCTTCATACATAATCAGCCTGGATGTTCAGCATGGAAGCCTGGGGGCACCTATACGGAGCTGCCTTCTGGAAAAACTCAAGGGTGTTACTATAGTCACTCAAATATATCTTCACATTATATGTTATTATTATTTTTCTGTTATCCCATGTGTTCTCTTTTCTTTTTTGTTATTTTAATGCTAGTTCTGTTCTGCTTATCGTGCATATGTTGTACTTGCTGGTGATGATTTGATGTTAAGAACATTTTATGCTTTTTGATTAAATACACTGCCTCTAGTCATGGAAAGACTGGCGCGTGTCATGTGCAGTATGCCAGCTTTAGGTGTTGTATTAACTAATGAAACCGATGACCACTTTTAATTGAGTTTTCGTAATATTCCATGTTGAGTGGTACATTTATGTCCTTTTTGAGGGGCTCAAGGAATTTGGGTTTAAAGTTATTCCCCAGGGTTATTTCTTTACTCCTGTCAATGTGTCTTTTACATGGCCTCTCCTTTTGGCATTTTTTTTATTAATTTAATTATTCTGGTTTCTTGCAGGCTGAACGACAAGGCAAGGTCTTTGATGCTCCAGTCACAAGATATTCTGTTAAAATTCTTCCGGTGAGTTAAGTAATTTTGGCATTCATAAGATGAGTTAGTTTTAGATTGTTATATTACCCAACTCACCAACGCAAGGACTAAAAACATTGTCTCCAATAAGCTATCATCATCTGTATAATTGAATCTTTATGGAACTGTCGTCAGGATGGAAATGGAGTCATTTCTGTGACAAAGTAGAACCTAGTAGACATGTTCTTTCTTTCTTTTAATCATAGTGTTTGCACCAGTGTTGATAATATCGTTCTTGGCAAAATGTCGGTGAGGGTCCTAAAACATCTTTTTGGCAATATTGGCGAAAATATCAGTGAACATAGAAAAATCATTTTTTCAGATTTTTAAACATATAAAGCAATAATGATATTTAGCCGAGATTTTCAAAATATCGTAATATTTTGAAATCTGAAAATATTGTGATATTTACCTGTCGAAGTATTGTTTGCCTGAAACTCGTGTGATATTTGCGATATTTCATGAAATATTTTTCAAAACATTGTTGCATATTTCATAAAATACAATATTTTAATGTCTCTTGATGTGGCCATTCAGTCAATAAAGGCATTTGAAAATACAGCATGCTGAATTTTCTTAATTCAGATAAATCAAGGTTGTGTTCAAACAAATACACTTATTCAACCTCTACTTTGAAAATAGAAGTGATTTTGCTTTCGGTTTAGTTTTAAGTTATTTGTTAATAGGCATTGATTCATTTATCTTATCAAGACGTCCAGTTTACTTCAGAGCTAATAATTAGAACATCTGAATATTAGTTTTGCATCCAATCATTCTTAGGAATATTTCAAAGCCAAAATCGGTGACAAAATCAATGGGATTGGAATAATGGAAACTAGAACCATGCATATAGGAAGCTACTCTTCTAAAAGTTTATTTTGTTAACGTGGCTTGCAGTTCAATTACGATCAAAGTCCCTATGGATTTCGGGAATTCTTCAAACGCCATGGCATATCAGCAATATCTCAGAAGCCAGTGCAAGAAGATGTACAATAGCGTACATTATAAAAGCTTTTAACAAAAAATATTCAGCCATGCCATAACTAACTTCTAATTCAATCTGTTGTACTTTCAAAGAGGTTAAAATATGAAGACTCTGGCTACATCCAATTTGCTTATTTTGTATTGTGTATATTCTAGTGTTATATCAAGGTACCATTGATTATTTGGCAACAATTTTTTAATGTTCAATCTCATCAGAAAAAAATGTCCGAAATAGTTTGTTTAAGGAAAACTGTTTCTCTCTTATTTGAAAACTGTTTATGAGTTTTTTTTGGAAGTACTGTTATTTTGAATTGTGACATATATTGTAATTCGTTTACAAGTCAAATGCATTTCATTTTTTCCAAATTTTTTGACTGCATCAAAAGAATCTTAACCATCTAGCTATCTTATTTTTTGGATGGAAAGTTGATTGTAAAGATCTTTATTCATGTAAATGTGTGAAAAGTAGTTTTTTTCATTTTGTTTTAGTAGTCTTGGTTTGTTAGTATACCAATGAAGTCATCCTTAATATATTAAGAATATCCATCTTGTATATTTCAATTAATGGGCATTTAATTCCGAGGAGAGAAATTTCACATACAAGAAACTGGTCCACAAGTCATTTTGACAAGACCAGCCAACAATCTAATTTTAGATATTGGCCAGATGATTAATTTGACAGACAACGAATATAAGATAAGTAGGCTGGCTTGGGATTATACATTGAGGAAGCCAACTTTTCCATAACAACTTCCAATATTTATAATTGTACCTATGAAGAGCTGCATTTACACATTTTTCCCTTTATATGTTATCTTCCCTTCTCCACTGGAGACTTTGTTAATTCCAAATGTTGCTATTTTGATATATATTTGGCATTAGAAATAAAATTTGGATATCATTATAATGAATTGCTACTAAAGCTTTTATTTTATAATTTTTTTTGAAAAGGTACCACTTTGCCTTTGCACTTTTAATGAAGCAATATATATATATATATATATATATATATATATATATATATATATATATATTTTTTTTTCTTTTTCTTTTTCTTAGATATCCATTATTTTGCATGTTGCATGGCATGAGCCTTAATTCCTGGCCTTAGAATGTTGCTATCGATGTCCATATTTGCTACTCTTTTAAAAAGGAACTTAGTCTTCTCTTTTATGTTTTGGGGGGCAAGCCCTCTTTTCCCCTTTGTACCATACTTGATGAGGATGGTATTGTAATAATTTAATAAATGTTCCATAATGACGATATTGTGATTTCTGATTTAAGCACCCATTGTGTTATTGTGGATCCTCTTCTAGCATTAATTCTTAAGTATTTTGAAACCTTGAGTATTTATCTTATTTATATTTTCTAATGTGTGGATCCTTTTATAATATTCATCACCACCTACATTGGCAGCCTTGGTAGGATCAGGGTCATCAAGGTCAAGATTCTAGGGGTTAAGAACATAAGAGATATTACCACTATCACCTCAATATAGGCTCGTTTCACTTTTCTATAAAGCCACATGGGGTATGCCAATTTTTAGTGCTCAAACTAGCAGGGTTGACAAGATTCAACCAAGACTGTTATGCGGTAAGCACTATTAGGAATATGTCCAGTGTCACCGTAGCATATTTCTCTCGTTTTAGACCAACTCCCACTATATGCCACAGGCGATATCCTTACACACAACAACTTAACCAAAGAAATGATAGTCCACCACCTAAATGAAGTGTAGGGAAGATGTAGGAGTTAGTTAAATAACCAAATTTTGGGTTGATTAATGATGTAATAACAAACTTATATTGCAGACCAGCAAAGGAAAATATTTAATATGCGAAGGAAATAACCTTGAAAGTGCCACAAATTGAGTATGAAAACTTCTTACCAAAATATAAGTCAACAGGGTTGTTATACATGTTCTATATGGTTGTAAGAAGGAAAGAAACTCATTGTTCAGACCTGTGATTTTTGTATTTCTAAGGAGCAATGTTATGAAACCCAAACCGAATTGGTCTGAATAAGTTGGTCCTATTGAATGGAGGGAAAAGCTAGTTTGAACCAGCCACATGAACCGTTCTTGGTTGGTTCAGTACCAAACCAACCATTTTCATCAAATCGACTAGTTCGATATGTTGAATTTTCTTATAAAAGATCTAATCTTCTAATCTGATAATTACTTCCAATGATTTACAATTTAGTTATCTTATGTCACTTATATCATTAAGTAATTATATATAGAAAATCTCAATTGTAAAACAATAATAACCATAGGATGATAAAGAAACAACCAAACATGAGAGACAAATTTACCTTGGGAAAACCCAACCTCGGGAAAAACCTACCTGAATTTTCTTCTAAGGAGAATTCAATCTTTAGTGAAGTTTACAATACAAATTGTCTAGAAATCTGTGTCAATTTCCAAGCTCAAATACTAGTAAAACTTGGTCAAAATGCTGATCAAAATCCTTTAAACTATAGAGAAGTCAACTCTGGTCAAAGGGGTTGAAATTCAACTTGTAGTCAATTGGTCAAACTACTATGCGGTCAAATGGAGATAACGTGCCCATAATTATGATCAAAGTATGAGATTTTGTGGTCAAAATAGCCCTTCTTCTTCAGTTAGACTTATCCAAGATTCGATCAAACAAAAACAAGAAAAACTCGGTCAAAATGATTGACAAAATGGATTTGGTCAATGATGGTCAATGACAACTTTAGGTTTGGTCAAACCTCGATCTTCTTCTCCTATGGACTTTGCACGTGTGGATTAGAAATAGAGAGATGTTGTTGTGTTTTGGATTGTGCCAATTGAGGAGGCAGAGCTAATATTTATAGGGGTCAAACATGATGGGTTTTGACCAAGGGTCACACCCATTCACTAGGTGGGGATGACTTGTCTTTTGGGGCCTACATGAAAGCCATAATGTTAGGTCCCTATATTACTAGTGTAGTCCCTTATTGTTGTTAGTGTAGCCCCCTTATTATTGTTGTTGTACCCCTGTAGCCCCATTTTGTTATTATGGTGCCCCATAAAAGCCACTATTGTTATTGTTGGGCCCTTACATTATTATTGTTAGGTCGGCTAGGATTATATTGTGACCCCCATGGACTCCTATATATAGAAATGAGGTTTTCAAATTTGTATCATCTAAGAA
Organism: Pinus albicaulis; assembly: GCA_034641835.2. Lineage (NCBI taxonomy): Eukaryota > Viridiplantae > Streptophyta > Pinopsida > Pinales > Pinaceae > Pinus > Pinus albicaulis. The sequence goes on along the minus strand of CM076572.1, from coordinate 1,347,271,276 downwards.
TTGTTCATTTATGTAATGTAAAAGAGGTTCCCCCCTTAAAGTGGTTGATTTCTAAGGCGTTGATCTCTCTTTTCTTCTATTTTGGGGGTTTCATAACATTTGGTATCAGAGCTTTGGATTCTAGGGTTTTGTTGCTTCAAACAGGTCATCGTGGCATTTTCACTATAACTTTTTTCTACACATGTCCAGAAGCTAAAAAAAACTCATTTGCGATGAAATCTCGAGAAACTTCATGTAAAAATTTCAGATCTTGGTTTGCAATATTTTTAGAGATATGATATGTGGAAGTTAGGGTTTTTGCAGGCTCCTGAATTTCATCTCAAAGAGGTGATTTTGAGAAAATCATCATAATTCTATCTGAGCATCGGATTTGAATTATGTAAGAAGTGAGTGAAAGTACACATACTATAGTTTCCTGTGTATCAATTTCAGATTTGAAGGAGGAAACAGTGACACGTGGCACACCATACAAGTTCGCTTTATTGAACCAATTCATAATTAAGTCATTGTGGGAGATTGGACATAACTTTGTCTTGAAAAATCCAAATCAAGTCAGACTCGTGGCATTGGAAAGAAGATTTAGAGAGCTACTAAAGGGCTGAAGATAGAATCTCGGGGATCTGAAATTACAAAGATACATTAGTTTCAATATCAAGCTCCTCAAAATCAAGCAAAAGGTGTGTATTTTTTTTTCAAATTGCATAAGTATTGTTTGAAAAATCAGTTTGAAGTTATTCAAAGGGCATATTGAAGCATAGATATCAGTATTGGGTTCTAAAATGCCCCCTAAAAGGAATTCAACACCCATTAAGCCCTCAAAAGGCTCTTTTATGACTCATGAAGAGGAAGAAGTGCAACATGATATATCAAAATTACAAGAGCAAGTGCAACAACTTTCGCTCTCACAAAGAGCAACAAAAAGTGAAATGGAAGTTTTGAAGAAAGACATGGAAGCTAAGATGGATGGTTTGAAGAATGGCATTGAAGACATGGAAGAAAAAATGGAAGACATGAAGAATGATCTAGAAGCAGACATGGAAGGTTTGAATGAAGGTTTGACAAAGTTGATACAAGAAATGATGCTTAACGGCGAAAAGATAGTAGAGGAAACTCATGATGAGAACAAAATAAATGTTTATCCTGATTTCATAAACTCTAATGTTAGATTGAAGATCCACCATATTCCAAAGATTGATATAAGGAAGTTTGATGGCAAGGATCCCGTAACATGGATACTACAAATGGAGCAATATTTTGATCTCAATAATGTGTAAAACACACAAAAGGTACGCATTGCAACTTTAGATTTAGAACAAAATACATTTGTAGGTATCGATGACTTTGCTCCCGTAAAAAAATTGTCACTTGGTCAATTTTTACGGAGGAAATGATAACACATTATGAGGATACAAAGAGCAACACCTTTAGCCATTTAATAAATTTCAAACAAAAGGCTTCAGTGGTGGAGCACATTGAAGACTTCCAAAAATTGAATATAAGGGTAACTGATATTACAAAGGAACACATGATTGATGTCTTCATAGGGACTTTAAAGGATAATATCGAACATGAGGTTCGCTTTTGGGAACCTGATTCATTGGAGGAGGCATTCAGGTTAACAAGAAAAATGCATTCAGCTTAGCAAGAAAAATTGAATGTAAAATTATGGCGATAAGGAAGCCTACCACTCACATCTATAAATATGGAAGTGTTGCTACTCCTAGACTTCCACAACCTACAAGGTTGACACCACAACAATTGGAAGAAAAAAGAGAAAAAGGGCTTTGCTACAGTTTTGATAGCAAATACACTAAATGTCATAAGTGTGTTGAGAAGAAATTATTTTACATGGATTGTGAAGAGGAGGACGAAAATGAACAAGAAACTTCAAAAGAAGAGGATATACACCAGGAACCAACCCTAGAGAAAGCAGAAATGAGTCTAACCATATAGTGTAATGCATTGACAGGAATTACCACTAATCAAACTCTCAAGATAGAAGGACATATCAAGAAGAAAAAGGTAATAGTGTTGATTGATTTAGGTAGTACCCATAATTTTATTCATTGTAAGATAGCCAAGGAATTGAACTGCTTCCTATACCCAACACCTGAGTGTCAAGTGATGGTTGCAAATGGAGGAACTATAAATTGCTCTGGAAAATATACATATTCTGGGGGAATATGTATTGAATAGTCCAATGCTTTCCATTCCAATGGTAGGTGTTGATGTTGTACTAGGAGTACAATGGTTACAATCTTTGGGGACGATAACTTTTAATTTTCAAGGACTTTTCTTGAAATTTTTTTCGGAAGGAAAGGAATTTGAATTACGAGGATCGCAGGGAAGCCAAGATAATAAGCTTTAATATAATGACAGTTTTTGAAGAAGGAACAATGAAGCGTAATTGCACAATTATTCTCACTAGAAGTTCCAACATCAAAATCATCTATTTGTCCAGATCTCCAAAAAGTCTTGGACAATCATTCCAAGGTGTTTGAAACTCCCAAAGGACTCCCACCTATTCATGATTATGATCATGCTATTCATTTGATTCCAGGAAGTGTTCCTCCAAACACTAGGCCTTACATATATCTTTATGTCCAAAAGAGAAAAATTGAACGTATGATTGCAGAAATGTTAGAGGTTGGTATAATTCAACCTAGTCAAAGATCTTTCTCTGCTCCAGTAGTATTGGTGCACAAGAAGGATGGATCATGGCACATGTGTCCTGATTATAGGGAGCTCAATAAGCTCACTATTAAAGATAAATTTCCCATTCCTGTGATTGATGTATTATTGGATGAATTATATGGAGCAATTTATTTTACCAAGTTGGATCTTCGTTCTAGATATTTTCAAATTAGAATGAAGATTGAAAATATTCTGAAAACAACATTTCGAACTCATGAGGGTCATTATGAATTTTTTGTCATGCCTTTTGGCCTTACCAATGCACCTTCTACATTTTCAGGGCCGATGAATTCCATTTTCAAATCCTTCCTTAGAAAATATGTTTTAGTATTTTTTGATGATATTCTAATTCAGGTCTTGGAAGGATCATGTTCAACATGTTGACAGGTTGCTCAAAATATTGGAGGAGAAACAATTATATGCAAAAACCTCCAAATTTTTCTTTGGAGTACAAGAGGTGGAATATCTTGGTCATATTGTATCTCAGGAGGGTGTTAAGGTAGATCCTAACAAAATTAAAGCTATTAAGGAATGGAAAGTCTCCACAACCAAAAAGCAGTTGCAAGGATTTATCGGGTTAACAGGGTATTATCACAAGTTTGTTAAGAATTATGGGAGAAAAGCAGTACCTCTAACAACAATATTGAAGAGATGCATTTTCATGGACTCCTGAAGCAGCTAAGGCCTTTGAACATCTTAAAGAGGCAATGTGCCTAGCACTGATCTTAGCTACGACAGATTTCACAAAAACCTTTATTGTGGAATGTGATGCCCCATGAAATGGAATTGATGTTGTTATAATGCAAGAATAAAAACCCATTGCTTTTGAAAGTTTTCCAATCAAAAGAAAGTATTTACATAAAGTTATTTATGAGAAGGAAACGTTGGCAATACTACATGCACTAAAGAAATGACAACCTTACATAATGGGAACACACTTAAAGCTAAAAACTGATCATGATAGTCTTAAATACTTTTTGGAACAAAGATTATCTTCAAAAGAGTAGCAAAAATGGGTCACAAAGATGTTGGATTATGACTTTGAAATCATCTACAAAAAATGGAAGCTAAATGTTGTTGCAGATGCGCTCTCAAGAAAGGATGAAGAGGTGGAAGCATTGCTTTGTGCCATTTATATTATCCAACCAGATTGGATAACAGAGGCAAGGGATGAATGGAAGAATGACGAAGAAGTGTGGAAACTCATTCAAAAGTTGCAGCAAGATCCTAGTACATCTGATACATTTAGTTGGAAAATGATTCCTTATGGTACAAAGATCACTTATATCTTTGTAAGAATTCCCAACTAAAACAAAAGATTCTTTTGGAATTGCACACCTCTCTCTTAGGAGGACACTCGATTTTTAAAAACTCACCATAGGGTGAAGAAATATTTTTTTTGTGATGCAGGGGCATTAGGCTCAAAACAACCTTTGTCCATAAATAAATGTAAAGGGGGGTCTCATGTTTTGTTTCCCCATGTAAATATTCATAATTGAGTAAATTTAGTTAATTATAGAGGAAAATATTGTAATTGCCCGAATGATTGATGGGCACCCGAAGAGATAGTCAGTTTCAGAAGCTAGTCTAATTTTAGGATTCCAAGAGTCATCAGGGAAGTTGAATCGATTGATTCCTAATTTGTATAAAAAATAAAATCCTTGTGGCAGAGTAGAGAGACCTGCATAGAGAACTGCATAGGCTGCATAGGACTGTAGAATAGAGGCGAAGGGCCAATCGATCGAAGATCTGGCCAGCAAAAAGTTGTAAGCTAAAAGGCGTGTAAGTTAATTCACTGTGTAAATAAGAAATGTTTCAGTGTAATTGTGCCCTTGTCGATTTAAATCCTGTGTGAATATATGAGCTCTTGATGAATGATGATTTATTTCTGTGTAATTGAAGTTTGAATCCCATAAGTAAGGATATGAGCAAAGTGATAGAACTCTGTACAATCTATAATAGGAATCCTTGTGTAGAAGGACGAATAAGAACCCCGTGATTAGTTACATAGACTGTGTAGAAGATCGGCCGAGATCGAAAGGATAATTCAGTTCATTTATGTGTGTTGAACTCTGGCAATGGGCCTGTGCTAAGTATTGACTCCTCATTAAGGAAAGGGTTCGTTGGGAATTGGGTGAGATCCCATAGTAAAGGATGATGGCGTAGGACTGTGGAGCATGACCTTAGAGGGGCCTGCGTCGTCAATTAAGGCGGAGGTTCGAACCTGGGGTTAGTGGGCCGGAGCGAATAAAACGGAAGGCGTTAACCCCGGTTTAAATCTCCGATCAATCCCTGTATAAAACTGGAGTAGTTTTGATCGCACCGCCTTTGTAGGAAAAGCTGTATTCCCCATTTGGACGCGATCAATGCCATAGGCTGACGTGTGGCCTTAAGTAGTTTTGAAAAACCACTCTCATCGCGAGTTAAAGCTCATGCATATAGGTCGTGCGAGATTTGGTTGAGGACGTTGGATCACCTGACGTAGTGCGACGTGTTGTCCGCCATTGGATGTGGTAGGCCATTAGCGCTGGGCTCCACGCGTATATACATCGACTATTGTCGTCTTAACTAAGGTTCAACAGAGGTAGGTGCGGTTGTTTACATTGACAAAAGCTTATTTATATTTATGTGGCCAAACCTTGTGTGAATATTCGAATACATAAAAAGGAAAAGGGGGTCGAGTTGTAAGGAATTGAACTGGGTAGGCGGAACCCAACCTTTAATATAGGATCCTTTGGTTTAATACGGATTGGCTTCAATCTAGTTGTTAGGCCTTATTGAATTGGGTTTTAGCAAGGTGGCATGAAAGGGTTTTAACCTATGAAGGAAGGGCGAGACATAGTCTCGACGCGCTATGAAAAGGATGCAAGGGTGAGATCATCAAAGGAGTATGTTATATGCCGAGGGTTTATATGGTTTGGTTGATTTATATCGAGGACGTGATATGAATATTGGTTGAGAGTAAAGCTCCCCCGAAAGAAGAATGAATCTGATGGTATTGCATGCACATAATAAACCTTGAAATTAATATCTCAAATCTCTGAGATTTGAGATATTAAAGCTCTCAGATTTATTTGTTTAAATTGGCTAGTCCCAGAAATAAAACATGTTGAGTTTGCACAGATTGTGAAGATGATAGGACAGGAATTTGGAGGCATTTTACACATAGGTAGAGGTTGAAGTAATGAGAAAACCGGGGACTATGGGTTTACCCCGTCATCAAGTGGTATCAGAGCTAGAATTGAATTAGCTCTTTGAAAGTTGACTTTTGAAATGCACATGTACTGAACAGGAAGGAAAAGTTGAAGTTTAAATCTGTTTAACAGAAAATTTGCAGATTTGATTTCACTGAATATGCAGTGAAGGTTGATAACTCAGATTTACAGAATCTGGAGTTGAAGTCAGAGTGTCTTGAATATTGCAGCAGATAGATGCAGTGCAGGTGAAAGAAGAAACAAGATCATTCAGGGATCTTGAGAGGTAAGATGATGCGCCTTATTTGAACTCTGGTTGGAAGGTATTGTTTGCAGAATACAAAGTGCAAGCAATAGAGGAAGAAATCTCAGCAAGAGGCAGATCACAAGCTTTGAGAGCAGTGATAGAAGAATCCAGTAAGGGATTCTAAGTGCAGAAAGAGTGTGGCAAAACCTGGAAGATTCCCAACTGAGTTTGGATGAAGGAAGGAAATAGATGTTCTTGAGAGAAGTTGCAGAGTGAAGCCTAGAGAGCAGAAGAGAGTGCTCAAAAGGTTCTAGCAGAGAGGGGACCAGTACTTGCCAAAAGCCGAATCCAGAGAAAGGGATTGGTGAGGTGAGTTGCAGCAAGAGAGCTTGCTGTTGCAAAGGCTTAGTGAAGCTTGAGAGTGAAGAACTCCTAGAGAAGAAAATGGCTACTGAGAGCCATAACAGAGATTGCAGAGATTGCAGAGATTCTGAGAGAAGCCACAATAGAAGAGTGAGTGAAGATGCCAAAGCAATTGGCATGAGAAAGAGACTCACTGATGAAGAGTATTGGAAGGAATTTGCTGAAATCAGGGAGCAGTTCAACAGATTGAAATTGAGGATAGAAGAAAGCCAGAGAGTTGGTTGGCTCATGAAGAAGAAGGTAAAGTGGCAGAGGCTACAAAGGAAGAAAGAGCAAATGATGAATGCTCAGAAGAAGAAGTAAATAATTAGAGTGATTGAGTATCTGGAGAAGGACTTGGAGACTGAAGCTTCAAGTGGGACCAAGGGGTCCAAGAGCCTTACATTTGACATATCTTGTATGTTTGCAGGGACAATAGGTAAGAGAGAACAAACTGCTGATGTTGTCACTGAGAAAGAAGGTGGAGCCGCTACATGTTTTGAAGATGTTTTCTCGGAGGAGATGCCAAGATTGTGGCATGAATTAAGTTTTCTGGAACAGAGGATAGAACCACAGAAAGAAGGTGTTAAGATGATAAGGACAGAGATGATTGCAGATGAGAGAGTTCTTTCCTATGAACTGGAGCAGAGAGACATCCTTGCAGAGGATGATGTAGAAGGGAGACTAGCTGACAGTCTCAAGATATGTTTGAAGAATTGGAATCAGCATTCTGATGTGCTGATTGAGAAGAAAAGAAAGATTGGACAACATACTGAGATGCTGACAGAAGAAGGAAAGGCATTGAGGCCTTGTGAGTTTGATTCTAACAATTGTTTGATGAATGCAGATCCTGTTGATGATGGAGATAAGTTGACAGCATGGGGCAGTCAATTGACAGAGAAGGCGAATTCTGTGGAATATTTTAAACCATGGAATGGAGAAATTGAGCTGCTAGAGAGTATGCTGAATCAGCAGGATTCAATACAAGAGAGAAAACCTCAATTTCAGAATTGGGGGTTGAGAATGTGAAGACACAATGGGATGAAGATAGAAAAGAATCGATGATTCAATCATCAGTTGGGACCATTGGGTCTTGGGGTTTTGGAACTGATGAATTGGTTGTGTTTACAGGCAAGGAAAAAAACAATCCATATTTTAAAGTTGTTCTGAAAGGTGATGGACTGTTACCGAAGGAGGAAGGTGAGGCTATCATGCCTCTTGTGAAGGAACTTGTTGTTTCTACAGATGATAAAGAAAAGAAGCTCTTGCAGAATGAAGATGAGCAGCTAGAAGAAGACGAGACAGTCATGTCTCATGTGCAGAAAATTGTTGCTGTTGGTAGCAGAGAAGAATTGGCTTGTTCGAATAACCGAGAGAAGGTTAAAGAGAAGGCTGTAGAGCAGAATTTTGGGGCTGCTACAACAATGGAAACCAGAGTTTCACTCTGACAAAAGATGAAGATACAGTGGCTAGAGAACTTGATTTGATTGCTGGAGTCAATCAAGAAGAAGGGAGGCAATTGCTGAAGATTTCCAAGACAGACGAAGAAGATGCTGAAACTGAGTTGCAGCATAGTGAAGTTGTGTTTGGCCAAAGGAGATGGCGAGAATGTTTGCAGAAAACATCCAGAAGAGAGAGTGAATTGCCAGAACAGCAGCTTGGAGTGTTGCTAGGAGAAATGCTGGAGCAACAAGCTGAAGCGTTGCCAGCAGAGGAGCAAAAATTTTACAGTTGCAGAGAAGGTATGGATGATTGGGTGGTGAATAGGGAAGCAGTAAGAATTGAAGAAATGAGAATGCAGCAAACAGAAGTAAGTGTCCAACAGTTAGAGGAAAGATTAGACAGAGAGATTGAATTTATAAGAAAACTGATGCAGAAGATACCTCAGAAAAGGACAACAACAAGGAAGCATAAAATCAGCAGCAGCAGGAAGAAGATAGTCATAGACTCTGAGGGCATAGAAAATGCAAAGATGTAGACCAAGATATGGAAGCCAGGAGGAATGCGAAAGAATAACACTGCAACGGATAATCAGTTGCAGAACAAAGTATGGGATCCAGGCAGACAAAGATGAAAACCATGATCAGGAGATCATGAACTATTTTAACCTAGGGAGTCTGATGCAGGGGCATTAGGCTCAAAAAAACCTTTGTCCATAAATAAATGTAAAGGGGGGTCTCATGTTTTGTTTCCCCATGTAAATATTCATAATTGAGTAAATTTAGTTAATTAGAGAGGAAAATATTGTAACTGCCCGAATGATTGATGGGCACCCGAAGAGATAGTCAGTTTCAGAAGCTAGTATAATTTTAGGATTCCAAGAGTCATCAGGGAAGCTGAATCGATTGATTCCTAATTTGTATACAAAATAAAATCCCTGTGGCAGAGTAGAGAGACCTGCATAGAGAACTGCATAGGCTGCATAGCACTGTAGAATAGAAGCGAAGGGCCAATCGATCGAAGATCTGGCTAGCAAAAAGTTGTAAGCTAAAAGGCTTGTAAGTTAATTCACTATGTAAATAAGAAATGTTTCAGTATAATTGTGCCCTTGTCGATTTAAATCCTATGTGAATATATGAGCTCTTGATGAATGATGATTGATTTATGTGTAATTGAAGTTCGAATCCCATAAGTAAGGATATGAGCAGAGTGATAGAACTCTGTACAATCTATAATAGGAATCCTTGTGTAGAAGGACGAATAAGAACCCCGTGATTAGTTACATAGACTGTGTAGAAGATCGGTCGAGACCGAAAGGATAATTCAGTTCATTTATGTGTGTTGAACTCTGGCAATGGGCCTATGCTAAGTATTGACTCCTCATTAAGGAAAGGGTTCGTTGGGAATTGGGTGAGATCCCATAGTAAAGGATGATGGCATAGGGCTGTGGAGCATGACCCTAGAGGGGCCTGCGTCGTCAATTAAGGCAGAGGTTTGAACGTGGAGTTAGTGGGCTAGAGCGAATAGAACGGAAGGCGTTAACCCCGGTTTAAATCTTCGGTCAATCCCTGTATAAAACCGGTGCAGTTTTGATCGCACCGCCTTTGTAGGAAAAGCTGTATTCCCCATTTGGACGCGATCAATGCCATAGGCTGACGCGTGGCCTTAAGCAGTTTTGAAAAACCACTCTCATCGCGAGTTAAAGCTCATGCATATAGGTCGCGCGAGATTTGGTTGAGGACGTCGGATCACCTGAAGCAGTGCGACGTGTTGTCCGTTGTTGGATGTGGCAGGCCATTAGCGATGGGCCCCACGCGTATATACATCGACTATTGTCGTCTTAACTAAGGTTCAATAGAGGTAGGTGTGGTTGTTTACATTGACAAAAGTTTATTTATATTTATGTGGCCAAACCTTGTGTGAATATTCAAATACATAAAAAGGAAAAGGGGGTCGAGTTGTAAGGAATTGAATTGGGTAGGTGTAACCCAACCTTTAATATAGGATCCTTTGGTTTAATATGGATTGGCTTCAATCTAGTTGTTAGGCCTTATTGAATTGGGTTTTAGCAAGGTGGCATGAAAGGGTTTTAACCTATGAAGGAAGGGTGAGATATAGTCTCGACGCGCTATGAAAAGGATGCAAGGGTGAGATCATCAAAGGAGTATGTTATATGCCGAGGGTTTATATGGTTTGGTTGATTTATATCGAGAACGCGATATGAATATTGGTTGAGAGTAGAGATCCCCCGAAAGAAGAATGAATCTGATGGTATTGCATGAGATATTACATGCACATAATAAACCTTGAAATTAATATCTCAAATCTTTGAGATTTGAGATATTAAAGCTCTCAGATTTATTTGTTTAAATTCGCCAGTCCTAGAAATAAAACATGTTGAGTTTGCACAGATTGTGAAGATGATAGGACAAGAATTTGGAGGCATTTTACACATAGGTAGAGGTTGAAGTAATGAGAAAACTGGGGACTGTGGGTTTACCCCGTCATCATTTTGGGATGGCCTTAAATTTGATATTCAAAATTTTGTGGTGGAATGTTTGGTTTGCCAGCAAAATAAAGTTGAGACAATTAAGACCCCGGGTCTTCTACAACCTTTATCCATTCCAAGCCAACGTTGGGAGGAGGTTTCAATGGATTTTAGCACATGTTTACGTAAGTCTGAAGGAACTAGTGTCATCATGGTGGTAGTTGATAAGACTTACCAAGTATGCACACTTTTTTGCATTATTTCATCCATTTAAAGCAAGTACAATTGCTACTGCATTTGTGGAAACAATTCAAAATCTAAATGGAAACCCAAAGATTATTGCAAGCGACAGAGATCCCATTTTTACTAGAAATTTTTGGACATAATTATTTTCTTGTTTGGGTACTCAACTAGCTCATAGGTCATCTTATCATCCTCAATCTGATGGAAAAACTGAAATAGTGAACAAATGTTTGGAAGTATATCTTCGTTGTTTTGTATTTGATAAACAAATACAATGGGTTAAGTGGTTACCTCTGGTTGAATGGTGGTATAACACTTCCTTCCATACTGTAGCAAAAATGACCACATTTATGGCACTTTATAGATATCATCCACCGTCCATCACATCATCTTTAAGAGAAAAATATAAGGTTCAAGCAGTGGAAGATCACATCGAGAATCAACAAGTTCTCCAACTCTTAAAGGATAACCTAAATTTGGCACAAAATCGAATGAAACAACAGGAAGATCAATATCGCAGCGAGAGAAGTGTTGACGTAGGAGATTGGGTATTTTTACGACTACAATCATACAAAGAAATGTCCCTCAAGCAAACTAAGAAGGACAATAAATTATCATCGAAGTATTATGGTCCTTACAAGGTGCTGCAAAATATTGGTATTATGGCATACAAATTGAAGCTTCCTGCTTCTTCTCGAGTGCACCCAGTTTTCCATGTGTCATGCTTAAAGAAGGTTATCGGTGACAAACTTCTAGTTCAAACAATATGGCCAGAACTTGATAAGGAAGGAAAAATCATATTGGAACCTGAAGTAGTCACGGAAGCAAGAGCTCGAAATCTACGAAATCGATCAATTTCAGAGCATCTCATCAAGTGGAAAAACTTACTCACTGAAGATTCCACATGGGAGGATGAGAATTTTATACAAAAACATCTAGAGCTACTCAAGCATTGAGGACAACAATTTTTTGAAGGAGAGGGGCATGATAGGTCCCTATATCACTAGTGTAGTCCTTTATTATTGTTAGTGTAGCCCCCTTATTATTATTGTTATATGCTTGTAGCCCCCATATTGTTATTATTGTGCTCCATAAAAACCACTATTGTTATTGTTGGGCCCTTACATTATTATTGTTAGGTTGGCTAGAATTATATTGTGACCCCATGGACTCCTATATATAGAAGAAAAAATGTTTTTTCATTTGTATCATCCAAGAATTTTTCATTTATGTAATGTAAAGGAGGTTGCCCCCTCGAAGTGGCTGATTTCTAAGGCGGTGATCTCTCTTTTCTTCTATTTTGGGAGCTAATTTCATAACACGGAAATAATAATTTTTATTTTCATATGTAATAATTTTCTTAGGCCAATTTAGGAGGCCATTTGGCATGTGAGAATACCTCTCGATGCTACACAAAAATCAACACGGTACAACCACGTATAGCGCAACATGTGGGGCCAGATTTACATTTTTTAATTTTTCTGTCTTAAATGGTTATTGGCCCACAAAAATGGAAATGCCATCCCCCCTCAACTTATTTAAAGACCCTCTCCCCTCTATTTCATTCACACTATTCATTTGAGCTTATTGTATTTCTTGAGATGATTTTTCTGAGAGGGTTTTTGAAGAGATATTTGCTATTTTGTAGGGTTGTTCTTAAGAGCTTTATGTTCACTACAACCTCAGGTTGAGGCAAAACTAATATCAAACAAGACACATGAATCAAACAACATAAATTTGGACGACTTTGATCTATGATCTGAGTGGGTTGGGGAGACTTAGGAACTAGCATTTCACAATGAAGATCTTTCTTGGATGGACTTGGACCCACCTCTACCTTTAGGGTCAGGGGAATCAAGTTGAAATCCCACTATAGATTCTCAGTCTACTAATTATAGGGATGATGATTCTGATTAGTACTAATAGTATCGTAGTTTAGTAATATTCTTATTTTTGGACTCAAGAGGCCAAATAAGGCCTATATCTTGATCTATTTTGTTTTAGGGATGTATTGCACTAAGTGCAATTTTGGTATTATGCGCACTTGCGATATAAATGAGAAATTTTTCATATTTGTGCATAAATGGTTTATATATATATGAATGCACATGAATATATATATATATATATATATATATATATATATATATATATATATATATATATATATATATATATATTCTTCTTTGTCTTCTTTAAAATTTAAATATTTTATGTATTTTTGGTCGATCGATTTTTTAGTCTGGTTTTCCTACCGGTTCCAGCAAATTCCCAGTTTGAGGGGCCTACCAGTTCGATGACTGGTCTAATTTTAATAACATTGCTGAGGAGTACACGAGGACAAAAAGTGGAATACCAATTTAGAGACTTGAAAATGACTTTTAGTGGACTTGAAACTCAAAGGACATAATTGGAGATGTGAGTACTATAAAATATGTTTCCGATGGGCACGAGAACACTAAATTATAGGCTCTAATGCCTCCTTCCTTCTCCTATTGTGTCACTTTTGTAAATCCTTCAATCCTATCCCAATTTGTTCTTAAGGGGGGATGTTAGGATATTTTGACACATAGGAAATAGGCTCCTTTTATGTCACCCTTGTAAATCCTTCAATCCTATCCCAAGTTGTTCTTAGGGGGGATGTTAGGATATTCCGACACATAGGAAATAGTTAAGAATAACTTAGTCTAGTGTAGAGTAGAGTTAGGTAAAGTGTGTTTCTTTACCATGTACATTTGTAACTTATAATCTGACGGTCACGATTTGTAGTGATCCAACGGTTATCTCTCACCTCGGTATTAACGACACTTGATCCGCGGCTTAACACCTGATTGGTCCATGATCTCTATTTAAAGAGCACGGAGGGTCATTTGTCCGATAACCATTTATGAGAGAAACATATGTAACCTTTCTTTTTATATTAATAAATTCCCTGAAGCGGCCGCGTTGGCTCAGGGCGTGGACTGTTTCCCTCTTCGAGGGTTTTAACCACGTGATTATACTGGTGTACTGATTTTTGATCTATTTGTGAGTGGTGACCTTTGGTTCTTGATCTACGAAACTTACCCTGTAAATTCCTACATGGTATCAGAGCTATTTTGAGAGCAGCGTCCATTGTTGATCAAAATCTGAAGCCGGTTTCACTGCATGCGAATGTCATTTTATAGATCTACTATTTCTGAACATTTTTGGGCTTGGAGAACTGCTCGGTTGTGTCCGGAGTGTCTATTATAGTGAGGAACGCATTTCGTTTCATGCGAAAAGGTTTCCAACTGCCCAAGTTATGTTAGTTTAGATCTGGAGGTATAAAGCATCTATTTTGCAGTTATATTTGTTAATAGCTCTACTTATTTCGGTTTTTTTTTGTATTAAGGTTTTATTTATTTACCGGATCTATACCCTCTTATTTGTGTATGCTCTTTGTTGTGCGCTTTGTACGATCTCGACAAATCAGAAATAGGAAAAAGATATTTTTTTGCTACGTATGCTCTTTCTCCGCGTCTTTGTGCGATCTCGGGAATCAGAAATAGTAAAAAAGTGATAGTTGCCAGTGAGGCTAACCAAGAATCTAACATTTTGCCGTAAGACTTTGCATTTCGTTTTTTTTTTTACTCGTTTTTTGTGTTTTTTTGTGCAGGAAAATGCACGCACACAGAAGAAGAAGAAGAATAATAATAATAATAATAATAATAATAATAATAATAATAACAAATCCCCCCTTCCTCTTTTCTAAAGTAACATGATTTTTTTACTATCTCATTTGGTGAGGGGTTAGTTTATGAGAATAGAGGTCTTGGGTTCAAGTCTCCTTCTCAAGCTTCTTTTGTAAAAAGTTTTTGTTCAAAGGGGCAGATTTTTTTTTTTTAAAAGCCGCACTTCATCCCGTTCCCGTAATTATTCGACATCTACAACTCAGTTTTTCAAAAGGCATAACTTTTTCATCTGGAAGCCGTTTTTTTGAAATGGCCTAATTTTTTGAGATTTTTCCATTGGAGCAGTTAGTTTCATCTTTTCTCAGCTTCAGTTTTAAAAAAAAATATAAAATGGAAAGTGCATATCCGGTTATTCTTAACAGCACCAATTATTTCCAATGGCTACCTCACATGGTAGATATACTTAAAAGTAAAGGGATTTATAGAATAGCGACAGGACAAGAAACTAAACCTTCTGATGATGTTAAAGTTTCTAAATGGGAAAATAGACAAGATCAAGCACGAGGGTTGATAGTGTTGAAAATTGCAACAAGAAACAGTGAAGGAGGCATCTTGAAACATCATCCTTGATCCTAGTTGGAAAATAATCACCTAAACTAAGTGGGGTCCACACAGGTGGTTTTTGGCGCAAAGTCTATTTTTAGACTATGTCTATTTTTAGACATGTCGATCATATTCTATGAGTTGCAAGATGCTATTTGTGGATGGTTGACCAAGTTGGAAAAATAGATGGACTTCTATTTTTAGACATATTGGGCGGAATCTATTTTTAGATTGCCAGTCTAAAAATAGATATGTCGAATATTATTAGCTCTTAATAATATTTGGACTCTAAACATTATCTTATTCTCTTGGAGCACTTCAGTTAAGTGCACAGATGTGGCACAGGAGCTAACCGAATGAATTACGCCATTCCTAAGGGTTTGCATGGAGGACTTCAGTTAGAACTCATGTGACATAGTTTGGTGGAGTTGTAGAAGTAGTTGGTGGAGTTGTATTTAGTTTAACTCAGTTAGAATCAGTTGAGCTAGTTGTATCTAGTCTAACTGATTGATACACTAGTGAGAGTGGTGTGAATTAATTAATAATTAATTCACTAAATAATAAATCATTAATCAATTGAAGAATACATCAGTTAACTACAGTGCATGGAAATTTTCAGTGGAGACCAGTGGAGAGGTAGGTGAAAGAGCAAGTGTGACTATCAGTTGTGACTATAGTGTTGCATTGTTTGCACCACACATTCATTGGAGATGTCAATGAGGATTGTGCAGTCAATATAGGGTGGATTCGAGTTCATTCAGAGACATTCTTCAGTAGGGATTGCGTAGTAGAGGCATGCTAGTAGGTGGCAAAGATCGGTACATGGATTTGCAAGATTGGGCCTGATTAGTGTGTAGCGATTGGATTGTACTGAGAGCTTGTGATAAGCTTTGTATGAGGATTGTTACATGATCTCTATGACATTTATTATATATAGATAGTTGGGGTTTTTAGCTTCAGGCTTTCTCGTTTAAAAAACTGTGTTAATGTGTGTGAATTTTTATGGTTTCATGTGTGCATTGCAATTGATTTAATTTCCGCATGTGATGATCAATGGTGGAATAGATTTTGTATTGTGCATGAAGTTAAAATAGTGTGTGATCAGGAGAATCTTGGACATATGCATGCGTAGTGCATATAATTTTATACATGGTATCAGAGCCAGTTGATCATTGGAGCAGATTGCAATTATTGAAGCGGTTGAGTTTTGTGCCGGTGGAATTCGAATTTGCTGCAGTGTTTTCTTGGTGTCGAAGTTGAGCATTGATTGAAATGTCTTTCAATGGATTGCGATTGGAGTATGCCCTTGAGGGCAACTCGAATTATATTTCATGGAAGGACATGATGGACGTGGTACTAGAGGATAATGGGTTGAAGGAGTTCATAGATGCTGATATTCCTAAATCGGGTTCTAGTGATGCAACCGCACTTGACGCATGGCAAAAGAAGGTAGCAAGGTGTCGAAGGATTCTGTTGGAAGGTGTGAAGGATCACATTGTGTCCAGCCTTCATGGTAAAGCCACTCCATTCTTGATGTGGAAGGCTTTGACAGAATTTTTCCAAAGCAGAAGTGACCAGAGGAAGTTGGCGCTTAAAGACAACTCAGGAAAATAAAAATGGAGAAGAATGACACTATTCCGGTATACTTGACAAAGTTTGTCCACTGCAGGGATGAGCTTGGGAGTGTAGGAGTTAGTGTGGATGAAGAAGACTTGGTGAGCTTGGCTCTTCTTGGGCTTCCGAAGAGTTGGCATAGCTACGAGGACTTTGTCAATGGTCGGGAGAAACTGCTAGGATGGGAGCGACTTTGGTCGGATCTTGTGCAGGAGGAGATAAGGCGGAGTACTAGGGATGGCTCTTCATCAAAGAATGATGATGAAGAGGATTGTGCTTTGGATGCCAAAGCAAGGAAAGGGAAGGGGAAGAAAAATCCTTCTCAATCCGGTGCGGATGGTAAAGAGCGTGACATGTCCAAAGTGAAGTGTTTTCACTGTCACGAACATGGGCATTTCGCCACACATTTTCCACAAAAGAAGAAGAGCAAGCAGGCTGTTGGAGCTGTAGCTGGTGAGACTCTTGCCTCGAAATTTGAGTTTCTCATTGATCGCATGCATAATGTCTAGTGGATTGGGATCGGGGTGGTATTTTGATAGTGGCGCTTCCTTTCACATAACGGGAGATGTGAATCTTTTTAGTGACTTGGTGGAGAAAGATCTCCAGTTGCATGTTGAGTTGGGCGACAGTGGACGATATAATGCGATCGACATTGGTGCCATTACCTTTCAAAGACAGTCAGGTAAACTCATTCTTTTACAAGATGTAGTGCATGTTCCAGGTTTAAAGAAGAATTTAATCTCAATCGCAATGTTAGAGGATAAAGGGTATGATGTTGTCTTTAGTGAAGGAAAAGTTTTCCTTCGGTACAAAGAAATAGGACAAGTCAAGAAAGTTGGGATTCGAGCCAAGAATCTCTACAGACTTGAAGTAGATGGGATTTCTACAGAGCTTCCTACTGTTGGGAAGTGCAAGAAATCCATGCAATTGAAGCTTGAGAGGGAGCAGGATTTGCATGCAGGTAAGAGTGAACCTCGGGATGTGGAGCAGCCATAAGATGAGGATCATGGAGTGGGTGCAACCACTCATGCAGAGAAATTTCGTGCCAGATGGGCAGAGGGAGTGCATGCAGCTATACCACCAGGTGAGAGGTGGGGCGACATGCATGAGTAATCCCAGGTGGAGATTTCAGGGCAGGATTCATGGAGATGGTGTGGATCTCATGAATTGAACCTGGCTACGAGGTGCCCACAGTGCAGCAGTAGCATGATCAGTTGGATTGATGCAGGCAGATCAAAGTGACAGTGTCAGATACTGGAGCGCGGATTAGAGTTGACAGCAAGTGCAGAGTGCATGGGTGCAAGAGTTCAACAGCGCAGTGGTTCCTGATGACATGCGATTGAGTGCAATGATCGTCGATTTTGATTATAAATCGTGGGTGATTGAGTTTTTTGGAGCCTTTCAGTTTCAAAAGTGTTGCAGCAAGAGTTGCAGCGCAGATGCATGGAGTTGCAGGGCGCTTGCAAAGGTTGCAGGGCGAATGCATGGAGTTGCATGTCACATGCAAAGACAGTTCTTTCTTGTTGAGAGGGAGTGTTGAAGATTGCAACAAGAAACAGTGGAGGCATCCTGAAACATCATCCTTGATCCTAGTTGGAAAATAATCACCTAAACTAGGTGGGGCCCACACAGGTGATTTTTGGCGCAGTCTATTTTTAGACATGTCGATCATATTCTATGAGTTGCAGGATGCTATTTGTGGATGGTTGATCAAGTTGGAAAAATAGATGAAATTATATTATTGGGCGGAATCTATTTTTAGATTGCCAGTCTAAAAATAGATATGTCGAATATTATTAGCTCTTAATAATATTTGGACTCTAAACATTATCTTATTCTCTTGGAGCACTTTAGTTAGGGTGCACCAGAGATGTGGCATGGGAAGTGCAGAAAGAAGGAATTACGCTATTCCTAGCAGGGTTTCTTTGGAGCTATTGCATGGGATGGAGGAATTCGATTAGAAAATATGTGAGAGAGTTTGGTGGAGTTATAGAAGTAGTTGGTGGAGTTGTATTTAGTTTAACTCAGTTAGACTCGGTTGAGCTAGTTGTATCTAGTCTAACTGATTGATACACTAGTGAGAGTGGTGTGAATTAATTAGTTAATTAATTCACTAAATAATAACTCATTAATCAACTGAAGAATACATCAGTTAACTACAGTGCATGGCAGTTTCAGTGGAGACCAGTGGAGAGATAGGTGAAAGAGCAAGTGTGACTATCAATTGTGACTATAGTGTTGCATTGTTTGCACCACACATTCATTGGAGATGCCAATGAGGATTGCACAGTCAATATAGGGTGGATTCGAGTTCATTCAGAGCCATTCTTTAGCAGGGATTGCGCAGTAGAGGCAGGCTAGTAGGTGGCAAAGATCGGTGCATGGATTTGCAAGATTGGGCCTGATTAGTGTGTAGCAATTGGATTGTATTGAGAGTTTGTGATAAGCTTTGTATGAGGATTGTTACATGATCTCTATGACATATATTATATACAGATATTTGGGGTTTTTAGCTTCAGGCTTTCCCATTAAAACAACTATGTTAATGTGTGTGAATTTTTATGGTTTCATGTGTGCATTGCAATTGATTTAATTTCCGCATGTGATGATCAATGGTGGAATAGATTCTGTATTGTGCATGAAGTTAAAATAGTGTGTGATCAGGAGAATATTGGACATATGCATGCGTAGTGCATATAATTTCTACAGATAGGAATGTCCATTGCTCAAGATCTTTGATTTCACATCCTTGACATTGACACCCCTAATAAAGCCCTAGAAAAGCTAAATAATATTTTTGGCATTCAAAAGACCAAAAGAAAGAAGATAAAAAAAGGATATAAAGTATGAACTCCACAAAAAGAAACAAAAATAAATTCTGAAAGTGTTGCACACTCAAATGCCACTACTCTTAGTTTACTTTACTTGTGCAAATAAAATTTTGTGCAACTTGTCCAAATGCCACAATTCATCATGATCATAAAGTCTAATCTTGGTCATTCATGCCTTTAAATTTGTTAGGATATTTCGACACATAGGAAATAGTTAAGAATAACTTAGTCTTGCATAGAGTTAGGTAAAGTGTGTTTCTTTACCATTTACATTTATAACTTATAATCTAACGATCACGATTTGTAGCGATCCGACGGTTGTCTCTCACCTTGGTATTAATGGCACTTGATTCGTGGCTTAACACCTGATTGGTCCATGATCTCTATTTAAAGAGCATGGAGGGTCATTTTTCCGGTAACCGTTTATGAGAGAAACATATGTAACCTTTCTTTTTATATTAATAAATTCCTTGAAGTGGTCGCATTGGCTCAGGGCATGTATTGTTTCCCTCTTTGAGGGTTTTAACCACATGATTATACTGGTGTACTGATTTGTGATCTGTTTGTGAGCGATGACCTTTGGTTCTTGATCTACGGAACTTACCCTGTAAATTCCTACATAAATTTGAGTAAGTAGTTTGAGAGATATTCAATATGCAACTCAAATACCCGAAAAATAGCCCACAAGCATGAGTGCTGAAAATTGATTTGACCAAAGATGATGATTAGACTTGCAAATTGTTTTGGGAAACCAAAATATGATCTAAAACTAAATATTAATAACTGAAAACCTCTTAGATTAAATATGATGGTTCAAAATATTTTATCTTGAATTTCACATATCCCAAAGGAAGGGTTTTCCTTCAATCACTTCCAATTGCTATAAAGTGTTTCCAAGACCTATAATTAGCTTCAATGTTAGGTCCCTATATTACTAGTATAGTCCCTTATTATTGTTATTGTAACCCCCTTATTGTTATTATTGTACCCTTGTAACCCCCATTTTGTTATTTTGTGCCCTTAAATTATTATTGTTAGGTCGGCTAGGATCACATTGTGGCCCACTAGGATTACATTATGGCCCCATGGACTCCTATATATAGAAATGAGGTTTTTTAAATTGTATCATCCAAGAATTGTTCATTTATGTAATGTATTGGAGGTTGCCTCCTCAAAGTGGCTTATTTCTAAGGCGTTGATATCTCTTTTCTTCTATTTTTGGAGCTGGTTACACAACATTTGGTTTCAGAGCTTTGGATTCTAGGGTTTCGCTGCTCTAAACAAGTCATTGTGGAATTTTCGGTATAACGTTTTTTATACGAAGGTTCCGAATCTGAAATTTTTAGGGTGCAAATTTGAAATCCTGAGAAAACTCGCCAAAAAATTTCAGAACTTGGTTCGTAATATTTTCGGAGATATGATCTGTGGAAGGTAGTGCTTTTTCAGTCTCCCGAATTTCATCTCAAAGAGGTGATCGTGGGAAAAGATTCATAACCCTCTCTCTGAGCATCAGATTGGAGTTCTGTAAAAATTGGTCGCAAGAACACGGACTATAGTTTCTTGGCTATCAATTTCAGAGCCGAAGGACGAAACAGTGACACGTGGAAATTCGTACAAGCTCACTCTACTGAACTAGTCCATAATTAGGTCATTGTGGGAGACTGGACACAACTTTGTCTTGAAGAATCCAAATCAGGTCAGACCTGTGGCATTCGAAAGAGAATTCAGAGGGCTACGTCGGTACCGAAATTCAAATATTGAAGTGCTGCAATCACAGAGATAATCCAATTTCAATATCGAGCTCCTCAAAAGCAAGAAAAATGTGTGTAATTTATTTATTTATTTATTTTTTATTTTTTATTTTTGAATTGCATAAGTCTTGTTTGAAAAATCAATTTGAATTGATTCCAAGGGCATATTGTAGAATAGATATCAGTATTGGGTTCTAAAAGATGCCCCGTAAAAATAATTCAACGCCCATTAAACCTTCAGAAGGCTCTACTATGACTCATGAAGATGAAGAATTGCAACATGATCTATCAAAGTTACAAGAGAAAGTGCACCAAATTTCGCTCTCGCAAAGAGCAAAAAAAAATGAAATGGAAGTTTTGAAGAAAGACGTGGAAGCTAAGATGGATGGCATGGAAGCTGGCATGGAAGCTAAGATGGATGACATGAAAGACAACATGGAAAACATGAAGAATGATCTAAAAGAAGACATGGAAGGTTTGAAAAAGTTGATACAAGAAATGTTTCATAATGGTGAAAAGATAGTAGAAGAAACTCATGATGAGAACAAAATAAATGTTAATCGTGATTTCATAAACTCTAATTTTTGCGGGAAGAACCACCATATTCCAAAAATGGAGATGAAGAAGTTTGATGGAAAGGATCCTGTAACATGGATACTACAGATGGAGCAATATTTTGATCTCCATAACGTGCAAAACACACAAAAGGTATTCATTGCAACTTTACATTTAGAACAAAATAAATTTGTATGGTATCGATGGCTTTGTCCCCGTAAAAAAATTGTCACTTGGTCAATTTTTACGGAGGAAATGATAGCACATTATGAGGATACAAAGAGCAACACCTTCTTTAGCCAATTGATAAATCTCAAACAAAGGGGTTTAGTGGGGCAGCACATTGAGGACTTCCAAAAATTGAATATAAGGGTAACTGATATTCCAGAGGAACACAGGATTGATCTCTTCATAGGTACTTTAAAGGATAACATCCAACATGAAGTTTGCGTTTTGGAACTTGATTCATTGGAGAAGGCATTCAGGTTGGCAAGAAAAATTGAATGTAAAATTATGGCGACAAGGAAGCCTACCACTCACTTCTATAAAGAGGGAAGTGTTGCTACTCCTAGATTTCCACAACCTACAAGGTTGACACCACAACAATTGGAAGAAAAAAAGAGAAAAAGGGCTTTGCTACAGTTGTGATAGAAAATACACTAAAGGTCATAAGTGTGCTGAGAAGAAATTATTTTACATATATTGTGAAGAGGAAGAAGAAAATGAACAAGAAGAGGATATACACCAGGAACCAGCCATAGAAGGGGAAGAAATGAATCCGACCATATCATGTAATGCACTGGCAGGAATTACCACTCCTCAAACTCTCAAGATAGAAGGACATATCAAAAAGAAAAAGGTAATAGTGTTGATTGATTCGGGTAGCACCCATAATTTTATTCATTGTAAGGTAGCCAAGGAATTAAATTGTTTCCTATACCCAGCACCAGAATGTCAAGTGATGGTTGCAAATGGAGGAACTATAAATTTCTCTGGAAAATGCCATAATATCAAGCTAACCATGGGGAATATGTATTGAATATTCCAATGCTTTCCATTCCTATGGGAGGTGTTGATGTTGTACTAGGAGTACAATGGTTACAATCTTTGGGGACGGTAGCTTTTAATTTTCAAGAACTTTTCTTGAAATTTTTTTCAGAAGGAAAAGAAGTCGAATTACGGGGTATTGAAGGGAAGCCGGGAAGGATAATAAGCTCTAATGTCATGACAAAGCTTCTAAAGAAAGAACAACGAGGCGTAATTGCACAATTATGCTCACTAGAAGTTCCGACATCAAAATCATCTATTTCTGCAGATCTCCAGCAAGTCTTGGACAATCATTCCAAGGTGTTTGAAACTCCCAAGGACTCCCACCTATTCATGATCATGATCATGCTATTCATTTGATTCCAGGAAGTGTTCCTCCAAACATCAGGCCTTATAGATATCCTTACTTCCAAAAGAGCGAAATTGAACGTATGATTGCAGAAATGTTAGAGGCGGGTATAATTCAACCTAGTCAAAGTTCTTTCTCCGCTCCTGTAGTATTGGTACACAAGAAGGATGGATCATGGCGAATGTGTCCAGATTATAGGGAGCTCAATAAGCTCACCATTAAAGGTAAATTTCCCATTCCTGTGATTGATGAATTATTGGATGAATTACATGGAGCAATTTATTTTACCAAGTTGGATCTTCGTTCAGGATATCATCAAATTAGAATGAAGACTGAAGATATTCAAAAAATAGCATTTCGAACTCATGAGGGTCATTATGAATTTTTGGTCATGCCTTTTGGCCTTAGCAATGCACCTTCTACATTTCAAGGGTTGATGAATTCCATTTCAAACCCTTCCTTAGAAAATTTGTGCTAGTATTTTTTGATGATATACTAATCTACAGCAGGTCTTGGAAGGATCATGTTGAACATGTTGACAGGGTGCTCAAACTATTGCAGGAGAAACAATTAGATGCAAAAACATCCAAATGTTTCTTTGGAGTACAAGAGGTGGAATATCTGGGTCATATTGTATCTCACGAGGGTGTTAAAGTAGACCCTAAAAAATTAAAGCCATTAAGGAATGGAAAGTCCCCACAACCATAAAGCAGTTGCGAGGATTTCTCGGGTTAACAGGGTATTATCGCAAGTTTGTTAAGAATTATGGGAGAATAGCAGCACCTCTAACAACATTATTGAAGAAAGATGCATTTTCATGGACTCCTGAAGCGACTAAGGCCTTTGAACATCTTAAAGAGGCAATGTGCCTAGCACCGGTCTTAGCTACGCCAGACTTCACAAAAACCTTTATTGTGGAATGTGATGCCTCAGGAAATGGAATTGGTGTTGTTTTAATGCGGGAAGGAAGACCCATTGCTTTTGAAAGTCGTCCAATCAAAGGAAAGTATTTACAGAAACCTATTTATGAGAAGGAAATGTTAGCAATACTGCATGCACTAAAGAAATGGCGAACTTACCTAATGGGAAGACACTTCAAGGTAAAAATTGATCATGATAGTCTTAAATTTTTTTTGGAACAAAGACTATCTTCAGAAGAGCAGCAAAAATGGGTCACAAAGATGTTGGGTTATGACTTTGAAATAATCTACAAAAAAGGAAAGCTTAATGTTGTTGCAGATGCACTCTCAAGAAAGAATGAAGAGGTGGAAGCATTGCTTTGTGCCATTTCTATTATCCAACTAGATTGGATAACTGAGGCAAGAGATGAATGGAAGAAGGACAAAGATGTATGGACACTCATTCAAAAGTTGCAGCAAGATCCTAGTACATCTGATACATTTAGTTGGAAAAATGATTCCTTATGGTACAAATATTTCTTATATCTTTGTAAGAATTCCCAACTAAAACAAAAGATTCTTTTGGAATTGCACACTTCTCCTTTAGGAGGACACTCAGGATTTTTAAAAACTTACCACAGGGTGAAGAAAGAATTTTTTTGGGATGGCCTTAAATCTGATATTCAAAATTTTGTGGCGGAATGTTTGGTTTTCCAGCATAATAAAGTTGAGACAATTAAGACCCCGGGACTTCTACAACCTTTATCCATTCCAAGTCAACGTTGGGAGGAGATTTCAATGGATTTTATCACGGGTTTACCTAAGTCCGAAGGAAAGAGTGTCATCATGGTGGTAGTTGATAGACTTACCAAGTATGCACACTTTTGTGCATTATCTCATCCATTTAAAGCAAGTACAATTACTACTACATTTATGGATAGAATTCAAAAGCTACATGGAAGCCCAAGGGTTATTGTGAGCGACAGAGATCCCATTTTTACTGGAAATTTTTGGACGGAGTTATTTTCTTGTTTGAGTACTCAATTAGCTCATAGCTCATCTTATCATCCTCAATCTGATGGTCAAACTAAGATAGTAAATAAATGTTTGGAAGGATATCTTCGTTGTTTTGTATCCGATAAACAAACACAATGGGTCAAGTGGTTACCTCTTGCTGAATGGTGGTATAACACTTCCTTCCATACTGCAGCAAAAATGACCCCATTTATGGCACTTTATGGATATCATCCACCATTCATCACATCATCTTTAAGGGAAAATTCGAAGGTTCAAGCAGTGGAAGATCACATCGAGCATCAGCAAGAAGTTCTCCAACTCTTAAAGGATAACCTGAATTTGGCACAAAATCGAATGAAACAACGGGCATATCAACATCGCAGCGAGAGAAGTTTTGATGTAGGAGATTGGGTATTTTTACGGCTACAACCATACAAACAAATGTCCCTCAAGCAAGCTAAGAAGGATAATAAATTATCGCCAAAGTACTATGGTCCTTACAAGGTGTTGCAAAAGATTGGTACTATGTCATACAAATTGGAGCTTCCTGCTTCTTCACGAGTGCATCCAGTTTTCCATGTTTCATGCTTAAAGAAGGTTATAGGTGAAAATCTTCCAGTTCAAACAATATTGCCAGAACTTGATGAGGAAGGAAAAATCATATTGGAACCTGAAGCGGTCACGGAAACAAGAACTCGACAACTACGGAATCGATCAATTTCGGAGTATCTCATCAAGTGGAAGAACTTACCCACTAAAGATTCTACATGGGAGGATGAGAATTTTATACAGAAGCACCCAGAGCTACTCAAGCGTTGAGGACAACACTTTTTTGAAGGAGGGGCATGTTAGGTCCCTATATTACTAGTATAGTCCCTTATTGTTGTTAGTGTAACCCCCTTATTGTTATTATTGTACCCTTGTAACCCCCATTTTGTTATTATTGTGCCCTTAAATTATTATTGTTAGGTCAGCTAGGATTACATTGTGGCCCACTAGGATTACATTATGGTCCCATGGACTCCTAATATAGAAAGGAGGTTTTGTAAATTGTATCATCCAAGAATTTTTCATTTATGTAATGTATTGGAGGTTGCCCCCTCGAAGTGGCTTATTTCTAAGGCGTTGATATCTCTTTTCTTATATTTTTGGAGCTGGTTACACAACATTCAAAACAACTAGAAATGAAATTAGTACAACAATCTAAGGTAAATCACTGGGGGCCTTACAACCTTATTGATTAGGGATTCCAAAATTTGCAATTTTTGTGGTGGTTTTACCAATGGTTTAATCAATAAATGCAATACAAACAACAATTTAGTGAAGATATTCACTATCTAAATATTTTGATTTTTTGAAATATAAATTTTTTTTATTGGTTTTATATTTAATGCCAACTACAAATTTACAAAAAATACAAGGAATCTTGAGATAAAATTTTGTAAAGAAATTGATCACAAATTGTTAGAACAAGGATATGATCATTCTTCCACAAGATTCAAGGATGGAATTACGTTTCCTCTTGATTTGGTATGTCAATGTTTGAGGTTTTGGAATGCTAGGTTGAACACCAAGGATATAATCCTAACATCAAAACAAGACAAGTAATAGAAACGAAATCCTACTAGGAGGGCCTTCCAAGATGCGAATCATCTAACCAAGCAACCAACAACTATAGAAGATAAGGTTATTTACCTCTGGTTGGAAGAGTGAATCATGTCCCAAAATAAAACAACAATACCTTATATGAATTAAGAGAGTGTGAGATGAACCATAGACCTCATATTCCAAGACTTCTTGGATCAATTAGCTTAGCCTTGTAGTAATTATGTGCTGCTCCAAAAAATTGTCTTTGAAAAATATTTGATCAACCAAACAAAAGAAGTGAATTCACATGGAAACATTTTTGTTCTTGAAAAAATTCACATTGTATTAGATAGCTCAATTAGTTCACAATGATTTTCCATGGAGCAGAAGACCTATATTTATAAATGAGGCTCTTCAAAATATTCCCCTTGGTTTCCACAAAATAAGTAACTTTCTATCCACAAAATTCTTGGAGGCTAAGTTAACAAATTTAATTTTTAGATTTTACATTGAGTAGACCCCAAAAGAGGCAACATGCTACAACCAAGAGGTTAAAAAAGGCATTTTTGAGTCCTAATGACCAAACATTCCACTTTCTTTTTCATGGTTGGCTTGCTTGAAAAAATAGCTCTCCTTTGGTGATGCAATGACTTCATTTGACCTCCATTTGACCTCAAATATGATGGGGGTAAGGCTGGCCGCTAAGCTTGAGAGGACAACTTCATTGACTAGTCTTTTTTGGTTGAATTTGGATTAATTTCTCTTGAATTGCATCCTACCCTTGCTTTGGAGCTTCATACAACTTGTAGAAGACTTCAACCTATTGATTTTCCATGTCCAATAGAGTCTAGCACAATATTTATGAAAATATGATAATTACTTTTGATGTTGATCTTCTTTTAAATTATTCCAATATATCAATTCAAAAATTATACTTCATAAATTTAACCATACAAGAACAAAAAAACAATAGAGATCACAATGCACAAGAGAAGACATGATTTACCTTGGGAAAACCCACTAAGGGGAAAAACCCAACAACCTTTTCAATAGAGAAATTATTCTATTCAACAAAGGACACACCTAGACCTTTTAGTCATTAACTAGGTCACACCTGGTCAAACCCTCCAAGTCAATTCTCCCAACTGATCTACCCTTTGCTCTTACAGATTTTCCCCATAATTTCAACTCTACTGCAACTGCCAAATTCCTATAATTTCGACCCCCTGCAATTGCCCAAAATTTCAGCCCTTGAAACAAAAACTATCTAGGAATATGCGAGCTACAAAGAGAGAGAGACTATCCACATGTGCGAGCTTAAGAGAGAGAAAGAGAGATGCAATTCGTCCTTCCTTTCTTCCTCCTTGTCCTCCTTGTCATTTGTTTTCTTGTCTAGAAGATGCATTTTGAGAGAGATGTGAATTAGTACCTTGAGGAGGAGGTTGAGTAGCCTTTATGTTATGTTTTTCCTGGGTTGAATGGGTGTGACTTTCTCCATGTAATTCATCCAATAATTCATCAATCACAGAAATGGGAAATTTATCTTTAATAGTGAGCTTATTGAGCTCCTTATAATTTAGACACATGTGCCATGATCAATCCTTCTTGTGCACCAAGACTACTGGAGCAAAGAAAGAACTTTGACTAGGTTGAATTATACCAACCTCTAACATTTCTGCAATCATACGTTCAATTTCACTCTTTTGAACATAAGGATATTTGTAAGGCCTGATGTTTGGAGGAACACTTCCTGGAATCTAATTAATAGCATGATCATGATCACGAATAAGTGGGAGTCCTTTGGGAGTTTCAA
The DNA here is from genome assembly GCA_034641835.2 of Pinus albicaulis. Taxonomy (NCBI): domain Eukaryota; kingdom Viridiplantae; phylum Streptophyta; class Pinopsida; order Pinales; family Pinaceae; genus Pinus; species Pinus albicaulis. Next base: position 1,347,242,849 of record CM076572.1, on the reverse strand, counting down.
ACACCTTTGAATGATTGTCCAAGACTTTTTGGAGATCTGGAGAAATAGATGATTTTGATGTTGGAACTTCTAGTGAGCATAATTGTGCAATTACGCCTTGTTGTTCTTTTTCAGAAGATTTTTCATGACATTAGAGCTTATTATATTTCTCGGCTTCCCTGCGATACCCTGTAATTCAGCTTCCTTTCCTTCCGAAAAAAAATTCAAGAAAAGTTCTTGAAAATTAAAATCTGCCATCCCCAAAGATTGTAACCATTGTACTCCTAGTACAACATCAACACCTCCCATTGGAATGGAAAGCATTGGACTATTCAATATATATTCCCCCATGGTTATCTTGATATTATGGCATTTTCCAAAGCAATTTATAGTCCCTCCATTTTCAACCATCACTTGACACTCTGGTGCTGGGTATATGAAGCAATTCAATTCCTTGGCTACCTTATAATGAATAAAATTATGGGTACTACCTAAATAAATCAACACTATTACATTTTTCTTCTTGATATGTCCTTCTATCTTGAGAGTTTTAGGAGTGGTAATTCCTGCCAATGCATTACATGATATGGTCTGACTCATTTCTTCTTTCTCTAGGGTTGGTTCTTGGTGTATATCCTCTTCTTTTGAAGTTTCTTGTTCATTTTGTTCCTCCTATTCACAATCTATTTAACATAATTTCTTCTCAGCACACTTATGAACTTTAATGTATTTTATATCACAACTGTAGCAAAGCCATTTTTCTCTTTATTCTTCCAATTGTTGTGGTGTCAACCTTGTAGGTTGTGTAAGTCTAGGAGTAGCAACACTTGCATCTTTATAGATGTGAGTGGTAGGCTTCCTTGTCGTCATAATTTTACTTTTAATTTTTCTTTCCAACTTGAATGCCTTCTCCAATGAATCAGGTTCCCAAAGACGAACCTCATATTGGATGTTATCCTTTAAAGTCCCTATGAAGACATCAATCTTGTGTTCCTCTAGAATATCAGTTACCCGTATATTCAATTTTTGGAAGTCCTAAATGTGCTCCACCATTGAACCCTTTTATTTGAGATTTATCAATTGGATAAAGAAGGTTTTTCTCTTTGTATCCTCATAATGTGCTATCATTTCCTTCGTAAAAATTGACCAAGTGACAATTTTTTTACGAGAGCAAAGCCATCGATACCATACAAATGTATTTTGTTCTAAATGTAAATTTGCAATGCGTACCTTTTGTGTGTTTTGCACATTATGGATATCAAATATTGCTCCATCTGTAGTATTCATGTTATGGGATCCTTGTCATCTAACTTCGTCATATCGATCTTTGAAATATGGTGGGTCTTCAATTCAACATTAGATTTTATGAAATCACGATTAACATTTATTTTGTTTTCATCATGAGTTTCCTATACTACCTTTTCGCCATTAGGAATAATTTCTTGGATCAACTTTGTCAAACCTTCCTTCAAACCTTCCATGTCTATTTTTAGATCATTCTTCATGTCTTCCATGGTGTCTTTCATTTTTTCATCTATCTTAGCTTCCATGTCATCCACCTTAGCTTCCATGACATTCTTCAAACCATCCATCTTAGCTTCCACGCCTTTCTTAAAATCATCCATATGAACTTCCATGCCCTTCTTCAAACCATCCATATTATCTGCTACACCTTTCTTCAAACCATACATCTTAGCCTCCACGCCTTTCTTCAAAACTTCCATTTCATTTTTTGTTTCTCTTTGCGAAAGCGAAATTTGGTGCACTTGGTCTTATAATTTTGATATATCATGTTTCACTTCTTTCTCTTCATGAGTCATAGTAGAGCCTTATGAGGGCTTAATGGGTGTTGAATTATTTTTAAGGTCCAGTTTAGAACCAAATATTGATATCTATGCTTCAATATGCCCTTGGAATCACTTTAAATTGATTTTTCAAACAAGACTTATGTAATTTGAAAAAAAAAATACACCTTTTTCTTTCTTTTGAGGAGCTCGATATTGAAACTGGTGTACTCTTGAATTTCGGAACCCCGAGATTTATCTTCGGTCCGTTATTAGCCCTCTGAATCTTATTTCCAATGCCACAAGTATGACTTGATTTGGATTTTTCAAGGCAAAGTTATTCCTAATCTCCCGCAATGACCTAATTATGGACTCGTTCAGTAGAACGAACTTGTACGACATGCCACCTGTCACTATTTCCTCCTTTGGCTCTTCAATTGATACAAAGTAAACTATATTCCATGTACTTTCGGCCACTTTTTTACATAATTCCAATCCAATTCTCAGAGAGAGAGTTATGAATATTTTCCCAAGGTCGCCTCTTTGAGATGAAATTCGGGAGCCTGCAAAAGCCCTAACTTCCACAAACCATATCTCCGCAAAAGCCCTAACTTCCACGACGTTCATAAGGATTTCTTCGCAAATTCGGGAGCCTACAAAAGCCCTAACTTCCATGACGTTCATAAGGATTTATTCACAAATGGGATTTTTTTTATCTTCTGAACCTTCGTAGAAAAACAGTTATAGTGAAAATTCCACGATGACCTGTTTGAAGCAGCGAAACCCTATAATAAAAAGCTCTTATACCAAATGTTATGAAACCAGCTCGAAAAATAGAAGGAAAGAGAGATCAACGCCTTAGAAATCAACCACTTCGAGGGGGAAACCTCCTTTACATTACATAAATGAAAAATTCTTGGATGATTCAAATGAAAAAATCCCTTTCTATATATAGGAGTCCATGAGGTCACAATATAATCCTAGTATACCTAACAATAATAATGCAAGGGTACAAAAATAACAATAGTGGGGTTTTATGGGGCACAATAATAACAATATGGGGACTACAGGGGTACAAGAATAACAATAAGGTGGCTACACTAACATCAATAAGGGAATACACTAGTAATATAGGGATCTAACATTTTCTCAAGTTGAAAACTTTCTCTAAGAAAAAATTATCAAATCATCATCATCATCGTCATCTACCATCAACATTCGATAGTGGCCATAAATGGTGTGGTACCCAACCATGGATTATAATTAGCATATTAGGTCTCATTCTTCCAGAGTGATTAGTCCTCAAATCTCAAGGTCTCTCTCTAGGCCAAAATACTATACATAACTAGCAAGCACTCACTCACCCTTCTTGGGGAGCACTCTGGGCCAAGACCTCACTCAACCCCTCCTTGGTTAGTGATCGGGTATAGATGCTGAAAAACCTCACTCTACCCCTCCCTGGTGTGTGATAAAGTCTAGATGCTGAAAGACCTCACTCCACCCATCCCTGGTGTGTGATCGGGTCAAAATGATGAAGGAACTCACTCCACCCTTCCTTAGTGTGTGATCGGGTCCAAACCTTACTCAACCCTTCCTAGCGAGTTATTGGGTCTCCTCACTGAGATACACTTACTCTACCCTACTTTGTGAGCATTCTGGGTCTCTCAGACCATTCTCCCCATCGAGAGAATTTCCATCTATGTTGTTTCCATATCAACATTCCTTCTCAACGAGAGGGGTAATTTCCATAATCCCCAGAGTGTCTTTTAAGTACAAAAAATTCTCTCTGGGAAACAACTTTGTCATAATATCATTTGTTCTCTCATCAGTGGAGATGTACTTCTCTCCTCTATACTATGTCATGGATGTAGTGGTACTTGATCTCAATATGTTTGACTTGTTATGGAACACATGATTCTCTGAAAGCTTCACACAACTTTGATTATCACAATGTATCATTGTCAGTTCTAACCCTTGGTTGAATAATCATGAAAATAACTTTCGAAGCCACACTACTTTTGTACAAGCCTCTCTAGTTGCGATGTACTTTTTTTCTGCAATGCTAAGTGCAAAAAAACTTTGCTTCTTGCTCATCCAAGATATCATAAGGTAGTCCACACTGAAGCATACCCTCAAGGTACTCTTCCTGTCATTAACACTTCCTACCCAGTCGACATATGTATATCCTTCAAGTTGTACATCCTTGTTTGCAACATATCTCAACCCATAGTTCACAGTACCACGTAGATATCTCAAAATGTGCTTTGTTGCAATCTAATTCTATGTTTGGGTTCCACCTGGAATTGGCTCAATGTGTTCACTGCAAAGAAAATGTCCAACCTAGTGTTAATAAAATACATCAATGAGCCAATCAATTGTTGATACATAGATGGATATACCAAGAGAGACTCAAAGCCTCTCAACTTCTTCAATTTAGTCACCATGGGAGTAGCCATGGATTTACAGTCCATCATGCCAAATCTCTAAATTATCTCAATAAAATACTTTCCTTGACTAAGGAAATCATCTTCAGGATTTTTCCATACTTCCAATCCCAAGTTATAATGCATCAGACCAAGATCCTTCATATCAAACTCAGAAGCCAACTTCTTCTTGCAATGAATAATGAGAGGCTCAACACCTGTCAGAAAAAAGTCATCAACATATACTAATAAAATCATAGGTGTATTATTCACAACCTTGAAATAAAGGTTTGGATCAACATCGCTCTTGGTAAATCCTAGTATCGTTAAATAGTTATCAATTCGAGCATACCAAGCTCTTGAAGCTTTCTTGAGTCCATATAAGGCCTTCATTAACCTACAAACATGAGATTCCTTTCCATGCACCTCAAACCTTGAGTATTCTCTATGTATACCTCTTCCTCAATCGCACCATTGAGGAAAGTAGTCTTTACATCCATCTAATGTAAATTCCATCCCAAGGAAGAAACAAGAGATATAATAAATCTAATCGAGTTGTACCTGGAAATTGGAGCAAAGGTCACATCATAATCTTCTCCCTCTTTCTAGGAGAACCCTCTAGCCATGAATTGTGCCTTGTATTTGTAGAAATTATACAATATGCATGTATATCTTGGATTCCCCCGATCTAACAATTTTCTAAAGTTAAATACTGAATCGCTTCTACAAATCTTTGCGGAATTAAAAACACAATCGCCAATTACATAAGTATGAAGAAAGATCAATCACACACAACACAGATAATTTCCAGATGAAATATTACAGCTAAAAAGTACTAAAAACCCCACTATCTTCTATTTTATATTATATCATGTATCATGAAACAACTACATATGAAACTCTTCTCACAAGAGCTCTCAGTACATCAACTAATTTTGATCTCACACTGTCATACAAAAATTGGCAAATCCCTTAGCCAATTTACTGCCTCTAGACAAGCTGCTTTCACTACACAATCCCTAAATTGATACAATTATGCCTTTCTTGACTGCGCAAGTATCATGGGCACATCCAATGTGTGTGTTATTGCATGTGTGCAACCGGATTGTGTCACAAGTGATAATATACTTCCCTTTCACCTAGAACCCAACTGGGTCTCCACTAGATCTGACATGCATGCAACTAATATTAGTAAATCCTCAGTTGCATGTGATATCATTGATTGTGAATTAATTAATATATCTCACTAGTGTATCTTCAGTTACAACTAGCACAACTGAGTTTAACTCACTTAACTGAGTTAAACTATTTACAACTTGCACCAACTCATGCACAACTGCACTTCCAACTCTATTACAACTAGAATTACTCTGTATGTCCCACCAACCAACCTATAACTTGAAATTCACTTAACTAACTGATTTTCCACTTCAGTTAACTATTTTCAAGTCCACATTGAAAATAGATTACAGTTTAATGTCCATCTAAATTAATGGATAACAAAAATAGACATGCACCTAAAACTATCCTATGGGCCCTAATGTAGGTGCTTAATTTTCACTAGGATCATGGGTGCCAAAAAAATTTCTTGTTGAATCTCAACACTCCCTCTCAACAAGAAAGGGATTATCCTTCACCTTGATATCGTCTCTATGGTATTTGAATTTGCTCCGGGTGAGCGTCTTCGTCAGAATATCTACATCCTGATCTTCCGTGGGAATGTACTGAAGCAACATGATTCTCCTCTACACACAATCTATGACATGATGGTACCAGATATCTATATGCTTGGACCTATCATGAAACACAAGATTAATCGAGAGTTTAATGCAACTCTGATTATCACAATGAATCATTGTTGGATCCATCTAAGAACCAAAAAAACCAATCAAGATCTTTCTCATTCAGATAGCCTCACATGCAGCTTGAATTGTTTCCATGTATTCCACTTTTGCTTCACTGAGTGCCACGGATCTCTGCTTCCTGTTGTACCAAGAAACAATTGTAGATCCAATGCTAAAGATCCCCCCTGATGTGCTCTTTCTGTCTGATGGAATTCCAGCCCAATCTGCATCTGTGAAGCCATGCAACTTCACTCCATCCGTTCTTCTGTACCATAGACATGGGTATCTCAAGACATGCTTCCCCTCCTTCCAAAAGAGCTTGGTAGGCTTAACCATAGCTTGAATTAGCTGGTTATCTACATAGAAAATGTCAGGTCTCGTGTTCACTAGATACATTAGCGAACCCACTAACTGTTGATAGACAGTAGCATCCACTGCCTCTCTAGAAGTAGCATCCTCTTTCCTCCAGTTTCCTGGAAGAGGATTATCCATGGGTTTACATCTCTCCATGTTAAACTTACCTAGTATATCCTTTGCATACTTTCCTTGAGACACAAAAATTTCATCATCCCGTTGCCATATTTCCAATCCAAGGAAATAATGCAGGAGGCCCATATCCTTCATTTCAAACTCCCTTGCAAGATCCTCCTTGCATGGGTGTATCAGTTGCTCATCACCAGTTAAATTTAGATCAACATAATAAAGAACAATTATCAATATCTTACCCTCAACCACGATTTGGTACAGGTTTGCATATGATTCACTTTTGGTGAGGCCCAGTCCAGTGAAATAACTGTCTATTTGAGTGTACCAAGCACGAGGTGTTTGCTTCAGCCCATACAACACTCTTTTGAGTCTGCACACATGCGACTCGTTGTTGAAGATCTCAAAACCTTTAGGCTGCTCTATGTACACCTCTTCCTCAATGATCCCATTGAGAAACACAGTTTTCACATCCATCTGATAAAGGCGCCAACCCATCTATGCTGAGAGTGAAAGGATGGTCCTTATGGAAGAGTACCTTGCGACAGGTGCAAAAGTCTCATCATAATCTATCCCCTCGATCTGTGAGAAACCCTGGGCCACAAATTATGCCTTGTATTTCTCCACACTCCCATCAACAGCTTGCTTTACCTTGTAGATCCATCTTGAACCTACCACTGATCTATCAATTGGTCTTGGTGTTAGCCATCTATAAATTTTTCATATACTATGATGGCTAAAACAGGTCTATTAGTCTTCAAGAAAAAAATTTCAAGCAAATCTATGACTTCTTGAAGCCTTTCCATGTCCATTTGTCCAAAGGGTCCATCTCACTGATGTCTTCATAAAGCCCTACTGTTGTCTTGAAGAAAACTGCTTTGAACCCCTCTTCCATTCATATTTTCTTGTTAAAATCCCCCCACTTTTGTCAAAATTCCCTTTAAAAGCATATGAGTCCCCTTTATTTGGTTTTAACCCCCTCTTTATATCTATCAGAACCTTTAAAAAACTTCAAAAAACCCCTTTTTAGGCCTAATTCCGCTCCCATTATAACATTGGGCCTTAAGCGCTTTTTGGCTTAAGCCCTAGCCCCTTTCGTCATATGACCCTGCGCCCTGCAACCAAGTGCTAAGCCCATCGGCTATCGGCCATCGCAGTTCCCGTTTCCTTTTTCCCCTTGCATTTTCTTCCGCTGATGGCCGATCCCCCGAGTAAATCTCAACCGTTGATCGCAAACATCTGACGGTTCGCGCTCCATCGCAAACCACAAAAGGTCACGCCCGTGCTCCTTATCTCCGTCGTTGATCTCGTTTTAGATCGGACGGTCCACGCTCAATCGGCCCTCGCCTCATCGCAATTTTTCCATCCCTCTGACCCCTCATCCAACATCTTTAATCTTCGATCTCCCGATTCAATCTAGACCGTCCATTCCTCCTAGATCAACGGCGCAGGTTCACTGCGGGGGCATCCGACCAAAGTGGCCCGTACTCCCCAGTCCACCCTCAGTTAATATCCACCGTTGATTTTCTCCTGATCCAACAGCCAGTATTTCCCCATTCACTGCGGAGGCACCCGACCCGCAAACCTTTCTGTACTCCTCGGTCCCCTCATAGTTGTTCTCAGCCATCGATCTTCTCCAGATTCGACGGCCATCGGCTCTCCTCCATTTCCTCAATTCCTCATCCATGTTCTCCCCCCCATGATATTTCTTGACCGTCAATCCCATCAATTCGATGGCTCCTGCTAGCCCACAGATCAGAAACCTGCCCGACAGCTTTTCACTACTTGGAAAAAATATTACGTCACCCCTCTGGCCTACCACCCACTATTCCAAACACCATCCAATCCCTGTATGCCACCTGTCCTCTACTATTCCCCTCTGCTGCGCATCTTCCCCAATCGCGCTTCACCTCCACCGTGGATCTGCCCCCCCCAGATCCAACGGCCCAGAACTCTTCGCGCCCTAGCCCCACTCCATCTTCTCCCTGTGCCTTGGTGTTATATCGCGCAATGCATGGACCGTCAATCTGCACGTCTCCTCGCAGATCGGATGGCCAGGATCTTATCACGCACAAAATCTTCCACCCCCCCTTCCGTGCATTTTGAATGCGAAATAGGCGTTTTTAGAGGGATACAAATCAACCTCTAAACCTTATTGCATTTCCCTAGGGAAAAACCACAAACTGCCCATCGCTTTCGCGAAAACCATTTATGGTTTCGCAAAACCTCTTTTTCATATTTCGCGCCATAATCCCGTTTAAACCTTTCTCTACCTGGTTTCCACCATGAAAGCTCACCTCAACTGTAGTTTCCCTCCTCTACATCGCTCCTCTGCCTCCGCCAAAGCTCTCTGAAGCAGTTAATCCACATCGCGCAAGTTTTTATAACAAATTTTGGTTTGTGCAGTTTTAATAGAGGTTGTTCGTAAAAGCCGTCCCATAGTCAAGAAACGTTGACAGAGGCCAAGGGTGACGATCCTCTGTGGCCTAGCTAATACAGAAAAGGGACAAAAGGATATGATTTCCATGTTTTAGTCGATAAATCATGATATCGAATTTTCAATCAAACCCTCCAGTATGCCAAGGAACCCTTGCAAAAGCAGAGGTTAGCATGAATATTAAGGATAAAGCACAGTCAAAGATGAATTAATGAAAGAAAAATACAGTTAGCAAAGGACCAAAGTAGAAAGATGATAGAGAAGGCCTAATTCATGATCGAAGTGACCAATCAAGATAAATCACCCAATGGAATGCTTCGAATGACACATCACTGAAGCAGTTACTCCTCTAGAAAGCAAAAAGGACACCTGCAGTGTACTCTACCTTTCAAAGACACCTTGATAGCCATCCTGATGATAAAACCATTTCAAAACTGTCAGAACAGTTATTGCATAGTCATGGGAGGCCTCAAAACTGAAATATGACAGTTACTTGTCTCAGAGGTCAAATAGAGTACTTCGGCCACAATTATCTTCAAAGAACACACTTCAGAGTTATTACCAGCCTACCAGATATGCCTCAAAGATAGGAAAAACTACTAAAATTGTACAATCAGTTAATGCAATGGTCATTAAGTAGAATGGGCATTCGAATACCTCTCCCACTCTGTCTTAACTGATATTTATGACCCTTCCTTCAACACTTTTCCTCTCTCACCTATATGTATTCACAGAAAAATCATTGTAAAAGGTTGGAAAATTGTTAATTGTTGAACTGTTATTGAGTAAGAGTTGCTGAGTAGTTGTAATATAGTAGGCTGGGAAGAGAAGTATCAGACTGTAGAAAGCTATTGGACTCAAAGTATGTAATTGGTTTTGGACATCAAATAGAGAAGTAGATTCAGTAGATCCTGATCTAAATCATTGGTGATGTTATTCTTACTGTAATTGTTATTCTCCTTATGTTTCCACTGTGTTCATATTCTCTGATAAAGAACAACAAATATAGATTAGGATTTACTTCTAAAAGTACCCTAATTTTGACTGATAAGCTTTATATTTATGTTTTCTTCTAAATGTGTGTTTGGGAATGATTTCAATAGAGTATAACCAATAAAGGAATGTTGGTGAGCCCATGTCTTGCTGAGTAGAACTTGAGATGTTCTTGAATGATCTTTTCACTTCATGCTAAGTAGAGTCCTAATCAAGGAAGTTTATGGTTAGCCCTGTCCCTTGTTTAGTCTTAACAGTTGTTTTGAAGATTTCCCTTGAGAGTATGCCGAAAGCAAGATAGGTTAAAAGTCATTATCTGATCTTAGACTACCCTTTGTTTTCTTATATGTTTTCTATTCTTAAGAGTATGCCAAAAGAAGGATAGGTTAAAAGTCCTTACCTGATCTTAGGCTGCCCTTTGTTTCCTTATATGTTTTCTCCTTTCACCACACTTCTTAATGTTCCATACCACAAACTCAACTTAAAATATCTTCTGATATAGATGACTTTCCCTATGAAAAACCTTGAATAGTTGTTGTGCAAGTAAACCCTTTTATGACTCCATAGCCCAATAGATTGACACTTTTTCTTAACCTATCTTCCCATGCTGAAATATCCTTCAATTTATTCTCTCCTTCACACTTCACATGAACTTCTCTATTAATGATCCCCAACCAACAAACAAACAAATCCCTTGTACTTCATAAGTAGCATAACATTGTATCATAAGCCTTAAAGTATATCATTCTAAAACACATATAGAGAGATCCCTCTCTGAATCTGGGAGAGCTATATCCTAGGATTCCAAAGTGGTTCTGATGTTGCCTTGTCATTTGGTATGTCAATCTGCCAAATCACAGGACCCCAACATAATGGCAACTCCACTGGGGAATTTTGAAAGGTTTAGGGAAGTCTAAGTTTGTTTATCACTCAGAATCCCACCGTGATCACCAACATAATGGCGACTCCACTGGGGACTTCTGAATAAATTGCATCTTAGACATCCTTAAGAGCTTAGAAGACCCACAAGAGCCTTAGATTGGTATTTAATTATTGATGGTGGACAACAAATCATCTTAAAACATTTGAAATCATCCACCTGGCAACTCCACAAATCCTAAAAGACCAAAATACTCCACTGGTGATCAGTAGGCCTACTGATTACCCCTGGTTTCACAAAGACTCCACTGGGACAACCCATACTACCACTAAAACATCGTGCACACCCATGATTAGGAAACTCTGAGGATTAAGTTTTATTTGTTAAAGACTAGTTTGCCTCTAAATATTGTCATATCTGGCTAACTTTCTTTTCTTTGGGTCTAAATCTTAGCATACTGGCTTCAAAAAGAATTCATACCAGAGCCTATCCTGACCCAAATCCTCCTAAGATATTTGATAATCCAGAAAGCATTCTTAGGAATTCTCCTACATCTAGGGATCAAATTATTGTTAGACCCATTCATAGAGCTAACTCCGTGCCTGAAGTCCTTACAGTTCTATTAGATACCCAAGTCGACTTACCCTTTTCAGGAAGTTTACCAAGAACCAAGTCACTTAGTGGTATAGATCAGACAGACTTTGACCCTCCGAGTTCACCACAACATAGTGGCCAACATATTAGCAACAAAGAAACCCCTCCATCCACACCTCCTAATCTTCATTTCATTCATAACTTTGGTTTCTCTCACCCCAAATCTGCTCAACAGTCTCTTGCTGGTACAAGAACTTTTGTCATCCATATACCCACTGTTCAAACCACTCCATTCCTCCCACAAAATTCTATCATGGCTACATGGTATGCTCCTCTAGTCCTTCCTCTACCTTTAGCTGCCTTACCACAAGGTTATTCAACCACTATTCCTTTATATTATGCCAGCAGTTCCACTACTAATTCACAACATGTGGACAAAATGAATGATTACTTTGATAGGAATGAAATAGGTGATAAGACTGTTAAACTCAGATTGTTTACTCAGATTTTAGGGGGAGAAGTAAGAAAATGGTTCAAAAGCTTAACCCCATAGAGCATAAACAATCTTCCTGCCTTTCATCAACTATTTCTGAACAAATGGGAAATTAGGAAGAACCCTCTCCAAATACTTTCAGATTACAACAACCTCAAGAGAAACACTGGGGAAAGTGTTCAAAATTATTGCACTAGATTTAATAGTGTTTATAACGCACTACCCCCAGATTTGAAACCTCCACAAGGCTCAGATTTGGCCAAATTACCTGAAGGATTTGATCCCAAAATGGCCTATTAGCTAAGAGAAAGGGATCCCTTAACTTTAGAAGACATGCAGAAGGGAGCTCTTAGTGTGGAAGCAAATCTGATTGAGAAGAGATATAGGTTGAGAACGGAGAAAATATTAACATATAGAGATGACACTACACCTTCCGCGTCTGACTCAAGGTTAGACTATCTAGCCAAGGACATGGAAAGTTTAAAAAGAATGATGGAGAGGATGGTCATCCAAACAAATGCTCAGAATAGGAAGCAGCCTCAAAATCAGAACCAGAACTTTAGGAGAAACCCCCCTTAGACTAGACAAAGAGATACTGATCAACAAATCAGACCTCTATTTCAAGAAAATTATGTTGATGAAGATGAGGGAATGATAGAAGAGCTAGAGGGAACTAATATAAACATGCTGGGAGTAAGTAATGAAGACCCTGCCTTTTTCACAAGGGATTATCATGCCACATATACATATGATGATAATGAAGGATTAGAATTTGAAGACTATAGGCAAGGCTTTGAGAATGCCATCATGGAGGACCATAGACAATATGACCTCCGGAGAAAAAAGAACCAAGAAACTCCCCAAACAAAGACCTCTGAAAATTTTGTTAAAAACAGATTTGAAAGGGTGGTCAGAAGGGCTGCTGAAAAAAACAAAACAACAACTAAAAGATTTGGTAAAAACAAGGGGAAAAGCACTCAAACCACTGATAAAAGTGTTGACCCTAACATCACTAGCACTTCAGCTAGTACCCCTGTAAAAACAGTTTTAACTGATGTACATAGTAAAAACCAGCAAGCTGAGTTTGCTGATAAGTTAGTGACTAACAGGACCGATTTAAGCCTTTCAAAGAATCAGTTCCCATTCAATTTGGAAAGTGAAATTGCAAAAATCAGGATCTCTGTCCCCCTCACTGAGTTAGTCACTCAAGATGTATATAAATTTCAGGTGTTAAAAGATTTGAACATAGAAGAAAATAATGACTCTGTCAACCTAATGATGATCAACCATCCCTTTTATTTGGTCCTAAAATTGAGGGAAAATTCCAAGAAGGAGTGTCCCTCCTTTCTATGTCAGTTTGAATATCCATGATAATATTTTACACAATGCTATGCATGATTCAGGGGCTTCACATAACCTCATGCCCAAAGTAATCATGGAGAGATTAGCTCTTGAGATAACCAGAACCTATAAAGATTTGTATTCTTTTGACTCCAGTAGAGTAAAATGCTTAGGCCTGATCAAAGATCTTTATGTAAACTTGACCCAAATCCCAGCCAAATGCATAGTGATGGATGTGGTAGTGGCTGATGTGTCCCCCAAATATGGCATGATTCTTTCAAGATCATGGGGTGCTAAACTTCAAGGTACCATGCAAATGGACATGACATATGCAACCATCCTTGTCTTTAGTCAACTTAGAAGACTTTATAGGGAATCACACATGAAATTTATGGTGAGTAGTCAAGAAAAATTAGAAAATTCCCCTCTTTACTCTATCCATACAGACCTGGATTCATTCATTATTTACAATGATGAAAGCTTTGATGAGCTAGAGTTGGAAAGTGAGCAATCACCCAACATAACATAAAACATAGGAGGAGAGGATAGGAAGGGAGAGGCTCTCAAACAGTTTGCCAAATTTGAAGATTATAACAAACAAAACATAAAGTATGAACAACCCACTGCCCACCAGCTTAGTGCAAATCATGAGAGTCAAGAAGAAAGGCCTCAACTCCATGAAAATGTTAAAGAGAAAGACCAACATAAACATGCTGCAGAACCCATAGAACTGCATAATGACAGTTAGAACACACAGGAAAAAGGGGACAGTAATGAAAACAACAACAAGTTCGAAACTATCCCTCTTTGGAGTATGAGTTTTGATGGGTCTTGTAATAGAACTGGTGCAGGAGCAGGTGTGTGGCTTCACAACACAGAGAACAATTACGGTGAAAGCCATTCATACAAGTTAAAATTCCAATGCACAAATAACATAGCAGAGTATGAAGCACTCCTCTTAGGACTACAGTTACTGAAGAAATTAGGAGCCAAGAGGATAGGTGTTCATGGAGATTCTGAACTGATCATTAGGCAGATAAATGGAGAGTACATTGCCAAACATCCAAGACTAAAAGCCTATAGAAATTATGACATGGACCTTTTGAAAACTTTTGAGGAATATGAACTTGTTTTTGTCCCTAGAAACCAAAACATTCTTGCCAATGGTTTAGCTTGTGCTGCCAGTTCATGTCAAAGACCCTATGACAACAAATAGTTCATAGTCCAAGTGAAATATAGAGCAGTTGTCCCAGAAAATGAAAAGTATTGGCAGGTATTTGAGGGAGATAAACAGATAGAGGATTTCTTGTAATTCAGAAATGAGTTTGAATTGCCAAATTCAGACTCAAAGTATGATAAAGATTGTCTTGATGAGGAACAACTTGTTGAAAAGGAACCTCCTCCCATTACAGAAATAAATCTGCTAACCAAAGAGTTCTAAAATCAAACAGAAGAGTACATAAACTCAGGAAAAGAAGACATAGAGGTACTACAGTCTAAATACAAAGGCTTACCCAAAGGACTAGCACCTCTAGAAGACTTGTTTGATTTTAACGATGTTTCCAAGAAACCAAAAATAGAACCCACTGACTCTGATATTGAGGAATGCAATATAGGCAGTAAAGACAAGCCTAAAATGATCAAGTTATCTAAAACATTGCCAGCTCACATGAAACTGAAATACATTGAGTTGTTTAAAGATTTTTCTGATGTATTCACTTGGAGCTATGAGGATTTAAAGGCATATGACATAGAAACCATTCAGCACAAGATACCACTTAAAGAAAACTAGAAACTGTTTAGGCAAAAATTACACAGAATAAACCCTGTGCAGTTACCTCTGGTCGAGAAAGAAATTAGGAAAATGTATGATGCTAGAATTATTGTTCCTGTGAGATACTCAAAGTGGGTATGTAATCTTGTAGCTGTAAGAAAGAAAACAGGAGAATTAAGGCTCTGTATTGACTTTAGGAACTTGAACAGAGCCTTATTAAAGGAAATCTATCCCTTGCCTAAAATGGAACACATCTTACAAAGGGTATTTGGTTCCAAGAGGATTTCTTTGCTAGATGGATTTCCAGGATATAATCAGATATTGGTACTTCCTGATGACCAAATGAAAACAACCTTCACTACTCCTTGGGGCACTTTCATGTATGTGAAAATGCCTTTTGGATTAATGAATGCGGGTGCCACCTTTCAATGAGACATGGAAATTGATTTCTTAGAAGAAATAGGCCAGTTCATTGTGATTTATTTAGATGACATTACAGTCTATTCCAAAACAGATGAAGAACACCTAGTACACCTAAGAAAGGTCTTTGAGAAATGTAGAAAGTTTGGTCTATCCTTGAATCCCAAGAAGACATTGTTTGGGCTCCAAGAAGGTAATATTCTTGGTCACATCATATTTGAAAAAGGGATTAAAATAGACCCAAAAAGGGTTGAAGGCATATTGCAGATCAGTCACCCCAGAAACATCAAAGAACTTCAATATTTTATTGGAAAGATTAATTTCTTAAGAAGGTTCATACCCAACCTGGCAGAACTCCTTAGGAACATGACAAACATGTTAAAGAAAGAGATAGG
The DNA here is from genome assembly GCA_034641835.2 of Pinus albicaulis. Classification (NCBI taxonomy): domain Eukaryota; kingdom Viridiplantae; phylum Streptophyta; class Pinopsida; order Pinales; family Pinaceae; genus Pinus; species Pinus albicaulis. The sequence continues at coordinate 1,347,227,009 of CM076572.1, read as the reverse complement.
AGTTAAATGGACCTTAGAAGCAAAGAAATCCTTTGTGATGGTTAAACATGCACTTACCCAAGCACCGGTTCTTATAAGTCCTGATTTCACTAAGGACTTCCTCATATTTTCGTTTGCATCAGAACATATTGTGGCCGATGTCCTATTACAAAAAAATACGTAAGGACAAGAGCAGCCAATTGCATTTTTCAACAAGGCATTAAGAGATGCACCTTTGAAATATAGTATCATGGAAAAATAGGCCTATGCATTGGTCAAAGCCTTGAAGGATTTCAAAGTTTATATCTTACACTCTCACATTATTGCATTTGTGCCTCATGTAGTGGTAAAAGACATTTTGTCACAAGACCCCGATGGCAAAAGAGGAAAGTGGATTGTTGTGATACTGGAATATGATTTGGAAATTAAACTCACTAAACTCATCAAGGGTCAAGGCCTAGCACAATTAATGGCTGAATCTAACTTGCAAGCACTTGACATAAACATGATAAATGCATTAGATGGATGGAAAGAATTACCAGCCCCACTTATTGAGGATCATTTCCTCAATTCATCTTGGTATGCTGATATTCTGTATGCGCTTACTAATCTCAATGCCCCTCCTGATATGTCTAAAATAAAGGCAAGATTCTTGAAGTTAAAGGCTACTAATTACTTAATTTTAGATAAATTTTTATTTTGGAAGAATTCCAGTGGTTTATTGCTTAAATGTTTGCCTGAGATTGATGTAGATAGGATCAAGCATGAGTTTCATGAAGGAGAATGTGGAGGCCATCTCTATTAGAAAATCACTGCTAATAAAATCCTTAGAGTTGGTTATTACTGGCTTACCCTCTTTCAAGATGTCCACAAAATGATAGTTGCCTGCCACAAATGCCAATTCTTTGAATGCAAGAGAAAACTGCTTCCCTTACCCTTACAACCAATCACTTTTGAAGCTCCTTTTCAACAGTGGGGCCTAGACTTCATTGGGGAAATCCATCCTGCTTCATCTTCCCAACATAGATGGATACTTACAGCCACTGATTATTTCACCAAATGGATAGAAGCCATACCTTCTAGGAATGCCACAAACTCAGTTATCATAAAATTCCCTGAAGACCATATCCTGTCTAGATTTGGCTGTCCTAGGAAAATTATCACTAACAATGCTGCTGCATTTGGTTCTAAAAAGATGGTTGATTTTTGTCACAGATATTAGATTGTGCTTGGTCATTCCACAACTTATTACCCTCAAGGTAATGGACTGGCAGATTCTTCTAATAAGAGCCTGATAAACATAATAAATAAGTCGCTGGAAGAAGATCAGAGGTCATGGCAGAACACGCTGGTACATGCTTTATGGGCAGATAGATTGAAAACAAAGAAATCAATTGAAATGTCTCCCTATCAGCTGGTTTATGGAGCAGATGCAGTTTTTCCTATCAGTTTAGGAGTGCCAGTGATGAAGTTGGTCCAAGAAATACAATCAGAGGAAGATAGCATGATGAGAAGGATAAATCTGACCATACATCTTCAGCAAACCAGGGAAGAATTTTATAATGGAGCACAGAAAATACAAGAGAATATCAAAAAGTTGTTTGATAAGAGGGCAAAGGCAAATGATTTCAAAATTGGTGACAAAGTACTCAAATGGGATTCCAGGAGAGAAGATAAGGACAAACATGGAAAGTTTGACAATTTATGGCAAGGTCCCTACATCATTCAATCTGCCATTGGTCATAATGCATTTTTTCTACAAGGTATGGATGGCACATAACTGTTTGGGGGTCCTGTCAATGGCATGATGCTCAAGCATTATTTCTGTTGAACTCTCAGTTTAAAGCTTTCATTTTCCATTGTAAATATCATTTCTTTATTTTGTTTTGAAAAATTGAAAAATACAAAAACAATAAAAAAGAAAAACAGGGAAAATATAAAATAAGAAAGGTACAACCCCATACCAAAAAAAAATAAAAAGAAACCCTGAAAGTGTGCAAGCTTAAATGTCACTACTTGAAAGAACATTGTTATTTAGTCATACATCCTAATCATGACTAGATAGATTTCAATTTACTACTGATAGGTTAGTGAAGAAGATTTTCCAAATCATGAAATCTTGGCTTATTAGTAGGATAGATTAGGGTAGAAAAAGAATTGGTTCTAATATGTTCAAAATCTGAACCAAAGAATCAACAGAAAAGAATGGCTCTAATCAGATCAAAACCTAAGCCAAAGATACAAAGAATACTGGTTCTAACATGCTGAAAAATTGAACCAAGTAAAGAAGAAGAAGACAACTAAAAAAAGGTCAAAACCAGAGATGAAAGAAAGAATGAAGGATGTTTGTAATTTTCAGATATTAAGCCTTCATAGTTTTGTTTTAATTTTCTGCAAATAAGTCTATGTGCAACTGGTTTCTTTTGCCATGGACACTACATCAAATCAGACAGCTTAATCCTAGTTTGACTATGTTTTCAATTTCGGTTTAGAATGTAGAGAATGCAGATCTGTCAGACAGTTTAATCCTAACAGATAGTAGATTAGGTAGAGAAGCTATGAGTTCAACTGTTTAATCTGAACTCATGGAAGTTATAAGGGTAGATTTAGATTAGTTTTCTTGCTTTCAATAAAAGAATAAAATGATGTTGAAAGGGTTTGCAAGTCCAAGTGCACCCTGTTGAAGAAAAAATGTTAGGAAGGTAGGCTGTGTAGGTAGTTGTTTGGGAGAAATTGATTTGTTATGATGTAATGATTATCATATTTTCAAGCAGCAAGATCAAAGAAGAAAGCGGATGGTCAAAGTGCAGGACATTGATCTACATTCCAGAGATAAAATTTCTAAGGTTCTTGACACCTCCAGGGAGCTGCCATCCCCAAGTGGAGCCGCTGTTAGCCATCTATAAATTTTTCATATACTATGATGGCTAAAACAGGTCTATTAGTCTTCAAGAAACAAATTTCAAGCAAATCTATGACTTCTTGAATCCTTTCTATGTCCATTTTTCCAAAGGGTCCATCTCACTGATGTCTTCACAAAGCCCTGCTATTGTCTTGAATAAAACTGCTTTGAACCCCTCTTCCATTCATATTTTCCTGTTAAAATCCCTCCACTTCTGTCAAAATTTCCTTTAAAACCATATGAGTCCCCTTTATTTTGTTTTAACCCCCTCTTTATATCTATCGGAACCTTTAAAAAACCTCAAAAAACCCCTTTTTAGGCCTAATTCCGCTCCCATTATAACATTGGGCCTTAAGCGCTTTTCGGCTTAAGCCCTAGCCCCTTTTGTCATATGACCCCGAGCCCTGCAACCAAGTGCTAAGCCCATCGACTGTCGCCCATCGCAGTTCCCCATTTCCTCTTTCCCCTTGAATTTTCTTCCGCCGATGGCCGATCCCCCGAGCAGATTTCAGTCGTTGATCACAACCATCCGACGGTCCGCACTCCATCGCAAACCGTAAAGGGTCATGACCGCACTCCTTATCTCCGTCGTTGATCTCGTTTTAGATAGGACGACCTGCGCTCAATCGGCCCTCGCGTCATCTCAATTTCGCCATCCCCCTGACCCCTCATCCACCATCTTTAATCTCTGATCTCTCGATTCAATCTATACCGTCCATTCCTCCCAGATCAATGGCGCAGGTTCACTGCGGGGGCATTCGACCAAAAAGGCCTGTACTCCCTAGTCCCCCTGCAGTTAATCTCCACCATTTATTTTCTCCTGATCTGACGGCCAGTATTTCCCCATTCATTGTGGAGGTACCCGACCCGCAAGCCTTTATGTACTCCCCGGTCCCCCTGCAGTTGATCTCAGCCGTCGATCTTCTCCAGATCCGATGGCCATCGGCTCTCCTCCATTTCCTCGATCCCTCATCTATGTTATCCCCCCCGCGATAGTTCTCGACCGCTGATCCCATCAATCCGACAGCTCCTACTAGCCCACAGATCTGAAACTCCCCCAACAGATTTTCACTACCCAACAAAAAGATTACGTCACCCCTCTGGCCTACCACCCACTATTCCAAACACCATCCAATCCCTGTATGCCACCTGTCCTCTACTGTTCCCCTCTGCCGCGCATCTTCCCCGATCACGCTTCACCTCTACCATGGATCTCCCCCCCCCCCCAGATCCAACAGCCCAAAACTCGTCACGCCCTGGCCCCACTCCATTTTCTCCCAGTGCCTTGGTGTTATATCGCGCGACGCGTGGACCGTCAATCTGCATGTCTCCTCGCAGATCAGATGGCCAGGATTCATTAGGGGAATTTTGAGGTCTAAAATGGGCCTCCTAAGGAAATAATAAAATAATAGCTAAACCAATAAAATAATATTTATGAATTTGCAATTCACTTTTTGCACTACAATCCATGTAACCATAGTTAAATTCAATTCAAAAGTTGTACCAAAATAAAATTAATAAAAACAAATTGTATTGATGTGACTATAAATAAGAATGAGCTTTTCAAGAAAAAGTCATTATCATTGAACAACTAATGCATTTGTCCTTTGTACTTAAATAACTTAAAATAAAATATAAATATAAATTTATAAATTATTAATTATATTATATGCTATTAATTAAAATTCATATTATTTAAATTGTATAATAACATGTAATTAATATACTATATAAATATAATATAATATAATAAATGTATAGGGATATGCATTGTTTCTTTCAAGAAATATGAAATGCCAATAATATATTTTTATTCAAAAAGTGTGAAATGACATTTATTGTGAGTACTTTACTTTGACTTTAAAAGTATTTAGAGCACTACCATGGTTAACCATGTGTTTTTATCCACCATTGACAATGTGACAAGTAACTACCTTTAACTCAAGCAATGCCACCTCAACCATTAGGGATGATGTCATCCCCTAAAATGTGATTGGTTCTCATAAAGTGAATTTTGATTGTACATTTTCCTTAGGAGGCCCATTTTAGATCTCAAAATTCCCCTAATGTTATCGCGAACAAACTCTTACACCCCCCCCCCCCCTTCCGTGCGTTTTGAATGCGGAATAGGCGGTTTTAGAGGGACACACGTCAACCTCTAAACTGTATCGTGTTCCCCCAGGGAAAAACCACAAACCGCCCATCCCTTGCGCGAAAACCATTTCTGGTTTCGCAAAACCGCTTTTTCATATTTCGCGCCATAATCCCGTTTAAACCTTTCTCCGCCTAGTTTCCACCATGAAAGCTCACCTTCGTTGTAGTTTCCCTCCTCTACATCACTCCTCCGCCTCCACCAAAGCCCTCTGAAGAAATTAATTCACATCGCGCAGGTTTTTATAACAGTTTGTGGTTTGTGCAGGTTTAATGGCGGTTGTTCGTAAAAGTCATCCCACAGTCAAGCAATGTTGACAGAGGCCGAGGGTGACGATCCTCTGTGGCCTAGCTAATATAGACAAGGGAAAAAAGGAGATGATTTCCACGTTTTAGTCGATAAATCATGATATCGGTTTTTCAATCAAACACTCCAGTATGCCAAGGAACCCCTGAAAAAGTAGAGGTTAGCATGAAGATTAAGGATAAAGCACAATCAAAGATGAATTAATGAAAGAAAAATACAGTCAGCAAAGGACCAAAGCTAAAAGATGATAGAGAAGGCCTAATTCATGATCGAAGTGACCAATCAAGACAGATCACCCAAAGGAATGCTTCGAATGATACATCACTGAAGCGATTATTCCTCCAGAAAGAAAAAAGGACACCTGCAGTCTACTTTACCTTTCAAAGACACCTTGACAGCCATCCTGATGACAGAAACACTTCAAAACTGTCAAAATAGTTATTTCAAATTCATGGGAGGACTCAGAACCGAAATATGACAGTTACTTGTCTCAGAGGTAAAATAGAGTACTTCGGCCACAGTTATCTTCAAAGAACACACTTCGGAGTTATTACCAGCCTACCAGATATGCCTCAAAGACAGGAAAAACTACTAAAATGGTACAATCAGTTAATGTAATGGTCATTAAGCAGAATGGGCATTCGAATACCTCTCCCCCTCTGTCTTAACTGATATTTATGATCTTTCCTTCAACACTCTTCCTCTCTCACCTATATGTATTCATAGAAAACTCATGATAAAGGGTTGGAAAATTGTTAATTGTTGAACTGTTATTGAGTAAGAGTTGCTGAGTAGTTTTAATATAGTAGGCTGGGAAGAGAAGTATCAGAATATAGAAAGCTATTGGACTCAAAGTATGTAACTGGTTTTGGACATCAAATAGACAAGCAGATTCACTAGATCCTGATCTAAATCATTGGTGATGTTATTCTTACTGTAATTGTTATTCTCCTTATGTTTCCACTGTGTTCATAGTCTCTGATAAAGAACATCATATATAGATTAGGATTTACTTATAAAATTACCCTAATTCTGACTGATAAGCTTTATATTTATGTTTTCTTCTAAATGTGTGTTTGGGAATGATTTCAATAGAGTATAACCAGTCAAGGAATGTTGGTGAGACCATGTTTTGCTGAATAGAACTTGAGATGTTGTTCTTAAACGATCTTTTCACTGCATGCTAAGTAGGGTCCTAATCAAGGAAGTTTATGGTTAGCACTGTCCCTTGTTTATTCTTAACAGCTGTTTTGAAGATTTCCCTTGAGAGTATGCCGAAAGCAAGATAGGTTAAAAGTCCTCACCTGATCTTATATTTCCCTTTGTTTTCTTATATGTTTTCTATTCTTAAGAGTATGCCAAAAGCAGGATAGGTTAAAATTCCTTACCTGATCTTAGGCTGCCCTTTGTTTCCTTATATGTTTGCTCCTTTCACCACACTTCTTAATGTTCCATACCACAAACTCAACTTAAAAGATCTTCTGATATAGATGACTTGCCCTATGAAAACCCTTGAATATTTGTTGTGCAAGTTAACCCTTTTATGACTCCATAGCCCAATGGATTGACACTTTTTCTTAACCTATCTTCCCATGCTGAAATATCCTTCAATTTATTCTCTCCTTCACACTTCACATGACCTTCTCAGTTAATGATCCCCAACCAACAAACAAACAAATCCCTTGTACTTAATAACTAGCCTAATATCATATCATAAGCCTTAAATTATATCATTCTAAAACACATATAGAGAGATCCTTCTCTGAATCCAGGAGGGCTAGATCCTAGGACTCCAAAGTGGTTTTGATGTTTCCTTTTCATTTGGTATGCCAATCTGCCAAATCATAGGACCCAAACACTTGGGACAATTTCCCATGCACTATTTTTGACAATGGAGTCATACTTCTCCACCATTGCATCAACCCAGGTAAGCTGCTACACTCCTTCCTAAAAGGAAGATGGTTCAGTCACAATAAATTTGCTCATAAGAGCCATGTATCCAGTAAATCGGTCAGGAGATTGTCTATGTCTTCGTTGTGAAGTAGGGGCTCCTACATTCTCTGCAGCCAGAGTCTCAGCCTATCAGCTTTCGTGGTGTGATTTCTGCCATTTCTGATGGATGGCTCTGCATGAGTGGTTTCCTCCACTCCATGAACCTCCTCATGTGGCTGATCCATATCTTGAGACTCATCTTTGGGAACCAGCAGTTCCTCCTCTGCATGCAAGTCCAACTCCCTCTCAAGCGACAATCAGATAGCTTTCCCCGCATAAAATTTTATATCTTGTCGCACAACAGTCATTCTGTTGTTTGGAAAATACACGCGATAATTATGGGGTGTTTCTGTGTACCCCACAAAATTCCCAACTTCAGCAGTCAGCTCCAGCTTCTTCCTAGCGTCCTTGGTCACATGCACATAAAGAGAAGAGCCCAAAATCTTAAAGTGCGAAACATCCAGTTTCTTAGCAGTGAAAGCTTCTTCAAGTGTACTCATGCCAAGTACTTTATGAGGACAACGGTTTTTCACATAAACCGCAATGCTCCATGCTTCCGCCCACAAATGCATTGGTAGGCCTTGATCATGCAACATCGCTCATGTTGTGTCCACGATCGTTCTTTTCTTCCTCTCTGCGACCCCATTCTGTTGTGGTTTACGAGGCGCTATGAGTTCTCTTCGAATTCCTTCTTTGTTGCAGAAGTTCTTGAATTCATTAGAGATGTATTCTCCACCATTATCGCTCCTAAGATCCTTCAGTTTCTTCCCTGACTCTTTCTCCACCACTGCCATAAAGTCATAAAACTTAGAGAATGTTTGATCTTTCTTCTGCATGAATAAGATCCAACATTTATGAGAAAATTCATCAACAAAGATTTCATAGTACTTATTTTTTGTTGTTGAAGCAACCCAGAATGGCCCACACACGTTTATGTGAACTCTCTCAAGGATCCTCAAAGCACAGTTCTCCTTCTCATGAAAGGTGGAATTTACATAGTTCCCCATGGTGCAACCCTTTCATTGATCTAATTGAGAAGGTGTTCCCATTGGAAGTCCAGTAGATATTTGCTGCATGGATTTCAAGGCTCCATGATGAAGATGGCCCAATCGCCTGTGCCATAATTCGCCCTCATCCCGGCTCACCACTTTCTTCGCCTTGCCCACCATGGCAGCACAGCCATATACCTCTAGCTTGTAGAGATTCTCTCAAATTCCTATCCTCTTGGCTTGACCCATTTTTTATGTCACGAGAAATATTTTCCATCACTAAAAACAATGTCATAGCCTTTGTCCTCCAACATTGCGACTGAGACCAAATTTTTCTTCAAACCTAGTACATGCATCACGTATTTTAATTGAAATGGTTTACTTGACTCCCTCTGAAAGTTAATGGTACCAATCCCGGTAGCACTGTACCGTCCATCATCGCCCATATCAATATGCATCTGGATATATTTCTCCTCCAAGTCACTGAAAATTTCCTTGTCTCCTGTCATGTGAAAGGAAGTGCCACTATCCAAATACCACACCAATCCCAATGCACTTGACACCATGCATGCAATCAAGGAGAATTCAAGCTCAAATTGTGAGGCAAGGGCCTCACCAGCTGCAACTCTATGATCCTTCTTGTTCTTCTTCTTTTGTGGACAATTAGTAGCAAAATGCCCATGTTCGTGACAGTGAAAACACTTCACCTTGGACATGTCCTGCTTCTTGCCTTTAGACTTGGATTTAGAACGGAATTTCTTCCCCTTCCCCTTCTTCGCCTTGGAACCCAAATCACAATCCTCTTCATCATCATGCTTTGATGAAGAGCCATCTCTAGTGTTCCGCCTGAACTGCTCCTACACCAGATCTGACCACAATCGTTCCCAATCCGGAAATTTTTCCTGTCCCTTGATAGAGTCTTCATAACTGATCTGAAAATGGAAGGTACTTGAAAAGGGTGCAAGGTATCCATTTTCATTTATGTAAATGAGTGCAAAAATACTCTAAGTTTAAATCTGAAAATGTGAGAACTTCTTATTTCTAATACAGAGATAGATTGTAGCGGCATTTACCGGATATTTCACCTTTCAAAGAAAGGATGGATCCAGAGGCTACCTGGCCCTCTTACAAACTCTGCCTAAAGAAATAATAGAAGTAAACACTCAGATTTAATTAAAATGATCTTGCTTTAAACTTGACGTTATGCGGAAATTTAGCTTGCAAATGGTGTATGTCTTTTCATTGTTTATGTATCTTAAGTGTAATTGTTTTTGCTGAAACTTAATCATGGATATCAGAAACAATATTCAGAAATATAATATCAAGACACAACAGCAATATGATATAGGAGTTCACCCCAACTCTTGGGCAACATCTCCTGGATCAAGCCTCCCAAAATGGGCTTATCCTCTTGTATTAAAAGCTCTCAAATGCAATACAAGATTAGAAGTGTCTCATTAGAAAAATCTGAATATATAAACTGATTCAGAAGGTAGGAAAAGGCTAAGAATGCCTTTTCAAATTCACTAAACAGTGAAAGATTACCATAAACAGTGATTTCTTCTTCAATGTCCTGCTGGTGCTTTGAAATTATCTGCAACTTTTTGGGTTGTAGAAGTCCTCAAATGCCTCTGAAACCTCTTCCAATGGCTTCAGAAGGTCAAAATTATCTGAAATAGAGCTTTGGTTCACCTCAAACTGATAACCACAACTCAAAACATCTCAAACCCAAAAATGACCCTAGTGGCTCAAAAAGATTTTCCGAAGCGAAACAGGCTGAAAATGAGCTCCAATGGCTCTGAAACCTACGCCATTGAGTCCAAAATGCTGAGAATGTATGAAATCAAAAACAAATTCGTTCCAAAAGGTTGAGTAATGAGAAAGTTATGACCAAAACAACTTTGCCCCAATTTCCTCCACTAAATGTGGGGCAACTGCCAGTTAACTCCACTAAAAGTGGAAGTCCACCTAAATTTGGGAGCGCCTACAGAATCTACGCCATATTAAACTCCACTTAACTGAAGCTTAATTAAATATTAAACTTGAGATTAGGCTCCTTAAGCGCTCTTAATCATTAAGCTCCCACACTGGTCATATGATGAGGTTCCATGGGAGGAGGGATGGCCCCTCCGTGCTCCGCCGGACCCACTCCACTAAAAGTGCAATAACTTCTTCATACGATGTCCGTTTTTCAAACCGTTTGTGGCGTCGGAATCAAGAAGACGAGACCTATGTAACAATATTAGTTTCAATTAATTTTGAGAACTTTCATTTTTGAGCTTTTTCCCAAGCTCATATTTGGGCTCCTGATCACACCTCCCAAATGAGAGGCTTTTGGTCCCCAAAATCTTACTGAAATTCTGAACTGATTTATAGTACAGAAAATGAGAGAATGAACATCCTCTTCTCTTCAGCCCTTCAAAAATTTTGCCTTGAAAAGCAAATGAAATTGAACCACAAATGGAAAGAATTTGACATTTCCCTTCCTGAATGCGCTTGTCCACATCTATCCACAACCGACCTTCTTGAACTCACAGAAATTTCTCGCGAGAAATTTATAGAATGAAACTGTACAACGTTGCCTTGATCAATGATCTAAGGTGGCTAAAAAAAAACAATATATTACAACATAAAATACATGCATACATCCGAAATTTGCATATGTACAAAAGGAGTACGTCTTACTATGTCAAGAAGTCCATCCACTTCTCACCAAGCCACTTCCATGGTGAATTTTACTGCTGCAACTTTTCCCCATGTGAAACTTCCCTTTCCACATCAATAATGGAATCCATGATTCCAACTTCGCCAATATTTGTGTCCTCTTGCTGCATGTGCGTGGGTTGATGAGTTGGATGCAAAATCCAACAATGAGAGACAACATGTCCCTTCTTTTGGCAAAGAGTGCAAATCATATGCACCTTCTTTGAAGGTAGTCTTTGCTTCATCTGCTTCTTGTGTGCCTTCTTCCTCATCCAGCATGTCGAAACATGATGGTTACATCAACCACAATATGTACAAGAATTATTTCTTCAATTAAAGCATGTAAAATTATCATGCATTTCATAAACACAATCAAATTGATCATGAGAAGATTTATACCTCTTATGCCGCATGGAATGTCCATCTTCTGCTAAATGATGGCTGAAACAATGGTAAGGAATATTTCCATCATGACATTGATGTAATTGAGAACTTGGGAGAAATTTTCTCTTCAAATTTGCTTCACATTCTTGAATGCATGTGCTCAAAGCTTCACCATTAAGCTGCTCATAGCCAAGACCAATATTCTTGGGATGCTCCACAACACAAATAGGCTTAACAATGCCTTGTGCATGCTTGCCCAAACCTTTTCCTTCTTGATAGCCCATTTTCAACATCAATTTGGACCCAATACCTCTTGTATGTTTTTCAAAAGAACCAACATACTTTTCAATGGAGGAACTTGAAGGCAAGTTGGAACGATTAACCTCTTCCTCAAGAATTTTCTTGGAAAAATTTTCTTGAGCTTGAAGGATTTGTTTCTCCATGTCATGTAGTCTTTGAAGAATGGCTTCTTTCTCTTCCTGCATAGCTAGCAATTGTGCACAAATTTGAACACTTTCCCTTTGATCTTCAAGGAGAATCTGCACCATGTCCTTCACCTTAAAGAACTCTTTCTTCATGTCATCATTGAAGAATCTCGTGAAGGAGGAAACTTCACTTGTAGAATAATTTGACATTATGTAAATGGTCAAAACAACCAAAAGGAACTTCCAAAGAAAAGTCTTCAAAGCTTTCAAAAGAACGACAAGCTTTTAGCCAAATGTCAGTAAGGACCCCTTCTCATTCAAGCAGCCATAAAACACGAACTATTGGAGTTTGTTTTCCAAAGATAATATTGAGGTAAATTGGGTAAGGAAAATAGTCTTCAATCCTTTCCAAGACTTAGCTAACAACAAATATCCTTCCAAATCAAGAAAACTCATACATGCAACCATTTTGCAAACTAACAGCCAAAAGAATTACATCGTTTTAAAATCTTTTGTACTACAAGGAATGCTCAACTTAATAGCTCGATATTTTATCTAATCTGAAAATGGAAGGTACTTGAAAAGGGTGCAAGGCATCCATTTTCATTTATGTTAATGAGTGCAAAAATACTCTAAGTTTAAATCTGATAATGTGAGAACTTCATATTTCTAATACAGAGATTGACTGTAGGGGCATTTACCGGATATTTCACCTTTACTAGAAAGGATGAATCCAGAGGCTACCTGGCCCTCTTACAGACTCTGCCTAAAGAAATAATAGAATTAAACACTCAGATTTAATTAAAATGATCTTGCTTTAAACTTGATGTTATGCGGAAATTTAGCTTGCAAATGGTGTATGTTTTTTCACTGTTTATGTATCTTAAGTGTAATTGTTTTTGCTGAAACTTAATCATGGATATCAGAAACAATATTCAGCAATATAATATCAAAACACAACAGCAATATGATATAGGAGTTCACCCCAACTCTTGGGCTACATCTCCTGTATCAAGCCTCCCAAAATGGGCTTGTCCTCTTGTATTAAAAGCTCTCAAATGCAATACAAGATTATAAGTGTCTCAATAGACAAATATGAATATATAAACTAATTCGTGGCTACAAGGAAAAAAGAAGAGATTTCTTCATCAATGTCCTACTGATGCTTTGAACTTCTCTGCAACTTTTCGGGCTATAGAAGTCCTCAAATGCCTCTGAAACCTCTTCCAATGGCTTCATAAGGTCAAAATTATCTGAAATAGAGCTTTGGTTCACCTCAAACTGATAACCACAACTCAAAATAACTCCAAACCCAAAATGGCCCTAGTGGCTCAAAAAGGTTCTCTGAAGTGAAATAGGCTGAAAATGAGCTCTAATGGCTCTGAAACCTATGCCATTGAGTCCAAAATTCTTAGAACATACGAAATCAAAAAAAAATTCGTTCAAAAAGGTTGAGTAATGAGAAAGTTATGACCAAAACAACTTTGTCCCAATTTCCTCCACTAAATGCGGGGCAACTGCCAGTTAACTCCACTAAAAGTGGAAGTCCGCCTAAATTTGGGAGCGCCTCCAGAATCTCCGCCATATTAAACTCCACTTAACTGAAGTTTAATTAAATATTAAACTTGAGATTAGGCTCCTTAAGCGCTCTTAATCATTAAGCTCCCACACTGGTCATATGATGAGGTTCCATGGGAGGAGGGTTGGCCCCTCCGTGCTCCGTCGGACCCACTCCACTAAAAGTGCAATAACTTCTTCATACGGTGTCTGTTTTTCGAACCATTTGCGGTGCCGGAATCAGGAAGACGAGACCTATGCAACCATATTAGTTTCAATCAATTTTTAGAACTTTCATTTTTGAGTTTTTTCCCAAGCTCAGATTTGAGCTCCTGATCAATAACTGTGCCAACTCTTAGGAAGTCCTAGGAGAGCCAAACTCACCAAATCATCATCAATGAATATTATTCCCACATTCCCCAGTTATTGGACAAATGGACAAACTTTGTGAGATACTTTGGAATGGTGTTGCCCTTTTCCATCTTGATCTTCCTGAGTTTATCTTTGAGCATTAATTTCCTATGGTCGTTGCTGCTTTGAAATAGATCCGTCAAATCCTTCCACATAGCATATGGTGTGGATTTCCCATGGAGGCTTGATACAATGTGGTCTCGTACTCCCTCCAACAGGATCCCCCTCGCCTTTTCCAATTTCTTTTTCCATGCATCAAGATTGGCAACATCTGGCTTAGGAACATATTTTTCAATGAATTCCTTCAAGACATTGTCTTCAAGTACCGCCTCCATCCTCTCCTTAAAATAAATGTAGTTCAAGGTTCCCTGGAGTGCATACTCTAACCTCAAGCCACTGAAATCCATTTCGATATTGAATCAACTATAGCACCAAGAAAGTATTTCTGCAAATTCAAATTCTATCGAGTCACAAACTCAGCTCCTGCTTCTATTCTACAATTTCTTGTTCTCTGAAACCATGTAGAAATTATAGAATATGCATGTATATCTTGGATTCACCTGATCTAACAATTTTCTAAAGTTAAATAATGAATCACTTCTACAAATATTTGTGGAATTAAAAAAGCAGTCGTCAATTACATAAGTATGAAGAAATATCAATCACACACAACACAGATAATTTCCCGGGGAAAGCTTACAGCTAAAAACCCCACTATCTTCTATTGTATTTTATATCATGGATCATGAAATAACTACATACAAAAATCTTCTCACAAGAGATCTCAGTATATCATCTAATTGTCTCACACTGTCATACAAAAATTGGCAAATCCCTTAGCCAATTTACTGCCTCCAGACAAGCTACCTTCACTACGCAATCCCTGCTGAATGCAATCGTTGAATTGATACAATCCTGCCTTCCTTGACTGCACTAGTATCATGGATAAATCCATGTGTGTGTGCTTACATGTGTGCAAGCGGATAATGTCACAACCGATAGTCAACTTCACTTTCACCTAGAACTCAACCAGGTCTCCACTGGATCTGACATGCATGCAACTAATATTAGTAAATCCTCAGCTGCATGTGAGATCACTGATTATGAATTAATTAATATATCTCACTAGTGTATCTTCAGTTACAACTAGCACAACTGAGTTTAACTCACTTAATTGAGTTAAACTATTTACAACTTGCACCAACTCATGCACCACTGCACTTCCAACTCTGTTACAACTAGAATCACTCAGTTCCAACTAGAATTACTTTACATGTTCCACCAACCAACCTCTAACTCGAAATTCACTTAGCTAACTGATTTTCCACTTTAGTTAACTATTTTCAAGTCCACATTGAGAATAGATTACAGTTTAATGTCCATCTCAATTAAGGGATAATAAAAATAGACATGCACCTAAAAATAGCGTGTGGGCCCCACCCTAGTGTAAGTGCTTAATTTTCACTAGGATCATGGGTGCCAAAAAAATTTCTTGTTGAATTTCAACAGTATTTGTCAATACTTCCATTTGCAATATGCTTTATCTTGTATATCGACTTGGAAGTCACTATTGACTTTCATTCCAACCTTGGCACGATCTCCCAAACATCGTTCTTCATGATGGATTGGTATTCTTTGTTCATGGCCTCCTTCCACACTCGTTGAATAGCTACTTCTTCAAAAGTGGAAGGCTCTGCATCAATTAAATTAGTCATAAGGGATGCATAGCTAGAAAACTTCTTAGGTTTCTTAATTTCTCTGGATGTGCCATCATAATTTCATGTACTTATTCTTCTTACAATTGAGATCTAGTCATGCTAGTCTTTTTCTAATTTCTAGAAAAACAACCGACTCCACTAGTTTACAAGGCCATCCTGGCTCTTTAGGAAATTTTGTAGAACTCGAATCCTCTTCCTCATGCTTTACTTCATCATAGGAATCCATGGAGACTTCCTTAGACCTCCAATATGCAACCTTCTCATCAAAGGTGACATCTCGACTGATATCAACCTGTCACTGCTCTGAAATATAGGTTCTATAGGCCTTTGATGATTCACTATAACCAAAAAAAATTCCTTCTTTCCTGAAAGTTATAGATTGTTCCTTTTATCCTTAGGAATATGAATATAGACCAGGGGACCAAAGATTCTCATATGTCCAACCTCTGGATTTCGTCTAGAGAACACTTTTTTAGGAGTCATACCTTCTATAATATGTTTAGGACTTCTATTTTGATTATATACATATGTCAATTATGCTTCTCCAGATAAGTGTTAAAGAATGTAACTAGGTTCGGTCTTCATAAATTGTACTTGAATTAATATTTATTGTACTTGTTATAATAATAAAGAAAATAATTTTATATTATTATTAAATGACTTATTAAAGCATGGGTTTCACGCTTGGGTCATATTTATTTTAGGTCAAAGTCCCTATTGTGGACTTCTAGGTTTTATTCATAGTCTATAAGATTATTGCATACTTAAATTGATCCATAGTGGGCTTTTAAATCATGCAATTAGGTCAAGTATATAGTAAAATATGATTTATGAAACCTCCGCATCAAGTCATCCTTAAGGTGATCATTTGGCATCAAGCCCAGGAATTCAAGCTCATCTCAAACCATATATATAGTGGAATCAAACTCACTTGGAACCATCTTACTGCAACAAAGAAATTCGATTTTGAAGCTGCAACAAGGAAAAATAGTGAATTGGAGAAGGACTTTTTGGATTCGGTTTTTGGCAAGCTTATAGAGTTGAAGAAAATCAAAATTTTGGCACCATTGTCTCTACATTTCGAGCTAGAATTTTGGAGATCGAAGTTATCAAAGTTTTACTGCAACAATTTTTGCATCAGGTGCTTCCAAGGTGATGTTGCCAAGAGAAGAAAAATTCAAAGTTTGTTTTGTTGAATGCTACTACTTGGAGAAGTTGTATTGGGTCTAAATCGAAGTCTCTACCTCAATATCGAAGTCTCAAGAAGTAAGGTTGGAGTTCTAGGTCATCATAGTAATGTTACTACTACTGCTGCTAGATTCATGAAGGATCACAAGGAAGGATGACTTGGTGTGGAGGAAGTCTGGATCAAGGTCTAGACTCTCAAGAATCATTATTGAAGGAAGAATTACTGACTAGGTTTTCCTCAAGAGTGGGATTTTTCTCTGGCTGGTGGCCTACATCTCATGTCCTTGATCTTTGTGCATTTTCTTGATGAACTAATAAGAAGAAATATAAGAAGAACATAATAAGAAATAAATAATATCACTAGTAAATAATCAATAACAAGACGATCTTTCTGCCTTTATGATTCTCTAACATGGCATCAGAGCTTTGGTGAAAGAAGAAGGAAAAAGGCTGCCTCAAGGAATTGATCAAGGAAGTCATAAGAAGTTCACTAGAGGGAAGAAGTCTCCAATATCTTCAAGAAATATGTCTAACACCATCAAGGGAGAGAACAATCTTGAAGGAGATGCAAATTATAGATCTTGGAAGAAAAGGATTGACATCATCCTCAAAAAGAACAAGGCCTTAGATTTAGTCAAATGAAAAATGAAAAGGACTACAGAAGAATCAAGTGATGTTGACAAAGTAAAGTACAAAGAATTGGAATTAGTAGCTATGGCTTTGATGGTTGAAGTATAAAGGAAAATCTTGTCCCCTTCATAGAAAATATTGATCATTCTTAGGAAATGTATGAGGCTTTGTCAAAACTATTCACCATCAAGAACATCGGAAAAGTGGCAAGTCTAAAGAATGAACTAAGAACTACTAAGATGAAAAAGGAGGATATTGTTTCCTCTTTACTTGTGAGGATAGAAAGGATAAGGGATGAGATTCTTTCCATTGATGAAATAGTGCCAGATAAAGAACTAATGATTACAGCCATTCTGGGGCTACCACCTTCTTGGGGTTCCTTTGCTTAAACTCTCAGCAACTGGAAAGAATCACCCACCTTTGAGGAGCTATGGACAACATGCAATCAAGAAGAATTAAGAGTATACATGGTAACCAACAATGAAGAAGTTTCAAATGCTTATGTTTCTCATCATAAAGGAAGATTCAAGAATAAGGCACCAAAGAAGAAGGTTGATCTGTCCAAAATTCAATGTTATCATTGTCACAAGATGGGACACCATAGGAGTGATTTCCCTGAAAACCCTAGGAGAAATAAAAGAGATAGAGATCATGCAAACATGGTTCAAGAAACATCATCCCCAAGAATGAAAAGCCCAAATAATAATTGAGGGACTTGTTGTTGAGATTTTGTGTAGGATCAGTTGTTCTCTAGGTCCCAAATTTTGAGGAAGGACTAGAGCTCACCTGATCTACAAGACCCAGAAATGGATTTGGGAACTTTCATCTGGTTTTGAGATATTAAATTAATTAATTATTTTAATGTATTTCCTAAGTTAAAACTTAGGAAAATAAAATAATTAAAGTGAATTTAATTAAACATGTGATGAAATTGTCTTAAGTCATACAGATCAAGCTTTCTTTTAATCTTAGCCATTTATTAAAGATTTAATCTTGGTCGTTGATATGTCAATGAGAAAATTATAAAGGAAAGGCTTGGGGTCATTTGAAAGACACACAGAGGCAGAGCACTGAAGCTAAGCTGAGATTCTAGGGCGGGGTTGCTAAGAATTCTCAGAAGTGTTTTAGTTGCAGAGAGGGGAATTTAGACCAAGGGGATGATTTGATCCCGAGGTCTAGAATACAAAAGAATCAGAGAAGAGATCAGCAAGGGAAGTGCAGAGAAAGGCATCAACGACAGCAGTAGATGGCAGCAGCAGCAACAGATGGCAGCAGCAGTAGCAGACGGTAGCAGTAAATGGCAGCAGCAATAGCAGCAAACGGTAGCAGCAACAGTGACAACAAACAGGAGTAGTAGCAGTAGTGTCTTTCAGGGGCAGCGCTGGGGTTTCTAGGCCTAGATCTGGCTAAGTTCTGTAAATCTCGTTTGAAGGTGTGGATCAGTCAATATTTTTGGTCTTAGATCAGCCAGGTGCTACAAATCTAGAGTTTTCTCTGTAGGGTTTTCCATATCTGGAACCCAGAGTTGTGTATTCACAAATATTCTTAATAATAGAGCCCTCTAGTAGCTAGAGACCAGTTTTCCCACATTGGATTTTTCCGGGGACATTTTGTCCAGAAATAATTGTGTCACTTTGTCTATGTGTGCATGTGCTTATTCTAGATCTGAATTGGTAGAGATCTGTTATGTGTTTTTCTTTGATGTTAACTTGAATTTATTCAATTGATAACTTGTATAAGTAGGAGAAGCTTAACCGGATTAAAAGAAATAATTTCTGCATAAGAATTGAGATTCAAAAATTTCTACATGGTATCAGAGCAATTGCAGATCTAGAAGGGTCACCAGCTGGAGCATCTGAAGGATCTAGCCGCATAAAGAAACTGGAAAGGAAACAGAAAAGCAGATCTGAAGGGACAGCGCAGTTTTCAGGAGGATATTCACGTAGAGGGAAGGGTGACACTATCCAACGCTGTGTCCTAGCAAGCCCATGCAATTACTGCACAAAGGCAGTTCAAAAACAACACTGGTTAGGTCTAAAGCCAACCAATGTGATTCAGATCTAAATCTATCAGATCTAGAGAAAGTCTACAGAAAAGTTGCAGAAATTCAGAAGAGCCGGTAGGGTTAAACTTCTGAAGTTTTCAAATTTTTAACCTTAGCACAGGTGACAAAATTTGGGAAGAGATCAGCTTCTCAGAGAGTTTCTTGCCAAAGGAAACTTGCAGTTTGGTCAGAGAATCAAAGAAGAAGCTGAATCATAGTTGATTTGGTAGATTTCCAATGAGGTAAATTAAGTGTCAGAGGGTGCAGAGGGTGCCCAGTTCAAAAAGGACCCATTCTGAGCAGATGGCTCCTCATGGACTGCGTGATCAGGATAGGCTAGAGGGCCTCTCAAAATTTTCGGTATGGAAAGTTAGGATCCTAATTGTCCTTGAGGCATATGGTCTAAGAGACCATGCAGAGCAGACCCCAGCCACACCAACAGATGCGGATCTCCTACGAAAGCATAGAGAAGCTATTGGGCATGCCAAGCGACTGATAATGGACAGTATGAAGGACCATATTGTACCACACATAGCTGAGAAGAAGACAGCTAATGAGATGTGGAAGGCCTTGACTTCCCTATATGAGGGAAAATCAGTCCAAAGAAAGATGTTGTTGGAGGCCCAAATAAGGTCATTAATGATGACCAAGGGAGAAGACATCGATCATTTCCTCTTCCGATTGCAGTCAATCAAGGATCAGTTGACTACAAAAGGTGCAACCATAGATGATGCAATGATAGTCAGGAATACCCTAAATGCAGTCACGGATGAGTGGGAAACCTTTGTCCAAAGTAGCTTGGGCAGAGCGGACCTCCCAAATTGGGACAGCCTGTGGTTGATCCTGCGGCAAGAAGAACTACGAAGGTTCACTAAGAAGTAGCATAGCCCTGCGTTGAGCAAGTTTGAGAAGGAAGAGGAGGAAGATGCAACCTTAGCATCAAAGAAGCAGCCAAAGAAGAGGAAGGATATTTCAAAGATCAAGTGCTTCCAGTGTGGCGAAATGGGACATTTTTCCAGCCATTGTCCAGAAAAGAAGAAGGAAAAGCAAGCATCTTCTTCCAAAGCAGCAGTGGCAGATGATGGGTTAGGAGATGATTTAGCCATGAGCGCCATGAACCATGGAGATGGGGTGACATAGACATGTATAAGAGCTACATGGAAGTAAGGCAGGATCCTTGAGAAGCTCATCTCTTGGATCACAAGCGAGCTACGACAGCCTTAAGACAGTAGCGGGACAAGTGGAGCAGTGTGTGCATAGATCATAGATGAGGCATAAGTAGAGGCAGATCTGGAGGCTAGGAGGAGCAGCACAGAGCATAGTAGCAGCAGCATAGAAGAAGTAGCAACGCAAAGGCTGATGTGACTTCAACAGCGCAGTGCAGAGCTGCAGCAATGTAGAGAGCTTTAGAAGGACAACACAGTGTAGTAGTAGAGTGATAGATTTTAGCACAAGGAGTTGATGTGACTTCAATAGTGTAGAGGAATTTTGATTACGCAGGCAGATTTGTAGCTATGCATCATTATTTAGATGCCATCACAGATCTGTAGCCTATGGAGCTTCAGTGATAAGGATGCAGCCCATCTGACTTGTCTGTCAAAGATTGGGCAGGAGATTCAGTTGTTTCTCTCAACAACTGAAGTTGCAGTGCAGCAAATTAGTAGTGGCAGTGCTATGAGCAGCACAGATGCAACATATTGAGAGGGAGCTGCAGTACAGTGGTTGCAGTGGCAGTGGCAGAGTCATGGGCAGCAGTACAGAATGGCAGCAGCAGTGCAGAGTTGAGTGGTAGAAGGCTAAGCTTTAGTAGCACAGAACCAGTGCCCAAAATCTTGTAATGCATAAGTGTGATGTATTGCTAGAGCATACCCTTGATGCTATGAGGGAGTGTTGAGATGTTGTGTAGCATCAGTTGTGCTCTAGGTCCCAAATTTTTAGGAAGGACTAGAGTTCACCTTATATACAAGACCTAGAAATGGTTTGGGAAATTTCATCTGGTTTAGGAGATATTAAATTAATTAATTATTTTAATGTATTTCCTAAGTTAAAACTTAGGAAAATAAAATAATTAAAGTGAATTTAATTAAACAAGTGATGAAATTTTCTTAAGTCACACTGATCAAGCTTTCTTTTAATCTTAGCCATTGATTAAAGATTTAATCTTGGTCATTGATTTGTCAACGAGAAAAGTATAAAGGAAAGGCTTGGGGTCATTTGTAAGACACACAGAGGCAGAGCACTAAAACTAAGCTACTATTCTAGGGCGGGGTTGCTAATAATTCTCAGAAGTGTTTCAGTTGTAGAGAGGGGAATTTATACCAAGGGGATGATCTAATCCCGAGGTCTAGAATACACAAGAACTAGAGAAGAGATCAGCAAGGACATCGCAGAGAAAGGCAGCAGTGGCAGTAGCAGACGACAACAGCAACAACAACAGACGGCAGTAGCAGCAGTAGTGTCTTTCAGGAGCATCGCTGGGGTTTCTAGGCCTAGATCTGGTTGAGTTATGTAAATCCCATTTGAGAGTGTGGAGCACTCAGTATTTTTGGTCTTAGATCAGCCAGGTGCTGCAGATCTAGAGTTTTCTCTGTAGGGTTTTCCAGATCTAGAACCCAGAGTTGTGTATTTAGAAATATTCTTAATAATAGAGCCCTCCAGCAGCCAGAGACCGGTTTTCCCACATTGGGTTTTTCTGGGGATAGTTTGTCCAGAAATAATTGTGTCACTTTGCCTATGTGTGCATGTGCTTATTCTAGATCTGAATTGGTAGAGATCTGTTATGTGTTTTTCTTTGATGTTAACTTGAATTTATTCAGTTGATAACTTGTATAAGTAGGAAAAGCTTAACCAGATTAATAGAAATAATTTTTGCATAAGAATTAAGATTCAGAAATTTATACACTTGTACTACTAAGCCCCTTTTTTCTTATATTTTATTTGTATATTTTATGTAGTATAGGTTTAACATCTTCTTGGATATGTATTTATTTGTTTGAAAGGTTTTTAGGTTTTCCCTGAAGCTTGGGAGGAGCCCACAACAACTCCTCAAGATAGGTATCTCATTCCGTGTATTTGTCTTGAATATATATTGAATAATAATCATTTTTATACCTCTATTCCTTTCCTAATAATCAATTTTCTCATTGTTCAAGAATCATGGAGAAGGCTTCAAGGATCAAATAAGGATACCACACAATTCAAAAGGTTTGTCAAAGAATCAAATTTATGTATTGAAATATATAGTCTTGTTACTCTATTTGAATATCCATTTCCATGTTACTAACTGTTGTTATGTCCTAGCTCTACTGAATCCTAAAAAGATTCTTGTTTGGGATGATTCATCACATGATGAATCTACCCGCCTTATACACCTATAATTTCTTATATAAATATAAGCATAAGGATATTCTCTATAAAAACCTAACCTAAGGGTATGTTGATAATATGTGAAACCCTAAACCTATTTAGGGATATTTATGAAGAAATTTCTATTCTGATTAACATATTGATAATATCAAGTTTGGGATTTTGATATGATCATGAAAGCTCTAAACTTGTTAGATTTTAAATGATGTTGTTCGAAATCTCAACCCTTTGAAGTCTGATATAATAAGGGTTTACTTTGATAATGAACTGAAACCCTAGGTTTTGGTTAGGTATATAGACAAAATCCTTATTATGGAAAGTCCTAGGAGTGAAACCCTAGTTATATGTTCTCTTGATTGAATCCCTAGCGTAGTCAAGGACAATATATATGTCTAATGTATTAATGTTGACTAACATATGATGTGCTTATAATGGTGATCTTCTAGATATGTGTGTTGACATATTTTCTAATGGTCTTAATAATCTAGGGTTTGGAAACAAACCTTAGTCAAAATTTGGAATATCTAGGATGATGATTGAAAAGTCTAGGGTCTATAAATGATTAAATTCTCTAGTATGTATGTTCATTTGAATCTATATAATGTATGCTGAGAATTTATAAATCTAGGGTTTACATCGAACCCTAGTGGAAGTTACTCATGATGTGTTTATTGAATAGATTTACATTAAACCCTAGTAAAATCTCTTCATGATGTATTTTGATAACTGATTTGAAATCTAGGGTATGCAATTAACTCTAGTGAAAGACAATGTCTGAGTTGTGATTAATCTTGATTGACTCTTTTATGAAATTTGGATTTGTATGAAATATGAAATCATATGTTCAATTTTTCTCTTTTGGACATAAGGATATCTGTAAGGCCTGATGTTTGGAGGAACACTTCCTTGAATCAAATGAATAACATGATCATTATCACGAATAGGTGGGAGTCCTTTGGGAGTTTCAAACAACTTGGAATGATTGTCCAAGACTTTTTGGAGATCTGGCGAAATAAATGATTTTGATGTTGGAACTTCTAGTGAACATAATTGGGAAATTATGCCCTGTTGTTCTTTCTTCAAAAGTTTGTCATGACATTAGAGATTATTATCTTTTCCAAATTCCCTGTGATACCCTGTAATTCAACTTCCTTTCCTTCCGAAAAAAATTTCAAGAAAATTTCTTGAAAATTAAAAGCTACCGTCCCCAAAGATTGTAACCATTGTACTCTTAGTACAACATCAGCATCTCCTATTGGAATGGAAAACATTGGACTATTCAATACATATTCCCCCATGGTTAGCTTGATATTATGGCATTTTCTAGAGAAATTTATAGTTCCTCCATTTGCAACCATCACTTGACACTCTGGTGCTGGGTATAGGAAGACAATTAATTCCTTTCCTACCTTACAATGAATAAAATTATGGGTACTACCCAAATCAATCGACACTATTACCTTTTTCTTCTTAATATGTCCTTCTATCTTGAGAGTTTGAGGAGTGGTAATTCTTTCCAATGCATTATAGGATATGGTCAGACTCATTTCTTCTTTCTCTAGGGTTGTTTCCTGGTGTATATCCTCTTCTTTTTAAGTTTCTTATTCATTTTCTTCCTCCTCTTCACAATCTATGTAAAATAATTTCTTCTCAGCACACTTATGACCTTTAGTGTATTTTCTATCACAACTGTAGAAAATCCCTTTTGTTATTTTTTGTGGTGTCAACCTTGTAGGTTATGGAAGTATAGGAGTAGCAACACTTCCAACTTTATAGATGTGAGTGGTAGTCTTCCTTGTCGCCAATAATTTTACATTCAATTTTTCTTGCCAACCTGAATGAATTCTCCAATGAATCGGGTTCCCAAAGGCAAACCTCATGTTGGATGTTATCCTTTAAAGTCCCTATAAAGACATCAATCTCGTGTTCCTCTAAAATATTAGCTACCCTTATATTCAATTTTTGGAAGTCCTCAATGTGCTCCACCACCAAACCCTTTTGTTTGAGATTTATCAATTGGCTAAAGAAGGTGTTGCTCTTTGTATCCTCATAATGTGTTATCATTTCCTCCGTAAAATTGACCATATGACAATTTTTTTACGAGATCAAAGCCATCAATATCATACAAATGTATTTTGTTCTAAATATAAAGTTGCAATGTGTACCTTTTGTGTTTTTTTCACATTATTGAGATCAAAATATTGCTCCATATGTAGTATCCATGTTACAAGATCCTTGCCATCAAACTTACTCATATCGATATTTGGAATATGGCAGGTCTTCAATCCAACATTAGAGTTTATGACATCACGATTAACATTTATTTTGTTCTCATCATGATTTTCCTCTACTATCTTTTCGCCATTAGGAATAATTTCTTGTATCAACTTTGTCAAACCTTCCATGTCTGTTTTTAGATAATTCTTCATATCTTCCATGTTGTCTTTCATTTTTTCTTTCATGTCTTCCTTTCCATTCTTCAAACCATCCATCTTAGCTTCCATGCCTTTCTTCAAACCATCCATATTGGCTTCCATGCCTTTCTTCAAAACTTCCATTTCATTTTTTGTTTCTCTTTGCGAGAGCGAAACTTGTTGCACTATTTCTTGTAATTTTGATATATCATGTTGCACTTCTTCCTCTTCATGAGTCATATTCGAGCCTTATGAGGGCTTAATGGGTGTTGAACTATTTTTAGGGGGAATTTTAGAACCCAATACTGATATCTATGCTTCAATATGCCCTTGGAATCACTTCAAACTGATTTTTCAAACAAGACTTATGCAATTTGAAAAAAAAATATACACCTTTTTCTTGCTTTTGTGGAGATCGGTATTGAAAATGAGGTATCTCTGTAATTTCAAATCCCCAAGATTTTATATTCAGTCCTTTATTAGCCCTCTGAATGTTCTTTCCAATGCCATAGGTTTGACCTAATTTGATTCTTCAAGACAAAGTTATGACCAATATCCCACAATGACATAATTATGGACTAGTTCAGTAGAGCGAACTTGTACAGTGTGCAACGTGTCAATGTTTCATCCTTCAGTTACAAAATTTATACACAAGAATCTAAAGTTTGTGTAAATTTGGTCACTTTTTACATAATTCCAATCTGATGCTCAGAGAGAGAGTTATGATTAGTTTCCCAAGGTCACCTCTTTAAGATGAAATTCGGGAGCCTGACAAAACCCTAACTTCCACTGTTATATCTCTAAAAATATTGCGAATCAAGATCTAAAATTTTTACACAAAGTTCCTTAGGATTTCTTCGCAAATGCGTTTTTTTAAAGCTTCTGAACCTTCATATAAAAAAACTTATAGCGAAAATTCCACGATGACCTATTTGAAGCAGCTAAACCCTAGAATCCAAAGCTCCGATACCAAATGTTATGAAACCAACTCACAAAATAGAAGAAAAGAGATATCAACGACTTAAAAATCATCCACTTTGAGGGGAAACCTCCTTTACATTACATAAATGAATAATTATTGGATGATACAAATGAAAAAAATATCCTTTCTATATATAGGAGTCCATGGGTTCACAATATAATCCTAGCCGACCTAACAATAATAATGTAAGGGCACAACAATAACAATAGTGGCTTTTAATGGGGCATAATAATAATAATATGGGGGCTACAGGGGCACAAAAATAACAATAGGGATGCTACACCAACAACAATAAGGGACTACACTAGTAATATAGGGACTTAACAGAGGGTGACATCGAGTGGATGTGCACCTAGTTACATGGTTTGATGGTTAGTAAGTAAGTCTGATGGTACCTATAGAGGTTGAAAGCTTTAGTCTGTATTAGTCCCACTTGGATAGATTTCCCTAGTCAGGAATCTACTCCATGGAATTGAGGTGCCTAAACTGTTCAACAACTAATGGATAGAGTTCCCCGGTCAGGAATCTAGTCCATGACATTTAAGTGTCTAAAGATTCTTCATAGTTCATATAGTTGAGATACACCTTGTACTATTGAGTTACGAATACCTCCCTAGTTAAGAGGGAGTGTTCAAGAATGTAACTAGGTTCGGTCTTCATAAATTGTACTTGAATCAATACTTATTTTACTTGTCAAAAGAATAAAGAAAAGATTTTTATATTATTATCAAATGAATTATTAAAGCATAGGTTTCATTCTTGGGTCATATTTATTTTAGGTCAAAGTCCCTATTGTGGACTTATAGGTTTTATTCATAGTCTACAGGATTATTTCATATTTAAATTGATCCATATTAGGCTTTTGAATCATGCAATTAGGTCAAGTATTGAGTAAAATATGATCCATGAAGCCTCCACACCAAATCGACATTAAGGTGATCAAGTCAGCCTCAAGCCCAGGAATTCGTGCTCATCTTAAGCCTATATATACATTGGAATCAAACTCACTTGGAACCATCTTACTACAACACACAAATTCAATTTTGAAGATGCAACAAGGAAAAATTGCGAATTGGAGAAGGAATTTTTGGATTCGGTTTTGGGCAAGCTTATAGAGTTGAAGAAAAACAAAATTTTTGCACCACTCTCTCTGCATTTCGAGCTAGATCTTGGGAGATCAAAGTTATCAAATTTTTTCTGAAATAGTTGTTGCATCAGGTGTTGCCAAGCTGTTGCTGCCAAGAGAAGTGGAATTCGAAGTTCGTTTTGTTGAATGATACTACTTGGAGAAGTTGTATTGGGTGTAAATCAAAATTTTTGAAGCTAGATCAAAGTATATACCTCAAGATCGAAGTCTCAAGAAGAAAGGTCGAAGTTGCAGGTCATCATAGTACTACTAATGTTGTTGTTGCTTCCATATTCATGAAGGATCACAGGGAAGGCTGACTTGGTGTGGAGGAAGTTCGGGTCAAGGTCTAGAGTCTCAAGAATCGCTATTGAAGGATTAATTATTCACTGGGTTTTCCCCTGGCTGCTAGCCTACATCTTGTGTCCTTGATCTATTTGTATTTTCTTTGATATTTTCTTGATGAACTAATAAGAAGAAAGATAATAATAACATAATAATAACTAAATAAGATCACAATTAAATAATCAAGAACAATATGATCTTTCTGCCTTTCTGATTCTCTAACAATAAGAATATCGAAAAATCTTGATCTTGCATCATAGCCTTGAAAAATTCTTCAATGGAACTATTCTTTCGTTTTTCCACACCATTCCATTATGGGTTATAGGGAACAATCCACTCCCTCTTTATCCAAACTTCCTTATAGAAAGAAACAACTTCTTTCGAGGTGTATTATCCTCAATTTTAAGATCTCAAAGTCTTGATCTTCTTACCTGTCAATTTTTCCACTTGAGCTTTGAATTCTTGAAACTTAACGAAAAATTCCTTCGTGGTCCTTAAGATATAGATCCATGTCTTACAAGAGAAGTCATCTATGAATGTCACATAGCATAGTGAACCTCTAAGAGATCTCACGGGCATCAAACCACATACATCATAGTGAATTAAATCTAAAAATTATTTAGAACTATTGTCACTACTTGAAAATGGTTTCTCAATATTCTTTAAAAGTGCACAACCTTTACAAACACCCTCATGATCTATCTGAAATTCAGGGACACCTGAAACTATTTGATTCAATTTACATGCTCTATAATTAATGTGACCCTATCTTCTATATCATAACTCACTTGGATTGATTTCATCATGAACTAGGGCTCATGCTTGTTTAATTATGAGCATATACAATATTCCTTCACAAATTTAATGACTCTAGAATCATCTATACCAGAACCCTTGGGCCATACAAGTACTTTGTCATCGAAAAAAACTACTCTACCTCCTTAATATTCTAAACAAGAAATAAAGACTAGATTATTTTTCAAACCTGGTATATATAAAACATTCCTTATATGTATATTGTTAAAAGAATCTAGCTCAATGTATGCCTTTCCAACTCCCTTGATTGCATAGTTATGGTTCTTTCTAAGTTCTACCCTTTAAGATAGTTTCTTTTCCATCATGCTAGTGAGATTGCCACGATCTCTTGTCATATAGGCTTGAAGTACCACTATCTATCATCCACATATGTACATCATCTACAATAGAGCTTGCTAAAGTAGAAAGTAAAATAAATCTTTGTCACCCCTAGGCTTCTTTCGATGTTCATCTTTAATGTTAGTTGAAAAAGCATGTTGAATTCCCTTTCTATTTTTATTATTAGTCATCTCATGATGATCCCTTTTTTAATTCCCAAATTTATGACAACCATAACATTGAATCTTTTACATATCCTTCTTCCTTTGGGGAGGTGGCCTTCTTCCGGATTTCTCACATTGAAAGACAAATTTCTTCTTTCCTTTATTCTTGAATTGAGTTGAAAATGCTTGAGAAGCTTCTTCATTTCTATCTCTTGATATAAGCCTAGATTCTTCTTGAGCATAAGAGGCCCGCAATTTTTCAAACAGGGAATTTTCCTTCATAACACTTATACTTGATGCAAATGCATCCCATGATCTAGGTAGACCATTAAGTGTTGTAGTTGCAAGCTCTTGATCTGGAACAATATCTCAAATTGCTTGAATTTGGTATTTTATTTGTGAAATCCTTTCAAAATATGAAGCCATGGTGTCATCATTTGTCATCCTTACATCACAAAGCTCATTTTTCAAGCTAATGGTTTGAAACCACCATTCTTTATAATATATAGATTGCTTAGGGAATCATACATCTTCTTGGAAGTGTCATGCTTTGTAATATATGGTTTTAGATTATCTCTGATGGATTCCACTATAAGATGCATTGTAGTTATTTCATCCTCCTTAAGCTTCTCTTTCCCTAAAACATCAACTTCTTCTACAACCTTCCCTAACACAATTTCAAAAACTTTGTCTTTGCAAGAATAAGATCAATTCTAAGCTTCCAACCATTAAATTTTGAGGCTCCTTCCAACTTGTTCTCATATTTCATAGAAGAAGCCATGGATGCAAATCAACAAAATAAATTTCAATAGAAGTGATCTCTAGATAGGGTTTCTTCAATGTTCCTTCCTTCACCAAACCTCTAATACCATGTTGATTTTCTTACTGCAATAGAGACCAGCACAATATTTATGAAAACCTGATAACTACTTTTGTTGTTGATATTATTTTAAATTATTCCAATATATCATTTAAAAATTATACTTCAAAAATTCAACCATACAATAACAATAAAACAATAAATATCACAATGCACAAGAGAAGACAAGATTTACCCTGGGAAAACCCACTAAGGGAAAAAAACCCAACAACATTTTCAATAGAGAAATTCCTCTATTCAAAAAGACACACACATAGATATTCTAATCATTATCTAGATAATACCTAGTCAAACCCTCCAAGTCAAGCCTCCCAATATGATCTAACACTTCGATCTTGCAAATCTACCCTAGAATTTTGGCCCTCTTGCAACTACTAGATTCCCAAAATTTCGCCCCCATGTAACTGCCCAGAATTTTAGCCCCTGTAATAGAAACTACCCAAAAATATGCAAGCCATAGAGAGAGATAATATCCACATGTGCAAGCTTGAGGGAGAGAAATAGAGATGCAATTTTTCCTTCTTTTCATCCTCCTTTCCATTCTTGTCCTTTGCTTGCTTTCTAGAAGATGCTTTTTGAGTGAGATGCAAATTAGTATCTTGAGGAGGAGGTCGAGCTATCTTTATATAGTGTTATACATAGGTTGAATGGGTGTGACACTACTTGGGCGAACTTGACTTGGATGGAGTTTTACTTGACAAAATGGGAGCCAAAATTTTCAATTTCAAAATTCAAAATTTCTTCCTTTAAAAGTTGCAATAGCATTGACTCAAAATATATTTTTATTTTGACTCTAGAATTTAATATATGCTTTACTATAATCAATACAAATACATAAAGGGAAAGAACAAACACTGTAGGGGCCACATCAGAACCACTTTGAGACCCTAGGACCTAGCCTTCCTGGATTCAGAGAGAGATCTCTCTATAAAGGTGCTTTCAATTGATATATCTTTGTTCTCTTTGTTTATGATTTTAGGCTAGTTATGAAGTTCTAAAGACTTGCTTTGTTTTGGTTGGACTAATTGATAGATTGAAGGATCAATGGTGTGACTGATTGAGGGAATGTTTCAACTGAAAGAATAGATTGTGAGAAAACATCAATCCATTGGGCTATGGAGTCATAAAAGGATTTAATTGTTCATCAACTCTGCAAAGGCATTCATAGGGCAAGCTAACTATATCAAATGGATTCTTTTAGATTAGGTTGTGATATGAAAAAATAATAATTTGTTAAGGCAGCAAAGCTATAGTCAGTTAAGAATCTTCTAGCTTTACTTAGACAAGAAAATCCTTTTAAGGTAACCATTTGGAGCAAGCCAAAGGACGGGGCAAACCATAAACATCTTTGGGAATACCTTCAATAAGCAACCCTTCAAACAACAATCCAGCAATCAAAAGACTACTTTCAGATAAATAAATTATATAAGAAAACAGTAAGAGCAGCCTAAGATCAAACATAAATAATCTAATCTGCTTTTGACAAACTCTCAAAATACTCTTCAAAGCAACATTTCAAGGTAGATCAAAGGGCAGGGCACACCATAGACCTCTCTGGTTTAGACTTTAATCAGCATACTTTAAAGAAAGGTATTAAAAACAATATCTCAAGTCTTACTCAAAGGAACATGGGCTCACCAAAATTCCTTGGTTTCACTCTATTGAATCATTTCCAAGACAACAGGCTAGATGTAACTAGAGGGCAATTAAGAATATTCTAATTAGACCTTGTAGAGGAAAACACAAACATAAAGAATACAGATAGAAATAGGGTGTTGAAATAACAAATCCTGATCTAAAACTTCTGTTTCTTTATCAGAGAAAATGAACATAATGGGAAAACATAAGGAGAAACAAGAAAAAATTAGGAAGACTTCACCATTGATATAAATCAAGGATCCTGAGAACATGCTTGTATTATTGATGATCAAACCAGTTACATCACTCCATGTACAATAGCTCTCTGCAACTCAGAGCTTTCTTCAGTGCATTCTAGCATTCCTCAACTAGCTTAGCAGCAGAAATCAGTCCAATAACCATCAAGTAACCAACATTTAAAATGAGACTCATATGAAATATTTATATGCAAAATGAGGAGGTGCTACAAAACTAGGGTGTTGAAATGTTATTTATTACAGATTTAATGATTTTTGACCTTTGAGACCATGCAAGGCCCAAGGCAAAAATATTTGGAAGAGTTACTCTGAAATAATAACTTCCGAGTTATTTTAGTTGAAATATTTGACTATAAAGACTTTGTAATAACTTTGTAATAATTGTTGAGCTGCTTTAAAATATCTCTGACTGTGCAATAACTGCCTGATGCCTTTATTGAAAGAAAACACGTTGTAGGTGGCAAATTTATCTTTGGAGAAGTAATTTCTTCTTTGTTTGAGTCATTCGAAGTTGTCTTTGGGTTATGTGTCTTTTTTTTAATCACAAAACTTCAGTATTAGGCCTCTGGCCTCTAATTTAACCTTTATAGTCTGTTTCACTGTCCTTATTCATTATTTTTCTTTCTGACTGTTTTGTTCATTTATCATTTGCTTTAAGCCTTTGACTTTCATCTTTAATCACTGTCTTTGAGGGCTAATCCTTTGTTTTATCCTTTAATCTCAATTTAGCCCCTTAATCCTTCTTTTATTCACTTTGTTTGTTTGTTCTGTGTGCAGGGAGGGTTTCTTCATTTGTGGTCGAAGGGTTTTATAACCCATTGATGATCATGAGTCATCAAGGGTTAACCTTTATGCAGGCTCCCCTGGTTCTTTTTATATGAATTCACCTCTCAGATCGTTATCCAGAGGTTTTAATTGGTCACTTTTTAACAGTGGGAGGGCATTTTGGGCCTTTGACTGCCATTAAAAACTTGTAAAAAAAACATAAAACAACGTTAATTTAAATCCTGCGGGAGGGATTTAAACTGCATTTTTCGAGGTTTTCTGAGCATCGGGGGTGATTTGCGGAGGAGGAGGGAGTGCAAAGAAGGGTTCTGTAGGCGGAATTACGGGGAAAATCAAACATAGGGAAAGAGCTTTGAATTTTTTGCACCAGAAGGGAAAAGGTGGTTTTATGGGGAAAATCACGATGGTTTATCATGCAGGTAAAAGGCGGTAAGTGGTATTTGCCCGGGGCTGCATAATTCCATAGATCATTCGACGCTTTTCCTGGCCAAAAACGATTTTTTCAGACAGGTCTGGGCCGTTAAACTTCGGCCCAAAATCCTGCGCGATATAAGTGTGAACCGTTAGATCTCAAGAGGTGAGATCGACGGTGCAGAGGGCTTGCGGTACCAAGGCGTAGGTTTGTGGAGTGGAGCCCAGGACAAGTGGTGGAATTTTATTTGACAAGGGGTTAAATGGAGAGCGAGGCCCGAGAGTGATGATGTGGTGGAATTTTTCTTGTAGTGCGGCGTTGGGTTAGATGCAGGATGAAGGGAGGAGAAGTGATGGTCGTTGGATCAGGTTAAAGGCCTTTGATCAACGGTGGATATTGCATGACAAACTGAGCGGTGGGAAGAGAAGCGAGCTCGTGTTTTTAATTGCTTTTCGAAGGTTTGGGTGGGTTTTTTATAAGGTTGGGTGTTTAAATAAAATGAAAGGGTGGAGGAGTAGTTATATGGCAGAAGGGGTTAGGAATAGGCGGAGGGTCATGGTTTTATGGGAGGTAAGGGGACCGAGGCTGAGAAGGAGAGGGGCTTAAAGGAATAGCCGAGGTCAGGGTTTAGAGTCATATGGGTGAGGGGGTTGGGTTTAAGCCGAAAAGGGGTTTAAAGGACCTTTTCACAAAAAGGTAGGTTTTTATCATAAAAACAAAGTTGTGCAAGGTTTTGAGAGGATCTGATAGGGTAGAAATCAAATTTTTAAACAATGTAAGGAGGGTTTTTACATTGTTTAAGGGTTATTAGACAAAAATGATGAATGAGGGGGGATTTTTTAGGGGTTTTTGAGGGGGGGGGGAAGGGATAAATGAGGGTATCAGTGGAGGGATGAATGAGGGAATTAGGCTCAAAACATGGAGTTTCCTTAGAGCAGCAGGGTGGAATTTTGAGAAGGTAAAAAGACAGGAAAGCTTAGTGAAAAATAGTCAAACTTTAGGATGATGAAGGCAGTGAGATTTCTAGAACTCACAGTGTTTCTCAAATATTGTTTCTAGAAATCCAAAATCACTATTTATTCATCTTTTTAATATCAACAAAAATTATAGATGGCTAACAGTGGCTCCAATTGGGGAGGGCATAAATCTTTGGAAGAAGTAGACCAGTGCCTTGATTTGCACCTTGACATAGCTCCTTTATCTTGATGATTCACTACTTTGGAATTGTGATTTATAGCATCTAAATCATAACATGATTAATTCCAACTCAACTTCTACCTACCCATCTTACTTGTTCTAACATTTTTTCTTCATTGGGTGCATTTGAATTATCCAACCCCTGACATCATTTCTTTTTTAAAACAGGAAACTAACAAATTCTACCCTTATATCATCTAGGATTTTAGATTAAACTGATGAACTCATTTATTTCTCTACCTAATATAACCATCTGTCAAAATTAAGTTGTATGACAGACTTTTATTCTCTAATCTAAAAAAAAAAATTGAAAACATAACCAAATCAGGATTGGACAGTCTGATTTGTTATGAGTAGTGATACTTTGTACAAGTCTGCATACAAAATTTATTTTGCAAAAATTGAACATAAAAATTTGAGGGATGAAATCTGGAATTTGCTTTTTTATCCCTCTCTTTCTATCTTGGTTCAGATTTTGAGCTTTGGAACCAATTTCTTTCCTATTCTAATCTAGTCTACTGATGAGCCAAGTTTAGACAGTTTGGAAAATCCCCATTCACTAACATATTAGCAGAAATTTAAAATTCATTTAGTCATGATTAGGTTGTATGAATAAAAAAGGCTTTTTCTTCAAGTAGTGGATTTGGACTTCACACTTTCAGAACTTACTCCCTTTTTTTTTCTTTTCTTTTTTTTCTTTTTTTTGTTGGTATGGGGTTGTACCTTTTCTTTTTCTGCCCTCTTTTCTTTGTTTTTCTATTTTGTATTTATTTTTCTGATCTTTTATTTAAACAATGTTATATACAATGGATAAAGCTTTAAACTTAGGCATCTTAATGGAAATAATGCTTGAGCATCCTGCCATTGACAAGACCTCCAAAAAGTTCTGTTCCATCCATCTCCTATAAGAAAAATACATTGTTGCCTCTAGCAGAATGGATAATATAGGGATCTTTCCATAGATTTTCAAACTTATCATGTTTTCCCTTGTCTTCTCTCCTTGAATCTCATTTGAGCACTTTGTCAGCAATGTTGAAATCATTTGCTTTTGTCCTTTTGTCAAATATCTTATTGATGTTTTCTTGCACTAATTGTGTTCTTTTATAGACTTCTTCTCTAGTTTGCTGCAACTGTATGGTCTGATTTATCCTTCTTATCATGTCATTTTCTTCAAATTGTACTTTCTGGATCAACGCCATGACTGAAACTCCTAGGCTTGTTGGAAAAATTGCATCTGCTCCATAAACTAGCTAGTAGGAAGACATTCCAATTGATTTCTTGCATGTTAACCTGTCTGCCCATAATGCATGTACTATTTTGTTGTGCCATGACTTTTGATTTCCTTCTAGCAATTTCTTGATGATGCTTATCAAAATTTTGTTTGAGGATTCTACCAGCCCATTACCTTAAGGGTAATAAGTCGTGGAATGACCCATTGTGATCTGATATTTGTGGAAAAAATCCACCATTCTCTTGGATCTGAAGGCAGCTGCATTATCAATGATAATATTTCTAGGACAACCAAATATGGTTTTCAAGGAATTTAATGATGACCAGATCAGTAGCAGTTCTAGATGGGATGGCCTCTATCCATTTTGTAAAGTAATCATTTGTTGTGAGGATCCATTTATGTTGGGAAGATGAAGAAGGATGGATTTCCCCAATGAAGTCTAGGCCCCACTGTTGAAAAGGAGCTTCAACAGAAATAGGATGCAGAGGTAAGGGTAAGAGTTTTCTTTTTTCCTTCAAATATTTGACACTTGTGGCAGGCAATTACCAATTTATGGATGTCTTGGAAGAGGGTGGGCCAATAGTAACCAGCTCTAAGGATTTTGTTGATATTTTTTTTCCAATAGAGGTGGTCTCCACATTCCCCTTCATGAAACTCATGCCTGATCTTCTCTGCATCATTATCATGCAAAAATTTAAGCAATATACCACTACCATTTTTCCAATATAACCATTTATCTATAATGCAGTAATTTATAGCTTTTAACTTCAAGAACCTTGCCTTTGTCTTAGATAAACCAGGAGGGACATTAAGATAAAAGAGCACATACAAAATATCAACATACCAAAGTGAATTCAGCAATACTTCTTCAACAGGAGGAGTTGTGCATTCTTCGTGTTCTTCTAAAACATCAACCATATTCATATCTAAGGCTTTAAGATTTGATTAAGCCATAAGTTTTGCAAGTCCTTTTCCTTTGACCAGTTTAGTGGGTCTGATTTCTAAATCATATTCTAATATAACAACAATCCACATTCCTCTTTTTCCATCAGGATCTTGTGTTAAAATGTCTTTAACAACTGTGTGTGGGACAAAAGTAATGATGTGTGAGTGTAAAATGTAAACTCTGAAATCTTTCAAGGCCTTGATTAAGGAAAAAGCCTGCTTTTCCATTATGTTGTATTTCAGAGGTGCATCTCTTAATGCTTTGCTGAAAAATGCAATGGGTTGCTCTTGTCCTTTTATGTTTTTCTGAAGTAGGACAACAACAACTGTATGTTCTGATGCAAAGGAGAAAATGAAGAAATCTTTGTTAAAATCAGGGCTAATGAGAACTGGTGTTTGATTGAGTGCTTGTTTAACTAGTTCAAAGGATTGCTTTGCTTCAATGGTCCATTTAACTCATGTTTCCCTTTTTAACATGTTTGCTATGTTTCTAAGGAGTTCAACAAGTTTGGGTATGAACCTTCTTAAGAAATTAATCTTTCCAATGAAAGATTTCAGTTCTTTGATGTTTCTAGGATGATTGATTTGCAATATTCCTTCAATCTTTTTTGGGTCTATTCTTATTCCCTCTTCAGATATGATGTGACCTAGAAGTTTGCCTTCTTGGAGGCCAAATAAAGTTTTCTTGGGGTTTAAGGATAGACCATACTTCCTACATTTCTCAAAGACTTTTCTTAAGTGAGAAAGGTGTTCTTCATCTGTTTTGGAATAGACAGTGATGTCATCTAAATATATCACAATGAAGAAGTCTATCTCTTCTGAGAAAGCAATATCGATGGCTCTTTGGAATGTGGCACCAGCATTCATTAAAGCAAAGGGCATTTTCACATACATGAAAGTGCCCCAAGGTGTAGTGAAAGTTGTTTTAAGTTGATCATCAGGATGTACCAGCACTTGGTTGTATCCTGAAAAGCCATCTATTAAAGAAATTATTTTAGAACCTACTACCATTTGTAAGATATGATCCATTTTGGGCAAGGGGTAGTTGTCCTTTAAAGAGGCTTTGTTTAAGTTTCTAAAGTCTATACAAAGCCTTATTTCTCATGTTTTCTTCCTCACAGATACAATATTAGACACCCACTCTGAGTATCTCACTGGGACTATGATTCCAGCATCATACATTTTTTTGATCTCTTTCTCAACTAGAGGTAACTGCACAGGGTTTATTCTGTGCAATTTTTGTCTAAAAGGTTTCTAATTTTCTTTCAGGGGTATCTTATGCTGAATTATCTCTATATCATATGATTTTAAGTCCTCATAACTCCAAGCAAACACATCAGAAAATTCTCTAAAAATCTCAAAATATTTCAGTTTTATATGAGCTAGCAGTGTTTTGGATAATTTAATCATCTTGGGTTTTTCTTTACTGCCTATATTGCACTCTTCTATTTCAGTTATAGTGGGTTCCATTTTTGGCTTTTTGGCTTTTTGGCAACATCATTAAAGTCAAACAATTATTCTAGAGGCACCAGTCCCTTTGGAAATTTATCAGTGTGAGACTGCAGCACTTCAAAATCTTCTTGTTCTAAATTAGTGCTCAGCACTGTTTCCTGTGGGTGTTCTCTAGTTAACATATTTATATCAGCAATGTTTGGAGTTTCTTCTTCATAAGTTTTTTCCTCAGTAGGACAGCCTTCTTCATACTCTGAGTCTGAATTAATCATTTCAAACCCATTTCTGGACTGTAGGAAATCCTCTATATGTTTATCTCCTTCAAAGACTTGCCAATATTTGATATTATCAGGGACTGTTGGTCTATATTTAACTTGGACTGTGTGTTGTTTGCTTTCATAAGGTTTTAGACATGTACTAGCAGCAAATGTTAAACCATTGGCAAGAATGTTTTGGTTTCTAGGGACAAAGTTAAGCTCATATTCTGTGAATGTTTTCAAGAGATCAACAACATCATCTCTATATGCTTGTAATCTTGTATGTTTAGCAGTGTATTCTGCATTCACTTGTTTAATAATCAATTCTGAGTCTCCATGAATAGTTATCCTCTTGGATCCTATTTTTTTCAACAATTGCAGTCCTAAGAGAAGAGCCTCATATTTACCTATATTATTTGTGCATTGAAAATTTAGTTTGTATGAATGGCCCTTAGCATGATTTTTTTTATGTGTTATGTACCCATATGCCTGCTTCTGAACTATTTTTACTACAAGACCCATCAAAACTCATACTCCAAAGAGGTTCAATTTCATATTTGTTATTGAAGTCATTTCTGTCCTCTTTGTCCTATTTATTTTGGCCGTCATTATGTTGTTTTTTGGGATCTGCACTATGTTCATTTTTATTTTGTTCCTCAAGGTTTTCATTATGTTGAGTTTTATCTTGTATGTCATAATGAACCCTGTGTTTATTGTTGGTTTTTTGCCTATGATCTTTCTCCTTTCTTCCCTATTTTCTTATTGTTGGTTTGTCATCTCCTTCTCCTTGCTCATTAATATTTTCATCATTGTTAAGAATGAATGAGCCAAGGTCTGTATGAATAGAATAAAGAGGAGAGTTGTCTGGTTTTTCTTGACTACTAACCATATATTTCATGTGTGTTTCCCTATATAGTCTTCTTGGTTGACTAAAGACAAGGATGGTTGCATAAGTCATATCCATCTGCAGGGTACCTTGGAGTTTAGCACCCCATGACCTTGAAAGGAGCATGCCATATTTAGGGGGTATATCAGCCACTACAATGTCCATCACTAGGCTCTTGGTTGGTATTTGTGCTAAGTTGACACATAAATCTTTGATCAGTCCTAGACATTTAACTCTGCTGGAATCAAAGGAGTATAAATCCTTGTAAGGTCTAGTTATCTCAAGGCCTAGTCTCTCCATCCCTACCTTAGGCATAAGGTTATGGGAAGCTTCTAAGTCAAGCATGGAATTGTGAAAAATATTATCATGGGTGTTTAGACTGACATAAAAGTGAGGAACACCTCCTTCTTGAAATTTCCCTTCTACTTCTGGTCCAAACAGAAGTTCAAGTTTATCATTAGTCACATTGACAGAATCATTTTGTTCTCCTATGTTTAAAGCTCTTAAAATTTCGGTTTTATATACATATTGGGTGACTAATTCAGTGAGAGGAATAGGGATCTTGATTTTGGCAACTTCACTCTTTATGCTAAAAGGTATCTGAGTTTTTAGAATGTTTAAATCATCCTTCTTAGTCACTATTTTCTCAGAAAATTCAGCTTGCTGGTTTTTATTATGAACAACAGTTAAAATAGTTTTACTAAGAGCATTAGCTGAGGTGCTAGTGCTACTTTGGTCATCACCATGTTTTTCATTGATTTAGTTGTTTTTTCCTTTGTTTTTTTCAGAACTTTCAGCCACTGTTTTGTTGTTTTCTGTTATTTTTTAAGAAATGTTTTCAGAATTGTTTCTAGCAGAAATTTCAGAGGTTTTCTTTTTGGGAGTGTCTTGATTCTTTCTACTTATAAGGTCATATTGTCGGTATACTTCCATTATAGCATTTTCAAAGCCTTGTTTGTAATCTTCAGATTATGGGCTTTATTCATCATAGGGTATATATATGCCTTGTTCTTCTTCAGTGAGGAAGACAGTGTCCTCATTGTTTATTCCCAATAAGTTTATGTGATTTCCCTCTGTTTCTTCAATCACTCCCTCAGCTTCATCAGCATAGTTTTGTTGAAAAGGAGGTTTGACTTGCTGATCAGGACCTCTTTGTCTAATTTGAGGGGGATTCCTTCTAAATTTTTGGTTCTGATTTTGATTTTTATTTTGAGGAGTTGTTTGGTTTTCTTTAGAATAAGCTCTCTCATTCATGTTAATTCTCTCCATCATCATTTCCATGGTTCTAACCAGACTATCAATTTTGGAATCTGATGTGGAGGGTCCAGCTTCATCTTTTTAGGTAACCTTTTTCTCTGCTTTCAATCTAGTCCTTCTGGCATTTAGGTTAGCTTCTACACTTACTACCCCTTTATGCATATCTTCTAATGTGAGGGGTTTTCTCTCCCTTAATTGATAACACATGTCTGGGTCAAATCCTTCAGGAAACTTCATTAAGGCTAAGCCTTGTGGGGGTTTCATTTGTGGAGGGAGTGCATTATAAACACTATTAAATCTAGTGCAATAATCCTGAACACTCTCTCCAGCATTTCTTTTAAGGTCATTGTATTCTGATAGGATTTGAAGGGGATTTCTCTTAACTTCCCATTTGTTTAGGAATAGTTGATGGAAAGCATGTAGATCATTAATAATGTTAAAGGTTAAGCCTTTGAACCATTTTCTTGCTTCTCCCCCTAAAATTTGAGCAAACATTCTAAGTTTCACAGTTTCATCATCTATTTCTTGTTTGTCAATGTAGTCATTCATTCTATCCACATGTTGTTGAGTTGTAGTAGAACTACTAGCATCATATAATGGAATCTTAGACTGATAGTCCTGTGGTAGAGCAACTAGAGGTAAAGGAAGGACTAAGGGATCATACCATGTTGCCATGATATGATCTTGTGGAAACAACAGAGGATTAACAAGTGGACAAAGGTGATGAAGTGGAGTGGTTTGAACAGTGGATGTAGCTGAAGTTCTTGGACCAGCTAAGTGATGTTGAGCAGATTTAGGATGAGAGAAGCCAAAGTTATGGAGAAAATGGAAATCAGGAGGAGTGGAAGGGGAGGCTTCCTTATTGCTACTTTGTTGTGAGTCTACAAGCTCAAGGTTTATCTGGTCTATACCACTTTGTGACTTGGTTCTAGATAAGCTTCTTATATTAGGTAAGTCAACTTGGGTATTTTGCAAGGTTGTAAGGTTCTCAGGGAAAGATCTTGCTCTGTGGATTGGTCTGTCAATAGTTGGGTTTTTAGATGTAGGAGATTTCCTAAGAATGCTTTTAGGATTGTCAACTATTGCAGGAGGATTTGGGTCAGGATGGGATCTAGTATGGATTCTTCTAGAAGCCAGAATTTTGGACCCAACAAGTCAGAAAGGTTTTTCATATGTATAACAGTCTTAAGACACAAACCAAAATGTAGAAGAAATACTTAATTCACAAATTATTCTTTACTGGGTATTGTTTAATGTTTTGATGATAAGGTAAGTTTCCTAGTGGAGTCAATGGAAATTTAGTGGAGTCACCAGGTGGAGGATTTTTACTTGTCTTATAGGGTTGGTTTTTGTCCACCATCAACAATCAGGAACCATTGTTTGAAAATACTTGATTCATCTTAAACTAATGAGGTTTTCTGAGTTTTGAGTGAATCTAAAATGTTTATTACTTAGTAGTCCCAAGTATCGTCGCCACTATGTTGGCTCCCTATAATTTGTAAGAGTGGCAAGAACAAACACTGCAGGGACCACATCAGAACCACTTTGGAATCCTAGGACCTAGCCTTCCTGGATTCAGAGAGGGATCTCTCTATAAAGGTGTTTTCAATTGATATATCTTTGTGCTCTTTGTTTATGATTTTAGGCTATTTTTGAAGTTCTAAAGACTTGTTTGTTTTGGTTGGAATAATTGATAGATTGAAGGATCAATGGTGTGACTGATTGAGGGAATGTTTCAACTGAAAGAATAGACTGTGAGAAAACATCAATCCATTGGGCTATGGAGTCATAAAATGATTTAATTTTTCATCAACTCTGTAAGGTCATTCATAGGGTAAGCTAACTATATCAAATGGATTCTTTTAGATTAGGTTTTGATATGAAACAATAATAAGTTGTGAAGGTATCAAAGCTATAGTCAGTTAATAATCTTCTAGCTTTACTTAGAAAAGAAAATCCTTTTAAGGTAACCGTTTGGAGAAATCCAAAGGACGGGGAAAACCATAAATCTCTTTGGGAAAAAATTTAATAAGCAACCTTTCATACAACAATCTAGCAATCAAAAGACTACTTTCAGATAAATAAAACATATAAGAAAACAGTAAGAGCAGCCTAAGATCAAACAGAAATAATCTAATCTTCTTTTGACAAACTCTCAAAAGACTCTTCAAAGCAACATTTCAAGGCAGATCAAAGGGCGGGGCATACCATAGACCTCTCTGGTTTAGAATTTAATCAGCATACTTTAAAGAAAGGTCTTAAAAACAATATCTCAAATCTTACTCAAAGGAACATCGGCTCACCAAAATTCCTTGGTTTCACTCTATTGAATCATTTCCAAGACAACAGGCTAGATGTAACTAGAAGGAAATTAATAATCTTCTAATCAAACCTTGCAGAGGAAAACACAA
Source organism: Pinus albicaulis (assembly GCA_034641835.2). Taxonomy (NCBI): domain Eukaryota; kingdom Viridiplantae; phylum Streptophyta; class Pinopsida; order Pinales; family Pinaceae; genus Pinus; species Pinus albicaulis. Next base: position 1,347,184,489 of record CM076572.1, on the reverse strand, counting down.
ACATAAAGAATACAGACAAAAATAAGGTGTTGAAATAGCAAATCATGATCTAAAACTTCTGTTTATTTATCATATAAAATGAACATAATGGGAAAACATATGTAGAAACAAGAACAACTTAGGAAAACTTCACCATTGATATAACTCAAGGATCCTGTGAACATGCGTGTATTATTGATGATCAAACCAGTTACATCACTCCATGTATAATAGCTCTTTGTAACTCAGAGCTTTCTTCATTTCAGTCTAGCATTCCTCAACTAGCTTAGCAACAGAAATCAGTCTAATAACCATCAAGTAACCAACATTTAAAATGAGACTCATATGCAATATTTACATGAAAAATGAAAAGGTGCTGCAAAACTATGGTGTTTAAATGTTATTTATTACAGAGTTAATGATTTTTTACCTTTGAGACCATGCAAGGCCCAAGGAAAAAAAATTTGGAAGAGTTACTCTAAAATAATAACTTCTGAGTTATTTTAGTTGAAATATTTGACTTTAAAGGTTTTGTAATAACTTTGTAATAACTGTTGAGCTACTTTAAAATATCTCTGACTGTGCAATAACTGCCTGATGCCTTTATTGAAAGAAAACATGTTGTAGGTGGAAAATTTTTCTTTGGAGAAGTAATTGCTTCTTTTTTGTTTGAGTCATTTGAAGTTGTCTTTGGGTTATCTGTCTTTGTTTTAATCACAAAATTTCAATATTAGGCCTCTGATCTCTTATTTAACCTTTATAATTTGTTTCATTGTCCTTATTCCTTATTCTGCTTTATGACTTTTTTGTTCATTTATCCTTTGCTTTAAGCCTTTGAATTTCATATTTAATCACTATATTTGAGGGCTAATCCTTTGTTTTATCCTTTAATCTCAATTTAGCCCCTTAATCCTTCTTTTCTTCACTTTTTTCGTTTGTTCTACATGCAAGGAGGGTTTCTTCATTTGTGGCCGAAGGGTTTTATAACCCACTAATGATCATGATTCATCAAGGGTTAACCTTTATGCAGGCTCCCCTGGTTCTTTTTATATGAATTCACCTCTCGGATCATCATCTAGAGGTTTTAATTGGTCACTTTTTTACTGTGGGAGGGCATTTTGGGCCCTTTTCCGCCATTAAAAACCTGCAAAAAAATATAAAACATCGTTAATTTAAATAATGCAGGAGGGGTTTAAACTGAATTTTTCGGGGTTTTCTGAGCATCGAGGGTGATTTTTGGAGGAGGGAGTAAAAAGAAGGGCTCTATAGGTGTAACTACGGGGAAAATCAAACAGAGGGAAAGAGCTTTGATTTTTTGGCGCAAGAAGGGAAAAGGTGGTTTTTGGGGAAAACCGCGGTGGTTTATCGCGCAGGTAAAAGGCAGTAAGTGGTATTTTCCCGGGGCTACGCGATTTCATAGATCATTCGACACGTTTCCTAGCCAAAACCGTTTTTTTCGTGCAGGTCTGGGCCGTTAAACTTCAGCGCAAAATCCTACGCGATATAAGTGTGAACCGTTAGATCTCAAGAGGTGAGATTGACGATGTGGAGGGCTTGCGGGACCAAGGTGAAGGTTTGTGGAGTGGAGCCCAGGACAGGTGGCAGGCTTTTATTTGACGAGGGGTTAAATGGAGAGCGGAGCCTTGGAATGATGATGTGGCAAAATTTGTCTTGTAGTGCGGGTTTGGATTAGATGCAAGATGAAGGGAGGAGAAGCGATGGTCGTTGGATCGGGTTGGAGGCCTTCGATCAACGGTGGATATTGCATGACAAACTGAGTGGTGGGAAGAGAAGCGAGCCCGTGTTTTTAATTGTTTTTCGAAGGTTTGGGTGGGTTTTTTATAAGGTTGGGGGTTTAAATAAAATGAAAGGGCGGAGGAGTAGTTATATGGCAGAAGGGGTTAGGAATAGGCGGAGGGTCATGGTTTTATGGGAGGTAAGGGGACGGGAGGCTGAGAAGGAGAGGGGCTTAAGGGAATAGAGGTAGGTCAGGGTTTAAAGTCATATGGGTGAGGGGGTTGGGTTTAAGCTGAAAAGGGGCTTAAAGGACCTTTTCACAACAATGTAGGTTTTTATCATAAAAACAGAGTTTTGTAAGGTTTTGAGAGGATCTGATAGGGTATAAATCAAAGTTTTAAACAATGTAAGGAGGGTTTTTACATTATTTAAGGGTTTTTAGACAAAAATGATGAATGAGGGGGGGATTTTTTAGGGGGGGGAAGGGATAAATGAGGGTGTCAGTGGAGGGATGAATGAGGGAATTAGGCTCAAAACATGGAGTTTCCTTAGAGTAGTAGGGCGAACTTTTGAGAAGGTAAAAAGACAGGAAAGCTTAGTGAAAAATAGTCAAACTTTAGGATGATGAAGGCAGTGAGATTTCTAGAACTCACAATGTTTCTCAAATATTGTTTCTAGAAATCCAAAATCACTATTTTGTCATCTTTTTAATATCAGCAAAAATTATAGATGGCTAACATGAATCAATGGAGTACTGTTGCATAAATTTAAATACAGGTAGCTTTAAAGGAATGGGCAATGTAACATCCATCTCATAGACTAGCTCAAATGGGATTTTACCATTGGAGCCATTCTTTGTAATTCTATCAACTGATACATGAGATTTAATTTTTCTATGCAAACTCTTATAATTGTCGTCAACTATCCTTTTGATGATCATCATAAGATTCTTGTTGCCTAAATCTGCTAACCCATTACCTTGGAGGTAATAGTTGGAAGAATAAGATAGAACAATGATGTAATCAAAATATAATTTTTTCATTGCCGCTAAACTAAATGTCTCGGTATTTTTAGTAGTAATCTTACTTGGAACTCCATATCTTGTGAATATCTTGTCTTGTAGAAAATCCAAAAACACTAAATCGACTTATTTCTTTGTGGGGATCACTTTTACCCAAAAGGTGAAATAACATATATTGTTTAAGATCCATTATTGACCATTACTTGTGTTATCACAAATAAAATTTCAATTTTTGATTGATATGGTCATTAACTTAGGTTTCATTTGTCTCATAAAATTAGTTCATGAAATTGATGAAAACTCATGAATTGATCACTAGCCTAAGTTTAGAAAGTTCATTTATCATGCCCATCATAGTCGAATCCATCAAAATCCAACTTAGGTTCACATGCATTGGTTTAAAGTTTGATAGTGGTCACCTGTTTGATTTTTCCTGATTCCGCAATGAATATAACTGCAGACAGGTTGTTTTTGCTACAGAATCACCTGACCAGTCCGTAGCGAATCTACCAAGTTTATATATGAAAACACTACGGAATCATGTTTTTCTACACCAATAAAAGGATGATGAGATGTAAATTTTTTAGAGGTTTAGGGTGAACGTGAAGTCATGTGATCGGTTATTACAGTCATCCAAGCATGCATAATCATAAGTGCCATTCATCATTACCTTTCACTCCTCCCATTTGTCATTATTCCTCATATATTCGACTTTCAGTTTTTAAACTCACCTCCAAATCTCCTCTCTGTCATCCTATTTTCAATATTTTCATGCAGCAATTGATTATTATCATTAAAGAGTCCAGCTCCATCACAAGCAACTTGTTGTTCAAATTAGTTTCTTTGCAGGTGTCACTTTTTCAAGAAAGGCAGCATAGTATAAAGGAAGATGGACATGAAAAAGAAAACAAACAAAGGAGGCTCTTGTGTAATATATGAACCTATGAACCCAAAAAATTTCATGGAAGACCCTAGTGTTTCAGAGGACTTCATAAAAATTGGTTGCATGAGATTTTACAAGAAGATACAAAGGGATTTCTCTGTTTTTTTACTGTTTGAACAGTCAAATTCAAGAGAATATTATGGGAAAACGGAGATGAATTCTAAAGACCTGAGAGAGGTTATTGTCAAGAACAGATCAAAGAACATTAACCTATTTTACTTTTCTCACAGTTGTTGCAAATTGGGAGATTTGAAGATGTCTTTGAGCTCTATTTTCAGAGTGTGTTTTGTTTTCATGTCTTAGACATGTTTTTCAAATGCAGATTCCGGACACCTAGAGATGGTGTTAAAAAACCCAAGAGAGGTTTTTCTTAACCAAAAACTGATTTACAAAATCCTCCTCCCGTTTTTCAATATATATCAAGGATCCGGAGATAAGAGATCATTTTTTATCCCTAATTTTCAGAAGAAAAAAAACAGCTTCATTTTATTTGTAGATGAACTTGTTGAAGATGAAAATGTTGCTTTTGAGGAGGGTAAGAGGTATTTTGAACCAATTTTACCTTATCATGCTTCATCTTATCATCTTTCAGATCCATAGGCATTTTTTTGAAGAAGGGTAATTTTTTATTTTTTGGCCAATTAGGCAATTCCGTAGCGAATCTCAAGCTTGAAGCCCAGATTTCACTATGAAATCATTGTAGGTTATTTTTTGCTTAAAATCACAGCTATGGTTAAAATCAAGGAGGGGAAAAATTTGTGTTTATCTCATTTGATTCAACAATCATCTCCAAATCATCAAAGAGGGCTAAAAATTGACATATATGGGTGAAGTCAATTTGCTACTAAAATTCGCTACGAAATTGCCTTGATTCCCTGTTTCTACAACGAGAGACTTTTCGTAGCAATTTTTTGTTTTGATGGTTCATTAGAGGTCATCCAGCCACGTGGAGAGATTAAAGAGTATCAGAGTAATATTTTAGAATAGGTTTGATCTTTTACAAGGTTGTCTAGTTCACCAGCTCATCATAAAGACAATCAACAATTATCATGACACCACTTCCTTAAAAATAGGATGACTGGTTTCCTAATTTAGTGGGGGCATTAATGTATTGATCATGGTTAGTGCCACTTAAGAACATAACCATCTTCGATGTAAATATGTAGTCACTTCAATTAGTAAATGTAATAAATAAGTGAAAGAGTCCTAATAGGTCTCTAAGTCAAAAAGTCAATAGGTGTTAGTTTCATTCCCATGTATTTTGGTTCTTGTTAAGATACGTTTCATGCAAAGTAGTTCGATGATCTAGACATGTAGGCAGATCCAATGTAAAGGACTAAGGCCTATTAATAGGTAGTTTTTCGAAGAATAGAGGGTTGGAAGATGTTATTTTACACTACTACTATTGTAAACTATTTATGATCAGTAATATACAGTGGTTGTGGGCTTTCTTCTTCACATGAGATTCATATGATATTTTCATGAGCATTTTTCCTATGTATCTTACTATTTTTCTTTCAGTATATTAATGTTTGATTACTCAGAATTCATGTACATCATGGTTTAACTTCCTTTAATCATTAAGCCATTGTATATCTGTGTGTGTTGTCCTTTCATTAAAACATCCATATGCCTGAGCTTCCACAAGGAGAACCATGTCACTAAGTTTCCTAGCACTGACTCCATAAGACCAATAGTAGTAAACCCTATACATTTTTCACCTGCATACAAAAAAATTCAAGACATTATTACAGAGTTAGCCATCTGATTGAATTATATTTGAACATATCATATTTACCTTTTCAGAGAGCCCTCTCAGGCTGAAAAGGCTAATTTTCAATCAAAAGTTAGTTTGAAAGAGTTACTCTAGGTTTTCTGGTGGAGCAGCCCATCTGTACCAACTTAGTGATAACAACTTGATTTGTCCTTGAATTCCCCATTGAAGTCTAAGCCTCATTGTTGGAAAGGAACTTCCACTACAACTAGTTAAAAAGGGAGTGTTGCCAACTTCTTTCTTGTGAAAAATTGTCATGGGTGACACACTTTGACAAAATTATGCACATTTTTAAATATCGTAGGACAATAATACATTTCTCTAAGAATTTTGTGCACGGTACTCTTTGTCGAATAATTTCCTCCACACAATCCTTCATGCATTTATTTTGTCAACTTGGCGGCTTCATCTAGCCTAACACATTTTTTTGAACTTTGGTAGCTAAGGGAGAAATTACCTGCATTGGGAAGCCTTCCTCATCCATAGAATCCCCTATTATCCCTTGGAAGAATTTAATTTGGTTAAGATTTTTTTTTTATTTTTAATGTGAAACCCATATGGGCACAAAAGTACAAGTTGACATGGGCAAGGAAAACCCACCTCATCAACCTCATATAAATACACCTCATGTCACACCATTTGGAGGCATCATTAAATCAACCATTTATTCTCTTGTGTGGTTCGATTACTTCTGAAATTGCAGGTTCAATTTCACACGTGCGAAGGAGAGAGAGCCATTTTCTGTTGGCTTAATTTGGCTTATGTTTTGGGCCTTTGACCAACATTGACTTCTGGGACTTGGAGCTTGGTTTGACTTTCAATATCTGATATGTTTGGAGGGATGAGTTGACTAGAAGGTTGATCGAAATTTTTTAGAGCACTAAGACTAAATTTGACTTTAGATTCTACGATAGGGTTTCCGCAGGTCAACACCTTGACTTTGACCAAATACAGTGGGAGAATTATTGAATATTTTGACTAGATTTTCTCGAGCTTGGAAGGCCAAGTTGAATACTTATTTGACCAAATTCTTTGGAGGATGGTTTGACCGTTGACTATTAACCGGTTAGGGCTTCTCTTCCTGCTGTTGACTTTGACTAGAATTGACAGATTTGACTTTGGACTAGATTTGACTACATTACTTATTTTGGATCGGATATTGGATAGTTGACTTGGTTAGTCAAGGGTTTAACCCTTTGAATTATTGTGGATGTACTTGAGCATTGTATCTCTCTACTGAAAATTTGATGACAATCTTATAGAATAAGAATTTGGAAGGGGTTTTCCCCTTATGGAGCTTTTCCCTCGGCTTAGAAAAAGTCTTGTGTCTATTGGAAATATGTTGTCATTGATGGAAAATGCAATGGAAAATTTCGCACAAACATAGCAAGACAAAGTCCAAAAGCATTGCAACAGGTAAAGGCAATGGCAAGAGTGGAAACATGGCAACAAAATGGTGTAGAGACTTTGGAGCTAACTTTGGAGCAGAACATCATCTCATACGCATGTGTAACCCACCTAGATGGAAAAAACTATGAAAAATATTTCCAGTGGTATGAGAAAGTTTGTAAATGGCCTCCTGGTTTGAAATATAGAGCCAATCAAAGCTCTGGCCCCAAGTCAAAATTAACAGAGTCAAAATGAGTTTGGAGGAGCCTTGTCGCGTAGCCAATTTTGGCACATGGCCAAAGTGTAGTGAAAATTTTGGAGGAGCCTCTACATGAAGCTCTAGTATGAATTGGAGGGATAATGTAGCAGCAAGATGCAATCAAGCGGGTGGATCCCACCCGGTGGGCGAAATCTCAATGGTTTAACAAGTGACAACACAATGCAGAGCTACTCTGACATAAGAGCATAGGGAGGTAAGCGCCGAGCCTCACGTCAACATTTCGATGACATATGATACAACCCTTTAGATAGGCTTGGTGGTCATGAGAGGTGGTTTCCCACACTTGTAGTCGCATATATCAACGGTGGAGAACCACCCCAGGGTCACTCCTCTTGAAAACACAAACAGCTCAGGAGTGGTGTCGAGAAGAGAAGTTCTTGAACCCGATGGTTTTTTGTTTTAACGAAGAAATTCATTGCAAAACAAGGCCTCAAGGGTCCTTTCTCTCTCCTTTGACATAGGACAGGTGGAAACATATGATTGGCCCAGAAAATGGAGAATGGTGACATCAACAAAATCCAATAAGAGTGTGACATGTGGCAAGTAAATTTGGCACTTTTAGGCATCCTAATGGCCCATTTCTGGGTGACATGTGTGACCAATAATTTGTCGACACATGGTAGGTGTAATTTCAGCATGATGCAATCCTTCTAGCAAGAGCCCATAAGGCTTTGGAACAACACAATATAGAGTTAACGAGATGAGTTGGCATTGGGATGATGAGGAACTGAATCAGCCTGAAGAGAATTTTCATTGGCTCTTCGTTGCAATGGTTGACCCCACAAGACAACTCATGTCGTAAAAAATATCCCAACGGGTTGTTAGTGGTATGCAAGAAAAAGATCCAGTGACAAAGTGACAACGAATGAGGTTGAGGCCAGGAGGACCCCACCGAGATAACTCATCCTGAAGTACTTACCTTAGAGGGTGAATAAAGGGGCACATAAACTAAATGTGTTGGGATATATGGGGCTATGGGCGCTACACAAGGCCCTATGCAACATGCAAGGACTAGGAGCGTAAAGGTTATAAAGAGTCGCATAGGCTCTTGGGAGGTGCCAGGATAAGGACCTAGACCTATTCCTTGGTCGTTTCACATAGAAACGTGACCAATGACATGGGCCCATTAACAAAGAGAATTAGGCCCAAAAAGGGCTTAATAGGTCTTACTGCCCAAATACTTAACCATTGGTCATAGAGACCCGATTCTGTGGTGGAAAAATAGGTAAGGGAGCCGAGAAAAAGGAACTTAAAGGAAAAAATGACAGAACTTTTAAATGATTGTATTTTTGGAAGTTAATCCAAATTTGAATAGCATATAAAAATAAATAAGCCTAGCTAAAACCTATTAAAAAGGAAGAGTTTCTAAAATTTGTAGATAAAATCAGTTTAAACTGAAGAAAATGGTGGTTAAGCTTAGTTTGACTTGGATATTAAGCCCATAACAACATATCAATATTAAACACATTCAAAAGGCTAAAATGAACAAGACATAGACAAAAAATATTGACGCATGCATAAATTCAGTAAACCAAAATTATCAAAAGAAAAACTATAAAAGAAGGTCTCATCAAGAAGAACGTACGCAATTTTTTTGACACAGAACTTCTGGTGCAGCGAGGTCTTTCTCAGTAATAAATATTGCGAAAGGTGTTGGTGATTGAGGAATTTAATTGGTTTTTGAAATGAGAGAAGAAATTCATTGATCCTAGTGTGAAAATGGTTGAAAGATGGAAAAATTAGTGCTAATTAGGGGTTGGTGATCCTTCCAATTGGTGATGGAGAATAGTTGGGGTTGTAGCTCCATTCAGTTGTAGTTGATAAATCAGGGAGTTGTAGCTTCTTGCTAGTTGTAGCCATGGAAATTGTAGCAATAAGTTGTATCTTTCCCTATGAATGAATTCAAGAGAAGTTTTGAAAGTTAATTACTCTTTTGTTCCAGTTTGATTGTTGACGTTAATCTTTGTTATGGTTATTTAAGCTATTGTTGAAGTATTTAATGATGTACATAAAGTAAAAGAAGGTTTTAATTTGGTAAAATTCCTACACTATTGATTCACCCTCCCTCCCAGTAGTCACTCATGGTTTCCAACAATTGGTATCAGAGAAGGCTGCTTCTGATTAGTCTAACAGTTGGAAGAAATATCAAGGACCATGGAAAAACAAGGAGTTTTTACCAATAAGGAACCTATGTTCAATGGAACAAACTATGTTTTTTGGAAAGTGAGGATGAGTACCTACATTCAATCACTTGGATTTGATGTGTGGGATGTTGTGGAAGAAGAATATCAAAGACCTCTAGCTGTGGTTACCAAAAATCAGAAGTTGGAGTTCACATGCAAAGCTAAAGTAGTGAATGCCCTACTTGTTGGCCTACCTGAATCAGAGGTTATCAAATTAATGGATTTCACATCTACCAAAGCAATATGGGACAAGATGAGAAACTGATATGAAGGATACAACAAGGTAAAGAAAGTTAAACTCTAAGGTTATAGGATGCAATTTGGATCTGTAAGCATGCATGATGATGAAGGTATTACAAAGTATTTTTTAAGAGTAGATGAAGTTGTGAACACCATAAGAGGGCTTGATGAGAAGCTAGATGAAGATGTGGTAGTTAAAAAAGTGTTAAGATCTCTTCCTGAGAGGTTTAATCCCCAGATATCAGACATTGAAGAAATGACCGATCTGAGCACTCACTCTAGATCAATTACTTGGTATACTCACTGTCTATGAGATGATAATATTGAAAGGAAAGTCTGCAACCAAATAATCAGCCTTCAAAGCATATTATAATTGCAAGGATACACATAATGATTCATGTTGTGAATCATATGAATAAGAATCCAACTTTGTGAGGAAGCTCAAACGAGGATCAGACAAGTATAAAGGTAAGTTACCATTTAAATTTTTTTACTATGGCAAAGTTGGTCAGTATGCATCAAAGTTTCCTGAAAAGAAAAAGAAAGAATATGATCTTAAAGAAAAATTCAAGAATGTTCAAAATGAAAAAAATAAGGCTAAGAAGAAAGGTTTCTATGATCAAGAAGAGAGCTCCTCTGAAAGTAAGCCCAACCAATCCTCGGATGAGAACATAGATGATGATAGCTCTAAATAATTCATTCTTATGGCCATAGAAATCTGCAAGTTGAGGCTATTTCAGATGATGAATAAGGAAAATTTGACCTTGAAGGAGAACTGGTAAGTGCACTTGAGGAAATAGAGAGGCTAAGAACTAAAAACAAAACCCAGAAGGAATCTTTGATAAAAGAAAATGTTAAGGTTTTTGAATCATTTCTCTTGCAAATAGAAGAAGATAAGAAGATACAAAATACCTTGGAACAATAGTTGAATAAAAAATCTCAAATATGTGAGAAGTTGGAAGGCGAAATTGTATTTCTAAAGGAGTTGGAGAAGGCTAAAACACAAATCAATTTCAACTAAAAATTTGGAAAAGGAACTAAAGATCTCAATGAAATATTGGAAGCACAACATGCCTCCTAAAATCGAACTGGTTTGGTATATGAAGTTGAGTCCAGTGCAACACTTAAATTAAAAGGTAAAAAGGAAATTACCTTTGTTCCAACAAAAGAAGGGATTGCAAAGAAACAAGAGACAATTTCTTAGCAAAAGAAAAATCAACAGCAAAAAAAGAATAGTGTTGACCAAGTAAATCGAACTTCTCAAAACATTAGCTCAAAGGAAAAGGCAACCTTCAAGGAACAACAATATCTTCCTAGGGTATTGTTTCACATGCACGAATTATGGCCATGGAGCATCAAACTGCAGAGTTAATCTCTCTTATAGACAACTCAGATTTAACAAAAAAATTCAATAGAGAAATGGTAGACCTAGGTACAATAACTCTTTTTCTCCTTCAAATTATTTGGTACGATGTTTTAAGTGTCAAAATTTTGGTCATATAGTAGTTAATTGTAGGCAAGGAGAAGAAGAAAGAGCCAGTTATTGAGAAAATTGAACAAAAGCCCAAATTTTGGAAAGAGAAAAAGAAATCAAAACAATGTGACATTGCTTTGTATGCTCACAATGGTGGGAGACATTGGTATGTGGAAAATGGTTATTCCAGGCACATGACAAGAGATAAAGTCAATTTTCTCACTTGGAAGATTGTTGACAAAGGTAACGCAAATTTTGGAAATAATGCTCCAGGAAAAATGATTGCAAAAGGGGTGGTCGGTCTATCAAATGGAAAAGATAATGCCAATAACATTTTGTATGTTGATGGTCTGAAACATAATTTTTTGATTGTCTTAGATGTGTTATCAAGGCTATGATGTGATATTCAAAGCTAAAAAATTTCAAATCAAGTCTACAGGGATAGGTGAGATAGTTTTTGAAGCTGTGAGAATAGATAACAATGTTTATGTGCTCAAAGAGAAGAAAAATAGGTGTTATTTGACAAATATTGATGAGAGTTGGTTATGGCATAAAAGACCTGGACATCTAAACTTTGATCATATAGTCAAACTTAGCAAGAAAAATGTTGTCAAGGATTTTTCGAGGATTTCAAAACCAGAAAATACAATTTGTAAATCTTGTCAATTAGGAAAGCAAGCTCAAGTTCCATTCAAGGAAAAGGAGAACTCATCATCAAATCCATTGCATATAGTACACATGGATCTGTGTGGACCATCCAGAATGCAATTACCCACATGTAAACTATATTTTCTACTAGTAATTGATGATTTCAGCAAGATGACGTGGGTTGCCATCCTCAAAGAGAAATATGAAGCTTTTGAGAAGTTTAAAGAATTCAAAGCCATGGCCGAGAATGAAACTGATTTCACAAACAAAAGCATAAGGTTATATATTTGAGGTGAATTCACTTCAAAAGAATTTTTTGAATTCTTTAAAAACAATGGCATCAAAAGACAATTTACAATGGTAGATACTCCCTAGAAAAATGGTGTGGCAGAAAGAGAAAAGAGGTCAGTGCAACTGTTAGCCAAAGAAACGCTGACAAAAAAAATGTACAGCAAATGTTTTTCTCAACAAATCAGTAGTTATTCTCAACGATTTATACAACATTAGTTATTCTCAACAAAGCTCATTTCAGAGCAAATAGTGACAAAACTCTCTATGAGTTGTGGTGTGGCAGACCTGCAATAGTAAAAAACTTCATAATTTTTGGCAATAGATGCTACATCAAGAGAAATGATGAAAACTTGGAAAATTTGATGTCAAAGAAGATGAAGGCATTTTCATGGGATATTCACACAACAAAAAAGGTTAAAGATGCTATAATAAATTCACCAAGAGAATCATTGTCTACATTTATGTAAACGTGGATAAGTATGCTGATCAAGAAGAGAAAAAACTCAGTGTTGATGAACTCGTGAGCATCAGTGAAGAGAATGATGAGACAATTGTAGAAGAAAGTGAGGAAGATCCCTCTAGTCCTCAAGCCATAGATCCCCAAGGTATGTACAAAAACATCACCCAATTGATCAAATTTTTGGTGAATTAATTACTCGTGTGCAAATGAGAAGGAAGTTGCTCAACCCCCCTATGCAAGCACATGTTTCCCTGTTTTCTATGGAGGAACAAAAGGACGTTGTTCAAGCTAGTAATGATCAACATTGGTTAAAGGAAATGAATGAAAAATTGGACCAAATAGAGAAAAATCAGTCTTGGGAGCTTGTTCCAATATCTACTAACAAGAATATCATTGGCACAAAGTGGGTTTTCCAGAAAAAAAAATTAAATGATCGTGGAGAAGTGGTAAGAAACAAGGCCAAATTGGTATGCAAAGGCTATGCACAAATATAATACTTGGATTTTGAATTTTTCTCCTATTTATAGTTTAGAAGAAATAAGAATGTTTTTGGCATTTGCTTGTTTTAAAAAATTCAAAATATATCAAATGTATTTCAAATCTACTTTTCTCAATGGAGAGTTATAGGAGGAAGTTTACATAGAGCATCCAGAAGGTTTTTGGCTGACAAAGAAACCAGATTATGTTTGCATACTTAAGAAGGATTGTTATGGTCTTAAGCAAGCCCCTTTAGCTTGGTATTCCAAGCTATAAAACTACCTGCTCAAGTGTGGATTTAAAAGAGGTGCAACTGATAGCAACTTATATGTCAAAACAAGAGACAAAAAACTCATTATAGTGGTTATGTATGTAGATGATATCATATTTTCCAATGATTTAGAGTTGCTAACCAAATAATGTCCATTCTTGGAAATCCCTCCTATTTTCTTGGATTACATATTGTACAAACTCCCAAAGAAATATTCATCTATCAAAGCAAGTATCTCAAAGAAGTGCTGAAGAAAATTGGCATGGAAGAATGTTCTTTAGTGAGCACTCCAATGGTGACAGGTTGCACGCTTAGTAATATGGATGAATTTCCAACAGTGGACCAAAATTTCTATATATCCATCATTTTTGTTGTATCCTAAGAGACAATTCCTTGGTTTTTGAAATGAATCAATGCTTAAGACACTTTTTGAAAGTGTGTCACAAAGTAATTATATCAGGTGGTCTTCGTGCAATCCCTTTGGAAACTAATTCTTTAAAACCCTTAACAACCCGGTATAATGAAAGACTCTACAATGCCATTAACTGATGATATATGAATGGAAAAGAATAAATGTAGAAGAAACTCAAAATGATATGTTGTAACACAGAATCTACCACTCTAAATCTCATAATGAATTTATGGAGATAGAAGAAACTCAAAATAATATGTTGTACAAGACAATCTATTACTTTTAAGTTCCAAAGAGAGTTTATGAAGGGAGAGTAGTTGGAGTGAAGGGGCACAAATTAAGGTTATTTAACTCTTACTCATAGATGTAATTAAGAGACCAGTTTCTACATTAATTCACTTCATTCAAAGAAGAAGGGACACAAAATGGCACAGGAAGAACAAATCACCATCAACAATTGCAGGAAATTTGATGCTTCTTTCATTAATTCCACATAAAAGTAAGTACCATAGTTTTAGTCCTCCAGAGGTCCAAAACTCGGAACCCTTCTTCTTTCTTTCTATCTTGCTTCAATACATCAAAAACAGTTTGTAACTGCTAAAACTTCTTGAAACTACTTCAATTACCTAAACTATTATAACTACTTATTACATTGCAATTTAGGACATCATTATAGCTTCGATCTTAAATTACAAAGATAACAAATTAAAACTTGAAATATCATTCTTTTTGTTGAATCTAATTTGTTGTTGATGTGTCTCCCTGAAGTGCTGATGTGTCTCCCTGATAGATCGGACATCCTTGCCCTACATATCTTCCAGAGTTCATTGTTTGTCTTTTCTGCTTGCTGTCATGTATTTTCTTTTCTAATGGGGTATCTGAACAGTTCTGCAATAATGCATATTTTCCCAACTTGACCCAGATATTGTGCTTCAAACAGTGCCACCATATGCTCCTTTGCTTGACTCTTCCTATGCCTCTACGCTTCAAACCATGTTATCATGTCCCCTTCTTCTCGACTCTGCCTCTTCCGCCCGTGCCTGAAGCGTTCATTCTTCCATTTATTTACAAAGCACCACCACATACAAATCTATTCTGCAGGGGGTCGAGTGTTACCCTAGTCTACTGCTCGCATTCACGTTTCTTCATAAAACTAACGCAATTGCACATAATCTTGGACTTTAAATAAATTCAAATTAGCCTTTGAATGGTATCGCATCTTCCTTTCCATCGCATTTCGGCACTTCGGCGTTCATAACATATTCCTTAGCACTTTCCTCTTGAATTTGCGACGTGTGACGGCAGGAAGGAGGTGGGGCTCATCACAAATCGCAAATCGGTAGATTTGTTATAAGAAACAGGAGGTAAGTGTTAAAATTCGCGAAGTGCGATGTGCGATGTGCGAGAGGGATGACATGGCAAGCAGAGGTGGGGCCAATCGCAAATTGCAAATCAGCAGATTTGTTATAATAAATGGGAGGTAAGTGTTAAAATTCGTGAAGTGCGTTGTTCAATGTGCGAGAGGGATGATGTGGCAAGTGGAGGTGGGGCCAAACGCAAATCGACATATTTTCTATAAGAAACGGGAGGTAAGTGTTAAAATTTGGGAAGTGCGAAGTGCGATGGAACTTGTGGCCGACACGTGGCTTATCTTCACAACCTCCAATCAATTTGACTTGTATTTCTATTCTATGATATCCGTTGTCCATCTCTCCGCTTCAATTTTGTGCTTTGATCCTGACTGTCATTTTTCCCCTTTACGCTTCTTCCAAAACTCTTAAGTTTTTAAGGGAAAATATGCCAGTTCTTTGCCTTTGGGAAATATATGTTATTTCTTCGATAATGAACATAGTTTCATTCAACAGGCTTGCATATGTTCCTTTAAAGAATAAACGATCTTGATTACCAATTTGTTTTTCTCCACGGCATAACCCTCCTGAGCTTATTCAGTATTTTGTAGCGCTAGTCTCTCCTGAGCTTGCGAAGAAGCCCGACTCGACCCGCCTTAACATCTCCACACATAATGTTAATACACCAACATATAAATCAAAATTGTTTTTCAACATACAAAAAAATTTCATTTTCTACAATATCTGCCTTTTTGGTGTTCTGAGAAATATTTAAAAAAGTAAAAATGGAATGAGCCACAACATCTAGCTATACCTGGGGATAGTGCTTTTTTTCCATGAAAGCTCTAAGAACCACAGATTAGTGCCTTATCCATTGGGCATGGAGACAAATATTGCTTGGTGACATATGAACAATGAGAAATCCAGTATTTACAATGGTGAAATGCTTAACTTTAGTGTTGAGTATAATGCTTCAGATATTACCCATTCATAGGTAGTTCCAGAGATTCTCCATCTAAATTATGTACGGACCACACCAGAGAGGGTCAAACTTTCCATGCTTTCCTTTATCCGCCCTTCTGGAGTCCCATCTTAATACTAATTCTCCTGCTTGAAAGATGATTTCTTTTTCTTTTCTGTCAAATATGGACTTCATCTTTTCTTGATAAGAAATAGTTATCTCTAACTTTGCTTCTGTCTTCACTTAATTCAATCACTTTGTTTAATCTTCTCACTAGAGCATCAGGTTCTTCCTGAGCTTCTTGAAGGAAATAAATCACTAGTTTGGCCAACTGAGAAGGAAATAGTGCTTGAGTTCCATAAACCAATTCATAGGGTGACTTTTTAGTAGACCTCATGGTGATTACTCGTACTACCCAAAGAGAAAACTTCAACTTTGAATCCCAGTCTTTCTGATTTTCAGTGATTGTCTTCTTAAGAATCCTGACCAATGTCTTGTTTGAATACTCTAATAATCCATTCCCCTGTGGATGGTAAGCTGTGAAATGTGACAAAATTACATTATATGTTTGACAGAAATTAATGAATTGATCAGAATTAAATACCTAAGAATTATTAGTTACAATCTTGACTAGACAACCAAACCTACTGAAGATGTTCTCCTCCAGAAATCTCATTACCACTTGGTCATTTGCTTTCTTGGCAAGGATTGCTTCAACCCACTTTATGAAGTAATCAATAGCAGTTAGAATCCATTTGAACTTCCTGCTTGATGGTGGATTGATCTCTCCAATAAATTCCAATCCCCGCTGCCTGAAAGGCTCTTCTATGAATACTGTAATGAGATGCAACGGAGCAACTATCTTCTTTTATGCAAAAAATTGACACTTCTGACAACTTCGGACCAGTTTGTATACATCAACAAACATTGTAGGCCAATAAAAACCTAACTTGAGGAATTTATGTGTTGTGACCTTCCAACTATAATGTCCTCCACATATACTTTCATGATATTCCTTAATAACTTCAATGGATTCACCTTCAGTTAAACACAATAGCAAAATACCAGCAGGATATTTCCAGTACAACTTTGCTTCTACTATGACATATGGCTGAGATTTAAGCTTGAGAGCTCTATATTTGGTTCTGTTAAGTGAAGATGGATAAGAAAATAAACACATGTAATGAACAACATCTTTATACCAATTTGAACACAAAAATTTATATTAAATACCTATTTTGGGCTTATTTTGACCTTCTTCATTGTCAGCTCCATCCATTGGTGCCAAGAGATTAATTCCCAATGCTTGAAAATCCGTTTCTGTTATCAACTTTTCTAAACCTTGTCCTTTGATTAACTTGGTGGGTTTAATGTCCAAATCATACTCCTGGATTTTATTTATCCATTTCCCTCTTTTTCCTTCAACGTCACTTTGAACCAGCATGTCTTTGACAATAGAATTAGTTACATAAGCAGTTATTTGAGATTGAAACACAAAAGTCCTGAAGGCTTTGAGTGCTTTAAACAATGCATACAATTGTTTCTCCAAAATGTTATATTTGAGCTCAACATCTCTGAGAACTTTTCTGAATAATGCCATTGGTTTCTCCTTACTATCCTCATTTTTCTGCAATAATACAACAGCAATAGTAGTGGGGGAAGCGAATGAAAATATTTTAAATACCTTTTGATAATCAAGACTTATTAAAACAGGAGCTTCCTGGAGTGCTTCTTTTATTCTGGAAAATGATTCTCTTTCTTCTTTATCCCACCTCACTTCTGCATTTTTCTTCAACATGTCAGTTATATTTCTCACAATATCAACATAATTTGGTACAAATATTCTCAGAAATTTTATTCTCCCCATAAATCTATGAATATGTTTCTTGCTTCTGGGCAAAGGAATGGTCTGAATTGCCTCCACCCTTGTTGGGTCAATCTTTACCCCTTGTTTTGAAACTATTTGACCCAATAATTTACCTTCCTCCAAGGCAAACAAAGATTTTTTGGGATTTAGTTACAGACCATACTTCCTGCACTTTTCGAAATTTATTTGCATATGTTCCAGGTGTTCATCATCTGATCTTGAAAAAACAGTTACATCATCCAAATATACAACCACATACTTGTCCCCAACAAATTCTATGTCCATGGCCCTTTGAAAATTTGCACCTGCATTCATAAGACCAAATGGCATCCTTGCGTACATGAAGGTGCCCCAGGGGGTTGTGAAAGTTGTCTTTTTATGATCTTCCTGATCCACTACCACTTGATTATATCTGGAGAATCCATCAACCATAGACGTCCTATAAGCTCCTGTCACCTTTTGTAAGAAATAATCCATTTTAGGTAAAGGATAATTATCTTTTAGAAATTCTCTATTCAAATTCCTGAAGTCCACACACAATATTATCTCTCCATTTTTATTCCTCACATGAACCAGATTAGAGACCCAATCAGAATATCTGAGAGGAACTATGATTTTTGCTTGCAGCAATTTCTTCACTTCCATTTCAGTTGGAGCTAACAGTAATGGATTAATATGTCTGATTTTTTGTCTATGTGGTTTAATTCCTTGTTTCACTGGTATATTATGCTATATTATACTTTTATCATACATTTTCAAGTCTTCATATGACCAATAAAACACATCCATATACTTCTTAAAAATATCAATGTATCTTTCTCTATAATTTTCGAGAATGCCCTTGAATAACTTCACCATTTTTGGCTGCTGTTGAGTTCCCAAATTACATTCTTCCATATCTTCTTCTTGATGTGTTTTCATTGAATCAACAGCAACATCATTAGAATCAAATAATATTTCAAGGGGAAACAGTCCTTTAGGGAGGATATTTTCTTTCAACTGGATAATCTTCTTGCCACCTATTGATTGCTTGAGGTTTCTTACCTATCCTTTCTGCTCGGTCTGTTCTTCTTCTTGATCTATCTCAGCATCTTCAAAGTTTTCAATCATTGTCAAGAAATTATTTATATTCTCATCATCTTCAAACACCTTCCAATGTTTCACCTTGTGAGGAATGGAGGAATTGTGTCTAATTGAAATCTCATACCTCAACCTTGGATTCATTGGAGGCTTAAAGGTACTAGCTGCAACTGCTAAAAAATCTTCCAAACTATTCTCCTCCCTTGGGATGAACTGAATATTGAAGGCTTCAAAATAGTTCTCTATCAGATCCCAAACTTAATTTCTGTATGATCTTAATCTTGGATGGTTGGTCTAACAATGATTTTTAATTTGTCTTATTATCAGTTCAGAGTCACCAAAAATTGAAATACACTGAACTCCCATCTGTTTATAAACTTTAAGGCTTAAGATCAAGGCCTCATACTCAGCCACGTTTTTTTTTTAATTGAATTCTAATTTAAAATAAAAATGCATGAGGTTTCCTTCTAGTGATATCAGCAAGAATCCAGCTCCTATGCCTTCCTTGGAGTAGGCACCATCAAAGTAGCATTTACAAATCTTTTTTTAGTGCAGATCATTATTTAAAACTGTTGAAGAGAGATGCTTCCCTGCGTCTTCAGCAAATTCTGCATCTTCATGCAGCATGAAACATGAAATATCTTATGTTTCTTGACTATAAATAGGGGAATTTCCTGCATCTTTCTTGGTAGTAGTATTCACAAACCTTGTTTCCCTGTACAATCTCCTTTCTTCCCCATTAAAAATTGGAATGATAGCATAAGTGAAATCCAGTTTAAGAACACCTCCTAGCTTTACTCCCCAAGATCTTGGTAGGAGCATTCCAAACCTGGCTGGAATGTCAGCAACCACTACATCCATGACTATACTCTTTGCTGGAATTTGTGCCAAAGAAACTGCTACATATTTAATTAACCCAATACATTTCACCCTTTTGGAATCAAATGAATACAGATCCATATAATTTTTGGTAATCTGCAAGTTTATTTCCTTCATAACAGACAATGGCATGAGATTATGGGATGCACTTCAGTCCAGCATACAATTATGGGGATTAAAATCATGAAGCAACAGAGAAACATAGAATGGTGGGACAAAAGGGTCTACTTATTCTACATGAGGACCAAAGGTGACCACTAGCTTCTCTTCTAGTAACTTCATAGTGTCACTTATATCTTCAATTTGTGTGAGATTAATAAATTATGAAATTTATTTCTTGTAGACTGGTTTTTTAGCTAATTCTAGAAGAGGTACCTGAATTTTTACCTTCTCCAAATATTTTGTCAAAATGAAAGTATGAGTTTGTTTAACATTATTTTCAAGTTATTCTTCACTCTTTATATAATTTGTTGCTTTTTCGGGTATAGGAGCAACTCTCTCCAAAATATTAGTATCAACTTATTTGCTCTGGGAAGATTCACCCTGTTGCATATTTGTTCTATTAACTGAATTTACAGGTCACTTCCCATCACTGACTTTTTTTACAAAGTCTGTTTGTTGTGGAGTTGCCATTGGAGGAGGAATAGAATCTTGTTGTTCACCTTCATTATCTTGCACTCAATATCTCTTTCTAGACCTTAAATAATACTTTTTATCCAACTCAACTTGCATGAAATCTGTGAATTGAATATAGTATTCATCCATTTCATCTTGGTCAAAATATACTTCAGCTTCAGCATATTCTCCCTCACAATATTCATCTTTATTATCTTCTATTGTGTACATAGCAGATATTTCATCTTCATCCCCCCTTTCATCATCTTATGCTGACTCTACACGTGCTGCTTCTATATACAATGGTGCTTGAACCTGGTCTTGATATTTTGTTTCCCTCTGCAAAATTTGCAGGGGATGTCTTCTAAATTGAGGGTTAAATCCCCCTCGGTTTTTTTGTACTTGTATTTGGGAGTTTTTACTTTCCAATTCCATCTTAACTAGCTTATCTGAAAAAAAAAATTATCACCTTTATCATATCTTCAATTCTTTTATCTTGTGATGATTCTTCTTTTTCTTTCCCCTTCTCTTGGACTGGCTGCTTCCCTTTCGCCTTTCCAGCTGCAGTCATATTAGCTTCAATCTCTAAAGCATCTGTGTGTATTTTCTCTAGAGTAGGCGATCTCATTTCTCTAAGCGTGAAACTAAAATCGGCTTCAAAAGCCCCGGTAAAAACCACCTTTGCTCCAAAAGGAGGGGGATCCATTTCTACAGGCAAAATGTTATACAACTTATTGAATCTCTTGATAAAATATGATATATTCTCATCTGGTTTTTTTTTATTGCATTGAATTCTATCAGTGAATATCCATGATCCCTTTTTTCACCCCATCTCTAAGTGAATCGATTTTCTAGTTCTTCCCATGTATTAATAGAATTATCTAGCAATCCCTTAAACCACTTTCTCGCCTCTCCATCTAGAGCCTGAACAAAAAGCCTCATTACAATATCAAGATGTTCTACATTCATATTTTCATCAAAATTACAAAATATAGGCAAGTGTTGTTCTGTAGCTATTTCATCTTATCCACTAAAACATGGAACTAATTTAAGATACTCTTGAAGCATTGGATTCACTGGTTGAGGAAGGTTAAGTGGATCATATATGTTCAAAAAAAATGCTGGTGTTGCCATGTTTGCACCTTGATTGATTGTTCCTTGGTTAGATGCAGTCGACGGACCTGTTGTGAAAATGAACAGAGGTGGAGGTAAAACTAATATGGGGGTGGGTTGATGGACAACAGCAGAGGGACCAGCAACTATATTTTGTTGAGATTGAGTAACAGTAAAAGAAACAGACTCAAAGGAGTGTTCTTCCAACTTAGGTTCTTGAAAATAAAGGGGTGTGAAATGTGAATCTTATTCCAAGAAAGGAAGTACCTAAGAGATATATTCAAATAAAGGATTACTAGAACTACTACCAGGAGCTGACAGTGTAGGACTAGGTGTTGAGGGGGTTTTAGGTTTCTGAACCTTTTGGAAACCAATATTTCAGGGTCTGACAAAGCAGGGGCCTTCTGCTATGAGGTATCTGCCCTCGTGTGAGGCCTCTTGTGAGCCAGCATTCTGAAAATAAAATACAACCAAATATTTCCTCCTCACTGAACAACCAGAGGAAATAATATGAAAAAACCCAGGGAAAATAAACTTTGTTTCTTTGTCCTCGCCAATGGCACCAGAAAATGTTGTATCTTAAGATGCAATTCCTTGGTGCGGAAAGGAATCATTGCTTAAGAAAAAAAAATTAAGTGTGTCACAAAGTAATTATATTAGGTGGTCTTCGTTCAATCCCTTTGGAAACTAATTCTTTAAAACCCTTAACAACCCTATATAATTAAAGACTCTACAATGCAATTAACTACTGATATCTGAATGGAAAAGAAGAATTGTAGAAGAAACTCAAAATTATATGTTGTAACACAAAATCTGCCACTCTAAACCTCAGAATGAATTTATGGAGAGAGAAGAAACTCAAAATAATATGATGTACACCCAGAATCTATTACTTTTAAGTTCCAAAGAGAGTTTATGAAGGGAGAGTAGTTGGAGTGAAGGAGTGAAAATTAAGGTTAGTTAACTCTTACTCACATATGTAATTAAGAGGTCGGTTGCTACATTAATTCACTTCATTCAAAGAAGAAGGGACACAAAATGGCACAAGAAGAACAAATCACCATCAACAGTTGTCGGAAACTTGATGCTTCTTTCATTAATTCCTCATAAAAGTAAGTACCACAATTTTAGTCTTCCAGAGGTCCAAAATTCATAACCCCTATTCTTTCTTTCTATCTTGCTTAATTACATCTGTTATCACTCTAGTAAATTCTTAAGTTGTGGAATTTTGGATTTAAGTCAAAGAACTCTAGAGGTAACCACAAACCTACTTCAAACTCTAGGATCTAGCCTTCCTAGGGTTCAGAGAGGGCTCTCTCTTTGAGATTTATCTTTGTTTGATTTACAAATGTTAGGCTAGTTATGAAAGTACAATTTGGTTTTGGTTTAAAGGGTTTGGTGGGAAAAATCACTTGGAGGTAAGATAGAGAGAAATCTACTTGTCCATTGGGCTATGGGGTCTAAATCAAACTAGCAACACTAGAAATCAAGGCCAAAAAGGTACAAATATATTCAGGGCAAGATAGATAACCCTCAAAGATTTGGGAAAGTGGTTTTTTGTGAGGTGGTATGATCAGGATAAAGGGAACTTAAGGATCCTCTGATCCGGAAAATGGAAGTAGAAGGCAGAGGTAAAATGGGAGAAGCAGCAATTAAGGGTTCCTTGCACCGGAAATCAGAAGAAAACATTAAAATGGCAACTAGTTAAAGACATGGAGCACTTGACTAATCCTATAGTAATACTCCTAGTTACACATTTAGACAGAACAAACATAAAATGAATGCATGAAACTTAGAAAAGGAAATAGTGACAAGTAGGAAGTACTTCACTCATCAGCTTATCACAGGGATCCTGAATTATGATGCCAGTCAGCTTGTCCAGTCTGCTACTTCGAATTCAAACACACAATAGCCTCCAATGTTCAAAAAAAATGTCTATAGTAAGTCCAGCAATTTTATTCCACACTGAATAGTTCTGAAATTGAAGTATTTATACAAAAAGTATTACAAATATCCTAGAAGAGTTCTAGGAATAACTTTAGGAAAAATAAAATATCATTACATAATAAAAGGGACAGCTGCTTAGCAAATCAGCAAGTTGTCCTCTTTTATCCAAAATAAATAGAACTGTTTTGTTAACAACGAGCTTTTGGCTGCCTATGTGTCCTGCTTATTGGCTGTTAGATATTTTCATGCATTTGACTTGCCTTCGCTAATACTCTTGCTTGTTGATACTCTTTAACCTGATGCTCTTTAACGTTGATACTCTTTGACCATTAGTTTTACTTTTTTACTGTTGTAAAATTATCTTTTAGCAGTAAAAAATCAGCAAACTATCTTTTCATTTTATCTTTCTTTTGGTTGTCTCTAGGTAACTTTTTCACTATTTTTACCTTCTATATTTACATCAAATCTGTGAAAGTTTTCCACTCCTCTGCTTTTGGAATTTGGACATTTTTTAGCTTCCTGAAGTTTTCATCAGCCTCTATGTATCTTGCAAAAGTAGGCTTGATGACAAAGAGGTGCTTAATTTCATGATGTAGAAAGAATAAATCCTCAAAACACTGAAGTAAAACTTTTCCTATCAGAGTGCCTTGTGTTGGTGGATTGTTTACTTGCTCTTTAGCAAACTCCTTGATCTTTTTGTCATAGTCCTTTTGTGGCATAATTTTCTCATTGAAAACATGTATGTCTGGTAAGCCTCTCTGTCTTAAATTTGTATACTTTACCATAAATCTAGTTATGGAAAGGTTCATTGTTTCACACTAATCTTCAAGATTTTTCATTAAGATATTTTTAGTGACAACCTTCCTGATTTGCAAGATTGTCCCTGTCCTGTCTAATTTTTCAATTCTTCAAGTTCCTCCCTGTTCTTGATGTTTATAAATGTAATGATTTTTAAAGCCTGTGCAGGCTTATCAGTCAACTCATCCTTTGTCTTTTGTATCTTTGTTTGGGTTGCTAATAACAATTCTTTCTGCTCATATATAACTTGAATTGAAGGCCATTGATTATGAATGGCTTCAATTATGTTAGTCCAGAGATGATTTTTAATGTCTGAGATCTTCTCTGTGAAAGTCAATTATTTTTGTAAATCCTTGAGTTGCTCTCCCAATCTCATAGCTTTCTGCTCATGAGTTCTGGTATTGATCTGAGCTGTGTTATTTTCACTCTCAATATTTTCAATCATCTTATTCAGTCTATTTATTTCATCTGTCTTTAAATACATCTCTTCCATGGATTTGACAATCTGGTTGGCTTCATCTGTTTGTTGTACATTTGTGGTAGAAGATTTTGTAGCTGAAATGGTGGTTGAAGTCACTGGCACTACAGTTTCCAGTGGGCCCTTTGGTGCTAATTTCTCTCCTAAAATAGAAGGCACTGTTGTAGTAATCACTGGGATGACAGTAGGAATTGTAGGAATTTCTAGCTCTTTTTCAGTCTCTCTTTCTTGGACCAGTTTGTCCATTTGTGTTTCCATCTCTTTAATTTGAGCTGTAAATTTAAGTATGAGCTTCATCTTTTCTTCTTTTTCATTTTGATCCTAGAGGATTTCCTTTGTTTGTGGATGCTCACTTTGAGGAAGCTTGAGTTGTTTCCTCAAAGCTGCAATGTCTTCATTCTTTTTCTTGACCAATATTTCTACTGCTTAGATGTTTGAGGGATCATATCCCACCTGTAAAACTAGTTCCTATAAGGCTTTAATCCTTAGGTCCTTAGCATAAAGTGATGCTTTATCCATCTTCATCTGATCTTGCATATTAAGTATGGTATTTTGAAGTTTATTGGCACTCATTGCTTTGGTTTCCACTGTAGAATACAACATTTCAGAGGTCTGTCTGTGGAACTCAATCTGGTCCAACTCATGAATATTCTCTGTGTCTACCACAAGGTCCACCTTTTTATATTCTGATATTGTTTTGGGTGCTGAGGTAGTAGGCTGTAAAATGACATCATCATTTTATTGCTAGAATAATCAAATGCTGATAACAATCTATTATGATTTCCAGGCTTCTATTTCAAGAATTGAGAGTATATTTCTGTCTTTATCTCTTTATTTTTCCGCTTAATTTTATTGTACTTCTCTTTGATGTCCAAGTCCTTTTCCTCAGCTAGCTATGAGGAAGAGGCTTCCATGATGTGTTTTTTCTCAATCATCTATGTGTCATTCTGGTTTACTAGTTTTTTCCTTTTGAATTTCCATAAGAGTTTCATTGATTATGATTGTTGCTTGATGCAGGAGCATTAGGCTCAGAAAATCCTTTGTATTTTAATAGACATAAGGGTCTTGTGTTTTCAAAAGAATATTGGTTTATTATGTAATTATTAATGTTTTGAGTGACATTTAGAATATATATTGAGAGAAATTTGTAAATGTTCCCGAATGATTGGAGAACATGAGGGAAGTAGGATAGTTGAGATTCCATAGGAAATGAGAGATTTGAAATTTAATTGTAATTCCTAAAGTAGAATTGGTTCCATGATTTTATGAGTTTGAAAGGATTTTTAGGGATAAAGGATAGATTGTAGGACTTAGAGGATCTGGAGGATTTTGTTGAGATAATGGAGGATCTAAACCTAAATTGGTTCATAAATTGGTTTTTGTTTTATTTTATTTTATTTTTATTTTATTTTATTTTTTGTTGTATTTTAATTCTTGTTTCTAATTTTATTCATTCATGTATTTATTTATTAATTTATTTTATTTATTAATTTTATTTTATTATTTTATTTATTTATAATTTATGACTTTGACTTGAATATTTTTTCACTTAATAACATGTTTATCTTGTTTCTGTGGGGCAGTTAATTTAGTTTTAATTTAGTTTTTAGTGTTTGAATTTATTATTTTTAGTTTTATTTTTTACCATTTTTAATTTTAAGGATGGGTTAGTTATATTTTTGGATTATTTTATAATTTTTCTTATTTTTGACCACTTTTTAACTCTTTGGGTTTTGACTATTGCTTCTCTCTTCTTGGTATAAATCTGTATGTCAGATCAGCCAATCTTCATTATCCTTATGATGAACTACAGTTGATAGTTCGAAACGTGTCAGTTACAAAATTTCTTATGTGATTTCCTGGAAGATTTATAATTAAAATGGTTCATAATATTTTGTATAAATTGTAAAGCCTCAAGGCAAAAGAGGACAGGACAGCAGAGAGTAGTAGAAAGTAACAATATACAGTAGAAGAATTAGAGTAGGTTTTAGACAGACAGGGATTTATTGTAAGCCTACGGGAAAATTTGA
This sequence comes from Pinus albicaulis, assembly GCA_034641835.2. Taxonomy (NCBI): domain Eukaryota; kingdom Viridiplantae; phylum Streptophyta; class Pinopsida; order Pinales; family Pinaceae; genus Pinus; species Pinus albicaulis. The sequence goes on along the minus strand of CM076572.1, from coordinate 1,347,157,793 downwards.
TAGAAAGGCCATTGATCATAATATCAGGCCAGAGAGGAAATATTTGTAATTTTTTGATTATATATATACAGAGAAATTTTGATCCTAAAGTGTGTGATTATGTTTTGAATGACTCTGCTTATATCTCATGTGAAAATAAGGGTTTGGCATAATAAATATGTGTGCAGGTAATTTGAATCAAATCGGAAGAACTCGGTTATTATGAGACTGTGAAATTGAAGATTCAATGGGTGATTGAATTCTAGAAGAATTTCGTATGCCAATATTGAGCATCGATTACAGGATGAATCGATGCTTCTAAAACAAAGAACTCAGTCCTCAATTTGTTGTAAATTATCATTGCGGAGAGGCGAAGAGAATACATAATTAGGTTCAAATTAAAATTGCCGAGAATTGTAGTGGATTCGATGTGGAGTGACATGCGTAAGGGAAAATAGAGGAGCATCGATTTAATGAAGGGAGATCACAATGGATCGTATCAGTGGATTGATTTGATCAGTGAAGGGGCTATCATTAATTGATGCCTGGAAACCGTGAAATTATGGCTCAGAGGAATTGTGTCAAGAACAAAGGTGGAATCATGAATAAGGTGGAACCATGAATCGAGATGGTATGGAACCGGAAGCAAACAGAACAGTGAAGGTAATTTTGAAAACCACCAATGGATTTCGCGTAGCTCTTGGATGGTAAGTGGTAATTGTTGGAGTGAACGCAATATCATTTAGAAGCCGACACATGGATATTGAAAACCAGCCATTTCGTGTAAGTTTGAAAAATTAAAATTTATGCATCTTAGTTATGCGATAGTCATTGGATCGTTGGGTTGGAGCGCGATGAAGTGTCCACCGTCAGATTTGATAAAGGATGGACAGTGAATGGGTTGGTTGATAGTCGTGGGTCCCAACATACATATATTGGTAACTTTGGGTTTTAAACCAAAGTCGGATACAAATTTCCATAAGGTGAGTATTAAGCGTGGGCCATATTTGATTTAAGTAGAGCCTCGACATAGGTGCAGTTTATTGATCAGCGGAAAGGGTAAGTTATAAAGTATTGTGTTAACTTTATAACATAAATTTTAAGCTTTGAAATATTATGGATAGGCACGGTGAAATAAATTTGTGGGCCCATAAGTAATATTCATATGGTTTATTTGGCTTTAAACCATAGATTCGAAAATCATAAGTGGATATGAATTTATGCTAGTGCTTGGGTATTTTAACCTAAGTCGAATTCCTAAGAATGAAATATCAGAATGGGTATTTTATATGGTTGATAGTCACAATTATTAATAAAGCTTAAGTGTGAGAATTCGGGTTGAAATGAATATGGATATGCATTAATGAATTGAAGGTGCATAATTAATCACACTTAAGAGTTTGGTAAAGCGAATATTATCGGTGATTTGAGTTTAATCCAAAGTTCAAAGAATTTGTCAAAGTGGGTATTTTAATTATGGTTAGTAACCATAATTATCAACATATGAAATAGCTTCCACATAAGAGTTTGTCCCAATTTTAGGATTATTTTGGGTAATGAATGTGACATGCATTTTTACATGGAGAATGTGGGTTTTTGCTGCTTAGGCGGCATCATTTTTGGTATAAGAGCAGGAAACAGATCTTTTGAAGGTTCAAGTTTGTTTTAATTGGAATTAGAATGAATGTATGTGTGATGGAGAAAATAAAAGAGATCATATTTTGAAACTGACAGATTGCAGCACATAGAGATACAGTGCAGATGAGAGGTGAAACAAGATCACAAAAATATCTTGTAGGTGAGTTGATAAGTGTTATTTTAACTCTGGTTTGAAGGTTATGTTTGCAGAATTCAGGTTGCAGACAATTGAAGAAAATCTCAGCAAAATAAGATCACAAATTTAAGAGCAGTGATTAAGGAATCCAGTAAAGGATTCTAAGTGGAAGAAGAATGTGGCAGAACCTTGGGGAATTTCAAAAGAGGGTGGATAAAAAGGAAAATTGTGTTCTTAGAAGTTGCAAATGATTTAAAGCCTAGAAGGAGCAGAGAGGAATGCTCAAGAGGTTCCAGAAGATAGAGAACCTGTGCTTGCCAAAAGACCAAATCCAGAGAAAAGGATTGGTGAGGTAAGTTGTAACAAGGAGGACTTGTTATTGTAGAGGCTTTAGTACAACTCATGGTGAATGAGTGAGGAACTCATGAAGATAGAGATGGAGAAGAAGATGACTACTGATAGTCATAGAAGAGATAACAGAGGTTTTGAGAGAGACCACAACAGAAGAAAGGAGAAATAATATGCCAAGGCAAATGGCATAAGGAAGTAGTTGACTGATGAAGAATATGACAAGAGTTAGCTAAGATAGGAGAACAATTTAATAAATTGAAAATGATGATAGAAGAAAACCATAGAATTGGTTGGATCGTGAAGAAGAAAGTGAAGTGGCAGAGGCTACAACAGAAGAGAGAACAACAAGTGAATATGCAATTAGCATAAGGGCTAAGAAAACTTGAACAGGTGATGAGCATACATTTGAGATGTGAAGAACTCAGAGAAGATGAGTTGAGAATGGAAGTTTCCATATGTGAAACAGAACAGAGTGAAGTTATGAGTAAAGATGAAGAATGGATATATGTGAAAGATCTTATGAATCATGGTCAAGATTTAAGACAGCAAGAATTTTACCTTGCTGAAGAGGGAATTATTGATGATTTCCTGAACTATTGGGCAAGTTCAGATCAACATGAGGATGTAAAGCCTTGTATTTTTTAATCTAATAATTGTGATGTGATTACAGGTTTTGCAGAGGTGGATGAGCAACCTTTTGAAGCTGTCAAGAGTATGGGAGAATATCTTTCAGAAGATAAATACTCTGAATTAGAGAATGATGAAGAATGTCTCTTGAATGAGGGAAGAAGTGATGCATTTATATTTGAATCTGTTACAGCACAGGAATAATTTCTTATGAAATAAGGAGATGAGATTCAGTCTGAAGCATTGATATGTGAAGCAACAGTTAAAACTATTGAAACTTGTAATTTTCAAACTAAATTTTTTTGTATAAATGCAGGAATTGTCAGTGATGATGAAGTACTTAAGGAATTTCAAAGAGAAATTGCATTGCTGGAATATTTGTTGGAAAACTCAGAGTATTACAGGGAGATTACAGAAGACAGAGTTCACTACAGTGAACAAGAACAGAAAGACATCATGGAAGCAGATGATGTGAAAGAGAGACTTGTTGACAGTCTTAAGATGCCTTTAGAGAATTCTTTAAGGAGAATGAATCAGCATATTGATATGCTGATAGAAGAGGAAAATTCAGAGCAGCATACTAAAATGTTGCCAGAGGAAAGAAAGGCACTGATGCCTTATGGTTTTTATTTTGATAATTGTTTTGTGAATGCAGGTTTTGTTGCAGATGCTGGAGAAAATTTGACACAGTTGGGCAGTAAAATAAAGGAGAAGGAGGAAAATTCTGTGGAAATATTTAATCCATGGAATAAATAAATTGAATTGCTGGAAATTATGCTAAAGAATCGGGATTCAATACAGGAAGAGAAATCTCAATTTCAATATTGGGAAATGTAGAATGTGGAGATGCAAAAGTCAAAGGACAACAGCAACAAAGTAAAGCAAAGAGATGAAGATAGCAGTAAAGGGAATACTATGTACCAGTCTAATGAATCGTTGAAGAAAGAAGACAAAGAAATTGTCATAAGTGACAATCTGGAAGAAGTTAGTAATTTCAGAAAAAAAGAGGGTAAGGATGACAGGGTGGCAGTAAGAATGAAAGTTCAGCATTCAAGAGATGAAATAAATCAGCAATCAGAAGATTTATTGGACAGATAAATTGAACTGATAAGAAGGATAATGATGAAAGTGAGGAAGACATCAGCAAGAAAGAAAAGAAGCAACAACAACAAAAGGAAGACAGTAATAGACTGTGAAAGTACAACCAGTGGAGCAAAGCAGCATAAAGTATGGAGACCTGGAGAAAAGAAACAAACAACAGCAGAAATAGATGATAAATTACAGAACAAGGTATGGGATCCAGGAAGACAAAGATTAGAAGCACATGATCAGGAGATCATGATTATTTTTAACCTTGGGAGTCTGATGCGGGAGCATTAGGCTCAGAAAATCCTTTGTATTTTAATAGACATAGCGGTCTTGTGTTTTCAAAAGAATATTGGTTTCTTATGTAATTATTAATGTTTTTGAGTGACATTTAGAATAGATGTTGAGAATAAATTTTAAATGTTCTCGAATGATTGGAGAACATGAGGGAAGTAGGATAGTTGAGATTCCATAGGAAATGAGAGATTTGAAATTTAATTGTAATTCCTAAAGTAGAATTGGTTCCATGATTTTATGAGTTTGAAAGGATTTTTAGGAATAAAGGATAGATTGTAGGACTTAGAGGATTTGGAGGATTTTGTTGAGATAATGGAGGATCTGAACCTAAATTGGTTCATAATATTTTGTATAAATTATAAAGCCTCAAGGAAAAAGAGGACAGGACAGTAGAGAGTATTAGAAAGTAATAGTAGACATTAGAAGAATTAGAGTAGGTTTTAGATAGACAGGGGTTTGTTGTAAGCCTACGGGAAAATTTGATAGAAAGGCCATTTATCATAATATCAGGCCAGAGAGGAAATATTTGTAATTGTTTGATTATATATATACAGAGAAATTTCGATCCTAAAGTGTGTGATTATGTGTTGAATGACTCTGCTTATATCTCATGTGAAAATAATTGTTTGGCATAATAAATATGTGTGCAGGTAATTTGAATCAAATCGGAAGAACTTGGTTATTATGAGACTCTGAAATTGAAGATTCAATGGGTGATTGAATTCTAGAAGAATTTCCTATGCCAAGATTGAGCATCGATTACAGGATGAATCGATGCTTCTAAAACAAAGAACTAGGTCCTCAATTTGTTGTAAATTCTCATTGCACAGAGGCAGAGAGAATACAGAATGAGGTTTAAATTAAAATTGCCGAGAATTGTAGTGGAGTCGATGTGGAGTGAGATGCGTAAGGGAAAATAAAGGAGCATCGATTTAATGAAGGGAGAGCACAATGGATCATATGAGTGGATTGATTTGATCAGTGAAGGGGCTATCAGTAATTGATGCCTGAAAACCGTGAAATTATGGCTCAGAGGAATTGTGTCAAGAACAAAGGCGGAATCATGAATAAGGTGGAACCATGAATCGAGATGGTATGGAACCAGAAGCAAACGAAACAGTGAAGGCAGTTTTGAAAACCACCAATGGTTTTCGTGCAGCTCTTGGATGGTAAGTGGTAATTATTGGAGTGAACGCGATAGTGTTTAGAAACCGACACGTGGATCTTGAAAACCGGCCATTTCGCGTAAGTTTGAAAAATTAAAATTTATGCATCTTATTTATGCGATAGTCATTGGATCGTTGGGTTGGAGCACGATGAAGCGTCCGCCATCATATTTGATAAAGGATGGACGGTGAATGGGTTGGTTGATAGCCATGGGTCTCAACATACATATGTTGGTAACTTTGGGTTTTAAACCAAAGTCGGATACAAATTTCCATAAGCTGAGTATTAAGTGTGGGCCATATTTGATTTAAGTAGAGCCTCGACATATGTGCAGTTTATTGACTGGCGGAAAGGGTAAGTTATAAAGTATTGTGTTAACTTTATAACATAAAGTTTAAGCTTTGAAATATTATGGATAGGCTCGGTGAAATAAAGTTGTGGGCCCGTAAGTAATATTCATATGGTTTATTTGGATTTAAACCATAGAGTCGGAAATCATAAGTGGATATGACTTTATGCTAGTGCTTGGGTATTTTAACCTAAGTTGAATTCCTAAGAATGAAATATCAGAATGGGTATTTTATATGGTTGATAGTCACAATTATTAATAAAGCTTAAGTGTGAGAATTCGGGTTGAAATGCATATGGATATGCATTACTGAATTGAAGGTGCATAATTAATCACACTTAAGAGTTTGGTAAAGCGGATATGATTGGTGATTTGGGTTTAATCCAAAGTTCAAAGAATTCGTCAAAGTGGGTATTTTAATTATGGTTAGTAACCATAATGATCAACATATGAAATAGCTTTCGCATTAGATTTTGTCCCAATTTGAGGATTATTTTGGGTAATGAATGTGACATGAATTTTTACATGGAGAATGTGGGTTTTTGCTGCTTAGGCGGCATCATTGCTATATCATCATTGTTCACTGGAGCATCTGTCTCATCAATATCAATTGTTACTTTCTCCTTATCAACTGAACTGATCTTAGGCCTTTTGTTATATATTATTTTAAATTTAGTTTCAGTTGCTGTCTCTGTTGTGTAACCTCCTTCTTCCCTATCTCTTTTATGTTTCTGGCTACTTGACAACTTCCAATGCTTGTGTTGTATCTTTTTGGCTTGTTGCCTCTGTCAAGGTGTTTTCAATCCATTCAATTTTATTGGAAAACTTTTCTATTTCAAGCTTTGACTCATGGATAAAGGGTGTTAATTTACATTTGACCCTTAATTTGCTTAAGATCCCTTGTGGATCATAATTCCATGGAAAACTCTCTTCAAATTTGAATTCTGATAACTTCTTTGTCACTTCATTTTCAGCATCTTTGTGGTTGCAGATAAATGGACCAATTTGATTTTTTAACTTAAATTGGGTCTTCTTCTTGGCTGCCATAAAGTTAATTGAATTTGAATTGAGAATATTTCTAAGATATGTAGAAATTATATAACTAATGTGTTATACATCCAAGATTATCATGATCACACACTATTTGACTTCATGCACAACATAGAATCTCTTCCACTATTGATCATTACTTGCGGAAATAAAATCAATTGCATGCACACATTAAAACCATAAAAATTCACACATATGAAAAAAGTAATTTATGGGAAAGCTTAAATCTGAAAACTCCCAACTATTTGTATATTATATGTCATATAGATCATGTAAAAATCATCATACAAAGCTTCTCACAAGCTCTTAGTACAATCTCCAATTGCTACACACTAATCAGGTCCGATCTAGAAAATCCCATGCACCGATCTCTGCCACCTGCTAGCCTGCCTCTACTGCGTAATCACTGCTGAAGAATGGCTCTAAATGAACTCGAATTGGTCCAGCCTTTCTCACACAATCCTCATTGGCATCTCTACTCTGTGTTTGATGCAATCAATGCATCACTATAGTCACAACTGATAGTCATCTTGCCCTTTCACCTATCTCTCCACTGGTCTCCACTGAAACTGTCCATGCATTGTACTTAACTGATGTATTCTTCGGTTGATTAATGAGTTAATATTTAGTGAATTAATTATTAATTAATTCACACCACTCTCACTAGTGTATCAATCAGTTAGACTAGATACAACTAGCTCAACTGTGTCTAACTGAGTTAAACTGAACACAACTCCACCAACTACCTCAATAACTCCACCAAACTTTGTCACATGAGTTCAAACTAAATTCTCCATGCAATAGCTCCACTTAACCCTCAGGAATAGCGTAATTCCTTCTGTCAACTCCTGTGCCACATCTGTGCACTTAACTGAAGTGCTCCAAGAGAATAAGATAATGTTTATAGTCCAAATATTATTAAGAGCTAATAATATTCGACATATCTATTTTTAGACTGGAAATCTAAAAATAGATTCCGCCCAATATTTATAAAAATAGAAGTCCATATATTTTTCCAACTTGACCAACCATCCACAAATAGCATCCTGCAACTCATAGAATATGATCAACATGTCTAAAAAAAGACATAGTCTAAAAAATAGACTTGCGCCAAAAATAGCCTGCGGGCCCACTTAGTGAAGGCGACTCTTTTCACTAAGCTCATCATCTTGTTGCAATTTCAACACTCCCTCTCAACAAGATAGGGATTATCTTCCACCCCGATCCTGCCTCTATGGTATTCGAATTTGCTCCTGGTGAGCGCCTTCGTCAAGATATCAACATCCTGATCCTCCGTAGGAATGTAAGAAAGTAACATGATCTTCTGCTGCACACAATCTCTGATATGATAGTACCGAATGTGAAAATCCCTCCAGATGTTCTCTTTCTTTCCGTTGGGATCCCTGCGCAATCTGCATCCGTGAAGCCACACAGCTTCACCTCATCCGACTGTCTATATCATAGTCCATATCCCGATGTGCTTCTGAGATTTCTGAATACATGTGTGCCTGCCTTCCAAAAGAGCTTGGTAGGCTTAACCATAGCTTGTGAAAGCTGGTTAACAGCGTAGCATATGTCAGGTTGTGTATTGACTAGATACATAAGCAACCCCACCAACTGTCGGTAAACAGTGGCATCCACTACCTCTGCCGATGTAGCATCCTCTTTCCTCCATCCACCAGGAAGAGGAGTGTCGATAGGCTTGCATCCTTGCATGTTGAACTTCTCCAGTATCTCCCAAGCATACTTGCCTTGAGACACAAACAATCCATCACTGCGCTGCCAAATTTCCAATCCCATGAAATAATGAAGGAGGCCCCAATCCTTCATCTCAAACTCCTTTGCAAGATCAGCCTTGCATGAGTGTATCAACAGTTCATCGCCTATCAGAATCAAATCATCTACATAAAGTACAATGATCAACAACTTACCCTCCACCACAATCTGGTATAGGTTCGAATCCGCCTCACTCTTGGAGAATCCAAGTCCGGTGAAATAACTGTCTATCTGTGTGTACTAAGCACGAGGTGCTTGTTTCAACCCATACAGCGCTCTTTTGAGCCTGCAAACATGCGACTCGCTACTGAAGATCTCGAAACCTTCGGGCTGCTCTATGTACACCTCCTCCTCAATGACTCCGTTGAGGAACGTAGTCTTCACATCCATCTGATGAATGTGCCACCCCTCTGCGCTCAGAGAGCAATAATCGTCCGTATGGAAGAATACCTTGCGACAGGTGCAAAGGTTTCCTCATAGTCGATCCCCTCAATCTGTGAGAAGCCCCAAGCAAAAAATATTGCCTTGTACTTCTCGACGCTCCCATCAGCTTTTTGCTTCACTTTGTAGATCCATCTTGAACCTACCACTGATTTCCCTTCCGGCCTTGGGACAATCTCCCATGCACTGTTTCTGATAATCGAATCATACTCTTCCACCATGGCATCTACCCATGCAAGGTCCTCCACAACTTCCTTGAAAGAAGATGGTTTTGTCATGATACACTTTCTCATCAGAGCCATATATCCAGTATATCGGTCAGGTGACTGTCTCTGTCTGCGCTGTGATGTAGGTGCTCCTACAGTCTTCTATGCATCAATATTCAGTCACTCAGCTTCTATAGTGCGCTTCCGCCCTCTGATGGTTGGCGCTGCATGAGTGGTTTCTTCCACTCCATGAACCTCCTCTTGTGGCTAATCCACATCCTAAGGCTCATCCTTACGAACTAATAGCTCCTCATCTGCATGCAAGTGTGGCTCCCTCTCAAGCGAACACTTCATGGCTTTCTCCTCATGAAATTTGATATCCCGTCGCACAACAGTCTTTCGACTGTCCGGAAAATACACACAATAGTTGTGGGGTGTATCAGTGTACCCCACAAATATCCTAACCTTTGCGTTCAGCTCCAGATTCTTCCTGGCATCCTTCGTCACATGAATGTAAACAGGTGAGCCAAAAATCTTCAAATGATAAATATCAGGCTTCTTACCAGAAAACGCCTCTTCAGGTGTACTCATGCCAAGTACTTGTGAGGACAACAGTTTTGCACATAAACCGCAGTATTGCATGCCTCAGCCCACAAGTGTATAGGAAGGCCCTGATCATGCAACATCACCTGTGCAGCACCCACGATCGTTTTGTTCTTTCGCTTAGCGACCCCATTCTAATGTGGGTTATGAGGCGCTATGAGCTCTCTTTGAATTCCTTCTGCGCTGCAAACATCCTTGAATTTTCCAGAGATGAATTCACCACCATTGTCGCTCCTAAGAACCTTCACCTACTTCCCCGACTCTTTCTCCACCAGTGCCTTGAACTCACAGAACTTTGAGAATGTCTCGCTCTTCTTCTGCATGAAGAAGATCCAGCACTTCCGAGAAAACTCATCAACAAAGATCACATAATACCTGTGCTTTGTTGTCGAAGCTACTGAGAAAGGTCCACACACGTTTGTGTGAATTCTCTCAAGGATCGTCGTGGCGCGACTATCCTTCTCATGAATGGTGGCTTTCACAAATTTTCCCAAAGTACATCCCTTGCACTGATCTGACTGCGCAAGTGTACCTTTGGGAAGCCCGGTAGAAATCTGTTGCAAAATTTTCAAAGAACCATGGTGAAGATGGCCCGATATCCTGTGCCATAGCTCGCCTTGATCTCGGCTCACCACTCCTTCCACCTTGCCTGCCATTGTTGTGCATCCATATACCTGCAATTAATAAAGGTTCTTAACGCGAACCCCTATCCTCCGGGTTTCACCAGTTGCCTTACTGCGCAGGAAATTATTTCCCTTGCTAAAGACAACATCATATCCCTTGTCTTCCAACATTGCCACAGAGATAAGATTCTTCTTCAATCCTGGAACATGCATGACTTCCTTCAATACAAAGGGTTTACCAGACTCCCTCTCAAAGGAAATGGTCCTGATACCGATCGCACTATAACTACCATCGTCACCCATCTCGATGTGCACTCCAAGATCTTTCTCATCCAGATCAGTAAACAAATATTTGTCTTTGGTCATGTGGAAAGACGCACCACTGTCAAGAAACCACATTGAACCCATCATAATTGAGACCAAGCATGCGATCAGCTAAAAATCTAGCTCAAACTATGAGACTAAGGCCTCTCCAGTTGTAGATCCAGTAGCCTGCTTATTTTTCTTCTTCTGTGGATAATTAGTGGCATAATGTCCGTGTTGGTGACAGTGAAAGCACTTCACCTTGGACATGTCCTGCTTCTTGCCTTTCGCACCGGATTGAGAAGAATTCTTCTTGCTCTTCCCCTTCTTTGCTTTGGAAGCCAAAGTGAAATTTTCTTCATCTACATTCTTCGATGAAGATCCGTCCCTGGTACTTCGCCTTATCTCCTCCTTCACAAGATCCAACCAAAGTCGCTCCCATCCTGGCAGTTTCTCCTGACCATTGACAGAGTCCTGATACGAATGCCAACTCTTCGGAAGCCCAAGGAGAGCCAAGCTCACCAAGTCCTCATCATCTACAGTAACCCCCACACTTCCTAGCTCATCCCTGCACTGGACAAACTTCGTGAGGTACTTGGGTATACTGTCGCCTTTCTCCATTTTTATATTCTTGAGTTTATCCCTGAGCGCCAACTTCCTCTGGTCGCACTTGCGTTGGAAAAAATCTGTCAAATCTTTCCACATCAAAAATGGAGAAGCTTTACCATGAGGGCTGGACACTATGTGATTCTTCACACCTTCCAATAGGATCCTTTGACATTTTTTTGTCTTCTTTTGCCATGCGTCAAGTGCGGCAGCATCGCTAGAAGCAGGTTCTGGAATTTCTGCATCTATGAACTCCTTCAACCCATTGTCCTCCAACACCGCCTCCATCATGTCCTTCCATGCAATATAATTCGAGCTGCCCTCAAGGGCATACTCCAATCGCAATCCGTTGAAAGACATCTCAACTTCGACACCAAGAAAACACTGCTGCAAATTCGAATTCCACCAGCACAAAACTCAACTGCTTCAATGATTTTCAATTGCTCCAATGATCAATATTGCTCGATACCATGTAGAAATTATATAAATAATGCGTTATACATCCAATATTCTCCTGATCACAAACTATTTGACTTCATGCACAACATAGAATCTCTTCTACTATTGATCATTACTTGCGGAAATAAAATCAATTGCATGCACACATTAAAACCATAAAAATTCACACATATGAACACAGTAATTTATGGGAAAGATTAAAGTTGAAAACCCCCAACTATCTGTATATTATATGTCATAGAGATCATGTAACAATCATCATACAAAGCTTCTCATAATCTCTCAGTACAATCTCCAATTGCTACACACTAATCAGGTCTGATCTAGCAAATCCCATGCACCGATCTCTGCCACCTGCTAGCCTTCCTCTACTGCGCAATCACTGTTAAAGAATCGCTCTAAATGAACTTGAATTGGTCCAACCTTGCTCACACAATCCTCATTGGAATCTCCAACCACTGTGTGTTTCAAATCATGCAACACTATAGTCACAACTAATAGTCAACCTGCTCTTTCACCTACCTCTTCACTGGTCTCCACTGAAACTGTCCATGCACTGTAGTTAACTGATGTATTCTTCAATTGATTAATGAGTTAATAATTAGTGAATTAATTAATAATTAATTCACACCACTCTCACTAGTGTATCAATCAGTTAGACTAGATACAACTATCTCAATTGTGTTTAACTAAGTTAAACTCAGCGCAACTCCACCATCTACCTCAGTAACTCCACCAAACTCTATCACATGAGTTATAACTGAAGTCTCCATGCAATAGCTCCACTTAACCCTCAGGAATAGCGTAATTCCTTCTGTCAGCTCCTGTGCCACATCTGTGCACTTAACTGAAGTGCTCCAAGAGAATAAGATAATGTTTATAGTCCAAATATTATTAAGAGCTAATAATATTCGACATATTTATTTTTAGACTGGCAATTTAAAAATAGATTCCTCCCAATATGTCTAAAAATATAAGTCCACCTATTTTTCCAACTTGACCAACCATCCACAAATAGCATCCTGCAACTCATAGAATATGATCGACATGTCTAAAAATAGACATAGTCTAAAAATAGACTTGCGCAAAAAATAGCCTGCGGGCCCACTTAGTGAAGGTGACTCTTTTCACTAAGCTCATCATCTTGTTGCAATCTCAACAAGATATTCTAATGCAAAATTTCTCATACACACATGCTTGGGCAACTTGTAGGGTAACAATTTTGACCCAAAAATCCTTAATTCAGTGTGTTTTTCATAGAGGTACCAATCTCCAACTTTGTTATGCTCTGAAAGCTGCAATATTATTTTCATTTCTTCACTGATCCTAGGCTGTTCTGATTTGTTTAAATGCTCATTGTTGGATGCAAAAATAGTTATGAAAACTCTGAATAAGTGAAAACATTACATTATTTTCTCAATAATGAAGTCCAAAAGATAATTGATAAAGGTTTTCCCTCTACATCCATTTTTTGCAAAGTGACTGGAAATTTTTTTGCTTGAGAGAATAAAAACAAATGGAAAAGATAAGATGAATATCTAAAAAATCCTTCTGTGGGTAATTTAGTCAACTGGTAGTGGATGGTATCTGCTATGTAACCAGCATAGTCAAAAATTACTGATGGAGGTTGACCAGGAGACATGGTGGATAAGAAACCAATAATAGATTCATCAGTATGCTCATCTATAAAATATCCAAGGATAAAAGAGAGCATCGAGATAATCTGCCTAGAACCTTCAGGAAATTTGGCTGTGGAGTATGGAGGATTTATCTTTGGAATATCAACATGAGAAGGCATAAAATTCTAAAAGATCAAGAACCTTTTAGGGAAATCTAGGCTAAGGTATTGCTGAGTTAAGGCCTCTATAGACAAGGAGACTACTTGGGGATCAGGATGCAATTGTAGCATTTGATTAATAGACTAGGGTGTAATGGAAAAAAGTATTTCTTTTTCTGCATTTTTTATAGATATTTGATCTGGCTCATAGTATTTTTGACACAGTCTAATGAGTTCTTAACCAGGATGAGTCAATGGGACTATATACTTGGGTAAATGGGTTTCCCAAATTGGAATATCATCTTTGTCTAGATATTTTTCATAATACCAGTTGTGTATATCTAGAAAATTAAACTCAATAACAGGGTCTGCAATTTTATAGTCAAGATCAGTCAAAGGAATGTTTTTAGCAGCAACCACAGGTGGTTGAAGGGGGTTTACTGTTATAGCATATTTGGCAGTGATGGTTGGGATAGGCTTAGGGGCTTTGGATCCCTCAGACTTAGGTGTTTTGGATCCTTCAGGTCTGCTTGTGCTCTGTTTCTTAGGCATTTTGGGTAACTACTGCAAGATTATACTGTTTGCAGGAGTTTTTATTTTAACAGAGAGGAAACTGAGCAATTTAGGCTAAGGATAGCTTCTGTTGGGCTTTTTTGCTCACCTAGGTTAATTTGAGGATGTAAAACTGGCATAAAATAGAAAACAAGGGTTTTCTGAGTCGGTTTGATTGAAAAAATGGGTTTTCAAGGTAATTCAGAGATTTTAACCGTTTAGATCCTTGAATTTGATCCTTAGACTGTAAAATTCGAGGAAAATGTCTTTAAAAAGGCTTGCAATAGAAAACAGGGTTTCCTGGGAGAAATTTGCCAGGGTTTGGCCCCTTTTTTTGGTATTTTTAGGCAATTTGCTGCAGTGAATTTCTCAATTTAAAGGTTTGGTTCTATTAAAGATGGTTAAAACTAAATTTGCAGGCTTGAATTGTCGGGAAATACCTTAATAATGCCAGTATTCGGCTCTTGAAAGGTTTTTGAATGATCTTGGTTGATTTGAGGTCTTTAACTGCTTACTGGATAGGCGAATATCTTTTTAGTCAATCTTCAATGGTAAATTTCAATAAAATACTGAATTTATGGGCATAAAATGGAAAGCAGGGGCTTGAAAAGGCTTAACACAGTCGGGAGGAGCTATTTCAGAGCTCAAATGTGCAGATAAACATAAAAAATAATTGTATCAAAGGTTTTAACCTTTTGATTTAATCTTCATTCACTGTCATTGAATACAGGTCTCGTCAATGGCAAGAGGCGGTTTTGGGATTTGAAACGAAAAAAAAAAAAACAATGGTTATCATGCAAGGTTTAAGTGATAAGTTGTTTTATTCAAAATGCACACGATCCAATCGATGGAAGCCACGTGGAGTGGAGGGGTCCGAGCAAAACCACCCTTTTCACGTGCATTTGGAGTTCAGCAGGTCGAGCATGTTTTCTATGCGATATCGCGTATCAACCGTTGGATCTGAGGGATGAACGGGAAGGGTCGGGATTGATCTGGGAGTTGCACTGAATGGAGAGGTGTGGGACCCGTGCTTTCATATAGGCAAAAATGAATTTAAAGCTTTATCAATTATGTTTAATAAAGTTTAAAGCCTTTAGCCTTTATTAAAATGGGCGGAGGAGTAAAACATTTATATAAGGTTTAAACTTTATATATAATGTTTATAATGAATATTAAGTGGGGTTTATAGGAGGCAAGGGTTTAGTATTTATGAAAACATTGGTTTATTTCAAAAGACTTGGTTTATAAAGTATGCGGGGAGGATAGTATAACATGTATTTAAACATTCTTCAAAATGAAATGTTTTAACAAATGCAAATATGGGCGCGATAGTATTATTATATAGTGATTTAAACTTTGGATATGCATTTAAATACTATAGGGTCAGGATATTTATTTAATGATAGTTTAGACCAAAGGGCTTTTAATTGGTGTTTTTAATTTAGCACATGGGTAATAAACTTTGGTCTTAAACTTTATAATAGTGGGTTTTTTGGGGATATTTAAATATAGGGAATTAAATAAGTAGGATAAGGTATTATATAGGGATTTATTAAACTAAGTTAAAATTTAATATGAAAAGGGGAATGGAATGCACACAAAAATATATAAAATGACTAAGTAAAGTGTAAAAGTAAAGCAAAGCTTGTCTTTTTATCATTTCACCAATACTTAGTATAAAGTACTTTTGAGGGTTTTTGTATATTTATGAATGAATGGAAGTTCATTAGATGGGTTTATCTGCTTCATTAAGTAAGAATGAGTCTTTACTTATGAAATGAGTTATAATGTATGAATGAGAGATGAAATAATGATGAATGGGGATTTAACATAAGAATTTAATATTTTCAACTAACCAGTCATCGAGCCTTGGGTCCGGTCCCAACAAAAGTCAGAGAAATGCTCTGAACCTGTTTCACTGATAGTTTAGAACACTAAATACCTATAGGGGAGGGGAAATTAGTGATTTTTCCCGATAATCATTTATTACATGCTTTCTCCACTTCTTTCTACCTACCCAGCCTTATTCTAACATTTTTTCTTCATTTGGCAGGTGCATTTAGGCTTGCAACCTTGAAACATTTATTCTTTTAAAACATAAACTATATAAATCTACCTTATTTCATCCAAGGGCTCAAATTAAACTGTTGAGCTCCTCATTATTCTCTACCTATCTACTGATTTGTCAGGATTAAAATGTCTGACAAATCTTTATTCACTATCTGAAACATGAAATTGAAAACATGACAAGTCAAGATTAAGCAGTTTAACTCATCATGGATTATGGAATTTATTGACACTCTACCATAATCATTTATTCTTGCAGTAAAGTAAAGTAGTGGCATTTGGACTTGCTCACTTTCAGGGCTTATTTTTATGTCTTTTTCTTTTGGGGTATATATTTTTTCTAAGTCCTTTAGTCTTTCTTTTAGGAATTTTTACCCTCTTTTTGATTTTTTATTATTTTTTCAATTTTTTCAATATATGGAAAAACAACTTGCAAAAAGCAAGGTATGTACATATTTACAAGACTATCAAAGTCAATTCAAAATTTTATGAACCCTATTATTATAGGACCCTAACAGTGGCTCCATTTGGGGATGGCATTTCTTGGTGAAATGTCAAGAACTTTGAGATCAAGTAGCCTTTAACTTTTGACTATGATGTTCCTGTAAGTGTCTCCTGCTTTATGTAATAACTCATATTTATGACATTTTACCCTTCAAAGCCTAGGGCCTTCTCTCTGGGCTTCAACTCTGTAAGGCAAACATCCAATCCAATCTAAACTTTTCAATGTATATGTACAATGATTGAAGTGAATAAAAACTAACTTTTTGTTAACTCAGGGGAGTAGTAGTGCTTCAGAATTCTGCCATTGATTGGTCCTTCTTGTATATCTACTCCATCCAATTCTTTCAAAAAGAAAGCATTATTTCCTCTTTATCCATAAATTACATAAGGTCCTTTCCACAGGAAATCAAATTTGCCATGTTTACCTTTGTCTTCTCTCCTATAATCCCACTTTAACACTTGATCTCCAATGTAAAAGTCATCCTCTTTTGTCTTTTTATCATAGATTTTCTTGATTTTATCTTGGATAATTTGGGATTTAACATAAACTTCTTCCCTTGTTTGTTGCAAGTGAATAGTTTTTTTAATCCTTCTCTGAATATCATTAGTTTCAACCTGTAATTCTTGGATAATTTTCATCACTGGCACTCCTAAGGAGGATGGAAAAATAGCATCCATTCCATAAACAAGTTGGTAAGGAGATGTACCAATGGACTTCTTAGTTGTAAGTCTATCTACCCATATGGCATTGCCTAACTTTCTATTCCAAGATTTCTTGTTATCTTCCAGTAGTTTTTTAATGATATTTACAAGACTTTTGTCTGAGGATTCAGCTAAGCCATTACCCTGATGGTAATATGCAGTAGAGTGGCCTAGGGTAATATAGTATTTGTGGCAAAAGTCAATCATCTTTTTGGATTTGAATGCTGCTGCATTATTAGTAATAATCTTCTATAGACATCCAAATCTTGAAAGAATGTTATTTTCTAGGAAGGCCATAATGACTGTGTCAGTGGCTTGTCTGGAGGGTATGGCTTCAATCCACTTTGTGAAATAATCAGTGGCAGATAAAATCCACTTATGTTGGCTTGAGGATGGAGGGTGAATTTCACCAATGAAATCTAAACCCATTGTTGAACTGGCATCTCAGGTGAAATAGGCTTTAGAGGTAGGGGTAACAATTTTTTCTTGCCTTCAAAAATTTGGCACTTGTGACAAGAAGTCACAAACTTTTTAACATCAGTGAATAAAGTAGGCCAGTAAAAACCAGCTCTAAGGATCTTATCAGCAGTATTTTTCCAATATAAATTCCCTCCATAGTCACCTGCATGAAACTCTTCAAGAATTTTATCATCTTCTTCCTTTAGTAAACAATTCGGTAAAATCCCACTATGATCTCTCCAAAAGAGTACATTATCTAAGAAACAAAATCTTACTGCTTTAAGTTTTTAGAAATATAGCTTTAATTCTTAACAATCCAGGAGGAGCTTGTAAGTTTGATAGTACAAAGATGATATATGAGTACCAAGGTGAATCTGAGAAGGCTTCACTGATCGTTGGAGTCGCCATCTCTTCCTGGTCATCAACCTGAGCAATAAAATTTATATCTAAGGCATTACAATTGGATTCAGCCATAAGTCTGGCTAATCCTTGACCCTTGATGAGTTTTTTGGGTTTAATTTCTATGTCATATTCTAGGATAGTGGAAATCCACTTACCTCTTCTTCCATCAGGACCATCCTGAGTAAGAATGTCTTTTACTACAGAATTAGGGACATAGGCAATTATGTGTGAATAGAGAATATACACACTGAAGTCTTTTATAGCCTTTACCAAAACTAAGGCTTGTTTCTCCATTATGTTATATTTCAGAGGGGCATCTCTAAGGGTCTTACTGAAAAAATCTATAGGTTGTTCAAATCCTTGATCATTCTTCTGCAGTAAAATTGCAGCAATGGTATGCTCTAAAGCAAATGAAAAACTTATGAAATCTTTTTTGAAATTTGGATTGATTAAGACTGGTGTTTTAGTTAAATCCTGCTTTGTGGATTCAAATTATTGTTTGGCTTCAACAATCCATTTTAGAATTGAGTCTTTTTTTAGCATGTTATTCAATTCTCTAATTATTTCTGCTAAGTTTGAAATGAATCTTCTTAAAAAAATTATCTTACCTAAGAAAGCTTGTAATTATTTGATATTTCTAGGTGGACTGATGTTCAATATTGCTTCTATCCTAGCAGGATCAATTCTAATTCCTTCTTTTGAGATTATATGTCCTAGTAACTTACCTTCCTCTAATCCAAAAAGACTTTTCTTGGGATTTAAAGAGATGCCAAATTTTCTACATTTAATAAAGACTTGTCTCAAATGATCCAAGTGTTCATTATATGATTTGGAAAATACAGTAATATCATCTAGATAAATTACCAAGAAGTCATGAATCTCCTTTGCAAAGGCTATGTTCATAGCTCTCTGAAAGTTTTCTCCTGCATTCATCGGACCAAAGGGCATTTTCACATACATGAAAGTGCCCCAAGGAGTGGTGAAATTTGTTTTAGCCTGATCTTCTTTTTGGACTAGGATCTGGTTGTATCCTAAAAAACCATCTAACAAAGAAGTCCTAGAGGAGCCAAATACCCTTTGTAATATAGGATCCATCTTTGGTAAATGGTAATTATCCTTTAAAGACACTTTGTTAAGATTTCTAAAGTCGATACATAATCTAATTTCTCCAGTTTTCTTTCTTGTTGGAACTAGGTTTGAAACCCAATCAGAATATATGATTGGTGCAATGATCTATGTATCATACATTCTCTTTACTTCATTTTCTATCAAAGGTAATAGAACATGATTAACTCTTCTTAACTTCTGTTTAAATGGTTTTTTATCATATTTTATGGGAATTTTGTGCTAGATTATGTTTGTATCATAAGATTTGAGATCCTCATAACTCCAAGCAAAAACATCTTGGTATTCCTTTAAAAGATCAATGTATTTTTTATTTTCTTGTAGAGGTAAAGATTTAGACAATTTTATCATATTTGGTTTCAATTCTGTCCCAATATTACATTCCTCAATATCAGATCTAACTGGCTCCATTTTTGGCTTTTTAGGCACATCATTGGAGTCAAAGAGACCTTCCAAAGGGGTTAAACCTTTAGGCAAAAAATTATCTTTGAGATCTAACATGTCAATTTCTTCTTCAATGATTTCTTCAATATCTATCTTCTCTAAGATATCTATGTCAGATTGACTAAATACAGTAGGTTTATCAAATTTATGTACATCTATGTTATCTATTTCACAATCCAAATCTAAATCTATATTACAGTTTGTATCTATTTTACAGTTTTGAAATTCTTCTTCATTGTTTAAGAAATGGTAAATTTGTTCATCCTGAGAGAAAATCTGCCAATACCTGAGGTTATCTGGAATAATTATTCTATATTTAACCTCAGCAGTGTACCTTTGTGTTGGTTGGAATGGTAAATTTCATGTACTAGCAAAATTTATTAGGCAGTGTGCTTGAATATGTTGTTTTCTAGGTATAGCAACAAATTTGCATTCCAATAAATCATCAGTTAAATCTGTCACAATGTCTCTGTATCTAGCTAGTCTAGGATTATAAATAGAATATACGGCATTTATTTGATTTATGATTAATTCAAAATCTCCTATGATTAGTATTTGTTTTCCTCCTAAGTTTATAATGATCTAGAGGCATAGAATGAGTGCCTCATACCCAGCCATATTGTTGGTACATTTGAAGTTGAGTCTGAAGGCATGTCCTTCTGAGTGATTAGTCTCCATGTTTGTAATACATACTCCTGCTCCTGCTCCTAATTTGTTTACATAACCATCAAATTCTAAGTGCCAAAGGGATTCATGAAAGATGTTGTCATTTTTTGGTGTTGGCTTTTTATCAATCAGTTCAGTTTGGATTTTATTATTCTCAGAGTTACATAAGGTAAAAGATTCCAGGTCAGTTGGTGTAGAATAAATAGGATAATTTATAGATCTTTCAGCACTATTGACCATGAACTTCATCAATGTTTCCCTATATAGCTTTTTAGGCTGACCAAACACTGATATAGTAGCATAACTCATGTCTAATTGTATAGATACCTGCAACTTTTCTCCCCATGAGTGAGAAAGTATCATACCATATTTAGGTGGGATATCAGCTACTACAATTTCCATTAATATACTCTTACCAGGGTACTGAACTAATGTCACACATAAGTCTTTGATTAATCCTAAGCACTTAACTTTGCTAGAGTCAAATGAAAACCAATCTTTGTAAGGCTTGGTTATTTCTAGATTAAGAGTTTCCATTATAGCTTTAGGAATTAAATTATGGGAAGCTCCTAAATCCAGCATAGTGTATGGAGAATTTAATCATGAATGGTAAGACTGATATAAAAAGGAGGGACTGTTCCATCTGCATGTTTTCCATTCACATTTGGGCGAAAGATCAACTCTGGTTGATCATCATTCAAATTAATTGAATCTTCACCATCATTCATATTCAATGTTTCAGTTATAGTTGATTTGTATAAGTCATGTTTTACCAGTTCGGTTAGAGGAATTGGTATTTTCAACTTAGCAATTTCTGTTTGAATATTAAAGGTAGGTTGAGACTTTCTTATTTGAATCAGTTCTTCGTTATTAACTATAGTTTAGCTTGGTTTATCTTGAGTTTCTACAGTTATGTTTTTATTTTCAATTTGTTTGATATTCTCTGTCTGAGTTTCATGTGTTTTACTGCTTCTAATTTTATTTTCAGGTGTTGTTTGAGAGGCAGCAGAATTTTTTTTAGACTTAGAATTATCATCAGGCGTTCTTGAATTATCATTTTTTGGTTCTGTTGATTTAGAATCAGCAGAAAGTTTATTAGAATCTGAATTTTTTGATTTAACTAAATTAGAGGCATTAGCAGTAATGATTTTCTGTTAATCTTCTGAATATTGTGCCACTTCATCATTAATATCAACAATTTTGGGACTTTATGATCTTTTAGGACTAGAAATGGGTTGAGAAGAATGGGAACTTTGCTTATTTTCCCTTGGGAGAATTTGCAAAACTTTTGTGTTTGGTGCTTCTAACTTTTTATTTTTTTGATTTTGGGAATTATTTTTGGTAGAAGACTCATTATTTTTCTTATTTCTAAGGTTATATTGACTATGTATTTCATTTATGGCAAAGTCATAACCCTTTTTATAATCAAAAGATTCATTGGATTCTAATTTAAGTTGTTGAAGCTCAAACAATTCCTAATCTTCCTGAGTGAGGAAAATAGTATTGTCATCATCTATTCACATTAAATGATTCATTGAATCCTCATCTTCATCATTATTCTGAGAACTTTCAGCATAGTTCTCTTGGAATGGTGGCCTTATTGTTTGATCTGGGCCTGTTTCTTTTTTTTTTCCTTGATTTATGTTTTTTTCTAAAGTTGGGATTTCTAATTTGTTGTTGATTATCCCAATGGGGTCTTTTTTCTATATTATCTATTCTACCCATAATTATTTCTAATGTTTTAGCCAAACTATCTATTTTTGCATCTGAATTTGAATTTTCTTCTTTGATAGTCACTCTTCTTTCATTTCTGAGTCTAGCTTTTTTAGCTAATATGTTTATTTCTACACTAACAGCATCTAATTGCATTTTTTCTAAGGTGTCTGCATCTCTTTCCCTTAATTGATAAGCCATATCTGCATCAAATCCATCAGGGAATTTGAGCAGAACAAAATAAGGAGTAGGTTTAAGAGTTGCAGGAATAGAATTGTAGACACTATTATACCTAGTGCAGTAATCTTGAACTGAGTCATTTGGGGCTCTTTTTAATGCATCAAATTCAGATAATATTTGAAGGGGGTTCTTTTTCTTTTCCCATTTATTCAAAAACGTTGCAAAAAATATAGCTAAATCAGTTATGCTACTAGCAGCTTGATCTTTAAACCATTTCTTCACTTCTCCAGTCAAAGTTTGAGCAAACAATCTCATTTGAACATCTAAGTAATCTATTTCATAAATTCCAAAGAAGTATGTTTTGTATTCAAGAATGAAACAAAAGCAGGGTCTACAAAAGTAGTTTTTAAATCATTTTCATATTTTCTTTTAAATAAGGAATGCTCAAATTTCAGATCAAAATCAATATCTTACAGACTAACAAATTCTTGAGGTAATGAATTGACTCTTATTAATGATACTTCAGCTTCTAAGTTTTCTGTTTGTTTTTTCTTTTTTTCCAATTCGGTTTGGGTTATCTACTATGACAACAGGTTTAGGATCTGGGTTAGACCTGATATATTAGGTTTTCCTAGAAGCCAGAATTACAATTTTTCAATACCCACAACCTATAAAAATAATCTTGAAATAAAAAGATAAATAAAATAATTTTCCTTCAAGAAAAATTTTATGATTGAAGATTGGTTAAGTCCCCAATAGGGTCGCCAGTATGTTATCACTCTAGTAAATTCTTAAGCTGTGGGATTTTGGATTTAAGTCAAAGAAATCTAGAGGTAACCACAAACCTACTTCAAACTCTAGGATCTAGCCTTCCTAGGGTTCAGAGAGGGCTCTCTCTTTAAGATTTATCTTTGTTTGATTTACAAATGTTAGGCTAGTTATGAAAGTACAATTTGGTTTTGGTTTAAAGGGTTTGGTGGGAAAAAATCACTTGGAGGTAATACAGAGAGAAATATACTTGTTCATTGGGCTATGGGGTCTAAATCAAACTAGCAGCACTAGAAATCAAGGCCAAAAAGCTACAAATATATTTAGGGCAAGATATATAACCCTCAGAGATTTGGGAAAGTGGTTTTTTGTGAGGTGGTATGATCAGGATAAATGGAACTTAAGGATCCTTTGGTCCAGAAAATGGAAGTAGAAAGCAGAGGTCAAGTGGGAGAAGGAGTAATTAAGGGTTCCTTGCACTGGAAATCAGAAGAAAACATTAAAATGGCAACTAGTTAAAGACAGGGAGCACTTGACTAATCCTGTAGTAATACTCCTAGTTACACATTCAGAAAGAACAAACATAAAATGAATGCATGAAACTTAGAAAAGGAAAAAGTGACAAGTAGGAAGTACTTCACTCATCAGCTTATCACAGGGATCTTGAACTATGATGCCAGTCAGCTTGTCCAGTCTGCTACTTCGAATTCAAACACACAATAGCCTCCAATGTTCAACAAAAATGTCTATAGTAAGTCCAACAATTTTATTCCACATTGAATACTTCTGAAATTGAATTATTTATACAAAAATTATTACAAATATCCTAGAAGAGTTCTAGGAATAATTTTAAGAAAAAAAATATCATTACATAATAAAAGGGACAGATGCTTAACTGATCCAGATCTTGGGGGGAGGCCCCCAAGATCTAAAATGTTGAAATGGATCTGACAAGATCTGCAAAATTAGAATGCCAGAAAAAAAAGGGAGAACACAAAGCAAATAAAACCACAAAGAAACTTGTTTTATTAAAACAAAGAATAACTGTAGAAGCTACATTGTGGTGGAAAATCTGTCCTTTTACAAACTGAGGCTTGTTATTTATAGCCTTTTTTGAGTTACAATACCATGGGTAGATACCACTTACAATACCATGGGTCGAAACCATGGGTCAATACCATGGGTAGATACCACTTACAATACCATGGGTCAATACCATGGGTAGATACCACTTACAATACCATCGGTAAATTCCATATGTGGATACATACCGTGGGTCAATGACATTTACAATACCATGGGTAAATTCCATGGGTGATTGGATAACATGGGTAGATAAATACCATGGGTGGATGTCATTTTCCATTTTGATCATTCCTCCCTCCTTAAGAAGCAATGGTCCCCATTGTGTGAAGTTCCCTCCTGAGAAGCCTTTGTTAAATATGAAGAGCCACTGAAGAGAATGGTTTTGTGTAGTTAACCCATAACCGTGATGAACAAAGATCCGAGGATAGAGATACCCTGTAATGTTTGTGACCAACTGTGATATTGACAGTGTGCGGCCTAAAAAATGGACTTCGATGAAGTGTGGGTTTGTGGATGAACCAAAATCATGACAAACGAAGATCCAAGGATAGAGATATCCTGTAATTCTTGTGACCAACTATGTTACTAACAGTGTGCGGCCTAGAAAATGGACTTCGATGAGAAGGATTTTGTGTGGTTGAACCATAACTGTGATGTTGATTTTTGATGAAGTAGAAGGTGCCTACATAGCTTGGGGTGGGAGGGCACGTCTCCAAATAACCCAAGCCTAATGCTGCTATGTCGAAACTGATGAATGTGAAGCAAGTGCCTAACTCAGTAAATATAACTCGAAATATTTATTATAACCTATTTTTGGAAATAGAATGATCATTCTGCATCTTCTCATGTGTTTGAAATCACTATCTAGAAACTCGAGACCCTCAGATTCGCGTAGGAACTATCTCGTCATGACAAAAATTTTGAAGAAAGAGTTGATTTTAAATCAATGATAACTCCCTCGTCTGGACTCCGATTTGACCGATTTTTTTTTTTTAAATTGGGTGATTTTTCAAGGAAAAATCAGATATGTAACCATTTATCTGAAATGTCACACTTAAAACTACAATAACTGACAGGAGAGCCGCCATCCATAAATTGTCGTCAAAAAAATTGCTGCAACAGTGCTGATTTTGAATGAGCGATATCTCCTTCATCCTAACTCCAGTTCGGCCGATTTATTTTTTGAATTTGGGTATTTTTTCACAAGGAATCTAGATCTAGTCTTTTTTTTTGTAAATTTTTAACCAAAAGTTTTAGATTTGATCAGCAAACTCGCCGACCAAAAAATTCATGGAGTTTGTTGAAGATGGCTGCAAAACATTGAAACTGAAATATGCTTCAAACTCTCATTCCCATGGATTCGTAACCTAAATCTGATACCACTGATATGGATCTTGGGGGGAGGCCCCCAAGATCTAAAATGTTGAAATGGATCCGACAAGATCTGCAAAATTAGAATGCCATAAAAAAAGGGAGAAGACAAAGCAAATAAAACCACAAACAAACTTGTTTTATTAAAACAAAGAATAACTGTAGAAGTTACATTGTGGTGGACAATCTATCCTTTTACAAACTGAGGCTTGTTATTTATAGCCTTTTTTGAGTTACAATACCATGTGTAGATACCATAGGTGGAAATCATGGGTCAAAACCATGGGTCAATTCCATGGGTAGATACCACTTACAATACCATGGGTCAATACCATGGGTAGATACCACTTACAATACCATGGGTAAATTCCATGTGTAGACTAATACCATGTGTGGATACATACCATGGGTCAATGACATTTACAATACCATGGGTAAATTCCATGGGTGGATGGATAACATGGGTAGATAAATACCATGGGTGGATGCCATTTTCCATTCGGATCATTAACAAATCAGCAAGTTGTCATCTTTTATCCAAAATAAATAGAAATGTTTTGTTAACAAGGATCTTTTGGCTCCCTATGTGTCCAGCTTGCTGGCTGTTAGATATTTTCATGCATTTGACTTGCCTTCGCTGATACTCTTTCCTGTTGATACTCTTTAACCTAATGTTCTTTAACGCTGATACTCTTTGACGATTAGTTTTACTTTTTTACTGCTGAAAAATTATCTTTTAGCAGTAAAAAATCAGCAAACTGTCTTTTCATTTTATCTTTCTTTTGATTGTCTCTAGGTAACTTTTTCATTGTTTTTACCTTCTATCTTACATCAAATCTGTGAAATTTTGCCACTCTTTTGCTTTTGGAATTTGGACATTTTTCAGCTTCCTGAAGTTTTCATCAGCCTCTGTGTATCTTGCAAAAGTAGGCTTGATGACAAAGAGGTGCTTAATTTCATGTTGTAGAAAGAATAAATCCTCAAAATACTGAAGTAAAACTTTGCCTGTAGGAGTGCCTTGTGTTGGTGGCTTTTTTACCCTCTCTTTAGCAAAATCCCTGATCTTTTTGTCATAGTCCTTTTGTGGCATAAGTTTCTCATTGAAAACATGTATGTCTGGTAAGCCTTTCTGTCTTAAATTTGTATACTTTACCATAAATCTAGTTATGGCAAGGTTCATTGTTTCACACTTTTCTTCAAGATTGTTCATTAAGCTCTTTTTAGTGACAACCTTCCTGATTTGCAAATTGTTCCTGTCCTGTCTAATATTTTCAATTCTTCAAGTTCCTCCTTGTTCTTGCTGTTTAGAAATGTAATGAGTTTTAAAGCTTGTGCAAGCTTATCAGTCAACTCATCGTTTGTCTTTTGTATCTCTGTTTGGGCTGCTAATAACAATTCTTTTTGCTCATATATAACTTGAATTGAAGGCCATTGATTATGAATTTCTTCAATTATGTTAGTCCAGAGATGACTTTTAATGTATGAGATTTTCTCTGTGAAAGTTAATTCTTTTTGTAAATTCTTGAGTTGCTCTCCCACTCCGATTGCTTTCTGCTCATGATTTCTAGCATTGATCTGAGCTGTCTTATTTGAACTCTCAAGATTTTCAATCATTTTATTCAGTCTGTTTGTTTCATCTGTCTTTAAAGACATCTCTTCCATGGCTTTGACAATCTGGTTGGCTTCATTTGTTTGTTATACATTTGTGGTAGAAGATTCTATAGTTGAAATGGTGGCTATTGTGAAACCAGCTCCAGAAATAGAAGAAAAGAGATATCAACGCCCACTTTGAGGGGGGAACCTCCAATACATTACATAAATGAACAATTCTTGGATGATACAAATGACCAAAACCTCCTTCTATATATAGGATTCCATGGGGCCACAACATAATCCTAGTGGGGCCACAATGTAATCCTATCCGACCTAACAATAATAATGTAAGGGCACAATAATAACAATATGGGGGTTACAGGGGTACAAAAATAACAATAAGGGGGGCTACACTAACATAATAAGGGACTACACTATTAATGTAGGGACTTAACATGCCCCTCTCCTTCAAACAAGTGTTGTCCTCAATGCTTGATTATTTCTTGATGCTTCTGTATAAAATTCTCATCCTCCCATGTGGAATCTTCTACAGGAAAGTTCTTCCACTTGCTGAGATACTCTGAAATTGATCGTACTTGTTTTGTTCTTGTTTTTGTGACTGCTCCATAACTTCTTTCGATGTGATGTTGATCTTCCTTTTGTTTCATTAGATTTTGCACCAAAGTTAGGTTATCCTTTGAGAGTTGGAGAACTTGTTGTTGATGCTCGATGTGATATTTGACTAATTTATCATCCATATTAGTTATTATTTGATCCTTCAAACCATCCAACTTAGCCTCCATTTCTTCTTTTTAAACCATCTATGTCATCTTCGTTTGCTCTTCGTAAGATCGAAACTTTTTGCACTTGGTACTGTAATTTTGATATCTCATACTACAATTCTTCCTCTTCATGCGTCATAGTATAGATTTTTGAGGGCTTAATGGGTATGGAATTATTTTTTTTAGCCATTATAGAACCCAATATTGATAAAAATTCTAAAATATGCCCTTGGAATCACTTCAAACTGCTTTTTCAAACAAACGTTATGCAATTTTAAAAACCAAATACACACATTTTTCTTGCTTTTGAGGAGCTCGATATTGAAATTGAATTATATATGTGATTGTAGATCTTAAATATCTAAAATTCAGCCTTGTAGTAGCCCTTTGAAGCTTCTTTCAAATTCCACAGGTCTGATCTGATTTGGATTCTTCAAGGCAAAGTTATGTCCACTCTCCCACAATGACCCAATTATGGAATGGTTCAGTAGAGCGAACTTGTACGACTTGCCACGAGTCACTGTTTACTCCTTTGGCTCTGAAATTGATATACTGGAAACTATAGTCCGTTTACTTGCGGCCACTTTTTACATCATTCCAATCTGATGCTCAAAGAGAGAGCTATGAATATTTTCCCACGATCACCTCTTTGAGATGAAATTCAGAAGCCTCAACAAGCCCTAACTTCCACAGATCATATCTCTGAAAATATTACGAACCAATATTTGAAAGTTTGCGACACTGTTCCTCAGGATTGCGGCTTCACACTCTAAAAATTTCAGCTTCTGAACCTTTGTAGAAAAAATTTATTACGAAAATACCACGATGACCTGTTTAGGTTAAATCCAGGAGCCTGCAAACTGACCTAACTTGCACAGATCATATCTCCGAAACTATTACAAACCAAGCTCTGAAATTTTTCGACGATGTTCCTCAAGATTTTTTCTTCGCACTCTAAAAATTTCAGATTTTGAACCTTTGTAGAAAAAAATTTATAGAGAAAATGCCACGATGACTTGTTTGGAGCAGCAAAACCCTAGAATATCAAAGCTCTGATACCAAATGTCGTGAAACCAGCCCTAGAAATAGAAGAAAAGAGATATCAACGCCTTAGAAATAAGCCACTTCTAGGGGAAAACCTCCAATACATTACATAAATGAACAATTCTTGGATGATACAAATGACCAAAACCTCCTTCTATATATAGGAGTCCATGGGGCCACAATATAATCCTAGTGGGGCCACAATGTAATCCTAGCCGACCTAACAATAATAATGTAAGGGCACAATAATATCAATATGGGGGTTACATGGGTACAACAATAACAATAAGGGGGGCTACGCTAACATAATAAGGGACTAAACTATTAATGTAGGGACTTAATAGTGGCTAAAGTCATTGGCACTGCAGTTTTCAGTGAGCCCTTTGGTGCTAATTTCTCTCCTAAAGTAGAAGGCACTATTGTAGTAATCATTGGGGTGACAGTAGGAATTGTAGGAATTTCTGGCTCTTTTTCAATCTCTCTTTCTTGGAATAGTTTGTCTATTTGTGTTTCCATCTCTTTAATTTGAGTTGTTAATTTAAGTATGAGCTTCATCATTTCTTCTTTTTCATTTTGATCCTGGAGGATTTCCATTTTTTTGGATGCTCACTTTGAGGAAGCTTGAGCTGTTTCCTCAAAGCTGCTATGTCTTCATTATTTTTCTTGACCAATATTTCTGCTTCTTGGATGTTTTAGGGATCATATCCCACCTATAAAACTAGTTCCTCCAAGGCTTTGATCCTTAGGTCCTTGGCATAAAGTGATGCTTTATCCATATTCATCTGATCTTGCATATTATGGTATTTTGAAGTTTATTGTCACTCATTGCTTTGGTTGCCACTGTAGAATACAACATTTCAGAGGTCTGTCTGTGGAACTCAATCTTGTCCAGCTCATGAATATTCTCTGTGTCTACTACAAGGTCCACCTTTTTATAGTCTGATACTGTTCTGGGTGCTGAGGTAGTAGGCTATAAAAATGACATCATCATTTTATTGTTGAAATAATCAAATTCTTATAATAATCTATTCTGATTTCCAGGCTTCTGTTTCAAGAATTGAGAGTCTATTTATGTCTTTATCTCTTCATTTTTTTGCTTAATTTGCTTGTACTTCTCTTTGATTTCCAAGTCCTTTTCCTCAGTTGGCTGTGAGGAAGAGGCTTCCATGCTGTGTTGTTTCTCAATCATCTGTGTGTTCTGGTTTACTGGTTTTTCCTTTTGAATTTCCATAAGGGTTTCATTGATTATGGTTGTTGCTATATCATCATTTGTCACTAGAGCATCTGTCTCATCAATATCAATTGTTACTTTCTCCTTATCAACTGAACTGATCTTGGGCCTTTTGTTATAGATTATTTTAAATTTAGTTTCAGTTGTTGTCTCTGTTATGTAACCTCCTTCTTCCCTGACTCTTTTACTTGATGTTTCTGGCTGCTTGACAACTTCCAATGCTTGTGTTGTATCTTTTTGGTGTGTTTCCTCTGTCAAGGTGTTTTCAATCCATTCAATTTGATTGGAAAACTTTTCTATTTCAGGCTTTGACTCATGGATAAAGGGTGTTAATTTACATTTGACCCTTAATTTTCTTAAGATCCCTTGTGGATCATAATTCCATGGAAAACTCTCTTCAAATATGAATTCTGATAGCTTCTTTGCCACTTCCTTCTCAGCATCTCTGTGGTTGTAGATAAATGTACCAATTTGATTTTTTAACTTACATAGGGTCTTCTTCTTGGCTGCCATAAAGTTAATTGAACCTGAATTGAGAATCTGTCTAAGATATTCTAATGCCAAAATTCTCATACACGCATGCTTGGGAAACTTGTAGGGAAACAATTTTGACCCAAAAATCCTTAATTCAATGTGTTTTTCATAGAGGTACCAATCTCAAACTTTGTTTTTCTCTAAAAGCTGCAATATTCTTTTCATTTCTTCACTGATCCTAGGCTATTCTGATTTGTTTAATATGCTCATTGTTGGATTCAAAAATAGTTCTGAAAACTCTGAATAAGTGAAATCATTACATTATTTTCTCAGTAATGAAGTCCAAAAGATAATTGATATAGGTTTTCTCTCTACATCCATTTTTTGCAAAGTGACTGGAAATTTTTCTGCTTGAGAGAATAAAAACAAATGGAAAAGATAAGATGAATATATAAAAACTCCTTCTGTGGGTAATTTATTCAACTGGTAGTGGATGGTATCTGCTATGAAACCAACATAGTCAAAAATGACTGATGGAGGTTGACCAGGAGACATGGTGGATAAGAAACCAATAATAGATATTCTCATCTGTAAAATATCCATGGATGAAAGAGAGCATAGAGATAATCTGTCTATAACCTTCAGGAAATTTAGCTGTGGAGTATGGAGGATTTATCTTTGGAATATCAACATGAGAAGGCAAAAAATTCTGAAAGATCATGAACCTTTTAGGGAAATCTAGGCCAAGATATAGCTGAGTTAAGGCCTCTATAGACAAGGGGATTGCTTGGGGATCAGGCTGAAATTGTAGCATTTGATTAATAGACTGGGGTGTAATGGAAAAAAGTATTTATTTTACTGCATTTATTATAGCTCTTTGATCTGGCTCATTTTTGACACAGTCTGATGATTTCTTGACCAAGATGAGTCAATGGGACTATATACTTGGGTAAATGGGTTTCCCAAATTGGAATATCATCTTTGTCTAGATATTTTTCATAACACCAGTTTTGTATATCTAACAAATTAAACTCAATAACAGGGTCTGCAATTTTATAGTCAAGATCAGTCAAAGGAATGTTTTCAGCAGCAACCACAAGTGGTTGAAGGGGGTTTACTGTTATAGCATATTTGGCAGTGATGGTTGGGGTAGGCTTAGGGGCTTTGGATCCCTCAGATTTAGGTGTTTTGGATCCTTTAGGTCTACTTGTGCTCTGTTTCTTAGGCATTTTGGGTAACTACTACAATATTAGATTGTTTACAGGAGTTTTATTTTAACAGAGAGGAAATTGAGCAATTTATGCTAAGAATAGCTTCTGTTGGGCTTTTTTGCTCAACTAGGTTAATTTGAGGATGTAAAATTGGCATAAAACAGAAAACAAGGGTTTTCTAAGTCGGTTTGATTGAAAAAATGGGTTTTCAAGGTAATTCAGAGGTTTTAGCCTTTTAGATCCTTGAATTTGATCCTTAGACTATGAAATTTGAGGAAATTGGCTTTAAAAAGGCTTGCAATAGAAAACAAGGTTTCCTAGTAGAAATTTGCCAGGGTTTGGCCTCTTTTTTTGGTATTTTTAGGCAATTTGCTTCAATAAATTTCTCAATTTAAAGGTTTGGTTCTATTAAAGATGGTTAAAACTGAATTTCCAGGCTTGAATTGTCGGGAAATACCTTAATAGTGCTGGCATTCGGCTCTTGAAAGGTTTTTGAATGATCTTGGTTGATTTTGAGGTCTTTAACGGCTTACTGGAGCAGCGAGTATCTTTTTAGTCGATCTTCAATGGTAGATTTTAGTAAAATACTGAAGTTATGGGCATAAAATGGCAAGCAGGGGCTTGAAAAGGTTTAACACAGTCAGGAGGAGCTATTTCAGATTTCAAATGCGCGGATAAACATTAACTGTCATTGAATGCAGGTCTCGTCAATGGCGGGAGGCGGTTTCGGGATTTGAAACAAAAAACCAAACAGTGGTTATCGCACAAGGTTTAAGTGGTAATTTGTTTTATTCAAAACGCACGTGATCCAATCGATGGAGGCCACATGGAGGGGAGGGGTCTGAGCGAAACCACCCTTTTCGCGTGCATTTGGAGCTCAGCAGGTCGGGCATGTTTTCTATGCGATATCGTGTATCAGCCGTTGGATCTGAAGGATGAACGCGAAGGGTCAGGATATATTTAGGAGTTGCGCTGAATGGAGAGGTGTGGGACCAGTGCTTTCATATAGGCCGAAAGGAATTTAAAGCTTTATCAATTATGTTTAATAAAGTTTAAAGTCTTTAGCCTTTATTAAAATGGGTGGAGGGGTAAAACATTTATATAAGGTTTAAACTTTATATATAATGTTTATAATGAATATGATGCAGGGTTTATAGGCGGAAAGGGTTTAGTCTTTATGAAAACATTGGTTTATTTCAAAAGACTTAGGGTTATAAAATATGCGGGGGGGGTATGGGGGGTAGTATAATATGTATTTAAACATTCTTCAAAATGAAATGTTTTAACAAATGCAAATATGGGCGCGATAGTATTATTATATAGTGATTTAAACTTTGGATATGCGTTTAAATACTATAGGGTCGGGATATTTATTTAATGATAGTTTAGACCAAAGGGCTTTTAATTGGTGTTTTTAATTTAGCACATGGATAATAACTTTGGTCTTAAACTTTATAATAGTGGGTTTTTTGGGGATATTTAAATATAGGGAATTAAATAAGTAGGATAAGGTATTATTTAGGGATTTAATAAACTAAGTTAAAATTTAATATGAAAATGGGAATGGAATGCACACAAAAATATATAAAATGACTAAGTAAAGTGTAAAAGTAAAGCAAAGCTTGTCTTTTTATCATTTCACCAATACTTAGTATAAAGTACTTTTGAGGGTTTTTGTATATTTCTGAATGAATGGAAGTTAATTAGATGGGTTTATCTACTTCATTAAGTAAGAATGAGTCTTTACTTATTAAAGGAGTTATAATGTATGAATGAGAGATGAAATAATTATTAATGGGGATTTAACATAAGAATTTAATATTTTCAACTAACCAGTCATCGAGCCTTGGGTCTGGTCCCAACAAAAGTCAGAGAAATGCTCTGAGCATGTTTGACTGATAGTTTAGAACACTAAATACCTATAGGGGAGGGGAAATTAGTGATTTTTCCCGATAATCATTTATTACATGCTTTCTCCACTTCTTTCTACCTACCCAGCCTTATTCTAACATTATATCTTCATTTGGCAGGTGTATTTAGGCTTGCAACCTTGAAACATTTATTCTTTTAAAGCACAAACTATCTAAATCTACCTTATTTCATCCAAGGGCTCAGATTAAACTGTTGAGCTCCTCATTATTCTCTACCTATCTACTGATTTGTCAGGATTAAACTGTCTGAAAAATCTTTATTCACTATCTGAAACATGAAATTGAAAACATGACAAGTCAAGATTAATCAGTTCAAATCATCATGGATTATGCCATTTATTGACACTCTGCCATAATCATTTATTCTTGCAGTAAATTAATGTAGTGGCATTTGGACTTGCTCACTTTTAGGTCTTATTTTTATCTCTTTTTCTTTTGGGGTATATATTTTTTCTAATTCCTTTACTCTTTCTTTTAGAACTTTTTACCCTCTTTTTGATTTTTTATTTTTTTTCAATTTTTTCAAAATATGGGAAAACAACTTTCAAAAAGAAAGGTATGTACATATTTGCAAGACTGTCAAAGTCAATTCAAAATTTTATGAACCCTATTATTATAGGGCCCTAACAACATCAAAAATAGTTTGTAAATGCTAAAAATTCTTGAAACTACTTCGACTACCTAAATTGTTAAAACTACTTACTACATTTCAATTGAGGACATCACTATAGCTTCGATCTTAACTTACAAAGAAAACAAATTAAAACTTGAAATATCATTATTTTTGCTAAATCTGATATGTTTTTGATGTGTCTCCCTGACAGATCAAACACCCTTTCCCTACACCACTTCTAGAGTTCATTGTTTGTCTTTTTTTCTTCTTGTCATGTCTTTTATTTTTCTGATGTTGTATCTAAACAGTTCAGAAATAACGCCTATTTTCCCGACTTGACCCATCTGTTGTGCTTCAAACAGTACCACCATATGCTCCTTTGATTGAATCTACCTATGCCTTTGCACTTCAAACCATGTTATCATGTCCCCTTCTTCCTGAATCTACCTCTTTCGCTCGTGCCTGCAGCGTTCAATCTTCCATTTATTTACAAAGTGCCACCACATATAACTTTGTTATGCGCGGGGTCAAGCATTACCCGAGTCTACTGCCCGTGTTCACGTTTCTTCATAAAACCAATGCAATTGCACATAATCTTGGACTTTAAATAAATTCAATTTAACCTTTGAATGGAATTGCATCCACCTTTCCATCTTCATAACATATTCCTTAGTGATTTCCTCCTAAACTTGTGACGTGCGACGGTGGGAAGGTGACGTGACAATATGGAGGTGGGGTCGATCACAAATCGCAAATCAGTGGATTTTTTATAAGAAACGGGAGGTAAGTGTTGAAAGTTACGAAGTGCGATGTGCGAGAGGGATGACATGGCAAGTAGAGGTGGGGCCAATCGCAAATCGAAAATCGGTAGATTTTTTATAAGAAATGGGAGGTAAGTGTTAAAAATCGTGAACTGAGATGTGTAATGTGCGAGAGGGAAGACGTGGCATGCGGAGGTGGGGCCAATCGCAAATCGATAGATTTGTTATAAGAAACGGGAGGTAAGTGTTAAAATTCGCGAAGTGCGATGTGCGATGGAACCTATGGTCGACACGTGGCTTCTCTTCACAACCTTTGATCAATATAACTTGCATTTTTGTGCTATGATCTCCGTCATCCATCTCTCCGCTTCAATTTTGCGCTTTGGTCCTGACCGTTGATTTTCCCCTTTATGCTTCTTCCAAAACTCTTAAGTTTTTAAGGGAAAATATGCCAGTTCTCTGCCTTGGGGAAATCTATACGATTTCTTCAATAATGAACACAGTTTCATTCAACAGGCTTGCATAATTTTTTCTACACGGCGTAACCCTCCTGAGCTTATTTGGTTATCTGTAGCGCTAGTCTCTCCTGAGCTTGCAAGGAAGCCCGACTCGACCCGCCTTCACATCTCCGCACATAATTTTAATACACCAACATATAAATCAAAATTCTTTTTCGACATACAAAAAAAATTCATTTTCTACCATATATGATATTTTGGTGTTTTGAGAAATATTTTAAAAAGTAAATGCAAATGAGCCACAAAAATTGGCATCCCCTTATATTTGACAGCTTCAAGATCAAACATCATTGCGGTCGTTTCTATAGTTAGAATATTTCAAGTAGCTCCCAAACAAAGACATATTTTAGCAACCAAGAGGATTCATAGATATCTCAGAGCAACAATGGACTATGGACTGTGGTACCCGAGAGGTAAAGATTTTTAAGTTTAATATTGATGCGGATGTTGATTGGGAAGGTGATGTAGATGATTGAAAAATCACAAGTGGTTTTGATTTCTTTATTGGATAAATTCTTGTCTCATGGTTAAGTAAGAAGCAAGATTCCATTTCCTTATCTATAAGTGAAGCAGAATATATTGCAGAAACTTCTTATTTTACTCAAATTTTGTGGATGAAGAAAACCTTATAAGATGTACACGTTTTCTATGACCAACCTATTCCCATTATTTTTTACAACACAATTGCCATCAACATGTCAAAGAATCTAGTATTTCACTCTAAAACAAAGGATATCCCCATCAGGTATCATCTATTGAGAGAGAACATTACAATTCATATTGTGAAGTTGGATTATGTTCCTACCAAAGAAAAAGTTGCTTATATATTCACCAAGCCACTTGCTAG
This sequence comes from Pinus albicaulis, assembly GCA_034641835.2. Taxonomy (NCBI): domain Eukaryota; kingdom Viridiplantae; phylum Streptophyta; class Pinopsida; order Pinales; family Pinaceae; genus Pinus; species Pinus albicaulis. Next base: position 1,347,121,275 of record CM076572.1, on the reverse strand, counting down.
AGAATAGTTTGAGTATTTGAGGCAAATATTGGGAGTTTTACCTCTTGCCTCCCTCCACTAGCTCTTCCTTTAAGAGATGGAAAGGAAACTGTGTATTTTTTAGCATATATCGGTGAAATTTCCAGGTCCACAAGGGTCAACATGACAAAGAAGGATTTTAGACAAGAGAAGCATAGTGATAGGGAGAGCATGATGGTATATTTTCCGTTGATGTAAAAGGGGGAGAGATCCATAGTCATCAAACAAAATGAAGGAAACAATGTGTGGTAGATGGTAATCAAACCAAATCAAGCGCAACAACAATACCAACAATAGTACTACAACAACAGAAACCATTAAGGACAAGAGAGGTGCATCTTAGGGGAAGGATTTGTTTACATTTCATTAAAGATGTTTTGTTTGATTTTGGTGTTGCCATTAATGCCAAAGGGGGAGATTGTTGAAAATATGTCGTCATTGATGGCAAAGGTGGCACATGTATAGCAAAGGTAAAGGTCAAAATCATTGTGACTCTTAAAGGCAATGGCAAGAGTGGAAACACAGCAATAGAATGGTGTAGAGACTTTGGTGTTGAAAATGCAACAAAATGATGGAGCTTAGTGAAAATAAGTCACCTTCACTAAGTGGGCCCGCACGCTATTTTTGGCGCAAAGTCTATTTTTAGACTATGTCTATTTTTAGACATATGGATCATGGTCCATGAGTTGCAGGATGCTATTTATGGATGATTGGTCAAGTTGGTAAAAATATATGGACCTCTATTTTTAGACATTGGGCAGAATCTATTTTTAGACTGCCAGTCTAAAAATAGAACAGTCGAATATTATTAACCCTTAATAATATTTGGACTATAAACATTATATTATCCTCTTGGAGCACTTCAGTTTGATGCTTGGATGTGGCACATGCAGCAGACAGAAGGAAATACGCTTTTCCTAAGGGTTAGTTGAGCTATTGCATGGTTGACTTCAGTTAGAACTCATGTGGCAGAGTTTGGTGGAGTTGATGAGACAGTTGGTGGAGTTGTGTTCGGCTTAACTTAGTTGAACTAGTTGTATTTAGTCTAACTGATAAATACACTAGTGATGAGTGGTGTGAATTAATTATTAATTAATTCACTAATTATTAACTCATAAATCAACTAAAGAATACATCGGTTAACTGCAATGCATGGACAGTTCAGTGGAGACCAGTGTTAGAGGTGGGTGAAAGGGTGAGTCTACTATCAGTTGTGACTATAGCTGTGCATGGGATTTGCACACACATTGATTGATATTTCCAATGAGGATTTCGCAGTACATGCCAGTGGGATTCGAACTTGGATCTCATCATTATTCATCTTGGATTGCGCAGTAGAGGCAGGCAGACTTGTGGAGGAGATTTGAACTTGTGACTTGTTCATATCTGAGCTAGTTTGTGTGTAGCATGTGAGATAGTGCTGAGAGCTGTGAGGAGATTTGTGCTATGTATTGTTACATGTTCTCTATCATTATAATATACAAATAGTTGGGGGTTTTCAGCTATTAGCTTTCCCCATTACATACTGTGTTATATGTGTGATTGATTATGTTTTAATGTGCGCATGCGACTGCTTCTATTTCCGCAAATTGATGATCAATTGTAGAAGAGGTTATGTATTATGCATGAAGCTTAAATAGTGTGTAATTAGGATAATCTCGGTGAATAATTCAGCTATTATTCAATTTCCTACATGGTATCGGAGCGAAATTGATCATCGGATCTATTACAGTGATTACAATTTATTTTGGTAGACAGAGTCTGTAAGCGGGCCAAGTAGCCTCTGGATCCATCCTTTCTTTTAAAGGTGATATATCCAGTAAATTCCGCTACAGTCGATCTCTGTGCTAGAAATACTTTCTTCTCACAGATCATAAGAGGTTGAGTTTTGAGCTGGTGGAATTCGAATTTGCAGAAGATTTTTCTTGGTGTCGAAGTTGAAATGTCTTTCAACGGATTGCGATTGGAGTATGCCCTTGAGGGCAGCTCGAATTATGTTGCATGGAAGGACAGGATGGAGGCGGTGTTAGATGACAATGGGTTAAGGAGTTCATAGATGTTGAAGTCCCAAAGCCTACTGATGTTGCTCAAGTTGAGGCTTGGCAAAAGAAGAAAGCAAAATGTCGAAGGATTCTGTTGGAGGGCGTGAAGGATCACATTGTATCCAGCCTGCATGGAAAAACTTCTCCATACTTGATGTGGAAAGTGTTGACAGATTTATTCCAAAGCAAGAGCGACCAGAGGAACTTGGCGCTCAAGGATAAACTCAGAAACATAAAGATGGAGAAAGGCGACAGTATACCCAAGTACCTCACGAAGTTCACCCAATGCAGGGATGAGCTGGGAAGTGTGGGGGTGACTGTAGATGAGGAGGACTTGGTGGAACTGCTCTCCTGGTCTTCCTCAAGAGTTGGCATTCCTATCAGACTCTGTATGGTCGGGAGAAATTTCCAGATGGGAGCTTACTTGGGTCGATCTCATGCAAGAGGAGATAAGGCGGAGTACCTGGGACGGACCTTCATCAAAGGCATCTGATGAAGAAAATTTCTCTTTGGCTGCCAAAGCAAAGAAGGGGAAGAGCAAGAAATCTTCTCATTCCGGTGCAAAAGGCAAGAAGCAGGACATGTCCAAGGTGAAGTGCTTTCACTGTCACCAGCACGGACATTATGCCAAAAATTTTCTGCAAAAGAAGAAAAATAAGCAGGCTGCTGGATCTGCAGTGGGAGAGGCCTTAGCCTCACAGTTTGAGCTGGATTTTTCGCTGATCGCATGCTTGGTATCAAGTGTGATGGGTTCAGTCTGGTTCTTGGACAGTGGTGCGTCTTTTCGCATGACAAGAGATCGAGATTTGTTTTCTGATCTGGATGAGAAAGATCTTGGAGTGCACATCGAGATGGGCGATGATGGTAGATACGGTGCGACCGATATCGGTACCATTTCCTTTGAGAGGGAGTCTAGTAAACCCTTCGTATTGAAGGAAGTGATGCATGTTCTAGGATTGAAGACGAATCTTATCTCTGTGGCGATGTTAGAAGACAAGGGATATGATGTTGTCTTCAACAAGGGAAAGGCTTTCCTGTGCAGTAAGACAACTGGAGAAACCCGAAAGATAGGGGTTTGAGTCAAGAACCTTTATCAATTGCAAGTAGATGGCTGCGTAGCAATGGCATGCAAGGCAGAAGGAGTGGTGAGTCGGGATGATGGCAAGCTGTGGCACTGGAGATTGGGCCACCTTCACCATGGAGCTAAGACATCGCAGCAGATTCATCATGTGTTTCTAAGGGCACTCTGCACGTCGGGACGGGCAAGGGATGTACCTTGGGAAAATTTGTGAAAGCCACCTTTCACGAGAAGGATAGTCGCGCCATGACGATCCTTGAGAGAATTCACACAGACGTGTGTGGACCTTTCTCAATAGCTTCGACAGCAAAGCACAAGTACTATGTGATCTTTGTTGATGATTTTTCTCGGAAGTGCTGGATCTTCTTCATGCAGAAGAAGAGTGAGACATACTCAAAGTTCTGTGAGTTCAAGGCGTTGGTTGAGAAGGAATAGGGGAAGCATGTGAAGGCTCTTAGGAGCGACAATGGTGGTGAATTCATCTCTGCTGAATTCAAGGACTTTTGCAGCGCAGAAGGAATTCGGAGAGAGCTCATAGCACCTCATAACCCACAGCAGAACGGGGTTGCTGAGCGGAAGAACAGAACGATCGTGGGTGTTGCACGGGCGATGTTGCATGATCAGGGCCTACCCATTCACTTGTGGGCGGAGGCATGCAATACTGCAGTATATGTGCAGAACCGTTGTCCTCAAAAGATACTTGGCATGAGTACACCCGAGGAGGCGTTTTCTGGTAAGAGGCCTGATATTTCCCATTTGAGGATTTTTGGTTCACCTGTTTACATTCATGTGACGAAGGATGCCAGGAAGAAGCTGGAGCCGACCGCAGAGGTTTGGATATTTGTGGGGTACACTAATACACCCCACAACTATCGTGTGTATTTTCCAGACAGTCGCAAGACTGTTGTGCGACGGGATATCAAATTTCAGGAGGAGAAAGCCATGAAGTGTTCGCTTGAGAGGGAGCCACACTTGCATGCAGATGAGGAGCTATTAGTTCCTAAGAATGAGCTTCAGGATGTGGATCAGCCACAAGAGGAAGTTCATGAAGTGGTAGAGACCACTCATGCAGCACAAACCATCAGAGGGCGAAAGCGCACTATAGAAGCTAAGCGACTGGCTCAAGATGCAGAGAAGGTTGTAGGACCACCTACAGCACAGCGCAGACAGAGACAGTCACCAGACCGGTACACTAGATACATGGCTCTTGTGAGAAAATGTGTCGTGACAGAGCCATCCTCTTTCGAGGAAGCTGTGGAGGACCTCGCATGGGTAGATGCCATGGTGGAAGAGTATGATTCGATTGTCAGAAACAGTGCATGGGAGATTGTCCCGAGGCCGGAGGGGAAATCAGTGGTGGGTTCGAGATGGATCTACAAAGTGAAGCAGGAAGCTGACGAGAGTGTGGAGAAGTAAAAGGCAAGATTTTTTTCCCAAGGCTTTTCACAGATTGAGGGGATCGATTATGAGGAGACCTTTGCACCCGTCGCAAGGTATTCTTCCATACAAACGATTCTTGCTCTCTCAGCGCAGATGGGGTGGCACATTCATCAGATGGATGTGAAGACTGCGTTCCTCAACAGAGTCATTGAGGAGGAGGTGTACATAGAGCAGCCCGGTTTCGAGATCTTCATAGTCACATGTGTGCTCAAGAGAGCACTGTATGGGTTGAAACAAGCACCTCGTGCTTGGTACACACGGATTGACAGTTATTTCACCAGACTTGGATTCTCCAAGAGTGAGGCGAATCCTAACCTATACCAGATTGTGGTGGAGGGGAAGTTGATGATCATTGTACTTTATGTAGATGATTTGATTTTGACAAGTGATGAGCTGTTGATACTCTCATGCAAGGAGGATCTTGCAAAAGAGTTTGAGATGAAGGACTTGGGCCTCCTTCATTATTTCCTGGGATTGGAAATTTGGCAGCGCAGTGATGGACTGTTTGTTTCTCAGGGTAAGTATGCCCGAGACATACTGGAGAAGTTCAACATGCAAGGCTGCAAGCCTGTTGATACTCCTCTTCCTGGTGGTTGGACGAAGGAGGATGCTACTTCAGCAGAGGTAGTGAATGCCATTGTTTATCGACAGTTGGTGGGGTCGCTTATGTATCTGGTCAATACATGACCCGATATATGCTATGCAGTTAACCAGCTTTCACAAGCTATGGTTAAGCCTACCAAGCTCTTCTGGAAGGCGGGCAAGCATGTATTGTGTTATCTCAGAGGCACATTGGGATATGGATTAGTACGAGATAGGAGGGATGAGGTGAAGCTATGGCTTCACGGATGCAGACAGGGCGAGGCCACTTCGGACGAAGAAACACATACGGAGAGGATCTTAATCACCAGGTCGAAGCCAGCAATTTCTTGAACAGCGAGACGGGGATCCGGCCTGGCTCTCTCATTCAGCAGAGGCCGTGCTGGCAACAATCTCGGCCTGCAAGGGCCATATGGATGGGGAAGATCACAGTGGGAATGTTCGGGTCACACTTGGAGCCTATGGTGATTTATTGTGATAACCAGAGTTGCATTAAACTCTCGTCTAATCCAGTATTTCATGATAGATCCAAACACATCAACATCAGGTACCATCATATCAGAGATTGTGTGCAGCGGAGAATCAAGTTACTTTCATACATTCCCACGGAGGATCAGGATGATGATATCTTGACGACGGCGCTCACCGGGAGAAATTCGAATACCACAGAGGTAGGATAGGGGTTGCAGATAATCCATATCTTGTTGAGAGGGAGTGTTGAAAATGCAACAAGATGATGGAGCTTAGTGAAAAGAATTCGCCTTCACTAAGTGGGCCCGCGGGCTATTTTTGGCGCAAAGTCTATTTTTAGACATATGGATCATGGTCCATGAGTTGCAGGATGCTATTTATGGATGATTGGTCAATTTGGTAAAAATAGATGGACCTCAGCACAGACATTCAGTGAGATCTATTTTTTAAGGCACTTGGATACAAAAATAAAACGAATAAGAATATTAATTAACCCTTAATATTACAAACATATGTACATGTATGTTGGACTATAAACATTATCACCCTCCTCTTAGAACTTTTAGTTTGATGCTTGGATGTAACACATGCAGCTGTGACAGAAGGAAATACGCTTTCCTATATGGGTTAGTTGAACTATTGCATGGTTGACTTCAGTTAGAACTCATGTGGCAGAGTTTGGTGGAGTTGATGAGACAGTTGGTGGAGTTGTGTTCGGTTTAACTTAGTTGAACTAGTTGTATTTAGTCTAACTGATAAATACACTAGTGATGAGTGGTGTGAATTAATTATTAATTAAATCACTAATTATTAACTCATAAATCAACTAAAGAATACATCAGTTAACTGCAATGCATGGACAGTTCATTGGAGACCAGTGTTAGAGGTGGGTGAAAGGGTGAGTCTACTATCAGTTGTGACTATAGTTGTGCATGGGATTTGCACACACATTGATTAAGATTGTCAATGAGGATTGCACAGTACAAGCCAGTGGGATTCGAACTTGGATCTCATCATTATTCATCTTGGATTGCGCAGTAGAGGCAGGCAGACTTGTGGAGGAGATTTGAACTTGTGACTTGTTCATATCTGAGCTAGTTTGTGTGTAGCATGTGAGATAGTGCTGAGAGCTGTGAGGAGTTTTGTGCTATGTATTGTTACATTTTCTCTATCATTATAATATACAGATAGTTGGGGGTTTTCAGCTATTAGCTTTCCCCATTACATACTGTGTTATATGTGTGCTTGATTATGTTTTAATGTGCGCATGCGACTGCTTCTATTTCCGAAAATTGATGATCAATTGTAGAAGAGGTTATGTATTATGCATGAAGCTTAAATAGTGTGTAATCAGGATAATCTTGGTGAATAATTCAGCTATTATTCAATTTTCTACATTTGGATCCAAATCTAGAGCAACATATCATCTCAGATGTAGATGGAACCCACCTAGAAAGATAGAGCTCTTAAAAATATTTCTAGTGGTATGAAGAAGTTCACAAATGACCTCCTAGTTTGAAATATAGGGCTATTCAAATCCCTATGACACCAAGTCAAAATTAGTAGAGTCAAGAGGATTTTGGAGGAGCCTTGGCGCGTAGCCAAGTTTGGCACATGGCCAAAGTGTAGTGAAAATATTGGTGGAGCCTCTATGTGAAGCTCTAGGCTGAATTGGAGAGACAACGCAGTAGTGGGATACAATCGAGCAAGTGGAGCCCACTCGAAGGGGACAAGCCCAACCATGATAGACAGATGGTTTAACAAGTGACAGTGATATGTAGATCCAAATAAACAGAAGAGCACATGGATGTAAGCACCGGGCCACGTGAAAAAATTTTGACGACACCTAAGACAACCTTTTAGATAGGCTTAGTGGTCACAGGAGGTGGTTTCCCACATCATTGATCACATAGATCAATGATGGAGAACCACCCCAAGATCACTCCTACTGAAACCAAAAACTTCTCAGGAGTGATTTTGAGGAGAGAAGTTCTTGAATCTGGTGGTTTTTTATTTTAATGAAGAAATTTATTGCAAAATAAGGCCTCGAGGAGCCTTTATCTATCCTATGATAGAGGACATGTGATAACATACGATTGGCCCAGAAAATAGAGAATGGTGACATCAACAAAATCCAATGGGAGTGTGACACATGGCAGTTATATTTGGCATTTTTGGGCACCCTAATGGCCCATTTTTTGGTGACACATGTCACCAATAATTGTTTGACACGTGGTAGTCCTGACATCAACATGATTTCATCCCACTAACAGGAGCCCAAAAAGATTTTTTGCAACACAATAGACAATTAGCCGGATGACTGGGTGTCTGGATGATGAGGAGATGACTCATCCCAAAGAGCTTTTTCATTGGCTCTTGGTTGCGATGGTTGACCCCACAGGAAAAATCATCTTGTAAGAAATAATCTGACGAGTTGTTAATGGTGCACAAGAGAAAGAGTTGGGCAGCAAGCGTTGAGACATGTCGACATTGACGGAAGAGTGACTAAGAATTAGGTTGAGACTGGGAGGACCCCACTAGGACAAATTATCTCGTAGGACTTACCTACATGAGTGAGTAAAGGGAAACACACAGCCAATGCACCAGGATAGAGAGGCCTACAAGTTAAGTGCATGTACAAGGCCCTATGAAACAGGTAAGGACCAGGAGCGCACAGGTTATAAAGAGTCATGACGGCTCTTGGGAGGTGTCGGGCTAAGCGCCTGGACCTGTCCCTTGGTCGTTTCACATATAAACTTGACCAACAACATGGGCATGTTAACAAATATAATTAGGCCCGCGGAGGGCTTAACAGGTCTTAGCTCCAAACTTCTTAATCGATGGTTGCAGAGACCCTGTTTTGTGGTGGAAAAATAGGTAAGGAAGCCGAGTGAAAGGAGATTAAAGGAAAAAAAGACAGAATTGTCATTTGACTGCATTTTTTGCAGCTAAGCCAAATTTGAACAACATATAAAAAAAGATAAGTTGAGCTAAAACCTATTGAAAAGGAAAAGTTGCTAACATTTGTCAGTTTCAACTACAAAAAAAGGTGGAAAAGGGTAGTTTGACTTTGAGATTAAGCCAATAACAAAATATCAAGACTAAACATCGTTAGAAGACTAAAATGAATAGGAAAAAGGCAAAAAATATTGATTCATGTAGAAATTCAAGAAGCCAAAATTAAATTATAAAGAAGGCCTAATCAAGCAAAATGTATGCAATTTTTTTGAGATAGAGCTTCTGGTGCAACGAGGTTTTTCTCAATAATCAAGATTGTTTAAGGTGTTGGTGATTGAGGAATTTAATTGTTTTTTGAAACCAGAGAATGCCTTCATTGATCCTAGTGTGAAAATGGATGAAAGACGGAACAATGAGTGTCAAATCAATTTGTAGCTTGATGATTCGGGGTTGGTTCTCATTCCATTGGGTGTTGGAGAATAGTTTGGTTTGTAGCTCCATTCATTTGTAGCTTCTAAATCAGGGAGTTGTAGCTTCTTGCTGGTTGTAGCCATGGAAATTGTAACAACAAGTTGTAGCTTGCCCTATGAATGAATTGAAGAGAAGTTCTAAAAGTTACTTGTTCTTGTGTGTTCCATTGTTATTGTTTTCATTAATCTATGTTATGGTTATTTAAGTTATTTTTGAAGTATTTAATGATGTACACAAACTAAAAGAAAGTTTTAATTTGGTAAAATTCCTACACTACTAATTCACCCCCCCCCTCAGTCGTGTGTTGGTTTTCAATAGTGTTTCTATTATTCTTGGATGTCTTCTATTGTGCATTTTGATTACCAATCCATCTACAATTTCTTATTGTTTCTATAATATTAAATTTATTGGATAAAGTGATTGCTAACTAAATAATAATTGTAATAAGTGACATGTTAAGCATAGAACGCTAAAAAATTAACACATTTATGGACCAATCCATTAGGATTCTTCCAACCCAGTCCCTACTCAATCAAAAAATATTTTGTTTCCCTCAATCTCAACCTTTTCTTATGTAGATGAAGATCTCTTGGTGATTCAAGTTTCTTGATATTTAAGATGATTTCATTGTACCAATCACATCCTTCTAATTCATTGGTAGTGGCACATACTAAGGCACACACATTATTCTTCATGCCCAATGCTTCGTCATTTCCTTCTGTCATAAGTTGAGCTAACCCTTGGCCCTTTATGAGCTTAGTGGGGTTGATTTCCAAACCACAATCTTGTATCTTTTATAACCAGTTGCCTCAAGCTCCCAAACAATCATGCTGAGAGAGAATATCCTTGGTTTTCAGATGTGGAACATAGATAATCACTTTATTGTATCCAATATATGTTCTGAAATGCTTAAGTGATTTGACCAAGACATATGCTTGTTTTTCCATAAAATCATAATTAAGTTATGAGTCTCTAATCATCTTTCTCATGAAGGCTATAGGTTTTTCTTCACCTTGTTCATTTTTTTTTGAAGAATACTTGCAATAGTTTCATTAGAAGCAAAAGAAAACACAATTAAATCACTAGAATAATCAAGACTTACTAACACCAGTAACTTTACTATGTTGATTTGGCATCTTCATCTCAACTTGAAAGGACCATATTTCTTTAGTAATTCGGTCAATGGTTTGGTAATTTCTACAAAGTTGGGAATGAACCTTCTAATAAAATTGATCTTCCCAAAGAATGATTGGAGATATTTCTAGTGCCTTGGTGGAGAAATTCCTTTAGTCCCTTTTATTCTCTTAGGATACACCCTTACACCTTCTTTAGAAACAATGTGACCAAGAAACTTTCCCTCTGTGGTCCCCAAAATTGTGTTTTTCAAGTTGAATGACTTATGATATGGCCTGCATCTCTCAAAAACATGTTTAAGATGAGATATGTGGTATTCCCTTTGCTTGGAGTATACCTCAAATCATCTTGATCAATTTCAATTTTCCTCATTGTGTCTTGGAAAGAATAATCCATGGCTCTTTGGAATGTAGCACCTACATTGATTAATCCAAACTTGGGAATTGTTTGATACTCATAAGTACCCCAAGGTGTAAAAAAAAATTCTTGTCTTTATCATCAGTTATTACTATAACTTAGTTGTTGCTAGAGAATCCATCAAGGAATGAAATCATTTCAACTTCGACGATTCTTTGCAACATAAGTTCTATGTTTAGGAGTGGGTAATCATCCTTAATAGAGGACATGTTCAAATCTTTGAAGTCAACACATAACCTGATCTCACCTAAATTATTCTTGTCCACCAACAAGTTGGATATCCATGTGGAATATCTTGTAGGCACAATAGTACTTGCGTTGAAAAACTTTTCCAATTCCTTTTTTATTTGTGGCAACAACTAGGGGTTGATTTGCCTTAGATTTTGACTAAAAGGCTTAGTTCCTTTTTTTAATGGTATAACATACTGGATTAAAATGATCCAATATTAACTTAATCAAATTAGTTCAACTTTTTGTTATACTTTTTCCCTTTATATGAGTCATCTCTTTTGAATAAGTCTTCCAATGGAGAAGGAACAATCCAGATTTTGTTATCCATTAACTGAACCATTAAACCTTCATCTTACGAATAAACTTGGTTCTCGAAGAATTCTTGGAGATTTCTCATGAATCGAATAATTTGTGCATCATATTGAAAAACCTACCAATGAATATTATTGTATGGAATGGGAGGCTTGCATATCACTTTCGGTTGTATGTCTTCCAATAGATCACATGGTTTCTTTGTGGAAGCAACAACAATTAAAGAATCTGCTTTTTGGTTACTCCCCCTTGGCAGAGCTTCTATGGACAAAGCATGAAACCCTTCGGTAACATCAACTACAACTTTTCTATATATCTTTACGTAATATTCCTAATGAAAAATTAACAAAGACATGCAATACAAAAAAATTTAGAAATTAACACATGAACCAGAAAAATGTGCACCAACTCCACAAACTGGCCAAATTTTATTATATGATAATGTTGTGGGAAAAAATAGTTGGAGAAAATGCACCTGGGATTACACAAGGAAAGCTACAAGCACCAAGTGATGAGTACAAGCAAATCTAATAGCTCCAATAGCAAGCTCCTCCAAAAAACTACCTTGTTGCTCCAAAACTACACTAATTCTTAAATTTGGCCTCTGATTTACCCACTGAAAATTGCTTAAAAATTTCTAGGAATTTGGGAAGGTGATTCTTGTCCAAAACCCATAAAAACCCAGAAAGGGTTTCCTCTAATTTCAACCTTAAAACTCAGACCCTTTGTAGCTTGGCCCTCTTCCAAATTCGTTTTCTGATACTACAATTGCTATTGTCAATCGCTGCTCTCCAAAATCCCAGTCAACCTCCTCAAATGGATCTTCTATCAATCTCCCAACACCCCAACTCCAAAATCCCACCAATGCAGCCCCCACAAATGAGCCTCATCCAATGATTGCGCAGTCCAAAGAAGGGCTTACGCAGTCTCTGGGTGTTCTGACTAGAAAATGCATGAAGGTTGCTCCTCTATAGTTTTTGTTGCTCCTATAATCCTGAAATGGGACCTCAATAACTCTTGTAACTCCTCCAGTGAATCCTCTAGCAACCGCACTTTAAAAACAACAAAATGTCTCCAACCACTACGCAGTAGAGGTTCTGGACTGTGTGCCAAGCTCTCCAGAAAAGTGTAATCTCTAGAGGAAATCACTCCTCCGGATCCAAGGCAAGGAAATTCCTCCCTTGAGTGGCACTCGAAGTCCACCGAAGGAAAGGTGAGCTTCACTCCTTGGGAATCTCTTGTGCTAAACAACACAGTGTTGCCTCAACTAAGAAACTAAGGCAATTTAAATTATTCAATAGGAAAAAGATGCAAATGGCTCCTCTATTCCTCCCCTTTATAATTTTTGGGCATGCATGCTTGTGGGTCCACAAATTCTTTTTTCCCAAAGGAATTTGAATTCCTTTGTCCTACAGTGCCTACTTCTTGTGGGACCCATATTCCACTATCAATCAAATTATTATTTTCTTCCTATGTTTTCCGCCAAAGCTGCCTTGTGTTAACTTTAATCAAAATTGCAAAATTAATTTAATTGGGGACATTACACTTTAACAAATCATTCTTACAAAAAAATTGCAATTTGACTTGACATACAATGACTTTAGAGTCACCAATAATCTTTAATAACTTGATACTCATTTCCTCAGCCAAACTTAAACCAATTAATAAAGATTCATAGGTTGCAATATTATTAGTGGCATCAAATTCTAAACGAACTGAATAATATAAAATTTTACCTTTTGGTGAGGTCAATACAATACTTGCAGCATTACTTGTCTTTGATGGGTAACCATCGAATTTCATAGTCCATATGTCATTAGTGTCTTTTTGAGGTGGTGTTGATGCGCAAAGTGTTCATGCTTCGCTATCAATACCCTTGAATCTCACTAGGTTGGTGAAATAATGGGACTAGGTTCAGGGTTTAATTACCAAAATTATCATACAACTTATTCACAATAAATTTCTACAATGTAACAGAGAATATTATTTATAGCATATATGTGAAAGAAAACTCAAGAAAACTATCTATAATGGTGAAATAAATGAAAAAGGAATTGAATAAACATCCATATATAGTGTTGCCAATAAATAACAAAAATTAAAATGGAAAAATAACAATCTCAAATGGATTAAGTTACGGGAATATTTCTAACAAACTCATACCTTGTCAGCCATAAAACTACATAGGTATGTTTATAAGATATGATAACATTCATACATAGACACCTAGAATGGTAAGTAATCAAGCAAGATGAAATTTTGGGCAATATAAGCTCTTTTGATAAGATTGAACAACAAGGTTTTCTGCAAAAATTATACCAATTAGCATTGATATGAAAGAAATATCATACCTTCTAACAACAATTATTGATGCAAAAAATAACAACAACCTTTGAAAAAAAAACGAGAGATTAGATGAACTCAATTTACTCCTTGTCACTTCTAAAAGGATTTATGCTATCATGAAAACAAGTAAGCTTTAGTACTCTGAAATATTTAAATTAGAGGAAAAATTACAACTTTCATAATTTATGCATCTCTTCTCATTAGCATTTTCCATGCACCTATCCTTGCCTTCTGTTTAGTTTTATACCTCTCATAGGTAGTTGGAGGGAAAAACTGCTTTTTAACTTATTTTTTTATTAGGATCAATATATTGTTTTCTAAATCCATAGAAATCATTTATGAGGGATCATTTTTTAATTAATTTAATTTTATAAAGTAGGTGATGTCCCTCACTATGTCCATAAAGCATTCTATTAACCTTGTAACTCTATAATAAAACATATGAAATATGACATCATCGGAAATACCACCATCATGATAAGTACATGTATAAAGTGATCCAACAACCATAAATATATATAACAAAGCATGTGAAACCATCTTGTGTCTCCTATGTGATATAACATCATAAAAAATATAGACCATGATCAAATTAAAGTGTTGCCTGAAAAATATGTCAACGTCAAAGTCTGAAATAACTACAAATAAAACAAAGTAAAAACCCATGATATCACATAAAAACTCAAGTCATCTCTAGATCTCTGCTTGGACCAGCCGTGTAAGAAGGTCTCTTCTTCTCATTTTTTGCTTCCTCCTTATGCGTCCAAGTTCTTTCCGGTGAAGGATATTTCCCTCCTACCTCCTTCAGTTGTAGGAATATCAAAGTGAAAATTATATGAGGTGGCTTCACAAGGAGTGTACATGTGTAGTAGACATGTGAATATTTCCCAGTACCAAATGTGTAATGGAATCAGGAGTTGACTTAGCATGAAAATAAGAAGCATGAGATAAGACAGATGGTACCCAAGGACGGATAATCATGGGATGAATAAAGTGATGAGAAATGGTATGAAAGTGAGAAGATACAAATGCAAGCCTGGTTGGATTGGATTCCCAACCATAAATTTGTGGCAGTTGTTGTTGGGCCACCTAAGGTTCTAGAAATTCCGATATATATAGGTGAGATAGAGGCATGTTTTGAGGTGCATGTGGATTAGGAAGGGGGGAGGGCCTTTGAGGTAAAAGTTCCCACTTTGAGTTAATTGAGTGAATTCCTCGAAACCTGCATCAAAGTGAATAAAAATTATAATCCTCTTATTCATGTTTTCTCTCCATGTCGTATTAGTCCTTTTTTTCTTTCCTCTTATATTTCCCCTTGAACCTTTGCTAAATAATCTCATAATGTGTTCTAATCAAGACGATTTATTATGAAACCATTAAATTTTTATTATAAAATAGAAAAATAAAAGATTGTTTGAATTCATGTTTCACATAGAGTATTTTACACACACATGGGAAATATGTGAGAAAGAGGGGGGGACATGGGGCTATGAAGGCATGCATTCGAGATAATAATGACAAGAGGAATCAACATTTTTATCCCCATATTAACTACTCATTAAAACAATGATGAATTGTGTGTAAAAGCAATGTTTAGGAATAGCATTGTGCTAATGAAAGTAAGAATCACAACTAATATAAAGGACATAATATACAATAGATGCATTTATGGAATGTAAAGGAAATTCATAAAAACGTTTACATTTGAGAAAAAGTGACCAAAACACTCTGAACTTCTTTTTTTTCTATCGTTATAATGGCTATAATGGCTATGAATAACGTAAAGGAGCACTCATGACATCAGATCTAAGCATGATAATGTAGAAATTATATGCACTAAGCATGCATATGTCCTAGATCCACCTGATCTCACACTATTTAACTTTATGCAAGATACTGAATCTATTCCACTTGTTAATATTTTGCAGAAAAATTAATTGCACACACATGTGAAGCATAAACAAAAATATTCAATCACACATAACACAGTTTTAATAGGGAAATCCTGAAGCTGAAAACCCCAACTACATATTATGTAACATGGAGATCATATGACAATCTCATACAAACATACAAAGCTTATCACAAGCTCTCAGTACAGTACAATCGTCATACACTAATCAGGCCCAATCTTGCAAATCCATGCACCGATCTTTGCCACCAAGCATCCGCTCCACCGTGCAATCGGCAAAAATAGCTCAATTAATTTAATTACTCTTGACTGACCGCGTAATCCTCATTGGCATCTCCAATATGTGTGTGATGCAATCAATGCATCACTATAGTCACAACAGATAGTCTATCTTTCCCTTTCACCTATCTCTCCACTGGTCTCCACTGAAACTGCGATGCATTGTAGTTAACTGATGTATTGTTCAGTTGATTAATGAGTTATTATTTGTGAATTAATTAACTAATTAATTCACTCCACTTTCACTAGTGTATCAATCAGTTAGACTAGATACAACTAGCTCAACTGAGTCTAACTGAGTTAAACTAAATACAACTCCACCAACTACTTCTCCAACTCCACCAAACTCTGTCACATCAGTTCTAACTGAAGTCCTCCATGTAATAGCTCCATTAAACCCTCAGACTAGGCATGCTCTCTTTCCGTTAGCCGATGTACCAACATGCACCGAATCAAGTGTTCAGATAATAGTTGTCATTGAGTTCCATTATTATCGAAGAGCTAATAATAATCGACATGCATCTATTTTTGTATTTATCACCTATAAATAGACTTCGCCTCAATATTCTAAAAAAATAGAATTTCATCTATTTTTCCAACTTGATCAACCATCCACAACAGCATCCCCCAACCTCCGAAAATATGACTGTGACACAACTAAAACAGACTGCATCATAAAAAATAGCTCTTCGTGCTTTAATCCTGTTAAGGCGACTCTTTTCACTAAGCTCATCATCTTGTTGAACCTCAACAGATAATGAGTGGATAAATGAGTGAAAAATGTAACTTTCTCATGGATGATCACACCCAATATTTTACTCTACAAATGATTATGAAAATTCCACAAATGGGAGACACTACCTCAACATGGGAAACAATAAATGATAATTATGGAGTGTGTGGATGTTGGCATAATGGGTCTAAATATTGATTCTTTGAATTTTATAGGTATCTCTTTCCTTCCCATTTAATCAACAATTCCAGGCAAGGAATTCAATTGTTTTCCTAAAATGAACCTACAATCAATAGTTTAGGAAGGTTAATGTTGTTACCCAAACCTCGTGATTATATTGTGTTATCAACCTTACTTCGTTTTTCCCATGGGCTCCTAACTAACTACTTGTCTTTCTCTCATGTCCCTTTGGAATGAAATCCAATCATTCATTTAAAGGGCTCAATGTATGCTAAGAAACATGCTCTGTAAGCACGATAATTCCTTAAACATAGGGATCTATCATTAAATGTCATTCATCACATTCTTCCTCAATAAAAAGCCCTATAACAACACCTTCAAAACTTGCTAGAGTTGAATTCCATCGAATTTATTTTAGGGAATACAAGGGCTTGCGACAAGGTTGTTCCCTCTCGCCTTTTTTGTTCCTATTTGGTCATTGATGGATTGCGTCATCTCATTAAAAGGGAACATGTGGAAGAAGTATTTTCTGTCTCGCAGATCACTCGAAACACTTCTATCACTCACCTATTATTTGTAGATGATATCCTTCTTATGGGCCAAGTCTCAGTTGATCAATTGCATAATCTCCTCTCTATATTTCATAAATTTGGTGAAGCATCATGTTCATGAATAAATCAAAATCCCTAATCATATATTATGCCAATGATTTCAACCAAATTGTGAACATTTCAAAAACTTTCAGCATAGATATCACTCCGTTGGATCAGAGGTTCAAATACCTCGGGTTTAATTTGAATCCAAAAAAATATTTGATCAAGGATGGGTTATGTATTATCAACAAATTCGAGGGAAATATGTCCTCTAGTTTGCATAGGTGGATTTCGAGTGGAGGTAGGCTCGTCCTTTCCCAAGTCATTTTACAAAATATCTCAGTTTATTGGCTCCATTTATACACGATGTAAGTTAATTATCAAGAAAATCATTGCCATTTTATCCATTTTTTTATGATTAGGGTCAAAGGGAAACCAGAAACTCCACCTAGTCATTTTGAAGGAATTTTATCAACAAAAGGATTGGGTAGGATGGGGATTAAATAGGTTTGACATTTTTCAGAAGTACATTTTTCACACATTTTCAAGTCATAGAACACTGTGGTGGATATTCTATCCAAACAATACCTCTATTGCAAAGTGGGAACTATGCATTTTAAAGTTGTGTTCCAGGATGCAGTGCAAAAATTGTACATTTCCAATATTATGAATTTCATAGTTGTAATTTTTCAAAACATTTTTGGTTTTTTCTAAATATGTGTAACATGTCACTTTTTTGCAATTATTTTGTCTACCTAGAATTTATTCAATATTATATTTCTATACACTATTTCAAGATATAGTAGTCGATGAGACGCTCATTATAATTTCTTCCAATCATATAGATTTTCCATAATCTTTCTTTCTGGGCGTTTTCTGTCATACGTAATCAAATTTTCTTTCAATATCAATCTGAACACAGTATAATTTGACATTAACATACATAGGCCATACATGATTTAAATTTTGGTATGTAAACAAAGTACGAAAACATGATGATGGGATGTGATATTTAGCCTCACTTTTTTGCAATTATTTTGCCTACTTAGGATTTATTCAATATGATATTTTTATACTCTATTTTTAGACACTATTTCAAGATACAGTAGTCGATGATATGCTCATTATAATTTCTTCCAATCATAAGAAAGATAGCCATGGAGCCACAAGTGGAACGTTTGGTTAATAGGAGTCAAATCAACCCTCTTGGTCATGTTTTGTATAGCATGGCTGCTTCGTTTGGGGTTTTTCGACTGTAAATTTTGAAAAAATAATTTTTCTAACTTAGCCTCCAAGATTTTGTGGATGAAAAGTTACCTATTTTTTGGGAGACCAAGGAGGATATATTTAAGAGCTTCACCTATAAATTTAGGCCTTTTCCTCCTTAGAAAATCATTGTAAACTTGTTGAGATCTATCAAAATGTGATTCTTTTAGTGAGGAAAAACGGTTCACACATGAATTATCTTCTCTTGTATGGTTTATCAAATTTATTTCAAAGACAATTTTTGGAGAAAGACAAAGTTACTACAAGGCTAAGCTAATTGATCCAAGAAGCCTTGGAAGAGGAGGTCTAGATTTTATCTCACATCTTCCCTTAATTTATTCAATGTATTGTTGTTCTCTTTTGGGACATGATTCTCTCTCCCCTCTAATGGTAAATAACCTTATCTTCAATAATTGTTGATTGCTTGGTTGGAGGATTATCTTCTTGGAAGGCCCTCCTAGTGTAATTTTGGTTCTATTACTTGTCTTGTTTATATTCTAGGGTTGTATCCTTGGTGTTACACCTAGCATTCAAAAACCTTAAGTATTGAGATACCAAATCAAGAGTTGACATAACTCCCTCTCCCTGAATCATGTGGAAAAATGATCATATCCTTATCCCAAAAATTTGCAATCATTTTATTTACAAATTTATATCTCAAAATTCGTTGTATTATTTTAATAAATTTGTAAATAAAAAACCTAAAAATGATATATCTAAAAAATCAAATTATTTCCTATAAAAAATCAAAAAAAATATTTCAATAGTGAATGTGTTTCACATTGCATTTATTTATTCATTGGTAAAATCACCACAAATTTCACAATTTTGGGAATCCCTAAGCCCTAAGGCTAACAAGCCCCTTTAATTTGATCTATTTTTTTATACTAATTCCATTTCCATGTGTTTTGAACAGGTATTGGAAATAATCTACAACAATTGGAATTTCCCGAATGTGAACCCTTGACTTGAGATATGTGAAAACAAAGATAAAATATTTGTATTCATTGAAAATGATATAACGAGGTTTTTTTATTGACTAATTATTATTATTATTAGATTATATTTTCACTATCCAAAAGATTTGCATGTTTGATTATCATCTCTAGTCATATTCATTACCTCACGATTGTGGGATCATTTTCGGGTAGTCATATTGTAAATTTAATATCATTCAAACTTCTTGTGAAAAAATAGTGTTATTGTGTTCATTTAAAATCTCTTTGATAGTACTAACATCTATAACAAAGTTCTGTGAGTTTCAGGATCACTGCATATTAGTTTTATGCCCCTAAATTGGCCCTATCCTTGTTGTCTTGCTGCAATTTTTCAGAAATATTAAAGTACATGTTTTAAAAACAACTCATTTGTCTTCTTACAACCACATAGAACATGTATACCAACCTTAGTTATCATTTTATTGTGGTAAAAATATAATTATACTCAATTTGTGGTGTTCCAAACACATTTTTCTAGCATATTGAGTACTTTTCCATTGTTGTTCTGCATTATTAATTAGTCATTATATCACAGATCATATACAATTTTTTGTGATCATACTTAATCATACCTATTCCATCTACTTGATTAATGTAGTGACATACTTGTTCATTGGTTGATTTGTTGTGTGTAGGGATATTGCTTGTGGATTTTAGTGTGAGTTGGCCTAAAGCGAGAGGAATATGTTGAGGTGATAGTAGGCATGCTCCTAATAGTGCTTATCGTATAGTAGTATTGGTCGAACCCTACCGCTGCCATTAATTTTAGTGGTAACATTATTTCGCGTTGTTTTCAGGGAGAAGGTTGTTCAATCCATTGTTCCAACGACATTTTAAATACATTTCAAAATGTAAATTGTTCTCATCCATTACTAACATTCGTTAGCGTCATTGACTGGCATTTTAAAGACATATATTCAAGTTATTGTTCCCGTCCACAACTAACATTATTTGGCATCATTTCTGGGGAAAGTTTTTTCAAATCAGTTGTTTCAACGACATTTGAAGGACATGCTTTCAATGAGGAACATTCTTGTGAGTTTTCATTTGTATTTGTACCTTAGTGATACTTTCTCATACTAACCTGACAAGTCTCATCTAGTGATTCCACTTCAAGAAGATAATAAGAGGTATAATACAAGGTTCAACTCTCGAGGTGAGTCTCTTCAAGTGCCCAAGCTTAATTTAACTTGTTAAAGAAAGGGAAACAAAGGAAATTCATCATCTTTTAGTTTCAAAGAAAAACTTTTCTTGTACGAATACACTTGATATATGGTGGCTGGCACATGGATGACTAACACTTATAAGCTAATTAATTTGGCTTCTATTTCCCTTGAATTCCATAATATGCCTAATATGGAAAATATTATAATTTTTCTTACGGATGACATCGTTACAACCTAAAAGAATTGGTATACATTTCTAGAAAAAAAGTTTGATTTCTTTGTTTGTCATCTTGATGTATTGCTTATATGTTTTATAGTATCTCTTAACTAATAGGAGCGTAAATGTTTCATGAGTTTACTTGATAATGGTAGCAATCCTTAAAAATAATTGTATTGATTCTTTAGAGTCTTGTCAAATGATTTTAGGTCCCTATAATACCAGTGTATCCCCTTATTGTTATTGTTAGTATATCCCCCTTATTATTATTGTTGTGCCCATGTAGTCCCCATATTTTTATTATTTTTCCCCATAGAAGCCCACTATTGTTATTGTTGTGCCCTTACATTATTATTGTTATGTCGGCTCTGATTATATTGTGACCCCTTATACTCCTATATCTAGAAAGTAGGTTTTGTCATTTGAATCATCAAAGAATTGTTCATTTATTTAATGTAAAGGAGGTTTACCCCTCTAAGTAGATAATTTTTAAGTCATTGATCTATCTTTTATTTTATTTTGTGAGCTGGTTTCATAACATTTGGTATCAGAGCTTTGGATTCTAGGGTTTCACTTCTTAAAACATGACATCTTGGGATTTTCTCTATAACTTTGTTTCTACGAATCTTCATAAGCTGAAATTGAAACCACAAGGATTTGAAATATTATTGAACTTTGTGCCATAATTTTAGATCTTGGTTCGCTATATTTTCAAAGATATGATCTGAGTAATTTAAGGTTTTGCAGGCTCCAAAATTCAATCTCAAACAGGTGACCTAGGGAAAATTGTCATAACTTTCGTTTAAGGCATCGTATTTGAATTCTGTAAAATGTGACAGAAAGTGCACAAACTATAATTTTTTTTGTATAAATTTCAGGGTCGAAGGTCAAAACAGTGACATGTTGCACTCCATACAAGTTTTCTCTACTGAAATAGTTTATAATCAAGTCATCATGGGAAATAGGGCATAAATTTGTATTGAAGAATCCAAAGTAGGTCTGACCTGTGGCATTAGAAACAAGACTCATAGGGATACTACAGGACTGAAGTTAAAATATTTGGGATCTGAAATCACAAAGATACATCAGGTTAAATACCTAGCTCTTTAAAATCAAGAAAAAGGTATGTATGTTTTTTTTTAATTGCATAGCTTTGGTTTGAAAATTCAATTTGAAGTGATTCCAAGGGAATATTGAAGCATAGATATCAGTATTGGGTTCAAAAATACCTCCCAAAAATAATTCCACATGCATTGAGCCCTCATAAATCCCTAATATGACACATGAAGAGGAAGAATTGCAGCATGATATCTCAAAATTACAGGACCAAGTGCAACAAATCTCGCTCTCACAAAGAGAAACCAAAGATTAACCTAAAGATGACATGGATGGTTTAAAATAGGAGACATGGATGGTTTAAAACATACATGGAAGCTAATTTGGATGGTTTGAAGTATGGCATGGAAGCTAAGATGGAGGGTTTGAAAGCAGACATGGAAGGTTTGACAAAGTTGTTGCAAGAAAGGATTCCCGGTGGTGACAAAGTAATCCATGAAAATCATGATGATGACAAAAGGAATATGAATTTTGATTCTAGAAACTCCAATGTTTGTTTTAATAACCACCACATTCTAAATATCGATATGAGGAAGTTTGATGGTAAGGATCCAATAACATGGATACTACAAATAGAGCAATATTTTGATCTCCATGATGTGCAACACTCACAAAAGGTACACATTGAAACTTTATATTTAGAACCCAATCAGATTTTATGGTATCAATGGCTTTGTTCTTGTAAAAAAATTGTCACTTTGTAATTGTTTATGGAGGAAATGATAGCACATTATGAGGATACAAAGAGCAACACGTTCTTTAGCCAATTGATAAATCTCAAACAAAAGGGTTCAATGGTAAATCACATTGAGGACTTCCAAAATTTGAATATCAGGGTGACAGATATTCCAGAGGAGTATAGGGTTGATGTCTTCATAGTTAATTTAAAGGATAAAATCCAACATGAGGTTCACCTTTGGGAACCGGATTCATTGCAGAATGCATTCAGGGTGGCAAGAAAAGTTGAAAGAAAAATTATGGCAACAAGAAATTCTACCACTCACAACTATAATGATGGAAGTGTTGTTGCTTCGACCCTTCCACAACCTACAAGGTTGAAACCACAAAAATTGGAGGAAAAAAGAGCGAAAGGGCTTTGTTATAGTTTTGATAACAAATACACTAAAGGTCATAAATGTGCTTAGAAGAAATTATTTTACATAGATTGTGAAGAGGATGAATAAAAGGAACAAGAAACATCAAAAGAGAAGGATATACACTAGGAACCAGCCCCAGAGAAAGAAGAAATGAATCCTACAATATCTTGTAATGCATTGACAGGAATTACCACTCCTCAAACTCTCAAGATAGAAGGATATATCAAGAAGATAAAGGTAATAGTGTTGATTGATTTGGGTAGTACCCATAATTTTATTCATTGTAAGATAGCCAAGGAATTGAATTGCTTCCTATATCCAGCACTAGAGTGTCGGGTGATTTTTTTGAATGGAGAAACTATAAATTTCTCTATTAAGTGCCATAATATCAAGTTAATCATGCGGGACTATTTATTGAATAGTCCAATTCTCTCCATTCCAATGGGTGATGTTGATGTTGTAATAGGAGTCAAATGGTTACAATCTTTGGGGACGATAACTTTTAATTTTCAAGAAAGTTTCTTGAAATTTTTTTGGGAAGGAAAGGAAGTTGAATTACGGGGTATCATAGGGAAAATAGGAAAGATAATAAACTCTAATGTCATGACAATGCTTTCAAAGAAAGAACAACGAGGCAAAATTACACAATTATGCTCAATAGAGGTTCAAACATCATAATCATTTATTTCTCCAGATCTCCAAAAAGTCTTGGACAATCATTCTAAGGTGTTTGAGACTCCCAAAGGCCTCCCACCTATTTGTGATCATGATCATGCTATTAATTTGATTCCAGGAAGTTTTCCTCCAAACATCAGGCCTTACTAGTATCCTTATGCCCAAAAGAGTGAGATTGAATGTATGGTTGCAGAAATGCTAGAGGCTGGTATAATTCAACCTAGTCAAGGTTATTTCTTTGCTCCAGTAGTATTGGTGCACAAGAAGGATGGATCATGTCGTATGTGTCCGGATTATAGGGAGCTCAAAAAGCTCACTATTAAAGATAATTTTTTCATCCATGTCATTGATTAATTGTTGGATGAATTACATGGAGAAATTTACTTCACCAAGTTGGATCTTTGTTCAGGATATCATCAAATTAGAATGAAGACTGAAGACGTTCCAAAAACAACATTTAGAACTCATGAGGGTCATTATGAATTTTTTTTCATGCCTACTAATGCACCTTCCACATTTCAAGGTTTCATGAATTCTATTTTCAAACCCTTCCTTAGAAAATTTGTGTGAGTATTTTTTGATGATATACTAATCTACATCAAGTCTTGGAAGGATCATGTTCAACATGTTGACAGGGTGCTCAAACTATTGGAGGAGAAACAATTATATGCAAAAACCTCCAAATGTTTCTTTGGAGTATAGGAGATGGAATATTTGGTTTGTATTGTATCTCATGAGGGTGTTAAGGTAGACCCTAAAAAAATTAAAGCCTTTAAGGAATAGAAAATCCCCACAACCATAAAGCATCTTCGAGGACTTATCAGTTGATGGGGTATTTTCGTAAGTTTTTTAAGAGTTATGGGAGAATATCAACACCTCTAACATCATTATTGAAGAAAGATGAATTTTATTGGACTCCAGAAGCAACTAAGGCCTTTGAACATCTTAAAGAGGCAATGTGCCAAGCACAAGTCTTAGCTATGATAAACTTCACAAAATATTTTTTTGTGGAATGTGATGCCTAAGTAAATGGAATTGGTGTGGTTTCAATGCAAGAAGGAAGACCAATTTCTTTTGAAAGTTTTCCAATCAAAGGAAAGTATTTACGCAAACCTATTTATAAGAAGGAAATGTTGCAAATACTACATGCACTAAATCGATGACGACCTTACCTAATGGGAAGACACTTCATGGTAAAAACATATCATGATAGTCTTAAATACTTTTTGGAACAAACATTATCTTCAGAAGAGCAGCAAAAATGGGTCACAAAGAAGTTGGGATGTGACTTTGAAATCATATACAAAAAAAGGAAGCAAAATGTTTTTTGCAGATGCACTCTCAAGAAAGGATGAGGATGTGGAAGCATTGCTTTGTGTCATTTCTATTATCCAACTTGAGTGGATAACCGAAGCAAGGGATGAATGGAAGAATGATGAATAGGTGTGGACACTCATTCAAAATTTGCAGCAAGATCTTAGTACATCTGGTACATTTATATGGAAAAATGATTCAGTATGGTACAAATATCACTTATATCTTTGTAAGAATTCCCAACTCAAACAAAAGATTATTTTTGAATTGCACACATCTCCCTTAGGAGGGCTCTCGATATTTTTTAAAACTTACCACAGGGTCAAGAAGGATTTTTTTTGGGATGGCCTTAAATCTTATATTCAAAAGTTTGTGGCAGAATGTTTGGTTTTCCAACAAAACAAAGTTTAGACAATTAAGACCTTGGTTCTGTTACAACCTTTATCCATTCCAAGTCAACGTTCGGAGGAGGTTTCAATGGATTTTATCACAGGTTTACCCAAGTCCGAAGGAAAGAGTTTCATCATGGTGGTAGTTGATAGAATTACCAAGTATGCACACTTTTGTGCATTATCTCATCCAAATAAAGCTAGTACAATTGCTACTGCATTTATGGGAAAAATTCAAAAGCTACATGGAAACCCTAAGTTTATTGTAAGCAACAAAGATCCCATTTTCACTGGAATTTTTTGGGCAGAATTATTTTCTTGTATGGGTAATCAATTAGCTCATAGCTCATCTTATCATCCTCAATATGATGGGAAAATTGAGATAGTGAACAAATGTTTGGAAATATATCTTCGTTGCTTGATATAAAATAAATAGAAACAATGGGTTAAGTGATTACCTCTGGCTGAATGGTGGTATAACACTTCCTTCCATACTGCAATAAAAATGACCCTATTTATGGAACTTTATGGATATCATCCACCGTCCATCACATCATATTTAAGATAAATTTATAATGTTCGAGCAGTGGAAGATCACACCAAGCATCAAAAACAACTTCTTCAACTCTTAAAGGATAACCTCACTTTGGCTCAGAATCGGATGAAACAACAGGCAGATAAACATCGCAGTGAAATAATTTTTGATGTAGGCGACTGGGTATTTTTACGTCGACAACCATCCAAACAAATTTTCCTCAATAAAACTAAGAATGATAATAAATTATCACCAAATTATTATGGTCCTTACAAGGTATTGCAAAATATTTGTACTATGACATACAAATTGGAGCTTCTTGCATCTTCCCGAGTGCACCTAGTTTAAAATGTTTCATGCTTAACTAAGGTTATAGGTGACAAGCTCCCAACAAACAATATTTCTAGAACTTGATGAGGAAGGAAAAATAATATTTGAACCTGAAGCAGTCATGGAAACAAGAAATTGACAGCTATGAAATCGATCAATTACAGAGTATCATATCAAGTGGAAGAACTTACCGGTTGAAGATTCCACATGGGAGGATGATAATTTTATATAGAAACATTCAAAAATACTCAAGCGTTGAGGACAACACTTTTTTGAAGGAGAGGGGCATATTAGGTCCCTATAATACTAATGTATCCCCTAATTTTTATTGTTAGTGTAGCCCCTTTATTGTTATTGTTGTGTCCATGTAGTCCCCATATTGTTATTATTGTGCCCCATATAATCCCACTATTTTTATTGTTGTGCCCTTACATTATTATTTTTATGTCGGATCTGATTATATTGTGACCCATTAGACTCCTATATATAAAAAGTAGGTTTTTTCATTTGAATCATCCAAGAATTGTTCATTTATGTAATGTAAAATAGGTTTACCCCTCGAAGTGGATAATTTTTAATTCATTGATCTATGTTTTCTTCTATTTTTTGATTTGGTTGCATAAAAAATGATTTTTTTGAGAAATGGGTTGAAAATAAAAATTTTCATATGCTTTTAAATTATCTTAATAACATCAAACATATCAAAAATGCAATAGTTGAAGAATTTAACAAGATATTTGACAAGGCACTGAGCAAGATTCCACAAACGCTTTAGCATACTATGTATACTTCACTTACGTACTACTTTGGTTCTTTTAGTGGTCATTTTAGCTTCTTTATTAATGATTCAAATCCTACATCATTTGAACAAGCAAAGGCCAAATATAAGAGCATGGATGAAATTTGGATGATTGCAGGATGTCCTGATATTTTGGGACCAATAAGAAAGGTTAAAGTCAAGCAGAAGCCCCAAAAAGAAGATTCATTGCCATCAGATGACCCGATCACATTTATGGTTACAAAATTCAAATAATTGGAGCTCAACATCACTAAGAATCAAGCATCATTGCAGTAATGGATTCTCCAAATAGAGAAGAATCAATATAGTCAAAAACAACATTTTTGTTTTCCCCAAAGGAATGAATTCAAAAAAGGTCAAATAAATGATAAAATCCTTAACTCATTTGAGCATGCTAATATGTTAGGTCTCCCACATCCTTACTACTTTTACTGGTCTTTCCAACAACTTCATTCAGAAGGGATGTGTGTGAAATATTGGGAAAAAATGCAGGAAAAGGACTTGGGAGAACTTGATTCACGTAATATGGTGTTTGATATTTATAATATGTTTTAAGAAGAGCCCCAAGGATTATCTCAAGTGGTAGTGAGCCAACACGTGGTCCTTTCCATTGTGGGAGGTCATGGGTTCGATCCTTGAGTCTTTGGGGTTAGGCGCCGCTTATTGCGTTGAACGGTTTACCGCACGTACCATCCAGAAATTCTGGGGAAGTACGCCCGGGTTTCCCATGAAATTTGTTCATGAAAAAAAAATATGTGTGTGTGTGTGTGTGTGTGTGTGTGTGTGTGTTAAGAAGAACAATTTAGTGCAACTACAAAGGATAAAGCCACTAGGATATTTGGAGAGATTCCATCTAAGGAATAAATAGCTCTTATTACTACAGTTGCTTCAAGAAGATTCAAGGGAAATATATACAGTAGAATAAAGACACCTAATTAAGGGTAACCAAGCAAGCCTTCTAAGGAAACAGGGCAGTCTAAAGTTCAACCTGGAGTTGAAGAAGCCCAAGGAAGCAATTCATAAGAATCACCATCCAAGAAATGTTTACTTGCTTCTTGGGTGGATAATGCAAAGATTCCAATGCCTTTGAAAGATTTGATAAAGAACCCTTCCTACAAGTAAAACATTGAATCCAATCAAACAAGAATTATATTGAGTTCTCACCTTCTGGAGGTAGAAAAAAAATCATCCGATTTTGAAAAGTGTTTATTCATGATACACCTTTTTTTTGGAGCATATTTTTGATATTTTAAATTTTCTTATGTATCAAGTATGGATATATTTTTTTAAAATGTTAATGATTTTCATGTTGGTTTCGGAAAACATTGATGCAACAGCAACCCCTTTTTTTGGGGGGATTACTAGGCCTCACTGCTACTTAGACCAACAACAAGGCTATTGCTGAGGTGCCTTCTATGTACATTATGATTTCCCTGTTATGCAAGTTGGGAATTTTTCCTTTTTTAGGATGTTTATACCTCCACTTGAAACACACGTAGAAATCCATCAACTTGTTTCTACAAGCAGTTGGGTAAGCAATTACATATTGACTACATAAAATCAATGGTTTCATATTTTCCAGCCTCGGGTCAAATAAATCAATGAAAATCTCAAGGTCACTGATAATTTCCTTTCTTCATTGATTAAACCACCAACACAAACTTTTTCTCTATTATTAATCATCCTAACATGACTACCCGTCTTATTCAATGTTGATCATCCCCTTAGTCTCTTTGTAGATCATTTTTGTACCTCTAATATAATTTCATGAAGGTTATCACTATCAATATGGTTTTTCTGGTACAATATTATAATTATTTTCATTGGATTACTTGGAGCTCCATGATTAGAAAAATAATGAAGATTTAGTCATAAATTTGTAATCCAAATGTCAACTACAAATCAATAATATTGCACAATACATTCTAAGTTACTTTATTCAATTTTTCACCAACTCCACTCTTGCCTTCCTTTTCTAGTTGTTCATAGATGCAACAATTATCTGAAGATCCAATGACATCAATGTTCTTCCTTCAGTTTTACATCTCTTAACCCAAGATAAACCTTCAACTAAAATTTCAGCAAGATTGTCAACTCCATACTCTAACAGTACTTCTTGATCCTCTTTGAAAATACCTCCATGAGAAACCTTGATTTTATAATGCTGGAATTCTCCCAATAATAAATCCACATACCACGGCTCATCTCCTCTATGTAATAATTGAACTTAGATGAGATATTTTTGTAATAACTAGACACTTGATCTCGAACACTTCTCCTTGAATAGGTGATGGATATTGACCCTCTAAGGAGACTAATCTACTATAGATCAATTTTCTCTAATGAAAGCACCTTTGACATAAATTCCAACACTACTAACAGCCTCTAAGCTCAATTTCCTTTCCCTTTGATGAATATCTTATGAAAAATATCTTGAAAAATAAGGTTCATTATTCCTAATGAATGCAACCATTGGACTACTAATACAACATTAGCACCACCCACTTGGATTCCAATCATGGGACTATTTAATAAATACTCCCCCATATTCAACTTAATACTATGGCATTTCCATGAATAATTTATGGTACCTACATTTGCAATCATTATTAGAAATTCTGGTGTTGGATATCCAAAGTAATTAAGAAGTTTTTCTAATTTGTAATCGATAAAGTTATGGGTACTACCAAAATTAAGCAATATTGTTACCTTTTATTTTTTATATATACTTATATATTGATCTTCTTCATCTTCACATTCTGAGTATAATAATTTCTTATCATTTCATTTATTCCCCTTACTCTACTTTCTTTCATAGTTAAAATTTAGTCCCTTTGCTCCTCTTTCATCCATTTGTGAGGTGTCAACCTTGTCGATTTAGGAGAGGCAACATAATTTTCTTTATATTTATTAATGACCAATTTTCTAATAGCCATATTTTTATTTTCAATTTTCTTTGGTGGACTAAAAGCATGCTCTACATATTTAGGTTCAAATAGACGCACCTCATGTTTGATGATTTCCTTTAAATTTCACATAAGTAGTCAATAAAAAAATATCCTCTGAAATTGTCTTTACCCTAAGATTCAACTTTTGTTATTGTTAAATGGGTTTTTTAACTAGACCTTTTTCTTTAAGATTTTCCAATTAACTAAAGAATGTATTTCTCTTAATATCCCCATAAAATTGACCAAGATATAATAGAATCATTTTTTTCTTTCACAAACCCATTGATACTACCCATGTTTAACTTGTTTTAAAAACACAATTGAAATATTTTCCTTTTGTAAGGATGTCATTTGATGTAAATAAAATTATTTGCTCCATCTAGAATAGCCATGTTATAGGATCATTACCTGCATAGTTCCTCATATCAATCTTTAGAATCTAGCAGTTCCTTATGTTGATTTTTCAAGTACAATGTAAAATAGTACTTATTTTTTAACATTGATAATTCATTTGTTGTTTACATGTCTTCTTTTAGCATTTCAACTTTTTCATCAAGGAATTATACTTCATAAATTCAACCATTAACAATAGAAGGAAAGAATATATCACAATTGATGAGAATAAGACAAAGTTTACCTTGAGAAAACCCACTAGGGGTCAAAACTTGGCAATCCTTCCTTTATAGAATCAATCCAACAAGAAAGACATAAAAGTCAAGATTACAGACAGTTAAATAGCGTCAATGACTAGCTAAAACTCTCACTAAGAAACCAAGTCAACCCTCCTCAATCTGACTGCAAACACAAACGTACAAAGAATTTGGTTCCCTTTTCTATGAAGATGAATCATAGTAGATGTGGCCCTTTTGCACATAGATAAACCACAGATGTCCAGCCCTTTTCCATAGAGATAAGACACATATGTTTGGTCCTTTTCCACAGAGATATATCCACATATGTTTGACCCTTTTCCATAGAGGTATAGCCACATATATTTGGCCCTTTTGGAAAATCTATCGGACACGGAAATTTGGCCCCTCTTGCACAGAGATGAATCACAGATATTCAGCCTTCTTGCACATAAATAAATTAGAGTATTCAAATTCTTCAAAAGGATTAAACTTGTACTTGAGATGCTTCTTTAATCTCCTTTATTCTGGTCCTTTATTTGTTTCGTATGGCTAGAAGATATTTTTAGTGTATATGAGTCACCAGTGATCAAATGTACACTTTCCATATGATTGATAGGGTCATTATGTCAAATAGTTATATCTTCAAATAAAATTTGGCATCTCTTCGTTGTAGAAAAATAATTGGTTATTTTCTAGGTCAGTGCTACTCCCACGAATTGCTCATGGTCATCATCACTCATCATGGTCATGTCATCATTTAGGTGTCCTAGATCATAAAAAGAGTTAATGTGCCATCATATAGGTCATGGTATAGGATTTACATTTGATTTTCATCATAATTTCAGTAATCAAAAGCAAAAAGAGATTCATGTCCATTCTTTGGGTCACCATTATGGGAGTTGTAAGATTAGGGAATTAAATAAAAAAGGTAACATTTCCATTTGAAGAAATTATGTTGCAGTCACATTAGTCAAAACTCTTTCTTTCAAAAAGTACACCTGATCATAAGCCAAAATCGAGTTTTTTGAGCTATAAAGAGAAATAAAACTTTCCAAGATTTCATTCTATCCTTCCAAGTCCTCGGGGTCTCCTCTATTGCATTTCAAAACTTGCCACAACCATCAGAATTTCAGATTACATCACCAAATTACTCAATTCATCGGCTTGTTGCACTTTTGTTGTGTTTCTGGCAAATTGTTGCGTTTTTTACTTGGATACATAAGGAGGGAAAGAAAAGGTGCAAAATCCATTTCATTGTTTCAAACAGATTCAAACAAGTGGGACCATTACAAATCCTTCTTTCAATCAATTTCTTCACAAAATTATTAAACTCCTTCCCTGGGTTCGTTATTGGGTTTTTGTTGTGCTTTTGTGATTTCATGGTTTTTCTTCACTTGATAAGGAATTTTCCTAGTTTCTTGGCCTATACATCCCTAATATCCTTCATTAGACACTCCCTACCATTCCCCTCACTTTATTTCACTCATTTCATTAATTTCCCACACAAACCCTAGCTAGTTGTTGCACTTCTAGACTAGGACTGTGTTTTCCCTCCTTTTTCCCCTTTACCTCACTCAAATTGAGGAAATTCATTTTCATTGTCTTCCTAAAACACTTCCCTACTCCCCATAATTTTTTTTTTTAATTTCTTTCTCTCCATCCCCTCCATTCCATACTCTCAACTTGTTGTGTTTTCTCCCTTGTTTTTCAACTCAAATCTCTTGCCCTTTCTTGTTTGAAATTAGGTTTTTCTCTTGGAAGTGAACGAAAAAACATGGTGAAGACCAATGAAAGGAGAAAGTATAAGGGAGTCATAATTAGTGTTTAGACATCAAATTTTAGTCAAAAACTATCATTTTTTACCCTCTTTTCCCTATTGTTGCACCTCACGTTGCACTTCTCGACAGTCATGATTAAACTCAGTTTTGTGCAGGGAAATTTGCATCAGGAGTATTTTACACTTCACCAAAAGAATCAAAATATCAGCATTTTCAGTTGTTGCGCTTCTAGAGAATTTGCAGCACTTTTGACTATGTTTTTGTCATTATTTTCAAAAGACGTTTTTGACCAAGTGAAAATGAATTTTGGAAACCCAAAGGAGGTTTTTGTTCAGGACAGACCCAGTCACAATAACCCCCTTAATTTTATGCACAGGTGTTATGATTTGGAGATATGAAGCAAGGTTTGAAGCCTATTTTTTTAAATATTTAATTTCTTGTTTTAGCCATTCTTTTGT
Organism: Pinus albicaulis; assembly: GCA_034641835.2. NCBI lineage: Eukaryota > Viridiplantae > Streptophyta > Pinopsida > Pinales > Pinaceae > Pinus > Pinus albicaulis. The sequence goes on along the minus strand of CM076572.1, from coordinate 1,347,088,342 downwards.
GGCAAGGATTACATGGTCGTGGAAATTAATTTCACAAACGGAAAGAGGTTTTTCTTAAAAGAAACCATATATAAAAATACGTCTCCCATTTTTTTTAAAAGTGTTATTTTTAAAGATATTCCGCCTCATCGTTGACCCTTATTTTTACAAAAAGTGCATAAATTTGACTACCCAAAAACACAGTGAGTACTCGCTGCACTTTTTCCCAAAGGCTTCAAATGAAGATTGGAAAGCACAGTGGATATGGCTAATGATGTGAGGATAAAAAAAATTACTTTGGGAAGCTTTAAAGTTTACATATTTTCAGAAAAGGACAAAATAGTGCCCATTTTTTACCTTTCCGCCACTATTTTAGACCACTCATTGCGTTTCTGGGACAACTTGACTTCAAGGAAACTTTTTAGAGGTTTGGAGCAATGTTTTCTAGTGCTTGATGATTCCATGGTGTAGTCTACATCTCCATATTTCCAACCATACCATTTTTAGCCAAAAAATCATCTAGGAAGGCCTCCAAATCATCCTCCAAAGTTGTGTTGTGTTTTTGCTGTGTTTCTGAGAAATTTTTTTGTGTTTCTGGGTTTGAAGGTTTTTCTTGACATGTGGAGGTCAAAGGTCAACATGGTCGATATAAAATTGACTCGTGAGTTATTTAATGGTTAATAGGCCTATTAATTATCATATTCGTAAAGCTCAACTAGTTAGCTAAAAAGGGGGGAAGTTGTTTCTAACTTCCCTAGGTTATGCTATGAGTCATTAGGTTCATTAATTAGTGGCTACAGATCAAGATTCGACCCGTAGAGGTGGAATCTTGTTTTATTTTCTATATGTGCTCAAACTCAATTCATTGATAGGGTTGGATACTTGAAGTTCATACTCTTTTGGCACTAGTGTATTTGACAATTTGCAGAAGAAATTTACAGGCAGTTGCAGCTATTTTTATGGGATTATTGTGATGTGGTTAGTGACAATGTTTTTATCTATTTTTCTTATGTATCTGATGATTAAGTTGTTCAAGCAGCCATATACTTTCTTCATATTCTTTATCTTTTAAGTTTTGAAACAGAAATCATTCTTTTATGCTCTATTTTTGTTTAATATAAGCATCTAAGTGTTTCATCCTATGAAAAGGTGAATTATTTATGATCATTTAACTTCTTAAATTATTTCCTCTTCACCACACTACAATGACAAGCCAATTATGTCACTGAATCACATCTACCTTGCCTCATACTATGTCTGTAGTTGATCTTTTTTGGATATATTTTCTAGTTTCCAAACCTGGTGCTTCTTTTTCAAGAAAACCCTAATCAAACCTAAATCAAAAACCCTATTGAGCTTATAACTAGCCTAAAATCCTTATTCTCTAGTCATTTCCATCGATTGTGAGCTTGATATAGATAGAGCCGTCTCTGATTTGGTAGGGCTAGCTGCCAAATTGAAATTTGGTTTGTGGTTACCTCTTTAGTTTCCTTTATCAACCTTGGGAAACTAAGGAGCCCTAACATTTTACCGTTGTTGCTAGGGAACGAAAGGTTTCATCTTCTCCGAGAAATATTTTTCAAGTTAAAAATATTATTTTTGATGGTGGACCGTGATCAGACACGGGAAGGCTAAAATCATTCACCTAGCGACTCCAACCTGATTCAAAGACTCCACTGGAAGTAGGATCTAGAAATCAAGGTTTCTTGGTGATTCCACTGGCAGGAGAATCAGTAGCTTAAAGGATGCCTTAGTTGTTGTATTTTTCTCAAGATGGATTTAATTGATAGAAGTTATGCTCCTATGAATCGTTCTCACATTCCTGGTTTTCCAAATCGAATTCCTTGCATAGATTGGAAAACTTATAGGCCAAAATTCATAGATGGAAACGAGGTTGAGGCCATTTTACATCTAATAAAATTTTATTAGCATATACATAAGCTTGGTATTAGATTTCATGAGGATTGTTTGATGAAAATTTTTATGGCTCCCCTAGAAGGGAAAGCAACATCATGGTATGAAGGGTTAAATCCAGGTAGCTTATTCTCTCTTAAATATTTCCACACATCCTTCTTTGAGTTTTATGGAAAATATCATCATTCATTCTTGTTGTTTGAAGATTGTTGTAAATCCTGTGAAGATTTCATTCAATACCTTGAAGAGGCTTTTGGTGATGAAGAGTTTCTGAATTATATGATCAAATAGGCCCTTTATGAATTTTCTTCCCAACAGAAAATAACAGAGATTATTTTCCTTGATACAAAGGATCATTCACAACACACATCAACTCCTTCTTTGCTTGAAGATGAAACAGATATGCATCCTAACTATTAGGGATAAATTGGTCCAAGTTAGAATTCTAAAATTGTTTGTACAAAAAACTTAAGCAGTGAACCATCTTATGGCGATGATCATCTACTTTTGCAAGGAAATAACAAACAAGAAGTTGTTTTCCTTAATTCTTGTGACAGTCAAATTGATGTTCTTCATGTTGAAGCACATGAGGAACCAAAAATACTGGAAGCACATGAGAAATCGAATATACTTGAAGTGGCTATTGAATTTAAAGTTTTCCATGAACATCCAAAACCTTGTCTTTTGGATGAGAGGAATGAAGATTTGAATAGCCAGGTTGATGGTTTTTTATTTACAAATCTTTATGAAGTTTCTAGTAAAGACCCTGAAGATATTGAACAACAAGAAGAGGTCCTCTATGTTTTGGAAGATCCATTTGAAAATATATTAAAATCATCAGTGCAAATCAGGTTTGTTTTCTTCGCCAACACAGAGATTGGGTTTAGCTTTCATGTGGGGTTGTCATTACCACAACACTTTTCCTTTGAGGAAAGTAGGAGCAATAAATCAGATATCCATTTCCTTTCATGGTTGCACTGGATCTTTGACCTCACTTGATCAGATCGCTCATTAGGGAATTTTGAGGTCTAAAATGGGCCTCCTAAGAAAAATGTACAACCAAAATAAACTTTATAAGAACCAATAGAATTCAAAATGATGATGTCAACCATGGGGGATGATTCACCATTTATGGAGTAAAAAAGTAAAAATAATAAAACTAATTTTTCAATTCGTATTTTCAACTTATCTCCCTAATTTTTTACTCAAATTTCAAGTGGGAGTACTCATTGGATTCAAAATGTAATTCCTCATCCAAGGAGTACCCATTTTTCATACTTTAGATGGACCTCTCTACACGAAAAATGAGAAATACATGAAAAAACGTGATTGCAATCACGTTTTTCATGTATTTCTCATTTTTCGTGTAGAAGGGCCCATAAAAAGTATGCAACATGAGTACTCCTTGGATGAGGAATCAAATTAAGCATCCAACGAGTGTTTCTGCTCAAAATTTGAGTAAAACCATAGGGAGATAAGTTGAAAATACGAGTTGAAATTTTTATTTTTTATTTTTTCCCTCTAAAATTTGATGATGTAATCAAATCTTATTTTATGATTTCCATTATTATTTTATAATTTCCTTAGGAGGCCCATTTTAGACCTCAAAATTCCCCCAATGTATGGATCAGTTAGAGTAGGTAAGGTGTGATGAACAAGCTCAACATTCTAAGCATATTTTTTAATGTCAGTTTCCTATAGAGTTTGCAGTTGACGATGTACAGTTCAATTTTCAGTTTGATTTGAGTCAGTTTGAGGATTGTAGCTGCAATTACTCCATTTCCCAATGGATGAGGCTACATGGTCTACAGTATTATTGACACTTCCTAAAGGAGATTTCATCCCCAGTTGGATCCAATGTTAGTGTCTATGAGTCACCAGTGATCAAATGTACTCTTTCCATATGATTTATAGGGTCATTATGTCAAATTGTTATATATTCAAATATGATTTGGCATCTCTTCATTGTGAAATAATCATTGGTTATTGTCTAGTTCAGTGCTACTCCCTCCACTTGCTCATGGTCATCATCACTCATCATGGTCATGTCATCATTTAGGTTTCATGGCTCATCAAAAGAGTTAATGTGCCATCATATAGGTCATGGTCTAGGATTTACATTTGATTGTCATCATAATGTCAGCCATCAAAAGAAAAAAGAGAGTCATGTCCATTCTTTGGGTAACCATTATGGGAGTTGGAAAATAAGGGAATTAAATAAAAAAAAGTAACATTCCATTTGAAGAAATTACGTTGTAGTCACGTCAGTTAAAAATTTTTATTTCAAAAAGTACACATGATGTCATGATCCAAAATCGAGTTTTTTGAGTTATAAAGAGAAATAAAGCTTTCTAAGAGTTCATTATATCCATCCAAGTCTTCAATAGCTCCTCTCTTGCATTGAAAAACTTTCCTCATCCATCAGAAGTTTAGATTACATCACCAAATTATTCAATTCATTAGCTTGTTGTGCTTTAGTTGTGTTTCTGGAAACTTGTTCTGTTTTTTATTTGGAGACATGAGGAGGGAAAGAACAGGTGAAAACTCCATTTCATTGTTTCAAACATCTTCAAACAAGTAAGTAGGACTATTAAAAGTCCTTTTTTCAGTCAATTTCTTCACAAAATTAATAAACTCCTTCCCTGGGGTTTGTTGTTGTGTTTTTTATGCGCTTTTGTGATTTCATGGTCTTGCTTCATTTTATAAGGAAATTTCCTAGTTTCTTGGCCAATACATCCCTAATATCACTTTATTTCACTCATTTCATCAATTTATGATCCGAATTTATGCAGGAATGCAACAGAATACACATATAACCATAAATACCAAGATGCAGCGGAAATAACACTTCATTTCATTAATATCAAAGAACTGAAATTTGTTTATAGATGGAATGGAAATAAACTAGCTAGGGCGCTAGTAGCTTATCTCTAAGAAGAGATGTGGCGGCTACAAGCCTCTAAACTCTCTGTTACAATGAGGCTCTAAGGCCTATATATTATTGAGAAATAATTGAAAACCCTAAACATCCAAAAACTAACCCTAGGAGAAGAAACTCCAGACTATGGTCCCCGTCAGGGTAAATAAGTACATCAATTTCCCGGGGTCATAACTTTGGCCTATTATCTCTGTTTGACGCACATGATACATCGTTAAAATATCTATCTGAGGACTAAAACTACTGACAATGAATGTTAAGTATGGAACAAACTCATATTTTCCAAAGGTTTCATGCCCAAAAAACCTCGTTTAGGGCCTCAAAACGGCTCTGGAAATTCAGGACCCGAAAAACTGCCAAAAATAGTAAATTTTTCTACAATTAAGGAAACTGAAAGAAAAATGGTGGGGGTTTAAGTGGAATAGGAGGGTGGCCACCAATATCCACTTGGATCATTCCTCCCCCCTTAGGAAGCAATGGTCCCCATTGCATTGAGTTCCTCAATGAGATGAGGAAACTTCTGCTGAACTTGGTCCTTAGTGAGCCACTTGCCCTAGTGAAGGAGTTGGCCTACTTTGACAACTCGATAAAGTTGGATCCTCTGCTGGCGGTTGTTATTTATCTATGTGTCGATAATCCGATCATTTGTGGCTTTTTCCATGTAATATGGGTTTAAATCTGTTGGTGTGAGTTGTTATGTCATGTCAGATATGTCTAGTAGAGGTGAAAAGTAGGGCCAAAGGCAGTCTACATTGAACACTGGGTGCAGAACAAGGAATAGTGGAATACTAAGCTCGAAGGCATTGTCCCCTATAGCCTTGTTGATGTTGTAGGGCCCATATCGGAGCAGTCGCAGCTTGCGGTGGGGTCCAGTGAGGCACTTCTTCTGCAAATGTAGCCACACTTTGTCGCCCACCTGGAAGTTGTGTTGCACCCAATATTGATCATGTTGTTGCTTGAACTTAGCATTGGCTCTGTCCAATATGTCATGAACTTTTTGGTGGATGTGTTGAATGCACTCAATGAAGTTTTTCGCCTTGACAGCTTCAGACTGGACATGATCCGAATCAGCATGAGTAGCTACAAATGGCATGGCTACATCAATGGCACATAGTGGCTGGAATCCCAAGTTCCCCTGAAAGGGGCTATGGTCAGTTGAGTTATGAAGGGCCTGGTTATAGCTATGTTGTACATAGGGGAGGCTCTCATCCCATGTGCATGAATTCTTTGAGTTGTACATGCGCAGAATGTGTATGATCATCCCGTTGATGACCTCTGTCTGGCCATCAGTTTGGGGCTGGAAAGCTTTGGACTTGGTGATCTCGGTGTCTAGCATTGACTAGAGGCTGGACCAAAATGTACTAAGGAACCTGTTGTCCCAATCTAAGATGATATACTATGGGATCCCAAAGTTTACCCACACTCGTTCAAAGAAGAGTTTAGCAGTGGCTTCTACTGTGATATTCTTCTTGCAGGCCGTCATAATGGCCATCTTTTAGAATCTGTCGACGACCACGAAAACACAATCGTTTCCATGCTTAGTAGAAGGAAGGCCTGACATGTAATCCATGGAGATGGATTCCCAAGGTCGACTAGGGGTAGGTAGCGAATTATAGAGGCTTTTCTTCTTGATGGTCGGTTTGTCAATGGCACAGGCAGTGCAAGATCTGATGTAATTCCCGACATCATGTGAAAGGTTTGGCTAATAGAAATACTTCTATAGTACTACCACTATTTTCTCGACCCCGAAATTCCCATCGAACTGACTATAATGTGCTTCCCAAATCATCTTGGCATGCTCGCTTGAAGGAACATAAAGGTGTCCTAGGTGACATAGAATTGCATCTTGGAGGTGAAAATTTGGAATTCGATTACCCTCCAAGAGGATCGCTCTTATGGATCGCTCTTGTAGAGAATCAGCCAATCAAAAGTCTCATGCCCTCAAGATTTGAGCATGGTGTTTATCGCCACGAACGGGGGTCGGCTAAGGCAATCTACAACATTATTGGTGCTGCCCTTCTTTTACTTGATGTTCAAATGAAATTTTTGCAGATATGTGGACCACTTTTGATGGCGATTTTTCTACAAATTCCCTTGTGTTTGTATGAACTGCAGGGGCTGGTGGTCTATGTGAATGATCGTTTCCTTCCCCAATATGTAATTCTTCCATTTTTTGCAAGCCTTCACAATGGAATACATCTCTTTGTCATAAGTGGGATTATTCTGGACTGTGTCGGACATTTTCTCACTGTGATATGCCACTGGATGCCCATGTTGAGTAATAATTGCCCCAATAACATATTCAAAGGCATTTCTCTTGATCTTAAATGGTTGTTGCAAGTTTGGTAATGTGAGCACTAGGGTAGAGTAGAGGCAATGTTCCAATTCTATGAACACCTTCTGCTGAGATTCTGACCAAAATAATTTATCTTTCGCTCCTCCCTTGGTGACTTGACTCAAGGGCCAAGTGATATGAGAGAATCCCAACATGAACCTACGGTAGAAATTAGCAAGACCCAGAAAGCTGCGAAGCTATGTTAGAGTGGTTGGGGTTGGCCAATCCCGAATGAATTGGATCTTGGTTAGATCCGCATGCACCCCCCACTCATCAATAATGTATCCCCGATACTGAAACTTGGTCATGCCAAAAGTGAACTTCTCCAAATTGGCACACAAATTGTGTTGCCGCAAGGTTTGGAGGACCTGTCGAATGTGGTGGAGGTGCTCTTCTCAAGTCTGGCTGAAGATCAGGATGTCATATAATTACACTACTACAAATGAGTTGGTGAATGGCCACAAGATGTCGTCCATCAGCCTCATGAAGGTTGCAGGAGCATTTGTCAACCCGAAAGGCATGACCATCCATTCGAAAAGGCCCTCCTTGGCTCTGAAAGCAGTCTTCCACACATCGGATGGTTCGATTGGTACCTGGTGATACCAGGAATTCAAGTTGAGCTTGCTGAAATATTTCGCCCCTTTGAGTTGGTCCAAAAGGTCATCAATCTGTGGGATCGGGTAACTATTTCAAATAGTAATCTTGTTCAGCGCTCGATAGTCAATACAGAGTCTCCAACTCCCGTCCTTCTTCTGCACCAACACTATTGGGCTTCCACAAGATGATATTCTTGGCCGGATGTGACCTTTCTGCAACAGCTCCTAAATTTGCCTCTTTATTTCATCATTCTCTAGAAAAAAGCGCTGATAGATCGGTCCATTGGGTAGCGGTGCACCATGGGTCAGATCGATGGGGTGCTTGACCTGACAATGCAGCGGCACCCCTGCGGGTGAGGTGAATATGTCCCCATACTCCTCCACGACCTTGTCCATTTGTTGTTGTCGTGTGGAGAAGCCCTATCTGGAGGTCGTGGCCACAGTATTATTCTTGCCTTGAGGGTGGATCATCAAGAAAACAAATTTCCCAGTTTCTGAAATGAGCTTAATGCATTTTTTTGCAGTAACCAAAGAGATAGCGATGGGAGGTGGTACCTCTGGTATCCTGTACAACTTATTGCCCAAAGTAACAATAACAACATGAGGTCAGGACGCATACACAACATGTCGCTTCCACAAGTATGGTTGGCCTAATAATACATGACAAACATCAAGAGGTGCAATGTCACATAATACCTCATCGGTGAATGGCTTGATGCTATAGGGAAGGTGACATTGTTGGCTAACGCGGAGATCTCGTCCTTGGTGAAGCCACCCGATGGTGTATGGTTGTGGGTGTGTTATGGTTAGCAAGCCCAACCACCTCATGACTTCTGCTGAAATGAGGTTCTTTTGGCTCCCACTGTCGACAATGAACTGTAGCGAGGAACCCTTTATCCACATCTGGGAGTGGAAAAGTCACTCCTCCTCCTCTGGAGCTTTCGGTTGTTCCTTTTGGATCTTCGTGGTGGAAATGGTGGCGTTGGGCTCTGCATTGATAATCTGCTTCCCTCTGTCATTCCCCTTCTCGGGTTCTAATTCAGAGTCAAAGCATGCATCTGATTCAAAATCCTTCACCTCGGCCACCAGTGACTGCTTGGCTCGACACTCACTTTTTTTGTGAATGGAGCTCTTATGGAACGCACACCACTTTCCTATGTCCTTCTTCGACTTCATGGTTTTTTTCTTTTCTTGCAGCTTTGGCATGTTTTCTTGGGCTGCCATGCCTTGGATTTTTCCTCTGTTATACGATTTGGGGGCACCTTTCGCTTGCTTTTGATTCGCAGATCCAAAGTCTCGCTTCTTCTGTTTGAATTTATGCTCAATCTTGGAAGCATACCAGTATGTCATACCAAGCGAGGAGATGTCGAGGAACTCCATTTCCTCATGAATGTATCTATGCAGACAACTGCGGTACTTCAGCACCAAATGTTTCTCCGAAAATTTGATACCTAACTTTGTGCGCAGGGTATGGAAAAAATTCATTATTTCATGAACATCTTGATCCCTTTGTCGTCGTAGCATAGTCCATTGTATGTACTTGTCCTCATAGCTCCCCACGGGATAATATTGTTCCTTGATGGAGTCTCGAAAATAATTCCAAGTGGGTAAGACCGATAATATAGATGGCCCCCCCCTCATCCTTTTTCTCATAATAGGTTTCCCACCAGTCCTTGACATGGGAGGCAGCTTTGAGGAGTGCAAAAATAATCTTCTCCCGGTCGGAAAAGTCATGGACCGAGAAATATCCTTCTAATAGATTCAACCATCTATCTACGGTATCTATATATATTTGGCCATCAAATATGGGAATTTCAAAGTTTACTTGTACCTTAAAAGGGGTTGCGCCTCCAGAGTTCCTGTTGGATCCAGATGTGCCGCCAGTGGGCAGTTGTTGAAGGATCTGGGCAAAGTTATCCATCATTGCGTTCCTTTTTTTTTGAAGAGCCTCCTCGAGCAATATTTTGATAGGATATCCTGCTCCCTCATCTTTCTTTACGTCCCCCATGGGCGGTCTTCGTGGTTTGCGAGATTAATCTTGCAAAGGTTCAACCAGATCGAGCCCTAACTCCTTATACCCCGACCTCGTTAGGGACATGCAAATAAGGATCGAGAAAGAGCAGACTGCTTTGATACCACTGATCTGAATTTACGCAGGAATTCAACAGAATACACATATAACCATAAATACCAAGATGCAGTAGAAATAACACTTCATTTCATTAATATCAAAGAACTGAAATTATTTTACAAGTGGAATGAAAATAAACTAGCTAGGGCACTGGTAGCTTATCTTTGAGAAGAGATGTGGTAGTTACAGGCCTCTGAACTCTTTTTTACAATGAGGCTCGAAGGCCTATATATTATTTAGAAATAATGTAAAACCCTAAACATCCAAAAACCTAACCATAGGAGATGAAACACTAGAATGTGGGCCCCATCAAGGTAAATTGGTACATCAATTTCCCTAGGTCATAAATTTGGCATACTACTATGTTTGACGTGCATGATACATCATTAGAAATATCCATCCAAGGACACAACTTCTCACAACGAATGTCAATTCTAGAAAAAACTTATATTAGCCGGAGGTTTCATGCCCAAAAAACTTCATTTAGGGCCTCAAAACGGCTTCGGAAGTTTAGGACCTGAAAAAGTGCCAAAAGTATTAAATTTTGCTACAATTAAGGAAACTGAAAAAATGAAAGAATTAATGGTGGGGGTCCAAGTGGAAGAGGCCGGTGGCCACCAATATCCACCTGGATCAATTTCCCACAAAAACCCTAGCTAGTTGTTGCGCTTCTAGACTAAGATTGTGTTTTCCCTCTGTTGTCCCCTTTCCCTCACTCAAATTGAGGAAATTCACTTTCATTGTCTTCCTAAATCACTTATCTACTCCCCATAATTTTTTTCACAATTTTTCTTTCCCTCCATCTCCTCCATTCCATACTCTCAACTTGTTGTGTTTTCTCCCCTGTTTTACAACTCAAATCCCCTGCCCTTTCTTGTTTGAAATTAGAGTTTTCTCTTGGAAGTGAATAAAAACATGGTGAAGACTAGTGAAAGGAGAAATTATAAGGGAGTCATAAGTAGTGTTTAGACATCAAATCTTATTCAAAAACTATACTTTTTCACCCTCAATTCCCTATTGTTGCACCTCTCACTGTGCTTCTGGGCAGTGATGATTAAACTCATTTTTTAGGAGGGAAATTTTCTAATAGTGAAAGGTTTAAAGGTTCAAGATATTTCATAAACAGGTTAAGATATCAATCACATCATCAGGATGATTTTACACTTCACCAAAAGCATAAAAATCTCACCCTTTTCAATTGTTGCGCTTCTGGAGAATTCGTTGTGCTTTTGACTCTATTTTTGTCATTATTTTCAAAAGAAATTTATGACCAAGTGAAAATGAATTTTGGAAAACGAAATGAGATTTTTGTTAAGGACATACCCAATCACAATAACCCCCTTCAGTTTATGCACAGGTGTTATTATTTAGGAGATATGCAGCAAGGTTTGAAGCTTATTTTTTAAAATATTTAATTTCCAATTTTAGTCATTCTTTTGTGGCACGTATTACGAGGAGATGAAAATGAATTTCAAGAAACTGAGAGACATATTTCTTCAAAAAAAAATTGTCTACAAAAACCTCTACTATTTTTGTAAAAATTATTATGGTTAAATATATATCGTTTCATCTTTGACCCCTATTTTTACAAAATGTGCAGAAATTTGACTGCCCAGAAACGCAACAAGTACTCGTTGCGCTTTTTCCTAGAGGCTTCAAATGAAGATTGGGAATCATGTGGAGATGGATGGTAATGTGAGGATAACATAAAAGTACTTTGGGAAGCTTTAAACTTTATATATTTTCAGAAAATGACAAAATAGTGCCCTTTTTTTACCTTTCTGCCACTATTTCAGACGACTCGCTGCATTTCTGGGAAAACTTGACTTCAAGGCAAATTTTTAGAGGTTTGGAGAAGTTTTTTTTAGTTCTTGATGATTCCATGGTGTAGTAGACATCTCCAGCTTTCCAACCATACCATTTTCAGCCAAATCCTCATCCGGGAAGGTCTCCAAACCATCCTCCAAAGTTATGTTGCGCTTCTATTGCGCTTTTGCTGTGTTTCTGAGAAATTTTGCTACATTTCTGGGTTTGAAGATTTTTCTTGACACGTGGAGGTCAAAGGTAAACATGGTAAATATAACAGCTAGCTCATGAGTTATTTTATGGTTAATAGGCCTATTAATTTTCATCTTTGTAAAAGAATATTATGTTTAATGACTTGAGAGAAAAGCTCAACTAGTTAGCTAAAAAGCGGGAAAGTTGTTTCTAACTTCCCTAGGATTAGACTATGATTCATTAGGTTCATTAATTATTGGCTATGGATTAGGATTTGACCTCTAGAGGTGGAATCTTGTTTTATTTTCTATATGTACTCAAAATCAAGTCATTGAGAGGGTTGGATACTTGAAGTTCATACTCTTTTGACACTAGTGTATTTGACATTTTGCAGAAGAAATTTGCAGGCAGTTGTAGCTATTTTTATGGGATTCTTGTGATGTGGCTAGTGACAGTGTTTTTCTCTATTTTTCTTATGCATCTGATGATTAAGTTGTTCAAGCAGCCATATACTTTCTTCCTATGCTTTATCTTTTAAGTTTTGAAACAAAAACCATTCTTTTATGCTCTGTTTTTGTTTAAGATAAGCATCTAAGTCTTTCATCCTTTGAAAAAAGTGAATTATTTATGCACACTTAACTTCTTAAATGATTTCATCTTCACCACACTATAATAACAAACCAATTTTGTCATTGAATCACATCTACCTTGCCTCATACTATGTTTGCAGTTGATCGTTTTGGGATATCTTTCCTACTTTCCAAACCTGATGCTTCTTTGTCCAGCAAACCCTATTCAAACCTAAATCAAAAACCCTACTGAGCTTATAAATAACCTAAAATCCTTATTCTCAAGTCATTTCCATTAAATTTGAGCTTTATATAAAAATATCACTCTTTTATTTGTAGGGCTAGCTGCCAAATTGAAAGTTGGTATGTGGTTACCTCTTTAGTTTCCTTTCTCAGCCTTGGGAAACTGAGCCCAAACAGATATTATTGATTTTTTTTCTCAAATTGAATGAATATGGACAAGAGGACAAGTGAATTCAATTTTTAGTCATCATGAGGTCGAATGGGTGTCTCAAGGGGTTGATCCAACTAGAGAATATAGAGGAGCGCACTTGGTTTCTTGTGGAGGTAAAAACACAAATTCAAAATTTCAAAATTCTTCTTTTGCAAAGGTCATGAAGAACATGCCTTTCATATTTTCTTTGAAAAATAAAAATAATATAATTTATTTTTAGCATAAATAACGTGCCTATAATAAATACATAATGATGAAAATATACATTATGCATACCTACCATAGTTACAAAATTCAACACTCCCTTTTAACTAGGAATGATTGTCCAAATGTTGTAAAGTTGATATATTCTATAAGGAAGGATCGATATTGAGATAAGCATCATCATAAATATTATAATCACTAGCATCAAAATCATCATGATTCACCATCAAACAATTATAGACATAGTCTAGGTGAAACACCAGATGCCTCAATTATCAACAAGCTCACTCTAGAAAGATATCAAAGAGTGATGTTGGGAGGCTACAACCTCTAGGACCATACTCCATCCAATGATCAACTGGCACATGGAGTATGTCTTATCCAGACCATTTTCCCTAATCACGTCTAAGTACTTGACATAGGGATAACCTCCCTAATAAGGTCAAATTACTTGACATAGGGAGAACGTCGGTCCATCGAGCCATTCTTCTTAATCATGCCTATGTACATGACACAGGGAAAACCTCCCTAATCACGTCAAAGTAAATGACACAGGAAGAATTTCATTCCACGATGCTATCTAATATGTCAAACCATTCTCCAACCAAGGTTATATTAACACAAGGATAATATCAAACCATTTTCCAATCAAGGTCATGAAGGCACAGGGGAAATTTCCATTCATAATGATGTATGGTCAACTCTCCTTCTCAATGAGAGAGGTGTTCTCCATGAGCCCGAGTTTTTCCAAAAAAAACACAAACTTCCCTCTAGAAATAGGATTTGTAACAATATCAACAATTTTCTCATAAATGGATATGTACTAGAGATTCACAACTCCCTTTAGCATCATGTCTCAATGTGCTTCGACCTATCATCATGGTCATCACCAGCACTTGAACAAGATAATCCTGAAAGTAACCTTTGAAGTCATATCTTTACAACTTGCCAATCCAGCTGCAATATACTTGGTCTCTGCCATACTAAGTGCAACAGATGATTGATTTATGCTCATCCAAGAAATTTTAACGAAGCCCAAACTGAAGCAACATCTTGATGAGTTATTTTTTGTTTTCGTCACTCTCTACTAAAACTAAATATATATTTGTACTTCTCAAATCATCCAATTGTACCATGTTGGTACTCCAACACATGTTTTGCAACATAGCTTGGCTCAGCCATAAATTGTTATGCTCCCTTCACAGGATCATGCGTTCTTTCCAGTCACCCAAACTGGATGCTCCCTCTCTGACTGAGATATATCTTTTTGTGGTAACAAAGGTTTCTTCCTATGCCATTGATGTCAATGAAGTGAATCATATATAAATATTACTTTATTTTGAATCCAAATTTCAACTCCCTTTGAAGTTAAAAATACGGGTTTATTGACTTCTTAGAAGAAAATATTCTGGTCAATGTGACTCCCTCTAAAACATGATCTCCTATGTTTTCGATAGTAGAAAAAGCATCTAGAATAAACCTTGATTCACCATCCAAGTGTATCAAATATGATAATCTTGACTTCATAAATTCCTCCCTCTTGATGAGGCAATCCTCTGCTTTGTACTTCTATCAATTTCATCTCACTTACTTTTAGTCAGCGTAGATGAAGACATACTTCAATCCGCCTTTGAGTCCAAATTTCATCTCAACACAAGTCTACTAGCTTTGCTTACTTCTATTTCTTACATCTATTGCAAGAACAAATTTAACAAGTACCTACAATCCTCACATTGAGGAGGCCATGGGAAAATAATTATAACCATTTAAAATATGCAAAGACAAAAGACTAGCTTCTAGTAAAACAATAATAAAAGAAGAAGGATATAAAAAAATACTTATCTTTCGAAGAAAAAAATGCCATCTCCCTCTTGATATAATCCTTCTTGCAACTAGGTAATTATGATGTCATTCCTTCCTTTCACAAGCTAAAGTTACTTCTTTTTATGAGAGATACCCTTACAACTCCCTCTTGCTCCTAATTAACTATTTGCAACAATTCTAGTAAAAGAAGTATTTATCATTAGATGTTAAATCTTGTGTAGTATCATTCAAATTTCTTCTCATGAGGATGGTCATCGTCGTCATTTTCCTTTCTCTTCTTATCGTTTGATGCTTCAGGAAAATTATTTTTATAATGTCCAAATTTGCAAGATCCATAGCATTGGACTTATGACAAGTCTTTCTTTCCTTGTGAATTGGGTCTTCTACCTACTCTTTTACTTTGAGATCCAAACTTCTTATTTCCATAATTCCTTCTAGATTTTGCAGAAAAAGCTTGAGATTTTTCTTCATCCGGATTTTGGATCTTTCCTTTAGCTATAAGCCTAGATTCCCCTTCAATGCAAGAGGTCCACAATTATTTAAAGCTTAGAGTATCTTCACTAGCATATATCCCAATGGAAAATTCATCTCATAAATCTTGTAGTCCATTAATTGTTGTAGTGATTAATTCATATTTAGAAATGACTTCACCAATGCTTTGGAGTTTATCTCTTATGTGAGCTATCTTCATGAAGTTGGAGGCCACAGGTTCACACTATGACATATTAATATCACGAAGTTGATTCCTTAAATAAAAGAAATATTTTGGCCAATGTTGTTGATTGAGTACAAATTAATAAGAGTATCATAGACTTCTTTTGATGTAGTCAATTCTAAAACAAATGGGATTAAATGGTCCTTGAGGGGTTCAAATAGAATTTTTTGAGCCTTGACCTCACCCTTCACAAACTTCGCTTTACCTGCAGCATCATTATCATCTAGTTGAGGTACTCTACCTTGGAAATATTGCAAGACTTCATTTTCTTATAGGACAAGATCAATCCTCTTATTTCGTGCTTTGAAGTTTGATGCTCCTTCAAGTTTGTTTCCTTCCTTGCAATAGGGAAACATTTGCTCAGAAATATTAGACATAGAGATAAGCTATTTCTTCCTTGAAAGGGAGTGAGTTTCAACAAGGTGTCATATTCAACTTTCTTTCTTCACCAAAATTTAGATACCATGTTGATTTTTCAAGTACAATGTAAACTAGTACTTATTTCTGAACATTGATAAATACTTCTAATGATTATAAGTCTTATTTTAGCATTTGAAACTTCTACGTCAATCAATTATATTCAAAAATTAAACCATTAACAAGATAAAGAAATATGAGATCATAATGCACAAGAAAAAGACAAAGTTTACCCTAGGAAAAGCCACTTATAGGGGTAAAACCCCAACAATCCTTCCTTTATAGAATCAATCCAACAAGAGAGACTTCAATGTCAAGATGATAGACAATTGACCAGCATGGATGAAAATCTCAGCCTCTCACCAAGAAACAAATTCATCCCTCCTCAATCTAACTACAAACACAAGAGTACATATAATTTGGTTCCATTTTCCATAGAATTGAATCACAGGAGATGTGACCCTTTTGCATAGAGATAAACAACATATGTTCAACATTTTTCCATAGAGATAAGTCATAGATGTTTGACCCTTTTCCACAAGGATATATCCACAGATCTTTGGCCCTTTACTACAAATATATATCCACAAGTGTTTGGCCCTTTTGACAAAGATATATCACAGAGATTTGGCCCCTCTTCCACAGAGATGAATCACATATATTCGACCTTATTGCATAGAAATAAATCAGAGAATTCAAATTCTTCAAAAATATTAAACATTTCCTTTAGATTCTTCTTTAATATCCTTTGAATGGGTGTCATAAGGGATTGAGCCGACTTGGTTTCTTGTCGAGGGAAAAATACAAATTCAAAAATTCAACGTTCCTCTTTTGCAAAGGCCGTGAAAAAAATGCCTTTCATTTTTTCTTTGACAAATAATAATATAATCTATTTTGATCATGAATAACATACCTATAATAAATACATAATGATGAAAATATACAGTATTATGAAGGTCAGTTGTTGTTACAAAATTCAACACCTTGGTGTTGACTTTAAGACTTGTGGATGTGGATCTAGGATTTAAAATGCATGATTATGATTATGTGGTTCAATATTTGTGCTCTCTTGTTGTGATAAAATACTCCCGATACGTGATTGAATATCAACACTATGTTTCTCCTTATGCTCATAATTTCCTTGGATCTCCATACCCCTTTTAGGGGGATTCTTTAATAGAATGTTTTGTAATTCTTTTATTTCTTACCTAATGGATTTTTGTTTGTCTTCCTTGTGTTCATTCATCTTCTTTTCCATTTCATCCATCATTTCTCTTTTAAAGTTGTCTTGAAAACCTGATATATCCATATTTTTCAACATATTAGCATCTATGTCATTAACTTTCTTCTCTAATTGAGAGAGCCTAAATTATTAGTCTTCATGTTCTTCATGAGTCATAGATGATACTTCAAGAGGTTTAATTGGTATAGTAAATTTCTCTTGAGGAATAATGATAGTACTCTTTTTTATCGCAAATTTTAGTCACCAAAAAATTAGATCCTCTAATCAAAATTTATCAAGTCGTGTACCATTAAAACCATAATTTAGAGAATATCTAAATGGCTAACCTTTTTCATTATATATCTCTGAGATTTTAGCCCTTCTAAATATGAAATTTTGGCCTATAATATTATGATGTCTTCTTTGAAATTCCATTTGTATGACCAGAAATTTGATGTGTCAAGTGAAATTTATGGTAACTTTCCCAAAACTTGTTGATTTTTGGCCTCTTCCCATCAACAAACTTATATGGTGTGCCACTTGCCCAATTCTTCAAATCTTATTCTAAAATTTTCATCTAAGGTGCTTCAACATTTCACCTCAAATATATGAAAATTTCATAGATTGAAGTGTCCCAGATAAAAACAAATTATAGTGAAAATTTCATGATCACTCGTTTGAAACTAATTTCAAGGCCATTCACAAACCCTAATTTGCATGTGGTATCTCTCAAAAATTATAATGAACCAAAATCTAAAAATGTACCCGATGTATATTATGATTTTTTCAAAATATGCTCAAAGTTTCACAATATAAGACACCCTAGAAAAAAAATTATATTGAAAATTTTGAGATGACTCGTTTGAAATAGATTTTAATACCAATCACAAACCCCATTTTCCATAGAGTACATCTCCAAAAGTATAGTGAACCAAAATCCAAAATTCTCTACTCAATATTCTCAGATTTTCACCATATAATTCTCTCTAAAATAAAGTTATAGAAAAAATGTTAAAATGACCTGTTTGAAGTATCAAAACCCTAGGTTTGTATACTTTGATACCGAATGTTATGAACCTTGCACCTTAGAAATGATAAGAAACCAATAATTGCATCCCACTTCAAAGAGGAAACCTCCTTTTACAATGAATACAATGTATAAGATGATATTTGATGATCCTAAGACTAGGTCTCTTTATTATATGTTGGCTCTCCAAGTCATCCTTTTCACTCTCTTTTCTTTCACTTTTCTTCAACTTTTACCATGTTTCAAAGCTCCATAACCTTACATTAAGACCATTTTCATGATTATATATGAGTTAGACTTATTATTTTTCAAAGCATTTATTTTAACATTTTGAGTGAATTTATGATTAAATATTAAAAAAATAACATTTATTCACTTATATCTAAAACTTGGGTGAGTTTTATGATGTGTGTAGGCATATTTGAAGATTCCAGCAAAGTCATGTTTGGCCACTAAGCCTCAAATTCGAATTTCCTCTTCGAACTCTTGAAAAATTGAGAAATATTTGAGATCAATATTCAAGCACATTTCATGTAGAAAATTCATGGAAGTTTTGATAAGTATCTCCTATCAAAGCTATTAGATAATTGTGAGAGGATTTGTAGTTATCTAATGATCTCCTAATTTTTTCAAATTGGTTGTAATTACTTGAGAGAAAAGTGGATTTAAATTTACTAGTTGTTTATCCTCTTCTCAAAGCAACTTATGTATAAATAGGAGTGTTTTCTCCATGAGAGGGATGGAAGAGAGAAGAAATTTAGAATTTGTAATTAGAATATTTGAAGAAATTTCTTTGTAGCTAGCCTTCAATATTTTGGAGACTTCTCTAACCCTATTTCATTTAATATATGATGTTATTCTAATTTTCAACTTCTATTTTGTTTGTTGAGCGTTGGAGGGTCCCATTTGCCAAGCATGTTCACTCTTCTTATTTTTTGTTTATAGCAGTATATTTCAATCGCTTTCATAGACTAGATTTCAGTTGTTTTCATAGATTAAAATCAAATGATTTCATAGACTAAGTTTCCATAATTTCATATATTAAGTTTACATGCTTTCATAGATTAAGATTCCATGCTTTCATAGACTAAGTTTTCATGCTTTCATAGATAAGATTTACTTGCTTTCATAGATTAAATTTCCAATACTTTCCTAGATTAAATTCACAATGCTTTCCTAGATTAATTTTCCAATGCTTTCTTGGATTAAATTTCCATTGCTTTCACAGATTAAGATTTCTATTGCTTTCTTAGTTTAGATTTTCATTGCTTTCCTAGATTAAAATTTCCTTTCATGTCAATTTACTTCATTTCGTAGAATATAATTTTTTTTCACGTCAATTTACATTTGATAGAATTAGAAATTGAATCATTGCATATATTTTGTTGTGCACTTTTTAAGTTTACGGACTTGAATTGACAATTTAATGTAACAAAATTTAAACCACAATTAAATTGACCAACTTTATTTGTGTCGTTGTCAAGGAAGTGTACGTAGGATTTAGCTTCTAATCTAGGTTTCCTTTAAATTACACAACTTGGTGGAGGGGAAATGGTAAGATGAGAGGTAAAAACTTGCACATCACATAGTAAGGTTTCTCCAAATCCTTGATTGTTCATATATTGCAAAGTGCGGTATGTTTTTTTAATTCTACAATTAGTTTAAAATTCAAGTTTTTTATTTTTCCTTTCTTGCAAGTGTGGTGTGTTTTTCAACTATGCAGTTAGTTTAAGATTCTAGTTTCAAATCATTCTTCCTTTGGTGGTATAAGAGTTTCGATACTAATCCATTTGTCGGTAGGAGATCTAGAACAACAAAGAAACTAATATGATGGGGAGAAAGGACTACATTGAAGATTGGTTCCAAACAGTGACTAGGCTACAACATTATTCTATTCTTCAACAAATCCTGGCACCAAATTCATATGTACAGACGGTCTCTCATATCTTGGTAGACAATAAGGTATATTTTTCAAAGTTGGATATGAGCACACTAGATATCTTGATCTGTAAATGGCTTCACTAGAAATACTTCTACACTTGACAAAATATTTTATCTTTCAAAATAGAGTAGGATCATAAAGAAATAAAACGAAGCTTGGTGATGTTTTTGAGTATTTGTTTTAAAGTTTTATTTCATTTATTTTCTTGAAAAAAATAATTTTGTGGTGCAGTAAGAACCTCGCCATTCACTAACCATTGGTAGGAAGATCTACAAGAGGAAGGGAAAATAAATTTAGAATTTTTAATCAAAATACTTAAAGAGATATCTGTGTAGTTAGACTTCAACCTTTTGGAGCTTCATCCAACACTATTTCACTTAATATATGATGTTATTCTAATTTTCAACTTTTAACGTGCTTGTTGAGTATTGGAGGGGCTCCTTTACCAAGCATGTCCACTCTTTACTTTCTTTGTTTATATATGTATATTTCAATCAATTTCATAAACTAGATTTTCATGCTTTCATAAACTAAGTTTTAAATGTTTTCACAAATTAAGGTTTCATGCTTTCACAGATTGAGTTCCCATGATTTCATAGATTAGATTTACATTTTTTCATAGATTAAGTTTATATTCTTTCTTAGATTATATTTACATGCTTACATAGATTAATTTTCAATGTTTTCCTAGATTAAATTTGCAATGCTTTCACAGATTAATTTTCCAATGCTTTCCTAGATTAATATTTCTATTTCTTTCCTAGTTTATATTTCAATTGTTTTCCTAGATTAAAATTCTCTTTCATGTCAATTTAAATTTGGTAGAATTAAACCTAAATCCTTGTATATTTTTTGTCATGCACTTCGTAAGTTTACGTACCTAGATTGACAATTTAATATGACGGAATTTAAAGTACAATTAAATTGTATATAATTTAAAGTACAATTTTATATATATATATATATGAGACAAAGGGTAAAAATATAATAAAATGGGACCATGAAAGGTTCTAACCCACATAACAATATAACTATACAAATGTAATCAGTCAATATCTATGGCTTAATAAGAGGTTTTAGAGTTAACATGGAGTTTATATAGGGCTTCATAAATGCATATAAAATGCAAATTTTACTTATCATATTCATTCCAAACAATTCCTAAGTTCTAACCCTAGGACATTAACATCTAAATCAATAAATGTTAAAAATATATGATTTTAGTGTACTAGGAACCTTAATTTACTATAAAATCATATAAAAAATGATTTTAAGAGTATAATTGATTGTCACAAGAGAGAGAGGACTAGCACCTTTTCAATATAGGGTAGATGGAGTCTATAAAAGAACAAACTTAGGGAATTTTGGTGTAGATACAAAACTCAAAAACATTAGGGTAAACTAATATAATCATTATATGGTTTTGAATCAGGGCTCTTAATTTCCAAATATGGATTCAGGGAAGGAGCTAACATGTTATTTCCTTAAAGAATTGGAAGAAGAGTTTGTTTAAAAAGGATAATGAAACAAATACTATGCTAATAGGTTTAATATATGATTACATTCATCCGATAAAACACTAACCAATATAAAATAAGTTAACTTATTAGGTTTATCATGCATTCATCAAAGCTTCGCCATAACCATCCATGAAAAGAGATCGAATCCATATCAATAAAGTCCCCAAGAAAGTTGCTCAATTAGTGTTCCATAGAAAAATATTGAAAAGAGTAATCATCCGAGAGATAAATGTCTCGATAAATGTCTCTCAAGTTGTGCAATCATCTAAATGAACCAAATGCTTCCATTTATAGACTAGGGAAACCAAGCACTTTAGTTTAAATTAAGCTAAAAGACCCTAATACATAGAAATCCAAGATACAAGGTGGATAGTTCATCAATCCAATTTTCAAAATAACTTCAAATAAAAGAGATATGATGATAAAACATGAAAATATCCCTCCAAAAGGCCACATCTATGAGTGTAAAGGCCTCAAAAGGGTGATATTATTCTCAGAAGGCATGTATGACTCTTCATCAAAAGGTGCAATGAATAGTCCAAGTGACATATTTCATCATTAAAGGTCACATGGCATCATCAAAAGGTGTCTCTCAAGTACAACATCACCATTCTCAAGCCCCACATCATGCAATAGTGTACCACGTTATCATGTAGGAGCATCCTATAAGCTCCAATGGGAAACATCTAAGATGTTGGGGATGTAGAAGTGTCTCTAGATACATGCCAAGTCATCATCAAGTGCAACACTCATCATCAAATGTGCATCATCCATCATGTTACTTCCTCAAAGACTTGGAAGACTAGTTTGTTTAAAAGGGATAAGGAAACAAATACTATGCTAATAAGTTTAATACATGATTTCATTCATCCAATAAAACACTAACCAAGATAAAATAATTTAACTTACTAGGCTTATCATGCATTCATCAAAGCTTTGCCATAACCATCCATGAAAAGAGATCAAATCAATATCAACAAAATCCCCAAGAAAATTGCTCGATTAATGCTCCATAGAAAAATAGTGAAAAGAGTAATCATCCAAGAGAAAAATGTCTCTCAAGTTGTGAAATCATATAAATGAACCAAATGCTTCCATTTATAGACTAGGGAAACCAAGCACTTTACTTCAAATTAAGCTAAAATCCCCTAAGACGTA
Organism: Pinus albicaulis; assembly: GCA_034641835.2. NCBI lineage: Eukaryota > Viridiplantae > Streptophyta > Pinopsida > Pinales > Pinaceae > Pinus > Pinus albicaulis. Next base: position 1,347,065,399 of record CM076572.1, on the reverse strand, counting down.
GAAATCCAAGATATAAGGTGGATAGGTCTTCAATCCAATTTCCAAAACAACCTCAAATAAAAGAGATACGATGATAAAACATAAAAAAATCCCTCCAAAAGGCCACATCTATGAGTGGAAAGGCCTCAAAAGGGTGATATTATTCTCAAAAGGCATGTATGTCTCTCCATCAAAAGGTGCAAACATATTTCATCATTAAAGGTCACATCGCATCATCAAAAAGGTGCCTGTCAAGCACAACATCACCATTCTCAAGCCCCACATCATACAATAGGGTACCATGTTATCGTGTAGGAGCACCCTATAAGCTCCAATGGGCAACATCCAAGATTTTGGGGATGTAGAAGTGTCTATAGATGCATGCCAAGTCATCATCAAGTGCAACACTCATCATCAAATGTGCATCATCCATCTTGAAGTGGAATTTCCTTTAAAGGGTGTGCAATTAACATCTATGAAGTGTAGGAGAAGTATCATCAATTTCCTCTAAAGGAACATGATCTTTTCTATTTCATCATCAAATTCAAGCTCAAAGAATCAAGATCGATCAACTAGCATAGATACAAGAGTCATTTAAGCATAAAAAGTAGACCATATTCAAGGCTAAAGTCATGTAAGTATTATATCACACAAAGTATCTTCTTCAAACTTCACATTAGCTTAAGACCTTATAAAATTTTCCAATTTAGGCATGATGCGATCATCAAATTCCCATCATTAGGTGCTCTTATCCCTAAGGGCATGAATAATTCTAGGCCATCCCTTCGATCAATAGGAGTGAGTGATAAGCGATATGGTCTAGGGTATACTTCATGAGTAACTTTGTGAAGGGGAACACTTGCATTACTTGAGTTACCCTTTCCTCAACAATGTTTTTTCCATGTTTTCTTTGATTGGCTTGTTTAGCAAGCTTTCATGGATTTCATTTAAATCCCCATTTAAGACGAATATTTCATTTCTCATAGGGGCCTAAATGTTTGCTTTTAAGTCCCTTTTACTTTGATAAGTGTGATATGCATGGAACTAGAGTGATGGCATTACATGAGGGGTAGAGCTCAAGTTACTCTTTGACTTTTTTATTTGATATTCATCTAGTGCCACTTTTTTGCATGTTACTAATTGGTTAATGCTTTTAATTTCTTTCTCTTCACAGCTCCATCAACCTCTGGCATTTCTAAAACCTTCTTCTCATACAATGAGGCAAACAAGGAACCAAAATGAGTGATTTACAACAGGAAAAAGACAAGATAATGGATAAGTAACAGATGAAAAGTGGACACACTACCTATATCATGGCCTCCATATTCATGCCCCTCCCAGACAATGAAATAAAATTCCCAAGAAGCTCGCAATTTACTAGAAGGAAGAAATGACCACCAAGGTGAATAAATACAAGTATAACTTCCAAGCATCATGATCCTTACTTAAATGCTCTAAACTATTGAAGAATCAAGCAGGGTGGTTAGTTAAACAATTCTCATTATCCTTAATAATTTCTTGTGAACTTTGTTTTGCTTCTTATTTTTCTTTATTAGATTATCTTTATCGAACAAATATCAACAACATAAACCATGAAGATCATAAAATACAGAGGACACAAAATATAGGCTCCAAGCCACGGCAAACCCCTTCCAAAAGGGAAAACCCAGAGAGAATCTCTTATCTTCTTATAGGATCAATTCAAACGATAAATTCAAGACCCTAAGACCAAATTCAAGACCTCCTCCAAGCACCAAGTCATCCCTCCAAGAATTACTTCCAAGCAAATCAAAGTTTGACCAAGTCAACAAAGGTCAAACCACTTCAAATTTACTCCACTCCAGAATTTTGGCCTCCTACTTCAGATCTGCAACTTCAGCCCCCAGAAACAATAGAAACCCTAGCCTTCTTGCATGTGTCAGCCTTCCAAGAGATCCTTCCTCAAACAATTCAAGGTCAACGAAATTCAAACTTAGTCAAATCAAAGTTTTGACCCTTTTGCAACTTGGTCCTGCAACTTGGACCTGCAATTTTCAGCATCCTCCAATTCTGACAAAAACCCTGGCCTTCATATGAGTGAGAAAATAAGGCTCAAATATTATATTTTTTCTTCTTGATTAGACTTCCTCTTGCCTCCTTGTACTTCGCTCTTATTCTTCTTCATTTATTTCTTAATATCGAACTACAGAAGTGTGTGTTAATGAAGTCGAAGTCCTTCTTATATATAGCCTTCCCATGAGGTCAAATTAGCCTCTCCTAGGTCGACTTAGTCTTGGAGGTCAATTTGACTTTCTAGACTCCAAATCAATATATTTTACATGTTTCAACTTGCCCAATAAGGTCTTATAAAAATGACAGACTCTCTTTGACTCAAAAAAAAAATTTATTTTGACTTGACAAGCCTTAAAAGCATGAAATGCATGCTTGACCTAGTTGACCAATAAATTGGGGCATGAAACCCATGCTTAAACATAATATTTTTCTTCTTTCTTTTTCTTGTAACATAAGATATACATATTGACATGAGTACAATGAAAATTGTGAAGACCGAAACTAGTTACATTTTCCAACATAAACATTACATGCAAGCACTTTGTATAAAAAAATGGCTAATGTACCTCATGGTTTCTAACCTAGCTCAATTGGATTAGCATGTTAATCAAATGGATGAGCTTATCAATGTGTGGGTGAGAGGGATCTAAGAAACTGTTATCCAAGAACCATGTGAGGTTGTTGGCTAGAAATCTGCATTGAGGGAGAAAAAAAAATCTCCTATAGTTACCATTTTATATACATGTATAGCATGGCCTAAGGTAAGCACTTCATGGATGGTATGAAATTTTAATTGAGCATCTTTTGAAGATTAATTTCAAATATTTTAATCTTAATTATGTAACTTTGTTTGCTAAGAAAGTTAACAAAATTGTTATATATCTTTTAGCGTGTGTATAAAATCTATTAAAAACATTGAAGAATGAAGAATGTATTGCATCCATAAACAAATAAAAATAAAAAATTGAGGGTTTTGATATGACAAACATAGGACACCCTCACTCCTATTTGGGTATTGAAGTAACTCGAAATCAAAGGTGTATTTTCATTTCCTAAAAGAAGTACAATGGATAATTGTTGAATGTATTTGACATCATTGATCATAATCCTCTCTTCACTCCAATGGAGCAAAATTTGGCGCTAATATCAAAAGAAGGCAATAAATTTGGAGATACAACCAAATATATAGCATGTGGGGAGTCTTTATATATCTTTACCACTACTATAGATATTTCATTTGTGGTTAGGATGTTTTCTAAATTTATGCAAAACCTTGTGAAAAACATTGATGCGCTACAAAGGGAGATTTGAGGTTCTCGAAGAGAGTTCATGACTTTTAGCTCGAATAATCAAATGTGGAGGACTTAAAAATAGTTGGATATACAAATTAAGACTGTGGAGATTAGAAGAATGAAATGCATATTTCAATATACCTCATGAGTTTGGATCAGTACTATCTCTCGAAGATTATGAAAACAAGTTTTATCTCTTGAATATCATGCAAACAATTTGTTTCATCATATTCCACTCCAACGGAAACAAAGGGGATTGTGTACCTCAAAAATATACTAGAGGATTTGCAAGAGAAACAAGAAAATGTTACTTTACTTTTGATTAACATCACTTATGCAATCAAGTTGGCCAAGAATCCTAAAGTCCATGATCAAACAAAGCACATCATCACAAAGTTTCATCTAATTCAACATCATGTAGAAGAAAAAAATATTCATTTGATACATTTATCCACAAGTGCACAAATTATTGACATCTTCACCAAAGCACTTGGAAGATTAAAGTTTGAAAATTTCAAAGAAATACTTGGACTCACAAACATAACTTCAAATTGAGGGGGGGGATGTTAGATTCATTGAGATTATGGTGTCTTGTAAATACTATTATTATGAAATATGAAGAGTTGGATGAATAGGAATAGTCATCAAATTTGTGAGAAAATAGAACCTGTTGTTTCTTAAGAGAAAACTCCTTGGCTGCGGAAAGGAATCAGTGCTTAAGACATTTTTAAAAATGTGTCACAAAAGTAATTATATCAGGTGATCTTCATTCAATCCCTTTGGAAACTAATTCTTTAAACCCCTTAACAATCTGGTATAATGAAATACTCTACAATGCCATTAACTGTTGATATCTAAATGGAAAAGAAGAAACTCAAAATGATATGCTGTAACAGAGAATCTATCACTTTAAATTTCAGAATGAATTTATGGAGAGAGAGGAAACTCAAAATAATATGTTGTAAAAACAAAATCTATTGCTTTTAAGTTCCAGAGAGAATGTATGAAGGGGGAGGAGTTGGAGTGGAGGAGCGTAAATTAAGGTTATTTAACTCTTACTCACTGATGTAATTAAGAGACCGGCAGCTACTTTACTTCACTTCATTCCAGGAAGAAGGAACACAAAATGACACAGGAAAAATGAATCACCATCAACATTTGCAGGAAACTTGATGCTTCTTTCATTAATTCCTCATAAAAGTAAGTACCAAAGCTTTAGTCTTCCAGAGGTCCAAAACTCAAAACCTTTATTTTGTCTTTCTATCTTGCTTAAATACATCAAAAACAGTTCGTAACTGCTAAAACTTCTTAAAACTACTTCGACTACCTAAATTTTTAAAACTACTTATTACATTGCAATTGAGGACATCGCTCTAGCTTCGATCTTAACAGAGAAAGAAAACAAATTAAAACTTGGAATATTATTATGTTTGTTGAATCTCACTTGTTGTTGATGTGTCTCCCTGAATTGCGGATGTGTCTCCCTGGCAGATCAGACATCCTTTTCCTGCATTTCTTCCAGAGTTCAATATTTGTCTTTTCTTCTTGTTGTCATGTCTTTTCTGCTTCTAGTGCAGTATTCGAACAGTTCTACAATAACGCATCCTTGCCTGACTTGACCTAGCTGTTACATTTCAACCAAGTTTATCATTTTCCCTTCTGCCCAACTCTACCTCTTCTGCTCGTGCCTATTGCATTCCGTCTTCTCTTCTTCATTGCTTTGCGCCGGGTCACTTACCTGAGTCCACTGCCCGCGTCCGCGTTTCTTCATAAAACCAATGCAACTGCACATAATCTTGGACTTTCAATAAATTCAAATTAACCTTTGAATGGTATCACGCCCGCTTTTCCATCACATTTCGGCGTTTATAACATACTCCTTAAAGCCATTCCTCTTGATCTTGTGATGTGCGAAGTGCGATGAGCGGAGGGTGACGTGGCAGAACGGAGGTGGGGCCGCCCGCAAATCGCAAATCAAGAGTTTTGTTATGAAAAGCATGAGGTAAATGTTAAAACTTGTGAAGTGCGATGTGTGATGTGTGATGGAACCTATGGCCGACGCGTGGCTTCTCTTCACAACCTTCGATCAGTTAACTCTCTTGCATCTTTATTTGAGATATCCATTCTCGACCACTTATCTCTAACTTAGATCTCGCAATCTAATCTTGTCTGTCCATCTGACTTGCATTTCTGTGCTATGATCTCTGTCGTCCATCTCTCTGCGTCAATTCTGTGCTTTGATCCTGACCATCTATTTTTCCCTTTACACTTCCTCCAAAACTCCTAAGTTTTAAGGAAAATATGCCAGTTCTCTGCCTTTGGGAAATATATACGATTTATTCAATAACGAACATTGTTTCGTTCAACAAGCTCGCATACGTTCCTTTGATGAATAAATGATCTTAAGTACTATTTTTTTTCTCCACGGTGTAACCCTCCTGAGGTTATTCGGTATTCTGTAGCGCTAATTCCTCCTAAGCTTGTGAATAAGCCCGACTCAACCCTGACATGTGTGCAATGTTTTGAACACATCAATTTCCCTAACTCGGCCCGCCTTCACATCTCCGCACATAATGTTAGTACACCAACATGTAAATCAAAGTTCCTCTTCGACATACAAATTTTTACATTTTCTAACAGATATGATTTTTTGGTGTTTTGAAAAATATTTCAAAAGTAAATGTAAATGAACCACAACATAACCAAAGATTATCTCTAATTATATTTATGTGTCTCTTTAATAAAAATAATAATAATTTATGCATGGAGTAATTCAACCTAGCCTATCAGGAGCTCTAGTTGAGTATTTCACAAGGCGCAATACTTTTGAAGGTTTAGACAATGAGATACATATTCTGGACTACGGGGAAAAACTCCACCTTTAAACATGTTTGAGTTGAAATCTTAAGATAGAAACCATCCCAAGAAATCCTAATTACCGAAGAAAAACAAAAAAATCCAAATGTGACGATTGAGAGTATGTAATTCACTTTACTAGTTTTGGTCCCACTTTACCACACTCTTGAGCACCACCCAATGCATTGGGTGCTAAGTTGACTATTCCAAATCATGAGGAAATTGGTCAATTATGACCAATATTCACCAATATGAGTCATGAATGCTATCGGTTATGAATTAATGACTTACTCTATACATATAATCCCAAAAATTATATTCATACCACCAGCCTAGATCCATCTAACTCCGAATCTATCTTGTGCCGAGAGGGATCAAATCCATTGAGGTGCAAACCTCTTTGGAGTGTGGAATTTGAGGAAAGGTTTGTACCTCTAGGGATTTGGTCCCTCTCAGTGCATGATAGATCCGGAGTTAGATGGATCTAGGTTGGTTCCATTTGAGGAAAACAATGACACATTTTTAAATTATCATTATTATGTATATGTTTGAGATAAACTTCATACTTTGAAATTTACATTATGTTTTATTTGTTTGTCATGATTATATCATTCTCTTCTTTAAAAAAAAATTGTTGCTTGCCTTGAATGGTTTGTACATCTGCACTTGGATGCTTTGAGTGGTTTGTGTGTTTATGTGCTTGGATTTGGATGGTAATGTTTGTGAATATTACAATTGTTGTGTTATATTTCTATATGTGTGTGTAATTGTTTGCTACTAATTTTGAGTGGTTTGTGTGTTTGTGTTTGGATTTGGATGGTAATGTTTGTGAATGTTACAATTGTGTTATATTTCTATATGTGTATGTAATTGTTTGTTAGTAATCATTTGGTGATGAAGAAGGGAGACAATCTTGTCAATAGTTTGCAAGAGAATTAATAATTCTTAATAGTGTCCCTATAGGTATTACTAAATATATTTTGAAGAGTAGTTTTACTAATTTACTGGATCAAGTTTACTCTTGAAATCATTTGTTTCATTGCTAATGTTTGAAATAATTTATTTCCTTCAAAATATTTCGATTTTTTTTTATCTATAGTTTGTTTTGCATAAGTTGAAAAATAATATAATTTTGATATTTTTAATGAGTGGTCAGATTTACAAAATATTTACATTATTTTTTAGTTTTTCCATCTAATGTAATTTTAATATTTTTAATGAGTGGTCAGATTTACAAAATATTTACATTATTTGTTAGTTTTTCCATCTTTCCATATCGATTATATGAAAATGATAGTTTAGATTGTAAATCATTCAATTCTTTAACTCAAACTATTGTAGTAAACATCATAACTTGTCTCTCTTGCTTTCTAATATTAATAAGTTGAATTATTATAACACAAAAATCAATGCAAATTGTCAATCAATTTTTTTTCGTACATTGAAATCAATGCACATTGTTAATCCAATCACTTTAAGTTAATGTACCATCATACATTGAGTTACATCAAATCAGATATCACCATCTACACGGAAATTAATGCATCTAATGCACTCAATTAAATAAGATTAGAAAACACCTATATTAAAATCAATGAATCTAATGCAAGCAATCAAATAAGATTAAAAATCAACATCTACACTAAAATCAATGCATCTAATGTGAGCAATCACATAAGATTAGAAATCAGCATCTACAGTGAAATCAATGCATCGAGTGCAAGCAATCAAATACGGTTAGAAATCAGCATCTACACTAAAATCAAAACATCTAGTGCAAGCAATCAAATAGCATTAGAAATCACCATCTACACTAAAATCAATGCATCTACTGCAAGCAATCAAATAGGATTAGAAATCACAATCTACATTGAAATCAATGCATCTAGTGCAAGCAATCAAATAGAATTAGAAATCACAATCTACATTGAAATCAATGGATCTAGTGCAAGCAATCAAATAGAATTAGAAATCACCATCTACATTGAAATCAATGCATATAGTGGAAGCAATCAAATAGAATTAGAAATCAACATCTACACTGAAATCAATGTATTTAATGCAAGCAATCAAATAGAATTAGAAAAACTTCAAAACTGAAATCAATGGATCTAGTGCAAGCAATCAAATAAGATTAAAAATATGTCTACATTGAAATCAATGCATCTAGTGCAAGCAATCAAATATCATTAGAAATCAACATCTACACTGAAATTAATGCATCTAGTGCAAGCAATCAAATATCATTAGAAATCAACATCTACACTGAAATTAATGCATCTAGTGCAAGCAATCAAATAGAATTAGAAATCACCATCTACCACGAATTCAATGCATTTAGGGAAAGAAATATTCTCCCATCTCTCCCCCCTCCATCTATATCTATATCTCCCTCTTTCTCTCGTTTGTCTCTCTATCTCACCCCCAAACACACACTCTCTCTTTATCTCTTTTCCTTTTCACTCCCTGTCACTCTCTCTTGCTCCACTTTTCTCTTTGTATGTATTTTTTTTCCCTCCCTCTCTCCCATTCCAAATCCATCTCTTTGTCCTCCCTCTCTCCTCCTCTCTCTCAAGTCGTCTCTCTCCCTTTCTCTCCTAGCTCTCTCTCTCTCTTTGCCCTCCAACCTTGTCACAATATCCCTCCCTCTCTCCTCATCTCTCCCCCCCTCCATCTTTGTGTCTCCCTCTCTCTCTCTCTCTCACCCTTCTCTCCCTATCTCACTCCTCTCCTCTATCTTTTCATTCCTCCTCTCCTGTGTCCTTCAATTTATCTCCTTCAATGCAAGAAATCAAATAGGATTAGAAATCACCATATACATTGAAATCAATGCATCTAGTGCAAGAATTATTCTTCCATTTCTCCCCCCTCCATCTATATCTCTCTCCATCTCTCCTTTGTATCTCTATTTCACCGCCCGCCCCCCCCCCGCCCCTCAAAAAAAACACATCTTTCTCCCTCCATATCTATATACCTCTCCCTCCCTTCACCTTCCATCTATATATCTATCTCTCTTTGTCTCTCTTTCGTATCTTTATATCACCGCCCGTCCCCCCCCGCCCCTCAAAAAAAACACATCTTTCTCCCTCCATATCTATATACCTCTCCCTCCCTTCACCTTCCATCTATATATCTATCTCTCTTTGTCTCTCTTTTGTATCTTTATATCACCCCCAAAACATACACACTCTTTCTCCATATTTATCTATCTCTCACTGCCTCTTCCTCTCCCTCTCTCTCTTTATTCCCCTTCTCTCCCTCTCACCGCCTTCTATCTTTCTTCCTTCTTGCTCTCCTCTCCCTCTCTCTCCATCCCCCTTATCACTCCCTCTCTCTCTCCACCTTTCTCTCTGTGTATTTATTATTACTTCCCTCTTTCTCTCCCTTCCTCTCTCTCTCTCACATCTAAGCTCTCTTCATTCCTCTCTCTCCCTTTCTATCCTTCCTCCCACGGTCTATCCCCCTTATCTCTTTGTCTGTCTCTCTCTATCTCTCTCCTCCCTCCAACTCTATCACTATCTCTCCCCCTCTTCTCTTATCTATCCTTCTTTATCTCTCTATATCACCCCAAACATATACACTATCTCTCCATCTCTCCCTTGTTACTCCCTCTCTCTCTCCACCTTTCTCTCTCTATGTGATTTTTCTTCCCTCCATCTTTCCTTCCAACTCCATTAATCTATCCCTCCCTCTCCTCCCGTCTCTCAAGTCCTCCCTCATCCTCTCTTTCTCCCTTTCTCTCCCTTCCTCTCACTCCCTCTATCTCTCCACCTCTATCACTATGTCTTTGTTCTTCCATCCCATATATATCTAGAATTATTATATATCATGATATATTAATAAATATTATAATATAACAAATTTAATATTGTATTAATCCTAAGTTATTAAATTTATAATATTAATATTATAATATATTAAAATTAATATTAGATTTAATCAAACATTATAACTTTGACGTTGAAATATTTTTGTTTTAGAGATTTTAATATATCCATAAGATATGGTTTTCCTTAAAGATTCATTTTAAAAATATTTAGTTGAAATAAATATTAAAAGATTTTGGGACAAGAATTTTTATTCTGTATTGAAATAACCTTTTTACTTTATTTTACAAAATAATGGTATTGCAATACAATTATCAACTTTAATGACGAAAAATTACACATCATACTGGTCTGTAAAAATGCTCCTCTCAGCACAATAACTTAAATCTATACATATAATCCCAAAATTATTTTATACATATAACCTCAAAATTTATATCTCATTCCATATTTTATTTATATCTCATACCATCTTTTTAGTTTTATCATATAAGCATAAAAATCTCTATTTACTGCCTTGGACCCTTTCAAGTAATGGACAGCCATTACTATAAAATGGCATTGTAACCTTTCAAGTGGACAGTCATTACTATGAATGGCATTGTAATGTTTATAAAATCTCAATTATTTGAGATTTACTTGACAAATGGCATTGTAACCTTTCAAGTGGACAGTCGTTACTATGAATGGCATTGTAATGTTTATAAAATCTCAATTATTTGAGATTTACTTGACAAATGCGTAATTTGTGTTGAAATTGAGATTTACTTAGACAAATGCCTAATTATAATTTTGTATTTTTTTTTTTTAATCTCGATGAGATTGTACTTTGAAATGTTCTGAAAATCCCCATATCCATAACCAGATACACACCCATGCCAGATCACTAATATATATCCTAGTAACCTGGACTATGATTTTCTTAAGTAATGAACTGCAGAATGAAATCCCCATATCAAAAAAAGATAGCAATCAAACACTTTCATCTGAAATAAAACTACTGCATAGTGCAACTTAAATAACAAATCCTCCGACAATTTCAAACTACTTTCACACATCGGTTAATTCCATATAACTTATTAACTAGCATAGAAATTGAGAGGTCTATTACTGCAGGAAAATTAACAACGTTTTTAATTTCATTTTGTTCCTCTGACTCGTCATTGAGGAGTACTACTGAAGTATCTTACAGGCATGCAAAAGAGTGTCGTCTCACTAAAAAAACATATGGCAGCAGTCTTGCTACTGGAGAATCTATGATTCTACATTCCGTTTTTCCTATTAGAAATTACTTTATAATATTAAAATTTGAATTGGATATATATCTAGAACAAAGGACATTTACAACCAAGATTTTCATGGTACTACTACTTGTTATTAACTTATTAGTGACCTATTTTGGCAAATAACAAGGCATGGATTCTTTATTATACAAAGACAAACAGTAAGGAAATAGATGCATGGATTCTTCAATATACAAAGACACAAACACTACAGAATGAAGTGCATGGAGGAGATTTGCTTTCTTTATTCACCGAGGCAAGGAGGGAAAACCCCTCTGACTGTGCCCTGGCTTAGTAGATATAACTCCTCAGAAGACGCAGCTTAGCATAAACTAGTGATTCTGCGTCTTACATTAAACGGAGGGCATCCTTAGAGCAAAGTTCTTAAAAAAAAACAAAGGTCATTTCACATCTTCCATCTTGCTCGTGGATCATCCTTTTGACTCAATCGATCTTTGGTATCTTCCAATGTCTTCATACCTTTTCTTCAGCCTTTGGGCTGAAAGCACAAATTTTTATGTTGTTCACACACCAATTTTGATTGTGGCTCAATCCAAAGTCGTGAACCAAAAAGTTCGATATTCGGGTCAATATTGTTGCTAATCTGTGGCACCGTGTTATTCGAAAGTTGCCATTGATTACCATTCAGAAACACAACGGTAAAAGAAACTTCATAAAAATAACTATTGGTAGAAGGGAAGTATAATATTTATCTACAGATAGTCGGACAGACAGACATGGTCTAGAGAGACAGTGGTTTATATATGCACATCTGAAGGTCCATATTCATACTCTCCAAACTTGTTGAGCAACTGTTGTCAAAACAAGCCGATTAACATTAGGATCTTGTGCCTGAGCATACTATTATCAACTTATCTGCACCAAGGGATGCCACGGGAAATTCAAATATAACTTTAATCTGAAAAAGGAGCTTTTACAGATAGAAATTATAAATATCTCTAACAAAACTTATTTATTAACATACAGAGAGAGAGAGGTTTTATCAACCCTCTTCAATGGCCACTCATATGGATTTGAATTTCACTGCACAAAAATAAAGTTAATAGATTGAAGGTGAAACAACCTTCCCTTGATGCCTCGATTTTCCATTATAAATACAAAATTGAAAGTTTGAATATAAAGAAGATATCCAGCAAACAAATGTTTGCTTTGGCTATTGTGAACACTAATTTCCTGTTCAATAACCGCCACTCCTCATGCCATAGCCACCTCCAGCACCACCAGTACCATAGGCAGCTGGAACACGATCTAAACCTGGACAATTTTTTGCCCAGTGACCAACTTGACCACATCTCTGACATGAAGCTCCAGCTGAATAAATGTTTGAACTCGCATTTTGTGGTCCTCCATAACTACCTGAGTTGCCAAAATATCCCCCACCACCAGCAATATTTTCACTAGTTTGATTTGCACCTGGCCCATTAGAGACGTAATTACTGCCCAAACCACTTCCACCATATCCTGCACTATATGATCCAGCATTCATTCCCAGATTTGGTGTTGATGCCGTCATATTACTAAACTCTCCAATGGAAAGTTTGCTAATCAGATCCAATAAAATCCTACTTTCAGATGAATAATCAAATCTTTCTGCTTTAACAACTGTGCACTTTACCCGCTGTTCATCACTGTATGTCTCCTCTTTCACTTTCAGTTTGAATAAATACTGATTGAAAATAACTTTTCGCATAATCTCTCCAAATGTGACATCATCTTGTTCTACATGCTTCACCGTGTAGAGCTGCTTTGCTGTGACACCCATAATTTCCTCTCCTGCTTCCTGGAAAGCAGTTACCCAAGTTAACCCAGTGTGGTCTTGCACTTGGGCTTGAAGCAGGTATCTATAATCACACTCAGGAACATTCCGATCACATCTTTCACAATACCAGGTTCCATCCCCGTGATTGCTAACTTTCTTGTTGCACTGCCTTTCTCCAATAAACAAAGGGCAAGCAGTATAGCAAAAGTTGTCTGTCTTTATAAAAGATATGGTCGCTTTTACTGAAATCCAGTCAGGCTTCTCAGATCTACCAAGTCCTTCATCCTTAATTTGAGAAACCATCTTACGCATTTCCACCCGTCCCCCAGATGTCAATTCTCTAGTAATAGACTGAGAAGCAGTGCTCTTTCCCTCTCTCTCAAACCAGTCTCTCAATCGATGAGCCTCTGGAAGGTCTGGGTTTATAACAAGTTGGGTTGTGGAGATTGTCCCCACAGATTTCCCACTAAAATCACTAATCCGTCCAGCTTTCACAGCCAGGATGGGGAAGGCTCCAGAATCACATAGCTCTTGAATCTGCTGACCTTCCTTATTGCAGAAGGCACCCCACATAGTTAGCTCCACACTGCAACCTGACATGTCCTTCAGTTGAAGAGACCTTTTCTGAGTCTCCATGCCATTCTTTCTCATTATTATACTCGATGGATTGATTAACATTACAACACCCATGACATCTGCCATAGAATTGTTCTCCATGTTCTCAACTTCACTTATTGGTATAAAATTGAAATGCTGCTTTGGTATTGAGTTGTCATCCTCCAAACATGGTTCTATTGTTGAAGTAGACTCCAAGAAAATTTCCCAGTCATTCTTTAGATGATTGAAATTTTTTTGTGCGGGTTTTAAACTTCCCTTCGAGATTATATAAACTTTCCCACTTTCTATCCGATCATAAAACTGATCAGCAACAGCATTAAAACATGTTACTCGTATTTCCGCACCATCAAAGTCTAGCAGATCAAAACTAAAGACTTTTCCATCTCCTTTTGCATTGTTATAGCGACGAAGTTCTCCTTTAGAAGTGACTCTAGCCTTTATTGTCCATCGGCCCTGATAAGGATTCAATGCTGCAATAGGAATAATTCTTGCAGGAGCCTCATTTCTAGCAATCGGTCCTCTGCTAGAATACATGGGAGGTGGTTGATAGGAAGGGGCAACAGTTGGACGACCATATGGATTGGAGACAGCATTCATTCCTCTATCAATTGCTCCACCTACTCCCCCAACTGCCGGAATTTGCATTTGATGAAGTGGCTGTGCAGGCCTTGTATATGAGCCAGTTCCAGCTCCAGACATATGTGAGGGCACGGGTACTGCAGCGCTGGGCTCATTCCTTTGATAGACTCCATTTACTGGTTGGGCCTCCATGTTTATATTTGGCACCATTCTTGGTCCTGGATTGAAAGAACTTCCATACGACTGCCCCGGTTGGGCTTGTGGTGTTCTGGGTCCTGTGTTGAGAGAACTCCCATAAGACTGCACTGGTTGGGCTTGTGGTGATCTAGGCCCTGTGTTGAGAGAATTTCCATAAGACTGCACTGCCTGGGCTTGTGGTGGAGGTTGAGCCTGAGGAGCAGACTGCATTGGCATTGCAGCCCTCTGTTGCTGCTGCTGCTGCTGCTGCTGAGCACTGGCATTTGCATCTATGAGTTGTTTTGGTTCACCAACGATGTCACACTTAGGTATCACAACTTCCATGTTCAAAACTATGATAATCCTGCAACAAACAAATAGAAACCCTCTTTTAGCAGTCAGCCACATCCCTCATACAAAACAACACAGTAACAAACGATGGAATAATTAGAACTTTATGGCCTAGGTCGATAATAACCAAGTTTTTAAACCCCAATATAAAATGGGTCTGAAGCCTAACAAACAATTAACACTCTGAATACAAAATTTGGGTATTCTTGTTCAAGAAGGATGAAAACAAAACCATCACAATGGCTATCATGTATAATATGCTCTTTAATTCTTCAGCTTAGGTGCCAGGTCTTAGGGGTGTCTATGACTCTATGCTGCCAAATCACTCGAATCTTGCACCTTCAGGTGGAGTGGACCACAATGAGAATGGAACCCTAGTGGGCACCTTAATGCCCCATCAAGCTCACCAATGAACCAAAGCCCTGTTAGCTAAGCATGATATAATGACTGAAGAGAGAAGTGTGCAACAATAGCTTCACATAGGATACTATATATTAAGATATGTTAAACAGAAAATCTGTGCATTCCTGTTTCAGAGAAGGTTAAGTACAGAAGTGCCACAGTCGCTGCTATCTATAATATGTTCATTGTGAAGAGAAGTATGAAACTTTCATGTTGGATAGGTTTAATCTATGTTGATTTAAGAGGGGTAAGAAAAAAAGGTTTCGCAATGGGAATTTGGTTCAGATATGTTGATTAGAACCCCACTGTGTAGAGGGAGCTGAAGAAATGTCAACTTGCAAACGTTCTTCTTAGCCCTAACCAAGGTCAAGGTCCCTTGCTGAAAGCATTTGGAAAGCCCAGGAGACCATCAAGCACTTCTTTACCCAGTGGGAACTCCTGTTGAACAGGCCTTTCATTTATTGACCCTTGCATCTGGTGGTCTCCCCTGGTGCTGGTTAATGCCAAGGCACTGGTAGGAACTGCTTGGTTTTCAGCCAAGCAGCTTTCCAAGAAAGGTATTGTTATATTTGGGGATCTTTTTTATCACAAAATGCACGGGTCGATGCCTTGGCCAAATCTAAAAGAAAATATTTCACTGAGCTTAAAAAATAAGCTAGTTCTTGATCTGGATTGGATCATTACATTATTTGTCATCCATCTAGGTACTTTTAGTGGAAAAATTGGATGAATCAGCTTACAGGGCCATTTTTACTGATGGGTCCTAGTTTGGTGAATTGGGGTTTGAAACCTTGTGGAGATGGTTTGAGGCATTACAAAAGTCTTTTGGGGTCCAAAACTCTCGCTTGCACCAAAGCCCCTGACATTGTTCTACATTCAAAGTCCTTTCCAATGGTGCAAGAAAGACATCAAATGGAATCCATATGCAAAAGTTATGCCACCCAGGGGTTGACCTTCCTGTTTTGTCCATCATGATTCAAGAGGATGCCACGTCATCCCTGTTACTCACGGAAAAGGGGCTAGCCTCATGAGAGCTACGAAGAAAACTCTAGAAGGATCGAGTTGTAAGTCATGTTGAGGGTTGAATGGGCCAAATCTAACCCCTAGTGGGCTATCGGGTTGTGTTATAACCAAAAAAAAGATTCTACTCGAGTGCATCTTGTTCTATAATACAGCAAAGTAGTTGAGAATGGATAGAGAAGGAGCAAAACAAAGGGGTTTGTGTTCTGTAGCAGCCCACGGGCCACAAGTCTCAGGCAACTCCATAGAGAGTGACTTCTCCTTTGTACTTGCACCATTTCCATTCCAGACAAAAGAGAACGAAGCAGCCTCAACTCCCAACTAGGTTTTCTCCAGAAAGGGTTTCCCAATGCATATGTGTTCATTGTGGTTGGTGTGTGATTGTGTATTACTGTTCTCTATTGTCTGCATATTATATATTCCATGCAAAAACAGCAAAACAGTTATTACAATTCTAGAATCTAAAAGGAATTACCCTACGTCACCTGACACGGGACACGAAGGACACGCAGATTCAAGTGTCGGACGCAGACACAGTGACCCCCAGAAACAGGACATGTCCGGACACGTTATATATTATTTTATTAAAATATCTATATATATTAAAAATTAGATATTGCTTACACAAATTAATACAAATTCATTGATTCAGAAATAGATCTTCATCTAGATTTAAGTTTTACAAAGATACAATCATACAAAGTAACATTAATACATTAATGATTATGCATACATGGGATATTTTCCCCATCGATGTGCACATAAAAAAAAAAACCTCAAAAATCTAGGTGCACACAAGTGTTGAGAGCCACATTTCCAGTTGACACCAAGTGACGAGTGGTTTTTTCAATAGATGTCCCCGAATCCAATCTCTTCATTTATTACTGTGAGTACTGCGGTTCTCCTGTTCTCATCACAAGGAGTTGCATAAATTGCCAAATTCATAAATGAGTATGCATCTCTTCGAACCAAGGCAATGGATATTACACTAGAAGCATAAGGTTTGAAAGAGGCAATTATGAATAGTGATAATGTTTCTATAATGCTGCCCTATTACATCAATGTCTCTCAACAAAGATCCATTTGAGAAATGTTGACGGATGGCAAAAATCACATTGCAGATTCATTTTGTTGATGGATGGTCAATTCCAGATGCATTTTGTGAGCAGATTTCGTGGTTCTTTCGAAAGTTTGGTTTTGTTGGCTTATGGAAACGTGCACAGAACTGTGGTTGTTTCAAATTTCAAACACGTCAGTTTTTTTTCAAACAACATTGTAACTTTTTTTTCTGCCGGTCGTGTCCGGCGGATCGGGACACGATCGTGTCCATACAGGATACGATCGGACACGATCCACCGGACACGAATCGTGTCTGATTCGTTGGATTCGGGACACAATGGCCCAATCCAACGAATCTGGTTTCTTAGGAATTAACCCTTCGAAGTGTAGAATTCGGTTGATTTTCAAAGAGCTCTTGTGACTAACTGTCCATTGGAATATCTATGGCAGTTCACAAACCAGTTCTAGAGAGGGTTAAATAAATGGTCACAGATTATCTCTTTCATAAGCTGGGAAGCTTGCACCATCTGCTTGGTGGTGAGATTCAAGGTGGGACAGTTTCAAAGGGTTTAAGAAATGCAATTCAGCTGATCGGTATTGTTGGTTGAGCTCAAGGCCAGTTCTCAATGTGAAGTTAAATAAGCTCTAGAGGATGCCCCTCTGTACAGTCAGCTTGGTTGCTTCGGCTAAAGCAGTATGGTAGGCTCATATTGAGCTGAAAAAGTCATTTTTGTCTGCTTTATGATTCTGTGTGGCCTTCCTCTTGGTTAGTGCCTGAAGTATCTTGCAGTTTCCCCCAACCCAAATTCCCTTTATGTCGTAAGGAGGAAACCATAAATTTTAATAACACCTGTTTTGGTTTTACCCTTTTGCTAAGACAATCTGGTAACAAGCCTCAACCCTATGTTGTTAACTCATCTCCGCATCCATAACCTAGAAGTCTGGTATACTGGTGATAAACTCCATTGGGGCATTGAATTTCAGGGAACATGGAGTTTTACTAGAATAGAGCCTTTTATATTTTATATGGAAAAAGAGTTGATTGCGTCTAGCTGAGTGATTGTATAATGGAATGTTATATTCCCCACCCTAGTTCTATTCTTGTAAGTGACATGGCAAAGCTTTGAGCTTCTATAGAATCTGATTTACCATGGGTAGCATCCTCAGAATGAAGGTAAGTGCCTAGTGTGCTACCTCGGAATATGCATTATGCAGAAAGAAACATTAAAAATGGGAAAACAGAGATGAACGTAGTACTAAGAATGCTCATTTATGCAAATTACTGTGTATGATAGGGCTCTAATATGTGCCAACCTCCACTTGAAAATTCAGGGGCAACTAAGAAAGGTGGACCTCGAGTTGGCACATCTTTGGAGGTTTCTCAAGGACTGGAGTGTGGACTCCATGCACCACAAACCAAGTCTGCACTGACCCCCACCCCCTGAGAGATGTATTCCCCTGCAGGTTTAGCTTGCTCCCACAAATCTGGCAACAAGCCACCCGATGAAGGAACAAAATGAATGTCAAAGCTGAGAGCACCACAGCTCCCCTCCCACTCCTCAACCTAAGAATCATGAGTTTCCCAGCTCGATCTAGCTATTTTGATGGAGAAGCATTTAAAGCAACAAAATCATAATGGATGGGACCCCCCTCCCCCCCACCTGTTGATGCACAACCAGTTAATAGATGAAACCTAAAATCTGATGATCATTACCCTCATATGGACATCATATCTGTCATTGTTCCTTAATCTTTATGACTATTTATTGTGGTTAGCTGGATTTTGATATATACTTTATGATTTCTAGCATATAGATGAAAAAAACACTGAAAAATCAGCAACATCTCAATTTTTTTCGATGTATAGTAATGGGAAAAAACCAACAAGCCAATTTTAAGCCTCTTAAGTGCCAACTTTGGTTTTTTCAAGTCATTTATCTTTGCAGCTGTTGGGGAATGAAAAAAAAGGTGTTTACCATCATCATCAACTAATCTTAGGAGGGAAAAACCATTGTTTCCATTTCCATCAAAAGAAAAAATATTGGAACAGGGATCAAGGTCATTGTAGAAATAATTTTAAAAATGTACTTGATTGCATTACAAGACTCGCCCTGCTTGTTCATATTGATTTTATCATCCAGTATCCTTTCTAAGTCATGAATTTGTTTCTTTGTTGATCTGTTGACAGTATCTGATGTACTTAATTGCATTACAAGACTCGCCCTGCTTGTTCATATTGATTTTATCATCCAGTATCCTTTCTAAGTCGTGAATTTGTTTCTTTGTCAATCTGTTGATAGTATTTGATTCCCCAGAAGATGACAATCCTGTAGCACTAGATTTGGGTAGTATGGAAAAGGGTCATGTTTGGTTTAATGGGAAGTTTAGTGAGGCAGTGACCATTCTACCTTGCACCCAAGACTAGTTGTAATCTTCTATGTGATTATCAAGGACCTTGTAATCAAAGTGACTTTGTAAGCAACTGTGGAAAACCTACACAGTGTTGGTGATTCCCTTAATACTGCATATATTATACAAAAAAATAAATATGTACGAACAGAGAAGCAATTACCTTATAGCTGCCACCATGCATGTTAGGGCTGTGAAGAAAGGGCCACACTATTGAGGAGTTTATAAACCTTTTGCATATCTTATCTTTGTTAAGAGTTATCATTTAATTTTCTTCAACAACCAGTCTTCCTGATGTTGGTCAATATGTGTATTTGTTAAACACCATGTTGAAGCACACACATGGTGTATGAGAAGAAGAATGCACACACACAAGATTCAACACACAATGAAAGATAAGCGTGAGGCTTTCTTATTTTCCATTATACAAAGATGTACATTTATAGTACAATGGTGTGACTCTTGGTTTCACATTCCAAGGTCACTTGGACTCCATTGTGACTTTTCGCATTCCACACCTACCCATGTAGGATTAGGTGTTCCAACATCCCCCTTAATCCGAAGGGGTATGTGTGAGTCCAAGAAAAGAGTTGTAATACAAATCTGCAAAGTATACATGGCAGCACTTGGGCTGAATCAACTCTCCGAAATGTTGGAAAAAAGAGGTGGTTTTAGGATGACCACAAACACTGGAACGCAAAACTTGTTGCAGTTCCCGGAACTCTTCCAAAACTGGCAAGAAGCTGAAGGCTTCTGCTAGAGGAATTGTCCCTCATATAAAAGGGAGACCTTCGACCTAAAAGAAGGGAGGTCTACGACCTGTGATGGTTTTAGGATTACCAACAACTCTGGAATGCTTGTAGCATTTCCTGGAACTCAACTGATGCTGGCAAGAAGCTGAAGGCTGCTAAGCTGAAGGCTTCTGCTAGAGGAAGTGTTCCTCGCTTGTGGTGGTTTTAGGTTGTCCACCAACCAAAGATGATGGTTTTAGGTTATCCACCAACCGAAAATGATGGTTTTAGGTTATCCACCAACCGAAGGAATGCTCATGGGCATCCGTGTCTCTGGCTACATCTCTGAATCCGGAATGACGAATTGTGGCTCAGGCTCGCTTGAACTGCTGGCTACAACTCTGAACATGGAATGAGAGATTGTGGCTCAGGCTTGCTTGATCTGTCGTCGAAGCTTGTACATGACCACCATTTTCCCCCTGTCAGGGACAAGGTGAGATGATGGCGAAAACTCAACTGCAAGTTTGTTCAATATGCGTGAACAAGTTCTAACATGTGTCGTAAACATCTTCTTGGCTGCTGATGCCCATTGCCAAGAAGCGATCCATCCAAGGTGAATCTTGGTTCTTGCAGGAGGCTTGTGTCTGAAGCATCTGTCTGAAGAATGAGTGTGCCGACCACAGTGCTTGCATGGATGAAGATCAAAACAGTGATCTTTCATATGGCCAACTCGATCACAGTGTTGGCATTTCACGATCTGTTGTGGAAGTGGAACAGGATCTGAAATGGCTGCAGGTGAACTGTCATACATGAATCCGGCACTCTGAAATATGATTGGCTTGGTGTAGTCTGGAATATGAAAGGACACATCCTTGTCATATCCAAGACTAGTTCGGTGCTTGTTGTGGACAAACTCTTCCCAAGGTCTGATGATGGACTTGAGAAGTGCAGGCTGAACTGTTGCATCTGCATGTACATCTGCTCTAGTACAAGGAACTGAATGGGAATCAACTGCATCTTTATCTTCTTTCTTCTGATGAGAGTCCTTCACAATCTTCTGAACAGAAACAGGTTCAGAATGGTGACTCTTTTGCTGAAGTTCTTCTTGTTGGAGCTGAGATTCCAACTGCAAAAACTCGATATTTTCATGTGCATCTAGCAAACAACTCTGAATGTTACATAGAGCATCCTTGCTCATTTTTATCATATCATCACCATTTGAATGAATGAGGTCATTCAACAACACTAATGCCTCATTGATTTTAGCCATTTTGACAACTTAGGCTCAAAAATGAAAGGGTGTCGGCTTCAACCGAAAATGCACCCGTTTACAATATGATGCAACAAATACAAATGACTCAAGAAATTCTCAAAGTACAAAGTGTGCTCCTCAAATGATGGAGGGCAATCTACAATCCAACAACTCAAATACACTTTAAATCTTGAATGAAGATGCAAATCAATACAATACAATATGGAGCAAAAATGTGCAGCAAAACACTTGTGTAGAAGGCCTTTAAGGCAGCTGAATTCTTCCTCTTCAAATAGTTGTTTCAAACTTGTCTTCAAATGTCAATTTTCTCAAAAAAATCACTCTTATGCCATAAATCATAAAATGTCAAATCTTCAAATTTCTCTAAATATAGTCCATGTTCTCTTCAATTCTGCTCACATGTCATTCCTCTTTTTCTGCTTTTCAATTCTCTGTTTTTCCTTTCTCTCTCGTCTTCAATGTCTTTCCTCTCTCTCTGCTGTTTTTTTTTTTTAATTAAAAATTAATTAAAAAAATGGGAAATTAATGGAAAGGGAAATTAATTGAAAAGGAGGAGGGTTATTATATGGGGGGTGGGTGATTATATTAAAATAGGAATAAAAAAGGGATTATTAAAAGGAGATTATGGGTATTAAAAAAAGGGGATTAATTAAAAATGGGAGGAACGCATTAAATGGAGAGGTGGGAGAATTTAAAAGGGAGGGGGGAACTTTTAATGTAAAAGGAGTGGGAAATATTAAAATGAGATGGTATATATATATTTTTTAATGGGTGAGTGGGGATGAGAGTTAGGGGGAGTCAAATGTATAAGGAGAGGTGTATTATAATGGAGAGGAGTCGGATAAATAAAAAATAAAAAATTAAATATGAAGAGTCGTAAGAGTTTGAGATGGGAGGGGAGTGTGTGCAATCGAGCGGGAGAGGGGAGTGGTTGCAGATAGGGGAGCAGGTAAGAGCGGTAGGGTGGAGTGATAAGGGTTTCGAAAGGGTGGAAGAGTAGGCGCAATGGAGAGCAGAGCGTAAGTCGTAGGGGAATGGGCGGATTATGGCAGGTGCGTAGAGGGCGGGGCAAGGAGAGTTGGGGGGATTGTTATGTGTTGGAGTGAGGGCGTGTGTACGCACAGAGAGGGAGTGGAGTAATAGCGTGAGAGAGCAGGTAAGGTGCGGTTGAGGGATGAGGCACCGAGGGGAGTGGGTAGAGCGCGTGTAAGGGAGAGGGAGTGTAATGCAGGGAGCAGCCGATCAGAGGCACGTGGGAGAGAGCTGTGTGAGTTGCAGAGTGCGTGTGCGTGCTTTAATAGGTAAGTTAAATAGTGCATGGAGAGGGCCGTGGAGTGATAAGGCGGAGTAGTGAGGGCGTAGGCATGGTTGAGCGTTGGCAGGTGGGATTTGTGTATGCGCAGAGTGTATGGGTAGTAGGGCCGAAAGGCCAAGAATGAGAGGTGAATCGATTTTTATTTTTTGCAGAGTGCGTGTTAAAGGAACAGATTGCAATGGAGAGCGGTGTGGGAGGTATGGAGATTGTGGGGAAGGCCGAAAGGCCAGGAATCGATTTTTTTTTTTTTTTTTTTTTTTTTAATTTTTTTTTTTTAAATTTTTATAACAGCGGAGAGGAAGAGATTCAGAGATTTTTATACTAGAGGAATGTGAGACGGATTGACTGTTAAGGAGCAGGCATTGTATTGAGAGCGTTTGCAATGGGAGGAGCGCAGAGAGGTGCGTTTGGATTGAAGGCCAAAAGGCGTGGCAATGGAGCCTGCGGATATGGTGTAGAGGGAGGCGTAGAGGAGGGCACGCAGAGAGTAAGTAGGTTTGATAAGGGACGGCATGGTGGTGGACGAGAAAAAGATTGGACACATTGCCAGTTGCATTGTGTGGTGTAGCTCGAGCTCGCTTGAACTGCAGGCACGCATCTGCGAACATGGAATGAGAGTTTGACGCTCGGGGCTCGCTTGATGCGACGTCGAAGCTTGTACATGACCACCATCGGGGACGAGGCAGCGACAGTGGCAAAAACTCAGCAGAGGTTTGGCTCGTATGCGTGAATAAATTCTAACATGTCTTCAATAAGTAAGCATCTTCTTTTTTCTGCTGATGCCCATTGCCAAGAAGCGATCCATCCAAGGTGAATCTTGGTTCTTGCAGGAGGCTTGTGTCTGAAGCATCTGTCTGAAGAATGAGTGTGCCGACCACAGTGCTTGCATGGATGAAGATCAAAACAGTGATCTTTCATATGGCCAACTCGATCACAGTGTTCGCATTTCACGATTTGTTGTGGAAGTGGAACAGGATCTGAAATGGCTGCAGGTGAACTGTCATACATGAATCCGGCACTCTGAAATATGATTGGCTTGGTGTAGTCTGGAATATGAAAGGACACATCCTTGTCATATCCAAGACTAGTTCGGTGCTTGTTGTGGACAAACTCTTCCTCTAAGCGCTATGTGGCAGAGGAAAGAGATGATATCACTCATCTCACACCACTCACCACGAGCGCTCCTTATCCAACCTACTTACTCTCTGCTGCCCTCCTCTACGCCTCCCTCTACCATATCCATGGGCCTCCATTTACCCACGCCTTTTGTGTCAATCCAAACGCACCTCTACTGGCTCCTCCCATTGCAAACGCTCTCAATACAATATTCCTGCTCTTATGAGTCATCCGTCCTACATTCCCCCAACCCACTTAAAACTCCCTTCGTACTCCTCAAACCTCACGAAAATTTGCTCTGATACCATGTTAAACACCATGTTAAGCACACACATGGTGTATGAGAGGGATAAACACACACACACAAGAGACTCAAGACAATGAAGGATAAGCGTGAGGCTTTCTTATTTTTCCATTATACAAAGATGTACATTTATAGTACAATGGTGTGACTCTTGGTTTCACATTCCAAGGTCACTTGGACTCCATTGTGACTTTTCGCATTCCACACCTACCCATGTAGGATTAGGTGTTCCAACAGTATTTTAAGTCAAGAAGTCTTTCAAACGTCAAATAGCAGCAGGTGGAGTCAGTATAATGAACAGGTAAAATAATGTTTATGAACTACATTGTTTATCACTAGAATCTAATCAAGTCTTGAACAAACTAGATATGTAGTTTCTCAACATTCATTTAGAAAGAAATGGGAGTCAAATCATATAGTTGAGGCAGGCTAACAAGGAGTGTTGGAGAATGTAACTAAATTTGGTCTTCATAATTTCCTTTGTACTTATGACATTGTTTATATTTGTAAAAAGAGAAAAAGAATTATTATTTTAAGCATGGATTTCATGCTCCTAGCATTTATTGAGTCAGAAGAGTATTTGTCATATGTATAAGATCCATTTGGGCAATTTGTAACAAGAAAGGGAAACTATTTTTGAATCTAGAAAGTCAAAATGACATCCAAGACCAAGTCAGCTCTACCAGTAGAAAGTCGGCCTAGGAGAGGCCTATTCAACCTCTTGAGAAAGGTATATTATAAAGGAAGAGAACTCGACTCATTTGGACTTACTTCAAGTTTGATCTGAAGCAAGAAAGAAGAGGCATGAAGAGCGAAGGTAAAAGGAGATAAAAAGTCAAAGAAGAGAACTCGTTTTTGTGCTTACTCTCTCTCACGTGTGAAACTAGGGTTTCTGCAGCTGCTGGTTGGCCGAAAATAGAGGTCTGAAAACCAGACCTGAGGTAGAGGGCCAAAAAGTTTGACTGGAGCAGAATTTTGGAGGTTTGACTCTCGTTGACTTCAAGGACTTTGACTTGCTTAAGGAAGGACTTGTTGGAGGGTTGATTTGGTGCTTGGAGGGAGGTCTTTGTCTTAAAGTTGGGTCTTGGATTTCTCATTTGATCTGATTCTAGAAGAAGAGATTCTTTCTGGGGTTTCCCCTTGGAGGGGTTTTGCCCTAGTTTGGAGCCTACATTTTGTGTCCATTGTCTTCCATGATCTTCATGACTTATGCTCTTGATAATTGTTTGGTGAAAAGAATCTAATAAAGAACAATAAGAAGCTAATATAAATTCACAATCAATTATTAAGGATAAGGAGAATTGTTTAAATAGCTTCCATACTTGATTCTCCAACAAGGAGGACCTATGAAATAACAGTTTATGTTGAAGCAAGATGACTAGCAAAATGTCACAATTATTTTGTGTCTGCAGCATTTGGTGCAATGATGATTTAAATTTTGACCTAAGTTGCACGAAACGGGGAAACGGAAACGAGTTTCCGAAACGGGAAGCGAAGCGAAACGCGACCTCCCCAAATTTTGGAAACGGGGAAACGCAGTATATATATATATATATATATATATATATATATATATATATAATTTAACTTTATATTAGAATTTAGGACATTTAAGAAATATTATGTGAAATCATAAAAAGTTAAAAAGATACATGATACATGATAAATTCAAAGCATAAACTATTACAAGTTACAACACATTTACTCGTGAATGATAACAGACACAATGGAAATAGCAATCTCGGAATATCGGATTGGTGCTCTTGATTAAATATGAGTTCCATACCCTAATACATGACAAAATACAATGAAAACATTGCAATCACCCAACCCTGAAATCTTGAAAAACTGATAAGTCTGCTGGATTTTGAATGAGATCTAAAATTCTACTTTCTCCATATGAAATCCAATGAGGTCAAAACCACTCTCAAACATCCTGAGTCATTTCATGGTAATGTGAAGAATTTAAGTAAAAGGATGAAAGTGAAAATTAAGGAGAATGTCGCTTTATTTCAAGAATTCATTACCATGGATATCATAAATACTAGGGCCATAGGCTAAATCACTCTGAAGGTATTAACAGCGATTACAATAATATTTAAACGCATCGGAAAAAAACATAAAAAAGGGAGGATTAAATGGCTTTGAAGTCAAGGAAAACGGCGTCGCCATTACCTTTGAAAACGTGTTGACATCAACAGATTTCTGTCTGGCGATAGGTGACCGGAAACGCGTTTCCAGGCCGTACGGTACGCGTTTCCGTATCGTTTCCGTACGGAAACGGAGCCCTATCCAGCGTTTCCTGCAACTTAGATTTTGACTAAAGAGTAGGATAGATGTTATTGAATTAGCAAATACTGAAACATGAATATATTGTAGAACACCATCTGTGTCAAAGAAATTCCTAGAGACATAACTTCAATTATTGTCTTCCACACTTTAACTAAACACCACATTCACCTTTTGCAACATTAATATTCAATATGAAGACATCAAAACAATAGCATATACGTATATATTCATCCTCGTAGGGTTTAGATTACAACTTCTTTGCATTCGTATTCATGGCATGTGGCTCAGATACCTCCAATGTGTGTCTTTGGGAACCACAAAGGCTTATGAACATAGCTAAGAGGACACTTTTTTCCAATTAATTGACTGTTGACTACACACCTACTTCGACTCCTCTCCTCTCAACAAGCCTATACAAACGCCACGGGGTACACCATGGTTTTGACTGGTGATGCTGAGATATATTTATATATTTGATGGCATTTTGTATTGCCTATCCACTTTTGAGTCCTAGATTGGACAACTATCAAGTTTTAATATCCAATATCAACGTTGATATATTATTTTTTGTTTGGTATCCACTACATCATATATATCAGTGTTTTTTCCATATTTATGTGCCAATGTGTTTATTTGATATTGTTGTTGGTTTATATGTTTAAAATTTTATATTAAAAAAAAAAGTTATTTGTATTTTTTTAAGATTGCCACAGTTTGCCAATTTTCGTTGATGTTGCCATGAAGTCGTATAATGTATTTTAGACCATTGCTGTTTTTTTGTCAATGCCAATTTTTACGATAAAGGAACTCTTTAGCCCTGGGCTAAATGACAGTCGCCTTTTTGGGCTGCTCTGTGGATCCCAAATTTTTGTATAAAATGAATGTAATAACAGAGGACATAAAACAATGGTTTCATGGTGGGTATTTTAAGATACGTTGATCTTGAAGCTATGTTGCACGGGTTCACAAACCTGGGGGTGGGGTTCTCGAACCCATCCTGAGTTCGCGCCCACAAGTACCGGGTTCGGGTATGGGTTCTTCTAAAACGCACCCAAAAGAACCGAGTTCTCCGAGTAAGCACCGGGTTCTTCGCAACCAAAATTTGGGTTTTTTTGTCTAATTGGGTGCGCCGAACCCCGACAACAGGGACGTGGAACCCCAAAATCAAGAACATTAGGGTCAATTTTTTTAACTGATTTTGTTGTAATTCTTTTCAAGTTCAAACTTTTTACTTCTCTTTCTGCAGTTTCGACATAGATATGGCCACTGTAGAGTCATTGTGTAGGTCGAATGTCATTACTATTGTAGCTATGTTAAGGTCATTACTATTGTGGCTATGTGGCTAGAGAGCATGCTGACTGAGGATCTAAGTGATGCTGATGACATGGCTTGAGGAAGCCATTGTTCACTATTTTGAAATTTCCTAGTTCATGTTTGAAGATGCCTTAAGGAAAATTTTGAATGTAGTATGACAATGGACATATATCATGATTCTTATTTATGTGTAAACTCCAATTTGCACTTGATATTAAACAAGAAATTTTGAAATTTCAATGTGAATGTTCAATGTTCAATTATGTGCATGTTTAAATCTTTAAAGTATAAATCATAAATATTTTATTTTTCTTGTTTAAAGTTGGAAAATATACAAATTCATATATATTATAATTTATAAATTATAATATACCCCTGAGTCCCGACGAACCCACGCACCCAGTTTCAAAAAGTGACATACCCGTCCCCGTACCTGTCCCCGTCCCCATTCCCATCCCTGAACCCATGTTTCCTGGCAACCTAATCTTGAAGAAAGGTAAACTACAACAGTTTTGTATTGGGTATTGTGTTAAGATATCTTGATCTTAAAAAAGGGTGATATGTTGATATTGACATTAAGGGTTAAAAAACCAATGGTTTCACAGTGGGTATTCTGTTATAATATGTTGATTGAAAAACAATTAAAGGTGTCCCTTGCATGAAGTTCATGAGTAAGATTGCACATCAGATCAGCAGCAAATGGAACGTGATTCATCATGTATACTCCCAACCAGATCAAAGCCTTTAAGCCAGTTAGTAGGACTCAGTTCTATGCATCCATCCATTCTTTCTCCCACAAGTGTTTGAGAGCCAAAGGGCAAACCAGATCCTACTCAATGTAGAGTCCACAGCCTATGCATCCATCCATTCTCTCTCCCACAAGTGTTTGGGAATGAAAGGGTAAACAAGATCCTACTCAATGTAGAGTCCACAGGCATCCTAGTAAGTGGTTGGTGCCTGCTGATGCCAAACCCTTTGAAAATAGAGTGGCTGAATAGATTCTTGGAAGAAACTGGGACTACCATCCAGAGCTTTTCAGCCAGCAGCAGAGGTAGGCATGAAGTTCTAAACTATGCAGTTCCAAACGGTTTGGAAATCATGGAAAGAATGAACAAGGAAAGAGATGACAACCAGAATCAGTGCCAAAATATCTCTGAGAGCAAGATATCTCATGTCTTAGATTATATGCCAGTTCAGTTGGGAAAACTGAGACTACCAGAACAGTAATAGCTTTAAAATCATGACTAACATGCCAGAATTCAAGATGAGTACTCTTAGTCTTTAGAGACTTGGCCATGCCAATGGAGGACGTATTGGGCATTTGAAGAGGAGCCATACCTTCAATTCAGCACCAAAACAATCAACTAGACTCAGCAAACAAATAGAATCTCCATGTCTTATTCAGTTACAGTTTATTTTGTGTTTCATTCTCAAATTTATATCTACTGAGAAGTTTAATGTATAAAAAAGTTTACCATTGGAATTATACATAGATTAGTATGTGTGTATGGTGACCTATATGTCATGTTTGTAATTACCAGAAGCATACTTCAATTAATAGGATATAGCTTAAGTCAACTAACACTGGGGCACAGGAATTCGGGTGCCCAACATGGGACAATAAGACCCCGTGTTCCCTTACAAGGGGTTTTATTGTCCCACATTGGGCACCCAAATTCCTATGCCCCAGTGTTAGTATCTATGTTGCAGGAAACGTGGGGGTTAGGGCTCTTTTCGGCCCGGAAACACAGAAACGCATCCTAGACGGCCTTGAAACGTGTTTCCAGTAGTACGGGTGTGTTTCCTGAGATGGAAACAAGACCATACGGCCAGAAACGTGTTTCAAGGCCTTCTAGTCCACCATATGGTGCGTTTCCACTCAAAATTGCCTTTTTTTTTCACCTTTTAACTTTAATATTTTGTGATGAGATTAATTCCTAGATGTTTCTAGAGGTTTCTCTCAAGTTATAAAAAGAATTTCACTTCATTCCCTCATCACATGAATTGAGCAAGTCATCTCAATTGGAAAGGGGAGATTTCAGCAAGGAGAAAAGAAGAGGACAGTGGTTTCAGCTAGGGCAATTTCAACAGTGAGCGAAGGAAATTTCAACAGCAAGCAAGAGAGTTTTCACAAGCAGATTCGGAGCTGGGGGATTTCTAGCTACAGCATTCTTGGTTTTTGGCGCAGCTACAGCCATCTTTCTTTGCCGTTTTGTGGCATTTTGGGGTAGCTTCAGCTACAGCAAATGAATTTCAGTAAGAAGCATTCATTTTCTTCGCTTTTTTCGCACTATTTCTTGTATTTTCTGAGGGTTTATGCTTCAAAAGATGTTAAAAGCGTTTTTTATTTTACAGATTTGTTTTTTGAATTTTTTTTGCAGCAATGGCTTCCAAACAAGGTGCAAGTTCAGTCCCCAGCCCAACAAGAGGGTTGAGTATTATCCTCTTTGGAGGCATGTTTAAAAGCTTTCAAGATGTGGAGGTGGTGGCTCATGGGAATGGCGATGTAATCTTTGCAGTAATTCATATAAGGGCTCCTACCCAAGAGTAAGGGCACATTTTTTGCATGAAGGAGGTTTGGGTTTTCATTTGTTGATGCTCATTTTGTTGATTTAGTCAAGAAAATCATTGTTGATAGGTGGAACAATTTCAACACTCCATTGCACGCTTTAGCACATGACTTGAACCCGAGATTTTATGATGAAGAGCTTATTGCTCAGAGAAACGGGAAGAGGAAGGCACCCCATAAGGATAGAGAGATGGCTACTGGGGTGAAAAAACCCCACCTAGAAGTGGAATTGGCCCATCATCTTCTTCCACTCCACCATCCACTGTTGAGCATGCTTCTTCTATTTTTTATGAGGATTATGATGATGAGGATGAAAACTATTAGTCTTTATTGTTTACAAGATTGAGTTCATGTTTTATTTCTTTGTATGTTCATTGTCCCAGTTTGATACATGATGCAGCATTGTAGATGATTATTCAAATATATCAGCTTTGGAGGAGAGAAGCACCATTAGTCCAGTTAGGTGGTGAATTTGTCATGGAGAAAATGGTGTACATTTGCAAAACCTTGCCACTCGCGTTCTTTCACAAGTGGCAAGCTCTTCATCGGAAGAAAGGAATTGTAGAACCTATGGTTTTATTTATTCTGTGAAGCGCAACAAATTGGGTTCACAGAAGGCATAGGATCTTGTTTATGTGCATTCCAACCTTCACCTTGCATCTCGTAGGAGTCCAAAATATAGAAGTGGCCCTTCTAAAGAATGGGATGTGGATCCAAAAACTCCTGATTTGGAGCTCTATCTTGTTGCCCTGAATATTGAGAACTGGGAACCTAGAAGTGGAATTGGCCCATCATCTTCTTCCACTCCACCATCCACTGTTGAGCATGCTTCTTCTATTTTTTATGAGGATTATGATGATGAGGATGAAAACTATTAGTCTTTATTGTTTACAAGATTGAGTTCATGTTTTATTTCTTTGTATGTTCATTGTCCCAGTTTGATACATGATGCAGCATTGTACTTGCAACCTCATATATAAAGGTTGATTATCAAGGATTATATGTATTAGCCTCGTTTATCAAGGTTGTTTTTGGATATTACTACTTTCATTATGTGGTCATTCATGATTAAATGTGATATTTGTATGTTTCATCATCATGTATAATTTATATACTTATAGTTTATGCAAGACATAGGACAATGTAATGTAATAATGTATCATGTATGATTTATGATTGCACAGAACATTTCTTAAATGTCCTAATATATATATATATCGCATTTCTCTGTTTCCAAAATTTGGGGGATCACATTTCCTATGTGTACCCATTTTGCGCAACTTAAGTTAGTGAGCGTGTGTGTGTGTGTGTATATATATATTCATGTCCCTACGTGTGTGTGTGTGTGTGTGTGTATATATATATATATATTCATGTCCCTACGTGTGTGTGTGTGTGTGTGTATATATATATTCATGTCCCTACGTGTGTGTGTGTGTGTGTATTCATGTCCCTACGTGTGTGTGTGTGTGTGTGTGTGTGCGTGTCGTGTTTCTCTGTTTCCAAAATTTGGGGGGTCACATTTCCTATGCGCACCCATTTTGTGAAACTTAAATCAGTGAGTGTGTGTGTGTGTGTGTGTGTGTGTGTATTCTTGTCCCTGTGTTCCCTTACAAAGGGTTTTATCGTCCCAAGTTGGACACCCAAATTCCCATGCCCTAGTGTTAGTTGACTCAAGTTCACAAAAAGAAAATATAGACATAGAGATGTAATTTTTGTAACATTTCAATAACTGGACTACAGTACATCAAACACACAAGGATACATCGATGATCATAACTATATAACCATAAACTATATTTCTCTCATTCAATGACATCAAAAAGCATATAGATAAGATTATAAATGGGAATTTCAATGGCAAATACAAAAGAAGGTAGAAGAATCTCATAGCTCATCCTCTTGAATCTCATAATCAAAATCATCACTATCACCACCACTGACATTGAAACTGATGCGGAAAATCCCATTGAAGCAAAGCTATACAGAAGAAAGTGTGAATAAACAATCTCTGATTAATTTTTATTGAGCTCAATGCTTGCTTTTATAGTTTTACATGATAAAACAAACTCAACATAATATAAGGAGAGAAAAAGTCTCAATACCAACAAACTAGGATCTAAACACAATACAAGGGATAGGTTGAGAAAAGATCTCAACTATGCCCATAAAGATCTTAACTATCCCTTAAGACTAAAAAACCAAAACGCTTTGTCATTCTCACACTCACTAGTTTCCTATTACAAATATAAATGAGAAATACATGAGCAAAGGCTAAGCTCAAAATATGTAAACTCTAACTATATACTAAACTTTTAATCTATATCATTCCTCCCAACAATAGAAGCATTGATCTCCAATGCTTTCAAGAGAGAGGGAAAATGCTTTGCAACTATTGTTGAGAAATCCACCATGCCTAGTGAGAATATCAACCTTATTAAGCAACAAGGTAAGGAATAATAGAACCTATTACCCACCAAAAGTGAGTAACCCCTAGGAGAAAAAAAATCTCCCCACTGGTCAATCAGCGAGCAAACAACCCTATGATTATCCATAAATATCTTTACTTAAAAGCTCTCCATCCATGCTCCAATCAATGCTCTCTCCCATCTAGCATACTTCTTGAAGGAAGCTGGGTCATCTATCAAAAGGTAAACTAATCATTTTTGTAATCATGTGCATTCATTTAATGTTTAGGGTATACTAATATGGATCACAAGTCAAGTTGGATAATCGACTACCCTTGACTGTACTCTTGTTGGCATACTTCACTTAGGATATAGTCCTTTGCCCCTAGTCCCGTGTGACCTCCCCTGAGGCCCTTTCTTCCATTATTCAAGAGGGGCACTAATAAGAGACATGATTGATATAGTGTGGCCAAGGTAATCCATAATTACCACTTTCCATCTCTCTCGTATATTCACTTCCATTCTTTGGGTTGATTGTCATTAATCATTGGAATTGGAAACTTATATCCACATTTATTAAGTCAAGGTCCAAAAACTTTTCCCTCAGAGGTTGATGAGGCTAAAAGAAAGATAAAAGCATATAAAGCTACAAACGAAAGAAAATAAAAAATGCAAAATATAGTTGGTACATGTAATAAGCATGTGGATAGAAGCCTAGCATGGGCTAGACCCCTTAACCAATTCATAAGTATTTCATGCTCTATCTAAATAAAGGAACTTATGAAGGTTCCAACCTCGACGAGCGATAAACTACTACATCTTTAAGGGGTGTACCCAAGCTATGCAACAAAGAAAAGAAAATCATTTAGGTAAAAGGCACACCAAAAGGGTGGAAAAAGTAGGTTGAGGAAAGGGGTATCTCATGCCCCCATGATTACCCCCTCTTATCATCATTATACTCAAGATATTAGGAGCCCTTGAGCAAGTACCATGGCTATGGCCATCTTCCTTGAAGCCTTTCCCATTCCATGACCACATTTATCATATGCATATATGGATTGATGGGCCTACCTAAGAAATGTCCCTCCCCTTAAGGGTTGGAAGCACCTAATTGAGTGATCATACCTAATACAAATGTGGTAACTTTCCTACAAATCATCAACTAGAATAATATATGAAGGCAATATTTATGTGAATCATTTTTGTGCCCCTAGTGTTGAATACGATCCAATATGATACTTTAACAATTTATGCCCCTAAAGATGTTAATCTCATTTGATCTTTAAGGTATATCTCAAGTGGTTTCATACATCTCCTCAAGAGAATGGCTTATCACCTATCCAGCATATTGAGGAGGATGTCTAGCCTAGATGTGAGAACGCTTGAAACCTTGCAGCACTAGCGTTGCCCTTCCAAAGATGAGCATTGGGCCTCGAGAGGCCCCTGCATGTTGTATGGCCTCTTCTGCACCCCTAAATGTTGAAACACTATGCCAAGAAAACAAGACATTAGCTTGATTGATGATGAGACAAAAGGACCCAAGATGCCCCCAAGTTGGCCTTGTGCCTACTTGATGGGTATTGCCTTGCTCCATGTTGGAAATGTAACTATTTTCGTCCTCAATAATTGTTTTAGTACTCATTTCAATACCTATATCTTACGTAACAAACAAAAGAAGAAAGAAAAGTTATTATTTTAAAGCATGAGTATTATGCTTCTTATTAACGGTCTTCAAAGTAAAAGCATGGTTTTCATGCTTCTAGGGTTTTTTAGGTCATAGAATTTATTGTGATGAGTCAAGAGAGTCATCATCATGTTCATAAGACCCTTCCAGGCAAGATGTAACTTGTAAACAAATTTATTTTGGGCCTAGAAGGTCCTGGAAACCTCCAAAGTACATGTCGGCCCTGGCAGCTACAAGTTGACCTAAAGGAGGGAACTCAACCCCTTGGAAAGTCTAGAGATAGAAGAAGACTAGACCTCATTTGGCACTCACTCACTCACAAGTTCGATCTAAAATCGGAAGAGGCAAGAAAGGAAGAGTGAAGGTCTAGAAAGCAAGGAGAATCCAAGAAGAAGGAAAATATGTTTTTGGGCTCTATCTCTCTCACACATGTGAAATCTAGGGTTTTTGTAGCATCCAGGAAGGCCAAAGTTACAAGTCAAAGTTGCAAAGTCAAAGATGGGGGTTGAAGGTGTAGCTAGAAGTTGGTCAATGAAGGATTGACCCTTGTTATTGGAAGGGCTTATTGAAGGGTTGACTTGGTACTTGGGGGAAGAACTTGGTCTAGGGTTTGGGTCTTGATTATCTCCTTCGAAGCAGATTCTATAAGAAGAGGAGATTTTCCGGGTTTTCCCCTTGGAGGGGTTTTTCCCTAGCTTGGAGCCTAATTTCTGTGTCCATTGTCTTTACTATACTGCTCTTGATTATTGTTTGATGAAAAGATCTAATAAAAAAACACAAAGAAGATAAATAACGTTCACAGGCAATTATTAAGGTTGAGGAAAATCTGAAGTAATAGCTGCGATACTCCATTTTCCAACACTTCAGATCCCAAATGAGGATGGAGATCATTTGACATGATTTGGGAGGGTTGACACACTCCTTTTTGAGGCCAATGTTGTACCCTAGGGTTGCCACATCCCCTATTTATGTCCTAAGAGGATGATGCAAGCGTTCTTGATGATGATGTCTTGGTTGAGGAGGTGTTAAGTGGAGATCCACCCATGCATTTTGATGGTGCACCTTGGAGTGAGGAAAAATCTTAGACTCACTTTATTGATTGATGGAGATGCCCATTTATGGATGATGACTTCATGTTGGAGAACTTTTCCTCCCACACATGGAGGTTTTATGCAGTGAAACAGGAATCGGCGAGTTTGCCAATTAATCGCAATTAGCACTCTGCTCGGCGGCTAAACGAGCCGACTCAAAACTGGATGAGTCAAACTCGCGTTGACCGAGTTTGACTTGTGGTCAACGCAAGTTTAACTCGCGCGGAGGCGATTAACCCAATTAACCCGACTACTCGGCCAGTAGGTTTTGCGCGCGCAAAGGTTTTTTCTGTTTTATTAAGACGTCGTTGTTTTATAAACGTCGTTGTTTTATAATTTATTTACACGCTGCAACTAGGGAGCCGCCATTGCAACTGTGGAGCCGCCATCGCAACTGTGGAGCCGCTCGCTGTGGAGTTACCGCTGCTGTGCCGACCGCTCGCTGTGGAGTTACCGCTGCTGGAGCCGCACACTGCACACAATGTCACAAACTTCAAACTCTCGAGTCCTAACTGTTGTGCCCGCCGCCGCCATTCAAAGCTCAAACTTCACAAGTTCACACATTGCCGTCGGGAGTTCGGGAGTCCAGTAAAGTTTAAACTGTAAGTGTCCACTGTCGAGTTTAACAAA
Source organism: Pinus albicaulis (assembly GCA_034641835.2). NCBI lineage: Eukaryota > Viridiplantae > Streptophyta > Pinopsida > Pinales > Pinaceae > Pinus > Pinus albicaulis. Next base: position 1,347,028,988 of record CM076572.1, on the reverse strand, counting down.
TTTTATTTTTTTTTAATTTTTTTAGTTTATCGGATATCCAATAATAAATAAATAAATAATTTAAATTTTAATAAACTAAAATCTAATGTAATTAAAAAATCTAATAAATTATAATACTATAAACAGTACACTAATATCTAAATTCTATAAATTTAAATATAAATTGAATTCTGTGTATTTCTGTCTTGATCTGCACCATTTCTCACTCTGAGTCCAATTGTTTCAATGGTAATTTAAGTATTAAAATCCGCTGGGAACATAGAAGGGAAACTTGTTTTTTCATAGTATGATTATGTGAAGAACGTTCGTTGTTTCATTTTTCCATGTACAAAGGTTGATATGGTAATCAATCTTTACAATTTCTTTACCTTCAGTGACAAAACCTTCCAGTGAGTTTAGTGGAGTCAAATGCCTGTTGAGAAGGTCAAATTTCAATTAAGTAGAGCTGCCCTATACATCATTCCAGCAATCTTCTTTATGGGGAGTATATCCTTCCAAATCTTTTATGCCTTATTAAACTATAAGAATAATCTCAAAATGATGCTAGATAAACTCAGCCCAGTCTAGATAAACTTTTAATTTATATCAGAGATTCAGATTCCAGAAAATAAATATCTCCTTTTTTAATTTTTATTTTTTTTGCCTTCTTATTTTGCAGGAAGTTAGGTACCACAACAATGCCGAGGGAGAAGGATTTTGCTTGGGCTTATTGTGACAAGATTCCCGGAAGCGCCAAGCTCCTTTGTAAATTTTGCAAAAATGAATGTAGTGGAGGCATCTATAGATTCAAGTACCACCTTGCACAGATACCCGGGCATGATATAGGTCTCTGCGGCAAGGTTGACGATAATGTCAAACACCAAGCAACCTTGGCCCTTGACATGTTGAGTCAGCATAATGCTAAGAGAGCAAAGCAAAAACAAGAAATAGGAACTCTTGGAGCTGACATTTCTTCTTCCAATACCCCCTTTTCATCTCCTTCTATTGAGTCCTCAATGCCATTCCCAAGTTTCTCACACATGCCTCCAAGTCCAAGTCAAACTCAAGCCCAGATGAATCGACCTGAATTCAACACTGGAGGTGGAAACATAAACACTTTTTTTCCTCCCCGCACAAAACCTAGTTCCCAACCTACCTTGGATGGCACTGGTTGGAAAAAAGATATCCATAGACAAGCAAGGAAGGCCATTGCTAACTTTTGGTTCTATTCTGACATACCTTTACATTGTGCCAGAAGTCCTTATTGGCAAGCTATGATTGATGCAGTCGCTGTTGCAGGTCCAGGATTCAAAGCCCCTACATCAGAGAGCCTTAGGACAGAGTTGTTGTTAGAGAGTGTTGAAGATGTCATGCTTGTGCTAGCTAAGTTTCATTCATCATGGGTAGAGACAGGGTGCACCATCATGAGTGATGGATGGACTGATCAGAGGAATAGAACTTTAATAAATTTCCTTGTATCTTGTCCAGCAGGCACAATGTTTCTCAAATCAGTGGACGCCTCAGAAAAGGTTAAGACTACCCAACTTATTTGTGAAATGATGGAGGAAGCCGTTCAAGAAGTGGGAGAAGAACATGTTGTACAGATTGTCACCGACAATGCAGCTAATTATATGGCTGCTAGTAGACTTTTTGAGATTAGGCACCCCACTATTTTTTGGACCTCTTATGCTGCCCATTGCATAGATTTAATGCTTGAGGACATCGGTAAGCTTCATTGGATACATGAAGTTGTGGAGAAGGCAAAATCCATAACCAAATACCTGTACAACCACACTATTGTCCTAAACACCATGAGAAAATACACTTAAGGTAAAGAAATTGTTCGACCTGCAGTGACTAGATTTGCAACAAATTTCATATCTTTGCAATCTGTGGTTGAGCAAAAGATAAATCTGAAGAGGATGTTCTTGGGACCTGAGTGGATGGCATCTAAACATTCCAAGGCCCTTGAAGGCATTGAAATTGTTGCACTTGTGTTTAATAACGGTTTTTGGAAAGATGCCGAAGAGATTATTGCTGTGACAGAGTCCCTTGTCAGAGTTCTCAGGTACTTCAAGTCTTTTAACTTTTTTCATTTTTAAAATTTCATTTCAAGCTTCTTTTTATTTTCAAAGTTTCATATTTCATTAATTTTGAAAGCTAACTTTCAGGATGGTTGATGGTGACAAACCCGCTATGGGTTACATTTATGAGGCGATGGATCTCGCAAAGGAGGCCATCAAAAGAAGATATGGGGATGAGGAGGCAAAGTATTTGCCTCTTTGGGATATTATTGATGCACGTTGGGATAGACAATTGCATTCCCCCTTACATGCTGCTAGGTACTTTTTAAACCCACAGTATTTTTATGATAAGAGCAAATTTAATGAAGATGGGAAGGTTGGCAGAGGACTTATGACATGCATTGAAAGGTGCTCCCCTAATCCAGAAATTCAAAGCCGTGTCTTTTCCCAACTACAGGATTATAGGACGCCGGCCAAATTATTTGCCTATACCAGTGCTATACGAGAAAGGACTAAGATGCTGCCAGGTACCCTGAAGGCTTCATCAATTCATTAAATTTGTTTAAAATTTATTTTGTATGTTAAATGTTTTATTAAATTTTGTTTTCTTTTAAGTTTTTACTATTTAGTACTTACTAGTCACAAACACTTGGCATTTGCTAGGTCTTTGGTGGAAAAATTTTGGTAGTGATACCCCAAATTTGAAGAGATTTGCCATTCGAATCTTAAACCAATCATGTAGTGCTTCAGGTTGTGAGCGCAACTGGAGCATGTTTGAGAAAATACATTCTAAGAAGCACAATCGATTGACATAAAAGCGCTTAAATGACCTTGTATTTGTCCATTACAATCTACGACTTCGCAACAAGCAAATACTAGGTGAGAGCTTGAATTTGAAGTTTTCATAATTTGATTTGCACTTTAAAATTTAAACTTTAAAGTTCAAACTTTAATTTACAATTCAATGTCTCATGATAATGATAGGTTTGGATCATTCAGCAATCGACCTTGAGGAGATAGATCTGCAAACTACAAATGCATCAGATTGGGTCCAAATAGAGGAGGAGCCTCTTCTTTTAAGTCTACATGACTTGGAGAACTTAGAGAGTCAAGCAAGTGAAGGAGTGGGAGGAATCGCTTCTAGTTCTCACTCTTAGAGTCTTAGACTCTCAGTTATTGATTTTTTACTGATTTGCTTGGCAGTATTTTCAATTTTATTAACTTTTAGAAGCATATGCTTCTGGTTCTATGTAGTCACTGGTTAGGACTCAGTACTTCGAATCATGTTTGGACTCATAACATATATGAGATACTTATTCATTCATGATATTTTGGACATCTATTGATATTATGCATTGTTTGGACATGGTTTTATTGAATATCAATGAAAAATATTTGTTTTAATTCAATATATGTGTATATCTTTATTTATTGAATTTGCTGATTTTTTCCCGATTTTTTCCCGATCCAATTCAAACTCTTCGCTCTTTTGCCTCGCCAATTTATTGCCAATTCCGAGTCTGGTAACATCGGTTTTATGACATTTTTTTTATGATTTATCTACTATTTGTAAAGCTAACTTTAGGTCGTCACCTAACCCATTAGACATATATTGTAAAGCTAACCTTATGTCAGCTTTTGACCTGTTAGACTTGTTGAGCACTCTAATCAAACCTTTTAGGGCTTTTCATTGTAAATTAAGGAAAAAAACTTGTTTTCCCTCATGTACACTGAGGAAAGTCACTTTCCATTGGATCATCATCACACTCACTCACTTCTCCTCTCTCTCGAGAGTGCACAATAGGGTTTTTCTTCTTTATCTTGGATGAAATGGCTAAGTAGAGTGTCTTGGGGAGAATATTTATTGCATGGAGAGACTATCTTGTGGATTGATGAAGAGATTTTGTCTTGAATGGTCTAAGTTTAATGCTATTTTGAAATTTTCTTCCATTTTGCATGTAATTCTGAAATTAGGGTTTATATTGTGCCATCATAAAAATTACAATGTCTTTCATAAACTCTTGTCTGTATATGTTTATGCAAAATTTGTCATTCAAAAATTCATTAAAAGAATTTGTTTTCATGCATCCTTTGACCTTAAATATCCTATGAAAGAAGTTGCTAGGGTTTCCAAGGGAAGCAATATGTCTTCCACCCTTCTTCATCTTAGGTCCTCCTACTTTGATCTCGACCTATTTGACTCCATTGCCCAATTGAATAGAGGCACTAGTCTAGTTGTGTTAGTCACTTTAAATTTCTCTCTTTTCATGACAGCTAGGGTTAGGGTTTGGTCTAAATTTGCATTTAATATCATTTTTGCACCTATATGTTATTGTCCTTCAGAAAGGAATTACATTTAATAATGTTTGAAAAGCAAAATCTATCCTTTATTGCATGTCCCGCCATCAAATTTAGGGTTTATGTCTAAGATTTATGTTGTTGTTTTGTGCATTTTCAACCACTATAAACTTAGAGTTGACCTATCCCTTGCTTACCTCTTTGATAGCCTTTAATGCTTTGTTGATATTATCATTTATACACTATTTCATGGCTGTTACATGGTTTTGCTTGCTGTGAAAAAAAAACTGAGCATGAATCAATCACACAGATGTCTGGAAAATACAAGGAAAGCATAAAAATTAATTTTTCACACACATGTAATAAAAAATAATTTCTCACACACATAGGTAATTACTCCTTCAAATCAGCTTTTCATTCGATCGAAAACACTGACAAGAAAACCTCTACATGCTGCCAAGAAAAATATCATACACGAATACCAAAGAACACTAATTGAACTTGTACAACCAATTAAAAACCCAGAAACAGTTGAAAATTGTTGTAAGACCTATATGATAGCGCATATGGTCTATCCATATGACTGTACAGACCTGTACTGACATGTTCATATGAGTGTACAAAACTGTATGGACAACTGTCTCGTACTGTGTGCTGACTGAGAATGCCTTTTCCCTGACTGTCTTCTCTCTCTCTCTCTCTCAACTGCTCAAGTGTGTAACAGCTTCTGTCTTTCCCTATCTTCATAGTTTTAGCATAAAATCTATTTTTAAGGTTACTCCTAGTCCATTTTTAAGATTACTCATACCAGAGATCTGAAAGTCAAATCCCCCCAATTAACCTGTGTCTACAAAGTAGCGTCTGTACACACCTAGAGGCTCAGAATCTACCCTGTGTCACACAAGTACGAAATCGGCCCAGCTGTTGATTCCTCGAGATACAAACAAAAATGAACTACAAAATTGAATTAGTTTTCCAAAATTATAATTATTTTTCAAAAAAAACTTTTTCAAATAATATCTCAAATTACTTTTTGCATGTTCACACTGAACATATGCGGAAGATACTGTACGAGTTATAATTCTCAACAGTCTCCAATATTTGATGGCTAGAACCAAGGCATATAATTTTTTATCATATGTGGAGTAGTTTCTCTTAGGCTCTGAAAATGTTTTTGGATGATAAGCCACTTGATGAGCAATGTGCATTGAAAACTACTCCAGAGGTAAATTGTGCAGCATTTCTCTATATCAAAACACTATGAGAGATTCGGCAAAAAAAGTATTGGCATAGAACACAAATTGATTTCTCAGTTCTGTTTGATTGGAAGGAATAGGCCACTTGCAAAGCACTTCAACTTTGAGAGGATCTACATGTATTCCAAATGCATCAACGGTAAATCCAAGGTAATAGATTGAAGTTTGACCAAAAGAACACTTGGAAACATTGGCATAAAGTTGATTTTGTTGTTAACGAAGCCTCAAAACCTGTTTTAAGTGTTGTGGATGAGTCTTCCAAGACCAAGAGAAGAGATGGATATTATGAAGACAATCTTTGAAAACATCATTCATTAATCTCACAAGTGTAGCAGGGGCATTGGTAAGCCCAAAATTCATCACAAGCCATTCAAAGGGACCCATTTTTTGTTTTAAAAGTGGTTTTCCCAAGTATCTGTGGCTTAACTCTGACCTGATGATATCCACTTTTAACTTTTAAGGTCAATTTTGGTGAAGAATGATGCACTTTGAACGTAATCAAGCAAATTGTCAATCTGAGGAAGTGGATATCTATTTTTCATGGTGATTTTATTTAATGCCTTGTTATCAATGCAGAGATGGCAAGCTCTGTCTTTTTAAAGTACTAATGAAATTGGTGATGCACATGGAGAGATACTAGGTTTAATCAAAAATTTACTTGATGGATCTTCAATTTGCCATTTTATCACTATGAAGCTTTGAAGTGCGATGCACAGGTGCATTGGGAATAAAGACACCGGGAAAAAGATCAATTGTATCATTAACTGTTCTTTGTAGAGGAAGTCTTGTTGGTTCTTGAAACACATTTGAATCAGTTTTCAAGAGTTGATTAAGATCTAAATGAGGTGTATAAATTGAAATAAATGACCAAAGGCTAATCTCAAAATATGTAAACTCAAACCATATACTAAACTTTTAATCCTTGTCAGAAACTGCCACTGTGCTCTCCACCCCTCCTCCAATATATCTAGTCCAAGTGATGCATCTGCCAGTATGGCAAATGACCCTTAAAGAGGATCACCATCATCAAACATGACCAGCTGTGTAGGACTGATGCATTAAGAACCAAGTATTGATACTTCAAAGGTAATTGACCAATGCCAACCAGGGTTGCAAATATCTAATATTTCTCCCGATATTTCCAATATTTATCCAGATTTTCAGGCTGCGATCTTGATAATTTTTTCCAAGTTTATGCTTGATGATATTTTATGATATTTTCCAATATTTCCAATAAGTTTCTTCCCTGACCCTTTGCAATATATTCCCAAAAATTATTCTCGCAGCATTGGTAACACCCTAGATGTTTAGCCATTGGCCAAGGTCCGAACACAAATGAACTGAGTGTCGAACACGACCAGGACACATACCATAATCACAGCACATGTCCCGTGAACGTCGGACACTCAGTGATGAATATCCCAGGTGTCCAGGTATCCAACACAGGACGCAGGATATAAAACGAGAGTGTCCTGCGACACGGGATGGAACTGTAATGGGTGACAGCACAAATGATAATACAGTGCCATCATTATGGATGTGCTTGGCAATCTCCCACGGGAGAGTTTCTATATAAATAAATTTTAAAATCTCTCTTTTTCCAGCACAAGAAAAAGAACGGTGGGAAACAATGGCTTCACATTTTAAATTGCGTTATGATATGGTGACGGAAGACGGATGAAAACAATGGTTTCACACTGTCATCCTTTAATTATAGGTTGACTGAAAACCCAATTGATTTTGATATGTTGACTAAATACCCAAATGATTTTACAGGTTTATTTCAAAGTAGGGTTTTTTGTAGGATTGATGTAAACCCTAAGCCCTAAATTCTAAATAAATGGGCAAAACTCACTTGCGATTCTGGACGGAATTGCAGATGTACTCGAGCAATTGAACCACGGAGCCCTTCTGGAGCTGGCCGGACTTGACGCATGGATTGAGCTGCGTGGCAAGCATGGCCTGTTGCATGTGGGAGCCATCGGAGAGCACCATTCTGTATCGCTCCTGCACAGACTGAGTGGTAGCGATCTGCCTGATGTCCAAAACCTGCACGAGGGGACGAAGATCGACATCCCCGTTATTCAGAGCCACTATTGCGTTGGCCGTCAGATTCGCCGCCATTGATGATTAGGGGACTGTTTTTGGGGGTGGGGATGGAGGTGAAAGGAAGCCTGTAAGCATTCGAGGTTGCTGAATTTGGTTTAAATTTAGTCCTCCTACGAAGCCGAAGATGAAGAGATGAAATTGGTGTTGTTCAGTCCGACCACTTCTCTTTGAGGTTGTCCTGTGACCTGTACAAAGTTCAAGAGGACGTTACATGCAACCACCAGATATCTAAAGAGTATCCAAATCATCTTTCACCGTCATTGTAGGTGTATCAGTTAGATTGGTTTATGGTTTAGTGGCCGCTACTTTGGTTTGTATTTTGTCAGATTGGTGCCATTTTATGTGGAGAGGATAAATAGGTGACTCAGACTTTAAGGTGGTTTGTGGCTTGCTGGCCGGGCATTGTGATTGAGTATATTGGATGGATAGTTATAAATCATTTAAGGGAAGTTTGGGGAATTTCAAACCAAACTTTCATGTATTTTCTTTTTAGTTTTTTCTCAATATTTTTTGAGGTCATGAATGGTCAAAAAGGGACCAAGCATTTGTTCCGCATAATTGGTAGATAGCTTTCCAACGTAGTGTTGAACGCTCAAAATGGAATTTGTTTGAGAAAGTTATAATTATAATAAGTTGATCAGTATTTATTTATGGGAGCTCAAATATTGATAATTTTTTTTTGTCTTGTGTCAAAGTAGCACATGAATATAGTATGCATATTTTTACGAATATTGTTATCATTATTGTTAAATTTGGTTGTGTTTGGTACAATGGGATGTTATTCTTTCTATCTAGTTTCAAATTTCGTAGGGGGGCATTTTTGGCCCTTTGTGTTAAGGCTCGAGGAGTCGGCTTCCCCACTCTTGTGGAGTCTCATCTCTTGCTAAGTCATAAATTTCCGGTATATCTGGGTTACGGGATGTTGGATATACTCTTGGTCTTATAATGGCAGTCGCTAGGTTTGATCTTGGGCCTCACCGAGATTACTCCAACGACTTACCCATCACATGGTAAAAGGTTTTAAATAGAATCAACATTATTTGATTCAAATTTTGTGTTTTAGGTTTATATTGTTCTCTTCTTTTTTCTTTATTTGCTATAATAATTTAACTTTTGTGGTTTAGCATGTCGCCCATTGAATTTTCCCAAATATGGATCAAGTAAAATCTTAAATTCTAAATATTAGTTGAGTTTAATAGAGTTTATATACAATATTAATTTAAAAAGAAAATTAGTTAAAATTGTGATGACAAACTTCTTCTTTTTATAACTAGGCAGAGCCTAGGTCGGGGCCAGCGTGCTTACTAGTTGGAAGAAGACCAAACTACCCATAATGGGATGCTTATCACCAGGATTGTGTGAGGCTTTGGTCAAGCCTATATGCCCCTTGGGAAGTTTAATTCCCCCAAAAGTGGCTTCCACTCCCCAGCCCCTCCCCATGAGGTTTGTACCTGTGACCTGGCAGGGACTAAACCCCATGCAAACCAATTGGTCTACACCTCATGGGTTATAAAAACCATAAAATTTTTTATAGGTTTTTATCACCTAAAGGTTTTGATAGATTTTTATCACCAACCTTTTGTCAAAAGGTCTTAAAGTGTATTGTTTCAATTAGTTCTAAGGGTTTTCACATTTTGTAATTTTGATTTGTGTTAGGCCCTTGCTAAGTCTCAGTGCATCAAAAAAGTGTTTTGTCAAACATGTTTTAGTGCTCGACTTATTTTGTATGATCAATGTCAATGTATCAAACTTCAAATGTCAATACTATATCTTTCTTGCATTATCGCAACAAATAATTCATTGTGCCACATCATCAAAAACTCTACATACCACCTCAATGCCATACCATATCTTAGGGGAGCCATAGTGGAAAATTCAGTTATCAAAGTTGACTATGCCAAAATTGATTGAATCGATGCACACCGAAGAGAACTTGATTTCAAGGAATAAGAAAATAATCATCCTTATCCACTTACCTAAGGCTTACCATTAAGGACCATCTCAATTATTATTAGACCACCTAAATTCATGTATAAATATGTATCATGTACCCTTTTAAAAGTTCTTGGATAGCTTTAAATAACCATTAGCAAATTTTCTTTATAACTTTGCAAGATCAAGCTCCACAATGGTATTCCATACAAAACTAGAGTATATAGTGAATGTTACAACTTTTGTCTCGATTTTATACTAGTTCTTGTGACAATAATAGTATATTATATAGATTGAGTAATCCCTTCTGTTGTTTGGTCTTTACATTTTAACGTATGAATGCTTTATCAATACCTAATGGTTTATTACTTCATGATTAAACTCATAGTCACATAGATAAGTTATAACATTTGTTAATTTTTCTTTTTAAGTGTTTTTCATGCATGACACTCTATATTTTGTATATGATTTATGCTTGCAATTGTAAGTATCATTCCTTGCATGACAAATTTAAACTTCCACAACCATACTATTAATAATTGACACAAGTACTATATCATCATAACCAAATTGTTTTGATGTAGCACGACCAATAACCCCATGAGCCAACGATTCATTATAGTGGACTACAACATAGTTGAGAAAATTTATCACCCTTCGCTACCTAATGTCGAATCACTAGTATTAGTGCTTAAGCAAGCAAACTATTTGTGGTTGATAACATTATCATCGGTATCAAGGCTCAAGACATTATTCTACAACTTCATTTGTCATTATAAGTAATTGATACAAGTTCAACAAAACAATGAAGTTGAGTGAATTTCTAGACAAGACCTAAGTAACAAAAGCACAAGAATAATCCAACCCCACTACCAACCTTTTGACATACCTAACATGATTAAAATAAGAGGTAATACCAACCCAACAAACACTACCGACCTTGATGCAAGCAATATACAATTGAAGATCAATGAAGCTCTTTAAGAACAACACAAGGTAATTTACAATCAATTTGCAAAGCCCCCTTACTTGATACATATCAAGCTCTTTTAGAGGAAAAATCCCTTCAAAGTGAAAATTAATCATATATTTTGATGTTCAAAAGAAAGACCAATACTAAAGTGCTCAATGAGTAGTTTAACACACTTTGGATGTACTTTGAAGTTGATAATATTAGTGATGCTAAGAATATAAATCGTACAACTATGAAAATTCCATGACTGATGAGGCTTGGTGAGAAGCCCACAACAAGAGTCCAAAGACCATAGTTATCCTATCACTATGTGGAGCAACTTCATGCAAGCAATTCATGACATATATTTCACACCAATGTATTAGGAAATTCAATGCATGAAATGACAACTTTGAAATATTTGTCAATCATTTGAGGCTACAAATATGCATTTTGCTCAATCATGGCTTGCTTGTGTAGAAATATGTAACTAGGTTTGGTCTTCACAATGACATATGTAATCATGTTTTTATGTATTTGACGTAAAGAGAAAATTAATATTATTATTGTCATTATTGAGGCATGGGTTTCATGCTCAAGAAAAATTATTTATAGGTCAAGCACCCATTGAGTGCTTCTAGGGCTTATCGTTGAGTCTACAAGTCAATTGAGTCATTGTCATGTATGGAAGACCCTTTTTGGGCATGTTACATACTGTAAATAAAATTGTGTGTGAGTCAAAATAGAGTCAAAGACCCTCCAAGACCTTATCATAATGCTATAACCAATCGGCCTTCAAAGGATCACAAGTTGCCCTGCCTGGAGGAATAAGTCGACCTATTAGGACACTCAAAGAAGCCTATAAATAAGGGTACTCAGCAGCATTCAAAGGACATTCAATTAATCATCAAGAAGATCGATCAAAGGAAGGAGAAGTGACCTAAATTTAGCGGGAAAAAAAAAAGGAAGACTTCAAGGAAGAAAAATATGAATTTTAAAAGATTGTTTTTAGTGTTGAAATTCCTCACACGTGCAAAAAAGGTTGGGCATCATTTATTGCATCAGAGACTGAATTGTTGCAGTCACTATAGGAGGTCGAGAGCAAGTGAAGTAGGAACCATTTTGCAAGTTTAGTTGTTGGAGAAGAAGTTATTGTCCAAGCAAAGGAGAAAAAAGAAGAAAAACACCATTTATGTCTCACACATGCCAACTAGGGTTTCTGCAGTGGAGGTCGAAGACCTCAGTCCTGAAGCAGTTGGCCAAAATTTGAGGAGAAGTTGAAATCTAGTGTGTTGCAGCAAGTTTGACCAACATTGACTTTGTGGACAAAGAGTTGATCAAAGAAGTGACTTGACTTGCTCTTGGTCAAGGGTCATAGGTCTTGGAATTCATCATTTGAAGTTTTATAAGAAGATAAGAGTTCTTGTGGGTTTTCCTCCCAAGAGGAGAGGTTTTGGCCCTCACTGATAGCCTATGCATTGTGTCCTCTTGTCTCATTTTTCTTTATTGTTTGGTAGTTATTTGATGATAGAAAACACAATAATAATCAAGTTGAATAAGAAGCTAATCAAGTTAAGTAAAAAGATATCACACGTAGTTATCAATTTAAGAGAAATCACCTCATATATTTGCCCCTAGATTTCTCGGCATGGTATCAAAGCTAAGGTGACAATACAAAGGAAGGAAATTTAAAAGAAGAATCATAAAAAAGGAGTATCAAGGAAATCAAGACATTAAATAGGACATCAAACCATCCAAAAGGACTAGCCTACACATCATCTTGAAGAAATGATCTAAGGAGCATCACAAGGATCATACAATCTAGAAGAAACATCAAGGAGAAGACCTCAAAGAATCTACTTTCAAGAAGGACCCAACATCCACTTAATCCAAAAAGGACTCTGCATTTGAAGCACCTTGGGAAGCCTCTACATTCTAGACTATCATCCAAGGAAGCAAGAAGTAACATTTCCATCATCATCAAAAACATCAAGGTGATATCCCTCTCATTGAAGCAAGAATCACATCTCAAGGATATTTGAAGAAAGACATCTCTAGAAGAAGAAAATTGTCATCTTTAAGGAAGCCATCATCATCAACTATCATAAAAATCAAAGAAGGCATCAAGTTGAAGATATCATCGTCAAAGAATCATCTTCACTTGAAAAGTAAGTACCTTTATATCTATGTTTGAATCTACTATTAAAATGTTTTCATTCTACAAGGAGAGCAACAAACTGGTTGGGTCATCTAATTTCCTTGCATGGAAGAAGAGGACAGATTTGATCCTCATAGAAAATGAAGTCATTGGACATGTTAAGGGTTCAATCGTCAAACCACCACAAGAAGAAGCTCAAGCTCTGTCGAAATATATTGATCCGAGAAATTTTCGTGAATTCTTTCAAACAAAAATCCCCACTATAAAATACCTTTTACTAACACTTGCATTTTCTTGTGAAATCATGAGCAATGCATATTCTAAACAACTTCAGCAAACCATCAACATGAAATAGGAAGCAATAATCATGAAGCACACATACACATTGTTGGCTTGATTTGGGCTGACCCAAGTTTGATCTTACTGCACACCAACAAAACCCTCAATCATTTGCCCTTTCGGAAACAACCTGTAAGCATATCGCAGTCTCACCTGAAGTGACTATGGGAGGATGCAGAACCAGGTTTCTGAAACCTTGAGGGACTGGCATATGTGGTATTTCTCTTTTATCTTACCCTTAACACTGATAACTTACTTTTCCACATTCAATAAATCATAGAAACAAGTCATATAACATCATAATCCAATACTGCGTTGATACAACATGCAACTGTAATAACTACTTTGCAACAACAGGTATTAAACAATCATAACAACAACTTCACTATATAAACATAGAAAAACACATAAGAATATAAGAATATCATCCCAAGTTGCTTCTTTATTATGATGGATATTTAAGTACAATCAAATCTTCGACGTGCACACTAAGCTACAGGTGTTCTGCGCACTAAGCTGCAGACTCTTCCAAGGTCTCTGTGCACTCAGTTGCAAAGCCTTCCCTTCGCTACAAAATACATAATACAAAGACTTAACCATAACCATCTGATATGACTTATCTATCTAGCATAGCATTACATCCCTTTTTATATTATTGATTTTTACAATACCATGGGCGAAATACCATGGGATCCACAAAACAATCAAATATAACCCAAACCCATTACAAAAAGGAGGGGCTTCGACCCACCCTAAATCTCCTATGATACTGTGCGGTATATCTAACATGCTCCGTTGCGTAGTCCACCTCGCGCTTCGTGGTCCACTTCGCACTCTGCTCCTCAAAATGCGAAGTTTAATCCAAAATCTAGGCCAAGTTGGGCTACACCCAACAGGCCCCCAACACTCACAAGTGACTCGTCTCGAGTCACTTAGTTGCTTTGCCCAGATCTTTGTTGTGATGCTGTCACAGGCATTGTTGAACTTCTACAATATCTTTGCAGCTTGCTTCTCCTCACTGCAGACTTCTTCCAATACTGCCTCTATTATTGGTCATGTTGTTTTCTTTAGTATTGTATCTTCTCTTTGTCAAAGCTCCTCAAGCTTCCCATCTACTTCCTGCGACAATTGGAGAGCCTCATCTTGCCACGACTGAGTTCTCTCCATCAAAACCTACTCTTCCCTTCTTAGCTATTTGATATGTTTCTGAAGGACCTTTCCTTTCAGTAATCCTAGTGAGCTTCTGTGAGATTGACAAGGTCTTCGTAGTTGCTCGAATTTTCTCCAACTGCTTCTGCTTTTGCTGGATGTCTTCTTCTAACTTTTGCACGTTTGGATCTTCCTGCAACGAAGTCCAAATATGCAAAGTGTCATCCAACAATATTCCACATTCTGCCAATGTCACGGAGATGCCTATCGTTGTAGCCTTTAGATCAATCTCCCTTTGTTCTCGAACTTTTGTTGGCATGGCTGGCTGTAGCTTCATTTACAGCTGATTGATCTTGAGCTCATACTCAAATTGTACATCTGTGATCTTCTTTTTGGATTCATTGAATGCAAGGCCGATCTTCATGACCTTGTATTCAACTGACTCCTCCTCGAGGACATCCATGTCTCGAACTTCTCGACATGTGACTTCGACCACCTCCGTTAACTTTTGTTTTTATTGTTCTGCATGGTATTTCTCCTTGATGGCATGGTCAAGTTGGTTCTTCCGCGAAGCTCGCTCTTGTTATATTTGAATGTTTAATTTGAGGTGTGTTGTTCTCGCTGCTTCAACACATTTATGATTCCTTGATGCAAGTCATGCAATACTAGAATTGGCATTGTTGTGATGTTCATATTGACATGGTCCCAACCTTTCGCCTGTTGCTTCACTTTGGCGGAGTCGAAATGCAGAGGTCTGGTAGGTATCTACATTATCCTCATCCCAAATGTTGTCTCTATTAGTCTTTCTGGTCAGATCCCTCCCCTTGTCTTCACGGGTTATCCGGTTGTCCATGCCAAGAGCTTTAACTCTGTAATACTTTGCTCAAAACATATTAGAAGCGCGTCGTAGTGATCTTCTATTTTGTTCCAAGACTCTGTTGTTGCCTCCTGAATCTTCTCTCCGATCTCATCTAGGTCCCCATCAGTAAGGACCAAGGCCAGTACGTCCTTTGACTTATCTTCCTTTTGCTTCTTTTTGCTCCTTAGGAAAGCTTCGTTGTGTATTTTCCTCTTTCCTCGATCTATCTTTTTCTTCTCCGGTTCTTTGTTGTGTTCATCCCCTCCAAGAGGTTCCTTGTCATGCTAGTCTTTATCTTCTTCCTCTCTCTCATCCTTATCTTTTCCACTTGGTTTTCCATGCTTCGATGTTTCCTCCTTTGTCTCACTACCTTTTGCGTCTTTTTCCATCACAATCAAGTCTATGGGCCATCCTTGTACTAGCTCGAAGGCATCATCTTTGGTGACTAAATATGGTAGGGGATGCCATGTCTTCGTCATGTCCTTGCAGGCCTGTATATATATCCTGTGAAAATATGCCTTGAACTTCTCAACAGAGTTATATGGTTGGTACAAGCTCGATGAGAGGTGAGGTAGCCGGTTTACCAGCATATGCAAGTCCATGTGATATAATACAAAGAAAATCATGTTCTCGTGTGCATGCGATTGTTGAGTGGTATACCACAACAAGTCATACTGCACGACTTCACAAACATCTGCTTTGACCTAAGGAAAATGCAACTCCTCCGACTCTTTCCATGCTAGAAATGTTATAATCAAGATCAACCATGAATAATGAAATTTTGTACCTTTCTCTTGGACTTTGCAGCAGTTGTCCAGAAATTCCTTACAGAGATATTTGTCCTAGTTGTACTGAACCTCGTTATTGCACTACGCAGCCAATGAAACGATTGCAGCAGGGACTTCATTGGCCTGACATTTTCTCACAATCTTCTCGGCTAATATGTGCACGGTGAAGTAGACTCCTTGGCCACTGATTGAGTTTATTTTGTATCCTTGCTTGCCTTTTTTCAACCCAAACTTCTTCTTCATGTTTTCAGCTACGACTTTATCCTGATCTTTTCCCACAAATTATTCTACGGGATCTCGTCCTTGATACGACAACCTTGTAATTCTCTAAATCATCATTTCATCAATGGGGATCCTTTTTCCCATCCAGAGGCATCTGTTGTGCACTAACACGAGCAACTATCTTACACAAGCTGTGTTTACTGTACTTCTACTGAAGTGAAACACATTTAGCATGTTCAACAACCCTGACTGTGCTAATCCACTCACCCATTGTTGTGGTTCCAACCTTGTCACTCCACTTTTCGGGTATTGTACCTGCTTCAGATACCTTCCTGGTGCAAACTGTGGATACGTGTTTCTATCCTTGAAGTCGGAGTCTGCGAACTTCAACTGTGGAATTTTCCCAAGTAATTCTCCCTCAAATGACACTTTCTCTGGCAATAGTGGGGTAAAGGTGCCATACTTCGCATCCTTTGAATCTTTCACCGGCTTAGTGTTTGGATTTCTTGGTGGAATATATGTTGGAAGTGGTGATGGAAACGTTGCACCCTCTATTTCCATATGTTCCTTCTCTGCTTCTTCCTTGTCATCTCTTACAGGTTTAGTTTTTGGCTATGACTTAACTAGTTTCTTATCCTATTTGTGCTTTGTTCTCTTCTCCTTGGATGGTTTCTTCCATGGAGATTGTCGTTGTGTGAGGGGTGATGTTGCTGCGGGTGATGGTGATGTTGCGGGTGTACTAGATGGTGATGTGGCTTCCATGACACCTAGTATACCCTTCTTTTCGAATATGTGAATGAATTCCTTAGTGTTCATATAGGAGCGCAACTTCTGTAACTTCTCAACACTTTTCGATTTTTGAGCTCTAAGACAACAAAGTGCCAAAATATTGGCGGGAAGTGGCTTTTTATAGTGATTTTGAACTTCCAACCTCATCATTAGCTCAGATCTTGTTTAGATTTTTCTCATTAACTGCATATTTGTCGTTGGATCTTGCCAATCTTTCTTCACAAATGCATCCTCCTGCGTCTTCCAACGACAACTTTCCCTTTTAACAGTCATATTTTTTCAACAAAATTAGACACCTTCCTATTACATTAAACAACCCTTCTTACGTCGCGACTTCTACAAACTTCGACATAACCCAGGTTGTAGCGAAGTAATCTCCTCCGTTGAAGCTCTCTTCGCAATGTAGTTTATAGTCTAATGCCCACTTTCAATTGCAGGTGGCACTAAAACTTTTCTCCTTTATGTTTTAGAGCGAGGTTGTAGGGGCAGGGTCGTCCATGTACAACTTCAATCTACTGCCATTTACTCTTCCTTGAATCACTTCTCCATTCAACTTCGCTAATTGAACTGCGCCCAACCAGTGTGTCTTGAATTTCCCCGGAAACTTCATAAACTTACTATCATTAGAGGAGGACAAGGTCTCTTACCTATAACTTCTTATAAACCTATCTTCCTCCAAAGCAATCAACTGCAACATTATTTCCTCCATTATCTCAAGGTCTGCCATATCTGTAAAAGCTGCAATCCTCAATCTAGGCACAATGTACTCCATATGCATCATAACTTCTTTCCCATAAACCAACCTAAAGGGTGTCTGGCCTGTCAACTTTTTACATGTGGTCCTATATGCCCATAATACTGCTAGAATTTGAAGATACCAATCATCTCTATTCACATTGCACACCTTAGTGAGTGCATTCTCCAAAATCTTATTAAATGATTCTATTGGTCCATTGGCTTGAGGGTAATAAGGGGTACTTTTCTAATGATATAACTGGAACTCCTCATTCAATGCTTCAATAGTCTTATTCAGAAAATGTGAACCTTGACCACTCATCAAAATCTTCGAACATCCAAATCTAGACAATGTATATTCAAAGACAAACTTTGCTGTAGTTTATGTGCTTCAGTCCCTTACTAGTTGTGCTTCAGCCCATCTTGTCAAGTAGTCAGTTGTTGTAATTACATAACTTGCACCAGTAGTTTTTCCAGGTGTATTGATTGGTCCAACAAAATCAATGGCCCACTTATCAAAAGCCTGCAATGTAAATTTTGGTGCCAATGACATATCATCCCTTATTGAAGGCTTCCTTATTCTTTAACATACATCACATGCTCTGCAATACTCCTTTGCATCCTTGTGTAGTGTAGGCCACCACAATCCTGCTCTCAAAATCTTCTGCTTAGTAACCTTTCCTACATAATTCCCACCAACTACACCTCCATGAGTTTATGCTAGAATCATGTGTATTTCATGTTCAGGAACATATATGCACAATATCTCATATGACCCCATCTTATATAAGTGTCTTGCTATTATTGAAAATTCAGCTTCCTTAACCACCAATTCCTTCTTCTGCTGCATAGTATACTTTGAAGGAGCCATTCATGTAGTAAAAAACTGAATTATATCTGAAAAGTGACCATATGCCACTCTTATTGCAAATAAATGCACATCAAGGAGATTATATTCTATGTTGGTTGGATCTTTCCCTATTTCCAATCTTGAAATCAGGACCTTCATTCAACCTTCCTAGATTAACAATGATCTCAAAGTCATATTCCTGGAATAACAACAACCATATGTGTTGAGATTCAACAAGATGATGAGCTTAGTGAAAAGAGTCACCTTCACTAAGTGGGCCCGCATGTTATTTTTGGCGCAAGTCTATTTTTAGACATGTCGATCATATTTCAGAAGTTGCAGGATGCTATTTGTGGATGGTTGATCAAGTTGGAAAAATACATGAAATTTTAATTTTAGAATATTGGGCGAAGTCTATTTATAGATCGTCAATCTAAAAATAGATGCATGTCGATTATTATTAGCTCTTAATAATAATCAGATTCTAAACAACAACTTATTCTCTTGGAGCACTTCAGTTTAGTGCACAGATGTGGCACAACAACTGACAGAATGAATTATGCTATTCCTGAGGGTTTACTAGAGCTATTGCATGGAGGACCCAGTTAGAACTCAAGTGGCAGAGTTATGACACAGTTGGAAGAAGTAGTTATGGAGTTGTATTTAGTTTAACTCAGTTAGACTCAATAGAGCTAGTTGTATCTAGTCTAACTGAATGATACACTAGTGAGACTGGAGTGAATTAATTAGTTAATTAATTCACAAATACTAACTCATTAATCAACTGAACAATATAGCAGTTAACTACAGTGCATGGCAGTTTTAGTGGAGACCAGTGGAGAGATAGGTGAAAGGGCAAGATAGACTATCTGTTGTGACTATAGTGATGCATTGATTGCATCAAACACACAGTGGATATGCCAATGAGGATTGCATATTCAATCCAAGAGTAATTCAAATTCATTCAGAGCTATTCTTCAGCAGAGATTGCGCAATGGAGGCAAGCTAGCAGGTGGCATAGATCGGTGCATGGATTTGCAAGATTAGGCCTGATTAGTGTATGACGATTGTACTGTACTGAGAGCTTGTGATAAGCTTTGTATTTTTGTATGAGATTGTCATATGATATCCATGTTACATAATATATAGTTGGTGTTTTCAGCTTCAGGCTTTCCCGGTTAAAAAAAAACTGTGCTATGTGCGATTGATAACTTTTGTTTATACTTCACATGTGTGTGCAATTAATTTTTCTGCAAAAAGATTAACAAGTGGAATAGATTCAGTATCTTGGATAAATTTAAATATTGTGAGATCAGGTGGATCTTGGACATATGCATGCTTAGTGCATATAATTTCTACATGGTATCGGAGCATTGTTGATTGAATATTGCAATTGTGAAGTGATTTTGTGCTGGTGGACAATTCGAATTTGCTACAAAAGATTCTTGGTGCAGAAATCGAGTATACATTGAAATGTCTTTCAACGGGTTGAGATTGGAGTATGCCCTTGATGGGAGCTCGAATTACATAGCCTGGAAGGACAGGATGGAGATGGTGCTGGAGGATAATGGGCTGAAGGAGTTCATCGATAGCGATGTTCCTAAGCCGGGATCTAGTGATGCTGCATTACTTGATGCATGGAAAAAGAAGATAGCAAAGACGAGGAGGATTCTGTTGGAAGGTGTGAAGGACCACATTATGTCCAGCCTTCACAGGAAAGCCACTCCATTCTTAATGTGGAAGGCTTTGACAGATTTGTTCCAAAGAAGAAGTGACCAGAGGAAATTGGCGCTTAAAGACAAGCTCAAAAAAATATAAATGGAGAAGGGCGACAATATTCTAAAATACCTCACGAAGGTTGTCCACTACAAGGATGAACTGGGAAGTGTGGGGGTTACTATTGATGAAGAAGACTTGGTGAGCTTGTCTCTCCTTGGGCTTTCGAAGATTTGGCATAGCTACGAAGACTCTGTTAATGGACGGGAGAAATTGTCAGGATGGGAGCGACTTTGGTATAATATTGTGCAAGAGGACATAAGGCGGGGTACCAAGGATGGATCTTCATCAAAGAATGAAGATGAAGAGAATTGTGCTTTGGTTTCCAAAGTAAGGAAAGGGAAGGGAAAGAAAAATCCTTCAAAATCTAGTGTGAAAGGCAAGAAGCAGGATTTGTCCAAAGTGAAGTGTTTTCACTGTCACAGGCATGGACATTTCGCCACTAACTGTCCACAGAAGAAGAAGAATAAGCAGGTTGTTGGATCTGCAGCTGGAGAGGCCTTAGCCTCACAATTTGAGCTAGATTTTTCTTTGATCACATGCTTGGTTTCAAGCTGCATGGGATCGGTGTGGTATCTTGACAGTGGTGTGTCTTTCCATATGATGAGAGACAAAGAGTTGTTTAGTGACTTGGAGGAGAAGGACCTCCAAATGCATATAGAGATGAGCGATGATAGTCAGTACAGTGCGACTAGCATTGGGACCATTACCTTTGAGAGGGAGTCTGGTAATCCATTCTTGTTGAAGAATGTCATGCATGTTCCAGGTCGAAGAAGAACTTGGTCTCAGTCGCAATACTTGAAGATAAGGGTTATGATGTTGTTTTCAGTGAGGGAAAAGCTTTCCTTCGACATAAAACAATGGTTCAACCCAAGAAGATAGGGGTTCAAATTAATAATCTCTTACAAGTTGGAGGTAGATGGTTGTGGCTATGATAGTGGGCAAAGCGAGGAAGAAGTGGTGAACGGGACGAGGGCGAGTTATGGCACGGGAGATTGGGCCATCTTCACCATGGCGCTTTGAAAATTTTGCGAAGAGAATTTCTCTTGGACTTCCCAAGGAGTACTCTTGCGCGAATGGATCGATTACCAAAGGGTGTATTATGGTGGGATTTGTGAGAACCACTTTTCATGAGGAAGGAGAACGGTCGCCCGGTGACCTAGAGATAATTCACACGGACATGTGTGGACCATTCTCGGTTGCTTCAACGGTGAAACATAGGTTATTATGTGATATTTGTTTATGATTATTATCGTAGATGTTGGATATTCTTCATGCAGAAGAAGAGTTCTCAAAGTTTTGTGAGTTCAAGGCATTGGTGGAGAAGGAGTCGGGGAAGCAGGTGAAAGCTCTAAGGAGCGATAATGGTGGTGAATACATCTCTGGAGAATTCAAAGACTTCTGTAGCAAAGAAGGAATTCAAAGAGAACCCATAGCGCCTCATAACCCACAGCAGAATGGGGTTGCAGAGAGAAATAACAGATTGATCGTGGGTGCTACACGAGCAATGCTGCATGACCAGGGCCTACCGATGCACTTGTGGGCAGAAGCATGCAACAATGTGGTTTATGTGCAAAAATGTTGTCCTCATAGAGTACTTGTCATGAGTACACCCGAGGAAGCTTTTACTGGTAAGAAGCCTGATATTTCTCATTTGAAGATTTTTGGCTCACCTGTTTACATTCATGTGACGAAGGATGCCAGGAAGAAGTTGGAGCCGAATGCAGAAGTTGGGATATTTGTGGGGTACATAGAAACACCCCATAACTATCGTGTGTATTTGCTAAACAGTTGGATGACTGTTATGCGACGGGATATAAAATTCAATGAGGTGAAAGCCATGAAGTTGTCACTTGAGAGGGAGCTACACTTGCATGCGGAGGAGGAACTTCTTGTTCCCAAAGATGAGCCTCTGGATGTGGATCAGCCACAAGAGGAGATTCATGGAGTGGAGGAGTCCACTCATGCAAAACCAAACATCAGACAAGGTAGGAAGCGTACCACAGAAGCTGAGAGACTGAAGGTGGATGCGGCACAGAATGTAGGAGTTCCTACATCACAGCGCAGACAGAGACAGTCACCTGACCGATATAGTGGATACATGGCTCTTATGAGCAAGTGTATTGTGACAGAGCCATATTCTTTTGAAGAAGCAGCGCAGGAGCCCACATGGGTAGATGCCATGGTGGAGGAGTATGACTCCATTGTCAGAAATAATGCTTGAGAGATTGTTCCAAGGTCGGTGGGGAAATCAATTGTATGATCAAGATGGATCTACAAGGTAAAGCAAGCTGCTGATGGGAGCGTCGAGAAGTATAAGGTAATATTTGTTGCCCGGGGGCTTCTCACAGATTGAGGGGATTGACTATGAAGAAACCTTTGCACCTGTCGCATGGTATTCTTCTATACGGACCATCCTTGCTCTCTCAGCGCAGATGGGTTGGCACATTCATCAGATGGATGTGAAGACTGTGTTCCTTAATGGGATCATTGAGGAAGAGGTGTACATGAGTAGCCTGAAGGATTTGAGATCTTCAGCAGCGAGTCGCATGTGTGCAGACTCAAAAGAGAGTTGTATGGGCTTAAACAAGCACCCCGTGCTTGGTACACTCGGATCGAAAACTATTTCATTGGACTTGGCTTCACCAAGAGTGAGGCGGATGCAAACCTATACCAGATTGTGGTTGAGGGTAAGATTTTGATCATTGTACTTTATGTTGATGATTTGATACTAACAGGTGATGAGCAGTTGATACACTCATGCAAGGCTGATCTTGCAAAGGAGTTTGAGATGAAGGATTTGGGCCTCCTTCATTATTTCCTTGGATTGAAAATATGGCAGCAGGAAGGTGAAATTTTGTTGTCTCAAGGCAAGTATGCCCGAGAGATACTGGAGAAGTTTCACATGCAAGGCTGCAAGCCTATCGACACTCCTCTTCCAAGAAATTGGAAGAAAGAGGATGCTACATCGGCAGAGGTAGTGGATGCCACTGTTTATCGACAGTTGGTGGGTTCGCTCATGTATTTAGTCAATACAAGACTGGGCATATGCTATGCGGTGAAATAGCTTTCACAAGCGATGGTTAAGCCTACCAAGCTCTTTTGGAAGGCGGGCAAGCATGTCCTGAGATATCTCAGGGGCACATCTGAGTATGGTTTATGGTACATACAGACGGATGAGGTGAAGTTGCATGGCTTCACGGATGCAAATTGGGAAGGAAGTCCAATAGAAAGAAAGAGCACATTAGGAGGGATTTTCAGTATCGGATCTACAACAGTTTCTTGGTACAGCAGGAAACAAAGATTTGTGGCACTCAGTTCAGCGAAAGTAGAATACATGGCAGCAAGTTTAGCTGCATGTGAGGCTATCTAGATGAGGAAGATTCTGGTTGGTTTTTTTAGTTCACATTTAGATCCCACAGTGATTCATTATGATAATCAGAGTTGCATTAAACTCTCGGTTAATCTTGTGTTTCATGATAGATCTAAACATATTGATATTCGGTATCATCATATCAGAGATTGTGTGCAGTGGAAGATCATGTTGCTTCAGTACATTCCAACAGAGGATCAGGATGCAGATATTTTGATGAAGGCGCTCACTAGGAGCAAATTCGAATACCATAGAGGCAGGATCGGGGTGAAGGATAATCCCTATCTTCTTGAGAGGGAGTGTTTATATTCAACAAGATGATGAGCTTAGTGAAAAGAGTCGCCTTCACTAAGTGGGCCCGCAGGCTATTTTTGGCGCAAGTCTATTTTTAGACATGTCAACCATATTTCATAAGTTGTGGGATGTTATTTGTGGATGGTTGATCAAGTTGGAAAAATAGATGAAATTCTATTTTTAGAATATTGGGCGAAGTCTATTTATAGATCGTCAATCTAAAAATAGATGCATGTCGATTATTATTATCTCTTAATAATAATTAGACTCTAAACAACAACTTATTCTCTTGGAACGCCGATTTCGGTGCACGGATGTGGCACGATAGGTGACGAAGGAATTATGCTATTCACGAGGGTTTCTTGGAGCTATTGCATGGAGGACTCGGTTAGAACTCCAGTGGCAAGTTATGACATAGTTGGAAGAAGTAGTTATGGAGTTGTATTTAGTTTAACTCGTTAGACTCGGTTAGACTAGTTGTATCTAGTCTAAATGATTGATACACTAGTGAGAGTGGAGTGAATTAATTAGTTAATTAATTCACAAATAATAACTCATTAATCAACTGAACAATACAACAGTTAACTACAGTGCATGGCAGTTTTGGTGGAGACCAGTGGAGAGATAGGTGAAAGGGCAAGATAAACTATCTATTGTGACTATAGTGATGCATTGATTGCATCAAACACACAATGGAGATGCCAATGAGGATTCACAATCAATCCAAGAGTAATTTGAATTCATTCAGAGCTATTCTTCAGCAGAGATTGCGCAGTGGAGGCAGGCTAGCAGGTGGCATAGATCGGTGCATGGATTTGCAATATTAGGCTTGATTAGTGTATGACGATTGTACTATACTGAGAGCTTGTGATAAGCTTTGTATGTTTGTGTCAGATTGTCATATGATCTCCATGTTACATAATATATAGTTGGGGTTTTCAGCTTCAGGCTTTCCCGGTTAAAAAAAACTGTGTTATGTGCGATTGATCATTTTTGTTTATACTTCACATGTGTGTGCAATTAATTTTTCCGCAAAAAGATTAACAAGTGGAATAGATTCAATATCTTTCATAAAGTTAAATAGTGTGAGATCAGGTGGATCTTGGACATATGCATGCTTAGTGCATACAATTTCAACAATATGCAAATATTCCCTCCCAAAACAAGTTTATTAACCAAATACTTCAATGTAGAATGATCTATAAACATCTTAAAGTGTGAACACAACAAATAATGTCTAAACTTCTGCAAAGCATACACCATGACCAATCCTTGCCTTTATGTAGTGGTGTAGTTATTTTCTACTCTAGATAACTTCCTACTTGCAAAATCTATAGGATGATCAATCTCTCCTTCACCAAGTTGTCCCAACATTGCACTCAAGGCTATACAAGAGGCATCCACATGGACATGAAATTCCTTGGTCCAATGAGGGAACAATAGTATAGACGCAACTACCATCTTTTCTTTCAATATGTTGAGGCTCTTCTGACATTCTTCATTCCACTGAAAATTTGCATCCTTCTTTAAAAATTTCTCCATGGGCGAAGTGATCTGCGCATACCCCTCGATGAACTTCGTGTAATACCCATTATGTCCCAACGTAGTGCAAAGCTCTCTTACTGTCTTAGGTGGATCCAAGTTTACAATGACAAAAATCTTCGCAGGGTCCACCATTAGTCCTTTCTTACAGACAATATGTCCCAACAATCTGTCGAATGGTGCACACAATATGCACTTTTTTAAATTCAAAGAGAACTGATACTTTTTTCATGTGTCGAGCATAAGTCTCAAAATTCCCACATGTTTACTTAACAATCTAAATATTGTCTAGTCATCAAAATATACCTCCAAAAACTTGTGAATGTACTCCTTAAAATTTGTGATCACCACCCTAGAAAATATAGCAGGGGCATTTTTCAATCCAAAAGGCATGATCATATATTGACATGAGCCCCATTCTGTAGAAAATGTGGTTTATGTTGATCTTCAGGTGCAATCCTAATTTTATGATACCCTTAGAATCCATCTGTAAACAAATAAGCTTCTTGTCCTCCTACATTGTCTAACACTTCAGCTGTGAAAGGGGTAGGAAATGGATCATGTAGACATGCATAATTCAACTTCCTTAAATCAACACAGATCCTGATTTTTCCTTGAGTCTTCTTTTCTTGCACCACCATAGGACTCACCCATTCTGATTCTTCGATAGGTTCAATAATCCCTGCTGCTATCATCTTATCAAGCTCTACCTTCACTTTTTCCTTATATTTCGGGTTCAATCTGTAAGGTCTTTGTTTGACTGGATTTGCACCAGGATTCAAAGGAATCTTCATGACTCCTAAATCTCCTAGTATACCCTTCATTTCTGAAAAATTGGTGGGAAACACTTCTTGATATTCATGAAGTAACTCTGTATCTTTACTGATTGTCTCTTCATCCTAGTAATCTCCTATAGTTGCAAACTTGGGATCCTC
This sequence comes from Pinus albicaulis, assembly GCA_034641835.2. Taxonomy (NCBI): domain Eukaryota; kingdom Viridiplantae; phylum Streptophyta; class Pinopsida; order Pinales; family Pinaceae; genus Pinus; species Pinus albicaulis. Next base: position 1,347,002,629 of record CM076572.1, on the reverse strand, counting down.
CTCTGATCTTATGTTTACCTTCTTAGTCTTAAGTGGCTTCGTTATGTCTGGTATATGTATCTCAAGTCCAGTTACTTTGTGGTATCCTTCTGATTATGCTATTTCAATGTTGTGAGGATCTTCTTCTTCTCCATCTGCAATAATATTATAACATTCTAATGCATATTATATCTACGCATCCTAATCAGGTTGCTGTGAGGTCACCGAGGTAACATTTCCAAAAATATTCTTCTTGACTGCCTGAAGATCCAAATCTATGTGTGGGCAATCATCCTAAAAGTTGAATGTTAATATGAAGCCATCAACCATGTCTGCCCAATTGTCAATACCATGTCGAAGCTTGGTCTCTAGGTACTAGTTCTTGGGGTTTGTCTTCAATATATGAATGAATCCATGTACCCACTCCTGCTGTGGAATATCCTTCCATGTTGAAGTGCATAGCTGGATAAGCTCCCTAGGATTGGTTTGAACATCATATTTTATCTCCATTTCTGTTTCTATCTGTCCAAACCTTATCCACATTAATCTTTGACATTCCTTCCAACCTTCTATATTCTTATTGTGTTCATTCTAAAATCTAGCAAGGATAGCTTTTAGGGCTAAATCCAAGGCTAACAACCTTTGATATTCTTAAACATGTTTTTCATAATCATTGAGAAAATTATTCACATCTCTTATGCCATCATAAGAAGGTAGGTTACATACCTTAGTCATTATACTGTGAAGTGATTTGGTCATCCTCGCATAGCCCCTTGTAGTCACTTCATGAAGCCTATTCTACCAATTCTCCACCTCTTCTTCTGAATCCGAGGTACAAAAATTGTCATGCTCCTAATTTAACTTTCCTTCTGCAGTAGGGTTAACCCAATCTTGTTCCTTTGATGGAATTTGATAAATGTTGTCTATGTCTGTTATGTAGTATTCTTCTCTGATTGGTTTTGTGTATCTTACTCCTTCTGATGGATCCAAGGGAAAAATTACCCTCATATTGTTTCCTCCAAATATCATTTATCCCTTCTTCAGATAATTATGGCAAAATTATCAAATTCCCAGTCAATTCCTAACAATGCAAGATAAGGATTACTGTCATCGACAATCTCTATTATTTATAAATCAGTAGTAGTGTGCACTCCTCCAATATCCACTGCGACACATGGTAATCTGACCATAGGGAGGATATTTTTTTTTATTTTCCATCCTTAGCTGAATAGGTGACAATTGTTTTTCAAGCTTCTGTGGTTTTTGTTGATTGCAAAATCTAGATTATCCACAGTATCATAAAACGATTGTCGATGTTTCGAATCCCAACGGGGATCCATCTTCAGGACAAGAAAGTAGATTCAACTTACCCACCAATTCCCATGTGTGCTTCGTCAAGACATTAGCATCAGATCCCAGATCCAAAAGAACTTGGTCCATCTCATATTCTTCTATCTGCGCAGTGAGCCTCATTTCTCTTCTAGTTCTCTTTTGTCGATGCACATTATTGACTATGTGCATCTATCTTTGCAGTGCTTCTTTAGATGTGCAAGAGTCTATCAACTCCTGAAGTCCTTATATAATATTTTGATCTCTTAACAACTTCATGCAACTATGCAGAAAAGACCTTAAAATACGTACTTGATTTACTGACTACTGGCCTTGTGTTGGAGCTCCATCTTGTGTTGGAGCTCAACTCTGTGTCGCAGTTGATGACACTTCACAGTTACTAGGCCTTGGTTGTGCACTAGAGGTCGAAGCCCCAACATCCGTAAAATTTCACTTTTCTTCCATGAATACTCCCTTTTCTTTATGAATATAAAAAACATGAACTTTATCTGCAGTCTTTCTAATCCATGCACCTAGATTTTAATATTCCTTCTTTCCATCCTCCTTATAATTACCAGTCGCAGCTTCACTTCTAGTAAAAATACTAATTTGAGGTTTATCAGTTCTCCTTTCAACAATCATCATTTGAATATTCTGTGTCGGCTGTCGATTCCTCTTTTCTTGCATTTTCGCCATAAGTACAGGACATTTTTCAATTACATGGTCAAAAGATTTACAATACTTACATGTCGTAGTGGGGTTCTGGAAATATCTTGCAAAATGACCTAGTTGGCTGCAGTTATAGAAAATGATCTTTCCACGTCCTTGACCTCCTCCTTGGAAGCCTCCTCAACCACCGCGTTATCCATTTTCCTCATGTGCATACTCTTTGTTGTGAAGATAAATCCCCTCTACGGACAGAGGTGATCTCTCTAGCCCTGGAGTGGGTCTAGCAACTTAAGAGACTATATAATGCAAGATTTCTTAGGTAATATCCAAAACAAGATGAGAAAGGGAATAGGCCTACCTCTTCCTGATTCTATGTTCAAATCCTTTGATGATGGCATCGATCCACAATCCCTCAGGCTCGCTCCTTGCTACTAGTGGTGTACTGTTAATTTTGGTCAACTAGGTCCAAAATCCATGTTTCATTACTCATATGACGGAGATGATATTTTTGTTGGATTCCTCTTTTAGAGAGGTGCAATATTGATCTAAAGATCATCTTGTTTGGATGATCATAACTTATATTTTGAATTTATTTTCCACACATGTGCAAATTGTCAAAGTCGGAAAGGTTTGTAATGTAGGATCACAAGCCCCAAAAGACGTGTCACTCACCTCTAGTCATGGATATTGGAGAGACATGATGCTCATTCCTTCATCAACTCATCTCACACATCTCTCTCTTATTTGATTGGTTTGTACAACCTAAGAGGCTTCTCTCTCCTCCACACGTGTGAAACAGGTAGTTGGAAATTGCTGACTCATTTAGGGATTTTTTTGGAGCATTGACTAGCGTTGACTGTGGGTCAAACCTTGTTGTTTGAATACGTTTTTAGCTCAGAAAATACTATCTTGGAAGGCCGCAGCTGGAGGTACAAATACCGAAGTCAAACATTGACCTTTTGACTGCAACATTTATTGCAGCATTGACAGCAAAGTTGACCACAACATTGATTGATTTGACCGTAGATTTTGAATATTGATTTGACAATTTTGTGGAATGGTTTTTAGGGTGAGTTTGACTTTGAAGGAAGGCCGAGTTTGACCATGTTTGACTGAACCTAATTGGAGCTTGAAAGGGCTAGTTTGACCAGCAAAGTATTTTCTAGCTAGGGCATCTTGTTGACTACTGTAAAATACATTTTTCCCTCTCTTTTCTCAAAAAGAAGAATTATAAAAATTCTTGTCTCTTGTGTTGGTTTGTCTTCTGTCGATTTACTTTATGTTCTATCAGCATTTACTTTCAGTGATTATGTGATTACTAATTTGAAATTGAATCAGGCTAACAAAAAGAACTATTGAAGTAAATTTCTCTAACAATAGAACATACCATGGTTAACTAAAATTAACATGGGATCAGGGCTAAGGTGAAGACAAAGGCCAAGCAAGAGTGAAAAGCAATCGCCAAATAAGTTTAATAATCAGGGATCGAGATCAATGGCCTTCTCATCATACAAGGGTTTCAAATCTGATGATAAGATGACTGATAAGTCTGATTATCATGCTTGGAAAATGTCCTTGGACATGACATTGGAAGATCAAGATGTTATGGATTATGTGCAGGGAGAGATCAATGAGCCTCCATCAAATGCATCGGCTACCACTAAGACAAAGTACAAGAAATGGGAATTCAAGGCAAAGTAGATCACTAGGTATTTTATTCATAAGCACTTGGTTTCTTATATCTCTGATTTGGGCACATCTAAGGAGATATATTATAAGCTAGTTAGCATGTTCATGGATAACAATGCTAATCAAATTCTATTTTTTAAGAACAAGTTGAAGGAGATCAAGAAGGGAAAAGGAGAATCCATCCAATCATATTTCATGAGGCTCACCAAAATCAAGAATGATCTCTTAGCTATTGGAGAAGCCATAAATGACTGAGAGCTCACTCTCATTGCTCTTTGAGGACTCCCCCGGGAATGGTATGCATTCAATACTACTATTCTTAATAATAACGTGATTCCTGATTTTGATGAATTGTTGACGAGATGCACCTAAGAGGAGACGAGGATGATCGAGAGAGACCATCCCTCTAATGGGAATGGAAGTTACCCTACTACCTTCACTGCTCATGCAAAGAAGAGGAGCAATGCTGGTCCAAGAAATCAAAATCATGGAAGAGCGGGTCCCAAAGGAATATAAGGAAGATGTTACATTTATAACAAGTTTGGTCACTATGCAAGAGAGTGCCCTAATAGAAGGGACTCTTCCATAGATGATGACAATAACAACTTCAGGGGGAATGGAAATCAAAGGAACAATAGGTTCAAAGGAAAGAGGAAGGCTCCCTCTGATCGAAGTGGAAATGGTCAACCTTTTAAGAGGTCAAGGAATTCTAGGTATGATGAATCTAATGTTGTTGATAAGAAAAATGAATACATTCTTATATCTTCCCTCTCTGTTGCATCTCCTTTTGACACCCTGGAAAATTGGTTGGTTGATAGTGGTGCCTCAAGGCACTTCACTGAATATAAGGAAGCCTTATCTAATTTGATTGAAAAGGACATTAATTTGAAAATTATCCTTGGAGACAATGCCACCTATCCCATGAAAGGGATAGGGATTGTGACCCTTCATATAAATCAAGGTCAAGTTATCCGCTTGCAAGATGTGTTGTACATACATGACTCGAAGAAGAATCTAGTGTCTATCTCTAAAATGGAAGACAAAGGATTCAAGGTGACATTCATAGATGGAAATGTACACATTTGGAAGAGAAACTTCAAAGAAGCGTTCACTCTCAGTTTTAGGGTTGATACACTCTATCAAGTTGGAGGAAGTCCGTTAGGGGCCATGACATGTGACACAACTCTTCAATCCGAGCTATGGCATCGAAGGTTTCCACAACTTCATTACAAAGCCCTTCCCGAAGCAAGGAAGGTGGTGACAGGGATGCCTGATTTCAAAGATGATCATGAAGGTGTATGTCAGGGTTGTGCCGAAGGAAAGCATACAAGGGGACCATTCCCCTCAAGTGTCATGAATACATCTGATATTTTGCAATTGGTACATTCTAATCTATCTGGTATGCTGCCTGTAACATCCTTGGGAGGATGCTTATATTATATCACTTTTATAGATGACTTCTCCCGCAAGACTTGGATATATTTCTTGAAGAAGAAGGATGAAGCATTCAAGTGGTTCTGTACCTTCAAGGTTTTTGAGTCAAATTATATGCTTATAATTTGCTAATCATGAATTGTCAACCCAGGAAGGTAAACTGATGAGATGCAATGCAAAGTATATGCAGGTTGATTACTTCAAGTGTTAATAATTATACACACATCAACTAATGCTTCTTTCCTATGTCAATACTTGGCAGCAATGGCTATGGAGTGGCATATATCATCCCTCTACAACACTTAGGATTACTGATATTGATCATGAAAAGATAAAGCTCAAACAATAATCAACAACTCATGCTTCCTTTCTCTATCAATACTTTGCAGCAATGGCTATGGAGTGGCATATATCATCCCTCTACAACACTTGAGTTTGTTGATATTGATGCAGGAAGAGATAAAAGATAAATCGTAATCAAGAATCCAACTTAAAGAGCATGAATCCAAACATTGATCAAATGAAAAGAATGTTAGGATATTCTGACACATAGGAAATAGTTAAGAATAACTTAGTCTAGTGTAGAGTTAGGTAAAGTGTGTTTCTTTACCATGTACATTTGTAACTTATAATCCGACGGTCACGATTTGTAGTGATCTGACGGTTATCTCTCACCTCGGTATTAACGACACTTGATCAGTGGCTTAACACCCGATTGGTCCATGATCTCTATTTAAAGATCACGGAGGGTAATTTTTTTGGTAACCGCTTATGAGAGAAACATATGTAACTTTTCTTTTATATTAATAAATTTCCTGAAGTGTCCACGTTGGCTCAGGCCATGGACTATTTCCCTCTTTGAGGGTTTTAACCACATCATTATACTGGTGTACTGATTTGTGATCTGTTTGTGAGTGGTGACCTTTGGTTCTTGATCTACGGAACTTACCCTGTAAATTCCCACATGGTATTAGAGATATTTTGAGGGCCGCATCCGTTGTTGATCAAAATCCGAAGCCGGTTTGACTGCATGCGAATGCCGTTTTGTAGATCTACTATTTTTGAACATTTTTGGGCTTGGAGAACTGCCCTGTTGTGTCCAGAGCGTCTATTACAATGATGAATTCCTTTTGTTTCATGCGAAAAGTTTTTCGGCTGCCCAAGTTATGACAGTTTAGATCTGGAGGTATAAAGCATCTTTTTTGCAGTTATCTTTGTTAATATTTTTGCTTATTTCGGTTTATTCTGTTTATTTTTGGTTTATAGGATTTATTTGTTTGCCAAATCTGTACCCTCTTCTCTGTGTATGATCTTTTTTGTGCGCTGCGTGCGATTTCAGCAAATCAGAAACAGGAAAAGGGATTTTTTTGGTACGTATGCTCTTTCCCCACATCTTTGTGGGATCTCAGGAAATCAAAAATAGCAAAAAACTGATAGTTTCTGGTAAGGGTAGTTGAAAATCTAACATTTTTCCGTAAGGCTTTGCATTTCATTTTTTTTGCTCGGTTTTTGCGTTTTTTTGTGCAAGAAAAAAAAATCACTTTATCCATTCAAACAATAACAGAATCCTTTTACTATCTCACATGGTGAGGAGTTAGTTTATGAGAATATAGGTCTTGGGTTTTGTTGGGTATGTGTTATATTCTTTCCACGACTAAGCACACGTGGGGGGGTAAGAGGGGGGGCGATAGCCCCCCCTGTCGGGGTCCGGGGCAACGCCCCGGCGAAATTTTTTGGTCCTTAATTTCCGGTGGGTAGTCCGCGCCCATGGTTTTGTGCTTGGTTTTGCACATGGTTTTGGGGTACGATGGTTTTCGGCCCCTGGTATTTTTGTAGATCCGGTCAAGGGAACTACGTTATGTTCTAATCCAGGGTTAATGGATGAGGGTTCATGTATGCTTCGACATGTATATATATGTGTTGTAACACTAAAAGGAATATAATGAAAAATCAAGCTGGTCGTCCCGATTTGGGATCCAGGGGAAAATCTCTGAGTTTATCTGTTTTATGTTTTATGCTCTCACTATTGTTTATTTTCTGTTATAAGATTCGTGTGTAGATAATTTATGTTCAGGCTTAAAACCTACAGGTTCAAATATCTTTCTCAAGCTTCTTTTTGTAAAAAGTTTTTGTTAAAAGGGGTGGAATTTTTTTTTTTAAAAGTCGCACTTCATCTCGTTCCCGTAACTATTCGGCATCTTCAACTCGTTTTTTTTTCAAAAAGGCATAACTTCTTCATCTGTAAGCCATTTTTTTGAAACGACCTAATTTTTCGAGATCTTTCCATTGGAGCAGTTAGTTTCAGCTTTTATCAACTTCATTTATTTTTATTTTTATTTTTAATGGAAAGTGCATGCTCGATTATTCTTAACAGCACCAATTATTTCCAATGGCTACCTCACATGGTAGATATACTTAGAAGTAAATGGATTTACAGAATAGCCACAGGGCTAGAAACTAAACCTTCTGATGATGATAAAGTCGCTAAATGTGAAAATAAACAAGATCAAGCATGAGGGTTGATAGGAATGTCCATTGCTCAAGATCTTCGATTTCATATCCTTGACATTGACACCCTCATGAAGCCCTGGACAAGCTAAATATTGTCTTTGGCATTCAAAATCAAATTAGGGCCCATCAGCTTGAAAATCAGTTACTTACTTTGGATCCCAATAATTTCTCCTCTATTGAGGATTTTTTGTCCAAATTTAAGACCCCTAGAATTCTTTTAGAAGGTTGTAAGGTCAAAAAGGAAGATGGTATCCTCATTTATTGCATTCTTGCTAAGCTTGGCCCTGCATACTATGTATTTGTTTCTGCCTTCCATTCCACTAGAGAAGCCATCATTTCTTCAGGAATTACCTACAAGAATCCCTCTTTTGATTCCTTTTGCGATTCTTTGATAAGAGAACAAGAAAAACTCTTACAACTTGGTCTTATCACTTCTGGAAATGCTTCTAAGAAAGCCTTAGCAGCCCAACTCTTACACCTTGGTCTTATCACTTCTGGAAATGCTTCTAAGAAAGCCTTAGCAGCCCAACATCAATCATATCAAAAGAATCCCAAGAAGTCGTATCCTAAAAAGTATGGTCCGAAACCAGACAAGGGTCCTAAGCAATTTCAGCTGCAAACTGAAAAAACAACTCACCAAAATGATAAGGCATATAAAAACAAAGGAAAGAAGACAGATAGACATTGCAAATTTTGCAATCGTGATGGCCATATAGAGTCCAAATGTATTAAGAAGATGGAAGCCTTAGAAGAATCAATGAAGAAGCACAACATCAATTTGTAGCACTCTTCACCTTCATCTTCAGGAATGGCACTTTCTGCTTGTGGTTGTCAAGCATCAAGATTTGGTTATGCGTTAAATGTATCTTCCTCTTCTCATTCTCATGAGTGGCTCATTAATTCTGGAGCTTCTTATCACATGGCCAAAAATAAAGCCATGTTTTATTCTTTAAATGATTGTAACACCAAACATATTTATGTTGGTGATGATAGATCTCTTAGTGTTGTAGGATCTAGAACCATTCATCTCTATAATGGTCAGTTTAATGATGTACTATGTGTTCCTACCTTGTCATGCAACCTTCTCTCTGTTTATCAGATAACTCATTCAGGTGGAGGGAAAATAGTAGAATTCTCACCTTGTGATGTTGTAATCAAGGACCTCAAAGATCCTAAACATATTTTAGCTACTGGCAGTGCTGATAATTCCATAAGGTTGTATAAGCTTGAAAAATTTGGATCATCATGTCTTCCCTCTGTTTTTGTTGCTAATAATGATGAAGTGAGAAAAATTTTGCATGAGCGATTTGGTCACTTAAACTATCTCTCTCTTCAAACTCTATGTAAGGAAAATATGGCGACGGGTCTTCCTATGGTATCTTGTCGAGATGGTGTTTGATATGGATGTGTACTCGGAAAACATCAATGGGATAGTTTTGACAAACGTGCCTCTTGGCACGTTTCAGCCCCTTTGCAGCTTGTGCACGGTGATTTATGTGGTCCACTTCATGTTGTTTCTTTCTCTGGTTGTAAGTGCTTCTTAACTTTCATTGATGATTTTTCCAGACGCACTTGGGTATACTTATTAAAACTCAAGAGTGAAGTTTTTAACATTTTCTTGGCCTTTAAGGCCTTTGTTGAGAAACAATCTGGACATCAAATTCTTAAGTTAAGATCAAAAAATGGAGGAGAATATGTTAACAACAAATTTATCAAATTCTGCACTGAGCATGGCATTTAATTGAAACATATTGTTCCATATACTCCACAACAAAATGGTGTAGCTGAAAGGAATATTCACACCTTAAAAGAAATGGCTAATTGTATGCTTCAATCTAAAGGACTTGGTCTCAATTTTTGGGTAGAAGCCATTAACTGTGAAAATTACATACTCAATCACACTCCTACTAAGGTTTTAAAGAATATAACTCTAGAAGAAGCTTGGAGCTTAATAAAACCAGATGTAAGTCACTTTCGTGTTTTTGGAAGTGATGCTTGGGCCTATATTCCAGATGCGAAACATAAAGCCTTAGAACCTAATAGTGAAAAATGCATTTTTGTTGGATATTCTGAAGATGTCAAAGGATATAGACTTCTTCAACCAAAATAAAAAAAAATATAATCATTAGAAGAGATGTATAATTTGATGAAAATATATCGGCCTACGAGTCTAGTTCTGCGAGTGTGCCACCTTTGGCATGCGAGTCTGATTCGGCATATGTGCCACCTCTCTCTCTCTCTTCTATTTTTAATAGCATTCCTTCTAGTTCAGATGATGACAGCGAGGATGAAAATTCTCCTCCACCTCTTGAAATTGTTCCTTATACTCCACCGCTTCCAAGATGGGTCCACTCTACTCAGGATGCAACAGGTTCTCTTGCAAGTGACCTTGTCGATTGACGACGTACACATTCTCAGTTTGAAAGAGCCTCTTCCTTATTGGCTCAAGTTCCAGAAAATACTGATCTAGAAACCTTTGAAGAAGCCTCCGGTCATCTAGATTGGGATGAAGCTATGAATGAAGAATATCACTCCTTAATGGTGAATGATACTTGGGATCTTGTTCCTCTTCCAAAAGGAAGAAAACTTGTCAGATGCAGATGGGTTTACAAAACAAAGTTTGGACTAGATGGAAAAGTGGATAGACATAAAGCTCGTCTTGTCGCTAAAGTATTTTCACAAGTTGAAGGCATTGACTATACTGAAACCTTCTCCCCTGTTGCCAAAATGAATTCTATCCGCCTTGTTCTTTCCCTTGCTGCCTCCTTTAAATGGGAAGTCCATCAGATGGATGTTAAATCTGCCTTCTTACATGGAGATTTGCATGAAGAAATTTACATGGAACAACCCCCTGGCGTTATCCAAAATGACTCTAGCCTTGTTTGTCGCCTTATGAAGTCTCTCTATGGTCTCAAAGAAGCTCGTCGGGCTTGGTATAACAAAATGGATAGATTTCTATTAGATAATGGATTTTCTAGGTGTCATTTTGACAACACTGTATACACCAAGAAAGTGGGTAAGTCCTTCACCATCCTTGTTCTTTATGTTGATGATCTTATCCTTACTGGTAGTGATCCAAACCATATAAACCATGTGAAGTCTAGCCTCAAAAAGAAGTTTGAAATGATAGACTTAGGACACTTGCATTATTTCCTTGGTCTTCAAGTCTTGCAATCCAAGGAAGGCATTACCCTCTCTCAGTCCAAGTATGCCTGTGATCTTCTACACCACTTTCACATGGAAGACTGTAAGCCTGCCCCTTCTCCCTTTCAGTTTGGAGTCAAGCTTTTAGTCATCTGTACTACCCCTGAAGTTGATGCTACCTTATACCGTCAACTTGTTGGTAAACTTTTGTATCTAACCCATACTCGTCCTGACCTTTCCTTTGTCGTTGGTCTCTTCGCTCGGTTTATGCACCAACCTCATGAAAGTCACTGGAAATCAGCTAAAAGAATACTTTGATATATTTGAGGTACAATTCAGTTCGAGATTCATTATAGTGTAGGAGCATCTCCCTTGTTGATTGGTTTCACTGATTCTGATTGGGCTGGTGACCCTGATGATTGGAAGTCCACTGCAGGATATGTATTCACTATTGGTTGAGGACCTATTACTTGGTCTTGTAAGAAACAAAGTACCATATCCCTTTCTTCGGTAGAAGCAGAGTATCGTGGTGCAGTTGAAGCCAGCAAGGAAGCCATGTGGCTTCGTCAGATCCTGTCTGAATTTGGTCTTCATCGGCAGCATCCAACTACACTTTGGTTTGATAATCAGAGTGCCATTTAGCTATGTAAAGATCCATTTCAGCATCAGCATATGAAACACATTGAACTCCACATACACCTCATCTGAAATCTCATTCATGATCGTGTTCTTGAAGTGCAGTACTGTCCGACCACTGATCAAGTAGTCGATATCTTTACGAAGGCTCTCACAGAAACGAAGTTTACCAAACTTTGATCCATGCTTTGAGTTCAAGAAAGTTGTCATTAAGGGGGGATAGGCTCTAGTGCCTCCTTCCTTCTCATATTGTGTCACTTTTGTAAATCCTTCAATCCTATCCCAATTTGTTCTTAAGGGGGGGTGTTAGGATATTTCGACACATAGGAAATAGGCTCCTTTTGTGTCACCTTTGTAAATCCTTCAATCCTATCCCAAGTTGTTCTTAAGGGGGGATGTTAGGATATTCTGACATATAGGAAATAGTTAAGAATAACTTAGTCTAGTGTAGAGTTAGGTAAAGTGTGTTTCTTTACCATGTACATTTGTAACTTATAATCCGACGGTCACGATTTGTAGTGATACGACGATTATCTCTCACCTCGGTATTAACGACACTTGATCCGTGGCTTAACACCCGATTGGTCCATGATCTCTATTTAAAGAGCATGGAGGGTCATTTTTCTAGTAACCATTTATGAGAGAAATATATTTAACTTTTCTTTTATATTAATAAATTCCCTGAAGTGGCCGCGTTGGCTCAGGGCGTGGACTGTTTCCCTCTTTGAGGGTTTTAACCACATGGTTATACTAGTGTACTGATTTGTGATTTGTTTGTGAGCGGTGACCTTTGGTTCTTGATATACAGAACTTACCCTATAAATTCCTACAAAGAACTCATTAATATAAAGAATTAAATCACTTAACCAATTAACAGTTTGCTACAGGAAATGCAGAAAGAAAGCACTAGCTATATACAAGAATTATTAAGGCATAAATAAAATAGGAATAAAACACACACACTATGCTGCGGGAGTTGTGAGCAAAAGGGGCCCTCCCTCACTCACAACTCCTTCAAAAGCCAAAGAAGTTGCTCAGAAAGATAAACAGAAGATAGACTATTTTATTAATCTGGAATTTATAGTCAAGTACAGTCTGATATCTTACTATCAACAACAATCTCAACCCAACCCCCTTACAAAGCGAAATACATCTAATTTATACATTTCTCGAAGCTCATATTTGGCTTGAACAAAGTAGATCACTACTCTAAGCCTACAGCCAATGATACATATACAAATTGACAAGTCTATTAAGTCTAATCCATGACTGGAAGCATGGATTAGACGATTTCTGTTATGCGGCTGAAGTTGTTTCTCCATGTGGGCACAAGAGAATATTTGGAGGTTTGAGTGGTTGCAAAAGAGGATTCGGAACAGTGAATAGGACAGCTTCCATATGCAGCAAATTCCCTTCAAAACCCATGTCTTTACTCGATCTGGAGATGAGTGGAACATGGTCAACCATTAATCTCGCTGCAGGTAATTGAAACGGTTGTAGGAAATCGACGTTTCTGCAGGAAATATGGAACATCTGCAGGAATCTCGGCCACATGAGCCAACTGCAGGAATTGCGGAACTGTTCGAATCTAGAAAATCTGCACACGAGTTCTATACTAGTTAGAGTAGTAATGCAATAAAGACACAGCTATATCAAAGAATACTCGAATTTAGATAGAATGACACTTCTTATGATAATTCAACATACCTTAGGCTTATGGTATCCTTTTTAGACAAAACTAGATAACATAGCCAAACTAGGTATAATTAAAGAGCGAAAAGGGTTCAAAAATAAGGGAGGCAAGGTCTAGGATAGGTATAAAAAATGGGTAAAGTTCAGACTCAATAAAGGTCTTGGTTGAAAATAAAACAGGGAATAAGATCAAAATTTTGAGGACCGATAATGGAACCGAATATGAGTCGAATGAATTCAATGACTATTGCATGAAATTTGGCATTAAGAGGGAAACAACTATTGTGAATACTCCCGAACAAAATGGTGTTGCCGAAAGGAAGAATAGAACCATTCTGGAAGCTGCCCACGCCATTCTTTATGACCAAGATCTTCCGAAGTTCCTATGGGGAGAAGTTGCCAACACCATTGTGTATGTTCAAAATAGATGCCTGGAAGTGGACATATACTGAAGAAGTACGCTCTTGGTAAAAGTAGAAGACGAAGAGATACCAAGGGTATCTAGCAGCCATGAGTATGATAGTACAATCTGAGCTTGGAACATTTGAATAAACCGTAAAGCATCGAGTTTGGAAGGATGCTATGCACAAAAAATATGAGTCCATTATGAAGAATGATGTCTGGGAAGTGGTCCCAAGACTGGAGGACAAATCTGTTGTCACCTCAAAATGGCTCTATAATATCAAGCATGGATTTGATGGAAGTGCTGAAAAGTACAAGGCAAGATTCGTTGTCTGAGGCTTCACTCAAAATGGAAGCATAGATTATGATGATATATTTGCACCTGTGGCCGCTATACCACCATCCAGATCAATAATTTCCCTTGCTTCAATGCAAGAGTGGGTGCATTAGGGCTCCACTAGTCTCCCAAAGAAGTGAAGAAACGAGGAGTAACCACATACTAACTTTCAATTTGGTAGCTAGCCCTACCAAATCGAGAGAGGATCTCTCTCTATATCAAGTTCACGGTCGATGGAAACAGGCGAGAATCTTAAGGTCCTATATCACTAGTATGATCCCTTATTATTGTTAGTGTAACCCCCTTATTGTTATTATTGTACCCTTGTAACCCCATATTGTTATTATTGTGCCCTTAAATTATTATTGTTAGGTTGGCTAGGATTACATTGTGGCCCCACTAGGATTACATTATGGCCCCATGGACTCCTATATATAGAAATGAGGTTTTGTAAATTGTATCATCCAAGAATTGTTCATTTATGTAATGTATTGGAGGTTTCCCCCTCGAAGTGGCTCATTTCTAAGGCGTTCATATCTTTTTTCTTCTATTTTTGGAGCTGGTTACACAACATTTGGTATCAGAGCTTTGGATTCTAGGGTTTCGCTACTCCAAACAGGTCATCGTGGCCTTTTCGCTATAAATTTTTTTCTACGAAGTTTCAGAAGTTGAAATTTTTAGGGTGCGAAGCCAACATCCTGAGGAAGATTTTCTAAAAATTTCAGAACTTGGTTCGCAATATTTTCGGAGATATGATCTGTGGAAGTTAGGTCTTGTTTCAGGCTCCTAAACAGGTCAGCGTGGCATTTGCGCTATAAATTTTTTTCTACGAAGGTTAAGAATCTGAAATTTGTATGGTGCGAAGCGGAAATCTTGAGGAAAGTCGTCAAAAAATTTCAGATCTTGGTTCGCAATATTTTTGGAGATATGATATGTGGAAGGTAGTGCTTTTTCAGGCTCCTGAATTTCATCTCAAAGAGGTGATCGTGGAAAAAGTTCAATAACTCTCTCTCTGGACATCGGATTGAAGTGCCGTAAAAAGTGGTCGCAAGTACATAGACTTTAGTTTCTTGGCTATCAATTTAAGAGACAAAGGACAAAACAGTGACACGTGGCAAGTCGTACAATTTCGCTCTACTGAACTAGTCCATAATTAGGTCATTGTGGGAGATTGGACACAACTTTGTCTTGGAGAATCCAAATCAGGTCAGACCTGTGGCATTCAAAAGAGAATTCAGAGGGCTACTTCAGTGCTGAATTTCAGATATATAAGAGCCATAATCACAGAGATAATACAATTTCAATATCGAACTCCTCAAAAGCAAGTAAAAGGTGTGTATTTTGTTTCCGAATTGCATAAGTCTTGTTTGAAGAATCAAGTTGAATTGATTGCAAGGGAATATTGTAGAATAGATATCATTATTGGATTATAAAATGACCCCAAAAAAGAATTCAACACCCATTAATCCTTTGGAAATCTCTACTATGACTCATGAAGACAAAGAATTGAAACATGATCTATCAAAATTACAAGAGCGAGTGCAAAAAAATTCACTCTCACAAAGAGCAACAAAAAATGAAATGGAAGTTTTGAAGAAAGGCATGGAAGCTAAGATGGATGGCGTGCAAGCTAAGATGGATGGCGTGCAAGCTAAGATGGATAGCATGGAGGCTGGCATGGAATCTAAGATGGATGACATGGAAGCTAAGATCGATGAGAAAATGGAAAACATGAAGAATTTTCTAAAAGCAGACATGGAAGGTTTGACAAAGTTGATACAAGAAAGGTTTCATAATGGTGAAAAGATAGTAGAAGAACCTCATGATGAGAACAAAATAAATGTTAATTGTGATTTCATAAACTCTAATGTTGGCGGGAAGAACCACCATATTCCAAAAATGGATATGAGGAAGTTTGATGGAAAGGATCCTGTAACATGGATACTACAGATGGAGCAATATTTTGATCTCCATAACGTGCAAAAAACACAAAAGGTACGCATTGCAACTTTACATTTAGAACAAAATACATTTGTATGGTATCGATGGCTTTGCTCCTGTAAAAAAATTGTCACTTGGTCAATTTTTACGGAGGAAATGATAGCACATTATGAGAATACAAAGAGCAACACCTTCTTTAGCCAATTGATAAATCTCAAACAAAAGGGTTTAGTGGGGCAGCATATTGAGGACTTCCAAAAATTGAATATAAGGGTAACTGATATTCCAGAGGAACACAGGATTGATCTCTTCATAGGCACTCTAAAGGATAACATCCAACATGAAGTTCGTGTTTTGAAGCCTGATTCATTGGATAAGGCATTCAGGTTGGCAAGAAAAGTTGAATGTAAAATTATGGCGACAAGGAAGCCTACCACTCAATTCTATAAAGAACTAAGTGTTGCTACGCCTAGATTTCCACAACCTACAAGGTTGACACCACAACAATTGGAAGAAAAAAGAGCAAAAGGGCTTTGCTATAGTTGTGATAGCAAATACACTAAAGGTCATAAGTGTGCTGAAAAGAAACTATTTTACATATTGTGAAGAAGAAGAAGAAAATGAACAAGAAGAGGATATACACCAGGAAACAGCCCTAGAAGAGGAAGAAATGAATCTGACCATATCATGTAATGCACTGGCAGGAATTACCACTCCTCAAAATCTCAAGATAGCAGGACAGATCAAGAAGAAAAAGGTAATAGTGTTGATTGATTCAGGTAGCACCAATAATTTTATTCATTGTAAGGTAGCCAAGGAATTAAATTGTTTCCTATACCCAGCACCAGAATTTCAAGTGATGGTTGCAAATGGAGGAACTATAAATTGCTCTGGAAAATGCCATAATATCAAGCTAACCATTGGGGAATATGTATTGACTAGTCCGATGCTTTCCATTCCTATGGGAGGTGCTGATGTTGTACTAGGAGTACAATGGTTACAATCTTTGGGGACGGTAGCTTTTAATTTTCAAGAACTTTTCTTGAAATTTTTTTCAGAAGGAAAAGAAGTCGAATTACGGGGTATTGAAGGGAAGCCGGGAAGGATAATAAGCTCTAATGTCATGACAAAGCTTCTAAAGAAAGAACAACGAGGCGTAATTGCACAATTATGCTCACTAGAAGTTCCGACATCAAAATCATCTATTTCTGCAGATCTCCAACAAGTCTTGGACAATCATTCAAAGGTGTTTGAAACTCCCAAAGGAATCCCACCGATTCGTGATCATGATCATGCTATTCATTTGATTCCAGGAAGTGTTCCTCCAAACATCAGGCCTTATAGATATCCTTACTTCCAAAAGAGCGAAATTGAACGTATGATTGTAGAAATGTTAGAGGTAGGTATAATTCAACCTAGTCAGAGTTATTTCTCTGCTCCTGTAGTATTGGTACACAAGAATGATGGATCATGGAGAATGTGTCCGGATTATAGGGAGCTCAATAAGCTCACCATTAAAGACAAATTTCCCATTCCTGTGATTGATGAATTATTGGATGAATTACATGGAGCAATTTATTTTACCAAGTTGGATCTTCGTTCAGGATATCATCAAATTAGAATGAAGACTGAAGATATTCCAAAAACAACATTTCGAAATCATGAGGGTCATTATGAATTTTTGGTCATGCCTTTTGGCCTTACCAATGGACCTTCTACATTTCAAGGGTTGATGAATTCCATTTTCAAACCCTTCCTTAGAAAATTTGTGCTAGTATTTTTTGATGATATACTAATCTACAGCAGGTCTTGGAAGGATCGTGTTGAACATGTTGACAGGGTGCTCAAACTATTGCAGGAGAAACAATTATATGCAAAAAAGTCCAAATGTTTCTTTGGAGTACAAGAGGTGGAATATCTGGGTCATATTGTATCTCACGAGGGGGTTAAAGTGGACCCTAACAAAATTAAAGCCATTAAGGAATGGAAAGTTCCCACAACCATAAAGCAGTTGCGAGGATTTCTCGGGTTAACAGGTATTATCGCAAGTTTGTTAAGAATTATGGGAGAATAGCAGCACCTCTAACAACATTATTGAAGAAAGATGCATTTTCATGGACTCCTGAAGCAACTAAGGCCTTTGAACGTCTTAAGAGGCAATGTGCCTAGCACCGGTCTTAGCTACACCAGACTTCACAAAAACCTTTATTGTGGAATGTGATGCCTCAGGAAATGGAATTGGTGCAGTTTTAATGCGGGAAGGAAGACCCATTGCTTTTGAAAGTCGTCCAATCAAAGGAAAGTATTTACAGAAACCTATTTATGAGAAGGAAATGTTAGCAATACTACATGCACTAAAGAAATGGCGAACTTACCTAATGGGAAGACACTTCAAGGTAAAAACTGATCATGATAGTCTTAAACACTTTTGGAACAAAGACTATCTTCAGAAGAGCAGCAAAAATAGGTCACAAAGATGTTGGGTTATGACTTTGAAATAATCTACAAAAAATGAAAGCATAATGTTGTTGCAGATGCACTCTCAAGAAAGAATGAAGAGGTGGAAGCATTGCTTTGTGCCATTTCTATTATCCAACCAGATTGGATAACCGAAGCAAGAGATGAATGGAAGAAGGAAAAAGATGCATGGACACTCATTCAAAAGTTGCAGCAAGATCCTAGTACATCTGATACATTTAGTTGGAAAAATGATTCCTTATGGTACAAAGATCGCTTATATCTTTGTAAAAACTCCCAACTAAAACAAAAGATTCTTCTAGAATTGCACACTTCTCCTTTAGGAGGACATTCAGGATATTTAAAAACTTACCACACGGTGAAGAAAGAATTTTTTTGGGATGGCCTTAAATCTGATATTCAAAAGTTTGTGGCGGAATGTTTGGTTTGCCAGCAGAATAAAGTGGAAACAATTAAGACCTCGGGACTTCTACAACCTTTATCCATTCCAAGTCAATGTTGGGAGGAGATTTCAATGGATTTTATCACAGGTTTACCTAAGTCTGAAGGAAAGAATGTCATCATGGTGGTAGTTGATAGACTTACCAAGTATGCACACTTTTGTGCATTATCTCATCCATTTAAAGCAAGTACAATTGCTACTACATTTATGGACAGAATTCAAAAGCTACATGGAAGCCCAAGGGTTATTGTGAGCGACAGAGATCCCATTTTTACTGGAAATTTTTGGACGGAGTTATTTTCTTGTTTGGGTACTCGATTAGCTCATAGCTCATCTTATCATCCTCAATCTGATGGTCAAACTGAGATAGTAAATAAATGTTTGGAAGGATATCTTCGTTGTTTTGTATCTGATAGACAAACACAATGGGTCAAGTGGTTACCTCTTGCTGAATGGTGGTATAACACTTCCTTCCATACTGCAGCAAAAATGACCCCATTTATGGCACTTTATGGATATCATCCACCATCCATCACATCATCTTTAAGGGAAAATTCGAAGGTTCAAGCAGTGGAAGATCACATCGAGCATCAGCAAGAAGTTCTCCAACTCTTAAAGGATAACCTGACTTTGGCACAAAATCGAATGAAACAACAGGCAGATCAACATCGTAGCGAGAGAAGTTTTGATGTAGGAGATTGGGTATTTTTACGTCTACAACCATACAAACAAATGTCCCTCAAGCAAGCTAAGAAGGATAATAAATTATCACCAAAGCACTATGGTCCTTACAAGGTGTTGCAAAAGATTGGTTCTATGGCATACAAATTGGAGCTTCCTGCTTCTTCGTGAGTACATCCAGTTTTCCATGTTTCATGCTTAAAGAAGGTTATAGGTGAAAATCTTCCGGTTCAAACAATATTGCCAGAACTTGATGAGGAAGGAAAAATCATATTGGAACCTGAAGCGGTCATGGAAACAAGAACTCGACAGCTACGGAATCGATCAATTTCAGAGTATCTCATCAAGTGGAAGAACTTACCCACTGAAGATTCTTCATGGGAGGATGAGAATTTTATACAGAAGCACCCGGAGCTACTCAAGCGTTGAGGACAACACTTTTTTGAAGGAGAGGGGCATGTTAGGTCCCTATGTCACTAGTATAGTCCCTTATTATTGTTAGTGTAACCCCCTTATTGTTATTATTGTACCCTTGTAACCCCCATTTTGTTATTATTGTGCCCTTAAATTATTATTGTTAGGTCGGCTAGGATTACATTGTGGCCCACTAGGATTACATTATGGCCCCATGGACTCCTATATATAGAAAGGAGGTTTTGTAAATTGTATCATCCAAGAATTGTTCATTTATGTAATGTATTGGAGGTTGCCCCCTCGAAGTGGCTCATTTCTAAAACGTTCATATCTTTTTTCTTCTATTTTTGGAGCTGGTTACACAACAGAGAATAAGTATTTTAGGCTAGCTATAAGCTTAGTAGGGCTTTTAGATTTAGGTTTGATTAGGGTTTATGGTTTGTTGGACAAAGAAGCACCAAGTTTGGAAACTCGGCAAGATATCCCAAAAAGATCAAATGCGGACATAGTATGAGGCAAGGTAGGTGAGATCAGTGACACAATTGGTTTGTAATTGTAGTGTGATGAAGAGGATATCATTTAAGAAGTTAAGTGAGCATAATGAATTCACTTATTCATAGGATGAAACACTTAAATGCTTATCTTAAACAAAAACAGAGCATAAAAGAATGATTTCTGTTTCAAACTTTAAAAGATAAAGCATAGGAATAAAATAGATGGCTGCCTAAACAATTTGATCATCAGATGCATAAGAAAAATAGATAAAAACACTGCCACTAACCACATCACAAGAATCCCATAAAAATAGCTGCAACTGCCTATAAATTTCTTCTGCAAATAGTCAAGTACACTAGTGCCAAAAGAGTATGAACTTCAAATATCCAACCCTCTCAATGAATTAATTATGAGTACATATAGAATATAAAACAAGATTCCACCTCTAGGGGTCGAATCCTGATCCATAGCAACTAATTAATGAACCTAATGACTCATAGCCTAATCCTAGGGAAGTTAAAAACAACTTTCCTCTTTTTTAGCTAACTAGTTGAGCTTTTCTCTCAAGTCTTTAATCATAAGATTCTTTTACAAAGAAGACCATTAATAGGCTATTGACCATAAAAAAACTCATGATCCAGTTGTTACATCAACCATTTTTACCTTTGACCTCCACGTGTCAAGAAAAATCTTCAAACCCAGAAACACAACAAAGTTTCTCAGAAACGCAACAACATTAGCAGAAGCGCAACAAAACATTGGAGGATGATTTGGAGGCCTTCCCGTATGCGTTTTTGGCTGCAAAAGGTATGGTTGGAAAGCTAAATATGTCTACTACATGACAGAGTCTTCAAGAACTACAAACACTAGCTCCAAACCCCTGAAAAAATGACTTGAAATCAACATGTCTCAAAAGCACAACGAGTTGTTTGAAGAGGTGGAAGAAAGGTAAAAAATATGCATTATTTGGTCAATTTATGAAAATTGGTGAAGTTTCAAGCATCCCCATAAACATTTATGACATCCTTATGCTATTAACCATCTACACATGCTTGAAATTGTGAATTTGTGCCTCCCGAGAAAAAGCGCAGCGAGTACTCGTTGCGTTTCTGTAGAGTGTTTTTTACTGTGTGCACATAAAACATCAAAAACTCAAAATTTTGGTCTTTTTCTTCTATGTTTTCTATTATGCTTTCAAGCCACCAATGAAGAATTTTCCAAAAGTTTCAGGTTATCCTTATTTTTGAGTTTTCTTAGGGTCTTCTTGAGCTTCTTCTTCATATTCTTAACCCTAACCTTGTAGATCATGTTTCTTTCATAGTAATGCCTTACCATATTCCTTTGCATAGTGGTATTCCTGTTGGCCTTTTTCAAAGGCTTTTCCAAATGTTCATTTAGTACCCCAAGCCAATACTCTCTGTCTTTGTCAATTTCAGTAGCTATGATGTCATTTATGTCTTTGTGGGCTTGAGGAGGAGATGGTTCTTTTTCATGTCTTTATTTTCTTGTCGTTTCTCTAGTTTTAGGCCTTCTTGGTTGTATCTAAATGTCTTTGTCCTCCAACTACTCCACATCAATGATGGCCTTACCCTTATCCTTTTCTACCATAGCATCTACCTTGCTGGATGATGGATGGTCCCCTTGTGGTTTACTTTGCAACAACAGGTTTAGTTTCAACTACCTATTTTCTTGTTGCAAAAAAGACACCATGAAATTTTCCTTGGAAAGATCATCTTTGAGCTCCCTGATCTGTGCCTCTTTATCTTTGATTGTGTCTTCAACTACCTTATCTTCATGGTATTTTTCTAGGTCATCCATATAAATCAATAGGTGCTTGTTCTTCACTGTGCAATGGTGTATCATGTTTGCCTCTTGATGATTCTTGTCTCATAGTGCCAAGCTGAGTTCCTTCTTCACTGATAGTCTTCCTAGGCAACATCTTTGCTTGAGCCCTAGTTCTAGGTCTAGGAATCTATGTTATTTCAGGGGAAAACACCAACCTCTTACCTCTGTTACAGGTCTTTGAAATTTATTCTCTAGGTTGTGTCTTTGTCACTGATGGCTTGTTTGCTAAGCCAACTTACTGTGGCCTAGATGATGCTAAGGGAGTGCTCTCACTCTTTGGTTGATTTGAGGCAGGCAGAAGAGAAGCTACCTCCAAGAAGGTCTCCCATGGCATGTTGATCTGTGCCAGCTGGTGGAGGACTATTTGTTTGATCAAGGCATGATGAAATAAACTAGTTGAATGATCTTTTCCCTTTGACTGCACCTTCTCTGCCATTTTAACCAAACTTTTGAACATGTAGTAAGCTAAGTTGATGGACCTTTGAGAAGTAAAATGCATCAATAACCTAATGTGGTATTGATACAAAATACTGAACCTACCCTCACGAGTGAAGTATTTCATGATAATTCTCATCAAGGGGGTGTACTTGTCCAACAATTTCCTGCTAGGAAAGATATGAGAAGGGGAGTCTTTGTACTCTGGTTTCAAGAAAGACTTATAGCGCTCAATGTCTAAATCCATCCCCTTGAACCAAATATATCCTTAATTAGGGATTTTAGTAGCTGAAGATATCATATCTGCTGACACGATGAAGTTTACCCTTAAAATTGTGACATGATCTCTTCTAAAATTGATATCAAATAAACTTGTTAAGTCATGGTTATAACCCACCTCTTGCACTTTCTTACAAAACAATAGGCAATCTACCTCTTCAAATGACTTCCTTATAAAATATGATGCATTGACCTCCTTCATAAGAATAGGCTCATATCTTGCGATCTCTCCTCCTTTGAATTTATTCTTTTCACTGGTCTTTGCCATGTTTTATCTTGTTTTTGGCAGGAAACCCTAGTCTCACACAAGAATGGGTAAGGGGACTTGAGCTGCAAGACAGGGGAGAAAACATAACAAGTTGATAGTATGGAATGGAGGGGATGGAGGGAAAGAAAAATTCTGAAAACATTATGGGGAGTAGGGAAGTGTTTTAGGAAGAAAATGAAATTGACTTTCCTCAATTTGAGTGAGGGAAAGGGAGTGAAAAAGGAAAAACACTGTCCTAGTCTAGAAACGTAACAAATAGATAGGGTAGTGTGAGAAAATGATGAAATTACTGAATTTAATTGTGGGAATGGTGGGAAATGTCTGATGATGGATATTTAGGATGTGTAGGCTTAGAAACTAGGAAATTCCTCTTGAAAATAAGCTAAAGATGATGAAATCACAAAAGCGCAACAAAAATGCAGCAACAAACCCTAGGGAATGAGTTTATCAATTTTGTGAAGAAATTGATTGAAGAAAAGATTTGTAATGGTCCCACCAACTTGTTTGAAGTTTTTTGAAACAATGAGATGTAGTTTTCACCTGTTCTTTCCCTCCTTATGTCTCCAAAACAAAAGCGCTGCAAGTTGCTAGAAACACAACAAAAGCGCAACAGGCTGATGAATTGAGTAATTTAGTGATATAATCTAACTTCTAATGGTTGTGGCAAGTTTTCAATGCAAGAGAGGAACTCTTGAAGACTTGGAAGGATAGAATGAACTCTTGGAAAGCTTCATTTCTATTTATAGCTCAAAAAAATCGATTTTGGCTCATGACATCATGTGTACTTTTGAAAGAAAGACTTTTGACTGGTGTGACTGCAGCATAATTCTTCAAATGGAAA
Organism: Pinus albicaulis; assembly: GCA_034641835.2. Lineage (NCBI taxonomy): Eukaryota > Viridiplantae > Streptophyta > Pinopsida > Pinales > Pinaceae > Pinus > Pinus albicaulis. Next base: position 1,346,978,688 of record CM076572.1, on the reverse strand, counting down.
TGCTACCTTTTTTATTTAATTCCCTAATTTTCCAACTCCCATGATGGTGACCCAAAGAAAAGACATAACTCTCTTTTTGCTTTTGATGACTGACATTATGATGAAAATCAAATGTAAATCCTAGACCATGACCTATATGATAGCACATTAACTCTTTTGATGACCTAGGACACCTAAATGATGACATGACCATGATGAGTGATGATGACTATGAGCAAGTGGAGGGAGTAGCACTGACCTAGACAATAACCAATGACTTTTTGACAGCGAAGATATGCCAAATTTTATTTAAAAATATAACAATTTGACGTAATGACCCTATCAATCATATGGAAAGAGTACATTTGATCGCAGGTGACTCATAGACATTAACAAAGTCTCCATCAGATGGATGTGAAGATTTCCTTCTTACATGGCTCAATCAAGGAAAAGGTCTATGTGGAACAACCTTTGGGGTTCAAAGTCCAAGATAGAGACACATATGTATGCAGGTTGAAGAAAGCCCTCTATGGGTTGAAGAAATCCCCCAAGGCTTGGTATGAAAGGATTAATAGCTACTTGATGAAGTTGGGCTTTACTCGAAGTGATGTTGATCGAAACCTTTAATTTAAGGTTGATGATGACAAGCCTCTCATTCTGTTTCTCCATGTGGACAATCTAACCCTTTCATTCATCAATGTAAGAGGGAGCTAGCTTCTAAGTTCGAGATGAAGGACCTAGGACTGATGCACTATTTCCTAGGTTTGGAGGTCTGGAAAAATCCAGGTAATATTTTCATTTCTCAAGGAAAATATGTTGTGAATATGCTGGAGAGATTTGGGATGGTGGACTGCAAGTCCGTGACTACTCCAATGGAATGCAACTTTAAGAATTTGTGTGTAAGTTTTATTGGGTCGGAGTTGGGAAATCCCACAGAGTATCATCAACTCATGGGGGCCTTGATGTTCTTAGTGAAATCACGTTCGAACATATGTTTTGCAATGAAAACATTGAGTCAATACATGGTCGATCCTCATCACATTCACTGGATTGGTGCCAAGAATCTCTTAAGATATCTTTGGGGCACAATCAACCATGGGTTGAGATACACTTCCGGGAGTATAAGGCACCATGGATATACCGATGCCGATTGGGCAGGAAGTGTGGTGGATTATAAGAGCACCTCTGGATGTTGCTTCATTCTAGGTTCTGCTTCTATATCTTGGATGAGTAGGAAACAAAAATCAGTTTCTTTGAGCATCGCCGAGGCCAAATAGATTGTAGCGAGTATGACTTGTTGTGAAGCTGTTTGGTTGAGAAAGCTCTTCAATGAGCTATTTGGACATGTGCTAGATACCACCGTTATCCTTTGAAATAACCAAAGTGGGATTTGTCTTTCTGAGAATCCTGTGTTCCATGACCGATCCAAGCATATTGATATTAGGTACCACTTTGTCTGGGACATGGTACAACGATGTGCCATAAGGCTCCATCATGTTGGGTGTGATGAGTAGGTTGCATATATTCTCACAAAGCCCCTGGGGAAGGTAAAATTATTAATCTTCCATGAGAAGCTTGGTATCGTGGACATACGCTATTCTGAGGGTCCCGCCTAAGTTGGACTATGAGCTCTAGGAGCTTCAGGGGGCTTGGGGATAGCTTCTTGGAGCTATAAGAAACCATACGGCAAGGTTCGCCTTACCTTGTTGGTGTGCTTCTTCCCCAACATTATGGTATTGAGTTGGTTCACCCTCTCTTTGATCTATGCCCACATGCATCCTACCCATGGAGTCTGAGACTCATGGGAAGTACCTCTCACTTGGCTAATGAGTTGGGAAATGAGGATAAAGACCGATAGCATGATCGATGGACGCATCGGGGATTGTCGTACTCTCTATGTCTAGGATGGGATGTGTCCAACAACTCGATTTGGGATCAATTATGGATGAGGTTATTACCTCTAAACTGACTTCGGGTCAATATGTGACTCACTCTTGAGTCTGTATGAGGTTTTTACCTCTAGATTGAATTCGGGTCAATGGAAAGTGATGTCTTTGTGACTCACTCTCATTCGTCTTATTTCTTCTATAGTAGAGAAGAGCCAACAAATCAGTTACAATAGGATGAAAAAATATTGCATGATGATAATACATGATGGTACTAGATGACAAGATTGCACAGGTGGACAGATGGAGTTCTCCCTAGTTGAGAGGGAGTGTTAATTTTGGGCAACTAGGTCCAAACTCCATGTTGCATTGCTCATATGATGGAGATGATATTTTTGTTGGATTCCAATTTCAGAGAGGTGCAAGATTGATTGAAATATCATCTTGTTTGGATGAACATAACTTATATTTTTAATTTATTTTCCACACATGTGGAAATTGTCAAAGTCGGCCAGATTTGTAATGTAGGCTCACAAGCCCCAAAATAGGTGTCACTCACCCCAGTCATGGATATAAATTGGAGATACATAATGCTCATTTCTTCATCAACTCATCACACACATATTTCTCTCATCTGATTGGTTCATACAGCCTAAGAGGCTTCTCTCTCCTCCACACGTGTGAATAGGTAGCTAGAAATTGCAGACTGATTTAAGGATTTTTTTTGGAGTGTTGACCAATGTTGACTGTGGGTCAAACCTTGCTATTTGACTGCATTTTTAGCTGAGAAAATCCAACCTTGGAAGGCTGCAGCTGGAGGCACAAATACTGAGGTAAAACACTGAAATTTGACTGCAACATTTATTACAACATTAACTGCAATGTTGATTGGTTTGACTGGAGATTTTGATTGCTGATTTGACAGTTTGTGGACTAGTTTTTGGGGTGAGTTTGAATTTGAAGGAAGGTCGAGTTTGAATGAACCTGATTGGAGGTTGAAAGGGCCGATTTGACCAACAAAGTATTTGCTGGCTATGGCATCCTGTTGACTATTGTAAAATAAATTTTTATCTCTCTTCGCTGAATAAGAAGAATTATACAAATTCTTGTCTCTTGTGTTGGCTTGTCTTGTCAATTTATTTTATGTTCTATCAACATTTAATTTTAGTGATTATGTGATTGCTAATATGAAATTGAATCGAGCTAATAAGAAGAAATATTGAAGTAAATTTCTCTAAGCATAGAACATACCATAGTTAACTAAAATTTAACAAGCCTTGTGTAAGAGCTCGATCCTGTGCTGGAGCTCGACTTTGTGTCGCAATTCATGAAACTTCACAGTTACTAGGCCTTGGCTGTGCACTAGAGGTCGAAGCTCCAACATCCATAAAACTTCACTTTTCTTCCATGAATACTCACTTTTATTTATGAATATAAAAAACAAGAACTTTCTATGCAGTCTTTCTAACCCATGCACCTAGATTTTAATATTCCTTCTTTCCATCCTCCTTATCATTACCAGTCACAAATCCACTTCTAGTAACAATACTAATTCGAGGTTCATCAGTCCTCCTTTCAACAATCATCATTTTAATATTCTACATCGACTGTTGTTTCCTCTTTTCTTGCATCTTCGCCAGAAGTACATGACATTCTTCAATTACATGATCAAAAGATTTATAATAATTACATGTCATAGTGGGGTTCTAGAAATCTCTTGCAAAATGAACTAGATGGATATAGTTATAGAAAATGATCTTTCCACATCCTCGACCAACTCCAACTCCTCGACCTCTTCCTTGGTAGCCTCCTCGACCACCGCGTTGTCCATTTTCCTTGTGTGCATACTCTTTGTTGTGAAGATAAATCCCCTCTGCGGACAAAGGTGATATCTCTAGCCCTAGAGTGGGTCTAGCAACTTAAGAGACTATCTAATGCAAGCTTTCTTAGCTAATATCCAAAACAAGATGAGAAAGGGAACATGCCTACCTCTTCCTGATGCTATGCTCGAATCCTTTGATGATGACCTCGATCCACAATCCCTCAAGCTCGCTACTTGCTACTAGTGGCGTACGATTATCTACAGGAGATCAAGAGATAACAATAAAAATAATCCAATACAAAACATACATTTAATATCAGTTATCTAACATGTCAAGGAACATTAGACTATTTTTGCAAATGATTAGACAAATATAGAAAACAAACACTAGATGTTTTATTAATAAATATGAAATAGAGAGCTTACAACCGTGGCCTTGATGTTAGAGGCCTCCCTTTGGTGATGTCTGAGTCCTTCACCGAAGCTCTTAAAGCACTCCTTCTCCCGAATAGCTTAGGCATTATAACAATATAGGGATGTAAGGAAAACGAATGATCATACCAAACCAACAATGACTAACCAGTAGTGGAAAGATGGAGATCAATTTATAGGAAGGGAAAAGGGGTTGGGAGCCCATGAAAGAAGGAGGAAGACCCATTTTCCAAGGGATAAACCCCCATTGATAATGATTTGAATATGGGCAAGCTAGTTTTGTTGCGCTAGTTCCCTCATCAGTTAAAAATAAATGTGTTTAGGATTGTCTCAAGTTAACCAACTGTGAAGGGGTTTATGTGTCAAGTTTTATGTGTCTTATGTGAGAAATTTATGAGTTGATTAGCTTTTAAAAACTCATGTACAACAAATAAAATGCAAAGAAATAACACACAACATTCACATTACACAATACATGATAACAGAGTTCACCCCTCCTGGGCTACATCTCAATGGACATGCTTCAAATAGCTAGGCCCTCTTGGGATTAATGGTCAAATGTCTGGTTGAATGCACCTGAAGTGCTCCAATGATGTTTCAACCTGCTCCATTGGCTTAAAAAGACCCAAAAACCTAAAAAATGACTATTTAATCTTTGAAAATGGTTTCCAGCTGATTTAGGCTTGACCTCCTCTCCTGGTGGCCCTTGGCTTCTTTAATCTTCAAAGTGAAAAAAAAAACACTTTAGTAAGTGCTCCAGTGCCTCTGCAACATATTCCATTGTATTTAAAGCATTAAAATCATCTAAGAATCACTCTTCTTGAGCCAAAATTGGTCGAAAATTGCTCAAGGTATGCTTCATTTAATTTTCTTAGGAAATCTCCTCCAAATCAAGAGAAGGCTCCAGTTAGGGCCGCCAATTATGGAGAAACTACTGGTTGTAATGTCCTCTAATAATAATAATAAAATAAAAAAATAAAAAATAATATAACGTAATATTAAAATAAATAGTAAGTAAATAATACATAATAAAGAGAAGATTAATAAATCAATAAAATAGTAAATAATAAACTAGAGTTCTGAATAAAAATATATAAAAGTAAACTATAAAATAAGTGAAGCTAACAAAAGTAACAACTAATAAAATAAGAAAGAGTTAAACTATGAGAACCATAAAAATAGTAAAAATAAGTAAAGTTAAGAAAAAAGAAAAGAAAAGAAAATAAGAAAGAGTTAAATTAAGAGTAATTTTAAATTAAGTAAAACTTAAAATAAAGAAATAAAAGTTGCATGTCAACACATGGAATGTGTGCATGCGGTTCCCCTTCCATTGTTTGGTCTATTTAATAGATGTTGAGGAAGATGGGATTCATTCATTCATTATTCCTTCATCCATTCTCTTGGGAGAAAGGTATTGTGAGACAAAGTATTCCCTGACAGTAGTACGTTGATTGAGGGCTAGAGGGTGACCAGCTGTAGAAAGGTTACATGTAGCTGAGCCTACCGTTGGGTGGAGAGTTGTTCCAAAAACTTTGCTGTGGTTAACAGAATTCAATAGCGTTCAAATCTTAAATTACAAGTAAGCAATATCGTCGCTACAGGTAAGTCATCTATGCTCGGGTTTTTCCGAAAATTCTATGCTAATTAGTTGAATAGTTTTTTGTTTATTATTAATTGCATATTTGATATAATTAGCTGCATGTTAAATTTTTGGGTTGTTACATATGGTATGAGAGCCAAGTTACAACCCTTAAGGCTTATGAGTCCTGTCACGCTTGTTTGGGCTTAGTTAAAAATCTATATGTAATTTTAATTCCTAATCTTGTTAAAGATGTTTATGATATTAATTAATTAACTAAAAAATTATCTTAATATATTGTCTAATAAAACTAATTTCACTTTTCTTATTAAAAAAAAATCCTTATAAAATACAATATTAAAATAAAACTTATTATTATTAAATAGGATAATTTAATCTAATTATATTTATTATTATTATATTTCACTAAAAAAATAATCTAATTATATTTATTATTATTATATTTCAGTAAAAATATAATAATCTAATTATATGCAAAATTGTGTAATATCTCTGTGTGTAATGACCCACTCATGCACAAAATTTAAGAAAACATGTTTTCATTATATGATAAAAAAATACCAGCTTTAAAAAAATAATTAATTAAATTTAACTTATGAATTTAGTATTTTTGTTATTTACAATCTTCAATTAAGGGTGAGAACTTGTCTTCTGCAAATGTTCTCCTTTTGTCTCTACGAAACTTTCTCCTCCTGGGAAAGAGAATCTTTATAACCAAATTTATTAAATTTAATCAAAACAAGGCATCGAGCTCAGGAATTTGATTAGAACCTTTAAGGAATTCAAGGTATTTTCTTATTCTTAGCCATGGTAGGTGTTGCATCTGCTCTATTTATTTTAGACCTGAAGGGCAGAGTTCTCATATGGGTTAGAAATTTAACATATGATGGGGTTTAAGTGCAAGAACTTGTCTCCGGGAAGGGATTCTCTAATGTGATGCTGGTTCGAATCCCAACATTCTTCATCTCATAATGCTTAACCATCACGTCTGAAGTTTGAAAGATGAACAAGACACTACTATAACAACACTGTGATGGTGACCTTCAGGCGGAGGGTTCACCTCTTCCATATTCCTCGATCTCGGTCCATGAATAGAGGCACTAAAGTTGTAGATGCACATGGCTCACATCTTTCATAAGGTATGGGATACAAGGCTGCATGAACAACTATAGGTCTATATTTCTGGTTTTTCCTGTTTGGTAATAGGTTGTTTGAGGTGGAGTGAAGCTGCACGGTTTATGGGTAGTTTTGTTGTGGGTAAGGTTTTGGAAGGAGTGGTAAAGTCTTCCCAATAGTACATGTGCATTATAGAAAACAAGTTAAAGTTTTTTCTGCGGTCTATCGTCTAGACATGGCAGGCATATGGGTGGTTTCATTTGTCTGATAGGGGTGACCATTAAAACCGGGCTGAATCTAACTATTGTTAGATATATTTTGAAGGATGATTGTGTAGGTTGTTTTCATTATGCTATCAAATTTCTGTGAGGTCTTTCAGATAGGAGTATTGGGTATTATAGCTATCATCATCCCGCATGCAATGTACAAAATGCACATGAATTATCTCTACAACAGGGCCAATGCAAAACTGAGGGACTAGGCTTCCCCTCCATGAGCCATCCAAGGTAACGGAAACACAATTTTCGTCGTACTAGTCAAGATGGTCTCTTCTATGGCATAATTGGTTAGATTCTTTTATTATTTCCAGACCCTATAAAGATTTCAGTTTTTATTTTTGCTTCCGTTGGTGGCATTGTGATGGATGTTGTTGCTGTTGTTACTGCCATGTATGAGAAGCTTGTGTGAATGTTGTTCATTGGTTTTTCCGGCGACATTGTCTACTCGTCACCTTTGTTTCCGGTGATTCTGAATTTTTTCTGGTGAGTGGGAATGTTTCAAATGTCTCCCTTCCTGTCACAATCTCATTGTACTTGAGATCTTTGACTAAATCCTTTTCTATCTGTCCTCAATGCGTCATCCTTCCAATTTGTAGTTCTTGGGGGTCGAATAGATTATGAATGCTCTGTCAATTGGTACAATATCGATGCTTTTCTTAATGCGAGAACATGCAATCCAAGTTGTTTTCAGACGAGATGGCGGCCTCTCTTTAAGGAACTCATGGTTCTCTGACAATTATTCTGCATATGCCATATTTGGCTCTCTGCCCGTGTTGGTCGTTTTAATTGGGTGGGTGGTGAAGTGTGTTTTCTGCACTCGATAGTGAGTGGGTGGGATGTTTTCGATGTTTCTCTGACATTTCCTCTACTTTCTGATTTTCCTTTTAAGGATGGTGACATCTCTTTAAGGATGGCCACATCCTTCTGACATGGTCAGATGAGTTGGCCTGAAGGGGTGGCTTTGGACGTTGTAATTTTAATATAGTCACCTAAGGTTCATTTTTCATGTGATTATTGAAGCTAAAATATGGCAGAGGTTTATGATATTTATCATCTGATACGTCAGCTCATGAAGCACTTATAACTGCCACGTTGGAGGCTGAGAAGGTGCATATGAAGGAACTAGTCTTGGACGAGCGACTGATTTCATAGTTCTTCGAAAGGCCATCTAGCATTATCGCCGGAAGGTCTAAGAAGCAAAACAGTGAGCCACTGAGTGGAGTGCAACATCATGCAAAGGCCGATTAATTAAATCATGTTACAAACCTATTGAGGAGGTTAAGCAAGTTATTCGGGAATATGAAGATCTATGGGGTTGGGTTGCCAGCCTTCATAAACGGGCTCTTATTGGACGATGGCTCTTCTCTGACATGGGGGAAGAAGATATGGTTCAATGGGTGAAGATATATTGGAGCCGCATTCTAGGTTATATTATGAAGATTAGTATGATCTTGAGAAATTGGTTTAGTATACACTTTATGCATGAGGATGGCTGTGACAAAATTCAAAGGCGCACTTGGGTGAGGGGTCGAAGCTTTATGCAGCTCCTGCCTTGTTATCTTGGTTTTAATCCGGTCATAGAGGCAACAAAAAACAAGCTGGTGTGGGTAAAATTGCCAGGTCTTCCTCTTGAATTCTGGACCTTGAAGGCACTGAATGTTATTGGAAACTCAATTGGCCGCACTAAGCATGTTGATCCACAAATACTTGGCACAAATGATAAACACATTGCTTGGATTCTTGTGGAAGTTAGCTTTGCAGGTGGATTGCTGAGGGATGTAGACCTGATTTGGGGGCAGTAGAGGTACATACAAAGAGTGGATTATTGGGGTGTGTGGTTCAGATGTTTGATATGCCATCAAACTGGACATTTAATGAATAGGTGTTCGCTGTGGTATAGGAATATGGGGCGCCACATCAAAAGCTTTCATGGCTCACGAAAAGGGAAGTCGTCACTTGGTTCGCAAGGCTATGGTCCCTCAGGTAAGTCCTTTCCTCCCTCTTTCGAAAGTGATTTGTTTGCTTCTACTGATACCTTAAGTGATAGGAACCACTCTCCTCATCTCATTCCTGTGACTAACCATGGCTCGAGGCCTCGATCTGATGATGTCAACCTTCACTCCATTCCTGAGCCCATACATCCATCACACGCCAACCCTTCTAATCACAAAAATGTTGACTCTTACCCTTCCGAAAACTCTGATGTGCCTCCTATGATTTCGAGCCTGGTGGGTCCTATTGTATCTGTTTCCCGTAGGCAGTCCTTGGCTGCAAAAACTGCGCTAGGAAACAAACTCAACTGGCTTTAGGTTCAAGCTAGCCCTTGAACAAGAGGGGACTCCCTCAGTTATTACGATGCCTTGTTTAACACTGTTCACTATCACCGAACAACAACCTTTGAAGCACAATGGTCAGATTTATGGTTTTAATTGGGGGTGGTTGGCTATCAATGAAAATCCCTATTCACGAATAAATCCCTCCTTCAGAGAGTTCGTTCTCAAAGTGTCAGCTTCCAGCCTGACAGAACGACTTGATTTGTATAATAATTTGACAGAAGAATGTAAGGAGATCCATAATAATGTAGCAGCCATACTGACTACTTAACCACTACGGAGATGGACAAACAATAACCAATTTCAAAGAGGAGCTTGATCATACAAACAATCTAATATACTAATCTCTTTAAACAATTATAGTTTTCAGAAATTATGAAAACTTTTTTTCATACTAAACAAAATATGATCAAGTCATTACAGAAACCTTGTGTAATTAAGATTTCAAGAGGAATTTAGAATAACAGATAGCCCTTTAAATTAATCTCTTAATCCAATTACAACTTCAAAACGAACCATAAACGAAACTGAGATTCAATTAAATTTCCAATTGGACAACTGTACATGAATTAAATCATATGAAGAAAACATATATGGAAATACTGGAAAAATGGACGAGAAACACAAATTCCGTCAAAAGCTCAAATACTTCAATTAGAATTTATGGAGAAAAGTTTTACAAAACTGAAAAGTCTCTGCCTCAAAAGCCCACCTTTTGTTTATTATAATCCATCAAATATATAGAAATAAAACAAAATCTAAAACAAAATCTAATTTATTAAAAAAATAAAATAAAATAAAACTAAATATAAGAAATTGATTGCAAAAAAGAATTTGGAAATGTTGGGGTTTCCAATGTTAAATACTCTTTCAATTTGGAATTAGCCCTTTGAATATGCTGATTTTTTGCAATCTGTTTCATTAAAATTTGCCAATTGTCAGTCAATCAAGGCAATGAACTTTTCACTATTGATTTTGTGCTTAGGAAATTCTACCACATATGTCACTGATATTCAACTAAATCCTGAGAAAACTGAAAATGATTGATCTCTTTCCTTTCTAATTATCTTTGAACCTTACAAGTTTGAATTTTTAACTTTCATCTCATTGCTAACTACTTCAAAATATTAGAATTTCAAAGTGTCCTGCTTCCAATAGGGTTTTCATCGGGGTCTTGCAATTCCACCTTTGCAAATGATCATTCTCCCTTGGGATAACTATTCGTTCTTGAGGAATCATAGAAGTTTTCTCCTCAACCATTATTTTTACCTTGTGCTCCCTTGCAAGAGATCGAATTAGATCACGATCAAGTGGTTTGTAGAATCTGGCATCTACCAATTTCTCTATTGCTGTAGAATTATCAAAAACAACTGTCTTTGTGTCAGAAGGCTCTGTTCACTGACGTGGGAGGAATTTAATAATATGGAATGTGTGTGCAGTGCCCGAACGGAATGAATGAGAGGACCAAATAATAACATCGACCATGGATGCCCAGAACTATATGACTATATATTTCAGCATTATTCTAAGAGCGGGATTGATTCTGTGCTGCAATATTACAGTCTGAAGCACCAATTCCTTACTATCAGGTCCTCTTTCAGTGCCATGACTGGGAATGTTCTCCCGAGTTGCAGGTACGGTGCTTGCATGATGTAGAAAAAAAGGAGTTTTTCCACATTCGTTACTACTTGATCCAATACTATGTATTGCGTTAATCTGGAATGATTTGCTGATATCGGTTGAATCATAAACCTAATAAAATTTCCCTGAAGAGAAATATGTTTGTGATATAAAGTTGTGGTCACATATGTTTGTAAGGCCAATCTGCTTATGTGACCTTATTTCTGGTTTTTGTATGACGCTCTGAACTTGCTTTTCAAATGGAAAACATCCATCACGCTTCCAACAAACCCAATTTTTCTCACATTCTAATGTCGCTGGAGTTGATGGCGTAAAAAGATATGAGTCTGGTCGTGTCTCTCATCTTGAACATTTAGATCAAGTACCTCATTTCCTATAAGCAATGGCAAACTTGCATCTGACCATCTCACAAAGCGAGCATTGCTTTCATAGAAATGGTACCATTACAATTCTGGACCTTCCTCCATCGCACATTTGGCTGATGAATGGAACAATACTTGAGATCAGTGAAGAGAGAGAAGATGAAAGCGATGATGATGAACGACTTACAAGTCTTGCTGCGCTGTCATAAAAAAAATGAGCAGAAATTCGGATGGCGTCTTCAATGGTTTCTGGTTTTGTGTCTTGGGAGGTGCGAATTATTTTAAATGATACCACGTGCCCCAAAAGGAGTTTTGACAAAACAAGATTTCAGACCCCTTGAACAAGTGTCCAAATGAACTCTATTATCTCTCTCAATATTAGGGGTATGGGCGACCCCTCAAAACATCTTCACATTAGGGATTTGTTCTCCGATCTACAACCCTGTGTTGATCTTTTTCAAGAAACTCTGCGTTCGAGATCTAAAGCTATAGGTATCTTTTAAGTATTCTTCCGGGTTGGCATGCTGTGGGTATTGATTCTGTTGGAAAGGCTGGGGGCATCCTGGCCATATGGAACCCTTCACTGGTAAATTTCAGGCCTTCAAATTTTTTGGTGGCATCATCCTATTTGGCTCTTTTAGAGGTTTTTCTGCAAAGATTCATTTGATCAATTTATATGCGCCATGCTATAACTGATCCTCTTTCTGGGAGGGCATTTACTCATCCAGAATTTTAAATGTTGGCAATCTAATTGTAATTTGGGATTTCAATTCCACCCTGGATGTAAATGAGACTTGGGTACATAAATCACGACTGGACCCTCTCGCTGATCAAATTGGCTGGATTTTCAATGATCATCATATGCAGGATATTCGGCCTTCCCCACTTGTCCCGACATGGACTAATAGATGATTGGATGCTGAGTACATTGGGAAGCGATTGGACAAGGCAATGGTAAATGAGCCCCTATTTCATGTTTTGGGAAACATGAGGTCACATGTGGTGGCTGCTTCAATATCAGACCATATGACAATAGTATTCTCATGGCGCAGGGAGCTTAATAGGAACGGGCTGCCATTTAAATTCAATAGAATCTGGTTAGATGATCCTCATTTCAACCAGTTGGTATCAGACTTCTGGGGAAAAAATGATTCGTATGATGGTCTCTAGGGGTGGAGAAAGTTTGTTGAAAAGCTCAGAAGGTTAAAAAATCTCATGAAGTCATGGGAAAAAAAGAAAAAGGATGAATTGAGGCTCGAATTGAATGAGTTAACCGCCAAGGTGGAAAAGATCTATGATGGTATGAAAGAGGTGCCCCCGAATCAATATGTGTATAGCATTCTGGATGGTTTAGATTAGAGAAAGTTGGAAATTTTGAAGATACAAGAGGTGACTTGGAAGCTTAAGAGTCAAATTCAGTGGCTTAAGGAGGGGGATTTGAATACTAGATTCTTCCATCAAACTACAAATGGACGAAAAAATTATAACTCGATATGGCAAATTGAATTAGAAAATGGCTCCAAGATTGTTTCCACCGATGAGATACAGAAGGAGGCTTATAATTATTTCTAGGAGTTCTATATGGCTAATCATGATATTGATCATCGAAGCCAGACCTGGGTCCTTGACCAAATGCCACATATGTTTTAATTGGATGCAAATGAGGTTTTGGGGAAAGAAGTCACTAAATAAGAGATTGAGGCTGTTCTCAAATCCTTTGCTCATGACAAGAGCCCTTGCCCAGATGGCTGGCCTGCAAATTTTTTTATCCATTTTTATGATTTTCTGGCGGATGAGTTGCTGTTGGTCAATGAACAAGCTCGAGTTATGGGCTTCATACTTGGCAATATGAACTCCACCTTCTTGGCACTAATTCCAAAATCAACTTCGCCCAAATCATTTTCTGATTTCAGGTGGATCACCTTATGTAATTTTATTTACAAGCTCTCATCAAAAATCATTGCCAACAGGATAAGAGGGGTACTGTCGAAGTTCATATCAGATGAACAATATGGTTTTTTACAGGCACAGTCCATACATGATGCAGTGGCATCTGCGCAAGAAGCATTACATTCCGTCCATGTGGACAAAATAGAGGCTCTTATTATGAAGATTGACCTTTATAAGGAATATGACAGTGTGGATTGGTCCTTTATCAGACTTATTCTTCTAAATGTTGGCATCACAATGGCTAACATAAGGTGGATCATGGCATTTATTTGCTTTGTTAGGTATGATGTCATAATCAATGGGAAGCCTTCCAAATTTTTTTATTGCGGGGAGGGGTCTTCAACAGAGATGTGCTCTGTCACCTCTCATTTTCATTCTCATTATGGATGGCTTCAGCAACTTAATGAAGATCGAAAAACAAGCGGGGTTTTTCACATGCTTATCTTTCTCCCCTTTTGTTAGTATTAATCACTCCTTATTTGTAGATGATTTACTTGTTTTTGGCAGGATTTTAAGGAATCATTGGTTTTATCTCTATTACATTCTCCTCCGATTTCAAGCTGCCTGTGGGCTTCACATCAACATAGGGAAGTCTTTTTCTGGTTTTTGAGCATGGTGATATGAGCGAGATTAACTTCATTGCGGAGTTTATGAGCTATGCTGGCGCTTGGCAAAGTTATGTGACATCGTTTCAGGTTAGGGGTATGAGCCTACATGGTGAAGGTGACCAGATTATATGGGATGGGACTGTGGTTGGGGATGGTCTGGTAGTAAAAGATATTTATTTCAATATCATTTGTAATCAGCTTAGGGACAGGTCTCCCTCCTTGTTTTGGCATGCATGGAAATGGAAAATTCCAACCAAGATTCTCTTGTTTGGATGGTTAGTATGGAAAGGAAAAATTCCGACGAGGGACTGTCTTATTAAACATGATTTTCATGGACCAGGGAGGTGCTCCCTCTGTCATTCACATGAGGAATCGGTATCTCATCTGTTTTTCTCCTGCTCTTTCACTTTGAAGATTTGGTCCTTGTTTTCCTGCTTCCTCATTGATCCATATTGGAGGCCAGTCAATTTCATTAACACCATTATGGTTTGGGGAGAAATCAAAGGTAATTTTAAAACTCTGCCTTTCTTTTTGTTTTGGGAGGTCTAGTGTGCGAGGAACCGTCTTATATTTTATGGTAAGCCAACCATAATTACTCATATACATGGTGCTATAACGTCTTGGATGCCTGGCCATCCCTCTCATCTTTCGCCTGCTAAGGACCTGTCCACCCGCATCCTCCCACATCCTATTTCTATCCCGACGATTTTCTTTGATGGTGCACAACAAGGGGGGTTCCTGTGGATGTGGTGCATGGATAAAACTTGAGGATTTGGTAAGATTCCAAATCCGCTGGAATGGTGGGAGGGGATAAAATAATAAGGCTGAGCTTATGGTTCTATGGAGTGGGCTTTTGGTTGCTTTCAATTTGAGACTTTCTTCTGTTCATATCTATGGCGACTCGAAGGTCATCATAGATGGGATCTCTGGTCAGTATTTTCTGCGATTAAATGGAATACAAGTTTGGATTGATAGGGTAAAATATCTCATGTCTAGGCTAAATGATCTGCCCTTGCAACACATATTCAGGGAAAACAATACTCGTGTTGATGCATTATCTAAAAAGGGCATGTCTCTTCCTTTCAGCAGTATTCATATTTCACACTTCAATGATGCGTAGATAATTAGGAATTTCGACATTCCTATTCCATAAGTTTTATGCAGGGGGTGAACCTGTTTTACTGCAAGCGAGCCAGTTTATCCAAGTGGGGGAGATGATATTTCTCTCCATAAGATCCAGGGGTCATAGCATTGCTCAAATTTAATTTTTGTCTGGATATTAGACTTTGTAGATTGCTCCTTTTATTATTCTCATGTTTTGTAATGTTGTAGATATTTGTCCTCGGCTCGACTGTGTATATTTCCTATCTTTAGCTGAATGGCGCTTATGGATTTCTCCTGTCCTAAGTTAAATACTCATTGTGCTTTCCTCTTGAGGGAGGTAACCATGGGATGGGTGTTTATGTTTTTTTTTTCTTTTGAAGGTCCTGGAAACGTTTCTAGGCTGATGTCTAATGACTTATGTATATGATTATGTACAGTTTACTTAATATAAACAACGTTTTTTTCCTTTCTGAAAAAAACTAGAAATTCAAAGACAAGAAAAGCCGCAAAATCAAAACCTGTATTGAGAAAATCAATCTTCAAAAAGATCGGAGAGAAACCAGGGCTCTCACGCCTCCACTAGTGCCAAGGTCAGTCTCACTGTAGTTGTCTCATGTTCTATTCCGGTGATGGCCATAGAGACCCAATTTAATATATATTTTTTTCATATGGAAGTTAATCCCTTCCGTAGGCAATAAAAGTTAACCCCTTCCGTAGGCAAAAAAAAATTCAACATTAAGTGTAGGCTTAATAATCAAGTATAGATTTAATAGTTCTAGTTTACAATTACTATGGTGTAAGAATAACATAGATTGAGATAAATTAAAATATATCAAATCCGTTTTAGTAATTTTGAATTAACCAACCTAATATTTATTCATTGATTTTTCGAGCCATGCAACTAAATACGAGGAGGTTTCAAATCAATTCATTTAGCATGAAATATTTTTAAAGAATATATAATTATTTTACGGTGATACTGAGATGGCATCCAATGGAAACACAACCATTTATGCACTAGAATCTCCTCATAAGGCTACCTAATATAACTGAATATTACCTTCTTACTGAATAAACTATATTTATACAATGGCTATAATGAAACTAACGTAAATGCCTAATATTCCTATCTTACATGAATAAACCATATTTATACAATGGCAATAATGAAACTAACATAAATGCGTATAGAGGATCATGACCTTGTAATATGTTTACTTTAAAAAATACAATATTAAAGGAATATTTATCTAGGTTTGAATTACATATGCTATATATATAAGAAATAATAAGTTTAGGAATATTTATCTAGGTTTGAATTACACATGCTATATATATAAGAAATAATAAGTTTATTATTTTGAGGTGATCCATCCACAACTATGATTTAAATTTATGATAGGAGGGGGTTAATTAATATTGCAATTGATATAAAATTGTTTCTAAAATTGTTTCTAGTATTATATAATTTTAGGGAAATTTAATGAGAATGTGATTATTAATTTTTATTAATGTTGTGAATATATGTACATTTTTTTTATATAACATTAACATTTAGGAATGGTTGGGATTTGAAAAGGTGATCGAGTTATAATGGCGTAATTCGAAAAGGGCAACTTAATGTTGAATTATGATATCAATTGATGATAAAAAAACTATATATGACATGGATTCATGGTTATTTGGTAATACTTACTTCGAGGACGTTGCTTCTTGAAGAGGGGAGAACAATTGTTTCTATGCCCACTAGGAAATCTTAAAACCCATAAAATAGATGATCTTAAACATATGATAACGTTGGGAAGGAACAACTAATGCTATATAAGGAGGCATGGAAAAAGGGACAATTAACCTCAGTCTCAAATATTCATAAAGGACATGGAGAAATTATAATTTGATCAATTAAGAGAATAATAATATATTTCTCTGAAGGCACATGGCAAGGGAAGTCGAAATTGGAAGCTATACGTGCTAGGATAGTATACAACTACCCAGGAAGGACTAAAAATATCATTAGCATGAGAAGATGAAACAATATGCATAAAATACGAATGTTTAAAAAAAGGAAGGAGAATTTCCAAGATGATCCACAATGTTAGTGATGATATGAAGATAAAATTTACATTAAAGTATGAAGGGAAATGTGATAATGTACTAATTTCTAAGGCTAATTTATGAGGCCTATCTTAAGTGGAAAGTTCTCTTAAGGATATTGATGAGTGGATTAAACAACAAGGTTGGTAAGGGTCATAGTGATAACTTACAAAATTTAAGTGTTATCATTATAAGTTGTGAATACTTGTAATTGGTGAGAAATGACAAGTAATAAACAAGGAAAATATTTCAAGGATAATGATTGTTTAACTCTGGGGAAAAAAAAAGAACTATTTAACCTAATGAGAAAACAACAAGAATAAATACGATTGGAAATTCTATAATGAGACTTTGAGAATGATCACACATAAATTGGCGGAAGAAGTGAGCATCAACTAATAAATGGTGTACTTAAACAAATTAATAGTGTGTGTCATTAGTATTGAAAGAAGTCGTTGACAAACACACTAAGCAAACCAAACCATTCATGGATGATAATGGCGGTAGTGGTTTCAAGCATTTCAAATTCTAAACTAAAGATGTAACGAGTGAAATTAAGGTGGAAGAATCCCTATTCCAACTTGAAGATGGTTGAATCTATGATAAAAGAGATCAAGTGGGAACTTGATGAGATAAGAAAAACTTTTTAATATGAACAATAAAAATTATGCGAGTGATGGATAAACCACTAGGAGACAAAAAAAACCCTCATGCGGGTGGATTAAGCATAACATAAGACTTAAATAAGGATGACCTTTTGTATGTGGCGCCTATCTGGATAAGCAAAATATGTATAATGATCATGGTATTTTAACTTGATATTGATGATTTAAATGATTTCACAAACGGTAATATCTTAACAATGAGTTTCTCTAAAATTTCCTTGGGGAAAGAAGAATATATTACGAGATATTAAGGCTCAAGATGATGAGACTCATTTGAAATTTAACTCTATACTTAGATAGTATACCTACGGTGTAAATGGTTAACTTCTTAATAGAAAGAACAAAAAATTGTTATTGAAAATTAATTGTTACCTTGATGAAAACATGACAGTAATAGTACCAATGAGATAACGTAGAGCCTAGAGGGATGTTCAATAATCTTAGTTCACAGTTAGTATTCATTATTTATCTAAGGAAGTGAAATTAATTCATGATAAGAATGCTTATAGTGTATTGTTGTTCTATTTTTGATAAGTATTCAGATGATTTTCATATTAATGATGTTTCATGATGTGATGGTAAGTGGTGAATGGATATAGTTCTGATGAGATGTTAATGATGTATATGTGGTGCTTATTTATTTATTTGTTATGATAATGTTGTTGAAGGTTCATGATGGATATGATATGCACAGGGATCATGATGTTATGACATGATGTACGTTGATATGTGGTTCATTTATTATGTGATGTGATGATATATATTTAATGAAAATATGTTGATGTTATAGCTTATGAGGGTATTTTATGATGTGAAGCATTTGGTAATCGCATGCATATTTTATGACATGAAAGAGCATGCAATTCTTTACTATTTAGAATGTTATGATAATAATGATGTTTTGTTATCAGGATGGCATGCAAGAGTTGGCATATAGATTATTTTTATGATGTTATGATTATAGCTAATGCATTGGATGCATGTTGAGATGTGGTGACTGACAGGAAATCTACAAATGGGCTGAGAGGGCTGGTTTATTTGATGATCTCATGGGAGCCCATATCTATGATGTAGGTTTTAACCCTGAACAAAAATGATCTACACACGAATCTTATAACAGAAAATAAATAATAGCGAGAGCATAAAACATAAAACAGATAAACACAGAGATTTTCCCCTGGATCCCAAATTGGGACGACCAGCTTGATTTTTCATTATATTCCTTTTATTGTTACAACACATATATATACATGCCGAAGCATACATAAACCCCAATCCATTAACCCTGGATTAGAACATAACCGTAGTTCCCTTGACTGGATCTACAAAATACCAGGGGTCGAAAACCATGTGCAAACTCATGCACAAAACATGGGTGGGTCCGCATATGAGTGGGATCGCATACCAAAAAAAATTTCGCCGGGGCGCTGCCCCGGACCCCGACAGGGGGGGCTGTCGCCCCCCCTGTGACCCCCCTGCTGCACCCGACGCAATGTACAGCGCGAGGCGCTAGTCGTGCAAAGAATATAACACATACCCAACATTCTCCCACTTGTTGTTTTCTTTCCACAAGGGGGCCACAGGAGAGCTTACTCATTTGGCCAATTCTTCAACACCCATTGTTTCTCTACACCAAGAGAACTTCTGAGTGCTCACAGACTTCGTCAATGCATATGCAACATTCTTCAAAGTGTCCACCTTTACCAGCAACACCCTTTTAGCCTCAACCATATCTCTAGCAAAGTGATATTGAACATCAATGTGCTTTGTCTTTGAATGATAAGCAGGGTTCTTAGCCAAGAAAATTACACTTTGGCTATCACAGTCTATCCTTATAGCTTGTTGTACCAACCCCATACTTGAACACAATCTCTGCAACCAAACTTCTTCCTTGCTTGCATGAGTGGTTGCTATGTATTCTGCCTCTGTAGTTGAAAGAGCCACTACAGACTGTCTTTTACTCATCCAACTGACTGCGCCTCCAAATAGGCTAAACACATACCCACTTGTAGATCTCCTTTGGTCCAGATCTCCAGCCCAGTCTGCATCAACAAAACCACGAATGTCCAACATTCTTTCCAATCCTGGTCTTCCCTGGTAGCACAAGCCATAATCACTAGTGCCACGTAAATATCCGAAAACCCGCTTCACTACTATCCAATGCTCCTTCCCTAGGTTTGACATAAACCTGCTCAATACTCCCACTGCATGTGCAATGTCTGGTCTAGTACAGACCATTGCATACATTAGGCTACCCACTTCACTTGCATATGTAACACGAGACATATCCTCCTCTTCTTCTTGTGTCTTGGGACAGTGTTCAGCAAACAGCTTTACACCTATAGGAATAGGAACATTCACCGGTTTACTATCCTGCATATTGAACCTCTGCAATATAGTCTCGACATACTTCCTTTGGTTTAACCAGAGCTTCCTCTTTGCCCGATCTCTCTTAATTTCCATGCCCAAAATATAGTTTGCAGCACTAAGATCCTTCATGTCGAATTTGGAGAATAGTTGGGTCTTCAAATCTTGGATAATTTCTTTGTCATTTCCAATCAACAACATATCATCCACATACAAGATCAAATAAATAACACGGTCACCAATTAATTTAAAATAAACACAGTGATCCTCCTTGCTTCTAGTGAATCCAAGTCCTTGTATATAGGTATCAAATTTCTGATACCACATCCTTGGTGACTGTTTTAACCCATACAGAGACTTCTTCAACCTGCACACCAGTTCTTTCTTACCCTTCACCATAAAGCCTTCAAGTTGCTTCATGTAGATCTCCTCTTCTAGATCCCCATGAAGAAATGTTGTCTTCACATCCATCTATTCTATCTCAAAATAAAATGCAGCAGCAACAGATAAAATGCAGCAGCAACAGATATGTTGAAAATGTTAGATGATGGAGCTTAGTGAAATGAAGTCGCCTTCACTAAGTGGGCCCGCAGGAAAATTTTGGCGCAAAGTCTATTTTTAGACATATGGAGCATGGTCCAAGGGTTGCCGTATGTTATTCTTGAAGTATTGGTCATGTTGGTAAAAATAGATGGACCTCTATTTTTGAAAATGCAGCAAGATGATGGATCCTAGTGAAATGAAGTCGCCTTTACTAAGTGGGCCCACAGGCTATTTTTGGCGCAAAGTCTATTTTTAGACTATGTCTATTTTTAGACATATGAAGCATGGTCCAGGGGTTGCAGTATGTTATTCTTGGAGTATTGGTCATGTTGGTAAAAATAGATGGACCTCTATTTTTAGACATTTAGGTCGAAGTCTATTTTTAGACTGCCTATCCTAAAAATAGAAAGTCAAATATTATTTACCCTTAATAATATTTGGACTCTAAACTTCAGTTTACTCTCTTGGAGCACTTCAGTTCGAGCTACAGAAGTGGCTCATGCATCTGACAGAGGAATTACGCTATTCCTAGGGGTTTGGTGAGCTCATGCATGGTTGACTTCAGTTAGGACTTCAGTGGCAGAAGTTTGGTGGAGTTGATGAGACAAATGGTGGAGTTGTGTTCGGTTTAACTTAGTTGAACTAGTTGAGATTAGTTTAACTAGCTAATCAACTAGTAATGAGTGGAGTGAATTAAATATTATTTAATTCACTAATTATTAACTCATTATTCAACTCAAGAACACATCAGTTCACTACAGTGCATGGACAGTTCAGTGGAGACCATTGAAAGAGGTAGATGAAAGGGTTGAGATAGCTATCAGTTGTGACATCAGTTGTGCATGAGATTTGCACCACACTTGGAGGAATTTCCCATGATGATTGCGCTGTCAAGCCAAGGAGATTCAAACCTTGGATATCTCATTAGACCAGCCTTGATTGCGCAATAGAGGCAGGCAATTAGTGGATGTGTTTTGAACCTGTGACTTGTTCAAAACCAAGCTAGTTTGTGTGTAACTTCATGAGATAGTACCGAGTACTTGTGAGGAGTATTGTACTGAGTTTGTTACATGTTTTATCCATTATAATATACACAATAGCTGTGGTGTTTTCAACTATAAGCTTTTCCCATACATACTGTGTTAATGTGTATGATGATTTGATGTGCTATCGCTTGTTTTATTTCCGCATGTGTGATGATCTGAGTGGAAGAGATTATGTGTTGCATATGAATTCGAATTGATATGTGATCAGGATAGTCTCGGTGGATAATTATTCATTATTCAACAAATTTCTACATGGTATCAGAGCTATTGAAGCAGAGATTGATCATCACAGTGATTACAAACTTATTTCGGTAGACAGAGTCTGCATGCGGGCCAGGTAGCCTCTGGATCCATCCTTTCCTTGAAAGGTGATATATCCAGTAAACGCCCCTTGCAGTCGATCTCTGTGCTAGAAATAATTTGTTCTCACAGATCTAGAGTGGTTGAGCTTTGAGGTGGAATTCGAAATTTTGCAGCAGTTTTGTTTTCTTGGTGCCAGTGTTGAAAATGTCTTTCAACGGTTTGCGACTCAAATATGCTCTTGAAGGCAGTTCGAATTATGTTGCATGGAAGGATCGCATGGAGGTAGTATTAGAAGATAATGGACTGAAGGAGTTCGTAGATACAGATGTCCAAAAGCCCACTGATCCTGCTGAAGTCGAGGCTTGGCAAAAGAAGATGGCGAAATGTCGAAGGATCCTGTTGGAGGGCGTCAAGGATCATATTGTATCTAGCCTGCATGGAAAGGCTTCTCCATATTTATTGTGGAAATATTTGATGGATCTATTCCAGAGTAAGAGCGACCAAAGGAAGCTGGCGCTCAAAGATAAGCTCAGAAACATCAAGATGGAGAAAGGCGACAGTATCGCCAAATACCTCACGAAGTTCACTCAATGCAGAGATGAGCTGGGAAGCGTGGGGGTGACTGTTGAAGATGAGGACATGGTCGACCTGGCTCTCCTTGGTCTTCCGAAGGCTTGGCATTCATATCAAGATAGTGTCAATGGTCGGGAGAAGTTGTCGGGATGGGAGCGCCTTTGGGCGGATCTCATGCAGGAGGAGATAAGGAGGACTACCAGGGACGGATCTTCATCAAAGGGAGCTGATGAAGAAAATTGCGCTTTGGTTGCCAAAGAAAAGAAGGGGAAGGGTAAGAAAACTTCTCATTCCGGTGCAAAGGGCAAGAAGCAAGACATGGCAAAAGTGAAGTGTTTTCACTGCCATGATCACGGACATTATGCCACAAATTGTCCGAAGAAGAAGAAAAACAAGCAAGCGGGAAGATCTGCAGATGGAGAGGCTTTGGCTTCGCAGTTCGAGCTTGAATTTTCATTGATCGCATGCTTGGTTTCAAGTGTGATGGGATCAGTGTGGTTCTTGGACAGTGGTGCGTCATTTCACATGACGGGAGATCGGGATTTGTTCTCATATCTGGAGGACAAAGATCTGGGCGTGCACATCGAGATGGGTGATGATGGTAGATACAGTGCGACTGGTATCGGTACCATATCCTTTCAGAGGGAGTCTGGTAAACCCTTCGTGTTGAAGGATGTCATGCATGTACCTGGATTGAAGAAGAACTTGATCTCTATGGCGATGTTGGAAGATAAGGGGTATGATGTGGTCTTCAGCGAAGGAAAGGCTTTCCTGCGCAGTAAGACTACTGGAGAGACCCGGAAGATAGGAGTTCGAACCAAGAACCTCTATCAGTTGCAAGTAGATGGCTGCGCAACAATGGCATGCAAGGCGGGAGAAGTGGTGAGCCGGGATGATGAGGGCGAACTGTGGCACAGGAGATTGGGCCACCTTCACCATGGAGCTTTGAAGATACTGCAGTAGATTTCTACTGGGCTTCCTAAGGGCACTCTTGCGCAGTCAGATCAGTGCAAGGGGTGTACTTTAGGAAGTATGTGAAAGCCACCTTTCACGAGAAGGATAGTCGCGCCACGACGATCCTTGAGAGAGTTCACACAGACGTTTGTGGTCCTTTCTCAGTTGCTTCGACAGCAAAGCACAGGTATTATGTGATCTTTGTTGATGATTTCTCTCGAAAGTGCTGGATCTTCTTCATGCAGAAGAAGAGAGATACATTCGCGAAGTTCTGTGAGTTTAAAGCACTGGTCGAGAAGGAGTCGGGGAAGAAGGTGATTGCTCTAAGGAGCGACAATGGTGGTGAATTCATCTCGGCTGAATTCAAGGAGTTCTGTAGCGCAGAAGGGATTCGGAGAGAGCTCATCGCACCCCATAACCCACAGCAGAACGGGGTGGCTGAGCGGAAGAACAGAACGATCGTGGGTGCTGCACGGGCGATGTTGCATGATCAGGGCCTACCCCTTCACTTGTGGGCTGAGGCATGCAATACAACAGTGTATGTGCAGAACCGTTGTCCTCACAAGGTTCTTGGCATGAGTACACCGGAGGAGGCTTATTTTGGCAAGAGGCTTGACATTTCCCATTTGCGGATTTTTGGTTCTCCTATCTACATGCATGTGACGAAGGATGCCAGAAAGAAGCTGGATCCAACCGTAGAGGTTGGAATATTTGTGGGGTACACTGATACACCTCACAACTATCGGGTGTATTTGTCAGACAGTCGCAAGACTGTTGTGCGACGGGATATCAAGTTTCAGGAGGAGAAAGCCATGCAGTGTTCGCTTGAGAGGGAGCTACACTTGCATGCAGATGAGGAGCTGTTAGTTCCTAAGGAGGAGCTTCGGGATGTGGATCAGCCACAAGAGGAGGTTCAGGAGGTGGAAGAAACCACCCAGGCAGCGCCAACCATCAGAGGGCGCATGCGCACTACAGAAGCTGAGCGACTGGCTCGGGATGCAGAGAAGGTTGTAGGACCACCTACAGCACAGCGCAGACAGAGACAGTCACCGGATCGGTACACCG
The DNA here is from genome assembly GCA_034641835.2 of Pinus albicaulis. NCBI lineage: Eukaryota > Viridiplantae > Streptophyta > Pinopsida > Pinales > Pinaceae > Pinus > Pinus albicaulis. The sequence goes on along the minus strand of CM076572.1, from coordinate 1,346,953,967 downwards.
GATACATGGCTCTTGTGAGTCAATGTGTTGTGACGGAGCCATCCTCTTTTGAGGAAGCTGTGGAGGAACCCGCATGGGTTGATGCCATGATCGAAGAATATGATTCGATCATCAGGAACAGTGCATGGGAGATTGTCCCAAGACCTGTTGGGAAATCAGTTGTAGGTTCGCGATGGATCTACAAGGTGAAGCAGGCGGCTGACGGGAGTGTGGAGAAGTACAAGGCGAGATTTGTCGCCCGTGGCTTCTCACAGATCGAGGGGATTGACTATGAGGAGACTTTTGCACCCGTCGCAAGGTACTCTTCCATACGGACGATCCTTGCTCTCTCAGCGCAGATGGGGTGGCACATTCATCAGATGGATGTGAAGACTGCGTTCCTCAATGGAGTTATTGAGGAGGAGGTGTACATAGAGCAACTTGAAGGTTTTGAGATCTTCAGCAGTGAGTCGCATGTGTGCCGACTCAAGAGAGCACTGTACGGGCTGAAGCAAGCACCTCGTGCTTGGTACACTCGGATAGACAGCTACTTCACCGGGCTTGGATTCTCCAAGAGTGAGGCGGATCCCAACCTGTACCAGATTGTGGTGGAGGGGAAGCTGTTGATCATCGTACTGTATGTAGATGATCTAATTTTGACTGGCGATGAGCAGTTGATACTTTCATGCAAGGAGGATCTTGCACGAGAGCTTGAGATGAAGGACTTGGGCATCCTTCATTATTTCCTGGGATTGGAGATTTGGCAGCGCAGCGGAGGACTGTTTGTTTCTCAGGGAAAGTATGCCCGAGAGATTCTGGAGAGGTTCAACATGCAAGGCTGCAAGCCTGTTGACACTCCTCTTCCTGGTGGTTGGAGGAAGGAGGATGCTACTTCAGCTGAGGTAGTGGATGCCACTGTCTATCGACAGTTGGTGGGGTCGCTTATGTATCTGGTCAATACACAACCCGATATATGCTATGCAGTTAACCAGCTTTCGCAAGCTATGGTTAAGCCTACCAAGATCTTTTTGGAAGGCAAGCAAGCATGTATTGCGCTATATTAGAGGCACATCGGGATATGGTCTATGGTACAGACAGGAGGATGGAGCGAAGCTTTCTGGCTTCACTGATGCAGATTGGGCAGGGAGTCCAATGGACCGGAAGAGCACTTCTGGAGGAGTTTTCAGCATTGGGTCGACAGCAGTTTCCTGGTACAGCAGGAACCAGAGATCCGTGGCACTCAGTTTAGTAGAGGCCGAGTACATGGCAGCTAGCTTGGCTGCATGCAAGGCTATTTGGATGAGGAAGATCCTCGCAGGATTGTTCAGGTTGCATTTGGAGCCTACAGTGATCTACTGTGATAACCAGAGTTGCATTAAACTCTCGGCTAATCCAGTATTTCATGATAGGTCCAAACACATCGACATCGGGTACCATCATATCAGAGATTGTGTTCAGCGGAGAATCATGATGCTTTCATATGTTCCCATGGAGGATCAGGATGCCGACATCCTGACGAAGGCGCTCACCAGGAGCAAGTTCGAATTCCACAGAGTCAGGATAGGGGTTGCAGATAATCCATATCTTGCTGAGAGGGAGTGTTGAAAATGCAGCAAGATGATGGAGCTTAGTGAAATGAAGTCGCCTTCACTAAGTGGGCCCGTAGGCAAATTTTGGCGCAAAGTCTATTTTTAGACTATGTCTATTTTTAGACTATGTCTATTTTTAGACATATGGAGCATGGTCCAGGGGTTGCAGTATGTTATTCTTGGAGTATTGGTCATGTTGGTAAAAATAGATGGACCTCTATTTTTGGACCTATAGGTCGAAGTCTATTTTTAGACTCCCTATCCTAAAAATAGGGAAGTCAAATATTATTTACCCTTAATAATATTTGGACTCTAAACTTCAGTTTACTCTCTTGGAGCACTTCAGTTCGAGCTACAGAAGTGGCTCATGCATCCGACAGAGGAATTACGCTATTCCTAAGGGTTTGGTGAGCTCATGCATGGTTGAATTCAGTTAGGACTTCAGTGGCAGAAGTTTGGTGGAGTTGATGAGACAGTTGGTGGAGTTGTGTTCGGTTTAACTTAGTTGAACTAGTTGTGATTAGTTTAACTAGCTAATAAACTAGTAATGAGTGGAGTGAATTAAATATTATTTAATTCACTAATTATTAACTCATTATTCAACTCAAGAACACATCAGTTCACTACAGTGCATGGACAGTTCAGTGGAGACCAGTGAAAGAGGTAGATGAAAGGGTTGAGATAGCTATCAGTTGTAACATCAGTTGTGCACGAGATTTGCACCACACTTGGAGGAATTTCCCATGATGATTGCGCTGTCAAGCCAAGGAGATTCGAACCTTGGATCTCTCATTAGACCAGCCTTGATTGTGCAATAGAGGCAGGCAATTAGTGGATGTGTTTTGAACCTGTGACTTGTTCAAAACCAAGCTAGTTTGTGTGTAACTTCATGAGATAGTACTGAGTACTTGTGAGGAGTATTGTACTGAGTTTGTTACATGTTTTATCCATTATAATATACATAATAGCTGCGGGGTTTTCAGCTATAAGCTTTCCCCATACATACTGTGTAATGTGTGTGATGTTTTGATGATCTTTTGATCACATACCGCTTGTTTTATTTCCGCATGTGTGATGATCTGAGTGGAAGAGATTATGTGTTGCATATGAATTCGAATTGATATGTGATCAGGATAATCTCGGTGGATAATTATTTATTATTCAGAAAATTTATACAAGATAGAGTAATCTAATAGAAGTAACCTTGGCAATAGGAGAAAAAATATCACCAAAATCAATTCCCGACACCTGGGAATAACCTTTTGCTACCAACCGAGCTTTGTATTTCTCCACCTTGCCTTCTACATTCATCTTCTTCTTAAACACCCATTTGCTCCCAATGGGCTTCCTTCCAGCCGGCAACTCCACCAGATCCCATGCCTCATTTTTGTACAAGGATTCCATTTCATCAACCATGGCCTCCTTCCAGATTTTTCCATCCTCTAAATCTGTTGCCTCCCTGACAGTTCTGGGTTCATCATCAGTTATAGTTAAGGCAAAACCTGAACAGAAAGCAGATGGACTATACCTTTCCGGTTGCCTTCTTTCCCGAACTGATCTTCTCAAAGCTGGAGTTTGTGGCTCTTCATCTTCTGAGTCTTCTTCTATTGTAGAGTCTGATTCATCCTCCTTTAGCTCAAACTCTATCTTCTCAGGTTCCTTTGGTAGGACTTCATGTTTAACAACATTTTTCACTTCTCTAAACACCACATCTCGGCTGTACACAACCTTCCTTGTTTCTGGGTTCCAAAGCTTGTAACCTTTTAAACCATCCTTATATCCAATAAAGATGCACCTTTCAGATTTATTATCCAACTTGGTCCTTTTCTCCTTTGGAACATGTACATATGCATCACATCCAAATACCCTTAGATGTGAAAGAGAGGGTTTCTTACCACTCCATACCTCATGTGGGGTCTTATCCTCCAACGCTGATGAAGGTGATCTGTTAACTAAGTAACATGCAGTCTCCACTGCCTCTGCCCAGAATTCTTGTCCTAACCCGGTACCACTGAGCATGCTTCTTGCCTTTTCCATCAGTGTTCTATTCATTCTTTCTGCAACTCCATTTTGCCGAGGTGTGTATGGAGTAGTCTTCTGCCGTGCTATACCACACTTCTTACAGAACTCTTCAAATTCCTTCTTGCAGAACTCCCCACCATTATCTGTCCTCAACGCCTTTATCTTCTTCTCTGTCCGGTTTTCCACCAGAGCCTTAAATTCTTTAAATTTGTCAAAGAATTCAGATTTCTTCCTCAAGAAATATATCCATGTATTCCTTGAGAAGTCATCTATGAATGAAACATAGTACACAGACTTTCCCAGTGATGGAACTGACACAGGCCCAAACACATCACCGTGCACAATTTCTAATATCTTGTTTGCCCTCTTAGCACCAGAAGGAAAACTCACCCGATTCTGCTTCCCATATACACAATGTTCACAGAAATCGAAATCCAGAGAACAATTAGACATACCTTCTACCATACCATCTCTATGCAATATCCGAAGGCCCTTCTCTCCAATATGTCCAAGCCTTTGATGCCATAGCATGGTATTTTCTCCAGAGACAGCTAGACTTTCCGTCCCACTTTCAGGAACCACAGAACTGTTACACCCATCAATAACAATGCTACCTTGTAGCTTGTACAGAGTTCCAGTCCGAACTCCCCGCATTAATACCAGTGCTCCCCGAACCATCTTGTAGGCATCTTTCTCGAACACTGTTTTTACACCTGCATCATCCATCTTGCTTACAGAAATCAGATTTTTGGCCAATGCAGGAATATGCAGAACACCAGGAAGTGTTCTAATCCTCCCACCTTGCATCTTCAGCTTGACCTTTCCACGTCCGACGATTCTGGCCTTCCTATCATCCCCTAGGAAGACATCACCACCATCATATTTCTCATACTCGCAGAACCACTCCCTATGTGGAGTGAAGTGAAAGGATGCACCTAAGTCAATCAACCATGAATCATGATCTACATGTGTATTTGAAGAAGAAGCCAAACACACATCCCCACCTTCATCCGAGGTGGTTTTTGCCTCTGCAGAAGGAGCTTCATCAGATCCCTTTCCTTTCTCAGGAGCTTTAGATCTGCATTCCTTTTTGTAGTGTCCTTCCTTTCCGCATTTCTAGCACACCTTTACAAACTTTCCAGGAGATTTAGATCTCCCTCTAGATTTAGATCTCCCACTCGAAACCTTATTCTTGTTTCTATTTTGGGACCTTCCTCGTACAGATAAGGCATCTCCATTTTGACCCTCCATATTTCTCCGTCTCATTTCCTCCGACAGCAAGGCTGAGACAATGTCATCAAAATTAAAGGTAGTTGTGTTGCTACCTATTGCAATAACCAGACTGTCCCACGAGTCTGGTAGAGAACACAACAAACTGATGCACTTATCTTCATCTGAGATTTTAATATCAACAGATGATAGCTGACTTACCACAGTATTGAAGGCGTTCAGATGCTCTGTCACCGAGTCTCCATCCTTCATCCTCGGGTTATACAGCTTTTTCCGCAGGAACAACTTATTCACCAGAGACTTAGATTGGTACAAAGTCCCAAGTTTTTCCCACAAGGTCTTCGCCGTAGCTTCCCCAGATACATTCAACAATACTGAATCTGAGACACACAACCATATTGTGCTCTTAGCCTTCCGATCCAGTTTCTTCCAGTCTTCATTTGACATTGCCGTTGGTTTAGTACCTGGATCTACCACGATCCAATGATCTTTATCCACTAGCAGATCCTCCATCTTGAGCTTCCACAACTCAGAACTTTGACCATTAAATTTTTCGATCTATATCTTTCCGCCGCTCGCCATCTTCTTCCACTGCAAGAATTGATCCCGCAGATCTCCCACTGAACAGGGTCTACCACAGGCCCGAGCAAAAAACCCTCAACAACAAAGGCGTCCCCTTGAAGCCGAAACAACTCTGATACCAAATGTAGGTTTTAACCCTAAACATAAATTATCTACACACGAATCTTATAACAGAAAATAAACAATAGCGAGAGCATAAAACATAAAACAGATAAACACAGAGATTTTCCCCTGGATCCCAAATTGGGATGACTAGCTTGATTTTTCATTATATTCGTTTTAGTGTTACAACACATATATATACATGCCGAAGCATACATAAACCCCAATCCATTAACCCTGGATTAGAACATAACCGTAGTTCCCTTGACCGGATCTACAAAATACCAGGGGTCGAAAACCATCGTACCCCAAAACCATGTGCAAACTCATGCACAAAAATTGGGTGGGTCCACATATGAGTGGGACCACATACCAAAAAAATTTTCGCCGGGGCGCTGCCCCGGACCCCGACAGGGGGGGCTGCCGCCCCCCTTGCTACGCCCGGCGCAACGTACAACATGAGGGGCTAGTCGTGGAAAGAATATAACACATACCCAACATATGAGGGAGAAAATGTAACACCATATGGGCTGAAAGTGGGAAAAATGACGGAGCTTCCTTGACATTTCTCGAGTGTTGTGGAAACTTTCGAAGCCTACTGGTTATACTAGTTCAATAGAGGGTGTTGGGCAAATGTGAAGTAATAAATAACGAAACAAATAAAATGTTAAATGTTTCAAATTAACTTCGGGACGAAGTTCCTTAAAGAGGGGGAGTATGTAATGTTCCCTAATAATAGTAAAAAAATAAAATAATAAATAAATAATATAACGTAATATTAAAATAAATAGTAAATAAATAATACATAATAAAGAGAACAATAATGATGGAGAAAGGTGGAGGGAGGAGCTCTGGAGACTTACGACAATGGCGGCATCTATAGCCATAACCTATTGACGCGTTGTTCTTCTGTGATTGGCTCCATTTTTGGCACTTTCGCTTGGTGACCCATGGCCCCTGCATGCGGGACACTTATGGCCGCCCGAGTAGGCCATCTTGTTACAGGTTCCTTGTTTCGTCATGCTTGTCCAGACTTGGCATGTATGCACATGACCCAGGAATTTTTATAATCCCTGCTTTCTCATGTCAGGGGTTTTGTTTTCTCATTTTTTTGGCAAGCGGGTTTCACGGCGAGGTTTTTCTGCTCTGGGAGGTCAGGGCGGGTTAAAATTATTTACCCTAGCTGCTACTGTGCTAATTTTTTCAGAAGTTGAATTATTGTTTTCCGATGGACTTGGCAGCTGACGACCGTGTTGCTGTGGAGAATACTATCCGACCTCCTCATCTCTTCGCGCAGTGCTACCTTCCCAGGTTTTTTAGGACCATTTCTATCTCCGTCCATGGGGGAGATAACTCTATTCTTTTGGGTCCTTATTCTCATATTTGCTGCTACTAGCTATTTTTAGAATATTTTTCAGTTTATTAGAGGGTGGGATGTTTTTGATGTTTCTTTGACATTTCCTCTACTTTCTAATTTTCCTTTTAAGGATGGTGACATCTCTTTAAGGATGGCCACATCCTTTTGACATGGTCAGATGAGTTGGCCTGAAGGTGTGGCTTTGGACGTTGTAATTTTAATATAGTCACCTAAGGTTCATTTTTCATGTGATTATTGAAGCTAAAATATGGCAGAGGTTTATGATATTTATCATCTGATACGTTAGCTCATGAAGCACTTATAACTGCCACGTTGAAGGCTGAGAAGGTGTGTATGAAGGAACTGGTCTTGGACGAGCGACTGATTTCATAGTTCTTCGAAAGGCCGTCTAGCGTTATCACCGGAAGGTCTAAGAAGCAAAATAGTGAGCCACTGAGTGGAGTGCAACATCATGGTTCCCGTGGTCATACCAGTGGCAAAGGTCGATTAATGAAATCATGTTACAAACCTATTGAGGAGGTTAAGCAAGTTATTCAGGAATATGAAGATCTATGGGGTTGGGTTGCCAGCCTTCAGAAATGGTCTCTTATTGGATGATGGCTCTTCTCTGACATGGGGGAAGAAAGATATGGTTCAATGGGTGAAGATATATTGGAGCCGCATTCTAGGTTATATTCTGAATATTAGTATGATCTTGAGCAATTGGTTTAGTATACATTTTATGCATGAGGATGGTTGTGACAAAATTCAAAGGCGCACTTGGGTGAGGGGTCGAAGCTTTATGCAGCTCCTACCTTGGTATCTTGGTTTTAATCCGGTCATAGAGGCACCGAAAAACAAGCTGGTGTGGGTAAAATTGCCAGGTCTTCCTCTTGAATTCTAGACCTTGAAGGCACTGAATGTTATTGGAAACTCAATTGGCCACACTAAGCATGTTGATCCACAAATACTTGGCACAAATGATAAACACATTGCTTGGATTCTTGTGGAAGTTAGCTTTGCAGGTGGATTGCTGAGGGATGTAGACCTGATTTGGGGGCAGTAGAGGTACATACAAAGAGTGGATTATTGGGGTGTGTGGTTCAGATGTTTGATATGCCATCAAACTGGACATTTAATGAATAGGTGTTCGCTGTGGTATAGGAATATGGGGCGCCACATCAAAAGCTTTCATGGCTCACGAAAAGGGAAGTCGTCACTTGGTTCGCAAGGCTATGGTCCCTCAGGTAAGTCCTTTCCTCCCTCTTTCGAAAGTGATTTGTTTGCTTCTACTGATACCTTAAGTGATAGGAACCACTCTCCTCATCTCATTCCTGTGACTAACCATGGCTCGAGGCCTCGATCTGATGATGTCAACCTTCACTCCATTCCTGAGCCCATACATCCATCACACGCCAACCCTTCTAATCACAAAAATGTTGACTCTTACCCTTCCGAAAACTCTGATGTGCCTCCTATGATTTCGAGCCTGGTGGGTCCTATTGTATCTGTTTCCCGTAGGCAGTCCTTGCCTGCAAAAACTGCGCTAGGAAACAAACTCAACTGGCTTTAGGTTCAAGCTAGCCCTTGAACAAGAGGGGACTCCCTCAGTTATTACGATGCCTTGTTTAACACTGTTCACTATCACCGAACAACAACCTTTGAAGCACAATGGTCAGATTTATGGTTTTAATTGGGGGTGGTTGGCTATCAATGAAAATCCCTATTCACGAATAAATCCCTCCTTCAGAGAGTTCGTTCTCAAAGTGTCAGCTTCCAGCCTGACAGAACGACTTGATTTGTATAATAATTTGACAGAAGAATGTAAGGAGATCCATAATAATGTAGCAGCCATACTGACTACTTAACCACTACGGAGATGGACAAACAATAACCAATTTCAAAGAGGAGCTTGATCATACAAACAATCTAATATACTAATCTCTTTAAACAATTATAGTTTTCAGAAATTATGAAAACTTTTTTTCATACTAAACAAAATATGATCAAGTCATTACAGAAACCTTGTGTAATTAAGATTTCAAGAGGAATTTAAAATAACAGATAACCCTGTAAATTAATCTCTTAATCCAATTACAACTTCAAAATGAACCATTAACGAAACTGAGATTCAATTAAATTTCCAATTGGACAACTGTACATGAATTAATCATATGAAGAAAACACATATGGAAATACTGGAAAAACAAACGAGAAACACAAATTCCGTCGAAGCCAGAGCTGAAATACTTCAATTAGAATTTATGGAGAAAAGTTTCACAAAGCTGAAAAGTCTCTGCCTCAAAAGCCCACCTTTTGTTTATTATAATCCATCAAATATATAGAAATAAAACAAAATCTAAAACAAAATCTAATTTATTAAAAAAATAAAATAAAATAAAACTAAATATAAGAAATTGATTGCAAAAAAGAATTTGGAAATGTTGGGGTTTCCGATGTCAAATGCTCTTTCAATTTGGAATTAGCCCTTTGAATATGCTGATTTTTTCCCTGAAGATCTGAATCTGTTTCATTAAAATTTGCCAACTGTCAGTCAATCAAGGCAATGAACTTTTCACTGTTGATTTTGTGCCTAGGAAATTCTACCACATATGTAACTGATATTCAACTAAATCCTGAGAAAACTGAAAATGATTGATCTCTTTCCTTTCTAATTATCTTTGAACCTTACAAGTTTGAATTTTTAACTTTCATCTCATTGCCAACTACTTCAAAATATTATAATTTCAAAGTGTCCTGCTTCCAATAGGGTTTTCATCGGGGTCTTGCAATTCCACCTTTGCAAATGATCATTCTCCCTTGGGATAACTATTCGTTCTTGAGGAATCATAGAAGTTTTCTCCTCAACCATTATTTTTACCTTGTGCTCCCTTGCAAGAGATCGAATTAGATCACGATCAAGTGGTTTGTAGAATCTGGCATCTACCAATTTCTCTATTGCTGTAGAATTATCAAAAACAACTGTCTTTGTGTCAGAAGGCTCTGTTCACTGACGTGGGAGGAATTTAATAATATGGAATGTGTGTGCAGTGCCCGAACGGAATGAATGAGAGGACCAAATAATAACATCGACCATGGATGCCCAGAACTATATGACTATATATTTCAGCATTATTCTAAGAGCGGGATTGATTCTGTGCTGCAATATTACAGTCTGAAGCACCAATTCCTTACTATTAGGTCCTCTTTCAGTGTCATGATTGGGAATGTTCTCCCGAGTTGCAGGTACGGTGCTCGCATGATGTAGAAAAAAAGGAGTTTTTCCACATTCGTTACTACTTGATCCAATACTATGTATTGCGTTAATCTGGAATGATTTGCTGATATCGGTTGAATCATAAACCTAATAAAATTTCCCTGAAGAGAAATATGTTTGTGATATAAAGTTGTGGTCACATATGTTTGTAAGGCCAATCTGCTTATGTGACCTTATTTCTGGTTTTTGTATGAGGCTCTGAACTTGCTTTTCAAATGGCAAACATCCATCACGCTTCCAAGAAACCCAATTTTTCTCACATTCTAATGTCGCTGGAGTTGATGGCGTAAAAAGAGATGAGCCTGGTCGTGTCTCTCATCTTGAACATTTAGATCAAGTACCTCATTTCCTATAAGAAATGGAAAACTTGCATCTGACCATCTCACAAAGCGAGCATTGATTTCATAGAAATGGTACCATTACAAATCTGGACCTTCCTCCATCGCACATTTGGCTGACAAGTGAATGCAACCTTCGATTCACCAAAGCTAGGGAACAATACTTGAGATTAGTGAAGAGAGAGAAGATGAAAGCGATGATGATGAACGACTTACAAGTCTTGCTTCGCTGTCATAAAAAACATGAGCAGAAATTCGAAGGGCGTCTTCAATGGTTTCTGGTTTTGCGTCTGGGAGGTGCGAATTATTTTAAATGATGCCACGTGCCCCAAAATTAGTTTTGACAAAACAAGATTTCAGACCCCCTTCTCAACAAAATGTCGAAAAGCTCGAGGGGGTCCGAAATCAATGAAGCTGTCCTTCATAAAATTTAAAATGATGGATTGGACTTTGTTTAAAATTTTTATAATATAATTTAAATTTAAAACAAATATTTTCATAAAATATATATATATATATATATATATATATATATATATATATATTTATTTTAAATAATATATTTTAAATTAAAAATTAATATATAAAAGAAATAAACTTTTCAAAAACATAATAATATATTTCTCAACATTTTTAGCATGACAATTTTCACCAAAAATTAAAAATTTTAGGTGTGCCATACGATGTTACAACAGGTCCGTCGACTATCTCACCTTCCATGCCACCATTGGAGTGGGCTTCGCCTCATTCTTCACATGATCCCTTGATTGATGGTCTTCCAGACTCTTCGAAAAACACGGTTGGAAGCAACATTGAATCATTACTTGGTAATCCGAAGCTTGACTTGGCGGCATTAACGGTTTTTGATACGGCTCCGCCGGACCCTCCCCTCTCCATATCTCTTGCTTCAACTTCTAATATCACTGTGAGAAAAAAAAACCAAATCAGGGTCAAGACACTTTAGAGGTTGTCTCAAGACAAAATCATTATTCCATGATGACTTGCAAGATTTTTAGGATTTTCCTATTTCCTCTGTTGATAATATCCAGGCACTTAGAGCAAGCGACCTTGAACAAGTGTCCAAATGATCTCTATTATCTCTCTCAATATTAGGGGTATGGGCGACCCCTCAAAACATCTTCACATTAGGGATTTGTTCTCCGATCTACAACTCCGTGTTGCTCTTTTTCAAGAAACTCTGTATTCGAGATCTAAAGCTATAGGTATCTTTTAAGTATTCTTACAGGTTGGCATGCTGTGGGTATTGATTCTGTTGGAAAGGCTGGGGGCATCCTGGCCATATGGAACCCTTCTTTGGTAAATTTTCAGGCCTTCAATTTTTTTGGTGGCATCATCCTATTTGGCTCTTTTAGAGGTTTTTCTGCCAAGATTCATTTGATCAATTTATATGCGCCATGCTATAACCAATCCTCTTTCTGGGAGTGCATTTACTCATCCAGAATTTTAAATGTTGGCAATCTAATTGTAATTTGGGATTTCAATTCCACCCTAGATGTAAATGAGACTTGGGTACATAAATCATGACTGGACCCTCTGGCTAATCAAATTGGCTGGATTTTCAATGATCATCATATGCAGGATATTCGGCCTTCCCCACTTGTCCCGACATGGACTAATAGATGATTGGATGCTGAGTACATTGGGAAGCGATTGGACATGGCAATGGTAAATGAGCCCCTATTTCATGTTCTGGGAAACATGAGGTCACATGTGGTGGCTGCTTCGATATCATGACAATAGTATTCTCATGGCGCAGGGAGCTTAATAGGAATGGGCTGCCATTTAAATTCAATAGAATCTGGTTAGATGATCCTCATTTCAACCAGTTGGTATCAGACTTCTAGGGAAAAAATGATTCATATGATGGTCTCTAGGGGTGGAGAAAGTTTGTTGAAAAGTTCAGAAGGTTAAAAACTCTCATGAAGTCATGGGAAAAAAATAAAAAGGATGAATTGAGGCTCGAATTGAATGAGTTAACCGCCAAGGTGGAAAAGATCTATGATGGTATGAAAGAGGTGCCCCCGAATCAACATGTGTATTCTGGATGGTTTAGAAAGTTGGAAATTCTGAAGATACAGGAGGTGACCTGGAAGCTTAAGAGTCAAATTCAGTGGCTTAAGGAGGGGGATTTTAATACTAGATTCTTCCATCAAACTACAAATGGACGAAAAAATGATAACTCAATATGGCAAATTGAATTAGAAAATGTGTCCAAGATTGTTTCCACCGATGGGATACAGAAGGAGGCTTATAATTATTTCTAGGAGTTCTATATGGCTAATCATGATATTGATCATCAAAGCCAGACCTGGGTCCTTGACCAAATGCCACATATGTTTTATTTGGATGCAAATGAGGTTTTGGGGAAAGAACTCACTAAATAAGAGATTGAGGTTGTTCTCATATCCTTTGCTCATGACAAGAACCCTCGCTCGAATGGCTGGCCTGCAAATTTTTTTATCCTATTTTATGATTTTCTGGTGGATGGGTTGCTGTTGGTCAATGAACAAGCTCGAGTTATGGGCTTCATACTTGGCGATATGAACTCCACCTTCTTGGCACTAATTCCAAAATCAACTTCGCCCAAATCATTTTCTTATTTAAGGGGGATCACCTTATGTAATTTTATTTACAAGCTCTCATCAAAAATCATTGCCAACAAGATCAAAGGGGTACTGTCGAAGTTCATATCAGATGAAAAATATGGTTTTTTACAGGCACATTCCATACACGATGCAGTAGCATCTGCGCAAGAAGCATTACATTCCGTCCATGTGGACAAAATAGAGGCTCTTATTATGGAGCTTGACCTTTATAAGGCATATGACAATGTGGATTGGTCCTTTATCAGACTTATTCTTCTAAAGGTTGGCATGACAATGGCTAACATAAGGTGGATCATGGAATTTATTTCCTCTGTTAGGTACGATGTCATAATCAATGGGAAGCCTTCTAAATTTTTTTATTGCGGGAAAGTGTCTCCAACAAAGATGTGCTCTGTCACCTCTCATTTTCATTCTCATTATGGATGGCTTCAGCAACTTAATGAAGATGGAAAAACAAGAGCGGTTTTTCACTTGCTTAGCTTTCTCCCCTTTTGTTAGTATTACTCACTCCTTATTTGTAGATGATTTACTTGTTTTTGGCAGGATTTTAAGGAATCATTGGTTTTATCTCTATTACATTCTCCTCCGATTTGAAGCTGCCTGTGGGCTTCACATCAACAAAGGGAAGTCTTTTCTGGTTTTTGAGCATGGTGATAAAAATGAGATTAACTTCATTGCGGAGTTTATGGGGGTACAAAAAAAGCAGGTTATGGAAGGATTCACCTATTTGGGGTTTATATTGAAGCCTTGTGGTTATAAGGTTGCGGACTGGACATGGTTGGTGGATAAGTTCAAACACAAGATTCTAAAATGGACACACAAGTGGCTATCACTTGGAGGGAGATACATTCTTGTACAAGTGATTTTAATGCAATTTGTGGTATACTGGGCCCATATTTTCTACTTACCTGAACACACAGTTGATCTAATCAATTCGGTTATATCACAATTCATATGGTCAGGTGCTTTAAAGGTTAAGAAAATTCATCTCTCTAGATTTGACTATTTAGTGATCCCGAAACAATTTGGAGGATGGGGGCTTCTGAATCTCCGTGTCTTCATGAACTCCCTTCTCATAAAGTCCCTATGGCGGGCATTAAAAGGACAAGGTGCCTGGTCTAACATAATCTAAAGCAAATATGTGTTGTCGATCCTATTCTACAGATTTCCAAGTGCTCTGTATTTCATTTGAAGTCTGATTCCCGAATTTGGCAGAGTTTCAAAAAATTCATGCCCTTAATGGCCGCTCGATTAGTATGGTATTTTGGAGATGGTCAAAGAATTACATTGGGCTGTGATAGAATACAGGCTCTTGATGTTGTTTCGACTTTAGAGGATAGATTAATCCATAGGCTACCTCATCATGGAATCTTATACTTATCGTAGGTTATTGTATGTTGGCAACATGGTTCTCCGGTTTGGAAGTCAGTAGAACAGTTGGGCTTATCAGATAGCTATGCTGGCGCTTGGAAAAGTTATGTGACATCGTTTCAGGTTGGGGGTATGAGCCTACATGGTGAAGGTGACCAGATTGTATGGGATGGGATTATGGTTGGGGATGGTCTGGTAGTAAAAGATATTTATTTCAATATCATTTGTAATCAACGTAGGGACAGGTCTCCCTCCCTGTTTTGGCATGCGTGGAAATGGAAAATTCCAACCAAGATTCTCTTGTTTGGATGGTTAGTATGGAAAGGAAAAATTCTGAAGAGGGACTGTCTTATTAAACGTGATTTTCATGGAACAGGGAGGTTCTCCCTCTGTCATTCACATGAGGAATCAGTATCTCATCTATTTTTCTCCTGCTCTTTCACTCTGAATATTTGGTCCTTGTTTTCTCGCTTCCTCATTGATCCATATTGGAGGCCAGTCAATTGCATTAACACCATTTTGGTTTGGGGAGAAATCAAAGGTAATTTTAAAACTCTGCCTTTCTTTTGGTTTTGGGAGGTCTAGTGTGCGAGGAACAGTCTTACATTTTATGGTAAGCCAACCATAATTACTCATATACATGGTGCTATAATGTCTTGGATGCCTGGCCGTCCCTCTCATCTTTCGCCCACTAAGGACTTGTCCACTCGCATCCTCCCACATCCTATTTCTATCCCGACGATTTTCTTTGATGGTGCACAATAAAGGGGGTCCTGTGGATGTGGTGCGTGGATAAAACTTGAGGATTTGGTAAGATTCCAAATCCACTGGAATGGTGGGAGGGGATCAAATAATAAGGCTGAGCTTATGGCTCTATGGAGTGGGCTTTTGATTGCTTTCAATTTGAGACTTTCTTCTGTTCATATCTATGGCGACTCGAAGGTCATCATAGATGGGATCCCTGGTCAGTCTTGTTTGCGATTAAATGGAATACAGGTTTGGATTGATAGGGTAAAATATCTCATGTCTAGGCTAAATGATCTGCCCTTACAACGCATATTCAGGGAAAACAATACTCGTGTTGATGCGTTATCTAAAAAGGGCCTGTCTCTTCCTTTCAGCAGTATTCATATTTCACACTTCAAGGATGCATAGATAATTAGGAATTTCGACATTCCTATTCCATAAGTTTTATGCAGGGGGTGAACCTGTTTTATTGCAAGTGAGCCGGTATATTATCACTATACTGGCTTTGGGTTGCTATCCAAGTGGGGGGGATGATATTCCTCTCCATAAGATCCAGGGGTCATAGCATTGCTCAAATTTAATTTTTGTCTGGATATTAGACTTTGTAGATTGCTCCTTTTATTATTCTCATGTTTTGTAATGTTGTAGATATTTTTCCTCGACTCGACTGTGTATATTTCCTATCTTTAGCTGAATGGCGCTTATGGATTTCTCCTGTCCTAAGTTAAATACTCATTGTGCTTTCCTCTTAAGGGAGGTAACCATGGGATGGGTGTTTATGTTTTTTTCTTTTTTCTTTTGAAGGTCCTGGAAACGTTTCTAGGCTGATGTCTCATGACTTATGTATATGACTATGTATTGTTTACTTAATATAAAAAACGTTTTTTTCCTTTCTGAAAAAAACTAGAAATTCAAGGACAAGAAAAGCCGCAAAATCAAAGCCTGTATTGAGAAAATCAATCTTCAAAAAGATCGGAGAGAAACCAAGGCTCTCATGCCTCCACTAGTGCCGAGGTCAGTATCAGTGTAGTTGTCTCGTGTTCTATTCTAGTGATGGCCATAGAGACCCAATTTAATATATATTTTTTTCATATGGAAGTTAATCCCTTCCGTAGGCAATAAAAGTTAACCCCTTCCGTAGGCAAAAAAAATTCAACATTAAGTGTAGGCTTAATAATCAAGTATAGATTTAATAGTTCTAGTTTACAATTACTATGGTGTAAGAATAACATAGATTGAGATAAATTAAAATACATCAAATCCGTTTTAGTAATTTTGAATTAACCAACCTAATATTTATTCATTGATTTTTCGAGCCATGCAACTAAATACGAGGAGGTTTCAAATCAATTCATTTAGCATGAAATATTTTTAAAGAATATATAATTATTTTACGGTGAGACTGAGATGGCATCCAATGGAAACACAACCATTTATGCACTAGAATCTCCTCATAAGGCTACCTAATATAACTGAATATTACCTTCTTACTGAATAAACTATATTTATACAATGGCTATGATGAAACTAACGTAAATGCCTAATATTCCTATCTTACATGAATAAACCATATTTATACAATGGCTATAATGAAACTAACATAAATGCGTATAGAGGATCATGACCTTGTAATATGTTTACTTAAAAAAATACAATATTAAAGGAATATTTATCTAGGTTTGAATTACACATGCTATATATATATATGAAATAATAGGTTTATTATTTTGAGGTGATCCATCCACAACTATGATTTAAATTTATGATAGGAGGGGGTTAATTAATATTGCAATTGATATAAAATTGTTTCCAGTATTATATAATTTTAGGGAAATTTAATGAGAATGTGATTATCATTTTTTATTAATGTTGTGAATATATGTACATTTTTTTATATAACATTAACATTTAGGAATGGTTGGGATTTGAAAAGGTGACCGAGTTATAATGGCGTAATTCGAAAAGGGCAACTTAATGTTGAATTATGATATCAATTGATGATAAAAATATATATATATATGACATGGATTCATGTTTATTTGGTAATCCTTGCTTCGAGGATGTTGCTTCTTGAAGAGGGGAGACCAATTGTTTCTATGCCCACTAGGAAATCTTAAAACCCATAAAATAGATGATCTTAAACATATGATAACGTTGGGAAGGAACAACTAATGCTATATAAGGAGGCATGGAAAAAAGGGACAATTAAGCTCAGTCTCAAATATTCATAAAGGACATGGAGAAATTATAATTTGATCAATTAAGAGAATAATAATATATTTCTCTGAAGGTACATGGCAAGGGAAGTCGAAATTGGAAGCTATACGTGCTAGGATAGTATACAACTACCCAGGAAGGACTAAAAATATCATTAGCATGAGAAGATGGAACAATATGCATAAAATACGAATGTTTAAAAAAAGGAAGGAGAATTTCCAAGATGATCCACAATGTTAGTGATGATATGAAGATAAAATTTACATTAAAGTATGAAGGGAAATGCGATAATGTACTAATTTCTAAGGCTAATTTATGAGGCCTATCTTAAGTGGCAAGTTCTTTTAAGGATATTGATGATTGGATTAAACAACAAGGTTGTTAAGGGTCATAGTGATAACTTACAAAATTTAAGTGTTATCATTATAAGTTGTGAATACTTGTAATTGGTGAGAAATGACAAGTAATAAACAAGGAAAATATTTCAAGGATAATGATTATTTAACTCTGGGGAAAAAAAAGGAACTATGTAACCTAATGAGAAAACAACGAGAATAAATACGATTGGAAATTCTATAATGAGACTTTGAGAATGATCACACATAAATTGGCGGAAGAAGTGAGAAGCAACTAATAAATGGTGTACTTAAACAACTTAATAGTGTGTGTCATTAGTATTGAAAGAAGTCATTGACAAACACACTAAGCAAACCAAATCATTCATGGATGATAATGGCGGTAGTGGTTTCAAGCATTTCAAATTCTAAACTAAAGATGTAACGAGTGAAATTAAGGTGGAAGAATCCCTATTCCAACTTGAAGATGGCTGAATCTATGATAAAAGAGATCAAGTGGGAACTTGATGAGATAAGAAAAACTTTTTAATATGAACAATAAAAATTATGCGAGTGATGGATAAACCACTAGGGGAAAAAAAAAACCCTCATGTGGGTGGATTAAGCATAACATAAGACTTAAATAAGGATGACCTTTTGTATGTGTTTCATCTGGATAAGAAAAATATGTATAATGATCATGGTATTTTAACTTGATATTGATGATTTAAATGATTTCACAAACGGTAATATCTTAACAATGAGTTTCTCTAAAATTTCCTCGGGGAAGGAAGAATATATTACGAGATATTAAGGCTCAAGATGATAAGACTCATTTGAAATTTAACTCTGTACTTAGATAGTATACCTACGGTGTAAATGGTTAACTTCTTAATAAAAAGAACAAAAAATTATTATTGAAAAGTAATTGTTACCTTGATGAAAACATGACAGTAATAGTACCAATGAGATAACGTAGAGCCTAGAGGGATGTTCAATAATCTTAGTTCACAGTTAGTATTCATTATTTATATAAGGAAGTGAAATTAATTCATGATAAGAATGCTTATAGTGTATTGTTGTTCTATATTTGATAAGTATTTAGATGATTCTCATATTAATGATGTTTCATGAGGTGATGGTAAGTGGTAAATGGATATAGTTCTAATGAGATGTTAATGATGTATATGTGGTGCTTATTTATTTATTTGTTATGATAATGTTGTTGAAGGTTCATGATGGATATGATATGCACAGGGATCATGATGTTATGACATGATGTATGTTGATATGTGGTTCATTTATTATGTGATGTGATGATATATATTTAATGCAAATATGCTGATGTTATATCTTTGAGGGTATTTTATGCTGTGAAGCATTTGGTAATCGCATGCATATTTTATGACATGAAAGAGCATGCAGTTCTTTAATATTTAGAATGTTGTGATAATAATGATGTTATGTTATTAGGATGACATGCAAGAGTTGGCATATAGATTATTTTTATGATGTTATGATTATAGCTAATGCATTGGATGCATGTTGAGATGTGGTGACTGACAGGAAATCTACAAATGGGCCGAGAGGGTTGGTTTATTTGATGATCTCGTGGGAGCCCATATCTATGAGGGAGAATATGTAACACCATATGGCTTGGAGACATACTCACTCATCACTAGATATGCCAATGGTTCCTTTGTCTTGTATAACTCTTGATGGATAACTCTTGAAGGGCCGTGGGACAATCTTGAGGAGGTCAAATGCCTGATATTGTAGGCCAAGTGCCTAGTATTGGATTGGGATGTCGAAGTATGGAAGAGGTGTAAGGACTTCGATTCCTGGGGTTGTGCGCCTTAGTGAGGGTGGAGGGAGTGGGCCAGCCTTGCGAGATGCCCGGAGTCATTGAGTACTAGGATTAGATGCTTGCCTTAGGGCAGATGAGGTTTGAGCCGAGCACGAGACTTAGGGCTAGCCTTGGCTATGGTACAGATCGATGAGGCTTATGCCTGGTTCTGAAAGTGGGAAAAAGGACAGAGCTTCCTTGACATTTCTTGGGTGTTGTGGAAACTTTCGAAGCCTACTGGTTATACTAGTTCAATAGAGGGTGTTGAGAAAATGTGAAGTAATAAATAACGAAATAAATAAAATGTTAAATAATTCAAATTAACTTCGGGACGAAGTTCCTTAAAGAGGGGGAGTATGTAATGTTCCCTAATAATAGTAAAAAAATAAAATAAAAAATAAATAATATAACGTAATATTAAAATAAATAGTAAATAAATAATACATAATAAAGAGAACAATAATGATGGAGAAAGGTGGAGGGAGGAGCTCTGGAGACTTATGACAATGGCGGCATCTATAACCCTAACCTATTGATGCGTTGTTCTTCTGTGATTGGCTCCATTTTTGGCACTTTGGCTTGGTGACCCATGGCCCTTGCATGCGGGACACTTGTGGCTGGCCAAGCAGGCCATCTTATTACAGGTTCCTTGTTTCATCATGCTTGTCCACACTTGGCATGTATGCACATGACCCAGGAATTTTTATAATCGCTGCTTCCTCATGTCGGGGGTTTTGTTTTCTCATTTTTTTGGCAAGCGGGTTTTGCGGCGAGGTTTTTCTGCTCTGGGAGGTCAGGGCGGGTTAAAATTATTTACCCTAGCTGCTACTATGCTAAATTTTTCAGAAGTGGAATTATTGCTTTCCGATGGACTTGGAAGCTGACGACTGTGCTGCTGTGGAGAATACTGTCCGACCTCCTCATCTCTTCGTGCAGTGTTGCCTTCCCAGGTTTTTTACGACCATTTCTGTCTCCGTCCACGGGGGAGGTAACTCTATTCTTCTGGGTCCTTATTCTCATATTTGCTGCTACTAGCTATTTTTAGAATATTTGTCAGTATATTGGAGGTTTTTTAGAGCCCATTGCTGGTGGGGTTTTTGGGTGGGTTTTACTCTAGTTACTGTGACCCTTGGTGTCAGGGGCTTTTGGTCGATTCGGGTTTGTTGTCTCTTTCTGATTTTAGTCCGGTTTTATCGCTGTGGGCTATCTTTGTCTGCCAGATTTTTGGGTGGGTGGGTGGAATTTCGGCTGGGGGTTTCTCTTCCAGTTTAATTAGTTGGTCTGTGCACTATGGGGCATGATAAGGAGTATGTCGATGTGGAACCTGAGGATGACGACATTTTGTCTGTTTGGGGTCTTGAACCCACAAGCCCTAAACTGGACAAGGTTTCCCTCCCCTCTCAGTAACATGACACAAAACTGGAGGTGGCTAAGGTCCTTGAAACCCTGGCGGTTGGTTTTGCGTCCAAAAAGAGTTTTGACTTCATTATCCTGGGTCAGAGTTCGGTGGAGAGGACCAATCGTCAGCCTGTCCAAAAATCTCTTGACCTGGGTCTGTATCATTCCTGTGCTGTTCCCTTGCTTGCATCTCAGGGTCATTTGGGGCGAAAAATTCACCGTGAACACTACTTTTCTGGACGATTGGAGGATATCCTCATAGGGGTTGGTTTGGAGGGTGCGAAGGTGGGACAAGCATCTTGTGGCTCAAACCCTCTGGCTGTTCATGCAGAGGCGACACAGGTCGCTGAATCGATTCCTCAGTTGGAGTGTGGGGTGTCAGCTCCTTTGGGGTCTGTGGGTCTCAACAGGCTGGAGTGGGGTTCTGGGGGGGTTTTGGCAGTTTTCCCCTCAGGGGCATAAGTGGAGGTTTTTTGGACCTCAAGGGGGGTATCGGTTTGGGTGAGGCTGGGCGTCTGGAGCATGATCACCTGGGCATATGGGAAGGATTCTATTCGGGTCGTGCTCGGAAGGGATCATAGTCTGGGAAGGATCCAGTCGAGCGAGGGATCGACTTGGGCCATCTTGGTGTGGTGGGTCGCTAAAGAAGTAATTCTTTCGAAGGAGGGGTGTGATCATCGAAATTCTCGGTGATAATAGATGAACAGAAAGGGAATAAAAGGAAGAAGGGGAAGACGATTAAGGAAAGTTCAGAGTGTCCGAACCTGATCTTTGGAGTGGAACTACAATTTGATAGTGTCATGGCAGCGTCAAAATTAATTCTAGTAGGTAGGGCTAGAGGTAAGATATTTGCGCCAGATTACATCACTGAGTGGATCCACAAGAACTGGGCGAAAGCCTCTTGGTGGGGCCAAGGTTATTACTTTTTCTAAAGGATGGTTCATGGTTACTTTTAAAAATATTGATACACTTGAGTGGGTTCTGGCGCGACACTGGGGGTTTGGGGTGGCACCCATACTTTTCAAATGGTGGACGCCCCTGTTTGATGCTAATAGGGAAAGAATGGATGATATACTGGTGTGGGTGCGGTTGTCGGCTCTTCCTCCTCACTTATAGCTATTGGAAGTTTTCTAGGCAATTAGAAACAGTCTGGGGACTTTTTTGGATGTAGACATGTCTTTTATGGAATCTAGGGCCAAGCATACAAGGGACGATAAGGAAGATTAGTTCGTTTGGTTCCCAGGGAAGGGCCGATAAGGAATATTATTCTGAATGCTGATGGTCATGCAATTGAGTAGTCAATTGACTATGAACACCTACCTTTTCGATGCCATCGATGCCACACTTTGGGCCACCTGGCCCATGACTTCCCTTTGGGTTTCAAGAAGAGCCAGAAAATTAAAAGGGGTCCTACACAACTTGATAGGGCCAGACAGGGAGTTTTGGATAGGGCTGGCCCATCTGATGAGATACAGGAGGCGGTTGGGGTTTCGGCATCTCAGTCAGGACTTCAACCGATGGGGGTCACAACTCGGGCAGATACTGCAGAGGTTCAGGTTTCAGTGGCAGATATAACATCAAGGGACATTACAGAGGTTTTGGAGACTGTGACACAAATGGATCTGGATGTGAACGTGGTCGTGGAGGAGCCGCGCACTGTCCTTGCTGATCCAGTGTCGGATTTAGCGGGTACACACCCTTGCCCCTCCTCTCCTATTTTAAACTATTTTGATCTTATGTACTATTTTTATGATAAGCCTGGTCCCTCCAGGGTTAAATCTTCTCAATAAATGAGTGTTAGCAATTTTTCTTTGGAAATGGATAGTATAATTACCATTATCCCAAACCTATCCATTGACAATTTCCCCTATAACCTGCGGCCGAGGGAAAAAAAGCTGTAAGAAACAAAACTGTTTGGGGGTTTGGGTAGGTCAACCTTAGTGGAGAAAGGAAAAAAACTCAGGGGTAGGAAGATTGATCTATCCAAAGCCCAACTCAAAGCCATGATTAATATAGTGGATGGGAAACAATTATCCACTAGTACATTTGGCGGAAATTCTGATACTTTTGTCATATTGTCAGAAATTTCCCCAATTTCTATCAATTTTTCAAATCCCGCCAAAAACCGTCGCTATACCGACTTTTAGGGACATCGTCTCTTTCGCGACGTTTATGTTTATCATTGGAAATGTGACGTTTTAAACTCTTCGTCGGTCTTACGATGTTTATGGGACAAAGCGTCGGAATTGCGACGTCTCTAACACAGGCGTCGATATTGCGATGCTTTGGAGCAAACGTCAGAAAAGTGACGTTTCTCAAATAAACGTCGGTCTTGCGACGTTTTGAAGCTACACGTCGCAAGACTGACGTTTTTTTGAGAAATGTTTCTTTTCCGATGTTTTCTCCAAAGCATAGCAATACCGACACCTATGTTAGAGATGTCACAATTCCGACGAATAGCTTAGAGTGATAAAGTATAACTTTTGGGAAAAAATATTACTTATCATTATTACAAGGTAAATCGAAATTTCAATTTATAACCTTTGTTGCATAATAATTGTTTATGCTAAGTCTATAACATTAATTATGATAAATATAGTACACCATTGGTTTATATAGATATTGTGATGCTACTATGTACATTTACTTATAGCTACACAATGCTATAATAAATATATTACACCATTAGCTTATATAGATATTGTGATGCTACTATGTACATTTACTAGCTACAGGTGATTTGTCGGGCGCGCCGTGTGAGGTCCCCGACCAGGCCCGTTCGGTTCGGGCCGTTTCGTTCGAGGGCGCCCGTATCAGTTTTGCTAAGTTGTGATCGCTCGGGTGCCTTGTGCACATTCGGGCGGCCTGTTTGTTGTTTTATCCCTTGTGGCATTGTTCGGTCGAGTGCGCTGTGTCCCGCCGTGTGAGGTCGCCCGATCGGGCGCGTTCGGTTCAGGCCGTTTCATTCGAGGGTGCCCATATTAGTTTTGCTAAGTTGTGACCACCCGAGTGCCGTGTGCACGTTCGGGCAACCCATTTTTCGTTTGCTCCCTTGTGGCATAGTTCGGTCGGGCGCGTTCGGTTCAGACCATTTCGTTCGAGGTGTTGGGGTTCCCATGTTTTGGCAAGGTTGGAAATACCAAAAGATGAGACAACATCAAAACCACTTTCAGACCTCAGGATCTAGCCCTCTTGGGTCTAGAGAGGATCTCTCTATGATATGTCAAAGGTATATGAATTTGAAGCTCAGTGTTAAGATGTTAGGCTAGTTATAGGCACGAGGTTTGTTTGTTTGATTTGTTTGTTTGGTTGCTGGTTATCAGGAAAGAAGGATTTCAATGTAAGGCTAGGATGAGCAAAGAGGAAAAGGGCAGAGGTGAAGTATTCCAGGGAGCATTCAAAACCATTGGGCAATGGAGTCAAGAAAGGATTTGCTTGCTAATCAATAGGCAGGCTTTCAATTGGGCTAGTCATCTAAAAATTGGATCTTAAAGATGATTGTGTGATATGGAATGGTAGGAGAGGAGGAGACAACACAGATTCAGGGCACAAAGTTAAAGACCAGCTGGTCGCACAAGGATCCTAGTGGACAGGGCTAACTCTAATCCCCAGTGTCCCCAAATCTTCCAACTAAATCCATAACAAGAAACATATAAGAACAGATAAATTTAATTCATACATCAGAGAGCAGGCAATAACATCCACTACACTGGTTAAATTAACTGAAATCGATTCTTAGATAACACATTTAGAAGAAAAACATCAATGGCAAGGAGAGCAGAAACATAGGGTACCTAACAATGGTAAATCCTATGCCAATATTTTGATGCAAGCCAGTAGAAACGAAATGAAATGAATATAAACATAGAGATAGGAAAACATCACCGCCGCTTTAGATCAAGATCCAAAGAAATGTGCTTGTCATATTAAATAGCAATACCAGTCGAGTACAACATCGCCAATAGCTGAATACTCAGTCTGAAATCATATTCCTCAGCCTATCTAACACTTTACACAGAGACTGTGTCTCAAAAGAAACTACTTGCAATTCTGTGATAACTGATCAACCACCTTTACAATGAGTTTCTTTGTGAATTTATAACTCCAGTGGAGCAAATATGGTAGGTGAAAAACTAAATGCAACATTAACAACTCAGAAGAGGAAGAAGGCCGAAGCCCATTCTGTATAAATTCTGTGCATTAATCTGCAGCGCTCTGGGGTGAAAGAATGGTCTTCGTCAGGTTTCCATTAACTCCAGTTATGTCTCTGATGTACTTTGGCTGCAGTTCTCTGTGATACTTCTGGTGACTTAAACAAAGGTCAAAAAACGATACTAGGGTCTCCATACTGTGAAAAAAATGCTTCTGATAGTATCTGGACTGTTTTCAGGGCAGAAAATCTTCTAGGACACGGCATAGAATAAAGAATGCATGGGTGCTTCGTCCTTTCTTAGGGAAAAACATTCTGCTGATGTTGAAACCCTGATACACTGATTTCTTCGTGCTGTACCTTCTGCGTGATCCATGGGTCTTCAATCTGATGCTTTACCTTTAAAACTCTGAACATAAGGCTTAAATATCTTCATTTGCATGCCTTAAGCTCTCTGTTGCTTAATTTAAATCTTTGTTTGTAGAATCTGTGCTTTAATGGCGCCGAAGAGGTTTTGCAGAATCTAAACCCTGTTTTTTTTTAATGGCAGTCATGTCATAACACTCTCTAGGATTTTCTCCATAATTTTGGCCTGTGAAAACAGTCCTTTCTGCGTTTTCTGTCACTGTAACGGGACTGTGGATCATGGCAGTTTTTTGCCTCTCTGTAACCCTGCAAAATACGAAAACTGGTTAAGAAAACCATGCGTGGGGAGTCGGATGATGTGGACGACTGTGAGGATGATAGTGAGACTGTGGAGAAATGGCTAAAAAATGCAGAGGAATGGTGGAGCAAAGCTCTGGCGAAGGTTGGAGGAGATGTAAAATCAAGTAAAAAACCTTAAAAATCGACCTTTGACTGATTATATAAGAGGGACGGGCGAATACGACAAAATTCCGTGGAAAGGGCAACGTGGTGGTACAGGGTCAATTGGCGGGGGCAATCAAATTTGGACTGTCCGATCTCAGTAGGAGATCGACGGCTGAGGACGCGTTAGAGGGCGATGGACAGTGGGCCAGGGGTATGGTTTCCTCGTGCTAACCTCCACGCAGCTTCGGGGAGTGACAACTGTTGGATGGGCTGCCCCAGATCTAACGGTGCATAGCGATATCTCTATGTATCCTTAGTCGAACAATAATGCGCGATGAGGTAGCGGTTTTGAAATAGTGCGCCTAACACGTGTCAAATGCTGAGTGGAATCGCTGGCCTATCGTAAAATACCACCCTTCGCCCAAAGGCGGTGCGATAAAAACTGGGCTGTTTCTGAATAGTGTCTGCGGGCGCGGGGACCACCAAGCGGGAATGAAGATCTGTCCGTTGATCTGTGGTTCAAACGAACGACGGATGTGGTTGGAGAGGTGAACATGAAGAATGACGGGCGCTTGCAGAGTTAACGGGGACCGTCCGATCTGCGAAGATCAACTGTCGATGTTGCCCCCGATATGATATGCAATAAGCGCCTTCCGCCCAGGCGCCTGGTCATGGCGCTGGGTCACATAGAGGGAAACGGTAAGGGCGCTGGCCTGCAGGGGGCTAAGACCCAATGTGTAGAGTATGGGTTTTTTAGCCCTTTTTAGTGAAATTTGAGGCCGAAAATGGGAAACGATAGAGGGAAGAAGGGGAAATTTGGGATGAAAAGGGGGACTTTAACAGAGGGAAAAAGGGTTGAAAAGGGACACTTTGCAGGGATACAGGGGATAAATATAGACCTTTTGGAGCACAATTTCTGCAAACAATGAGACCTTATAAAGGGAGTCAACAGAGGGAAATTTATCAAAGGCAAAGGCACAGGAGACTTCAAGGATGATGTGTCTTCAGGGGAGATGCATTCCTTGAAGGCTCAAAACACAATTTAGCCCCCTACTTTGCTTTGTCAAAAATTTATAGGGGGGCTAACACGAGGGTGCTCGTATTAGTTTTGCTAAGTCGTGACCACCCGAGTGCCGTGTGTACATTCGGGTGGCCCGTTTGCCGTTTTATCCCTTGTGGCATCGTTCGATCGGGCGCGCCGTGTGAGGTCGCCCGACTGGACGTGTTCGGTTTGGGTCGTTTCGTTCGAGGGCACCCGTATCAGTTTTGCTAAGTTGTGATTTCTCAAGTGCTGTGTGCATGTTCGGGCGGCCCATTTTCCATTTGCTCCCTTGTGGCATCGTTCGGTTGGGCGTGCCGTGTTGTGCCGTGTGAGGTCGCCCGACCGGGCACATTCTATTTGGGCTGTTTTGTTCGAGGGCGCCCGTATCAGTTTTGCTAAGTTGTGACTGCCCAAGTGCCATGTGCATGTTTGGGTGGCCTGTTTGCCTTTTTCTCCCTTGTGGCATCGTTCGGTCAAGCGCACCGTGTCGTGCCATGTGAGGTTGCATGACTGGGCGCGTTCGGTTCGGGCCGTTTCGTTCGAGGGCACCCGTATCAGTTTTGCTAAGTTGTGACTGCCCGAGTGCCATGTGCACATTCGAGCGGCCCGTTTTCCATTTTCTCCCTTGTGGCATCGTTCGGTCGGGCACGCTATGTCGCGCCGTGTGAGGTCGCTCGACCAGGCGCGTTCAGTTCAGGTCGTTTCGTTCGAGGGCGCCCGTATCAGTTTTGCTAAGTTGTGACCGCCCGAGTGCCATGTGCACGTTTGGGTAGCCCGTTTTTCGTTTGCTCCCTTGTGAAATTATTCGGTTGGGAGTGCCGTGCCGCACCGTGTGAGGTCGCCCGGCCAAGCGCGTTCAGTTCAGGCTGTTTCATTCGAGGGCGCCCATATCAGTTTTGCTAATTTGTGACCGCCTAAGTGTTGTGTGCACGTTCGGGTGGCCTGTTTTCCGTTTGCTCCCTTGTGGCATCGTTCGGTCTGGCGCACCGTGTCGCGCCATGTGAGGTTGCCCGACCGAGCGCGTTCGGGTCAGGTCGTTTCGTTCGAGGGCGCCCGTATCAGTTTTGGTAAGCTGTGACCGCCCAGGTGCCTTGTGCATGTTTGGGCGGCCCGTTTTCTGTTTTCTCCCTTGTGGCATCGTTCGGTCGGGCGTGCCGTGTCGTTCCATGCGAGGTGGCCCGACCAGGCGCGTTCGGGTCGGGCCGTTTTGTTCGAGGGCGCCCATATCAGTTTTGCCAACTTGTGACCGCCCGGGTGCCTTGTGCACGTTCGGGAGACTCGTATTCTATTTTCTCGCTTGTGGCATATTCGTTTAGTCGGGTGCATCGTGTCGCGCCGTGTGAGGTCACCCGACCGGGCATGTTCGGGTCGGGCCGTTTTGTTTGAGGGCGCCCGTATCAGTTTTGCTGAGTTGTGACCGCCCGGGTGCCTTGTGCACATTCGGGCAGCCCGTTTTCCATTTGCTCCCTTGTGGAATCATTTGGTCAGGCACGCCATGTCGCGTCGTGCAATTAGGTCTCCCGACCAGGCGCTCCGTGTCGCGCTGTGCGATCAGGTCGCTCGACCGGGTGCGTTTGGGTCGAGCCGTTTCGTTCGAGGGCGCTCGTATCAGTTTTGATAAATTGTGACCACACGGGTGCCTTGTGCACGTTCGGGCGGCCTGTTTTCCGTTTTCTCCCTTGTGGCATCATTCGGTCAGGCACGCCGTGTTGCGTCGTGCGAGCTGGTCGCCCGACCGTGCGCGTTCGGGTCGGGCTATTTCATTCGAGGGCGCCCGTATCAGTTTTGTTAAGTTGTGACCACCCGGGTGCCTTGCACATGTAATTCGGGCGGCCCATTTTCCGTTTGCTCCCTTATGGTATCGTTCGGTTAGGCACGCCGTGTCGCGCCATGCGAGGTTGCCTGACCGAGCGTGTTTGGGTTGAGCCATTTCGTTCCAGAGCGCCCGCATCAGTTTTTCTAAGCCACGACCGCCTGGTAGTCAGGGAGGTCTTTGGGCAACCTGCTTCTCTTTTTCTCTCTGTAGCATTTCGTCACTGCCCAATTATCCCTTAGCTCTGGGTAGGGGTTGGATTTTCGTGTGAAAGGTGGGTTGGTAATTGAGTTGTTTTGTTCGGGTGTGCCTGAAGAATGGCCTTGGGTCATTTTTAGGGTCGTCGAATTTCTTCTCTCCATCTCCACTCGGTAGCATATGAGCGGTAATGTTGGCCATGCTCGTCTTGGGAGGCATGTTTGAACAATCTCCCCTTTCCGCTCTATTTTCTCGGGTCGGGCCGTTTCATTCGAACGCGTTTCCTTGAGCACCATCAGTACACGGGTATGGTTTCTGGACTAGTCATGAGGTGAAGTCTGGTTATTAAGACTTCATCAGATGGCCATTCTCTAGACTTAAATTGTGTGACAACACTGTGGTTGAGTTTGAAACTGGAGATTGAACATACATTTGGTTTTATTGCAATAGACATTTTCATCAATAAATGTAAAGCAATGGATAACAAATACTATAAATCAATAAATAAAGAAGAAATGGAAACAAGCAATAATACTTACAAAATTTTTACATTGAGACGCAAAGAATAAGCAACTAATTTAACCCCTAACCCATTAAATCTAAAGCATAAAACCTCTGTATCCTTAACCCCAACCCATTTAACCCCTAAACCCTTAGGTAAACCCCAACCCATTTAACCCCTAAAACCTAAACCTATAAAACCCAACCCTAAACCCTTAAACCCCAAACTATTAAACCTTTAACCCTAACCCCTTAAACCCTAATTCCCGACCCCTAACCCATCTAACCCCCAAAACCTAACCCCATTAGCCCCTAACTTCTAACCCCTAAAATCCTTAACTGCTAAATCCCCTAACCCCCTAAACCCCTAACCCATTTAACCCCCTAAACCCTAAACCTATAGCCCATTAACCCATAACCCATTAAACCCTAATTCCCAACCCCTAACCCATTTAACCCCCTAAACCATAAACCTCTAAACACCTAACCCATTTAACCCCTAAACCCTAAACCTCTAAGCCCTTAACCACTAACCCTTAAACCCTTAACCCCTAACACATTTAACCCCCTAAACCCCTAAACCCCTAACCCATTTAACCCCCCAAACCCTAAACCTCTAAACCCTTAACCCCTAATCCCTTAAACCCTGTTTCCCAACCCTCACCCATTTAACCCCCATTTGCCGGTTTCTCCCTTGTGCCTTCATTCAGTCGTGCACGCCGTGTCGCGCCGTGTGAGGGTGCCGGACCAATTCTATCACACTCCTTA
This sequence comes from Pinus albicaulis, assembly GCA_034641835.2. Taxonomy (NCBI): domain Eukaryota; kingdom Viridiplantae; phylum Streptophyta; class Pinopsida; order Pinales; family Pinaceae; genus Pinus; species Pinus albicaulis. Next base: position 1,346,923,668 of record CM076572.1, on the reverse strand, counting down.
AGTACCTCTTGTGATCGCATGGGTGCCTTGTGCACTTTCGTGCAGCCCGTTTGCTTTTTGCTCCCTTATGCCTTTGTTCGGTCGGGCATGCCATATTGTGAGGGCGCCCACCCAAACGCGTTCGGGTTGGGTCGGGTCGTTTCATTTGAGGGTGGCTGTATCAAATTTGCTAAGTTGTGATTGCACGGGTGCCTTTTGCACATTTGTGCAACCCGTTTTCCATTTTCTCCCTTGTGCTTTCATTCGGTCGTGTTGCGTCGTGTGAGGGCGCCCGCCTAAACGCATTAGGGTTGGGTCGTTTCGTTTGAGGGTGGCCGTATCAAATTTTCTAAGTTGTGACCGCACGGGTGCCTTGTGCACGTTCGTGCGGCCCGTTTATCATTTTCTCCCTTGTGCCTTCGTTCGGTCGGGCGCGCCGTGTCGTTTCGTTTGAGGGCGCCCGCCCAAACTCGTTCGGGTAGGGTCATTTCGGTTGAGTGTGCCCGCCCAAACGCATTCAGGTTGAGTCCCCTAAGCCCCAAATCCATAATACCTTAACTAAAAACTCATTATTTGACCCCTAACCCCTAAATTCACCTAAATCCCCAACCCCTAACCTCCAATCCCCTAAGCCCTCCAAATTCGATGAATTAGCTTTGAAGAAGTAATTGTTTTATGCAATATGGTTTGTAAGTTATTTAAATAGAGGTATCTTCTCTAGAGTTATTTTTTAGATCCACAGTTTCATTTACTAATTTTTGAACAAGGCGTATGACACTTTTCGTGTCTATGGGATTTTTATCTTGAAGCTCATTATCTATCAGAGCATTTGCTGCTTCAAGGGTTTCTTGATGGAGAAAATCGCAATACAGGGTTTAGGGCGCGTTATTGCGTTATTGCTGCTTCAAGGGTTTGCTGAACAGACCCCAAATCGTTCATTTCCTTGCTACTTATCAAGTTCTTACTTCTGTCTAATTCACTACATACTTAGATCATGAATGTACTGAGAAGGTTGTTTGCGGATTATATTATTATTGTATCAATTACAGTGTAATTATTTTTGTGTTGTTATATCTTTCTAGTAAAAAATCTCATCTTCAAAAATATTTTCTTGTCATTTTCAAAATTGATTGCTTCATTGAGCACAACATGCAGCTTATCTAATACTTTATTGAAGCTAAGAGCTCCATCTTTGGGGCAAGCTGCTTTTCGGCTAACTCCACTACTTTTAATCTCAATTTTGCCAATTGCTTCCTTATCTCATATGATACCTGAGCCTTTGCCTTTCTCTTCCCTTCTAATTCCGTAATAGTGTCATAGTGATGCCAACCAACTTCTTTGGAAAGCCTTCCTAGTAGAGAATACTTGTGACCTGGCTGAAGCCTCAACACTTTCAGAGCATCTGGAATGAACATTCTCTTCTTCTGGTCATATGGTGGGGGAACCCCTTCAAAATCTCTTAGCCTAGAAAGTGTTGCAGCACCACGCTTGGTTTTGTGTGGAATATTCATTCCTCTAATTGTCCAGTAGTCAAATCCTTCTCTTACTTTATTTTCATTTTCCCATACCTAACCAATGAGAGCACAAGAACACCTATTTCTATAAAATCACCTATAACTTCTCTTAATTTATTGTCATTTGCCCATAACTAACCAATGAGAACACAAGAACACCTATTTATATAAAAGAACCTATAATACTTTTGTGGGTTTCACTAATATCCCTTTAATTACTGTGTGCACAGTAGCCTAGATCCTAAAGTGATTCCCGCACAATGATAATCCACTAGGTGTATTTGTTCTTAAAAAACTATGCATGGATAGATGTCCCATTTATGGCCAAGTTCCACCAAAATGGTTCCCCCTACCTACCTAGTAACTACATTACATTTATTTCATGACAAGACTACCCTAAAACCCACCAAATTTCTATCATATCCTTAACGTCAACAACAATTTGTTGTTCAAGATATAGCTAAGTTGGAACAAACTTGGCTCTAGATCTTAGAATATTTTTCCACCTCTAATGTTTATAAACCAATAGATATAAAATTTCTAAAGCATGTGGGAGCCCTTTAAGTATCACCTTTCCTATATTGACTCCATCTTAAAAATCATGGAAAATGTCCATAGATGAGTTATCCTTACTAAACCAAAAATTTCATTGAAAATAATCATTCATACCATAACATTACTACTTCCCTTTTAACCACATAAAACTTATTTTTAAGTTACCATAATTCATCTTTAATATCACATAATTAGATTAAAAAATCAACAAAAATCCCTAGTTTATGAAATAAAAATTCAACAATTTTATATAATTAATAATTTAAATAAATGTCTTAGATCTAACCTCATTAATAATTATTTATAATCAACAATACCACTTATTTACCCAAACCCCTTATTAACCCCAAGAAAAGTCTCACACATTTTATTTAATGGAATTTGAGTGGCCTTAAAAAACACACGTATTTAATTCCAAAATGTGAAAAATTTTCAAATATCAAAAGTTTTAATTTCCCTCGTTCATTTCCCTTCGGTTGCATGGTTTTTCCACAGAAAGAGGAAGGATGCGGCCATACTGTCGTAGGTTTGGTGGAAGGATGCGGTAAGTTAAGTTTTTGTGTTTATCCAATGATAATGCAATGCCTTTTAGGTTTCTAAGAAGTTCTTGTTTTCATCCGTGGCAATAGTTGTTTGGTTTCTCTATTTTAGTTTGTTGATAGACCCATTTTTGAATCCTGGAATCATCAACCCTTTCTGTCAAACTGATAACCCTACATAAAAATAACCCTTTATGCCCATGCTGGTCTTCAATCAGAGGTACCAAGCTATGCACACCATCCTTATACCTGAGAGAAAAAACCCACGGCCCATCATGCAAAACCCTGTCTATCACATGCACAACCGTGGCACCATCTTCTACAACCCCATGAATAGGATTCTTAGATCCAGTGCAGGATGAAGGTCGCGTGTTCAATTTTGCTGCAGGGCTAGTGAATCTGCCCACAAATGCGTGTTACTTTGATTCCCATTAGTCTCTTTGATGGTGATATGTACATAGGATTTCAATTTCTAAGCAGAAGGGAACTATCCATAATGCTTAGCATTTTTGAAATTTCATGTCTCCAAAAACAAGGCCTAGGATTCAATCCTATCACTCGAGAATCTAAATTATCCAGTTTCAAAGGCCTTATAGCCATGTAATTCATAATTTCTAGCTTTGTAGACTTGGAGCCTATCACTCCAAGATTCACATTTTCCAGTGACAAGGAATTGAGCCCTTGCTTTATTGCTCCATAAAGATCATTTTCCAACAATACATAGGATTTGTGCTCTCTCCTTTATCACTCCAAGAAGATCATTTTCAGTGATACGTGAAATCATATCCTTCCTTTATCGCTACAAAAATATTATTTACCAGTGATATATCGCTGGAAAAATTGGATTATCTAGCAATGTGAGTCAGGCCTTATTGCATGAAGATGTGGATTCTTCAGTGAAACAGAGGAGTTGGGCGTCTTCCTTTATTGCTTGAAGATGTCAATTGCTCAGGGATATAGGGTTTATAATGATCACAGACTTGAATGTCGCTTAAGGAAACTCATGCTAAAGTATAGCAAGGGTTGTACCAGCACTGAAGCTGTCACTTGACTGGGTTTAACTTTGTACCTTCTAAACTTAGACTGTGAGCGAGCCCTAGACTTCAGTTTGGTAAGTTATGGCGCTATCATGCAGGACTTTTCTCCCACATCAAACTTGAGCTGTAAAACCTTTTAAATGAGTATTGAATGCCTGTGAATTGTCCATGGCCACGTATACCCCCATATTCACATATTTGATAAGGTATACCTCTCTGCAAAAGGGGGAGGGGGGATTCATACTAGCTTCAATTCCCAAGATTGACTCATGCCAAGTCTTTTAAAGATTGAATGATTACAAAAGCTTCCCTATTAGACATGTAGTTTGGTCAGTCATCTATAGGAGGATAATTTAAATTTTAAACCACATTTTGATATCTAGATTCCAACGCTCAGGTATAAGCCTGAACTATAGCAAGGGTTAATGCCAATGTTCATGGGGTACATAGCCTGTGACATACAAGCTTCCATAATTTCCATTCTGTGAACTGTAAAACGAGCCAATTTTGGAATCATATCAGTCTTTAAATCCCAAGAATTTTAGTGTAACTACCAAACAGGCTTATAGCTCTGTTACCAATAGGGATGCCCCTCTTTTGGATTGTATGGAGCAGAATCAATTTGAATTTTGTCCTTGTATTTTAAGGAGCCTAACTAGGCTCCTCATAGAACAAAATCAAAGGAATTGGCATTACTAAGGACTGTGCGTAGAATCCATATAATGGCCCTATTAAGTGTTGTGGTTTATAATTTTTTTTGCATATTTCCTAATTTCCTAAATTTTTGTTGATGATATCAAAGGCTGAGAAATTTTAGAGTTATAAGGGTAAGGTCAACAATCTCATGAATGAAATATTATTGAGGGATTACCCTAGTGGGTTATGGCTAAGTCATGAATAATCTAGTGCCCTAACAAACATGTTCCTCCCTCTACAAAATCTCTCTCTTACTAGTCTGAAAAGAATCTATGAACGTCTAGAATATAAATAGTAGTGTTACCTTTGGAGACCCTAAAATATTCCACATATTTGAAATCCAATCAAAATATATTTGGTAGGAAGGCAATAATTCCATCGATTTGCAAAGAAGATCTTGTGAAATTTCCCCTATGCAAGCATCTCCTTATACCTTGGATCTAGCTCAACAATAGTTAGTTGCAAGAGAGATTGTAGTGTAGCTGACCTACAATTGGGTGGATATTGGAACGCCCTCCTTCAATTGCCAGTTGTTCTCATACACTCAGATAAGTATAATGACTTATGCATATTTGAATTATGGATGATGACTATGCTTGTTATGTTAGTGGATGATTTATGATTTAACAGTCATGAAAGGTTTCTTGAATTCACTACATATTCATGGTTTACAAGTTCTCGTATATATATTCATGGCGATATTGAACTTCTGGAAATGTGTGATTTTTAGCATATTCATGAATTTCAGGATCACTTACATGATTATAACTAATTGTATGAAGTTCATTCAGTTGACCAGGTATCTTATAAGCTGTCATTTATCTTATATGTTTATGAATTGGGAAGTGCACTGCTATAACCTTGAATGTAGGTTAGCTTGCATGCTTTGAAATTTATTTATATGTCATGTGTTAAATGAGTATTTGGTTAGAGTTGATGGTCACATAATCTATGAATGATGCGATGACTCTATGAGTTATGCACATATATGTATTGTTGTAATCGAGAAATGTAATAAAATATATCAACCTAAGATTCACTATTAGTACATGATTTGTAATCTTTATGGATGGTCACGCAAACTGATGCAGCCGAAAGCTGCGTTTAACCACTATTTGCATATATAAATGCATTTCTAGTTTGCCCAGGAAATTTATTTACTATATTTAATGAAATTCTATTCAAATCAAGTTTTTAAATCTACTTTAGCATGGTGACATCCACATTCCTAAAACCTTTCTACCTTTTCTCTTTATAAGGAAGCATTACTTCATTATTAAAATCCATGTTTTCAACCCATTAAAAATTATATCCATCTTATGGAAATTCATATCCATATATTTAACCTTGGTTAAATACTCATTTTTCAACCATAATATATTCGGGCCCACGCTTAAAATTTCATTACTTTTTAGAAATTCGACTTTGGTTAAAAACCCAAAGCACCAACATAATATTATATTCGGGTCCCACAACATTTATGAACTCACCTTTTTTTTTTTAATCGATCTATCCGCTTCCTTCATCCAACAACAGTCGCAAACCCAAAATTAAATGCTTCTAATCCAATAAACATCTCATTCCACCAAACATGATGTTTAATGTTTTAAACCTATGCGAAATAGGTGGTATTGAGGCACCACGTGTCAACCCACAACCACTATCGTGTTCACACAGGAAATTACCACTTACTAGGTTGCACCGACGCGAAAAAAATTTGTTGTTTTGCAAAAAAAGATTCTCCGCTCCTCTGCACCATCGTTTCTTCTTTCATTTGATTCGAGTTTCTGAACAAAACTATGGTTCCACCCTGAAGAATTTCACAACAACTACGCCATACATATTCACTGTTTTATCGATGCCAACATTTATGCAGGGTTCCATAAATACATAGTTCCAAAATTCAGGAAATTATACCAGTTACGAAAATGACTAAGTACATTTCCAATTTGCGTAAATTACTTACCAGTCTTCAAACCCACTCCGACATTCAGTAAACACATGGTTTAATCTCTATTATTCAACTTCTGTGGTTCAAATCCATCGTTTATAAATACAATAAAACCCCAAATGTGACTTCAACCTTTGGATCTCACTTCACTGTGTATACACAACTGAATGTGTAATATCTCCTTGAAATGCTTTATACGATGTCAGCCCCAATTGCGAAATGCATCCAGGCAGATTTTATACCTCAATTTAGAAGTCCAAGTAATTTTTTTTAATGGCATTGATCCTATCTGTGATCGATGCTAATTTTCTCAATATTTAAAAATCACACAGAATTAGTCAATGGATATTCGATCTCTTAAAAAAAAAACACAATCTCTTAAAACTGTAGCTTGAATATAAAACGACAGAATTTTCCTTGATCCTGTCAATTTCACCTGCACACAATATACAGTCAAAACACAAACTCAAAAATCGAGTTATCTGTATTAAATCCAATATTTACATAGGAATTCTTACTTTGGCCTGATCTTCTATATCAGTGGCCTTTTCTCTAAATTCCTCGTAGGCTTACAAAGAAATTCCTATCTATCTAAATCCTAGATTTCTCTCTATATATACCCTTTTCTATGCCTTTGAGGCTTACAATTTATACAAATGTTTCTGAAACCAATTCTGGTTTCAGATCCTCTATTTCTTCAACAAATTCCTAAGATTCCTCTTTAATCCTAAAATCTCTACTTAATCCCTAAGGACTCTCATAAATCCCTAGATTCATGAAACTAATTCTAATTTAGAAAATACAGTTAATTCTGAAATATCTCATATTCTCTTTTGAGAACATTTACTAAAATCCTCTCAATATTTAATTTATCCTAATAAAATCACTCAAATCATTCCAATTTAATAAGATACAAGACCCCCTATATCTATTAAATTAAAATTAAATTGCTGAGCTAGATGCTCTCGCATCACAAACCTTGCATTCCTACTTTCTAATGAAAAAATAAATCATAATTCACTGAAGAGGGAAATCGACCTAGAATAAACCTTGGATTAGATTTCCTTGCATGTTTCATATTTTATAATGTTGATGTTGATTGAATTGGATTTTGGAGCTCTACCTTACATTTACTTAAGATTTGGTGTAGTTTGAGTATTATTGGTACCCATATTATTCATTTTAGATAAGGCACAATGTTGCTCAAATCCTATGTTCAAGCCTTGACCTTCATTCTCGTAAATTTTGTGTTTTGGGTAGATGCCCTGGTTTTAAGAGATCATTGTAATAAATCCCACATTTTATTTCATTTTCCATTTCCTTAAAGTTTCTGCAAGACATTTGGTGATTTGAGAATTTGGCAGTGCTAGGGACCAACAATCATGTGAGGAGGCTATATCACCATAGGGCCAGATATCCCTTCTTTCATAGTAGAGTGGAATCCATGATTCGTGCATCAAATGGTGCCAAGGGCTAACACTCCACTATGGATCTCAGATCACAACGAGGTCTCATTTTCTATTCGGAGTTGAGGATATTCAATATCCGTACATTTGAGGTGTGTTGGGGTACTTAAACTTGCATCAAGTTGAATCAATGTTGGATCGAATACACCATCAAGGTAAGGTTACATCCAGGATATAGGGATCCATACTTGGATGAGGTTTCTTCCACAAATGCAGGCATATATGGGCATCGAGCCATATTTCCTTGAAGCTTCATTATATATGGTGATCTAAGATCCAAGTTGGCAAGGGTGCACACCTGTATCAGGGTCTAGATGGGCACTGAGTCATATCTCCCACAATTAAACAGATGTATCCATAGATCCAAGGGCTCGGGGAGGTAAAATTCCAATGTAATGTTGATCACCGAGATGTGCCACAAAATAAATATAACATGGAAATTTTTCAAAACACGAAGGGGGAATTCCTAGTTGGACCCCATGTCCAAGTTAACATGGAAAGGGCCACAAGGATCTAACAATGACCACATGGATGCCACGTAGGAAATCATGATGTCATGGACCCACTTTTGTTGATGTGGCAGTGCCACATGGGTGATCCCAGTCTGTCATTGCAATTTCCTAACCTAATCTGGAGTGTTGAAACATGATAACAAATTAAAATAGCATTCATAATTACAATGGAAGCTACCAAATCTGAATTACTATTTGCATTCAATTATAGGTAAAGATCCAAGGGAGAACCACTTAGTCCAGATTTTGAACCTTAAATTTATGATATTATGGTATTTCGTTGGTTGCTCCCAAAGTTATTGTATTTACTTTGTCACCTGCAACAATGATCATGCAACTGGGTTTAAGCACTAGTAAAATTTAAAAAGCATATATTGCATTTGTCTGCAAAATACTAGGCACAGAGAAAACCAGAGATCCCATTTTTGTTTACAGGCCAAGGCAATCCATAGGAAGTGATGAAGCTATGCATAGTTCATTGAAGGAGATTTGTGCTGAGCTGGGAGAACTTAGTTTATGGAAGCTACAAAATCTACGCAAAGAAAATGAAACAACAGCAAAGGATTATGAAAAGGTGATAAATAAACAATTTGTTTCACAAAATTTGTCATCACCTGCACTGGAACAGAGGATGGAATCCTTGGATACACCATTGAAGACACTTGTACATACTGAGGGCCATGATATATCTCCTTGCTTGTACACATTATTTGGACCAGATTTTCTTTTTTTGTTATGGGAAAGGATTACCTCATTTATTTTTTCATAGTTAAGTTCTAGTCACACCCAAGAATATATAGACTGCATCCATCCTAAGAAACTATAATGACCCCCTGACACACAAAATTTTTGAGGTAGTTTGTAACAAGAATTTGACACATGCATGGAATTCAAATAGATAATATAGAGCATGATGTAGGTTCAAAGGTAACATACCCCCCGAGGCATAAATAAGACATGTATACAAACCTACACATGTTTATCCAGGATAAAATGAAAGGCACATACACACATATGCATAGTTTTAGAGGTAAGAATAGAATGTGCCTAGAAATTGAAGCACACAATAAGACTAGTTCTTTTTATTTTCAAAAAATCTCAAGAGTTGGAGTATTTTCAATCCATAGTTTTGACATGATGAATCCAATGTGTTCAACATATACACTAGTCATACAGTTTTTTTTTTTTTTTTTATATGGATTGAAGGGCTATGTCAATTACAACACAACAGTGGAAATTTTATTGTGCACTTGTTTTACTAGATAGAGTATACCCAACTATTATAGTTGTGATTGCGTGGCAGGTTTGTGAAGAGTTTGCATGTTTAAGCTTTGAATGGAATGGTTTGCATACGATTTTTACTAGGTTATATATCTACAGTGTGCAATGCACCAGACCTCCAAAGAATCCAAGGGAAACCAAGTGCAAAAAATCCAAGGATGACACGATCGTATCAGGGATAGGGTCTTGTTTTCAAAGTAAAGCAAGAAAGGTATCAAAGTTAAGAAAGTCTAGTTATGTAATTCATAGAGGGAGGAAAAACCTTGAAAGAGGATTTCATTTAAATCAATGATTCGTTCTTCCTTCTTCTATTATCTACGCAATTATGTTTTGTGTCTTGATCATTTTATATTTTTAGGTTGATAAAGACGGTGATTTGAAAGAGCTTGAAGCACTCTTAAAAACATTATTAGGCCAAGATATTAGAGCTACCAACCGAAAAGAATTAGGTCCATCAACTTCAAATCCAAATGACAACACAAATGTTATAACCATAGTTACATCATCCATAAAAAGAATCAACATCCAAAAATAGGAGGTCGAGGGTATATTTATTTATTTTTTAAATATTTTTATCAAAGTGTCAGAAGACCGACACTATAGACGTCGGAAAAGTGACGTATTTTTTTATTTAAATATTTTTACCATTGCGTCAGAAAAGCGATGCCTCATAAACGTCGGAAGTGCGATGCCTTACCTTTTTGTCGATCTTGCGACATTTGGCACGAAACGTTGGAAATGCGACGGTGCCAACATATTCATCGGTCTTGCGACGTTTGGCACGAAACGTCAGAAATGTGACGTTGTTTACATTTGTGTCGGCCTTGCGACGTTTGGCACAAAACGTCGGAAATGCGACGGTGCTAAAATTTTCGTTGTTCTTGTGACGTTTGGCACATAACGTCAGAATTGCGACATTTATTTGAAAAACTTATAAGCGTCAAAAATGCGACAGTTCGGTATCGTCAGAAGACCAACAGTTGTGGCTCGTTAGAAGACCGAAACTTACAAAACATCAGAATAGAGACGATTTGGATAACGTCGGAATAAGCGTCGCTCTTCCAACGCTTTATTGAAGTGTCAGAATTGTGACGTAATGGCTAACCACGTTTTTCCCCGCCTGAAACTGTCGCTCTTGCGATGCCTATGTGTCGGAATAGCGACGAATTGGCTGTCGGAAATTGGGCCAAATGTGCTAGTGATCCATTAAAGGGACGCTTAGAGCAACAATTACCCCGGTTTTAGGTTCCAAATGATTGTGCTCTCTTTCAATTGTCAGGGGTTAGCAAGTGAACCAAAAAAACTTGCCTTCAAAAGCCTTGTACATTTACACCATCCTGATATTCTCGACGATCAACATCTATGGCCAATGTGTGGAGAGGATATCTTTCTGGAATTCCTTAAAATGTAAATATTTTATGTAAAGTCCTATACCGATTGTGGGGGGGGGGGATTTAAATTTCTCTGTGGGTAGAGCAGAGGCACGGGGGCTAGCTGCACGTATCGATTCTATGGCATATTTCTTTTTGAACTGGTTGAGGGATTGGTGCCTCTTTGATCCTTCACTTACCAAAATGACTCCTTCCTGGAGAAACAATAGGGTGGGGGAGGCTCATATTGCTAAGAGATTGGACCATTTTCTGCTAAGTGATGAATTTGTAGATAACTCAGTGGGCTTTCATCAGTGGGTCGGCTCAAGGGGGATTTCAGATCACTCCCCTATTTTCTTAGAGCTCAAAGGTCCTTTCCGAAAACCTCCTGCCCCATTCAAATTTAACTCTAGCTGGCTTAAGGAGGAGGATTATAATATTTTGGTGACTGACATGTGGAGTATTGATATGGAGGAGGCTAGCCTTTCACATGTTCATTTCCTCATCAAAAAATTGAAAATCATCAGAAAGGCCACCATCAACTAGGTGAAGGAAAAAGCCCTGAAAGATGCGGAATCCATTAACCATATCAATGAAATTATTGGGGGTATTTATAGCAATGGGGACCAGGTTTTCATGAATGAGGAGGCCAGAAATAGAACAAGGAGTTGGAGACTAGTAGGAGGAAAATTCTCAGGGATAGGGAGGATATGTGGTATCTCCAGAGTCGTGAAATATGGTTGAAGGCAGGGGATGAAAACACTAATTTTTTTCACAATTATGCAAAAGGTCGAAAAAATTCCAATACTATTTCGGAGATGGAGAATTCCGAAGGAGATAAGGTGAATTCATTTAAATATATCTTCACGTTGGATAGAAATCATTTCAAAAATCTCTACTCAGCACAAAATGAAGTAAATATCAGGGAAATTATCCAGGTGGCTCAAATTTTCCCACGATATGCATATGAGGAGTGTAACAACCTTCTTCTGGCTCCGGTGGAAATGAAGGATATTGAATACATTATTAAATCTATGCAAGTGAACAAAAGCCCTGGGCCGGATGGTTGGACGGTAGAATTCTTCCAACATTTTTTTGAACTTATGGGGCCTACCATCACTAATGTTGTGGAGGAATCCAGAGTGCAAGGAGTCATCCATGACCCTATAAAATCCACTTTTTTGGCTCTTATTCGTAAATGTGACTCCCCATCATCTTTCAATGACTTTCAACCTGTTTCCCTATGCAATTGTATTTATAAAATTATCTCCAATACCATTTCCAACCGCCTAAAGCCTATTCTTTATTCTTGCATATCTCGAGAACAATTTGGCTTCTTGGATGGCAGACAAATACATGAAGCCATTAGGGTGGCACAGGAGACCCTCTACAGTATTAAACTATCTCGAAAGAAGTGTATGGTTATCAAGATTGATCTTTCCAAGGCCTATGACAGGATTAATTGGCTCTATATGAGGATTCTATTAACCCATTTGGGGTTCCATATTGATTTTATTAATTGGATAATGAGTTGTATCACTAATATTTCTTTTGCTGTTCTTATTAATGGAGAAAATTCTCAAGTTTTTACAAATCAAAGGGGCTTGAGACAAGGCTTCCCCCTGTTTCCCCTCCTTTTTCTTCTAGCGGAAGAAGGTATCAATCAAATTATTCATCAGGCCAGACATGAAGGATCTTTGGGGGGAATTGAAGTGGATCCAAACCTCTGTGTCACACACCTACTTTTTTTTGGACGATATTTTATTATTCAATAAGGGCAATAAAGGCGAGGTTAGAATCCTAAAGTCCATACTGGACCTTTTTATGAAGGCCACCAGACTTGTTATCAACAATCATAAATCCTCTCACTTATGCAGGAATTCCGGAGGCCGAACTGGTTTGGGTACTTGATCTCCTCCCCTTTCATTAGGCTCTGTTGGAAACAAGCATCAAATACTTGGGTTTTATTTTGAAAACTGATGGATACCGTAAACATGATTGGTTTTGGCTTGTTTCTAATATTGAGAGAAGAATAAACCCTTGGAGTCACAAGTGGCTATCTAGAGCAGGGATACTGTTTCTGATCAAATAGGTCCTACTTGCTATTCCTGTTTATTGCATCTGCCTAGTGTGGGTTCCCATTGGCATCCTCAACAAAATTAGAAGCATCTGCAGTAAATTCCTTTGGTCGGGGAAGGAAGAAAAAAAATCTTCCATGGGTGGCATGGAGTTTAATAACAAAACCCAAAGAGTGGGGGGTGGGGGGGGGGGGAGGGGGGGGGTGGGGCATAAAACATCTAAACAAATTTGCTTCTACCTTGGCAGAAAAGTCAATTTGGAGAATTATCATAGAAAGCAACTTGTGGACCGCAGTAGTAAAAAGGAAATATAGTGATCCGGTCCCCTTGGATGACTAGATAAGGATCCCGAATAAAGGTACTAAGAGGGCTTCTAATATTTGGAAAGCCTCTATAAGAGTCTTCAATTTGATCAGCCATGGTCTAGCTTGGAATATTGGAAATGGGAAGCAGTGCAGAATTGGTCTAGACCCGTGGGTGGGATGCAATGAACACTACTCATTATCTGAGGGGATCAAGGAAATTCTTTCTCATAGTGGACTCTTCACCCTTGATCAGATTTCTTTCCCTGGCAGATCCAACCTTTGGTCAAAGGGCTGGAAAATGGTGGAGGAGATTGATCTGGGCCCCAAATGGGTTGGGGAATGGAAGTCCTACATATAGGCACTGGAAAAATCTCGGGTGCGCTTAAAAGAATCTGCAGATAGCTTGACCTGGGTACATTCAAAATCTGGTTCATACTTGCCCAAGGCTGGTTATGCCTATCTCATGGCATCCACGGAGGTGGGGGAAAAGGAATGGTGGTACAAGAACTTGTGGGGCATTGATTGCCAGGAAAAATCTATCCTTTTATTCTAGAATATTATTCGACGCAAGGTGCCGACTTGGGACACTCTCCAAAAAAGATTTCTCATAGGCCTTAGGTGGTGCTGTCTTTGTAAAAATGAGGGGAAAACAATTGACCACTTTTTTATCAACTGCCCATTCTCGAAACAGGTGTGGTTCTTCACACTATCCCTATGCAATGTGGACTTGGCTTGGACAAGAATCTGGTGTAATATTGCATGGAACAACTGGTGGGAACATTGCCAAGAACCAGACTATAGAAGCTTGCTACTGGTTATCTCCTGGGGAATATGGATCTCTATAAATAAAAGCATCTTTGATGATAAATTTTATTCTCCCGCTCTAGTGGCTAATGAATGTGCGGCCATTTACTCACATTTTCCCTCTCCTATGGTGGCGAATCGTCCCAGACAAGTGGTGTGTGAGAAAATTGCTCCAGGTGTTCCATGGGCCTATTTTGATAGTGCAACTACTAGGGGACTTTGTGGGGCTGGAATGATCATCCATGTAAACTCAAAAAATTTATTTGCAGCCTCTGTGGTCCTTGGCCTAGGTACAAGCAATTTTGCGGAACTACAAACTTTAAAAATTCTTCTATGTTGGCTGCTGCACAAAGACATCATTGCGGTTAAGATATTTGGGGATTTTTTGAATATCATTAATTGGTTTAACAACATGAAAAGATGTCAAAATTATTTTCTACTTCCCATTCTTGAAGAGATTATTTCACTAAAATATAGATTTACATGCATTTCTGTTTGCCATATTTACAGGGAACGGAACGAGCAGGTTGACGGCCTGTCTAAGGTTGGTCTTGGATAAGTTTAGGACACGTGGATGATCAAAGAAAATAATTGTTTGGAGGTCCGTGTGTCAGACACCAGGCCATATTGATGGGGATCCCCATCGGACTCTCATTTATTTCATTTGCCTATGTTTCTGTTTTTACTTTTTCTCCAGCATTGTTATATATCCTGGAGGGGTTGTATATATTTGGTACGCAGACACTTAGTTACTATTTTTTCTACTATTATAATGACACTTTATGTAATGTTTTATTATCTATTTATATATGAATAAATGGGGAAATATTTTACTAATACCGGCTCACATATCTGGGTATATGATGGTTTCTACCATCGGTTTTATTGTCAGGTGTTTCTCCCTTTTGGGAGGCTTGTTTTGCTACTGATGATTATAGTCCATGATTGGTGCTCTAGACTTGAATACAAAGTTTCTCTGTCTTTCTGGTCTTAGAGTGTGCACAAGCCACCTTTGTTTCCACACTTGGTGTGGGGTTGAAATAGTCTCTTGGCCCTCGAGGAGGCATCAAGATCTTATGGAATGCTAGACATATGCGATGTAACTTTTTGTTTGTTCTTAATAAAAAGTTTGATTTTTTCTCGGGAAAAAATAAATAAAGAGAACAATAATAAATAAATAAAATAGTAAATAATAAACTAGAGTTCTAAATAAAAATATATAAAAGTAAACTATAAAATAAGTGAAGTTAACAAAAGTAACAAGGAATAAAATAAGAAATAATTAAACTAAGAGAACCATAAAAATAGTAAAAATAAGTAAAGTTAAGAAAAAGTAAAAAAAAAAAAATAAGAAAGAGTTAAGTTAAGATTAATATTAAATTAAGTAAAACTTAAAGTAAAGAAATAAAAATTGCATGTCAACAAATGGAATGTGTGCATGCGGTTCCCCTTCCATTGTTTGGTCTATTTAATAGACGTTGAGGAAGATGAGATTCATTCATTTATCATTCCTTCATCCATTCTCTTGGGAGAAAGGCATTGTGAGTCAAAGGATTCCTTGGCAGTAGTAGGTTGATTGAGGGCTCAGGGGTGGCCATCTGTAGAAAGGTTACATGCAGTTCAGCCTACGGTCGGTTGGAGATTTGTACCCAAAATTTTGTTGCGGTTAGAAAAATTCAATAGCGCTCAACTCTTAAATTACAAGTAAGCAATATCGTCGCTACAGGTAAGTCATCTCTGCTCGGGTTTTTTTGAAAATTCTATGCTAATTAGTTGAATAGTTTTTTGTTGATTATTAATTGCATATTTGATATAATTAGTTGCATGTTAAATTTCAGGGTTGTTACACCAGTTTTGAAGGCGCCTCTAAAACTTCGCCATTTTAATCCGCTGTTAATTAATGCTAAGTCTATACCTAACTGTGGATAAGTGCGGTTTAATGCGCATAAGCGTAGTTACATAAATCATGGTTTAAAAACCTAAGCTATGAATTATGGTAATTAATCCCGCACTTAATGCTAACCCACACTTAACTCTGCGCTTAAACTTCGCTCTTGTCGTGGTCTGGTGGCTTGGTTGCATGGGGAGGGGGCTGGCGCCTCCAAATCCCAGTCAGAGATTTCATATCACCATAAGGAGTAGCGGGGCACATAGGTTGTTAAGAACCAAAGGTCGTGGTGGAGTGGTAAATCGAAGCACTGTTGTGGGGGAGGTCGTGGGGTCAAGCCCAGAGCTCCGCCCATCCCATATATATTTTGCTCCAAACTATATGCGCCTAAAATTTGGTTTTAAATATATGAGCCGATATATATATATATATATATATATATATAAAACCTTTGGCATATATCTCGACTTTGGCTTTGAATAAAATATGCCACCCACCATATAATTCGACCATTGTTGAGTTAATTCAAACTTTGGAGAGGGTTCACCAGAGGGAGCACGTGGCGACCCATGGCTGCACCATGTGTCAGACTCTGGTTGGGCTGTCCATCCATTAAAAAAAATTCAAATTCAGCCTTAGGAGCATCCATTTAAAAAAAAATTGACCTTCAAACCTTGACCAGGAATCTTGTAGTGAAACTTGTCACATTGTCATTGGGAAAAATTGGAGAAAACACAAATTTTTACCTTTGACCCTGTTTGACCATTTTTTTTAAAATTCTTCTATTTGACACAATGATCAGTAGGCTCTAACTTCCTCGTACGAAATCCATTTTGAGTGAAACGAGTTGCACCAGATTATTGGCGATAGGCCAGATTCAGTCATTCTAGTTTGGTGCAATTCTGAGCAGTTTGAATTTTTGGAAAATTTTTGCCCCTAATCCAGATTCCGATCACTCCTTCCCACTGACATGCTTTTGGACCCACAAAATCTGGTTATCTCATGAGAGCTAAACACTCTTCTGTTTCCCAAGTTCTATCATCTTGATTCTACTTGGAAAAATCGCCATGAAAATCACTTGGGTTCACTAACATGCCTTGCCTTGCAAATGGATTGGCTCTTCAACCAATGTTCTCCTTTTGCTGCTGACCCATCCAATACTTGCTGGTTGCTTACTGACTGATAAAAAAATTTGTTGTACCAAATTGATCCCTTAGTGCTTGGAAAACTAACTGATTGCCTTCCCATTGAGAATCATGTTCCTCCTTTACACAAACATGCATTCGATGCAAGATTCTCCTTGCAAAACCACTTTTCCAAGTTAAGCTCATCTGAGTGAACTACATCAATGAGTTCCAACATCAGTAGTAATAAGAAAATAAATGACCATTCTTTTACCTTCATGGTTCCAAATTCCACATCTGGAAGAATGCATATGCCATCTCCTTCTCTTCTTGGCGTCAACTAATAAAATGGTCTACACTGGCTGCAATATTTTTAGCATCTTGTCCCTCTTTCCATCATCCTCCAGTTTGACATGCTGCTCATGCCATGGATTTGAAAATGAAGGCTAAACATGAGCCTCTTGCTTAAGAGTGGACCTTCCCAAAATCCCACGACATCTTGTCACAAACACAACCATCAATCTGAAAAACACATCATGCAAGAAACATAACTTGAAGACGTATGCTTTTTCTCCTTGAAAGAAATAAATTTCACTTCATGTGAACATCGCCATGTATTCTTACATCTCGGTGCACAAATTCATGGACTAAACAAAAGTCAACAAAACATGCCTCTTCTAACAACTGACTCTCAAGTCAAACAAAATCATGTATGACAACTCTCAAATCTCTCACAAGTACAGTTACTAGTACAATAATTCCATTTACATGTACAAGTACTCAAAGAGCTGAAATGATAAATCTTGCTGCAATAAAGTGAGTCAACATACTCCACTTTCAAAACACCTTCTTGGGATAAACATGCAACATACTTTCAACATAAAATAATTGCATTCAATCATCAAAAGACATGCAAGGCATTAATTGGAAAAGAAATATAACCATCTCTTACCAGACCATTTCAATGGCACTTATTTTAGTTGCACTTAATCATGCGAATCATCCTGACGCACATCGATTATGGAATCCTCTTTTCCATTCCTGTCAAGATATCTCTCCACCTTCTTCAAATGTCATGGATGACTTGCTGGATACAAAGTCCAACACATGTCTACAAGATGACCTTGCTTATGGCAATGAGTGCAAAACAATTGCATCTTATTTTCAACATGGTTTCCATTATCCGATGGAACTTTGGCTTTCTGCCTCCCGTATTTAGAAATTTTCCTGTGCATGGATATCTTCTTCCAACATCTTGAAACATTATGGTTATTCAAACCACAAAAGGAACATGCAAAATTTCTCCAAATCTTATGTGAGAATTTTCCATGCTTATCATAACCAAAAGAAACTTGATTAAATGCAGACTTATACGTTGAACAATCACCTTTGTCACCTTCTTGAGGAGGTGAATTTGATAAGGTAGTGGCTCTCTTTGGAATACCAACAATTCATTCAATTAATTTAGAGATTTCAACATCAATTCTCATTAACTGCATTCTTATGAGCATCTTCTTGCAAAGTGGGTGTAAAAATTTTGCATTCTTCATGAACAAAATCTTCACAAGCTTGAGGTAATGAACATGAAATGAAATTCCTTCTTGGAACACCTTCATGTGCCTTCATGGCCTTGGATTATCCTCCATCATGTTGTCCATAACCAAGACCCAAATACTTAGGCCTTTCCTCAAGAAGAATTGGCTCAACAATGCCTTGTGCATGTTTGCCCAATCCTTTGCCTTCATAGCCCATTTTAATCTATTCCTCTAGTGTGTCTTTCAAAAGCACCTATAGATTCATGTTTAGAAGAATTAGAAGATAAACTTGAAATTTCATACCTATTTTTCATGCACATACTTGGTTAGTGTTTCCTTTGCATCATGGAGCTGAGTCTCCATCTCATGCATATTTTCAAGGATTTAATTTGCAATATGGAGCCGAGTCTCCATCTCAGGCATAGTTTCAAGGAGCTCTTGCTTATCCTCCTTCATGGCAATCAACTACTCTTGAAGCATAATTCTCTCCCTCTTATATTCATACATCTCTTGCACCATATCATTCATGATGTAGAGCTTCTGCAACATCTCTTTATCAAAGAGTTTTGCGAAGGAATATTGACTAGAAACATCACTTAACGAAGTTGCCATCACACTTGAAATGCGTACAAAGCTTATTTGCTGTGATTTGAGAACTGAGTTCTCAATCTTGACCTTCTCCTTCACACATGTGTTGGAAATACTAGGGGGGGGGGTGAATCAATATTCCTTTCAATTAGAGCATTAGTTAATATTCAATTATTATCAGTGTTTGTACAATGATAGCAGCTAACAAAAGGAACACAAATGCACACATTTTTTAAGGTGGAAACCCACTCTGGGATAAAAACCACCTAATGATTTTCTAATAATGATTTAATATTCAAATCCAATTGAAAATAAAACTCCAACTTCCTAGAATCTAGAAAAGCATTCTTCTCCAGCTCCCACTGGATGGACGCTCCAACGCCCGAGATTCTTCAGTAGTCAACTGAATGGATGCCCCAACACCCAATGAGCTACAACTCACCCTAGCACCACCCTACCACCCTGTATAAGAATAAAAGAAGAATGGACTCCCGTACCAGGGAAAATGGTCCACTTTACAATGATATAGAATAATGTATAAGAAGAAGATACAGTAGACCATAACCCCAACTTTGACACAACCACCTAATGATGATCCTAGACCTCCTAACACTGCCTCTTCAACTCTTGGCAAATAGACACTACTACAATTTTTACAATAATGTATTTACAATGACTTAGTACAATGATACCTTAACAATGATTGTATGCAGTGCTGCCCACTTGAAGACTTCATGTGATGAAATTCTTGCTGCTGTTATGCACCTTGGTTGCTTCTATTGTCATCCTACCCTCTGCTGCACCTTGCTTTGCTTTGCTGCCTTAGAAATTTTGGTCCTTTGCAGCCCTTGACAACACATGATCTAGATTTTTCTTGCCTTCTAGGAGCTCGATATTGAATCTGGTGTATCTCTGTTATTTCAGATCCCCAATATCTGATTATTGGTCCTATATTAGTCCTTTGAGTCATCTTTCCAATGCCATAGGTCTGACCCAATTTTGATTCTTCAAGAGAGAGTTATACCCAATCTCTCACAATGCCCTAATTATGGACTATTTCAGCAAAGTGAACTTGTATGGAATGCCATGTTTCAATTTTTCTTCATTCGACTCTAAAATTGATAGGGAGAAAACCAAATTCTATGCACTATCTTCCAATTTTTATGGAATTCCAATCTGATACTCAGAGAGAGAGTTATGACGATTTTCCCAAGGTCACTTATTTGAGATGAATTTCAGGAGCCTGCAAAAACACTGACTTCCACAGATCATATGTCCGAAAATGTTGCACAAATTGATCTGAAATTTTCACAGAAAATTCCTCAGGATTTTGGCTTTACCTCATATAAATTTTATCTTCTGAATCTTCGTAGAAAAAAAGTTACAGCAAAAATTCCACGATGACCTGTTTTAGATGGCGAAATCCCTTGCATGAGGAGGATATGAGGATCACAATTTATATAAATGCTTAGGTTGAGAGGGGCTTCAAAAAGTGAGCATGGAAGGGATTTTAGGAGCTTAAAAAAGATTAATTATGACTTTTCAATGACCCATGCCACAACCCCATGGGGTTTTAGCCTACTAACTGGGGGTACAAACTTCAAACATGAATATCTCTCAAACCATGAAGAATTACAAGGCGTGCCATATATCAACGGAAACATCTCGACAAGTAGAAACCATAAAAAGAATTATTGACCCAAAATATATTAATTTGGTAGGTCAAAATTTCCATGCAATATTGGGTTAGCCCCTGGTGCTGCTTGGGTTGACATCAATGACAACCGCTGATCAACGAACTCCTCCTTTGGCATTGATGGAAACACAAGGGCTCCCCTTGCGATCATGACACCTCTTCCTACAACATAATCTCCCCCTTTGACATCAATGGAAAAGGGTAACTCCCCCTGAAACACAACCATCCTGTGGACCTATACACACTTCCACTCCCCCTGACAGACAACCATCTTGTGGACCTATACACACTTCCACTCCCCCTAACAGAAAACCATCTTGTGGACCTATACACACTTCCCTCCCCCTGACAGACAACCATCTTGTGGACCTATACACACTTCCACTCCCCCTTTATATTTTGAATAAGGAAAATCTAATGAGAACTTGGGAGAATCCCAAGCTTCTGGTGAAGATATTCCAATGCTTCACGATTACTCTCATGACCATCAACACTTCCTGCTCAATTTGCATCTATAAAGGAATGAATAATGAGATTGTTACCCTTGGGATACCACAAGCCATATTCTGTTGTTCCCTTTAGATATCGAAGAATCATTTTGATGGAAATAATATGTGATTCTTTTGGTGCTGCTTGGAATCTTGCTGCTTGTCCAACTGCTTGCATAACATCTGGCCAGGAGGTTGTTACATATAGAAGACTACCAATCATAGATCTGTACAACCTTTGATCCATATCCTTAGATGAGTCGTCTATGCTCAATTTGCAACCTATTACCATTGGAGTAAGGATGGGTTTTCAATCTTCCAATTTAAATTTCTTGAGCATTTCCTTGATGTACTTGGCTTGACATATAAATATTCCTTTCTCTTGCTGAGATATTTGAAGCCCTAAGAAGTATGTCAGCTCACCAAGTGAAGACATCTCGAAATCACTTTGCACCTTTGTAGCAAACTTCTTACTTAGTCAATCATCATTGCTACCAAATATTATATCATCCTCTTTAGCTATTAGACATGCTTTAGTTGCTTCATCCAGAACATATATGTCATTTGGAGCTCGACTTTCTGTAGCCACAATTTCACCATACATGCCTTTCCTGATTTCATATTTTGTGGAGTTGAATAGTATTGTGTGTCCTTGATCACACATTTGTCCAACACTGAGCAGATTGTGATTCATGTTTTTAACCAATAGAACATTCTTTGCTAGAGCATCTTTGCTTCCGAGAGTGACAGTACCTGATCCTATAACATTTGAAGATCCATCATTTCCAAAGGACACAGTTCCATCCTTCTTGTCTTTCAGAGATACAAATTTATTTCTATATCCAGTCATATGCATTGAGCAACTGCTATCAACATACCACACATCTTTGCTGTTTTGAGCCTTGAAAGCGAGAGCACAATTATCAGTGTTCTTCTTCTTCCATGTTCGTTCGTTCTGTGGCTTCAAAGATTCTTCTAGAGGATTTTCAAGTCTGCAGTCTTTGGCTATGTGTCCAAAGTATCGACATTTGTAACATTCAATATTATTTCTTAAATGTTCAAATCTATTGATGTTTTGCTGAGCCCTGGGAGGTTCATATTTGACAGATCTCTGGGAATTGTATTCGTTGCTAGGGTAAGTGTGACATTCTACAACTTTATGACCAAATTTTTGACATGAATAAAAGTAGCCATAAAAAATATGTTGGTACCTGGATGGAAATTTTCGTCGAGGAATTGTCTTCCAATGATGTTATTGTGAATCTTTTCCAATGAAGTCTACATGCATGTCAGATCTCATAGGTTCATTGTATTTTTTTGTAGAATGTCGTGCTTCTTCTTCTTTGTAACCGATGCTAGTTCTATCGTTGTAAGTTCGTTGATTGTTGATGAGTTATTCCAATGCCCTTGAGCTGTTGGCATATTTTTGGATAGTTTTTCCTTTCTTCACTTCCTCACGTAGCGAGACTACTTCGGCTTCTAATTCTTCCCTTTCTTGGTTTCTTTCTTCCAACTTCTTTTGAAGTGACTCTTCAATGCATTTGTATTCTTCAACTTCAATTTTGAGACCTTGAACTTGTTCTTAAAGATTATTGGAACTCAGTTCTCAATCTTGATTTGCTAGAGAGGGTCCACCAGAGGGGGCACGTGGCGGCCCCTGGTTGCACCATGTGTCAGCCTTTGGTTGGGTTGTCCATCCATTAAAAAAAATTCAAATTCAGCCTAAGAGCAACCATTTAAAAAAAAATTCACCTTCAAACCTTCAATGGCGAATCCTGCAGTGACACTTGTCACAGTTTCATTGGGTGACATTGGATAAAACCCAAATTTTTACCTTTGACCCCATTTGACTATTTTTTTTTTAAATTCACATGTTTGACACGATGATCAACAGGGTCTAACTTCCTCATACAGAATCCGTTTTGAGTGAAACGAATTGCATTGGATCACTAGCGACAAGCCGGATTCGGTTGTTCTATTTTGGTACAATTCTAAGCACTTTGAATTTTTGGAAATTTTTTTCCCCTAATCCAAATTCCCATCAGATAAGATTAAAGCTCTAAAATTAGAGAGCTCGACCCTATAAAACCAAATAACAACCATCTCGCCGCCCTGGAACATCTAGAGGTCGAAGCTTCTCCTCCATTTGAGGAAACACAACAAGAAAGGGTTCAACGCAGTTTTCCCAAAAAAAATGGCGCTGACAACGCTAGGCCAGAACTGTCAACCTACCACGAGCTTGTGCATGCCACTAGAGAAGTGCGCTGACCCAAAAAATTAGGGTTTTGACTAAGGTTCCTCAATGACCTTTCAATGCAGCTTTCTTTGAATCTTTAGAGGACATATTTATGTATTTTTCCCAGGTGGATATACTGCACATGATCTGTCACAGGGCACTTCAAGATTAGGGATGGGAAGTGAGTAGGGTGACAAATTACTGTGTAACATATGCCCCCTAAAGTATGAAGGAAGAATGGGTAGTGATGGGTGAAATGATTTACGAACCAAGGCAAAGAACTTGGAATACCACCAGGAAACCTGCCAAATCAAACATAATACAATATATGACATCTCTGATATGAATATGCCTAATAACATATTTGTGGACTAGGCATAAAATAACATATGAACCCACGACATGGTTGTAGCCATCCGTCTAAAAGAGATCATGGAAACATATCTGTTAGTGTCAGTCAGTTCTGCTTGTCACCAGTGATCAAATATGCTCTCACAAGGTTTTTGTTAGGGTCTTAGTTTTATGGTTTCAGTAGGTATTCAAATAAAAATTGGGTCATTCGCTAGTGTGTCTAGGTCTATTACTACTCTAAAAAATTTCATGTTTTGGTCATTTCCATCATTGAGTTGGATGAGTCACCACTGAAATGTCTCCATTGTGATCTTAGTCACACCACCATGGTCATCATTCATCTCATTTCATGAAGTGTCACCATTAGGTCTAAGGATCAAATTCATAAAAAAATCTGTCATATCACCAATAGTTTCGGCATTGAAGGAGTAGTAATATGGAAAATGCTCAATAAATTTTTGTTTAAAGTGTAATTTCATTTAAAATATGGACGTAATATGTTTCACATGTTTCCAAAGATGTAGTTTTAAGTCAAAAGGTAAAAACACATGGTGGGCCACCAGACCACTATGAAGAGAATTTGATTTCCAAAAGCTACAAAGGACCATACATGCATTTCTTTCACTCATTCCATTGGCATTGAAGCACTAACTCACCAACAAAGACCATCTTAGCATAGCAAGCATAGAAGTACACTCTAAAAACTTGATTGGCACCCTCTTAGGCAACCACGTTGCGTTTTCAGCCAGTGTAGAAATTTGAATAACTGAGATATTATTCACCGAGATTCTCTTGATCACACCCTATTTTAGCTTCATGCATAATACAGAATCTCTTCTACCATTGATCATCACATGCGGAAATAAAATCAATTGCATGCATACATTAAAGCCACAAACAATCACACATATGAACACAATATTTAATGGGAAAGCTTAAAGCTGAAAACCCTAACTATCTGTATATTATATGTCATGGAGATCATGTAAAAATCATAGTAAAAAATCTCCTCACAAGCTCTCATGCACACCCTCAATTGCTACACACTATCAAGCTAGATCTAACAAAACACATGCTCCAATCTTTTGCCACTTGATAGCCAACCTCTATTGCGTAATCCCTGCTGAAGAATGCCTCTTGATGAGTTCGAATTACCCTAGCCTTGCTCACGTAGTCTTTATAGGCATCTCTACTGAGTGTTGGATGCAAACCATGCATCACTTATAGTCACAACTGATAGTCATACTTGCCCTTTCACCTATATTTGCACTGGTCTCCACTAAAACTGTCCATGCACTGAAGTTAATTGATGTATTCTTTAGTTGATTAATGAGTTTATAATTAGTGAATTAATTAATAATTAATTCACACCAATCTCACTAATTGTATCAATCTGTTAAACTAGATACAAATAGCTCAACTATGTTTAGATTAGTTAAACTGAACACAATTCCATTAACTTCCTCAATCAACTCCACCAAACTCTGTCATATGAGTTCTAATTGAAGTATCCATGCAATAGCTCCACATAACCCTCAGGAATAGCGTAATTCCTTATGTAAGCTCCTGTGTCACATCTGTGCACTTAATTGAAGTGCTCCAAGAGAATAAGATAATGTTTAGATTCTAAATATTATTAAGAGCTAATAACATTCGACATATCTATTTTTAGACTGGCAATCTAAAAATAGATTCCGCCCAATATGTCTAAAAATAGAAGTCCATCTATTTTTTCTTACTTGACCAACAATCTACAAATAGCATCCTGCAACTCATAGAACATGATCCATATGTCTAAAAATAGACACATAAAGATCTAAAAAATAGACTCTTAAAAATAACACAGCCAATTGCAAGTGAAAGCGACTCCTTTCCACTAAACATCATCTTGTTGCAATCTCAACACTCCCTCTCCAACGAAGATAAGGATTATCTAAACCCTACCTTTGTGGTATTCGAATTTGCTCCTGGTGAGCGCCTTCGTCAAGATATCAACATCCTGATCCTCCATAGGAATGTATGAAAGTAACATGATCTTCCGCTGCATACAATCTTTTATATGATGATACCAATCCGTGAAGCCATGCCGCCTCAACTCATCCTCCTATCTGTACCATGATCCATATCCCCATGTGCCTCTGAGATATCTCAATACATGCTTGCCTGCCTTCCAGTAGAGCTTGGTAGGATTAACCATAGCTTGTGAAAGTTGGTTCATAGCATAGCATATGTCGGGTCGTGTATTGACTAGATACATAAACGACCCCACCAACTGTCGATAAACAGTGGCATCCACTACCTCCGTAGAAGTAGCATCCTCCTTCCTCAACCACCGGAAGAGGAGTATCAACAGGCTTGCAGCCATGCATGTTGAACTTCTCCAGTATCTCCCGGGCATACTTACCTTGAGAAACAAACAGTCCATCACTGCGCTGCCAAATTTCCAATCCCAGGAAATAATGAAGTAGGCCCAAGTCCTTCATCTCATACTCTTTTGCAAGATCCTCCTTGTATGAGAGTATCAAAAGCTCATCACCTATCAAAATCAAATCATCTACATAAATTACAATGATCAGCAACTTACCCTCCACCACAATCTGGTATAGGTTAGGATCCGCCTCACTCTTGGAGAATCCAAGTCCGGTGAAATAACTGTCTATCTGTGTGTACCAAGCACGAGGTGCTTGTTTCAACCCATACGGTGCTCTCTTGAGCACACACATGCCGACTTCCATTTCAGAAGATCTAGAGCCTTCGGGCTGCTACTGTGTACACCTCCTCCTCGAAATGACTCCCGTGAGGAACGCGATATTCACATCCATCTGATGAATGTGCCACCCCATCTACGCTGAGAGAGCAAGAATCTTCCATATGGAAGAATACCTTGCGACAGGTGCAAAGGTCTCCTCATAATTGATCCCCTCAATTTTTGAAAAGCCTCGGGCAACAAATCTTGCCTTGTACTTCTCCACACTCCTGTCAGCTGCTTGCTTCACTTTGTAGATCCATCTCGAACCCACCAATGATTTCCCTTTCGGCCTCGGGAAAATCTCCCATGTACTGTTTCTGACAATTGAATCATACTCTTCCACCATGGCATCTACCCATGCGGGATCCTCCACAACTTCCTCAAAAGAGGATGGCTCTATCACGATACTCTTGCTCATAAGAGCCATGTATCCAGTATACCAATCCGGGAGTGGCTTTGTGTCTCCTTCTGTGGCCCATGATGTAGGTTCTCCTACAACCTTCTTTGCATCTTGAGCCAATCGCTCAGCTTTTGTAGTGCGCTTCCGCCCTTTGATGGTTGGCGCTGCATGAATGGTCTCTTCCACTCCATGAGCCTCATCTTGTGGCTGATCCACATCCTGAGACTCATCCTTAGGAACTAATAGCTCCTCATCTGCATGCAAGTGTGGCTCCCTCTCAAGTGAACACTTCATGGCTTTCTCCTCCTGAAATTTGATATCCCGTCGCACAACAGTCTTGCGACTGTCTGGAAAATACACACGATATTTATGGGGCGTATCAGTGTACCCTACAAATATCCCAACCTCCGCAGTCGGCTCCAGCTTCTTCCTGGCATCCTTTGTCACATGAATGTAAACAGGTGAACCAAAAATCCTCAAATGGGAAATATCAGGCCTCTTACCAGAAAACGCCTCCTCGGGTGTACTCATGCCAAGTATCCTGTGAGGACAATGGTTCTGCACATATACTACAGTATTGCATGCCTCCGCCCACAAGTAAATGGGTAGGCCCCGATCATGCAACATCTCCTGTGCAGCACCCACGATCGTTCTATTCTTCTGCTCAGCAACCCCGTTCTACTGTGGGTTATGAGGTGCTATGAGCTCTCTTCGAATTCCTTCTGCGCTGCATAAGTCCTTGAACTCGCCGGAGATTAATTCACCACCATTGTCGCTCCTAAGAGCCTTCACCTGCTTCCCCGATTATTTCTCAACCAGTGCCTTGAACTCACAGAACTTTGAGTATGTCTCGCTCTTCTTCTGCATGAAGAAGATCTAGCACTTACGAGAAAAATCATCAACAAATATCACATAGTACCTGTGCTTTGCTGTCGAAGCTACTGAGAAAGGTCCACACACGTCTGTGTGAATTCTCTCAAGGATCGTCGTGGCGCGAATATCCTTCTCGTGAAAGGTGGCTTTCACAAATTTTCCCAAGGTACACCCCTTGCACTGATCTGACTGCGCAAGAGTGCCTTTAGGAAGCCCAGTAGAAATCTGCTGCAATATCTTCAAAGCTCCATGGTGAAGGTGGCCCAATCTTCGGTGCCACAACTCGCCATCATCCCGGCTCACCACTCCTTCTGCCTTGCCTGCCATTGCTGCGCAGCCATCTACCTGCAATTGATAAAGGTTCTTAACTCGAACCCCTATCCTCCGGGTCTCACCATTTGCCTTACTGCGCAGGAAAGCCTTTCCCTCGCTAAAGACAACATCATATCCCTTGTATTCTAACATCACCACAGAGATAAGATTCTTCTTCAATCCTGGAACATGCATCACTTCCTTCAATACGAAGGGTTTACCAGACTCCCTCTCAAAGGAAATGGTACCGATACCGGTCGCACTGTATCTACCATCATCGCCCATCTCGATGTGAACTCCAAGATCTTTCTCATCCAGATCAGTAAACAAATCTCGATCTCCTGTCATGTGAAAAGATGCACCACTGTCAAGAAACCACACTGAACCCATCACACTTGAAACCAAGCATGCGATCAATGAAAAATCCAGCTCAAACTGCGAGGCTAAGGCCTCTCCAGCTGCAGATCCAGCAGCCTGCTTATTTTTCTTCTTCTGTGGACAATTAGTGGTGTAATGTCCGTGTTGGTGACAGTGAAAGCACTTCACCTTGGACATGTCCTGCTTCTTGCCTTTCGCACCGGATTGAGAAGCTTTCTTGCTCTTCCCCTTCTTTTCTTTGGCAGCCAAAGCACAATTTTCTTCATCAGAATTCTTTGATGAAGATCCGTCCCTGGTACTTCGCCTTATCTCCTCTTGCACAAGATCCGACCAAAGTCGCTCCCATCCTGGCAATTTCTCCCGACCATTGACAGAGTCCTGATAGGAGTGCCAACTCTTCGAAAGCCCTAGGAGAGCCAAGCTCACCAAGTCCTCATCATCAACAGTCACCCCCACACTTCCCAGCTCATCCCTACATTGGATGAACTTCGTGAGGTACTTGGGCATACTGTCGCCTTTCTCCATTTTTATGTTCCTGAGTTTATCCTTGAGCGCCAACTTCCTCTGGTCTCTCTTGCTTTGAAATAAATCTGTCAAAGATTTCCACATCAAGAATGGAGAAGCCTTACCATGAAGGCTGGACACTATGTGATCCTTCACACCTTCCAACAGAATCCTTTGACACTTTGTTGTCTTCTTTTTCCATGCGTCAAGTACGGCAGCATCACTAGAAGTAGGCTTTGGAATTTTTGCATCTATTAACTCCTTCAACCCATTGTCATCCAGCACCACCTCCATCCTGCCTTTCCATGCAATATAATTCAAGCTGCCCTCAAGGGCATACTCCAATCGCAATCCGTTGAAAGACATCTCAACTTCGACACCAAGAAAAACACTGCTACAAATTCGAATTCCACTAGCACAAAACTCAACCGCTTCAATGTTTTGCAATTGCTCCAATGATCAATATCGCTCTAATACCATGTATAAATTTGAATAAATAATATATTATTCATCGATATTCTCCTGATCACACACTATTTTAGCTTCATGCATAATACAGAATCTCTTCTACCATTGATCATCACATGCAGAAATAAAATCAATTGCATGCATACATTAAAACCACAAACAATCACACATATGAACACAGTATTTAATGGGAAAGCTTAAAGCTAAAAACCCTAACTATCTGTATATTATATGTCATGGAGATCATGTAACAATCATAGTACAAAAAGCTCCTCACAATCTCTCATGCACACCCTCAATTGCTACACACTATCAAGCTAGATCTAGCAAAACACATGCTCCAATCTTTTGCCACTTGATAGCTAGCCTCTATTGTGTTATCCCTGCTGAAGAATGCCTCTTGATGAGTTCGAATTACCCCAGCCTTGCTCACGCAGTATTTATAGGCATCTCTACTGAGTGTTGGATGCAAACCATGCATCACTTATAGTCACAACTGATAGTCATACTTTCCCTTTCACCTATCTCTGCACTGGTCTCCACTGAAACTGTCCATGCACTGAAGTTAACTGATGTATTATTTAGTTGATTAATGAGTTTATAATTAGTGAATTAATTAATAATTAATTCACACCACTCTCACTAATCGTATCAATTAGTTAAACTGAATACAAATAGCTCAACTATGTTTAGATTAGTTAAACTGAATACAACTCCACTAACTTCCTCAATCAACTCCACCAAACTCTGTCACATGAGTTCTAACTGAAGTATCCATGAAATAGCTCCACATAACCCTTAGGAATAGCGTAATTCCTTCTGTTAGCTCTCGTGCCACATCTTTGCACTTAACTGAAGTGCTCCAAGAGAATAAGATAATGTTTATAGTCCAAATATTATTAAGAGCTAATAATATTCGACATATCTATTTTTAGACTGGCAATCTAAAAATAGATTCCGCCCAATATGTCTAAAAATAGAAGTCCATCTATTTTTTCCCGACTTGACCAACCATCCACAAATAGCATCCTGCAACTCATAGAACATGATCCATATGTCTAAAAATAGACATAGTCTAAAAATAGACTTTGCGCCAAAAATAGCCTGCGGGCCCACTTAGTGAAGGCAACTCCTTTCCACTAAGCTCATCATCTTGTTGCAATCTCAACAGCCAGCCACACTGCGTTTTTGACCCTTCGCTGCATTTTAACTTCTAGAGGAAAAAAAATCATCTTCAAGCATTTTCAGGGGAAATTGAAGGTTCCATCATCCTGTTGGAAAGTAAGTTGAAGTTATTGCCACCTCCTATCAACATTTATTTCATTGTTTTAGTGGTGAGATCCTCCCATAGTCCCCACACTGCATTTTTGGTAGGTGAGCTCCATAGTTTGAGTTATAAGAAAAAAACATAATTCACTACATATTATACCCTTCCCCACACCCAAATACATTTCCCACAATCCCCTCATTTCCCTAACCCCTACACCCAACCCTAGCTCCTACACTGTGTTTTTGGGAAGTTTTAGGGTTAGGACTGTGTTTTAATTCCCTACACTCTTTTTGTTATTCTCCACCTCGCTAAGCTTCATAATACACCTATATACCTCCTAATTTTTCCCACCCACATATCTTCTCCCTAATACTTTCATCCCCTTCCCTCACCTACTTCCCCTTTCTTTCACTAGGGTTTTCTTTGCAAATTATAAACAATGGAGGGAGGAAAGAAACCATACAAAAAAGGAGGGAAAGTGTCAATGTTTGAGCCAATTAACATTCAGGAGTTGATGTCTTCATCATTGGCCAAACAATGTCTTCAAAATGTAGGATGTTTAGGGTTTTGTGAGAAAATCTAGCAAGTGGGATATCATGCGAAGTTAACAAGCTTGTTTGCCTCAAACCTTAGGAGATATAAGGTCATCATTGCAAGAGTGAGTTTTAAAATTTCAACTGAGGCCATAGCCACAGCTACAAGGATACCAAACAATGGAGAAAATTGGTTCAAGAATTCAAACTTGGATGTTCAAAATTACAAAGCTTTCATTAAAAGTCATTATAAAGATGTTATCAAGAAAAATTTCCCTTTTGGACAATTGCTGGAAAATTTTGTTCCATTGATGAAGGTCATAATGAGGTATTTCACATGTGAGGGTAGATTCTCAAGGTTGTAAAAATATCATGTCATATTGTGAATGCACTTAATAGGGGTAAAAACTCTTAACCTACCCTACTATCTCCACAACAGCTTGGCTAAAATGGTAGAGAAAGTGAAACATAAAGAGTGATCACCAATAATTTCTTTTCCACTATTCCCTCATAAAAATAATTGTCTTACATCAGATTACACAAATGAACATATCCTGGGAGACATTAATTCAATCTACTGTCTTCCCCCCTGCTAGTCAGCCTACTAGACAAAGTACACCATCAACAACACCATCAACACCATACAAGCCAAAGGAGGTTGGATCGTCTACCAGAATTTCAGTCAAGAGGACACCTAGGGCTGAGGTGACTCAAACATATCAAAGAGGAAAGATGCTTGTGTTTGCTCCAAACATTATTGAAAGGGCCAAGCCTACATCAGATGAACATGGATCATCATCACACCATGAAGCACCTTTGCAAGATGAGGAGCCATTCCATCTTGAAACTAACATGGCAGATTTGGAGGTGAATGAAGAGAACAAGACACTAGAGCAGATCATCATGAAGAAAGATGTTGAGATCAGATAATTTAAAGAGGGCTTGAAAAAGAACAAATTTTTGGTTTCATTCTTGCATCAAGAGAATATGAAATTAAAGGTAAATCAACTAGTTTGGAACAAGCCTAAGGTTGATTTGAGAAAAGAAGATGTAAAGGGAAAAAAAATAGTTGACATTAAGGCTTCAGATGATTAGGAAGAGCAGGTTATAAGGAAGAGACCAAGGACTGTAGGCCTCAAAAGGGCACTTGAGCAACAAAGAAGCACAACTCCACCAAGGACCCAAATGATAGTTGATGAGCTCATATTGGTAAAATTTGAGAAGGATAGGGAATATTGGATTGATAGAGTCCATTGTCACTTGGAGAAACTCCTGAAAAGGGAAAATAAGAAAAAAAATATTCAAATACACATGGCCATGCATTACTACATAATAAATTAGGTGTCTCAGGTAAGAATAAAAAAATTGAAGGAAAAACTCAAGGAAACCCTAATGAAGAAAACAGAGAAGGGTAAGTTGGATTTGCTTTCTAATGCTTCCCTCATAGCATAAAATACCATCATAGGTATCCATGGAGAAAGTCTGGAACAATTTTGAGCAAATTTGGAAATTTTTTGACAAATTTGGAATTTTTTTGACAAATTTTGAAGTTTTTGGTCATTTTGGCAAATTTACACAGTTTTTGGTCCAAAAGGGTAGCGAGTCTCACACTGCAGTTTTGTTGGGGGCATTCAAGTGACAAATGTTTTTCATTTATGGATTAATTTTGACCTATACATAAAATTTAGCTATTGTGAGACCCATGTCAGCACTTTCTGGTGGGTGAAAAGGTTAAAAAATTGCCTAAAAATCACCTTTATGCTTGTTTTTTTAGAGGCACGCTGCGATTTTGGAGCAGTTATGGGAGAAATGATTTTTGGAGGGCTAGAAGAAATATTTTTCAGTTCTTGAAGATCATATGATGTAGTAGACAGGTATATATTTCTCCAGCATCTTTTAGATATTGATTTGGACCTAGGGAACCCCTCCAAAAATCAATTACACCTGGCACACTGTGCTTTTTCCTAGCAAGCTGCGCTTTCCTGTCAATTCATTGCGATTTTGCCTAGAAGCCTATTTTCTCAGTTTATTCCATCCAGTTTGACTTTTGCTGATGTAATTTGTCATTTTTTGGGTTGTAATGATACATTGAAGTGTAAATATGTTGGTTAAATTTAAAATTAGGTTGATTCATGCTTGTAAATGCTTTTCAAGGTCAAATGTATCAATTTTTCTATTGGGAGGAGAGTTTTGTTAACCTCCCTAGTCATTAGGCTTTTGGTGAGAGAATCTTGTGGACTGTTACTCCACTCTAGGATTCAACCCTTCAGAGAGGGGAAATGGTTTCTTGGTCTATATGTATGGATTTCTTAGTCATTTTGATGGTTGTACATCATAGGATGGAACTCTTGTAGCTTGTAATTCATCTTTTTATTCAGGAAATCAAAGGACAAATTGTAACTATTATATAGGAATTATCATGCTGTGAGTTTGTGATATTGTATTTTCTTTGTTATAGTTTTATATGAATGATATACATGTCTCCTTTCCATATCTTTCTTTCTTCGGTGATTTTCCTAAGAGATTGACAAGTATAATTCTTTCATGAAAGCTCTTTTTTGTTGGGAATGCCATTTTAAGTAATCTTCCTTCTTGTTTAATGAATTCATGGTGCACATGCTCATTAATATTTTCTTGCTCTTTCAAACCCTACACTACACCCAAAAACTCCTAATCCCATCACAAAAGCATAACTATATTTCTCCTCCATATCTCTTGTAGCTGTAACCTTTGATACTTTGACCTAGTTACCTAATTTTCATCCATGATCCAAAAGAGAAACCCCAAATATTTCAAAACCCTAGAGCTGAGCTATCTAGCCTAAAATCCACTCTTGCACTAGTCAGATCCTCGACTGTGTTTTTCATAGAGAGTGCCCTCTCTAGTTTGTTAGGGCTAGCTACCAAACTAAAATCTTGGTTTGAGGTTACCTCTGTCGATATCCTTTCAGCCTTGGGACATTGTGGAGGCTAACAGGATCCATGGTATGGTCGCAAACATCCATATAGACAGGATCATATGTACAATCATGAATACTTAATAACTCCATGCAACCTGGATAATAACAAATGTGATCCAGGGTCTTCGTCTCGATCTCAATCTACCCAACGTACGAATCTACTCATGTGAATAGATGATCTGATGTTGAACATGGTATAAACCACCTGATTACTAGTCAATGATGAAAACCGTTAATAGGCATGATATAAACCACCAATAATGAAAATGGCCCTAAAGGTACAACAACACAAACTACAAGTATGAATAAATGTGTTTAGGTCGAATAATTGTAGAATCAACCAATCAGAGGCCAATGAGGTGAACTTGTCGTCGAACACAAAGAACTTGCATTCAGGCATGCAAGATCCAAGGTACTAAAAAGGAGTTTCTAACCATCTTCCTGGATAATGAGCTGAAGTCGACAGGAAGTGATCCATTGAAGGAGGGACATAATTATTCCCACATAATCGACATGAAACAAAGGATATCTTAAGATAAGAGGAGTGATTCAAGTCTGTTACAAAGAGGGTCAAATAAACATAGGATGTTTGACTTTGACAAAAAGGACTTCTCTTGAACATATTGGCGACAGGAATCCGGAGTGTGGCAGCATTCAACTGAAACAGGATCAGGAGTCATGATGATAGGAATGGTGATCAAATGAGAGGCAAATGGATTTCCCAAACCCAGGAGGCAAAAATGTCGAATGAAGGATATACCCAACCCGACATGAACTGCAGATGAGTGTCATGTTCAAGAGCGACAAGCTGCCCAAAACACACAAGATGTTCCACTTTAAATTTCCCCCTATTATTGCTAACAAGTACCCCTTTATTTTTGATAGCCAGTGCGAAGAGGATAGCATATGATGAGCGTGTAAGTTCATTCTTCGAATGAATCCGTCCTAGTAATTTAACGAGCTCTAGGAAGGAGGAAATCTGTCTCACCATGGTGACAAGTATTTTTCCATTTAATTTTTAACGAGTCCGATGGAAGGGTAACTCGATGTATTTTTCATGTTTAAGGAGTTTGAAAAAGAAACCAAAAAGAAAACTCCATCATGTCCCTTTTCGTAAATTGTCTCCTGAATCCGAAAAGGTAGAAAATGATATTCGAGAGAACCTCCTGACCATGTTCGATCAAGGTATTCATTTTTCGTAAATAGCCAATCTCAGCTCAAAAAAGGGGTAAACGTATTCTAAGACCATGTAAATTCATTTACATTAACAGGTTCAAAAAGACAAGTACTTGGCAATATTTTCATTTCTTAAGAGTAAGAAAAGAGCTAAAAGATGACTCCAAGGGGGTTCCTTTTTCGTTTATTTTTACCAAGTTCGAACAAGATATAAAATAAAAATCATTGCATCAGAAATAATCACCGTCAGTATAAGGAAACCTGTTGCTACACAAAAAATGGCAAACATCACTGATATCGAGGAAAAATAATAAAATAACGGTAAAAAATATCTTCAGAAACCTATAAATAGATAAAAAGTAAATCATTTTAACCATTCTATTTGGATTAAATTGTGAGAGTGCATTTTACCCCTTTCTCCTTCGAATTTTAGATCATTGGTGCGGCCGATCCAGGACACTGTTTGGCAATCCGTCTGCTTTAGGTAAGAGCCCAAACTTTCCTCTTCATTTTAATACCATTCTTAAGTAATTTAGTTTAAAAATTTTGTGACTGAGGGGATAATTTCAAATTTCATTTTCGTTGGCAATCATCATGGATCCGAGCTTCGGATACACGCTGGTCGCTCTTAGCCCAAAAGGCGACTGGACTGCCAGCACCTTTTCAAATTTTACAATCGCGCTAACTTCGGGGAAGAATTTGAAACAAGGAATTTTCTAATTTTCAATGGTTTATTTCAAAAACGACTCCAATGAAAGCTCCTAAAATGTCAATTGAACATGTTTTGGAGGTGTTTTCAATGAAGATGGTGATCGAATAGAAGGAAAAAGGCCATGAGGTGGAATATCACCAAGCTCTATAGGATCCAAATTGCATAAATGAATTGAGGAATTTTGGATTACTAAAATTCTTCCAAACTTCAGGGTTGATAGCTTAGCTAGAGCTACTTGAGTATCTGATCGAACTATGGAATGTGGATCGCCAAATTTTCATAATTGGGGATCAAGAACTTGAGATAGATGTCATGGACATCTACTTCATTACATGGTTTTCTAGGAGAGGGGGGATAATCCAACTCTCCGGGGCCCACATTGGAGGGTAGAGCACTAGCATGCTCATCCAAAGACATTGTCCTGGGGCTAAAAAGACTCAGAGTGGCAAGGTGGAAATATCTTCAATCATAGATCTACCTTTGCGCATAATATTACATTGTATGGCCCAAGTAGCCGGAGCCCAGGCATTGCATGAGGCAACAAAGTCTCAATTCTAGTATGAGGTGGATTTTCTGGATCCCACTATGTTTAACTGGTGCGAGGGGTTGTTGGCCAATATGAAGAGCCAACTAACCAAGTGCAAGAAAAATAAGATGAAATAGTTCGGGTATGGTTCCATGTTAGTCACCTTCATTTTGGAGAGGGTGCCTCTGTTTTAGTATCAATGGTTAGAGGTCTATGATCCAGCCCCGAGGGACCCGAGGCTGCTGAGGTGGTGCAAAATCATGCCTCGTCAGGGAGGGGGCCAATAGATGCATTTTACCACAATTTTTTTTATCTAGTTGCGCCATCAATTGATCGTGGATGAAGACTATGTGTGTGTAGGCACCGATTTTAGAGGAGACCCATATCTACCTCTTCCGCAGGCGAACAATGTTCCGATGCAGGTAAAAAGTGCTTTCAACATTATTTAGTTTTTAAATTTTTTTGTTATGTATTCCGAGACATAAAATTATGATGTTTTTACAGATGTTAGGCCTGAGAGACCACCTGGTGTGTCCCCGATTTCGAGGAGAGTAGCTCGCCAAATCGAGGATGCTCCTTAGGAGGAGTGGGAAGACCCACTAGCAGAGGTGGAGCATAACTTGGCAGCCTAACTAGAGGCATACCAGAGTATGAAAATTTCGATGACATCCCAATGTGCTATCAGAGGCATACCGTGGGAGTCCCAGTCCGACTGCGTCATTTACTATGGAGATTTATTCGAGCAGTCACATCCTATCACGAGCACCGTGTGGGCGAATAACAACTTTTAGTTTACATTTTTGTACTCATGTTGGCTTTGTAGAGCCATTTGTTCACATAACACATATTTTTTTTTGAGATTTTGATGTAACACACTTGATAGACTCGATATATATATATATATATATATATATATATATATATATATATATATATATATATATATATATATATATATATATATATATATATATATATATATATATATATATATATATATATATGTTTCTACGGCTACTAAGTGTTCTTATGTCATGATGATGTATTGGTTTTTTACATGTTGCACAAATTTCTATCTAATACATAGTTTGATAATGTATCTATCAATGATTTCAAATTTCTTGGAATGTGTTGATATGTAATGTAATAAAATTGCCTTTCCAATAATCGAACACCTAAATACATTCACAAAATATTGGGGTTTATAATTGAATAATGACCATTTAATTGCAATAAAATGAGTTTTGAGTCTAAATTGACAACCAAATCTCTAATACCGAGATTGATTGCATCCGATAATAGTTTGATGACCGCACTATATTCGGTGATATTATTAGTTGTTCAACCCAAAAAATACCTTGTATATTATTAAACTCTCTATCAGGGGAAAAAAGTGCCCATGCTGTGGAATATAATCTCCGTGTGCTACGACAAGCACCATTAGTGAAACCGGTATAATGGTTTGATGACATCTACAAACCAAGTGGAACACTAGGTAAGCAGAGGAAACATGTCTGTGAAGCAAAAAATCACACCAAAAAATATAAAAAGCACACTAATGTACAAGGTACCATACTTGTGATCAAGAATAATAATTATTTAGATAGAGTTCATTAATGACTCAGATGACTGATTTCCATCATGATTAACATAAATAAACCCACGGTTCTATCATTGATATTGCTTGTGAGCATTACCTCAGCCAATTTTGTGATAAAATTCACAACAAGGATAAAGTGCCCATGCCCCCTGACCGAGTAAGGGTTACGAAGAATGGAAATAATGCCCCCCGTGGGAAAATGACCAAACGGTAAGAACAGGGTCGAAGGGGGTGGGTGGGTCACGCTTTGGGAAGAAAGTAGTGTAAATCTTGAGCTCATCGGGAGAAAAATAAACCCAAAAATAGAAATTCTTGACAAGCCCTAATTTAACAGAGATGTCAATTGGAATGGTAGTGGAAATATGTCCCATGTTTCCTTCAGACAACACTTCATGAATCAAAATAGGATTCTGAAGTAGACGAAACACGAGATTCAAGATAGGTGGAGATCTCACCGAGGCTTGGGAGAAACGAGTAACGATGATGGCCATCTTCCTACAAAGTTTCTTCGAGAGACATAACCTCCACGATACTTTCATCGGTGGGGAATGTATCTTTCAAGGGATCATCTAAATCCCAAGAACCAAACTAGGGAGACTGCGCATAAGTGTCGAGGGATGAAACCAATTTGTTGTTAGTTTCGAAAATAGCCTCAGAAGCCAAAATAATACTCTTAAACATTTTTTTTGCAGGGCTGAGAGGCATAACATCACCAAAGCTTTCAAGATGGTCAATGCATGAATAATGACCAGATGATATTATGTTGATAGTGGCGACATTAGGAGGCGGGAGTGGAAAATTTCCCATAAGGGACGAGTCCTTGAAAAGGCCTTGCCCAAAGTTCTCATAGGGGGTATATGTATTCCCAACATATGGACTATTTCCCGTTGAAGAATAATAGGAGAAGAAAGTGAGGTGATCAATAGTCACAATCTTCCCTTGATGAGGAAAGTGGAGAACACGGAAGAGGGTGGAAACCACACAAAGCATCGCATTGGTCCAACTGAGTCCAAGAAGGAGGTTATAATTCAGGTTGGCATCCACCACCTCCACTTCTAGGTTCACTGTTTTTCCCTACAAGAGGATGGGTAAATCTTTGAGAATACCGTACGACCGAGAACCTCTGCCGTCGAAATCTTCCAAAGTGTTTGGGGACTGACTCAATGGAGGAGAGCCAATGGATTTCCAACAAGCGATAGACATGATGCAAGTCGAAGCAACTTCATCAACGATATTCATATGAATGGTTTTCCCCATCACAGTGACTTGAATAAGAAAATCCACCTGAAATGGGAGACGAGGAACAAAGTTCTCGAGATCAAAATTAATGAGTTTGGAATCCACCGGATCAATGCCTCCAATAGAAAATAATAGTTCCTTCCATTGTGTTGGATGTTGGGCCATGAAAAAGGTACGTTTTACCCTCATAATTAGGTTGATTTATTACTAACTTTCATGTGTTTACCTTCACTTTGGAAATAAATCTAGAAGAATTAATTGCAAAGAAAGGGTAAAACTAATTATTAACAAACTATGTGATTATTGGCATAAAAGCTAACTTTCGCTATTTTTATGTGCAGGAAATCAGAACCAATTAACCATTTTTCAAACGACTGAACATCATCGGCCAAGAAAAGGAAAATATCGTGTTATGTTCATACAAACTAGTGAAGAATGAGGAGGATCCCACCTATCCTATAATGCAAACTGTTGGACAACTGCGAAATCCTCAGGATCTCCTGATCCTGAGGATTCACTTTTATCCGTTATGGTTTTCCATAGGATATAAAAGACTAATAGGTGAAATAAAATGGGAGGATTCTGACCCATAAGTTGTAATTGTGTATTATTTACATTCCTTTAGAATAAAGCTTTCACACTCAACGATGTTGTATCTTGACTGTTGAATTTAATGAAAGAGATAGTGGTTCTTCCATAATCGTGTTCTGAAGATCTTCTGACTAAGACTTCTGGAGGCTCTGGGCCCGGTCAGTATGAGCTCTACCACTTTCTTATGTTATATTCTTATTTTCCTTTTCTGCAATTAATCATTTCTGTGTTTTGTAGAATTACAATTGATTTAAATCTAATCATCATTGAATGGTTTGTGTTTCCATTGATTTAAAGTCTTAATCAATTTTATTTTCCG
Organism: Pinus albicaulis; assembly: GCA_034641835.2. Classification (NCBI taxonomy): domain Eukaryota; kingdom Viridiplantae; phylum Streptophyta; class Pinopsida; order Pinales; family Pinaceae; genus Pinus; species Pinus albicaulis. Next base: position 1,346,883,066 of record CM076572.1, on the reverse strand, counting down.
CATGAATGTGTTACTCACTGTTCAGTTACTGCAGTATTCCCTGTCTGATTAAATAGATTTCTATAGATGTTGATTAGTGATTCTGGTAAAGTGTGAATTCTTTTAATCCTAGCATTTTAGTTTAATGCTTCCATAGAATAAAACAAAATTAAGTTAAGTTGATTGATTAAAGTTATTTAATGATAGCTTTTAGAATTGCATTTATTGAACTTCAAGAATTAGAATTTACTTCTTGCAACGATTTCGATTTGTTAATCTTTGATTTCACTTGCATAAACTGTGCTGAACACTCTTGAAAAAAAAAAATTACCCTGGGTTGATGATTAATGTAGGTATTAGGATTGCTTTTAAATAGTCATATTAACTCACCAACATTTTGGCGTTGTTGCCGGGGAGAGTGTTTACAAGTGATGTTTTTATTTTCTTTTTTTGTAGAAGAATTGGGTATTAAAAACGAAAGGTAAGAACCTACGTGCCAGCAAGTAAAACACTTGCTCATTATCCTTCTTTTCAGAAAAAATATAGAGGTTAAATAGAAATATGTGTTTTTTTTATGAATGAATAGAAAGAAAAATATAGAAACAAATATGAACCCCCCATCCAAATCCACGAAACCCAAGGGACCGATGACCCTTGGAAGAACAACGTTCATAGACGAAATCATAGGAAAATATGAATCTTAGATATCTATAGGACCCAAGACCATTTCTGAAAAGAGTCCTACTATAATCCCTCAGGAAGCAGCCCCACCACATGCAGCTTACGCCGAGATCCATAGTGAAACAAAAGGGTCAGAACAAAGCTTTCAGGTCACATAACATTTGAATCCTAACCCTTCACAAGACGGAAATTCTTGCAACTTGCAAGGAGAGGGAGAAACCAGTGGTGTTGTGGAAACAAACTTACAATCTCTAGAACCTGGATCTCCTAAAATCTTGGTTGAAGAAGAAATGCCTGACATCCCAGATCGTGGTAATACTGTAATACCTTTTCCAAAACTAACTTCTATTCCGGTCCAAATTAATCTCCTAGACCAGGAAATCCCTGAAGGTTATTGGCACATCTTTGACCAGATGGCGCATAATCAACCCTAGGGACAAACATCAACATTGGAGTACCCCATTGTTGACCCAGTCACTAATGCCCCTATGAAATCTATTCTGTTGCAAAACATCCCTACTTTCCATGGATTAACTTTGGAATATTCAGATGCTTTCTTGTTTGAATTTGATTTTTTGATTTTTTGTGTAGGGGATACGATTACACCACTAAACCTCAGAAATTAAAACTGTTTCCCTCTACATTATAGGGGGTAGATTTGCGCTAGTTTATGGGGTTCGGTGGAGGGACTATTAATTCCTGGGATCAAATGAAAAAATCTTTTTATTTCTTAATATCAAGACTACTACAGGACTAGAGAATTAAAAGATGAAATCTTGAAAATGACTGCAAAAGAGAACGAAACATTAAAAGAATATGTTGAACGGTTCCAATACAATTTGCAAAGGTCCCCTTATGTTGCATTATCTAAAGATGTCTTAAAATTAACTATGATAAAAGGAATGAAATATGAATGGATAGAAACATTAAATATAATGGGGAAAGGAGATATCTATTAGGAAAATTATGACGATATAATTTCATTATGTGTCAGGTGCTCTAGAGGTAGCATGCGCATTAGGCCAGCAGGACAGGATTCAACTGCTAGGAATAACAGAATTTCAGGTGGTAGTGTAACATGAACAGAAATCGTCAATCTCTTGGAAGACTTCAAGACTGATATCTTGGGTACCCTCACAACAAATTAGATGTCCTGCAAGCCAAGAAGAAGCAAGCATTAGTGGAACAAAACTTGGTCGTATTTTCCCACGTTGTCGAAAGAAGCACAACCAGTGAGAATGCCCATTGGACATGGTCCAAACATGTGCCATTTGCACTAAATACCACACCACTGAACAATGGCCATCACTTCCAGGGTTGAAACAAGTCTTGAAATAAGCGGAAGAAGAAACAAAACCAGTATATTTAATGAATCAACGTCGACAGTTACAAGCCCGATCTTCAGGTATGTCACAAGACCCATCTCAGTTCTTTCCTTCTTCGCAATTTAATCAACAACAAAACCCTGGAATAACATGGAAAAATAAACCACCTTTTTCCGCCTGGCCATCCCAACCATTCGCTATGCCCCCTTGGCCAACTCAATCCTTTCCAGGAAGCGGAAGGCAAAATTAGTCTTTCTCCCCTTCATTTTGGAAGAACAATCCATATTTATCCTAGTGGCCTGCCTCTACCTCACAAAATCCAAACTGGTCCCAAAACTAGTAGTGACCTTTGGGAATAACCAATTCAGCTATGGGAGCGGTCCTCAACCTCAACCCACATTACCAGCTCCATATCCGTTACCACAAAATTCTTAGCCTCTGATATGTCCTCAACTGCCAGCTCAACCGAACCCGAATCCCAATAATAGACCAGTGCAGTTGATAGAGATCGTTGAAAATCTAGACCTCAAAACCAAACAAAAAGAATGCAATGAACTTAGGCTAAGATCTGGGCGCGTTATTAACCCGGGGGAAATTGCAGACCTGCAACAAGAAAAATTAGAACCGCCAACTCCGTCAAATGTGGCAACACAGAAATAAAATAGGGAGAAGGCACAATTGAATAATAAGATTCTGAAAAAATTATTAATACCTCTCCCCCGTTCCCCGAAAGATTAGTGATACCTAAACCAATTGTCTTTCCAGAATTTGATATTTTAAGGGAAATTAAAAATAATTGTATTAAAATTCCTCTCCTCTAGGCCATTCAAGATATCCCTGTCTAGGCTAATACAATTAAAGAACTGTGCACAAAAAAACCTGTGAGGAAAACAAAAACTTCGCCAACTGTCCATGTCGTAGGAACCTTGTCTGATTTATTATAAGGCAGGGAAATACCGATAAAATATGAAGATCTAGGGAGTCCTATAGTTACAGTCCAAATATATGGCCGCTCTTTTCTAAACACATTAGTCGACTTGGGCGCAACCATTAATATTTTGATTGCGGAAACCTATGAAACACTTGGTATCATTTCTTTAGAACCAACCACCACCTTGATGGAACTTCCTGACCGATTAGTTGTTAAACTAGAAGGAACTTTACAGGACATCATGGTTTCCTTTGAATCATGGGAATTATCGGTAGATTTTCTAGTCATCAATCCAAAAATTAGAGTGGATGGACATCCCTTGATTCTGGGTCGACCTTGTTTGGTGAGAGCCGACACTTACATAGGCTATCGTACAGGCATCATGACCATTTCTAAGGGGGGTGCTGTAAAAAACCTTGTTCTAGATCCCCTTGCCAAACGAAGTCTTCCCATTGTAAAAATTCATAAAAATTTGCCTGCATACCTAGAAGAAATTATCCGTTCACCACTCACAGTAGCAGAAGCACTTGAATTCAAAAATTAGATTGAAGATGACATAATTAACAATTTTATTAATCAACCAACTGCTGCGAAAAACACAAAATGCCAAACGTTAAGAGAAATTCTTGATAATGAGGCCAAGGAAGATTCTTTAAAGGATAATGATGACCAACACATACCTACAACTTCCATTCATAATAGAAAACCTGTTGAAATTGAATCGGGAACAATTTTGAACATCAATGACAATCTGAACAGTGACCAACAACAGAAGCTCATTAAAATTTTACAAAAATACAAAGGATATTTTGCTTGGGATTATCCGGACATGAAGGGCATAAATCCCCAACTGTGAACCCATCATATTTACACAAAAAAATATGCTCATCGCATCAGACAACCTCAACAAAGATTGAACCCGCACCTTAAAGATGTCATGAAGGAAGAATTACAAAAGTTGCTAGATGTGAATTATATTTATCCTATTTCAGATAGTAAATGGGTCTCTCTGCTGGTGGTTGTCCCTAATAAAAATGGCAAGTGTTGAATCTGTGTGGATTACAGGGAATTAAACAAAGCAAGGTAGAAGGAACACTTCCCTCTTTCATTTATCAATCAAGTCCTTGATAGATTGGCAGGGAAACAATCCTTTTCCTTCTTTGATGGCTTCAACGGCTATAGTCAGATCCAAATTGCCCTTGAAGACCAGGACAAAAGAAATTTCACTTGCCCATGGGGTACGTTTTCTTACAGAGTGTTAACCTTCAGCTTATGTAATGGCCTAGCTACATTCCAGAGGGCCATACTTATTTTTAACACTAGAAAATCGTACAAGTAGAAGACGACATTATTTAAGGTCAGACAGAAGGATTTACAGGGTTGAAAGACATTAGAGAATCTGGAAAGTATTTAAAAATCTATAAGGTTTGAGGAAAAATCAAATTTTAGCAAGTCATAAATGCTTTTGTGCTCATAATCCTTCGAGAAGAGTGCCTTTGCGTGCCTTTTAACCCGAAATGCGCACAATCCTAGGAGTGGCGAAAGTCACTTTCTGGGACCACAAAAAGCACACTCCAGGAAAATGATTTCACACTTGAAGCCGCCTTAAGATAGCCACTAAAGCCTCCTTAGACATCAAGGGAGCACACAATGGAATATTTGTGGCACACAATGGAATCATCCCCCTCTCTTGGGTCACCATCGACAATTTACCAAGAGAGGGAAGGAGGATTTGAATTCTCCTATATAAGGCCACCAAGAGATGAAGAACTTGAGAGCACATTGTTATGCGAGAGATAATTTCCCCAAGAAATACTGGCAGTGTGTGATCCAGAGCTAAGATAGAGGGGACTCAATAAAATTTTAGTCCACCACAGTAGTGAGAGAGGGAGACTTTGCACCGAGGCAAGCTTGGAAGTAAAGACATCCTTGCATCGAGACTTAGAACCCAAGTTATAAGGGCCTTTTGGCAAGAGGGTTAAAGTTTCATCCTCATTTCATACCAACACTCAATAAGAGGGGCCGAAAGAGCCACCGTTTAGATTATTGCAGTTGTTTGACTCTATTCAGAGCCTTTGTTTTATTTTTTTTAGTTTTAGTTTAGTTTTAGTTTGAATATGCATGTTATTTCTCTATCTAGTATGTTTATGATTCTAGCTTGTTCCACTAACTTGCCTGACTCCAGTTCTTTTTCAGCCTGTGACCAATAACTTAAGAGGGTAAACCACACCTCTTAAGTTGGTGTGATTTTGTACATGCGTGCACCAAACACACTAACATAGGATTGGCGACTCCACTAACGTTTATTTCCAAGTTTATGTGGTGGTGCCTTTTTGTAGAGAACCTTGTCTGTGTTGTGGAGTGGAGCTGAATTTCCCCCTTTTTCTCTTGTAGTCCCTAGTTCATCCCAAGTGACAGACTGAAGCAGAACAACTCCAAAAAATTACTTTTGCAGGAATTTGCACGCTTTTCCCTCCCATAGACGCGCCCAGGGCGCGCGTTCAGAGCTGACCCGCGTGTAGACATTGCGCCTGTTGCAGCCTTTTGCGCGCAAAAGACAAAATGAGAAATTTCTCCGACATTTCTACCTTTTCCTGCTTGTAAAGTGTTTGGCATCCCATAATACATCTGGAAGCACTAGTTGAGGTAACTCACAACTTGCTAAAGCTCACTCTTAGCTAATTTTTGTAGGCTTAGTTTCAGTTTTATTTCAAGTTGATTTTTGCAAAGTTCACACATAGTTTAAGTAGGGGGGAAAGTTAACTTGCATTCCGATTTTTTTTTATGTTTTGCAAATTTAGGTACCAACACACCTAGATAATTAGCCAAAGTAAGTGGCCCAAGTCCACGCATGCTTAGCTAGTTTCTTTTTTGTAGTGTAAAAGTTATTAGTTTAGTTCAATTTTTGCACTAGGATTTTGGGACTAGGATTGAAATTGTCGATAGAAGAGAAAGTAATCTCTGCTGCCTTTGCACCCTTTGGTGATCCTAGGAAATCATATGAACACTCTCTATTTACAACTCACCATCTCCCTTTAGTTGATCACATAGATTAACTAGGAAAAATAGAAAGCGACCCATATCCGCACATATTTTTCTTTTGGGCAAGGAATAATACAACATAGTTTAATAGGGGATTTTGAAAAGGATCATCGCATATCCACACGTTAAAATATGTGCTTGTCTACTTTTTTCACACACACATCCACACACTAAGCAAAGCAAAGACACCTAAAAATAACTTAACAAAACTTACTAAATTCTCCCCATAGGGGCCACAAAAGAATTTATAGTTTAAGTTAGGATCAAGGGGGTAGGCATCCAATAAGTCGCCTTGATCATTTTTCATCTTGAAACATAGAAGTTGATTGTTTAGGGAGCTTTTAATCCACCTATCATCCCACAGAAAAGAAAACCTGAGCGCGACAGAGACCTGTTTCAGAGGGTGTTAGGCTTAGGCGCAGTGTGTGCGGTATCAGTTGGGGCTACCTGACCCAGCTGATACTTGATACTGTTAGCTGAATTACCAAGAAGCCCAAGACTCGAACACTCACGTGGGATGGTGGTACTTAGTGGCAAAATCTAGGGCATCCTTTCCCTATAGGTGATGGTGCAGGCAAGCACTAGATCCTCTACCCTTACCTTGGTGGATTTTCTTCGGCTGACTGGGGGCGTCGCTAGCTCTTACGGAACGTTGTGCCAGCAGTCACAAGATATATTCTCAAGGCCCAATTACATTGGAGTGTGTGACAATGAATAGGTCTTATAGGATTTGAGTATCATATGCAAACAAACAAAAACCATATTTTTGATCGCTTGATCACAAAGAATGAATTTAAAGGGAAAATTTATTTTATTTTCGCTTTGTTTTATGTATGCGATCAGAATTTTTCTTTGATCATACACTCTATCCTCTCAATTTTTTCCAAAACCAGACCTAGTCGACACCAGAACAGACCTAACGGGACCTCATCGATCTAGGCATTTTTTGGACCTCCCCCTATTATCGGGAGGGGTTCCAGGCCTTTTTCCATTCAGGCGTCAAAGACGAAATGCTGCCACCATTATTGGTTTGTCCTTTATTGGGGCATCCTTAGTTGGGAACCCTAGTCAGTCTCCCAACGCCAAAACATACACCACTCCTCCCAGAACCTCTAGAGGGCAGAGCAGTGCGACCCATTCAGGAATCCAATCGAATACACAACAGGATATGTCGCAGACTAACCCTCTTCCTAACCAGAACTTTGTGATTTCGCATGTTGCAATGGCGTCAACCTCCCAGTCACATTTCTTAGCTTCGTTGAATCTACTAGATTTAACCAAGCTGACGAATGATCCCATCACACACAACCCTACATGGCCTCCCATGCCCACGAAGATCCCTTCGGATATTCCAAAATTCAAAGGAAAGCAAGCGGAAGACCCAGGTAATCATGTCATGACCTTCCACCTGTGGTGCTCATCAAATAGTATCATCGACAACACTATTCGATTGAGACTATTTCAATGCACTTTGACAGGAGTAGCCGCGAAGTGGTACGTGGAGAAACCCTCTGCTTCACATGAAACCTTTAGCGCCCTCGCCACTGCATTCCTAACATATTTTCAGTTACCCATTCTCCATGATTCCAGAATGGAATTACTGACACACTTTAGACAAACCCTCACCGTCCATATCTCAGACCATCTTCATGAATGGAGGCGGCGTCTTAGTTTATGTAAAGAAAAATTCGACGATCGGGTACTTTTAGATTTTTTCCTGAAAAATCTCACTGTAGATATTTCGAAGGATGTGGCACAAAAAAGGCCCACATCTGAAGAGGACGCCATCAGAAAATCCTAGAAAATTGAGCTGATTCATACATAGTCAGGATATATTTACACTATCCTGTCGAAAAACCCACGCCTGCAAACTTATTAAGAATTTCCAGGTGTGTCGAACTCTACAGACCATCACATTGGGTCATTGACCCAAAACCTAGGCAGCAACAGTCAAAACCCCGGTTATACATATGGTCCTACCCAGAACGTACCACAACCTGATTTTCAAAGTCATCATATGCCTCAGCAAAATTTTACCAATAGGGCGCCAGTGTATCACCATGGAGGACCCTATCTTTCGGCTCAAGGGACCCAATATGCAGAGATAAACACTTATAGAAGAGCTCCCCTCTAATAGCCAAGTGCAGACTAGAGACCGAGTTACGCTCAGTCCACAGCACAAGACCCGCCTATGCAGACCAATGCACATGTCAAATTTGTGCAATCTTTCCAAAACCAACCACACCAATATAACCAGGAGAACTACCCTCCTAACGTGGTGAAGAAAAAAGGAAAAAAAAACCCAAAGGGAATCCTGGACAGGGGGGCAACAACTAGCAAGGCCCGCCATGATCTCAGGCTAGAGGCAACTCCAATTGGAATCAGAACTGGGAGCTAAGAAATGCCCAACGACAGAGTGAAAGGAAAGCTCTTTGAACAAACCACTCTTGTTTGATATGTGGCGAGTGCGGCCATTATACCCACCACTATCTCGATCTCCCTGAGCTGAAGAAGTTCCAGAGTAACTAAGGACAAGGAGGATCTTCCCAACAAATAGCTGTGATGTAGGAACCTTTCCCCCATCAAGGGACGATAAGCACTCAGCAACAAAATCTAGATGACTCCGGGAAAAACAACCACAAAATCTACATGACTAGAAAAGAGATGTTTTTCCAAACACAAAATCGCAATTAAGACACCCCACCAGACACCAACGCGTTAGGGGCTAGTAATAGTACACCAAATGCACCTTTGACCATTTCAAATATGCCTATAGAACCATTGCCAAAGATGGCTAAGGGACCCAATAGGAGAGCATGAAACTACTCCAAAGTGGCCCATAATTATAGCATTGTGGATGATTTAGCACAATTTCCCGCTGCTATGTCAGCTTTGGAAGTATTGTAGTCATGCCCAAAGTAATGAAAAGCCTTGCTTTCTGCGTTAGGCACTATCGACCCTGCTGATATGCGCCTAATGGCTTTTGACTTAGACAAAGCCACCCCTAGGCTTCCTTTGATGGTCACCTTTAAAATACCAGTGTCATTCCAGAATATCGCCATTCACCGATGTGTCATTGACGAGGGTGCATCCATGTGCATTATGTAAAAAAATGTTTGGCAGAAGTTGGGGTCTCCCGAACTAAAACCATCAGTCATCACGCTCAGAGCATACGACGGTCGTCCTTCAACCCCCATTGGTCTCTACCAAAACGTCCCGTTCTGCTTAGCCAAAAAGATGGTCCATAACGACATCCAAGTCTTGGACACTCACTTGGACTATAATATACTCCTTGGTCAGAGTTATAAGTATGCCATGTCAGCCATAACCTCCTCCGTCTTCAGCATTATGATGTTTTCCCACGAGGACCGCATCATTAGTATCGACCAACTAACACATAGAGAGAGACAACCCCTAAAAAAAATCGATGTAATTCTACCCTATGTAGACACATCCTCGGATATGATTTCAAGGTACCAAGTATATGGCCCTGGCCAGTTCAAGCCGTCGTCCGTTCAAGGATCATTCCTAGGAGATCCCCCTATTATACCTGAGTCATCACCTGATGTCACAGGAGCTCCGGTGTGCATGATGTCCACATCAAGCGCCGAAGCTAGTCAGGACATAGACACAAGTAGTAATGATGCTGAGTCCGTGACCACGACAACCTCTCTAGCCTACGCCGCTTCCCAATCCCCTTTCCTCTACCCCCCAGCTGGTTTCGTCTCCCAGAAGATTTTGGAAACAGTGGTGTTACCAAACATATCGTTTGCTATACCAGTTTAGTATCTCATTCCCGCTTCAGGGATAGGAGCCACATACATCACTGCCATAGGGTTAAAGCCCCTCAATCTCGAGGAGGCCCCACCCGCCCAAGAAACGGTTGAAACCATACCTGCAAAGGAAAATCCCATTGAAAAACTGATGGTTGCGGTTAAGAAAAATGAGAAGAGAGGGAAGAAGATGGAGACTCCCGCCATACAATGGGAATCACCAGTTAGCCGCATATGCGGCGTAATAGGACACCCTACGATATCTGCCTAGAGATGAATGAATTAAAACCACTCCTCGGCTATGAGGAAGACATCATGACGCTGCGTTCCCGTAAAAAGGAACATACCACCAAAGGTAAAGGCAAAGCACTGTGTACCAATCACGCATGTGCTATCTGCAGCAATTATGGGCACTATACTCATCATTTCCTAGAGATCTCGTGATATAGGGATGCCCTTCATGCCATCGAGTGATCCTATCAAGAGGATCCCTCCAACCAGTCTGCGAGAAATGAACCCCGTGTCATCCTGTATCTATAGGAGGAATGAAGATCACCTGAAAGACTCCTCACAAAACCCCCTCCCCCAACCGAAAGATGCAAAATTTGTGATGAACTTGACCATTTCATCATTGATTGCCCAGCGTTGGAAATGTTCCAACGATGGTATGCTATCCATATAGTGTATCGCGCCGACATGGACATCTAGTATTCATGGCAGATATGTAGTGACAACCACCCTGTACATCATTGTCACTACATACCGACATTCCGCGTAGCACTGGCCTGCATGGGATAAAAAATAGTCTGCCTCTCCCAAGAAGATGGCACGAAATCAGAATCCATGAACAGTTTGACACCCCAAGAGGATGTGACGAGTTGATCCATCCTATTCTTGTTAGATGAAAAACAACCAATCAGGGAATCCCTAGTTACCCCCAATCGCTCTCTACAGAGAATACCAACATGCACGTTATGCAAAATTCCCAATCATGTGGTTGCCACTTGCCTTGATTTAGAAACTTTACGACGCTGGTTCCTTGCCAGACCACAAACTGAGCACGATGCGACCCCCATATCTAGGATACTTTTCCTAGTATGTCAGGGAAATCACTATGAACAACACTTTACCTATATCCCTTGAGTTCATCCTACCATCGATATGATTCATACAATAGAGAAGAAATAGGACGATACCCTTAGGCGATTTATAAAGTAGATCACCCCTCGACTAGCGACCCCACACCCACATGGGCATGATGGGAAAGCTAGGAAAACACACCAACCAAGCATGACCCAGGAAAAACCTAGGATAACATTCAGACTATGTGGCCTGAATTACCACGGAGTCAATTAGTGTAGAGAACTGAAACCCCTCGCATGCAGTTTTCGCACAGTCCCTTCACTCCCTCAGAGACTTCTCTCTAGCCAAGAGAAGACCACGCATACCTATTGCTAGATTTGCTCACACTTTCACCATACAATTAAATGTGGGCATCTCCCTAAGCTAAGAGCGGCAAGAGCAACATTAAGTCCACGCTCCCCCACAGAGCTAGACGCACCTAAGCCAACAACACGGAAATGGAAACATAAGACCTCATATTCTACAATAGATCCTTTCCAAGATTCCACATCAGGGACGATGAGTAGTGTTGATTCTTTTCACTGGCCAGAACCATGAACCATAGGCATGCCCACTAATGGACACATTCAGGCACCTCTGCAGTACGCACAATTTCCAACCACAGGAAATTGACCATCCCAACGGGGAACCCAATCTTGCACTTACGCAAACTCCCATCACAAAGATTCTCCCCCCACTGAACACCAAAGACACAATTCACCATATACGATTTGTATCATCGCATATCCGAAATAGGATTGCAACTGCCCCCACGTCCCAGGATTTCCACCTTATTCCTATCGCAAAAGATCAAGGTACCTCGTGCTTTTGCATTGATTGCCGCGAGATCCCGAATTTTCATGCCGCTATCGAACTCCTTGATGATACCCAGCCTCTAGAACAATGCCTAGTACAACGAGAGCTCGTTGAAAAAATTCGATGACAGTCACTGCAACACAACAAGGTCCACAAGAAACGAGTAAAAGCATCATTCGACTGCCACATCAACCCTCACTCATTCACTAAGGGAGAAGTAGTCGTTCACTATGATGTCGCAAAATAAGCCCTAGGGCCAGGAAAGTTCGAAAATTTGTGGAAAGGACCCTACATCATAGAAAATTTCCTCCGACAGGGGGCATACATCTTGATGGAGCTGGAAGGGACATGCCTCAGCAACCCTGTCAACGACCTTTACCTCAAAAAATTCTACCCATAAGGGCCAATCTGGCCCTACCCTAGAGTCAACGTACACAAACCCAACCACTATAAATTTTTGACCAAAAGAATTATTAAAAAACACGCTCAAAGTGCCGCCATGGATTACCAACCCAAACCTTACTTCGGATTTGCTGATGGAGCATCAAGATGGTCTCAAATTTTAGTCGCAATTGCCTGGGTCATCTATCACCCTGACCGATCACCACTCTACACAAACGGTGTGTGCATCGATTCAGCAACAAAAAATCAGGCAGAATATGATGCCGTCATCGGACTTATGTGTAACGCCCTCCATTAGGGAATATGCCATATTCATGTATACCTCGATTCCCAGTTAGAAGTGTCGCGATTAAACCAAACATTTGAGACAAGAGATACACATATATTTAGAAAATATTTGCGTGCAAAAATATTAAGCAGACAATTTGACTATATTACATTTACACATGTACCAAGGAGTCAAAACCAAGCAACCAATCGTGTTAGGTCCCTGTAATTTACCAGATTGGTAAGATCAAATAGACAAGGGTAACATCATACCAACTTTGGAGTCCTAGGACCTAGCCTTCCTAGACTCAGAGAGGGCTCTCTCTATATTTGATAAAAGATATGACTTGATTGATTTAGGATGCCGATTTTAGGCTAGTTATAATGATAGGGTTTGTTTGTTTGTTTTTTTTTATTGTTTGGTTGGGTTGCTTGTTAAGTAGAACAAATAGATTAAGAGAAATTCAAACCATTGGGATATGGGGTTTGTGAAAGGTTTGAAGAGTACAACAATAAATCAAGGGTGTTTCATAGTGAAATTTGACAAAGCTAAATGGATCTTAATAGCTTATGTGAGTGTGAAATGAACATTAAATTGTGAGTGTAGTAGGTTTAAAGGGAAATTAAGAATCCTTACATATACTAGAACAAGAAGGGTATTTAAGATTACTATGTTTAAGAAAGAATAAAAGGATAGGGCGCATCATAAACTTCTTTGACCTAGCTTCACCAAGTAAAATTTAAAACAACAATCCAACAAACCCTAGAGAGCAGGGAACTCCTAAATTCTCTAGTTATTCACCTTCAGAGAAAGAAAACATTCAAGATAACATATAATTGATGATAAAAGAGCATGGAAATCCTAAATTCTTCAATCAGACTATAAAATAACTTCAAAGTGACTATTCAATATGGACTAAAGGATAGGGAAAACTATAAACTTCTTTAGTCAAACCCTAATAAATAAACTTCAAAGAAAAGGCATTAAAAACAATGTTTCAAGCTACACCAAAGGACATGGCATACCATAAAGTTCTTTGGATTGAATCCATTAAATCATATTCAAGACAACAAGCTAAGTGGAATTGGAGAGCAACTAAGAATTCTTCAATTAGACCTAGCAGAGGAAAACATCTAAACAAGAGAAGGCAAACAGACTTAAGGTGCCTCTAACAACATATCTTAACCTAAATTTTTTGCTCTATTGCAAGAGAAAAGATGAAAAATATGGGAAACATAAGGAAACAATAACTAAATTGGAATAAAATCACCATTTGACAAGGTCCATGAATCTTACAAATGTGCTTTCTCCATTATGATTCAGTCCAAGACACTTACAAAGCTCCAAAGCCAAAAAATCTTCACCACTCAAAGTCTATGTGATTCTCATCTCAACAATCCACCAACAACCATTATGAAGCATACATGAATTATTTAACTGAAAAATAAGGAATTAAACCCTAGATATGGTTTGAGAAGTGATTTATTACATATTTAAGGCATTTTGACCTTTGAGACCATGCAAGGCCCAAGGCAAAAATATCTAAAATTCATTCATTGCAATAATAACTTATAACATATCTACTGAGCTAATTTTGGAAGAATTTGACCTTAAGGCCGCTCAAATAAATTTTACAATAACTCCTAGTGTCTTTTGTTGACTTTCCGGCAAGGGCGCAATGCCACTGGCAAACGCGCAGTGCCAAGATTGGGAAAATTTTCTATTTTGCAGCTGACCTTTGGAGACCTTCCCAGTGTCCAAATGAGCTCCATAATAGCTCATTGGAAAGCCTGTCCTGTATAGTTTCCAGATTTACCTTTATTTTTCAAAATGGTTCCCATTTTCCTTTTCAAAAATCACTTCTCCCAATACTTCTAAACGCACAACGACAGTGCTAAAAAGAGGGCAGAAAGGTGATTTTTTGGTGGTTTGTGGCCCTTTTGAGGGACCATTTTTTCTCCAAATGGTATGAAATTTTCTAAGGAAGATGTCCTTGGCATGAAGAACATGAATATGTTTATTTGTTTCCATTTTAGTGCCCCAAAAAAGAGCACAATTCCAGTGGCGCTGCGCGTTTGACCCAATTTTCTGCAAGCCAAACTGTCAAAAAAAAATGTGCAAAAAGGTACCAAACTTTGGAATTTAGCTTGTTGATGAAGATTTAACGGCTTGGAGGGATAAATCAGGAAGAATATTAAGCTTTTAATTCTCCTTTTTCTTGGCTAGGGTTTCCTTCAATTTGTTCTTCAACTGCTTGAGCTTGCTGTTGCAGACATTGTTTCTAGTGATGTACTTGTTAGACATGTGTCTGAGCATCTCATTGTCTTTGTTTGCCTTATGGAGGAGCTTCTTAAGGTGTAGGTTAACTATGTATATCCATACCTGTCTGTCATCTTCGACTTCCTTAGCAATATTTTCCTCAAAACTAGGTTTCTTCGCCTCATGTTTTTCCTGCTCTAAAGCTCTCTTAAGAACTCTTCTTTTTGGTCTTGACTTGATGGTTTGAGAATCATAATGGTCAGAGTCATCGGGTGCCATAATTTACTTACCCTTGATTTCTTGTATTTTTTCCTTTAGTGGCTCTAACTCCATGAGAACTTGTTTGTCCTTTATCTGCTTGTTCTCTTGTTCTAAGAATGATATGACAAATTGGGATTTTGCCATGTTGTCCTGTAGTTCTTTGATCATGGCATCCTTCTCTTTTATGATTAGCTTTGAGGCCTCATGATCATCTTTGTCATCCAAGTCCACCTATTAAACACTCTCTCTCTTATCATGATGATGGTCTTCCTTGGAATTTGTGCCTCCATACCACTTTTTTCTTCCTCAGACATGACAAAATCTGTTTTGGAAACCCTAGGGATGAAGGTGAAATGAATGAGGGGAAGGAATGAAATGAAAACTTTGCAAGGTGAAGGGAATGAGTATGAGTGAAGGGAATGAATGTGAATGACAAACTAGGTGAGTAAAAACCTCTAAACCAATGTGATTACCCTTGTTATGATTGATATTTCTCTTAGGAGGATGCGGCAAGGGTAAAAAATATGATCTCTGATTTGTAGCTAGGGTTTGATTAGGGTTTGATTTCCACTTATTAAATGATAACCAAAATAGCTTTGAAAAATTGGTTCATGTCATGTACTTACTACTCAAGGGTGCTTGGATGACCTTGGAAAAAATATGAAGGCAATTTGATGTGATTTGAGTGGTTGGAAAGCTCAGAAAACTTCTTTGGAAAGGGTGCAGCGCCAAGCTCTAGGTGCGCAGCGCCGGTGCAAACACGCAGCACCAAGTGCTGAATGCACAGGGCCAGGATGAAAAAACACAACATTGTTTTGCATACCACTTTTGGAGGTCTTCACGGTTTCCAAATTGGGCCCAGGATAACTCGTTGGAAATATATTGAAGTCTAATTTCCAAATATACCTTTTTTTTATGATTAGAGTTTTTTTGATCTGTAAAACATTGATTCTCCCAAGACTTGTCAAAAAGTGCTGAATGATGGTGCAGGAATGCAGAGTGTTGGTGCAGGAAACTTTTGGAGGCCTTCCTCAACTCCAAATTGAGCTCATGATAGCTCATTGGAAACAAATTCTAGTCTAGTTGTCATTTGACTCATCAAGAAATTCATTTGGACACTCTAGCTATGAGAAAACTTGATTTTCCCTAGGTCACTCCAGAAGTGCAACAAACCTCTTGTAGCACCTGTAAATTTAACATTTCTCCCCAATCATGATACCTGTGTAAAATATGAAGGAGGTTTTTCTTCCTTGACCTATGATTGACAAAAAAATCTCTCACTTTTGTCAAATTCATATATATTTTTTCAGAAAAACAATTTGAAGTGAAACTGGCCTTGTGTGCTTCCTCCATGTCATTTTCTTCAAGTGATCACTGCTTTGGCACTCAAATGGATTGAAAAGTTCATAACCCTAGTAATATATAAGAAAAATATGTTCCCATTTCCTTTGATATACATTTTTTTCATTTGGGAGTAGACAATCTACATCATCAGTACCTTCTGCTGAAAAATATTTCAACACTCCTGCAGAAGTGCTAAAATTTTTCCATTTTTCTCACTTGCTGGTTCTGAACTGAGAAGATACTCTTCCTTGGAGATTTCAGGTCCTTCTTGAATAACCATGCCTTGAAATTCTATTACATTTGAGCCAGATTATAGCAAAGGAAAAGTAGTGCCTGAAACATCCAAGGATGACCTTGAAAAATGTAAAACCCTAATGACCTAGTGGGAGTGTCCTTTGACCTGAATTTGACTGAAATTTGACTTGGAAATTTTCAAGTGAAAACAGAGTATTGTTATAGGTTATTATGCCCAAAGGGACATGGGGATGAGTCAGCAACAAGAAACCCTAGAGGGAGGATGGAGTCTATTGACAGGGGAAAATAGGGCAATGAAGTATCAGGTAGGAAAGAAGGAGGAAAACGAGAAGTATAAGCCCATAATGAGTCTCTTAAGGGAAACAAGGTGACTTTTAGATGGCCAAATGAAGAATAGTGAAAATAGGTTTATAAGGATAATGAAGGCAGTGATATTTTTGAAACTCAAGATATTGAAATAATATTTTTTTTCAGAAAGCTATAAACATCCATTAGTAATCCAAAGATAGTGAAAAATACTGATGAATAATAGATCACATAGCTAACAATATCCTAAACTAGAATGCATCTCGAATAAACCATCATACATTAAAAAAAAAAAAAAAAAAAAAAAAAAATTCCATTAGCATAACATCTCACATAACCCAAAATAGGGGGCACAACATGTAGAGCCGAAAAAAATATCTCTCACATATATATATATCATGGTGTATATGTCTGAGTACAAAAAATAGTGTCGCTGACCCATCGGCCAGCCTGAAGATACAAAAAAAGTCGTCAAAAATGGTGGAAGCATCCTCATAATGGGTGCTTTCCCTGGGTACAAGTAAACTCTAGGGCAGTGCTCTCTCAAGAAGGGCACCTGGACCCAAAACTGCTCCCAGTACCACTACTAGAGCCACCATCAAAACTGAGACTTTCACCTGATGTAAAATAGGTCGATAGTCCCTCTCTTGGGCCATCACTGTCTCCAGCCAGACCTTGTCAAGGTTATGAAAAAAACCTTGAGAAGGCATCCCCTGGGTCAAGAGGTCCACTCAACCCCAGACATCCTCGAGAACTGACACCCGAGTAGTCAGCTTAGCGTTGCGAGCCTCCGCTGCATCTGCACGTGCTGCCTCTGCATCAGCATGAGCTCGCTCAGCCGCAACCTCAGAATTTTCTGAGCTGCTTCCCTCCCCTGAAGGGCTAGCACCACCACCAGGTCCTCCAACATCATCTCCTCCCTGCCCTCCAAGACCGCCCCGAGGTCTCCGAAGAGGACCATGGCCGACCAATCGAGCCACGGGGCGACCTACCTCTCCAACATCTGCATAGAGTAACCAAAAATATGTAGGTGACACCATCAAAACACATAAGCACATATATACTCAAATAAATGCAAAAAACATAAAAAACATACCTGTTGGCCCCCAAGCATAACAAGGATGGAGACCCATCTCTGGATCCCCCTGGAAGTCCATCCCTACATATGGGAATGGAAAAAAAATCTGGGGGTTCACCTCGAACCAAGCCTCCATCGTGGCGTTCTAGTAACGCCCCACCATGCCCCCACCCGGAGCCCACCTCCTCATGCGAGGCTCCTGTGGCCCCCTAGGAGGCACTGCCACCACTGATCTCAGCAGCACTACCCTCTCGTATATAATGTTGCATAGAATTCTGGCATACGCAAACAACTTCGATCCACTACGGACCTTGTTGAGCTACGTCACAATCCTGTCATAGAAAAATCTGGCCCTCAGCCGACGCAAGACTCCAACCTGAGGGCCAGATGCCCGATGACCATGCAATTCACACAATAATTTCCAGAGCACACTGCTCGACCAAATATGTCACTGAAGCAATGCCGATGCACCCCTCCGTAAGGGGCGCCCTGCCACAATGACGTCTCCGGAACCTCTCCAAATCCACTCTCCCGGAAGGGAGTGGATATCTCAACACATCACCATGAGGCAGTAACCCGATCACAAAATATACATTTGTCTTAGGACGGATGGCAAGGTTAGTCCCACGCAACACAAACATGTTGGGTCCCTGCGCTAATGCCGGATCAAGTAACAAAGCAATCGGTCCTACGATCGACGAAGCTTGTTTTCCGCGAACTTCAGGAGCCCCCATAGCGCCAATTGACGGTACACCCCAAAATCAGTAGCCAATGCAGTACAAAACTCGGGCCAATCCCGCTCCCTCCACAAAAAAATGTCATCCAAACAGGAACCCATCAGCAACATAAAAACGTCAAAAATAGGCAAAAACTCAAAAAAATTTCTCCTCGACCTTTTGCGTGCCTGTCCCTCAGATATGCACACTCAAGGCGCGCTTGTATTTTCCATAGGCGCACATAAGATGCGCCAAAACAGGGGAACAGAGCACTTAGAGCGCGCGAATCCTCTGGAAATGCGCACAGAGGGTGCACCCTTGCCCTGAGTGCCCACGCAATCTAAGGAAAAAATCACACAGAATCAGTACAAACCAAAGTTGTACGGATATCGACACACTCAGACTGAAAAAATTAAAGTGCAGGATGTCAGGGAGGTTACCTGGGCATGATATCTTTAATCCCTGGTGCTCAGGCTAACTGCAACGGCAAGAACTGCTCCATAGAAGCCTCTGACCTCTCAAAAACTCAACAAGTACAAATGAGTTGAATTAGGTCCATATTCACCTATATATTTCCATTTTCAAAAACTTTGGAGGACCATAACGAGAGATCAGAAGGTCCATTCTCTGAACTGTAAGAAGCACTGTGATCAACACTCCATAACGAACAGAGGCGATGCCACATGTTTGCACTCCCGAAAAAATATTTTTTCAGAGCTGGCAGGTATGCCCTCTCTCATCTTCTTTTTAAAGCTCATGACTTTCAATGATATTTGATAAAGAAGATGATTTCACTTGAGGTAGTTGTTTTTGTAGGAAAGCTCGCAAACTGTCCACAACCCCATCCACTGAAATTTCCAGAGCAGGTATCAGTCTACCCCCAGCATGATAGAGTCCCAGAAAACTCTGTATATCCTGACATCATTTCTCCATCAGAAATCAATGATAAGTCCCATATATCCGACCGTGTTTATCATCACCTCACCCTACACATGATAAAAATTCTCGTTGGTTGGTAGAGCCTCCCCTCCATGGTGCTCGTCACCCACAGTAGACCATATATCATAGCAAAAGTTATGCCATGGCCATACAAATTTAGTCCGAGAAGCACCTCATGTCCATCCACCATGCATAAGGTCAAGTTTTACTATACAGAATAAAACCCCCTTCCCAGACACCCAGGTTTTACAAGCATATCAAAAGCGCACTACCGCGCCTTGCATTTGGCCTACCATACCTCCACCAACATAATACCATCTACGATACTTTTTCATCTGCTTCATCAACCTCACACATGAGACCAACCAATGGGCCCCCCACCCGCAACAAAACACCTTCATCACAACATCAATGAGCAAACACTGTCATGTTTTGGGGCACCCGTATTTGTGTTTTGTATAAACCAGACCCCATTATTTTATTCTTTTGGTAAGTGTACAAAGACCACAAATGGTGCACTACTTCCCCCACCCATTCATTCATATTTTCTACCATGGCAGCAGTCCCTGAACACCCCTGGTTGGAGTATCACACCCTCATGCAAAAGTGACCATGACATTCATATCTAGTTTATACCCACCCTGGAAGTCCTACTGACTCTAGGGATTTCCCCATCATAAATAACTATGACTACTGCCAAGCTGCTTAGTATACCCCAACCTTGGGCCACTGAATCCCCATCATCATTTTTCAGTCACCCCTCGCCAACATGCCTATGTTAAACACATCACATCCAGGTCCCCGACCCTTCATATCATCGACCCCTCATTCGGTTGAGGCTTCCTTTTTGTCGACTTCAACACCTATTTCCCAAAAAGGAAGCAGTACCTTTGATCCCCCTCTCCATAAAATGGGAATCCTTGGGTGGCACTGTGGGAGACATCATTGCCCATAGATGTCATTGATCCTTCTGAAATTCAACTACAACAAAAGATTTCATGTCAAGTTGGTATCCATTGCACTTTGATCAAATTCGTCGAAGACACAGACAGAAAATGTATCTGTCAAATAGATTTTTTAACTAGCCACAACATCACGAGCATTGGACATGCCCGCCTTGTAGAAAATTTGTATATGTATATATTGTATTGTATTTTCTTACAGGGGTCCCATAGGACATGGTCATTCTTCGAACTAGTGCAGGGTGTATCCAATTCCAAGCTTCATGCAGGTCTCTCTCTCTCTACACATAGTATACAAAAAAGAAATTATAATGTATTTGGGCTATACAGTTCTTCCTAGACCTCACACATTAGGGGGTAACTATTAACACTGGAAAATCGTACAAGCAGAAGACGACATTATTTAAGGTTAGGAAAAAGGATTTATAGGGCTGAAAGACATTAGAGAATTTGGAAAGTATTTAAAAATCTCTAAGGTCCGACGAAAAGTCAAATTTTAGGAAGTCATAAATGCTTTTTCATGCATAATCCTTCGAGAAGAGCGCATATGCGCACCTTTTAACCCAAAATGTGCGCAATCCTGGGAGTGGATAAAGTCTCTTTCCAGAACCACAAAAAGCACACTCCAAGATAGTGATTTCACACTTGAATCTGCCTAAGGAAAACCACAAAAGACTCCTTAGACATCAAGGGAGAACACAATGGTATATTTGTGGCACACAATGGAATCATCCCCCTCTCTTGGGTCACCATCCACAATGTACCAAGAGAGAGAAGGAGGATTTTAATTCTTCTATATAAGGCCACCAAGAGATGAAGAACTTGAGAGCACATTGTTATGCTAGCCAGAATTGCCCCAATAAATACCAACAGTGTGTGATCCAGAGCTGAGATAGAGGGGACTCAATTGTTGGCCATCCAAAAAGTTCAGTCCACCACAGTAGAGAGAGAGGGAGACTTTGCACTGAGGCAATATTGGAAGTAAATACATCCTTTCAACGGGACTTAGAACCCAAGTTCTAAGGGCCCTTTGGCAAGAGGGTTAAATTTTCATCCTCATTTCCTACTAGCACTCAATAAGAGGGGCCGAAAGAGCCACCGTTTGGATTATTGCATTTGTTTGACTCTATCCAGAGCTTTTGTTTTATTTTTTATAGTTTTAGTTTAGTTTTAGTTTGAACATGCATGCTATTTCTCTATCTAGTATGTTTATGATTCTAGCTTGTTCCACTAACTTGCTTGACTCCACTTCTTTTTCTTCCTATGATCAATAACTTAAGAGGGTAAACCACACCCCTTAAGTTGGTGTGATTTCATACATGCGTGCACCAAACACACTAACACACTCATAATTTTCGCTGATCTGATAAATTAAGGAATTGAAGTTTATATGGATGACTTCACCCCATATGGGGAAGATTTTGAACAAGCACTGCAAACATTGGAAAAAGTGTTGGAACTATGTATCACCACCAGGTTTTGTTTGAGTAATGAAAAGTTTCATATGATGATGATGGAAGGCATAATCCTAGGACACTGCATCTCTGCGGCTGGAATACAGGTAGATTGGGAAAATATAGAGGTAATTCCCTTACTATCCACACCTTGTACTCATACGGAGGTACATAAATTCCTCAGATATGTAGGATATTATCGTAGGTTCATAATTTTTTTTCACAAATTGTTGCTTGTATGCTTTAACGGGAAATGTTGAATTTAAATGGTCTGATAAGTGTGACACTAATTTTACAGATTTAAAGAAGTTAGTCTCGACTACACCTGTATTGCGTGGTCCCAATTGGGAACTACCATTTCATATTTCGTCAGATGCATCACACACACCGATAGGAGCTGTTCTCGGTCAAGAAGAAGACAAAAAGCCCTACACTATTTATTATATCAGCAAAAATCTCACCCCTGTTGAACTAAATTGTATAGTAACAGAAAATGAATTCTTAGTAGTCATATATGCCATAAATAAATTTAGACATTACATAACTAGATATCAAGTATTTATGTATACTGATCATTTTTCCATTAGGTACTTAGCTAATAAACCAATTACAAATGGGTGAGTGACTTCTTGGCTGTTACTTTTTCAGGAGTTCGATATCATCATTAAATATTGTCCAAGAAAGGAGAACCCAATCGCATATTTTCTGTCTCGGGTTCCAAAGATAAATGATTCGCTAGCGGTAGAGGACTAGTTTCCTGATGAACACTTGTTTGCTGTAGCAGTGAAAGCACCATGGTATGCAGATGTGGAAAATTATCTCGCTGTGGGAAAATTGCCCGAGAATTTAACAACAAAATAAAGGAAGCTGATTTTCCAGCGCATCGCCTGATTTTCTTGGATTGGTGGATATCTCTTCTACACAGGGTTTGATATGCACATACGCAGATGCATCTGGGAAGATGAAATTTTCGACATCCTAAAGGCCTGCCATGACGAAACTTGCGGTGGACACTTTGCAGACTGCAGAATCAGGCACAAAGTATTACTAATGGGGTATTATTGGCCCACTATTTTTAAGGATGCTAAGAAATATGTGCAGGCCTGTGATAGCTGCCAAAGGATGGTCCACCCTGGTCAATTTGATGAAATTACCCTACAACCAAAATTGGTAATAGAACCTTTTGAATGGTGGGCATTGGATTTTGTTGGTCCATTCAATCCACCTTCAAACCAGAAAGCTTACATACTAGTTTCCACAGACTACGTAACAAAATGGGTTGAAACTTTAGCATTTCCAAGAGCTACAGAAGAAATTGTTATTAATTTTCTTTTTGAGATATTTGTGCGGTATGGTTTACCCAGGGAAGTGATAATAGACGAAGGGGTACAATTTGTAGGACATAAGATTATAACCACTCTACGAAACCACCACATCACACATAGAATCACTTCTCCGTATCACCTACAGGCGAATGGGAAAGTCGAAAGTACCAATAAGGTCATTGAAGCAATTCTAACTAAGACAGTTTCGACACATCGGTGGGACTGAGCTACTAGACTGCCAGAGGCCTTGTGGGATTACCGCACAACTTGGCGAAATACTACTGGATATTCTTCGTACCAACTTGCATTTGTAAAGAAACCTATTTTTATAAATTGAATTTGAAATAGACTCTCAGAAAAGCTCAAGAAGTGGGATTGGACTTGACGGAGGTTCAAACTAAAATACTTCAACATATAAACGAATTAGATGAAGCCCGATTACTTTCTCTACAACGTATCACAATCGTTTAGCAGCAATGGGCTAAGTGGCATGACAACCTTATCAAGAAGAAGACGTTTCAGGAAGGAGACTGGGCACTCCTCTACGATTCCAGATTTTGAAGACTTCCTAGGTAAATTACAAAAAAGATGGCTAGACCCATATGAAATAAAAGAAGTGCATAACAATGGCACTCTCACTTTGAAAACCATAGATGGGTCTGGCTCTTCCTTCTGAGTAAACAGACATTGAGTACGTCTTTATCATAAACCAATCACAAAGGAGTATTTTTTCCAACAGGTACGTGACGACCCCGCTATGCAAAATTTAGCTAAAGGGAGTAATGACCTGAAAAATTTACTTTCATGAAAATCTGTTCTTTTCAGTTTGTAAATAATGTATATATTTTCTTGCATTTGATTATGATTTGATGTTTTTAGATCAGCATCACTATATAAATACAAAAAGCCCTTGTTTTTTATTTTTATTTTTTATTTTATTTTTTCTTGTGTGTTTTTGCTATTCAATTAATTGAACATCCGATTTTCTTTTTGTGAGTTTTTTCTTTTCAATCAATTGAACAACTGCTATTCAATCGATTGACAACTGTTGTTCAGTCAAATGAAAATCTGATTTTCTCTTTTTGAGTTTTTTCTATTCAATTCATTAAACAATTGTTGTTCAATCGACTAAACAACTACTGTTCGATCAAATGAAAAACCAATTCTCTTTTACAAATTTTTGTTGTTCAATCAATTGAACAATTGCTGTTCAATAGAATGAACAACTGTTGTTTGGTCAAATGAACAGCCGATTTTCTTTCACGTGTTTTTGATGTTCAATCAATTGAACAACTGCTGTTCAATTGATTAAGCAAATACTATTCGGTCAAATGAACAACCGATTTCCTTGCGCATGTTTTTGTTGTTCAAATAATTGAACAACTATTGTTCGGTCAAATGAACAACTGATTTTTCCTTCACGTGTTTTTTTTACTGTTCAATCAATTGAACATTTACTATTCAATCGATTGAACATCTGCTGTTCAGTCAAATGAACAAATAATTTTTCTTTTGTGTGTTTTTGTTGTTCAATTGATTGAACAACTGCTGTTCAATCCATTGAACAACTACTGTTCCATCAAATGAACATCTGCGATTTTGTAATAAATAGCTGTCTAAATGAACTGTGTGGTAAAATTTTGTTATGGCCACCAGAGTCGACACCGCGACCACCCACATAACACGCCAACGACTTAACCGCATCCGCTACCGTGTGTCTTAATCATATTGGTGGACGTGTTATATTTAAAGTTTAACTGTTTTATATGCGGTGGAGCGGAGGGGCCAACCCCTCCCTATATGGCCTTCGCCCCTGATCCAAGGGCTTAACACCAACCACAACAATTTTGTGGTGATTATGTGTCACATGGCATGGTTTATAGGACAGTTTTCCGCATGGTTTAAACCTCCCACTGTCTCCACAATATTAACTTCAGCCTTATCACATGTGGAAGTTACAACAAATTCCTCCGCGCAGTCAGCAAGTTCAAACTGGAGTTATGGGAAACTTATCCTGAAGTTAAAGTGGAGTTCCGCCAACCATAAACGATAACTACGGAGTGGGGTCATGTGACCAATACCCAAAATTTATTGCACGGTATTTTAGGCAGACAGTTTGGCCAGGTGCCAATGTTGGCAGACTTTTCTATTTTTGGATTTATAACTGCAGTTGCTCCATAATTAGTGGAGTTTTCCTAGGGGTCACTCGACAAAATTGTTTATGGTCTATCTTAAGCATTATTTGACCATTCTTGGAGTGTGAATAGTCAATTTCGACTTTCTTGGACATTCCAAACTCATTGGTGAGAGTTGCAGAGAAATCATAGGACTTTCGAGCATGAGTTTTCTTCAGAGAAGTTCCAAGGGCCACTAGGGGCTAGCAACAGAAAGAGGCCTAGCCAGCGTAGCTAAAGGCCTTAATTAGGAATCCAATAGTCATTTTTGGATGTTTCAGACATTATGGATATAATGGTGAGGTTTTCAAAGCTATTAGAGGAATTATGAAGGCTGATATGCTTCAGAGAAGTTCCAAGGGCCACTAGGGCCCAACAGGAAAATGAGGCCTAGCCAGGGCAGCCAGAGGGAATTATCAGCAAAAAAATAGTCTATTATGTCTATTTTGAACCTTCTCAATCCAATGGATGGATTTTTAGAAGAATTTGATAACTTATGAAGGTAGAGATGCTTCAGAGAATTTTTTAGTGAATTAGAGCCAGGGGGTACCACCAGGTGTTGGAGGTGTAACCGGAGCAGTTGAAGGCCAATTTCAGTAAGTAAATAGTCTATTATGAATGTTTTGGAAATTATGAATCCATTGAAGGGATTTTCAGAGTCATTTTGATACTTCTAGAGCTGAAGAAGCCATAGGCAAGTTTTAGGGAGCCAATAGGGCCACCAGGGCCACCAAGTGTGGGAGGCCTAGATTGGGGAGCCAGAGCTCATTTTGTACAAATGATCAATCTATTTTGGATGTATGATATATGATGGAGAAAATAGGTGAGGTTTTAGGAATAGAAAATTATTTCTTAAGGAGTTTGTTCCACAGATAAGCTCAGGGAAGCTTAAGGGCACCGACAGAAGAGGTCAAGTCAAAGGAAGCCTAGGTCTATTTTTAGTGAGATAACTACCATTACAGGGGTATGATGGTATTATAAACCAAATGGTATAGTCAAAATAACCATTGGAGTTGAGTAGTTTACTTGTAAAAGATATTTTCCATCATAATCCCAAAGAGCCAAGTCTATTGACAAAGGCTCAAGGAGACGTAGTCCACGACATTCAGGTGAACTCTTTTATTAAATTTGTTGTTATGTGTTGATGCTTATTTGATGAAATTTATGGTTGTTGTAAATGCTTAATATCAGAAAAAAACAAATTTTAATTCTTCACACTTAAAGCATTATTTTTTTTTTAAAACACATACACCGATTTCAAGTATTCAATTCTGCACAGTCAAGTATAAGCAAGATTTTAATTTGTTTAACTGAGTGGGAGGTCCTTGCAAAGAATAACAAGTCATCCACCCATTTCAGATCATTCCTTATGATTTGTGTTGATTTGACTGATTTTTGCCGCAATGTACGTCGCTTCGGTTATTATTCCTCTGCATTAATGATCCTCAACGTCTTTCCTCTTTTTCTATGCTCTAAGTGCATGGATGCCCTTCTCTCATTGGAGGGGGAAAGGTGTAAATTATGAGAAAGCATGTGAACTAATTATAAAAATATGCTGAAACCTGCTGATATGATAGACAAATATAATTGCATTTATACTTTTTTTTAAAAAACAAAAAACAATTTAAAAGTATTTGCATGCAGTATTTGTGCTGTTCCAAATTTACAAAGTCGTGAGCAGTGCATGAAGAAGTGTGAATTTGGTCTCTTAAACACAACAATCATGGGTGGGAGATCTATCTGCAACGAGCCCACAATACTCAATATCACAGAACAATCTCGTGCTATCCTTTAGAGCGTTGGTTAGCTCCCATATCTGGACAAATTACAAGGATTCCACACTGAGATAACACTAGAGTTCTTGTAGAACCTGCAGGATGGACACAAAATTGTGAAGGGAAGAGATATAAAAATATCGAAAGCTATAATAGACGAGGTTTCTGGACTTTCAGAAATAGGAACAAGGTGGATTGATAAGCACATTCTCTTACATGAAGCAGTTGCATTGTTCCAGGACCCAGACGAGAAATTGGCATGCAAAGGAAAATGGATTCAGCCTGTGTCTTTGAAGGAACCTTGGAAATAATTGGCAATCATCGTTCATAAGTATATTACGTGCAATGGATGCCAAGATGTGGTAGGACCCCACAAAATCAAACTTCTAGGCACACTTAAACAGAAAATCTCAGTTAATTTTTCGTTTTTCTTGAATTCTTTGTTGCATGACATATCTAGTCGGGTTAGAGGGCTAAGAATCCACATACAGTTATCAACCATCATGGTATGATAAAGATGATTTTCATTCATGAATTGGCTAAGCATCAGTTAACTTGGGACAACTTTGTAAACCTTGTCCTAACCCCACCAGAAGAAAATCCTGATAATAGAGAAATTAACCTGATGAGAATAGAAATATTAGTTCCAAAGAAAGCAAGAAGAAAAATAACTTATCCCTCGACCTCGGGTCCAGTGAAACGAAGACGCTCTGAATGGTTAAGTTCACGAAAAGACACCTCAACCTTGGCCAATGAGGTTGGGCCATCCCATACACCTCCTCTAAGAACAGAAGATGAATTCCTACAGGAATATGAGGAAAAAATGGCCCAAATTCTGGAAAGTATGAGTGCACTCCGCGAAGAAAGAAATACCTCCAGGAATTCTAAGGGACAGAGTTACCCCCTATACGAGTCTGCCTCTGTTAGCAGTTCTGGTTGCACTAATATTTTTCCTTCTGATGAGGAATTTTAGGATTCAAGGTGATTCATCTCCCTGTGGTAATGAATATTTGGAAGAAGAAAACCTTGTAGAGAGAACTCCTGAATCTGAAAACTAGTCGGGTGATACTGTCCCATTGGACTAGAATACTGATATAGGCACAACCTCTGTGGTGCTTGAAGAAAACAATTTCCCATTGGACCAGAGTACTGATATAGGCACAACCTCTGTGGTGCCTAAAGAAAACACTGTCCCATTGGACTAGAGTACAGATATAGGCACAACCCCTTTGGTGCCTGAAGAAAACATTGTCTCACTAGATTATGGCCTAGAAATTGGCACAACTCCCCTTGCACTTGAAAAAAGTACTGGGCCCTCTTCTACTGAAAACCCTATAAAGAAGAATAAGCTAGTTAGGGCTAAGTTGAGGAAATTGTGCAAGAAATACAAGAAATTGAAGAAAACAGTCAAACAATTAAGGGAATGGTTAAAAGAGGCAGATAAGGCCTGGAAGCTTAAAAAAGAAACAGACACTATTGAAACCCAAACATAATTGGAAACACATACAGAGGAAAAAAATACAGGTGAAACACTTTCTTATACTCCTCTAATAAAAGAAGCTGTTATTTCAAGGCTTCAAAACGAATTGACACAGACCCAGCAGGAGTTGGCCAAATATAAGAAGGAAGTGGTACCCCTACAGGTGCATCAGGAGTTGCTAGAAAAACTCAACAATATTTCTGAAAATGAGGATGAAACTTTCGCCAACCTCAGAGGCAAATAGGAGAAGGTAAAGAAAGCACAAGCTCAGCTTGAAGAAGCCACGAAGAAAACAAATAATATTTGCTCGCTTTACTTGGATGTCTTATCTTGTAGATCACTTGCTACTAATTATGCTCTATTTTTTTTAGAGAGATATCTGTTATTAAAAGTGAAATCCATTAGAGTAGGGAAACCCACTGAATTTAAGACCACTTTAGAATTTGTCTAGTGTTGTGGGGAATAGAATGAGAAGGTTCAACGCCTCCTATGTGAACTGTATCTACACAATTTCTAGTAACCCTAGTCCCTTCATAGGGGACATCCAATTTCAAGAATTCCTCTCTTTTTCTGATAATCAGATCAAGTGGGCTAAAGCCTATAACATTATTCAGAGAAGGGAACATGGCTTGGATCTCTGGGTTAGAGGAGAACCCACTAAACCCCTGCATCTCTTCACTCAACATAAGAGATTCATGAAACATGAAGGGGTCATAGATAAATTGGGACCACTCCACAAGGACATTGTATAGGCACGGAGATAATACTTTTAGGAGGCCAGAGAAGATGCTTTGTTAGAAGCCAAGAAAAGATGGCAGGCTTTCACTAACAAAGTTAAGAATCGAGAGCCCTTTAATTACAAGAACCTCAAAGTTGTTGCTGTTCGTTTCAAAACATACAACAACATAATTTTATGCATGGGTCCTACATGGATAGTGTGCCGCTACAGGTGTCCTATCCAAATGGTACCCTCCTGAAGGCTATCACCATGACTATGATCTCCAGAGGGTCATGTAAACCACGCATTTGCAAAATTCAAACAGAAACATGGTTTTAGATTATATAAAGAGGAAGTTTATCCTGATTATTCCTTGACATTGTTACACCTCAACCATCTCATTGCATGAGGACATGCCACAAGGTAAGCTAGGGAGTATGTTGGGCCATGAAAAAGGTATGTTTTACCCTCATAATTAGCTTGATTTATTACTAAATTTCATGTGTTTACCTTCACTTTTGAAATAAATCTACAAGAATGAATTATAAACAAAGGGTAAAACTAATTATCAACAAGCTATGTGATTATTTTCATAAAAGCTAACTTTTGCTATTTTTATGTGCAAAAAATCAGAACCAATTAACCGGTGTTCAAATGACTAAAAAACAATGTCCAAGAAAGGGAAAAGGCCGTGTTATGTTCATACAAACCAACGAAGAATGAGGAGGATCTCGCCTATCCTATAATGCAAACTGTTGGACAACTGCGACATCCTCAGGATCTCCTAATCTTGAGGATTCACTATTATCCGTTCTATTTTTCCATAGGATATAAAAGACTAATGGGTGAAATAGAATGGGAGGATTCTGACCCGTACGTTGTAATTGTGTATTATTTACATTCCTTTAGAACAGAGCTTTCGCGCTCAGTGATGTTGTATATTGACTGTTGAATTTAATGAAAGAGATAGTGGTTCTTCCATAATTGTGTTCTGAAGATCTTCTGTCGAGGAATTCTGGAGGGTTTGGGCCCGGTCACTAGGTGCTCTACTACTTTCTTGTGTTATATTCTTATTTTCCTTTTCTGCAATTAATCATTTCTATGTTTCGTAGAATTATAATTGATTTAAATCTCATCAACATTGAATGGTTTTCATTTCCATTGATTTTAAGTCTTAATCGCTTTTATTTTCCGCATGAATGTTATTTCTTGCATTTACCAGAGTTATTTAAATATTTTGATTGCTGTTCATTCTGAGTGATATCATTTGGTTTATCAGTCATTGAGAATTTCAATTGGAGAGCATGAATGTGTTACTCACTGTTCAGTTACTGCAGTATTCCCTGTTTGATTAAATAGATTGCTATAAATGTTGATTAGTGATTCTAGTTAAGTGTGAATTCTTTTAATCCTTTCATTTCAGTTTGGTGCTTTCATAGAATAAATCAGAATTATGTTAAGTTGATTGATTAAAGTTATTTAATGATTGCTTTAAGAATTTCCTTGATTGAACTTCAAGAATTAGAATTTAATTCTTGTAACGATTTCGATTTGTTAACCTCTGATTTCACTTTCATAAACTATGCTGAACACTCTTGAAATAAACAGACTTACTCTGGGTTGATGATTAATGTAGGCATTAGAATTTCTTTTAAATAGTCATCTTAATGCACCAACAATGGACACGACTGAAGGACTTGCAATGCTGACATTGCTGAAGGCACCTAAGCTAAATCCTCTACAATGTTATAGTGTTGAGAAACTCATGCATTCAGATTGTAAGACGATTTCCGAAGAACACCTTTTGGAGGTGGTTATATTATGGAATCACTACTAGGTCTCTCAATCTGGAGAGGACTAGAACTAGGAGGTATGGAAGAGGAATGATTATTTGTGGCATCCTATTCCATAGGAACTTTCGATGGGTTCAGGTAATATTTTGATCATGTGGAAACATAAATAGGTTCTCTACTAGCCATAAAAACTTGGGAGCTTCTGGATGATTGGGGTTGATCTACCATTTGCATCTCCTGAGGTGGAAATAGTTCTTTCAAGACAACTGGAGTCCCAGGTGCATTCGTCAAGATATGGGCAAATTCTGCATCCTGAGTATAACCCTTGGTGTAATGGTCATCATCACATATCAAACAAGGATATTTAGACTTGCGCTTGGAAGCGTCATCAACATATGACTTATTGGAATCATGTTCAGGGTTACCGAATTTGGATTTTTCTTTTCCCTTTTTCTTACCTTTTGGGGATTTTTCTGCTGCAGTAGATTGGACAGCATTTACCTCAGAGGTTTTACCATGATTCTTCTGGTTATTCAAAGTTTTGGAGGGTGCAGTTGCAGCGGTGGACTTAGACTTTCAAGAAGCATTGGGTGCACTACTATCAGCATGGGCCATTGACCCAATAATGCCATCAACGAGAGGCATGGTAGGAGGTTGAGACGATGTCTTATCGGTTGAAGGTCATGGCGCGTCAGGTAGGATCTCATACAGAGTTTTAGATTGAGAATAAACCAAATCTAGATATTAAGCAGAAGAAATTACTTCCTCTTCCGTCACGAAACCACCCATGGTGAGATCTTTTGCAATTTGTGGAGCAAAATATTTTGTGAACCATTCAGTCAACAACTGATATGGGATCTTGAATTTGATGAGGAAATGTTTGCGCCTCCATTCGTTGATGTGATCAGAAACATGGGTAGCAGTTGATTTTTGCAACGATGTGAGAAGGTGGATGTTGGACTCATACTACACAGGTAACTAGAAGTGAGTGAGGAAGGCAATGACCAAGGTGTTAAAATAGAAGAAGACACCTCGAGGGAGTTCAATATACCATTTAGCCGGGTCAAATATGAGAGAGCATTAGAAAATATGTAGATGAATTGAATCATCAACCCAAGAATTGGAAGAGCACCATAAGTGGTACATCATGACATGGGTTTGGGGGTCTTCCCCAGACTTACCTTCAAACTTTGGGCAATCTCCCAGAATCTTGGTTGTAACCAGCGGCCAATGCAACATATGTTGGATGGGGTCAATTGTGAGCATAGACACAATCGACAGTTCCAACATAGCTAAAAATGGCAAGGGAGGATGGTGAGGAGAAAAATGTCTTTAGAAGTTACCCATATGAGGGCTCCAACCTGATTGATATAGATTCTTCCCCCAATAGGAAAGATTTTGAGCTAGATATGCATACTACCCCCATTTTTGGTAAGGACCTTGTTGCAGCTGCTGTTGAACGTAGGGACCCTTCTGGGGCTATTGATGAGGCCCCTGCTGGGTGTGAAATTGTGGTCCTTGCTGGACATATGGTCCAGTTGGAGGTCCTTGCTGAACATAAGGTCCAGGTTGGGGTCCTGTTTGGATCGGCTGGTACTAAGGGATCTGGTGATATTGAGTACTAGGTTGAGGCCCCGGTTGGGGTTGCTTGTACTGACCCTGAAGAATTTTCTGGTAATGGAAACCGTGTTGATTGGGGTGAGCACCAGGTTGACCCAAACATATATTCAGACCAGTTTGGATGTAAGGACCAAATTGAGGGTTAGTCACAATAGTACCCACTGGAAGTTGGGATTGTTGGACATATTGATGCGAGGCTTTTGGTCAAGGAACATACTAGTACTGCATATTCGATTGTTGAACATATTGATGAGCTATGTTGGGTTGCTGAACATACAAATATTGTACGTTCGGTTGTTGGAGATGGGGTTGCTGAACCTGAGAATATTGAATGTGGGGCTGCTGATAGACACATGCTGCTGAATTAGGTTGACCACTCAATGGATTAGTTCCTACGACAACATTTGTCGGCTGTGAAAGAAATGTTCCACCTAGACTAGCATTAGGCTGTCCCACCCTCGAAACATGTCTAGAGTTTAGATGTACCCCACTCAAAAGGGGAGGTACATAAAGAGGATTGGACTGCCACCCTAGACACATATGAAACTATAGATTTTCCACTCAATGGTGGAACCGCAGTAGTCGCAGATAGCGACAGGGGGGTAGTAGATCCTATTGAAATGGTCATTTGACCTATAGTTGCTGTAGGTCGAACAACAGGTTGAGATACGACAACCATATTCGAAACGAATGGGCCGAAAGATGGGGGAGTGCCCGTTGACCAAATGAGATCCAGAAATAAAGATGTAGCTCGAGAAGCTCCTAAAACAAGGCTTTCAAGAGAGGTATACCCATGCGGAAGTGAAGATACGACTTGACTAGAGCGTATTCCCATCCCACTTCCTATATCTTGGGTAGTGGTGATGTAAGTATAGCCTTTAGGAGGAAACATGGATGATATGTCTTATGGAATGTGAGTCGTAGTGGTTTCCTGTAAAGTGCTCTAAGAGGCACTCACGAACGAAGTATCATCATCGCTAGATTCCATTTAAGGAGGAAACAACTGACAAGTAGTAGTGTGAGATGCTACTGGAGAAGCAACAAGGGGAATGTTGGGTTCATAAAAAGGACTATAATACTATTGAAGCGAGATCAATATTGGATCTAAGAGTGGATTTGGAGGAAAGATCGTAAACTGTGCAGACAGTTCGGGACTTTCCGGCTCAGGATCCTCTTATGATGATGAAAGAAAATCGTCAGGTGGTGGTTGCATGGAATAGGTTGTACAATTATGAAAATTCCAAGTTAAAAAACTTGAGCTTCAATTATTCAGATGGATATTAGTGCCACCCACCTATTCCATTTGGACTTGCACCATCAATTCTTGTAGCTTTTCACATTCATCATGTAATATCCCAAATATGGAATTTCCTACAACAATGAGAATACCCTAAGGTATTCCAGAGTTGGAGATGAATCCATATGAATGATAAATTTTTTTATAGTGCATATAATTCAATAATATGATCAGCAACAACCTTTACTTCACTTTTCGACTCAAAAGGGTGGGGAAAAGGGTGATTTTTTTCACTAAAATGAGTGTATACAGAAATATGCGTAAAAATAAGGAAAATGGCGGTAGATTATTTTAGCTTAGGTCGTTTAGGACTCCCATGTAAAATTTCAGGTCAAAACAATGATCCTAGCTATATTAAACGGTTTCTCCATTCCCGACTAGGCTTAAAAACCCTGATTTCCCATGACTTAATGTATGCAGAAGTTTCTGAAGCTAAAGAAGCATAAATTTCTGAAGGGATTAGATGAAATAGGTTCATAAAATCATGAAATTAGATCTGGGGCAAGACTTATGCATTTACAAGATAAAAACAAAGATTTTACATGGATAAACCCTCAAGATTGAGGTGCTGCAACACTGGAAATTGCCAAGAAAGATAGACAACACAATTTTCTAAAGACTGAAGTAGTATTTCATTATAACTTAGATCTAGAGAAGATCCTTACATAAAAACATAGATATATTACAGATCTATATTCCAAAGAGGCTCTTCTTTACACTCCCCTTGGGGATCTCAAAAAAAGATGGATATCAATGAATAGATCTGAGAGATAAGCCACAAATTTGCAGTAATCTTCAGAAATTTCTGAAGCATATGATGCATAGTAGATCAGATATGAAATGAACATGGATTGGTGTTCCAATCCATGGATCATCACAGTGAAGGGAAGGGTCCCTTTCACCAGAGATCTTTCCTCCAAATTGAAACACAAACCCCACTGCAACTCTGCCTGTAGGAAGCACGTAGTCTCTTCAAGGAACTGCGTTGATGGTGATGTAGAATCCTTTGGCCTGATGCCAAGATAAAAAAATGAAGCTCCAACAATGGATGCACTCTTCTAGGAGGTTAAAAGACACACTCACTGAGAAGAGGCTCCAATACAAGCTAGATCTGAACAGATCTAGTATTCCACTTGCTGCAACTTACAAAAGCAAGCAAACCCTCACTGGATCTGCATTGTAGTTGGAAGTAGAATCTTGGTATCCAACCTAATAGTGGACAAAAAATACAAGCTCTCCCAAGAGCTCCTCAATGGGAAGAGATGGAACCCCTAAACAGGAAATCCCAATGCAATCTAGGCTAAGCAGCCAAGGAAGATATTTGTCTAAACAGACAAAAATTCAGAAATCATATCATGAACAACTTGAATATGTTGCCCTCCTCTTCCTTTTATAATATCAAGAGATTGTAAAACCCTAAACCACCTTCAATGATTTAGCCCCATTCACATGTGTAGCCTCCAACTTGACAGCGCTGTCCTTCTAGGAGTTTCATTGCATTTGGACAACGTGGTTGATTTGGTCAATAGATTAAGTCTCTTTCACACTCAAGTGTGTTTTTACAAGTGGCCTAGATTTAGCCTTGTTCAATTGGGCATTGATTTATTCTTTTATTAGGATTTTTGTGAACCTCCTTTACATATTTATTCTTTAAACAAAGAAAGAAAAACAATATGAATATTCCTATTAGCTTAGGACTAATTAGGAATATTATAGTCCTCCCCTCCAAAAATGTTGCTTGTCCTCAAGCAACTCACAAGGACTTTGCAGAATCTCCAATGGAATTGTCTCCTCCCAAGAATACAAGTTTGCCTTTGGTGGATGAACCAAATAGCTGTCATCATGAAGTAGTGGGAGATACATGAAAAGAGTCATATTCTGTCCATTGGCCTTCTCAAGGCATGAGAGATGGTAAATATTGGGTACTTCAACCCCCATGAGAAAATTCAATCTCCATGCTATCAACCAAACAAAGTGAGCCATCCTTGATAGCTCAAAGAAATAGTCTCCAATCCCCACCATATGCAATGTGTAGGGGCTCCATGGCTAGAAAAGAGAGCTAAGAATTCTCAATTCACGAGGTCTCTCCCTCCATTTATGATAAATATGGAGCTGATTGTTAGGTCTCTGTAGTTTGAAAGATTGGCAAATACAATGCTGCAGAGCCTACATATGAATCACTTTGGGATTCTAGGATCTAGCCCTCCTGAATCCAAAGAGGGATATCTCTATAAGCGTAAAGATTGATTTATCTTTTAAGTTTTTTAGTGTGATATTAGGCTAGTTATTAAGAACAAGGGTTTTTTGTTTGTTTGGTTGGTTGGGTATGATCTTTAATTGAGTGGAAAGTCCTGAAAATGAAAGGGTTTCAAAGGTGTAAAGATATGAATAATCAAAACAAGGTTCAACTGATAGGATGGGTGTGAAACAACACCTAATCCATTGGGATATGGAGTCATAAAAGGTTTTAATTGTACAACAATTATCAAGAGTGGTCCATGGGGCAAGTAATCTATATCAAAAGATCCTTTAGATTAAATGATGGAATGAAACATTAAGAGTGTTGTGAAGGTGGAAAAAGCCAATAATTTCAACAAGGATTTATCAAATTTCCAAACAAGAAAAGCCTTTAAAGTAACTGTTTTGAATTAAACCAAAGGACAGGGCTAACCATAGACTTCTTTGGACAAAATTGTACTAAAGCCAACTTATCAGACAAAAAATCCAGTAATCCACGTGACTACTTTCAGAAAAGATGAAAACATATAAGAAAACAAAGTGTAGCTTAAGATCAAGTAAGTACTTTGAAACTAGGCCTACTTTCAACAGACTCTTAGGGAAACTTTCAAACAACCTTTGGAGAAAGAACTAGAAGACAGGGAAAACCATAAACTTTCATAGTCCAGCTCTTATTAGCATGTAATGAAAATATCATTCAGGAAATTCCTTTCAAGTTTAGCACTTCAAGACATGGACTAACCAACATTCCTTGATAATGTTTACACTTAACTTAAGTCATTCTTAAATACACAATGGAGGAAACCATAAAGATAAAGCTTATCATTGAGAGTAGGGTACCTTTAAGAGTAAATCATAGCTCTATATTTGCTATTCTTTATCAGAGAAAAATGGAAAATTTTATGGAAAACATAAGAAGGAAAACAAGTACAATGAGAGGCACATCACCAATGGTATAGACCAGGATCCCATGAATCAACTTGTGTATTGATGTCAATCCAGTTACATAATTCAAGTCCAATGTTTTAGTACAACAACAACTTCTCTTCTCAGCCTAACTTATTTGATTACAAATAGAGCTTCAACAGCCTCTAAGAGATATTTACATGCAGAAAGTTTCGAGCAGCAAGTATTACATCAAAGTCCAACAACCAACCCTTTACAATGTGCTCCTCAAGGAGATTTTATAAGAAGATGAGGAGGCAGGATGAAAGAAAATATCTCTAGGTTCAATTAATACAAGTTAATGCCTCTCTGCCTTTGAGAAACTCAACAGAGAATATTTCTAATATTTCCTCTGTATTAATGGGTTTTCATTAAGTTTTTAGGCTACTTGGCAGATTTTGTTGACTTTAAAACTCTTTAGGCAGGCTGGCAATAACTCTGGCAAAAATATCACTAACTTGGCAATAACTATGCCTTCTTTTGATTTATGAAAGCTGCCAGTGTCTCTTTGGTAGCTGAAGAGGATTCAATTAGCCTCTGATGTGGCAGTGGAAGCCTTTCGGTCTGATATTTATCTTTGTTTTTCCTTGAAACACCTTTAATTTTCTTTTGGTTTGTTTTTTAGGCTTAATTAACCCTTGATCTTCATCTTTAGGTCTTTTACTCCTTTAACATTGTCTTTATCTGTAGATTAGGCCTTTGATTCTTGAATTTATGCCCTAATCCCTTTAAACTCTGGTTTAAAATCATTAAATCTTCACTTATGCTCTCATCTCATCCTTTGACACTGATACTCTTTGTTTATTTGATGTTTTACTATGTTTTTGTTGTTTTTCAAGTGCGCAGAAGGTTTACACAGGTGGAGGGGTTTGTTTTAATGAAATACCCCTTGGATCCCTTCCTGTAATGAAGTTTAGGAATCGTCATTCCTGGCCTTCGTGCTATTTTTAAAACTCTAGGAAAACCCATATATAACCTGCACAATACAAACAAAATTATGAAAATCCTGCGAAAAATAGGTTTAAACTGCTTTGGAGATTTTTGGGTGCGAGAGCGAATCTGAGCCGTTGGATTAGAACAACCAACGGTCGAGATTAATTGGTGGTTTCATTCGGGAGGCTAGATAGTGGGCAAACGTAATGGAGGCGAAATTAAATCGGGATTGTTCGATCTCAGAGATCGACAGCGGAGAACTCATAATGGAGCGTTTGTGAGAATAGATAGGGGACAAATGAATGGAGGTGAAATACAATGAGAGTCGTTCGATATCAGAGATCAATGACCAAGATTAAAAGTAAAAATAACATTGCGGAGGAGAGCGGTTTGGCGGAAAACCATTAATCGTTTTCGTGCGGGCTCTGAGGGGGTAAATGGTTAAAAAAAAAAACACGATTCCATTCATCGCGCGACACGTGGATATAAAAAACCACCCATTTCGCGTTTTTTTTTCGGCATTAACGTTTAGGCGTAAAAATTACGCGAAATGGATTGTCAACCGTTGGATCGGGGGACCCAGATCTGACGGTGCGGATCGCACACGACAGTAAAAGTTGTGGGTTAAAGAGGTAAGCGGGGCCCATGATGATGTGTGGTCTTTTGTCGTGGAGGGGGCAGGTTAATTGGCTATCGGGTTTAATCTCGATCGTCGGATTATTCTGATGGACAGTCAAGATTAAAAGAGGAGAGCGTATGGATGAATAGAGTAAAAGGCAAGGCAGAGGGTAAGGCGGAGATCGGGTAGCCCGAGGGTCGTTGATCTGCAAAGATCAACGGTCCATATTCATTTAAACCTTTTCGTCAAGGAATGGAAAAAACAAAGGAAAGTAAGGTTATGATGGGGTTTCTAAGACCTTTTAGTGCCCGATTGCAGGGCCCTAAGTCATATGAAGGTCAGGTTTTAGAAGTAATAAGCCCTCAGGGGCTTAATAATTTCGGAAGTGCAAAAGGGTGTTTTTAGACCAAAAATAGGGGATTTTGAGACCAAATGGGGGTTTTGGTAGGTAAATGGAGGAATTTTAAAACCAAATAAAAAGGGAAATATAAGGTTTAAAGGGGGGCTTTGATGATTTGGAAGCCAAATGAAGGTTTTTTAGAGGAATTTTATGAAGGGAATAAGAATAAAAATGGGGTTTTTAAGCAATATTTCTCTTGGAAAACAGGAGGTTCTTTAGGATTATGAGGGAAACAGCAGTGAAGATTAATTCAAAAGGGAAAGGATTTTCATAAGACTTGAAGAACTAACAATTTGGACATGAATTGTTTCTTAAAGGCTAAAAGAGATTTAGCCACCATTTGATATGGAAAATTTTATAGGTGGCTAACAGTGGCTCCACATGGGGATGGCATCTTCTTGAAGGTGTCAAGAACCTCAGCTATTGATATTTGGCTTTTCAATAAACTAATGCCTTATCCATTGGGCAACAACCTTTCTTTTCTTTTGCTGATCTTCTTTTGATCTGACAATATTTGCAGAAATTTGAATCAATGGAATTCTATCAAAACATCATCTCTACCTACCCATTCCTGATGATCCTAACATTTTTTCTTCTTTCAGAGTATATTTGGATTGGCAAACTCTTTTTATCAACATTTTATTCTCTTGAAAACAGAAAACTAATCTATTTCTACTCTTATTTCTCCATGAACTCAGTTTGAACAGTTGATTTCATAAATTCTCTACCTAACTATTATCTGTCAGGATTAGACTGTCTGACAGACCTTTATTCTCTAAATTCTAAAACAGGAAATTTAAAAACAGTCAAGCCAAGATTAAGCAGTTTGACTAGCTGCAGATCTATGGCATAAAAACAAGTTTCACATAGATTTTTATTTGCAGAAAATTAAAGCAAAATGTTGAAGGCTTAAGATCTGAAAACTAAAACATCCTTCATTATTTCTTTAGCTCTGTTTTGAATTTGTTTGAGCTGTTTTATCTTTCTTTCCTGGTCCAAGTTTTGAGCTTCTTAGAACCAGTCTGCTTTCTATCTTTGGCTCAAGATTTAATCTGATTAGAGCCATTCTTCTTTTGAAATTCATAGGTTTAGATTTGAGATTGTTTGAACCTTTTTTTTTCTATCCTAATCTACCTTACTGATAAGCCAAGATTGAGCTGTTTGGCTGATCTAATTCACTAACCTATCAATAGTAAATTGAAAAGCTAATTAGTCATGATTAGGCTGTATGACTAACTAGAAGTGTGTTTTTTAGGAGTGGCATTTGAGCTTGCACACTTTCAGATTTTGTCTTTCTTTTTTGGTATGGGGCTATACCTTTCTTGTTTTTACAATTTGCCCTCTTTTCTCTATTTTTTATTGTTTTTGTATTTTTGTCATTTGTATTCTTCAAAGCAGAAATCAATAACTAACTAAATGCTCAAAGGCTGAGATTTATTAACATTCCTATCTAACCTAATCTAACTCTTGAAATATTTACATGCTTCATATGATAGAATAGTGCCAATGTATGCAGTTGAGTAGTGACAAAAAGGAATAAAGAAACTGGATACTAGTCAGAGGTAACCACAGTACATATTGAATCTTAATCTTTAAAATCAAGGCTGTCATAGGAGGTGACAACATTTTATGTCCTTGGCTCCTACAAAGGATCCATGCTTGAGAATTTGAGCCAATTGGGGTCTCCACACACTCTTCCATAGGATCAAAAAATAAAAGATGAGAATTCTCTTCATTTTGGCCCTCCACGATTGGTAGATTGTCTGCCTCTAAGATATCAGCATTGAGGACTGCACCTTCAGCATGTTCCTTGGAAGCATCATCATCCTTAACCTGCAAATCAACAAGCAGTGAAATTTCTTCTTTCTCTAAATCTATGCTTGCTTCTAGTGTGAATTCAATTTCTTTGGATGATAGATTGATATCAGCAATGGGAAATGATTTCTCTTGAAAAGATAATATATCCTCAGTAGGACAGTCTTGTATTTTTTTTCTTCCCCAAAGACTTGCTAGTATCTTTTATTGCTTGGGAAAATTGGTCTGAATTTTTTTTGAATTGTTTATTGTTGCTTTCCCAAGGTTTCAGAGATGTACTAGCAACAAGGGCTAATCCACTGGAAAAAATATTTTGGTCTTTAGGAACAAGGGTAAGTTGGAATTATTCAAAATATTTTAACAAATCTATGGCATCATCCTTATAGTCTCTAAGTCTGGGATGTTTAACCATGCATTCCTCATTCACTTGCCTAATTACCAATTCTTCATTTCCATGAACTGTTATCCTCTGGGCTCCTAATTTCTTCAATAAGTGGAGCCCTAAAAGAAGTGCCTCATACTCTACGATGTTATTTGTGCATTGAAAATTCAATTTATATGAACAGGATTTAGAATAATTTTTTTTTGTATTATAAAGCCATATTCCTGCACCTGCACTGGTTTTAGTACATGACCCATCAAAGTTCATACTCCAAATAGGACTAGTTTCAGTTTTATCATTAAGTTCCTTACTATCCTCTTTGTCTTGAGTGCCATTGGGTTGTTCTATGGAGTAGGCACTATGTTGATGATTGTCTTGTTCAAATGAAGGTTTGGAGGGTAGCTGCTTGTTTAGTATTTGATCAATTTCTTCTTCTGTCAAAGGAGAGATCTATTTCTCCGCATAGACAAAAGTACAACCAACTTCCTTCTCTTGTGTTAATTGGTTTTGAGGCTGGATATCTTCTTGAGCCTCTTCTAGTGAATCAAGACTTGTGCTTGAATGTAAACCTTGAGGATTTCCTACTATTTCCTAATCTACTTCTGTTTCAAACAATTCCTCATGATTGTTATGATGATAAATTTGAATACAAGGTTCAGGAGTTGTTTCTTCTACATTATCAGGATGCCACTCTCCTCTTAAAATCCGAAATGAGTTATGACATAAAGGGAGAGTTTCCATATGTATTGGTTTTTTCTCTATTTCAGGTTTTGTGTGTGCCAAGTGGCTTATTGTTTTGCAAAAGGTTTCAGAGACTGGATGTTTATTAATAGTCTGATCTATCTCTTTTTCTGTCAAAGGGGAAGATGTTTCTATGTTCCTTTGAACAGGAGTACATCAGTTCTCTGTCTCTTGTGAAGACTGATTTTGAGGCTGGATGTCTTCTTGAGCCTCAGCTATAAGGGATGGTGAATCATTGTTCATGATTGCAGGAATATCTTGAGGAATTTCTTCTGTTCTTTGATTGATTTCTTCCTCAACTGATTCATCTATATTATTATAATTTCTTAGTAAGATATTAAACTCATGAATGGCTGTTAAAATATCTTCAGGATGTATTTTTTCCAAATCCTCATCATTGTCTAAAATGTTTTGGGTGATTTTTTGTGATGGATCATAATGTATTTCACCCCATGATAATGATGTAGTGTTTCCTTTATAGTTCTCATAAAACACATATTAAAGGTCCTTTAAAGAAAACAAACTACCAGATTTCAACCATTCATACCACAATCCCTAGCTTTTCCTTCTAATGTTAACATTAACATTTTAATTAGGCAGTATTCATGCCATTCAACCTTTAACCTCCATACATGTATGTGAAATTTGATAAGATGTAACAATGGGTTATCAAAATTTTCACCCTAAAAAATAGGAAGGTTATCATCCCAATTCACCTGGGGCATCTTATGTGGAAATCCAGGGATATGATCTCTACTCATTGAAGCATATCTTCGTTGTATCCTTGGAATCATGTTTGTAAATCAGTAAAGAGGTCACTATGTCTGGTCAACCAGTTCAGAGTCTTCTACCAGTGGAGTCATTTGGTCTTCTGAGAGTTGTGGAGTGTGGAGTCGCCAGGTGGATGTTTTAATTTTTTTTGTCCACCAACAGTATGATTGGGTTTGCTCAATGCATTCCCAAAGGAGTATACAAAGACTGGAAGGGTAATAGGCCTACTAGAGGCCAGTGGAGTCACCAGGTGGAAATTTTTAGCTCTTTTGGAGGTAAAATGTTTTATGGTCCACCACCATTGTTTATTATGAAGCCAATCTGAAATGCTTTTGGGTTTTCTGAGTTTTTTCAGTCCTATGGGTTATGAGAGTGTCCTAAATCTATTTCAACACTTAGCTACGGTGATGAGACAAAGAGAGTTTACTCTTATGGCTTAGCTAGCTGATTCCTTCAAGGTTTGATAAGGCTCTATGAGAATCCTAAGGGTTACTTATTTTGTCACTGATTCAAATAAGTCCTATCATGATTACCACCATTCTTGGTAGTGCTTGAAGAAAGCCATTATACTGCACTGAATGCTGAGTGTCTTATCTTAAGGATTTTACTTAGAACTCCCCAGCGGAGTCGCCAGAATGTTAGGTCTCTGTAATTTAGCAGAGTGACAAGACTAAATGTTGCAGAGACTACATCAAAAACCACTTTTGGATTCTAGGATCTAGCCTTCCTGAATCCAGAGAGGGATCTCTCTATAAGCGTAAATATTGATTTATCTTTTAAGGTTTTTAGTGTGATATTAGGCTAGTTATTAAGAACAAGGGTTTTTTGTTTGTTTGGTTGGTCAGGTATGATCTTTAATTGAGTGGAAAGTCCGGAAAATGAAAGGGTTTCAGAGGTGTAAAGATATGAATAATCAAAACAAGGTTCAACTGATAGGATGGGTGTGAACAACACCTAATCCATTGGGCTATGGAGTCATAAAAGGTTTTAATTGTACAACAGTTATCAAGAGTGGTCCATGGGGCAAGTCATCTATATCAAAAGATCCTTTATATTAAATGATGGAATGGAACATTAAGAGTGTTGTGAAGGTGGAAAAAGCCAATAATTTCAACAAGGATTTATCAACTTTCCAAACAAGAAAAGCCTTTAAAGTAAATGTTTTGAAGTAAACCAAAGGACAGGGATAACCATACAATTCTTTGGACAAACTTGTACTAAAGCCAACTTATCAGACAAACAATCCAGTAATCCACATGACTACTTTCAGAAAAGATGAAAACATATAAGAAAACAAAGTGTAGCTTAAGATCAAGTAAGTACTTTGAAACTAGGCCTGCTTTCAGCATACTCTTAGGGAAACTTTCAAACAACCTTTGGAGAAAGAGCTAGAAGACATGGCAAACCATAAAATTTCCTAGTCCAGCTCTACTTAGGATGTAATGAAGATATCATTCAAGAACTTCCTTTCAAGTTTAGCACTTCAAGACATGGACTAACCAACATTCCTTGATAATTTTTACACTTAACTTAAGTCATTCTTAAATACACAATGGAGGAAAACATAAAGAGAAAGCTTATCGGTGAGAGTAGGGTACCTTTAAGAGTAAATCCTAGCTCTATATTTGCTGTTCTTTATCAGAGAAAAATGGACAATTTTATGGAAAACATAAGAAGGA
Organism: Pinus albicaulis; assembly: GCA_034641835.2. Taxonomy (NCBI): domain Eukaryota; kingdom Viridiplantae; phylum Streptophyta; class Pinopsida; order Pinales; family Pinaceae; genus Pinus; species Pinus albicaulis. The sequence goes on along the minus strand of CM076572.1, from coordinate 1,346,838,448 downwards.
AAACAAGTACAATGAGAGGCACAACACCAATGGTATAGACCAGGATCCTATGAATCAACTTGTGTATTGATGTCAATCCAGTTACATACTTCACGTTCAATGTTTCAGTACAACAACAACTTCTCTTCTCAGCCTAACTTCTTTGATTAAAAACAGAGCTTCAACAGCCTCTAAGAACTATTTACATGCAGAAAGTTTCGAGCAACAAGTATTACATCAAAGTCCAACAACCAACCCTTTACAATGTGCTCCTCAAGGAGATTTTATAAGAAGATGAGGAGGTGGGATGAAAGAAAAGATCTCTAGGTTCAATTAATACAATTTAATGCCTCTCTGCCTTTGAGAAACTCAACAGAGAAGATTTCTGATATTTCCTTTGTATTAATGGGTTTTCATTAAGTTTTTAGGCTAATTGGAAGATTTTGTTGACTTTAAAACTCTTTAGGTAGGTTGGCAATAACTCTGGCAAAAATATCACCGACTTGGCAATAACTTCGCCTTCTTTTGATTCATGAAAGCTACAGGTGTCTCTTTGGTAGCTGAAGCAGATTCAATTAGCCTCTAATATGGCAGTGGAAGCCTTTCGGTCTGATATTTCTCTTTTTTTCCTTAAAATACATTTAATTTTCTTTTGGTTTGTTTTTTAGGCTTAATTGTCCCTTGATCTTCATCTTCAGGTCTTTCACTCCTTTAACATCGTATTTATCTGTAAATTAGGCCTTTGATTCTTGAATTTATGCCCTAATCCCTTTAAAATCTGGTTTAAAATCATTAAATATTCACTTATGATCTGATCTCATCCTTTGACACTGATACTCTTTGTTTATTTGATGTTTTAATGTGTTTTTGTTGTTTTTCAAGCGCGCAGAAGGTTTACACAGGTGGAGGTGTTTGTTTTAATGAAAGACACCTTGGATCCCTTCCTGTATTGAAGGTTAGGAATCGTCATTCCTGGCCTTCGTGATATTTTTAAAACTCTGGGAAAATCCATATATAACTTGCACAAAACAAACAAAATTATGAAAATCCTGTGAAAAATAGGTTTAAAATGTTTTGGAGGTTTTTGGGCGTGAGGGCAAATCTGAGCCATTGGATTAGAACAACCAACGGTTGAGATTAATCGGTGGGTTCATTCAGGAGGTTAGATTGTGGGCAAACGCAATGGACGCGAAATTAAATCAGGATCGTTCGATCTCAGAGATCGACGACGGAGAACTTATAATGGAGCATTTGTGAGAATAGATAGGGGACAAACGAATGGAGGTGAAATACAATGAGAGCCGTTCGATCTCAGAGATCAATGACCAAGATTAAAAGTAAAAATAACATTGTGGAGGAGAGCAGTTTGGTGGAAAACCATTAATGGTTTTCACGCGGGCTCTGAGGGTGTAAATGGGTTTTCCAAAAAAAACGTGATTCCATTCATCGTGTGACACCTAGATTTACAAAACCACCCATTTCGTGTTTTTTTTCGGCATTAACGTTTAGGCGTAAAAATTACGCGAAATGGATTGTCAACCATCGGATCGGGGGACCCAGATCTGATGGTGCGGATCGCGCACGACAGTAAAAGTTGCGGGTTAAAGAGGTAAGCGGGGCCCATGATGATGTCTGGTCTTTTGTCGTGGAGGGTGCAGGTTAATTGGATATCGGGTTTAATCTCGATCGTCAGATTATTCTGACGAATGGTTAGGATTAAAAGAGGAGAGCGGATGGATGAATAGAGTAAAAGGCAAGGCAGAGGGTAAGGCGGAGATCTGGAAGCCCGAGGGCCATTGATCTGCAAAGATCAATGGTCCATATTCATTTAAACCTTTTCGTCGGGGAATGGAAAAAACAAAGGAAAGTAAGGTTATGATGGGGTTTCTAAGACCTTTTAGCGCCCAATTGCGGGGCCCTAAGTCATATGAAGGTCGGGTTTTAGAGGTAATTAGCCCTCAGGGGCTTAATAATTTTGGAAGTGCAAAAGGGTGTTTTTAGACCAAAAATAGGGATTTTTGAGACCAAATGGGGGTTTCGGTAGGTAAATGGAGGGATTTTAAAACCAAATAAAAAGGGAAATATAAGGTTTAAAGGGGGGTTTTGATGATTTGGAAGCCAAATGAAGGTTTTTTAGAGGAATTTTATGAAGGGAATAAGAATAAAAATGGGGTTTTTAAGCAGTCTTTCTCTTGGCAAACAAGAGGTTCTTTAGGATTATGAGGGAAACAACAATGAAGATTAATTCAAAAGGGAAAGGATTTTCACAAGACTTTAATAACTAACAATTTGGACATGAATTGTTTCTTAAAGGCTAAAAGAGATTTAGCCACCATTTTATATGGAAAATTTTATAGGTGGCTAACACTGATGATCCTGGGCTGCATTAATATAGTCCTCATGAAGCCAAAAGAGACTTGGAACTTCATGATTCCCTTCATGGATTCTAGTGAGCCTCCTTGCCCAATCTTCCATGCATATAGTGAATAGAGGATCTTCACCATATGTTCTCCAAAAGAAACATGGACTAAGTGTCATATGACATATTGGATAGTGAAAATAGTCCCTCCCTTGAGACTAGCGTTGTCCTTCATCTTGCTGCCTCAAATCATAGTACAATAAGTGGCCATCCCACCACCTTCTTGCTGCAAAAATATTCTTCAAAGCTTGGAAATAGTAGAGGACAATAGGTGTTGGCTGAATATTATTCAAGCAACACATGTCTTGCTGCAAATTCTCCCAAGTGAGAGACTTCTTCCAATGACATAAGCCCAACATATGGCTCCTTGCATAAAAAAACAAAGGATATAATGTAGCAGCCATACCATGTGCTATCCTCCTCTTGAAGCATGAATGAATATGGGAGATTTCATTCCCAAAGGACACACTCACCCAATGTGTCATCTTTCCTGTCATGTTTCCAACAAAGATTAGAGCATGTCCATCATCATAATATAAACAAGCTCCCTTATGCCACCCCATGAGAGGGTTACAATTTCTCCCAAACCAAGTACATACATGATCATGAGATACATTCCAAGAAGAAATACATGTACATACATGAAACACATCCCAATAAAAAGCAAATACATGGACATCAAATTAAGCATGGGATGTCCAAACTCTCTTCTTGTCAACCAAAGAAACCATGCCTTCTTCTTATGCATCCTTCCATTGAGACACAAGGCATGAGACAAGAAATATGAAACCTTGGGGAGTACCCATACTCACCCAATAGCAACCAGCGCAATAATTCTTCTACTTGCATCAAATCTAGATGTAGTAAGTGATTTTCCCACCACTTACTTGCTGCCCATACCATCTCACCATGGCTGAAAGTAAAAGATATATTTGGTGCCTTAGGAAAGCACCCATCATGCTGCAAAATCTCCCTTAGTCCATCAAGGGAGTGGCCATGTTCAGAAATAGTTTTGGCCGAAAGTTTGCCATGAAGTTTATAAGATATGACACTCCTCCTTGGAGTCATGGCATGGATATATAATGTAAAGGAATGCATACAATCAGAAAATATAACATGATTTGCATAAGTATGCTCTTCACCAATAGTCCTCCTCCAACAAGTGGAGAGGTGCACAGATCTATCTCCTTCCTCACGAGGAGAAAGAGAGGGTTGAACTAACTCTTCTATAGAGTTATATTGCTGCTCCATATTCATGTGATACATGCATATTTGATAATGCTGATATAGGTCTTCTTCAAAGCCTTCCCACATGAATCCATTTGAGATAATATGGTGTGTTCTAATGAAAACAATGTGGGTAGAAAGCAAGATATCATAGGCAACACCTAGTAGTTGGTCTTTGAGTCTTGATTCTTTAGTCAAATAGATCTGATTATGAAAGAAAATGACTCCATCAACCACCTTATACCTCCTATCTTTCCTTTTTCCATCAAGAACCTTACATGTGAAGAGGTTCTTGGAATATTCTACCAAGAGTTGGGATTCCCAATAGGAATCAAGGCTTCTCAACAAAGACATCGTTGTAGAGTTATGAAATGAAGTAGCCATCACCTCATCTTCTTTATTTTTATGGAGAGATATCATTTTCTGCCCCAAATCTATGGAGTGGCCTTTTGACACCATGATAATGTCATCATAGGTCTCTGACTTCTTCTTTATCAGCACAAATTGATGAGTGAGAAATAGCAAAATAAATTTCAGGAAATTGTTCAACTCTCCTTGAAATCTATCAATAGATCTTAGTGCTGTGGTAGCTCCCTTCAAGGCTCCCTCCTTAGCCAATTTTGTCATTGATGCACAAAGTTGAGAGAACACTATTCTTCTTCTCATCAGGGGGTCTCCCTGGTGGAATGCTTCCATGTAAAGAGACATCAAGATCTGAAGTAAACTGCATAAATGGTTGGACTGATGTGTCCCTTTCCTTGCTACATAGTTCAGTCTCCTTCTCATGAATAGAAACCCCTTGAAATAAACAAGGGTGCATGCTCCTCATCATTGGATGCTGATCCATACTTCCTCCTCTTTCTTGGAGTAAGGTATCACTACTCAATAAGGCTGTCACATAATGTTCCTTGGGAATCAATTGCAAAGATCACAAGATCATTCCCTTGAAACAATAACTTCATCTCCATCCACATGTGGTAGTGGTTCTTCCTTTGAAGTGACAACGTTGCTACTGCCTTTTGGTTCTTCTTTCTCATCAATATTTGAGAACACCTCACTATCAACAAGAGACCTTGGATCTTGGTATTATTTTGAACGAGGACTCTCCATGACTTCTTTTTGAGAAGAAATATCTTCATGGAATGGGGATATTTCCCTTGGAAAGGTATCACACAAGTTTTCATCCCCTCCAATATAAATTTGAAGTGGAGTTTTCATAGTAGGTCTTTCCAACTCATGCAAGGGTTTTGCATGCTCATGCTTTGCTAGCTCTTTCACAGATGTTTTAGCTTGCCTCTCATCAAATTTCTTAACCATTCTCCTAGTGAACTTAGCATAAGTGGAAATATTTTCATTCTTCAAAGAAAAATTTTCAAATAACCACCAAGCATAAGCTTTACCTTTAAGATGTAGCGCTGCTACCTTAAGGGCTTCTTTTTCTAAAACTTGATATAGATCCAGATATGAGTCTAGCTGATCTATCCATTCTTCAATTGTGCATGTGGAGGATCCATCAAAGTTAGGCATAAATAATCTACCTCTTCTTCTTCTATTGCTAGCTCTTCTCTCCTCCTTGAGCTGGCAGAACTCTTGGAAGCTCAAGTGCTCCTTGATTTCCCTATATTTAGATTCATACTCCTGAAGATAATCACTCAAAGTCTCCTCCTTTGGTGCATCTTCCTCCATATTCCTTGCAATAGATCTGGGCATAGAATAACACTGTAGATCATGGTGTGTGGCTGCATGCTCACACTCATATGAAGATCTAGAGTTTGATTTAGATTCAAACTCTTTTGGAGACTCTCCATATATCTCCCTTCTCATTTTATTGAAATCTTCATGAATGCTCCACAAAGATTTAGGAATAAGACTTGTAAGCTTATCCTTATTTCTCCCTCCACATAATGGAGTCTTATTTATGCTCATATTTTCTTCTTGGGCTGATACTCACAGGCTGAGCCAAGAAAGGTGCTTTGATACCACTGTAATATCCCAAATCTGGAATTTCCTACAACAATGAAAATACCCTAAGGTATTACAGAGTTGGAGAAGTAGCCCTATGACTGATAATAGATATTATAGTGCATATCCTTCAATAATATGATAAAAAACAACCTTTAATTCACTTTTGGACTCAAAAGGGCGGGGAAATGATTTTTTCCCTAAAATGAGTGTATACAGAAATTTGCATAAAAATAAGGAAAATGGCGGTAAGTTATTATATATTAGGTAGTGTAGGACTCCCATGCCAAATTTAAGGTCAAAAAAATGATCCTAGCTATATTAAACAGTTTCTCCATTCCCGACTAGGCTTAAAAACCCTGATTTCCCATGACTTAATGTATGCAGAATTTTCTTAAGCTAAAGAAGCGTACATTTCTAAAGGGATTAGATGAAATAGGTTCATAACATCATGAAATTATATTTTTGGCAAGACTTATGCATTTACAAGATAGAAACATATATTTTACATGGATAAACCCTCAAGATTAAGGTGCCACAACACTGGAAATTGCCAAGAAAGATAGACAGCGTAATTTTCTGAAGACTGAAGCAGTATTTCATTATAACTCAGATCTATTGAAGATACTTACATAAAAACATAGATCTATTACAGATCTATATTCCAAAGAGGCTATTCTTTACACTCCCCTTGGGGATCTCAACAAAAGATGGATATCAATGAATAGATATGAGAGCTAAGCCACATATCTGCAATAATCTTCAGAAATTTTTGAAGCATATGATGCACAGTAGATCAGATCTAAAATTAACATGGATTGGTTGGCCAATCCATGGATCACCACAGTGAAGGGAAGGGTCCCTTTCACCAGAGATCTTTCCTCCAAATTGAAACACATAGCCCACTGCAACTCTGCCTGTAGGAAGGACGTGTTAGGTCTCTGTAATTTAGTAGAGTGGCAAGACTAAATGCTACAAAGACTACATCAAAAACCACTTTGGGATTCTAGGATCTAGCCCTCCTGAATCTAGAGAGGGATCTCTCTATAAGTGCAAAGATTGATTTATCTTTTAAGGTTTTAGTATGATATTAGGCTAGTTATTAAGAACAAGGGTTTTTTGTTTGTTTGGTTGGTCAGGTATGATCTTTAATTGGATGGAATATCACAAAATGAAAGAGTTCAAAAGGTGAAGATGCAAGTATATTGAGAAGTATTCAGCAGATAGGATTAGTGTGAAACAAATTTAAACCATTGGGAAATGGAGTCACAAAAGGGTTTAATTGTACAACAATTTCAAGTGTGGTCCAAGGGGAAAGTCATCTATATCAAAAGATCCTTTAGATTAAATGATGGAGTGGAGCATTAAAAGTGTTGAGAAAGTTGAAAAAGTCAATAATTTCAACAAGGATTTATCAACTTTCCATACAAGAAAAGCATTTTTAAGAAACTGTTTGAAACCAACCAAAAAACAGGGCTAACCATAAACTTCTTTGGACAAGCTTGTATTAAAGCTAACTTATCAGACAAACAATCCAGTAATCCACATGACTACTTTCAGAAGGGATGAAAACAGATAAGAAAACAAAGTGCAGCTTAAGATCAAGCAAGGTGCATTAAAATCAAAGCCTACTTTAGCATACTCTTAGGGAAACCTTCAAACAACCTTTGGAGAAAGAACTAGAAGACAGGGCAAACCATAAATTTTTTTAGTTTAACTCTACTTAGCATGTAATGAAAATATCATTCAAGAACTTCCTTTCAAGTTTTGCACATCAAGACATGGACTAACCAACATTCCTTGATAATGTTTACGCTTAACTTAAGTCATTCTTAAATACGCAATTGGAGGAAAACATGAAGATAAAGCTTATCAGTTAGAGTAGGGTACTTTTAACAGTAAATCCTAGCTCTATATTTGCTGTTCTTTATCAGAGAAAAGTGAACAAAATGGCATACATGAAAGGAAAAAAATAACAGTAAGAGGTACTTCACCAATGATATAGACCAGGATCCTAAAAACTACCTTGTATATTGATTGTCAATCCAATTACATACTTCAAGTCCAATGTTTCATCATAACAAAAAATTCTCTTCTCAGCCTAACTTCTTCAATAACTTAACAGAGCTTCAGGGCTTCAGAATTTATTTACATTAAACAATGATTCGATACAACAACTATTACATCAGAAATCCAATAACCAACCCTTTACAATGTGCTCCTCAAGGAGATTTTATAAGAAGATGAGGAGGTGGGATGAAAGAAAAGATCTCTAGGTTCAATTAATACAAGTTAATGCCTCTCTGCCTTTGAGAAACTCAACAGAGAAGATTTCTGATATTTTCTCTGTATTAATGGGTTTTCATTAATTTTTTAGGCTACTTGGCAGATTTTGTTGACTAAAAACTCTTTAGGTAGGCTGGCAATAACTATGGCAAAAATATCACTGAATTGGAAATAACTATGCCTTATTTTGATTTATGAAAGCTGCAGGTGGCTCTTTGGTAGCTGAAGAGGATTCAATTAGCCTCTGATGTGGCAGTGGAGGCCTTTAGGACTGATATATCTCTTTGTTTTTCCTTAAAACACCTTTAATCTGATTTTGGTCTGTGTTTAGGCTTAATTAGGCCCTGATCTTCATCTTCGGGTCTTTATCCTTTAACACTGTCTTTATCTTTGTGTATTACGCCTTTGATTCTTGAATTTATGCCTTAATCCCTTTAAAATTTGCTTTAAAATATTCATTCTTCACTTTAGGCTATGATTTTCACCTTTGGCACTGATACTCTTTGTTTATTTGATGTTTTACTGTGTTTTTGTTGTTTTGCAGGCGCGCAAAAGGTTTACATAGGTGTAGGTATTTGTTTTAATGAAGAACTCCTTGGATCCCTTCCTGTACCGAAGGTTAGGAATCTTCATTCCTGGCCTTCGTATCATTTTTAAATATATGGGAAAAACCCCATATAACCTGCAAAAAACAAAGAAAAGTTATGTAATCCTACGGAAAATGGGTTTAAACACTACTTTGAGCGGTTTGGGAGCGAGGGTGAATTGGAACCGTTGGATTATAATAACCAACAATCAAGATTAATCAGTGGGGTCATTCGAGAGGTTAGATGGTGGGTAAACGCAATGGAGGTGAAATTGAATCGGGACCATCCGATCTCAGAGATCGACGGTTAAGATAAAAGCCAAAAATAACATTGTGGAGGACATCGGTTTGGTGGAAAACCATTAATGGTTTTCGTGCAGGCTCTGGGGGGGGGTAAATGGTTTTTCCAAAAAAAACGCGATTCCATTCATCGCGCGACACGTGGATTTACAAAACCACCCATTTTGCGTTTTTTTTCGGCGTTAACGTTTAGGCGTAAAAATTACACGAAATGGATTGTCAACCGTTGGATCAGAGGACCAAGATCCGACGGTGCAGATCGCACGTGACGGTAAAATTTGTGGGTTAAAGAGGTAAGCAGGGCCTATGATGATGTGTGGTATTTTGTCGTGGAGCGGGCAGGTTAATTGGCTATCGGATTTAATCTCGATCGTCGGATTATTCTGACAGACGGTCAGGATTAAAAGAGGAGAATGGATGGATGAATAGAGTAAAAGGCAAGGCGGAGCGTAAGGTGGAGATTGGGTAGCTCGAGGGTCGTTGATCTGCAAAGATCAACGGTCCATATTCATTTAAAAATTTTCGTCGGGGAATGGAAAAAAAAGGAAAGTAAGGTTATGACGGGGTTTCTAAGACCTTTTAGTGCCCGATTGCAGGGCCTTAAGTCATATGAAGGTCGGGTTTTAGAGGTAATAAGCCCTCAGGGGCTTAATAATTTCGGAAGCGTAAAAGGGTGTTTTTAGACCAAAAATAGGGATTCTTGAGACCAAATGGGGGTTTCGGTAGGTAAATGGAGGCATTTTAAAACCAAATAATAAGGGAAATATAAGGTTTAAAGGGGGGTTTTGATGATTTGGAAGCCAAATGAAGGTTTTTTAGAGGAATTTTGTGAAGGGAATAAGAATAAAAATGGGGTTTTTAAGCAGTATTTCTCTTGGAAAACAGGAGGTTCTTTAGGATTATGAGGGAAACAATAGTGAAGATTAATTCAAAGGGAAAAAATTTTCATAAGACTTTAAGAACTAAAAATTTGGACACGAATTGTTTCTTAAAGGCTAAAAGAGATTTAGCCACCATTTGATATGGCAAATTTTATAGGTGGCTAACAGTGGCTGCACATGGGGATGGCATCTTCTTGAAGGTGTCAAGAACCTCAGCTATTGATCTCTGGATTTTCAGTAAACCAGTGCCTTATCCATTGGGTAGCAACCTTTCTTTTCTTTTGCTAATCTTCTTTTGATTTGACAATCTTTGCAGCAATTTGAAACAATGGAATTCTATCAAAACAACATCTCTACCTACCCATTCCTAATGATCCTAACATTTTTTTCTTCTTTCAGAGTATATTTGGATTGGCAAACTCTTTTTATCAACATTTTATTTTTTTGAAAACATAAAACTAATATTTTTCTACTCTTATTTCTCCATGAACTCAGTTTGAACAGTTGAGTTCATAAATTCTCTACCTAACTATTATCTGTCAGGATTAGACTGTATGGCAAACCTTTATTCTCCAAATTCTAAAACAGGAAATTTAAAAACAGTCAAGCCAAGATTAAGCAGTTTGACTAGCTGCAGATCTATGTCATAAAAACAAGCTGCACATAGATTTTTATTTGTAGAAAATTAAAGCAAAATGTTGAAGGCTTAAGATTTGAAAACTAAAACATCCTTCACTGTTCTTCAGCTCTATTTTTAGGCCTTCTTGAGCTGTTTTTCTTTCTCATTTGGTTCAAGTTTCTGAGCATGTTGGAACCAGTTCTTCATCAATCTCAAAGGTTCAGGATTTGAGCATGTTTGAACCTTCTTTCTTCTATCCTAATCTACCTTACTCATAAGCCAAGATTATGCTTTTTGGCTGATCTAATTCACTAACCTATCAACAGTAAATTGAAAAACTAATTAGTCATGATTAGGCTGTATGACTAACTAGGAGTGTGTTTTTAGGAGTGGAATTTGAGCTTGCACACTTTCAGACTTTGTCTCTTTTTTGGTATGGGGTTGTACCTTTCTTGTTTATACAATCTACCCTCTTTTATTTTTTATTGTTTTTGTATTTTTTCTTTTTCTAACTTTGAATGCAATGTTTAGAAAATGGTAATTTACAATGTAAAGTGAAAATCTTTGACACTCATGACTCTTGATAGAAGTAATGGTTGAGCATCCTTCCATTGACAGGACCTCCAAATAGTTCAGTTCCATTCCATTCCTGCAAGAAATAAGCATTGTTACCAGTAGTTGAATGAATGAGATAAGGGCCTAGCCATAAGTTATCAAATTTTCCATGTTTGCTCTTATCTTCTCTCCTAGATTCCCACTTCAAAACTTTGTCACCAATGCTAAAATCATTGGCCTTGGTCCTTTTATCAAAAAGCTTCTTGATGTTTTCTTGCTTGTGTAATGCTCTGTTGTAGACTTCCTCTCTGGTTTGTTGAAGGTGTATAGTTTGATTGATTCTTCTTGTCATATCATTTTCTTCAGACTACACTTCTTGGATCAGCTTCATGACTATCACTCCTAGACTGGTTGGAAAAATTGCATCTGTTCCATAAACTAGCTGGTAGGGTGACATTCCAATTGATTTCTTAAGTGTTAATTTGTCAGCCCATAGCGCATGTACTAGCTTTGTGTGCCATGATTTCTTATTGTCTTCCAACAACTTTTTGATTATATGCACCAAAATATTGTTTGAGGATTCTGCTAACCCATTACCTTGGGGGTAATAAGAAGTAGAATGGCCCAATGTAATATGATATTTGTGACAGAATTCAACCATATTTTTGGATCCAAATGCAGCAGCATTGTCAGTGATAATATTCCTAGGACAACCAAATATAGATTGGATATGATTTTCAAGGAATTTTATGATGACAGAGTCATTGGCTTGCCTGGAAGGGATGGCTTCTATCCATTTGGTAAAAAATTCCATTGCAGTGAGGATCATCTATGTTGGGTAGATGAGGGAGGATGTATTTCCCTAATGAAGTCTAGACCCCACTGCTGAAAAGGAGCTTCAACAGTGATTAGATGCAAGGGTAAGGGAAGCAATTTTCTTTTGCCTTCAAAAAGTTGGCATTTGTGACAGACAATAATCATGTTATGGACATCTTGAAAGAGGGTGGGCCAAGAGTAACCAGCTCTAAGGATTTTTTGGCAGTTGTTTTCCAATAGAGGTGGCCTCCACATTCTTCTTCATGGAACTCATGCTTGATCTTATCTGCATCATTCTCAGGCAAACATTTAAGAAATAATCCACTAGCATTTTTCCAATATAAACATTTATCCAAAATGCAGTAATTAACAACTTTCAACTTTAAAAATCTTGCCTTTGTTTTAGATAAACTAGGAGGGGTGTTCAAATTGAGAAAAACATATAAAATATCAGCATACCAAGATGAAAACAGAAAATGATCTTCAATAATTGGAGTTGACAATTCCTCTTGTTCATCTAATGCATCTATCATGTTTATATCAAGAGCTTCAAAATTAGACTCAGCCATTAATCTTGCTAGTCCTTGGCCTTTTATGAGCTTAGTGGGATTGATTTCTAAATCATATTCAAGTATCACAACAATCCACTTTCCTCTTTTTCCATCTAGGTATTGGGTTAAAATGTCTTTTAAAACTGAGTTTGGCACAAATGCAATTGTGTGGGAATGTAAAATGTAAATTCTGAAGTCTTTTAAGGCTTTGACTAAGGCAAAGGCTTGTTTTTCCATGATATTGTACTTTAGAGGTGCATCTCTCAATGCCTTACTAAATAATGCAATTGGCTGCTCTTGTCCCTTCAAGTTTTTCTGTAATAGGACAACAGCCACTGTGTGTTCTGATGCAAATGAAAAAAATAAAAAAATATTTTGTAAAATCAGGACTAATGAGAACTGGTGTTTTGGTTAATGCTTGTTTTACCAGTTCAAATGATTTCTTCTCTTCTAAGGTCCATTTAACTCCATTTTTCAGCATGTTTGTTATGTGTCTAAGGAGTTCAGCTAGATTGGGTATGAACCTTCTCAAGAAATTAATCTTCCCAATGAAAGATTGAAGTTCCTTGATGTTTCTAGGATGGTTGATTTGCAATATACTATCAATCCTCTTTGGGTCTATCTTTATCCCCTCTTCTGATATGATGTGTCCAAGTAGTTTTCCTTCTTGGAGACCAAACATTGTTTTCTTTGGATTTAAAGATAACCCATATTTTCTGCATTTCTCAAAGACTTTTCTCAAGTGTTCTAGGTGTTCTTCATCTGTTTTGGAAAAAACAGTGATATCATCAAGGTAAATAATGATGAAGAGGCCTAATTCTTCTGAGAATGCAATATCCATGGCTCTCTGAAATGTAGCACCAACATTCATTAAACCAAAGGGCATTTTCACATACATGAAAGTACCCCAAGGTGTAGTAAAGGTTGTTTTGATTTGATCATCAGGATGTACCAAAATTTGATTGTAACTTGAGAATCCATCTAACAAAGAAATCCTTTTAGAACCAACTACCTTTTGTAAAATGCGATCCATCTTGGGTAAAGGGTAGTTTTCCTTTAATGAGGCTTTGTTTAAGTTCCTAAAATCAATACAAAGCCTTATTTCTCCTATTTTCTTCCTTACTGACACAAGATTATATACCCAATCTGAATATCTAACCGGGACTATAATTCCAGCATCATACATTTTCTTAATTTCTTTCTCAACCAGGGGTAATTGAACAGGGTTTATTTTGCGCAATTTTTGTCTATAGGGCTTCTGGTTTTCTTTGAGGGGTATCTTATGCTGAATCATCTATGTGTCATATGATTTTAGATCCTCATAACTCCATGAAAACACATCATAAAATTCCTTAAAGAGCTCAATATATTTCGGTTTAATGTGAGTTGGCAAAGTTTTAGACAGTTTGATCATTTTTTTCTTTAGTTCACTGCCTATGTTACATTCTTCTACTTCAGTTTCAACAGGTTCCAGTTTTGGTTTTTTGGCAACATCATTGAAATCAAACAATTCTTCTAATGGGACCAGACCTTTTGGCAAGTCTTGAGTGTTAGATTGCACCATTTATAAGTCTTCTTTTTTTAAATCTGCACTAATCTCTGTGGTATGTTCAAGTTTATTATATAACATATTTATATCAGCAATCTCTGGAGAGTTTACTTCTTCATCAAGTGGGTTTTCTTCAATAAGACAGTCATTTTCATAATTTGAATCTAAACTTGGTGGCTCAAATTCATTTCTGGACTGTAGGAAGTCTTCTATTTATTTATCTCCATCAAACACTTGCAGGTATTTTTCATTGTCTGGGACAGCTGGTCTAAATTTGATTTAGGTAGTGCACTGTTTGGTTTCATAAGGTGTTAGACATGTTCTAGCAGCAAAGGCTAAACCATTAGCAAGGAAATTTTGATTTCTTGGGACAAAAATAAGTTGGAATTCATCAAATGTTTTCAAAAAATCAATGACATCATTTCTATAGGCTCTAAGTCTAGGTGTTTGGCACTATATTTCCCATTCACTTGCCTAATAATCAACTCTGAATCCCCATGAACTTTTATCCTTTTGGCCCCTAATTTCTTCAATAAGTGTAGGCCTAAAAGGAGGGCTTCGTACTCAGCTATGTTATTTGAACATTGGAAATTTAACCTGTAAGAATGCCCTTCAGTATGATTTTTTTTAGTTTTGTGTATCCAAATGCCTGCACCTGCATTGTTCTTAGTGCAAGACCCATCAAAATTCATACTCCAAAGAGGGCTAGTTCCAAATTTAGCAGTTTGACTACTATCCTCTTTATCTTGTGTGCTTTCAGATTTTTCTTGTAAGTTAGCACTATGTTGAAATTTTTCTAGTTCCTCATGTTCTTCATTAAGTTGAGGATTGTTTTCTTGACTCTCAAATTTGTCAAGCAATGGATTATTGTTTTGTAGCTCTAGACCTGTGATTTGTTTTCTATGATTTTCTGATTTGGTAAACTGTTTTGACACTTCTGTCTTGTCTTCCTCCTTTTTTTGTGTTTGCGACTATGTTACAGTGAGGGGTGGCCATTAAATCAGTTAAGGTTTCTTGCTCATTTGATATTTCATGATTGAAGAGAATAAATGAGTCAAGGCCTGTATGTACATAATAAAGAGGAGAGTTTTCCGGTCTATCTTGGCTGCTAACCATGTATTGCATGTGAGATTCCCTATAAAGTCTTCTAGTTTGATTAAAAACAGGGATGGTAGCATATGTCATATCCATTTGAATTGTTCCTTGTAACTTAGCTCCCCAAGATCTTGATAACAACATACCATACTTGGGGGGAACATCAGTCACTACAATATCCATCACTAAACACTTGGCTGGAATTTGAGCTAAGTTTACACAAAGGTCTTTGATCAAACCTAAACATTTCACTCTACTGGAGTCAAAGGAATATAGATCTTTGTATGGTCTGGTGATTTCAAGGCCTAGACTCTCCATTACTGCTTTGGGCATTAAGTTGTGAGAGGCCCTTGAGTAATGCATAGCATTGTGCAAAATTTTGTCATGAATTTTCAAACTAACATAAAATGGAGGAACTGGCCCTTCTTGGTATCTTCCCTCAATCTTTGGACCAAATAAAAGCTCTGGTTGGTCATCATTGAGGTTAACAGTGTCATTATTTTCTGCTATGTTGAAATCTTTCAAAATTTGTGATCTATATACATCTTGGGTGACTAATTCAGTGAGAGGAATAGAGATTTTAATATTGGCAATTTCTTGTTCCAAACTAAAAGGCATATGAATTTTTACAATGTTTGTTTTAGCCTTGTTAATCACTAATTTATCAGCAAAATCAGTTTGTTGATTTCCTCTATTTACATTGGTCAAAATTGTTTTAATAGGAGCACTAGCTGAGGTGCTAACGCTGCTAAGATCTGCACTCTGTTGTTCATTAGTTTGAATGCATTTATCTTTGTTTTGATCAGAATTTACAGCCAATGTTTTGTCTTTTTGTTTTGTAACTTTGGATTTGTTGACAGGGCTATTTTTTGCAGAATTGTGAGAGGTTTTAGTTTTGGGAGCTTCCTGATTCTTTTTACTCCTAAGGTCATATTCTTTTGGGGTTTCTATGATGACATTTTCCAATTATTGATAGTAATATTCATCCTCTATTCTTTTATCATCATAGGGTGTGTATAGACCTCATTTTTTATTAATAGGAACATCAAAATTATCATTGTCTACTCCCAACATGTTTATGTCATCTTCCTCTGTTTGTTCAATTGTTTCTTCAACCTCACTTACATAGTTTTGATGAAAAGGAGGTGCAATCTATTGATCATCCTCTCTAGGTCTGTCTTGAGGTTGGTTTCTCCTAAAATTTTGATTTTGATTTTGATTTCTGTTTTGAGGAGTTGATTGGTTTTCTCTAGCTTGTGCTCTCTCAAGTATGCTCATCTTTTTCATCATTTCTTCTATCATCCTTTCCATTTTTGAGCTAGATGTGGAGGGTGCAGATTCCTCCCTAAATGATACTTTCTTCTCATTCCTCATCCTGGCCCTTTTCTCCATCAGATTTACTTCCATAGCTAAGGCTCCTTTCTGCATATCTTCTAAAGTCAAAGGATCTCTCTCTCTCAGCTGATAGGCTATTTCAAGATCAAATCCTTCAGGAAATTTTTTTAAAGCTGAGCCTTGTGGAGGTTTCAAGTCTGGGGGCAGTGCATTATAAACACTATTGAACCTAGTGCAATAAGCTTGGACACTTTCCCCAGTGTTTCTTTTGAGATTTTTGTAGTCTGAAAGTATTTGGAGGGGATTTTTCCTAACTTCCCATTTGTTTAAAAATAACTGATGAAAGGCTTGGAGGTCATTAATACTATTAGGGGTTAAGCTTTTGAACCATTTTCTTGCTTCTCCCCCTAGACTTTGAGCAAACAGTCTGAGTTTGACAGTTTCATCTCTATCAAAATAGTCATTCATCTTGTCCACATGTTGTGAAGCAGTAGTAGCACCACTGGCATCAAATAATGGTATCTTGGACTGATATTCCTGTGGTAGATTGACTAAAGGTAAAGGAAGGACTAGGGGAGCATACCATGTTGCCATGATAGGAGGTTGTGGAAAAAATGGAGGGTTTATAGGTGGAGGATGTAGAATAGGAGGGGGTTGATGAAATGGTGTGGTTTGAATAGTGGATGTGTAGATAACAGAAGTGGATGGACCAACAAGAGATTGTTGAGTAGATCTAGGATGAGAGGAACCAAAATTATGAAGGAAATGCAAATCAGGTGGAGTATTTTCTCTGCTACTAGGATGTTCACTTCTATCTTGGGATGAAGGTGAAAGTTCAAAATATATCTGATCTATATCCTCAAGTGACCTAGTTCTAAATGGGTTTCTTAAGTCAACTTGTGAATCTTGTAGAGTTGTAAGGTTTTCAAGGACAGAATTAGCTCTATGGAGTGATCTAACAATATTTGAGGCTTGGGCCTTAGGATACTTCCTAAGTATACTTTCAGGATTATCAACTATCTCAGGAGGGTTTGGGTCAGGATAGGCTCTAGTATGAACTCTTCTAGAAGCCACAGTGTTGTATCTTAGACCCAATGACAAGAAAAGTTTAGCCAAATATGACAATATTTAAGAGGCAAACAAGTCTATTGATAAATAAAACTTAATTCTCAAAGTTTCTTTACTGAGTTTAAATGATGTTATGATAAAGGGTTTCCCAGTGGAGTCTGTAGGTCTTTTTAGGATTGTGGAGTCACCAGGTGGAAAATTGTTAGCTTTTTGTGAAGGTAAAATGTTTTATGGTTCCACCACCATATTTATTATGAAGCTAGTCTGAAATATTTTTGGATTTTCCAATTTTTTATAGTCCTATGGGTTATGAGAGTGTCCTAAATCTGTTTCAACACTTAGCTAAGGTGATGAGACAAACAGAGTTTACTCTTATGGCTAAGCCAGCTGACTCCTTCAAGGTTTGATAATTCTCTATGAGAATCCTAAGGGTTACTTAGTTTTTCACTAATTCAAATAAGTCCTATCATGATTACCATTGCTTTGGTAGTGCTTGAAGAGAGCTACTTATACTGCACTGAATGCTGAATGTTTTTTTTTTAAGGATTTCACTCAGAATTTCCAAGTGGAATCTCTTAGAAAACTAAGGAAAACCAGTAGGCCTACTGATGTTCAGTGGAGTCACCAGGTGAAGGATTTTTACTTGATTTCAGGGCTTGAAAGTTGTTCACCATCAACAATCAAAACCACTCTAGGCAGAAACTTGGTTCATTGTTAAAAATGGGATTATCTGTGTTGTGAAGTTATCTATTACTTCAGAAAGTCCCCAGTATGGTCGCCAGAAATGTTAGGCCTCTATAATTTAGTAGAGTGGCAAGACTAAATGCTGCAGAGACTACATCAAAAACCACTTTGGGTTTCTAGGATCTAGCCCTCCTAAATCCAAAGAGGGATCTCTCTATAAGTGCAAAGATTGATTTATCTTTTAAGGTTTTAAGTGTTATATTAGGCTAGTTATTAAGAACAAGGGTTTTTTGTTTGTTTGGCTGGTCAGGTATGATCTTTAATTGGATGGAATATCACAAAATGAAAGATTTCAAAAGAGGTGAAGATGCAAGTATATTGAGAAGTGTTCAGCAGATAGGATTAGTGTGAAAACAACTTTAAACCATTGGGCAATGGAGTCACAAAAGGTTTTAATTGTACAACAATTTCAAGAGTGATCCAAGGGGCAAGTCATCTATATCAAAATATATTTTAGATTAAATGATGGAATGGAACATTAAAAGTGTTGAGAAGCTGGAAAAAGCCAATAATTTCAATAAGGATTTATCAACTTTCCATACAAGAAAATCCTTTTTAAGCAACTTTTTGAAACCAACCAAAGACAGGGCTAACCATAAACTTCTTTGGACAAGCTTGTATTAAAGCTAACTTATCAGACAAACAATCCAGTAATCCACATGACTACTTTCAGAAGGGATAAAAACAGATAATAAAAACAAAGTGCAGCTTAAGATCAAGCAAGATACATTAAAATCAAAGCTTGCTTTAGCATACTCTTAGGGAAACCTTCAAACAACCTTTGGAGAAAGAACTAGAAGACAGGGCAAACCATAAACTTTTCTAGTTTAACTCTACTTAGCATGTAATGAAAATATCATTCAAGAACTTCCTTTCAAGTTTTTCACATCAAGACATGGACTAACCAACATTCCTTGATAATGTTTACACTTAACTTAAGTCATTCTTAAATACACAATTGGAGGAAAACATAAATATAAAGCTTATCAGTGAGAGTAGGGTACTTTTAACAGTAAATCCTAGCTCTATATTTTTTGTTCTTTATCAGAGAAAAGTGAACAAAATGGCATACATGAAAGGAAAACAATAACAGTAAGAGGTACTTCACCAATGATATAGACCAGGATCCCAAAAACCAGCTTATATATTGATTTTCAATCCAGTTACATACTTCAAGTCCAATGTTTCATCACAGCAAAAACTTCTCTTCTTAGCCTAACTTCTTGAATAACTTAACAGAGCTTCAGGGTTTCAGAATTTTTTCACATTCAACAATGATTCGATACAACAACTATTACATCAGAAATCCAATAACCAACTCTTTACAATGGGCTCCTCAATGAGATTTTATAAGAAGATGAAGAGGTGGGATGAAAGAAAATATCTCTAGGTTCAATTAATACAAGTTAATGCCTCTCTACCTTTGAGAAGCTCAACAGAGAAGATTTCTGATATTTTCTCTGTATTAATGGGTTTTCATTAAGTTTTTAGGCTACTTGGCAGATTTTGTTGACTTAAAAACTCTTTAGGCAGGCTGGCAATAACTCTGCAAAAATATCACTGACTTGGCAATAACTATGCCTTCTTTTGATTTATGAAAGCTACAGGTGGCTCTTTGGTAGCTGAAGAGGATTCAATTAGCCTCTGATGTGGCAGTGGAGGCCTTTAGGACTGATATATCTCTTTGTTTTTCCTTAAAACACCTTTAATCTACTTTTGGTCTGTGTTTAGGCTTAATTAGGCCGTGATCTTCATCTTCGGGTCTTTATCCTTTAACACTGTCTTTATCTCTGTGGATTAGGCCTTTGATTCTTGAATTTATGCCTTAATCCATTTAAACTCTATTTTTAAATCTTTATTCTTCACTTTAGGCTCTGATTTTCACCTTTGGCACTGATAATCTTTGTTTATTTGATGTTTTACTGTGTTTTTGTTGTTTTGCAGGCGCGCAGAAGGTTTACATAGGTGGAGGTATTTGTTTTAATGAATAACTCCTTGGATCCATTCCTGTATCGAAGGTTAGGAATCTTCATTCCTAGCCTTCGTATAATTTTTAAATCTATGGAAAAAACCCCATATAACCTGCAAAAAACAAAAAAAAGTTATGTAATCCTGTGGAAAATGGGTTTAAACACTGCTTTGGGCGGTTTGGGAGCGAGGGTGAATCAGAACTGTTGGATTATAATAACCAACGGTCAAGATTAATTGGTGGGGTCATTCGAGAGGTTAGATGGTGGGCAAACGCAATGGAGGCAAAATTAAATCGAGACCGTCCAATCTTAGAGATCGACGGTTAAGATAAAAGCCGAAAATAACATTGCGGAGGACAGTGGTTTGGCGGAAAACCATTAATGGTTTTCACGCGGGCCCTGGGGGGTAAATGGTTTTTCCAAAAAAAACGTGATTCCATTCGTCACGCGACACGTGGATTTACAAAACCACCCATTTCGCATTTTTTTTCAGCGTTAACGTTTAGGCGTAAAAATTACGCGAAATGGATTGTCAACCGTTGGATTGGAGGACCCAGATCTGACAGTGCCGATCGCACGCAATGGTAAAAGTTGCGGGTTAAAGAGGTAAGCGAAGCCCATGATGACGTGTGGTATTTTGTCGTGCATCAGGAGGGTTAATTGGCTATCGGTTTTAATCTTGATCATCGGATTATTCTGACGGACGGTCAGAATTAAAAGAGGAGAACAGATGGATGAATAGAGTAAAAGGCAAGGCGGAGGGTAAGGCAGAGATCGGGTAGCTTGAGGGCCGTTGATCTGCAAAGATCAACGGTCCATATTCATTTAAACCTTTTTGTCGGGTAATGGAAAAAACAAAGGAAAGTAAGGTTATGACGGGGTTTCTAAGACCTTTTAGCGCACGATTACGGGGCCCTAAGTCATATGAAGGTTGGGTTTTAGAGGTAATAAGCCCTCAAGGACTTAATAATTTTGGAAGTGCAAAAGGGTGTTTTTAGACCAAAAATAGGGATTTTTGAGACCAAATGGGGGTTTCAGTAGGTAAATGGAGGCATTTTTAAACCAAATAAAAAGGGAAATATAAGGTTTAAAGGGGGGTTTTGATGATTTGGAAGCCAAATGAAGGTTTTTTAGAGACATTTTATGAAGGGAATAAGAATAAAAATGGGGTTTTTAAGCAGTCTTTCTCTTGGCAAACAAGAGGTTCTTTAGGATTATGAGGGAAACAACAGTGAAGATTAATTCAAAGGGAAAAGATTTTCATAAGACTTTAAGAACTAACAATTTGGACATGAATTGTTTCTTAAAGGCTAAAAGAGATTTAGGCACCATTTGATATGGAAAATTTTATAAGTGGCTAATAGGACGCAGTCTCTTCAAGGAACTGCCCTGATGGTGATGCAAAATCCTTTGGCTTGATGCCAAGATAAAAAACTGAAGCTCCAACAATGGATGCACTCTTCCAGGAGTTTAAAAGACACACTCACTAAGAAGAGGCTCTAATACAAGCTAGATCTGAACATATATAGTATTCCACTTGCTGCATCTTACAAAAGCAAGCAAACCCTCACTGGATCTACCTTGCAATTGGAAGTAGAAGCTTGGTCTCCAACCTGATAGTGGACAAGAAATACAAGCTCTCCCAAGAGCTCCTCAATGGGAAGAGATGGAACCCCTAAACAGGAAATCCCAATGCAATCTAGGCTAAGCAACCAAGAAAGCTGTTTGTCTAAACAGACAGCAATTCAGAAATCATATCATGAACAACTTCAATATGCTGCCCTCCTCTTCCTTTTATAAGATCAAGAGATTGTAAAACCCTAAACCACCTTCAATGATTTAGCCCCATTCACATGTGTAGCCTCCAACTTGACTGCATTGTCCTTCTAGGAGATTCATTGCATCTGGACAACGTGGTTGATTTGGTCATGGTTGACTTGTTCAATAGATTCAGTCTCTTTCACACTCAAGTGTGTTTTTACAAGTGGACCAGATTTAGCCTTGTTCACATTGGGCATTGATTTATTATTTTATTAGGAGTTTTATGAACCTCATTTACATATTTATTCTTTAAGAAAAGAAAGCAAAACAAAATGAATATTCCTATTAGCTTAGGACTAATTAAGAATATTACACATCGCAACTTGCTATTTTTTAGCAGGTTTTCGGGTCCTGCACTCCTGGAGCCGTTTTGGGGCCTTAATGATCCAGGTGGATATTGGTGGCCACCCACCTATTCCATTTGAACCCCCACCATCAGTTATTTCAGTTTTTAAGTTGCAACACAACTTACTATTTTTAGTAGTTTTTCGGGTCCTGAACTTCCAGAGCTGTTTTGAGGCCCTAAGCGACGTTTTTTGGGAAAAGTAGGAGAAACATGGGGCCTTGGATTGATGTTGCTCACATCAAAAGTTGTAATTCTCGGATATATATTTCTAACGAGGTATGATACATGTCAAACGGAGATCGTATGCCGAAGTTACGTCCCCGAGAAGTTGAAACACCAATTTACCCAAACGGGGCCCATAGTTTTGGTGCTTCATCTCCTAGGGTTAGTTTTTTGGACGTTTAGAGTTCTCCATTGTTTCTCAATAATAAATAGGCCCTTGAGCCTCCTTGTAACACAGTTCAAAGGTCTATAGCCGCCACATCTCTTCTCAGAGATACGCTACCAGCACCCTAGCTATTTTTATTTCCATTATCTCTGTAAGCATATTTCAGTCATTATTTTATTAATAAAATAAAGTATTGTTTCCATTGCATATCTATGCTTATGGTTATATGTGTATTCTATTGCGTTCCTGCATAAATCTGGATCAGTGGTATCAGAGCGGTCTGCTCTTTCTCTATTTTTATTTGCATGTCCCCAACACGGTCAGGGTATAAGGAGTTAGGGCTCGATTTGGTTGAACCCTTGCAAGGTCAGCCTTGGAAACCTTGACGTCCTCCCATGGCGGAAGAAAAGAAAGACAAGGGAGCAGAAGATCCTATCAAAATATTGCTCGAGGGTGCCCACGAGAAACAAAGGAACGCGATGATGGATAACTTTGCTCAAATCCTATTAGCCATCTATAAATTTTTCATATAATGTGATGGCTAAAATAGGTCTATTATTCTTCAAGAAACAAATTTCATGCAAAATCTTTGACTTCTTGAAACCTTGCTGTGTCCATTTGTCCAAAGGATCCATCTCACTGATGTCTTCACAAATCCCTGCTGTTGTCTTGAAGAAAACTGCTTTGAACCCCTCTTTCATTCACATTTTCCTATTAAAAATCCCTCCACTTCCTTCAAAATCCCCTTTAAAACCATTTTGAGTCCCTTTTATTTGGTTTTAAAACCCTTGTTTTACTTTATCGAAACCTGTAAAAACCTTCAAAAAACCCCTTTTCGGCCTAAAAAACCAACTTTTTTCATTAAGTCTGACTTAAGCCCCTGTGGGCTTAAGTTTTCAGCCCCTTCCTCCATATAACCAGGACCTGCGACCATCGGCTTAAGTCTTTAGCCCCTTTCACGCTATCGAATTTCCACCCCTTTTTCCTTTGTTTCTTCATATTTCCTTCGTCCGATGGTTTCACCGCTGATGGGATCTGAGCCGTTGATCTCGCAAATCCAACGGTCCTCGCTCCATCACACCGTTCCTCCCGATTGGCACTTACCAAAGCCTCCCCTCCGATGTGTTTTGGACCATTGATCTGGCTCCTCCAGATCTAACAGTTGGCGCTGTTTCGCCATTCCACTTCGCTTCACCCCAGTCATTCATGTCTGCGATGCTCTGATTTAATCTGGACAGTCAATCCTCCTAATCAGACGGTCAACGCACCATCGCATTATCGCTTTCTCTTGTCTAAGCCCTCTCCACTGACGACCACCTTTCTTCGATAAAATCCTAACCATCGATCCTCCAGATCCGACGACCATCGCATCATCGCCCTTTCGGCCTTCGCCCCACCTTTCCATTCCGCCCGCTTCGCTGCGATGAAATCCTGACCGTTGATCCTCCAGATCTAACGATCATCACTCTTTCACATTTTCGCTGAACCTCTCGATCATTTGTGATTTGTGTGAAATTGTGAATAGATCCCAACCATCCATTCCTCCCAGATCAACGGCTCAGGTTCACTGTGGGGGCACCCAACCAAGGTGGCCCGTACTCCCCAGTCCCCCCCGCAGCCTAAATCTCCACCGTCGATCTTCTCCTGATCGAACGACCAACATTTTTCCCCTTTTCCCATTCACTTCGGAGGACCCTGGCCCCGAGATCCCTCCGTACCCCCCAGTCCCCCTGTAGTTAATCTCTACCGTTGATCTGTCAGATCTGACGACTCCCATTGATCCTCACATTTTAACTCCACCCAACCAATTTTCACCCCGCACATATAAAATTTCGCTACCCGACAAAATAAATGACATCACCGCCATTCCCACCTAACTGCGCAGCTCCGTCCTTCGCCTTCACTCTACATCGTAGATCTGGAACCCCCAGATTGGATGGCTCATAACTTGTTTCGTGCCCAAAACGCTGAAAGACCCAAACATGCTATTTGGACGAGAAATAGGTGGTTTCGTGGGGGACACGTGTCGACACCTAAGTCGTATCCTGTTCATTTAGCCCATTACCACTTACCACCCATGCCCCACACGAATACCATCTCCGGTATTCTCAAAAACCTCTTTTCCAGTTATTCGCGCCAAACTCAGTTTTGAAACCTGGTTTTCGTGGTTTTGCGCCATGAGACCCTTTTCCGCTGCATCCATTGCCTCCTCACAGCTCCTTCTCCCGCGCCCGACCCTTCTGAAGCAATCAAGCCACAAACGCAGGATTTCTTAATGTTTGTCGTTGTGTGCAGGTTTTAAATGGTGGTTTAATATCGTAGGCCCTCCTCCAGCCAAATATCAGTAGCAGAAATCAAGGATGACAATCCTTGGGTTCTGGACATGCAAAAAGGGATGGTCAAGGTTTATTATTACTGTTTATTACTGTCTCATGAACACTTGTGGATAGCTAAACCCTCGGCACCAGTAAAAGCCACTTGTACACCACAGAGTTAAAGTGAAGATCAATAAGGATTAAAGCGCAATCAGTAAAGACAACGGTTAAGGCATAACTCAGGAAATCAAAAGCTTAACCCGCATATTAAAGACAAAGACACAGTTAAAGCAAAGGATGATTAAAAAGGGCCTTAAAGCAGTATCAGAGGGCCCGATCGGAGTTTAAAGCCTAAACACAAAGATCAGCAAAAAAACCTTGGAATGTTAGATCACCAGGGCAATTAAATCTCCAGAGATCAAGTAAAGGACACCCATAGTCTAATTAACCTTTCAAAGACACCATGACATCCATCCTGATGACAAAACCCTTTAAAAATTTCAGCGCAGTTATTGCACAGTCATGGGAGGCCTTAGAACTAAATATGACAGTCACTTGTCACAGAGGTCAAACAGAGTACTTTGGCTACAGTTAGTTTCAAAGAACACACTTCGGAGTTATTACCAGCCTACCAGATATGCCTCAAAGATAGGAAAAAATACTAAAAGCAGCTGAAGTGGTACAAATAGTTAATGCTATGATTATTAAGCAGAATGGGCATTCAAATACCTCTCCCACTCTGTCTTAATTAATATTTATTACCATTTCTGTAGCACTCTTCCTCTTTGCACCTATATGTATTCATAGAAAATTCATTGTACAGGGTTGGAAAATTGTTAATTGTTGAACTGTTATTGAGTAAGAGTTGCTGAGTAGTTGTAATATAGTAGGATGAGAAGAGAAGTATTAGACTGTAAAAGCTATTGGATTCAAAGTATGTAACTGGTTTTGGACATCAAATAGACAAGCAGATTCACTGGATCCTTATCTAAATCATTGGTGATGTTTTTCCTTACTGTCACTGTTGTTTCTTATGTTTTTCACTTTGTTCATATTCTCTGATAAAGAACAGGAACTATAGATTAGGATTTACTTCTAAAAGTACCCTAATTCTGACTGATAAGATTTATCTTTATGTTTTCTTCTAAATGTGTGTTTGGGAATGATTTCAATAGAGTATAACTAGTCAAGGAATGTTGATAACCCCATGTCTTGCTGAGTAGAACTTGAGATGTTGTTCTTGAATGATATTTTCACTGCATGCTAAGTAGAGTCCTAATCAAGGAATTTTATGGTTAGCCCTATCCCTTTTTTAGTCTTAAATAACTGTTTTGAAGATTTCCCTTAAGAGTATGCCAAAAGCAAGATAGGTTAAAAGTCCTTACCTGATCTTAGGTTAATTTTTATGTTTATCTTAAATGTTTTCCCTTGAGAGTATGTCAAAATTAGGATAGGTTAAAATTCCTTACTTGATCTTAGGCTGCCCTTTGTTTCTTATATGTTTTCTATTCTTAAGTGCATGCCAAAAGCAGGCTAGGTTAGAAGTCCTTACCTGATCTTAGGCTGCCCTTTGTTTCTTACATGTTTGCTTCTTTCACCACACTTCTTAATGTTCCATACCACCAACTCAACTTAAAAGATCTTCTGATATAGATGACTTGCCCTATGAAAACCCTTGAATATTTGTTGTGCAAGTAAACCCTTTTATGACTCCATAGCCCAATGGATTGACACTTTTTCTTAACCCATGTTCCCATGCTGAAAATTCCTTCCACGTATTTCCTCCTTCACTTCACATGACCTTCTCATTTAATGATTCCCAACCAAAAACAAACAAATCCCTTGTACTTCATAACTAGCCTAATATCACATCATAAGCCTTAAAGATATATCTTTTGAAAACACTTATATCGAGAGATCCCTCTCTGAATCCAGGAGGGCTAGATCCTAGGATTCCAAAATGGTTCTGATGTTGCCTTGTCATTTGGTATGCCAATCTTCCAAATCATAGGACCCCAACAGATCCTTCAACGACTGCCCACCTACGGCGCATCTTCATCCAACAGCCACTTTGGAGGCGCCACTCCCTTCAAGGTACAGGTAAAATTTGACATTCCTGTATTTGAAGGCCAGATAGATTCAAATGTCATAGGTGGATGGTTGAATTTGCTGGAAGGGTATTTCTCGGTCCATGATTTCTTCGACCAAGAAAATATTATTTTTTCACTCCTCAAAGCCGCTCCCCATGTCAAAGACTGGTGGGAAACCTACTATGAGCAAGAGGACGAAGGGGAACCCTCTTTTTTCTCGGCCACAGCCACTTGGAATTCATTCCGAGATGGCATTAAGGAAAAATATTATCCCGTGGGGATCTATGAGGAGAAATACATCCATGGACCACCCTGCGACAACAAAGCGATCAAGATGTGCACGAACTGATGAATTTGTTCCATACCCTGCGCACAAAGTTGGGTATTAAATATTCGGAGAGACATTTGGTGCTCAAGTATCGCGACTGTCTGCACAAACACATTCAAGAGGAAATAGAGTTCCTCGACATTACATCGCTTGGCACTACATATCGCTATGCCGCCATATCGCACAGCCCCACTCATAGCACAAACGAGTGTCGGTCGAAACAGTCGTTGGTGGCCGAACTAAAGGCACCCGAATCAGATGCATTTTTTGATCCTGAGTTAGAACTAGACAAAGGGAAGAAGATCATTGATGTGGATCCCAGTGCCATTTTTTCCATCACCAAGATCCAGAGGGAGGATCCCGAGGATCCAGAGGAGGGGGAGCACCTCTTCCATTCACATATGTGGGTGAAGGGTTCTCCACTGCAATTCCTTGTCGATAGAAGAAGCCAAAAGAACCTCATTTCAGCAGAGGTCATGAAGCAGCTCGGCCTACCAACTATAGCACACCCACAGCCGTATACCATCGGGTGGCTTCACTGAGGGAGAAATATCCGCATCCACCAACAGTGTCACCTTCCCTAAAACATCAAGCCATTCATGGATGAGGTATTATGTGATGTTGCTCCTCTTGATGTAGTTGATGTATTATTGGGCCAACCATACTTGTGGAGGTGACATGTGGTGTATGAGTCTAGGCCTCGAGATGTTATTATTACTTTGGGAAATAACTTGTACAGGATAACAGAGGTAGTCCCGCCTCCTGTCATCTCTTTGAATACTGCAAAACAACACAATAAGATTGTTTCCCAAACCAGGAAATTTATTTTCCTTACAGCTCGCTGATAGGGAAAGAAGAATATTGTGGCCACAACCTCGAAACAGGGCTCCCCTGCATGGGTGCAGCAGATGGACAAAGTCATGGAGGAATACGAGGACATTTTCTCCTCACTCATAGAGGTTCCTCTACACTGTCAAGACAAACACTCCATTGATCTGACCCTTGACGCACCGCCGCCTAATGTTGCCATACCTCCTACAACTACACATACAAAATCCACACATGTACTGTCTGAGGATGATAAAGAAACCAAAATTACTAAACGCATCCAACATGTCCGCTCGCAGGTCCATGACATCTTCAACAAATCTAATACCCAGTTCAACAGAATTTTCCTCATCTCATGGAGAATCTCAACAAAATGGGTACCATTGCTTCCTAAGGAGGGAGGGATGATCCAGGTGGATATCGGTGGCCACCCACCTATACCATTTGGACCCGCACCATCAATTCTTGCAACTTTTCACTTTCAACAAAACTTACTATTTTTAGCAGGTTTTCAAGTCCTGCACTCCCGGAGCCGTTTTGGGGCCTTAATGATCCAGGTGGATATTGGTGGCCACCCACCTATTCCATTTGAACCCCCACCATCAATTCTTTTAGTTTTTAAGTTGCAACACAACTTACTATTTTTAGCATTTTTTCGGGTCCTAAACTTCTGGAGCCATTTTGAGGCCCTAAATGAGGTATGATACGCATCACACAGAGATTGTATGCCGAAGTTATGTCCCCGGGAATTTGAAACACCAATTTAACCATACGGGGCCCATAGTTTTGGTGCTTCATCTACTAGGGTTAGGTTTTAAGACGTTTAGAGTTCTCCATTGTTTCTCAATAATAAATAGGCCCTCGAGCCTCATTGTAACACATTTCAGAGGTCTGTAGCCACCACATATCTTCTTAGAGATACACTACCAACACCCTAGCTATTTTTATTTCCATTATGTCTATAAGCATGTTTCAGTCATTATTATTTATAAAATGAAGTATTGTTTCCATTGCATCTCTATGCTTATGGTTATATGTGTATTCTGTTGCGTTCCTGCATAAATCCGGATCATTCAAGGGGTCCAATTGGAAATTGGGGGACCTCAAGAGGAGGGTCTTGAGATCCTTTAGAAGAGGAAGGAGGTGAATCTGGCGATTCAACCACGATGACCTTTTAAGGCAAGATAAAAGAGAGAAAAGGTGAATCAATTTTGAGTAATTTAAAATTTACAATTAACCAGGTGAAGATGAGGCCGAAGAACTGCACAGGTAAGATGTTATCGCGGGCAGTTGATTTTAGAAATTAAACAAAAAATAAATAAAAAAGGGTGAAGTAAGCATAAAGGATTACCAGGTATTTTTGAACTGCAATATACACCTTGGTGATAAATGATAGAAAAAATTACCAAGGAATTAACGTACTACAACCATTCTCCCAGAATGTTGTGTTCAGTGTATCAAGTCTATAAGGCGGCCGAATCGGTTACCTATGGTAGGCTTGCAACCTAGTTGTGTATCCCCATATATACTCGACGGTATGTGGGAGTATAGTTCGTAGTAGTGTTGTATAATGTGTAACCATGTTATGAGAGAGTCCCCTTATACTTTTCATACATGGAGCATAGTCCTATATAATTCCATATGTTTGACGGGGTGTCACCTCCGTAATGTTACACAGAATATTAGCGACAGATCCTAAGTTTAATGAGCTCGGAACATGTCTCTAGCCTAGACCTCTAAGTGTTTTCCTTAATTTCAAATGCTCCTTAAGGTTAATTGGATAAATTTTAAAGTTGATCTTAAGTTAAGTCTCAGTTTAAGGCTCAATATTGATGTCACGTGAACCCTACAATGTAGCTAAATTCTAAGAGAGATCCTTTCCATTTCGATGAATTCTAAACTAATCAGGGAAGAAACAAAAACAAGAGTGCAAGTAATGCAACAAACAATGATGCCCCCCAACTAGTTCAAAATTATTGAAATGCTGCTTTTGAAGATCAAATTCATTTTCACTATTCCCCAAAATGCAAACTTATTGAAATATGAAATTGCTTCTCTTTTAACTAATATGCATAACAATTTTTTGTTTTTCTTTTACTTTGAAAGCTGAAAGCTGAAAATGAAATCGGTTAACTAAAGTAAAATCAACCAAACGAGCAAAGAAATGCAAAAGAACCATTTTCACTTTTCTTTCTATCGAATGGAAAACAAGATCGCTTCGAAAAATGCACGAATGAAAATCACTTTCACTCTTTTTCAAAACGATGAAAAACAAAACAAATCCAAATTTCAAAATGAAAATCACTTTCAATTTACTCTTTTGAATTCAGGAACTAAATAAGGCACACCCTTCTAAACTTGCGAGTCAAACAATCACTATCTTATGTTTGACACTTAATTGAAGGTGATCTCTAAGTGCGGTGATGACCAGTGCAAATGAAAACAACTTTAAAGCAAGCTAGAAGAAATGTGTGACAGTGTTTGAACTGTCTGGAATAGAACTCTAAATCATAGCCTATCAGCTCTCTGACGATAAACATAGGTGACAAGTAAAAAGAAATTGACCAAAAAACCTAGGCAATGTTTTAACTTTAGTCTAACCACAAGAAAGTCAAAGAGACAAAACCAACCATTCAAACAACATAAACAAAAAAATAAAATGGCAAGAGGTCATTCAGAATCGACATAATTTTTCAGGGGTCAAGACATACTAGGAATATAGGGGGAAACCCTAACTTTTTCCTAGCCCAGGGATCAGTGCGTTTGTGATGAACAAAACAATGCTGAAAGGAAAATCAGTGCAACTGCTTTGTATAAAAAAAAAATGTCAGCACTACTGTAAGGGAAGAAAACGTGCTGAGCGCTAAAACAAGGAAAAATAAAAAAGAATCTCACACTAAAACTAGACTTGACATACTGAAATAACTATCAAATCCTATGCAGATCTATAGAGCCCAAGCAGACTTAGATCTCGATGATCGGTCAAACTAATCAGGAATAAACCTGAGAAAGGGAAGACAAAAAGGTTAAATCTCCCCAGAAGAGTCACCACTTCTGTTGTGAAGATAAATCCCCTCTACAGACATAGGAAATCTGTTTATTCGTAGAGTGGGTCTAGCAACTTAAGAGACTATCTAATGCAAGCTTTCTTAGCTAATATACAAAAAAAATATGAGAAAGGGAATAGGCCTACCTCTTCCTGATGCTATGATTGATGATGGCCTCGATCCACAATCCCTCAGGCTTGCTCCTCGCTATTAGTGGTGTAAAATTAGTTGTAGGAGCTCAAGAGACAATAAAAAACGTAATCAAAACATACATTGAATATCGAATATCTAACAGATCAAGAAAAATTAGACTATTTGCGCAAATGATTAGACAAATATAGAAAGAAAACACCATATGTTTTATTAATAAATATGAAAGAGAGAGCTTACAACTGTGGCCTTGATGTTGGAGGCCTCCCTTTGGTGATGTATGAGTCCTTCACCGAAAATCTTAAAGCACTCCTTCTCCCGGATAGCTTAGGCATTATCAAAATATAGGGATGTAAGGAAAATGAGTGATCAGACTAGCCCAACAATGAACAACCAATAGTGGAGGGATTGGGATCAATTTATAAGAAGGGAGAAGAGGTTGGGAGCCCATGAAAGAAGGAGGAAGGCCCAATTTCCAAGG
Organism: Pinus albicaulis; assembly: GCA_034641835.2. NCBI lineage: Eukaryota > Viridiplantae > Streptophyta > Pinopsida > Pinales > Pinaceae > Pinus > Pinus albicaulis. The sequence goes on along the minus strand of CM076572.1, from coordinate 1,346,806,712 downwards.
GATAATTCCCCATTGAGAAGATAAAATTTCTAAAATCAAAGAGCTCGACCTTATCAAACCGAATAATAACCAACTCGCTGCCCTGGAACTTCTAGAGGTCGAAGCTTCTCCTCCATTTGAGGAAATATTGCCAGAAAGTGTTCAACGCAATTTTCCCAGAAAAAGGGGCGCTGACAGCGCTAGGCCAGAACTGTCAACCTTCCATAAGCATGGGAAGGCCACTAGAGAAGTGCGCTAACCCAGAAAATTAGGGTTTTGATTAAGTTTCTCTAGTGATATTTCAAGGCAACTTTATTTGAGTATTTAGAGGTTGTCTTAATGTATTTTTCCCAGGTGGATATACTGCACATGATTTGTCACATGGCACTTAAGGATCTGGGACAGGAAGTGAGCAGGGCGACAAATTACTGTGTAACACTCTTCTGCTTTCATTCTATAAGCATCGGTACTGCGCTCCATCATTAGGTCATAACTTCGATAATTATTATCATGATGTCGTACTGATTTAAAATTTTTTCAAAATACATTCTTTGGAGTTTGTACATAGGTAGCATTCCTCTGAGTGATGTTGGCCTCTAGTCCTGCATATTTAACACCACATGCTAGATCCCACATTCAAGGGATTTTTCCCCCCACTAGCCATGTAATCCTGGAAGACTAGACACTGCTCTTTAGAATGACCCTCTGATTTGCACTTTGTGCACCATAATTCTTCTCTAACTTCTTTACCTTTCTTGATATATTGTAATTGCAGAGTCAGGTTCACCAACTGATTCTGGATCTGCTACATACCCGCATTAGTATCTCCTATAGGCGAAGCTTCCAAGTTTATTGCAATCTCTAGAGCATCGACTTGAGTTGCTATCTTCTGCTGCATCAATGGTAATTTGATATGTGGTAGCAATGCAACTATAAGCCACTCTTGATGTTGCTGTGGAGCTATGTAGAAGCTCACCTGATCCAATAACAACTTAAATCTCTGATCCAACTCCTTAACAGACTTAGTAGGCTTCTGTTTTATTTCTTTCAACTAAGTGACACACTGTGACTGAGACTCCGACTTCTTAAACTCTCCAACCAACACTATTTTATTGTCTCCAAACGTTCTGTTCGGATTAGTTGACAACTTCATATACCATGTCAATTATCTATCACACAGTGTCATGACGAGTTGTGCCTTCTTTATATTGTCATCATATACACTAGAACAAGATCGCCTTAGTGAAAGGTACGAGGGTGGAATTTTCGGTCATATTGAGCTTTGGTGTGCTTCTTGGCCACTTCAATGGTTTGCAATGCAACACGATGGTCTTCGGAAGCATGCTCAAGCATGTTAAATATTTATTATAAAGGTTGGTTGTAAGGGAGAAGTTCGACGACTAGGTGAAGGGAGGGGATTTCACACTTGATTGGTAAGACTGCCTCCTCACAAAAAATAAGGTGGAAAGGGGTAAACCCAGTGTGGCTTTAACATAAGTTCTATAGGCCCAAAAATAAGGGAAGAGCATAAGGTGCCAGTTGATTTTGTGATTTTTCACCGTTCGTTGAATCATATTTGAAGGATTTTATTGACCGCTTCAACTTGACCATTACCTTGGGGATAATAAGATGATGAATATTGGTGCTCAAATCCCAACAAAGACAATAGCTCATGCCATATCTCATCTTTGAAATGTCAGCCATGGTCCGAGACCAATTGTTTCGGAACCCCGAATCGAGCGGTAACATGGTTAAAGAAAAAGAGAGCTTCGATAGCCGCTGTTTTATTGAACGTTGGCATGGCCTCAGCCCATTTGGTGAAATAGTCAACCACCATGATGATATAATTGTGGTTACCAGTAGATGGAGGTTGAAAATCCATAGAGTCAATGGCCCACTTATAGAAGGGACCGACTGATATGACAGGTTGGAGAGGAGCAGGTGGAGCTCGTGCCTTTGGGGTGAATAGTTGGTTGTTGGAACAATGTTTGACTGCTTCAAAGCAATCACCAAAGAGAGAAGGCCAAAAATACGTATTGCGCATGACTTTCTGGGCAGTGCATTAAGGACTTTCTCGGCTTTAGCGTGCATGATACAACGACAGAGGACATAATCAACACCATGACGATAAATATCATCACCAATGAGAAGGTATCAAGGGGATTTGTGTTGTATACATATTCGAGCATCACGGTCGAGATGGGGAGCGAACTTTTGGGTTTGAAAATAGGTAAGGATGTCACCATACCAAGGATCATCCGAAGTAATGGAAAACAAGTACTCATCGGGTAAATCATCATTAATTGGTTGATCACAAGTGCCAGTAGGAAATTCAGAAATGAGTTCAGTAAGGGCTAAACCTTTCTTACTCTTGGGTGTGAAAAATTCAAGTTCGAACTACCGAAGGATAACGATCCAATGGGCATACTTCCCATTGATGATCTGTCGACTCAATAGGAAATCCATGGGGTTGGAATTGGTCACGACCTTGGTGGAATGCGTAAGGATATAATGATGAAGTTTTTGGATCGAGAACACAACGACCAACACTAACTTCTCTTCATGCGAGTAGGACACGAGGGTTCCCACAATGCTGTTACTGACATAATAGACAACATGTCCGTTTCCAGTGTCATCTTCCTAAATAATGATCCAATCACGGGTCGAGTACTACTCTAACCATCGTGTATGGTATGAAGATATTTTAATTGAGTATGGCTTATACAGGTTTAAATGAGCATGTTAGTCCATCGATTATAGTGCATAAAAACATAAACATAAATAAATTAACCTTAACATATCAAGAAGCACAAACATGTAAGTAAGAGAGAGACAACCAGTTGGTAACGAATTTCACCCCTCCATCTCTCTGGGGCTACATCTCCGGATTTTCTTCAATTGGAATGCAGATCCTCTATATTCCTTCTTCAAAGTAAAATTTTTTACATTCAAGCTCTATGGCTGAGCATTAGCCAAGCACTATGGCTCTCAATGGTTAATAATTCTCTCCTTTTCTTCTCCCCTTCTCATGGCTTACATAATGAATATATATATTTTTCCCTCACCCACTCTCCAAAAAAGAGCATTAATTACAAGACCCACAATTGTAGGGCCTAACTACAAGGAAGGAAAAACAAAGTCCATGAAAGTAGGACCTCCAACTATCTCAGGCTCATAATTGGGAAAAGTCTCAAAACCACCTAAAGACTTTTCAACCATGCCCTTGATTCTCTCAACCTATAATTGAGAAAAATAGGGAATTGGTGTGAGGTGGTTTCTCACATAAAACCAATTTCCCTAATTACATTAAATTAATAATATGTGAGACTAATTCTCTTTGAAAATTATTAATCATTTATATTAATAATGCATGGGTTTTAATAAAAATGCATAATTAAATGCATGTGCATAACTTCACCCACTTAAGCACTTTGTCACCAACTTCAAATCAACATGGCACAAAGCTCTTTTCATGTGCGAAGGTCCTTTCAGATCACACCTCCCCACAAAGAAACTTTTGGTTTCCAAAAGCATCAACTTCAATCCATCATCAACTGTATGAAAATGTTTCTGAAAGGCACATTCCATCATGACTCCTTCACCCAACGTACTTCTGAATCGGAACATAATGCCAACACCTACAATTGCTGCAGCGAAAATGCCTGAAAATGCACATCCCTTCAAGATTCCTTCACTATGGTCCTTCAGAATTGGAATGAAAAAGCCCACATCTGCCTAAAGCTGCAACCTCTAAATGATCATACCTGTTTACATCTTTTGGAACACTTGCCAAGAGTTCATTGGCCAAGTTTACATGCCAAAATGGCTTAGGAAAATCGCCTCATTCTACTTGATTACAAAGAAGCCAACAAGGCTTAATGCGTAAAAATATGCCTCTCACTCTCCCTCACATAAGAGTGCCTAAAACAAGACTTTTACAATTCTTCATAATCAACTTTACTTCATGAATTTCATGGTGGAAACTATGGCCTTTTACATGGCATTCAACAATTTACATGAAAATTTTTTGATGCCAAAATATGATGGCAACTATGGCCTTTTTGTATGGAAATTACAAAGACATTTAATGTGCCAAGCATGTGCACAAAGGGAAAAAAATACACAATGTATAAAACTCCTTTTAACATGTGTATGTCCCACATCATTCAAATGCATTAATGGTGAAAAGAAAACAAATCCCCCCATTACAAAAATGTGCATTATGAAAGTGCCCTCTTCATTTTCTAGGCATAGGGAAAATAAAAAAATCCAAGAAAATGCCCTTTTAATTACCCATTTATGTCTATCCACCGTAAGGAGAGAGGCTACATAGGATTCATCCATTTGTAGACTAGCATCCTGCAAGCTGCTCCAGTGGTACATGAAGAAGTCTCCCTCACCTGTCTTAATAGATAGAAATGCTGATAAAATGTTGGTCAATTACTAGTATATTTGGGCTATTGGCTGCTTCAAATCCAAGAAAATTTAAACAAATTCTGTTGGAAATACTTTCCTCAATAAAAGAACAAAGTGAAAATCATCATCGTAGAGAAAGCACCTTTTAACTGAAGTTCACATCGCTGCCTTCAAGTATTTTTAATATCTCCAAGTGTTATGGATAATCCATCACAAAAATGATTAGCCCATATTCCAAACTAATAGCCTTCATAGCATTGTACATAAGGTATAATTCCCTATATTCGGCCTTTTCGAGAGCTTCAATGGTTGAATTTGTCTATTACATAAAAGTTCATCAGTCGAAGACATGGTGTGCTTAGTTTATGAAAAATCAACCCCATCGAACTATGAAAAATGCGCACTAAAAATGGAAATCCGAGCCAGTTGAAATAATTGCCTCGTCATCTTCCACCTTAGGGATCGCAATAGGAGTTGTGGTGATCAAAAAAGAAAAATTGTGGTCATCACAGCCGGAAACGAGAGGGTGCATGGGGCCGGTGGGTGCACTGAAGAAAAATCCTGCGTGGGCACATTATTTCTGCCCTAGTCAGAAGAGCAGCCCAATTTCTATGCCCAAGATGATGCAGGTCAACTCCACCATGCTTCCAGTGTAGCTCAACGTAGACCCCTTCGAGCTTACTCTTCCACGCCACCACACAACATGGAAAATCAACTCTTTCTTGCATCGACGCAGGGACTACTAATATCATCCCCAAAACATATTCATGAATAACACTTCCCTTGCAAAACAACGAACTGCCCTGAGAACCGATGCCTAGTATGCCCCCCAGAGTTACACCCAAACAGTAAGGTGAATGAGGCAAAATAAGCCCTTCTTTGGCAACAACATCAATGAGATTCTCTAGGGTTATACCATTCTCTAACATCATTGTCATCCCGGGCTTGTCGATAGAGACAACACGATCCAGATCGCGAGTGCTGATTATGATGCCTGATTCTCCACCAGGGAATACAAGCTTGGGAATACTGTGGGAATAATGCGTCACAACTATAATTTTTTGGTTCTTCTGAACAACCACCATAACTAAAGCCAAAAGTTCATCTTTGGTGGAAGGATACAAAACTTCGGTAGCCTGATAGTCTCCGAAGAATAACGGATCCATGAACCTGCCCCCAGAGAAATATTATTCTTCTCGCATACATGTTGTGATGTGAGATCTGCATCCACAGGTGAAGATTGTGCGGCATATTTGGTGAAATCGCTCAATGATTTCATCATCAGAATTCCTATTTTGTGGCACCAAATCCGACGTGCCTAGTTTATGTCGTGCTCAGTTTAGGTGTGATCCTCCGGCCACGGATCTGACAATCATCATCATAGTAAGCCCAAAGACTATCCCTGGTTTCAGGCGTGTAAGATTATATTGGAATCAGATGATAACCATCCCTACGGTTGTAATTTCCTGCTGTTTTCTAGATGGTATAGTAAGCTGAGTTGTCATTCTGACGACCATTATTTGGATCAGGATTTTAAAGCTTTTGATTCTGTTATCACTCATAAAATGTGTAACATTACTTGAAATGGTCATAGGGTTCACTCATCAAAAGGATAAGGTCTGCTTAAGCATTTTTCCAAATTGGTATAGGAAAATTTTATTTTTTACATGTTTTAAACCTATCTTAAGTTTCAAGGTCACCTCCATTTAGGTCATGTCATGTCCCATCAGTCAGCGAAACTGTCAGAAAATGAACTAGCTATGCTACGAAAAATTGTTTTCCTGTCTGTCTTGTCAAACTTGAGGTGAAGTGTTAGTTCATCATTGGAGGAGTTAGGGTGGATGTCATTCGAGTCTGTTAAGGTTAATTCAAAAGTAAAAAGTCATTTCTGAGGTCACCATTACCATTTTTAGCATGCATGTGTCATGATTAAGGCATGAGTTGTCATCGAAACCATAAAACATTACCCAATTGAGTCTTTTTGTCATTCTTTGCTTCATCTTTGCATGTTATTGAGTTCTGGAGAGTTGCTTCATCGAGCCAAGCATGTTGCTGGCAGATTCAAAGGTTGCAAGTGTCATCAAGAAAGCGAGCCTGAGAAGATATAAAGTCACCATGGCTGCAAGGAAGAAGACTAACAAAGGTGGTCACTTCCACAGATATGAGCCCATGGACATGAATTTTCTCAACGAAGACCCAACTTCCATGGAGGTATTTAGAAGAACAGGTTGTTTTCAATTCTTCCAAAGGCTGTAGGGTTGTCATCTACAGGTTTCTAAGGAGTTTTCTAATAGCTTCACTGGAACAACTTCAAAGGTGGGAATGCTAAACCTCACAGTGGCACCAAACAACATTTCAACAGCAACAAGAATCCCTAGAGGAGGATAGAAGTGGTTTAAAGGCATCAAATTCACATGCAGGACTAAAAAGAGTTCATCAAACCAGAGCATAGTGAAATTGACCTCACAAATGCTATCCCAAGAAATTACATGAAGGAAAACTATTCAAAGCTGCTGATGATCATTCAAAGGTACTTCACTTGTGAAGGAAGGTTTCACATGGTCTACTCCTACCACCTTAGGCTTCTGCTGCATTTTGTGGGTAAGAGGTCTCTTGAATTTCCCTTTTATTTATACAGAAGTCTAACTAAAATGTCAGATAAGGTCCAAGTTAAAAAAGAATGAAATGAAACTTCTCTCTTTCACCATGGTTTGAATAAGTTGTTGGTGTTAGAGGAGTTTAAGAGATTAGGTAGAGATTGGACATCCTTTTTATTCATGAGTGGTTTTGAAGTAGATGCTGTCACTCCTAAAAGAGTTCCCAAACCTAGGTATATTTCATCACCATCAGTGGCAGAGTAGTTAGAACAAGTGAGAATGGAGACAGAGCCTTTGCAGAAGATTGACACACCCAAAGCTACACCTGCAAAACAAAAGCCAACAATTAGCAAACATGGCAACAAGAGAGTTACTAGGAGCCAAACAATTGTTAAAGGTAACTTAGAGGACATCTTGCATGCAATTGATATTGAATAAACTCCCATTGTCCAAGCTGAAGATGTTGAAGATGGGGGAAGAAAGCTAAATAAAGGAAAAACAAATAAAAATTTAGAGTTTGAAGGTGATGATGCTAGTTTCATGTTTCAAGCTAGAAATATAATGATAAGACATGTAATAAAGGTCAGCCACCACCAAGCATCATAGACCTCTCCTCACTTGCAAAAGAAGAGATGGTCATTAAAAAAAAGAAGGGTAAAGAGAAAATCAATGAAAAATCAGAAGTTGAAACCCTTAAGGAGCAGTTGAAAGAGGCAGGCAAGGAGATATCAGTCTTGAAGCAAGAGGAAAAGAAGCATAGAGTAGAAAGGGTTCAGTTTGAACAAATGAGGAAGATATGGGAAGATCAAGTCACAAGTGTCTCAAAGACCTTGGATAATATAGAAAAACTGATAAAGTGGACTCAACCACTAAGAGGAGAGGTCAAGCACATAAAAAAGGTAAATTTACAGTTGCAATCCAAGAACAGGGTACTGAAGAATCAAGTGAAAGATCTTCAAGAGCAATTGGAGCTGATTCATGAAGAATTGGAAAAGAAAGGTTTAAAGATGACAGTGGTAGAAGAGACTATAGCTCAACTGATTGTTAATGAGGAAGAAACACCACGGGAATAGTAAATTGAGATGAGATATGCCTTAGGAGGTCCATAACATGCATAAAATCAAATTTTTGCAGCTGGAGGTAAATTTTTGAAGACAATTTTGAAAGGGACAATTTCTAGGTTTTTACACAGTTTCGTAGCGTACCTGAGGCTTAAAGCCAGGAACACGCTACGAAGAAACCTGTAGCAGCCTTTTTTCTTATAAAGCCAGATTTTGCAGGATTCAAGGAGGGGGATTCATGGTGGTAAGATGTCATAACTTGATTAACATGATGGAACAACAAAGGTGTGAAGCAAATGGATGCAGAAGCCACTTTTTCTACGCTACCAAAACTCGCTACAAAACTGTCCTGTTTTTGTAGCGAGAAATTGTTGGAAGTTTTGAGCATCTTAAAAGAATTTTTTTCCAGCTAGAGTCCTCTAGTAAGTCAATGGAGCTTATCATCATATATTTATGACTCAAAGGGAGTGTCGTGCAGCCAGGTCATCAATCAAAACAACGTTGAAGTCAAGGGTCATCTATTCCTAAAAAATAGGGTTATGCTCCACAAATCTAGGGAGGCTTTAAATATGTAAAGTGGAGGTGAATTTGGTCATGTGTCTCTCGAGCATGTGATATTTATTTTTTAACCATCATATAACTATTTCACAGATAGGATAAGAGCAATGTAATAAATAGGAGTTAGAGTCCTATTAGGAGATGGTTTCTTTAAGGTGTAATTGTCAGTTTTATGTTAGAAGTTATGTATTTCAATTATGAAAGGTGTCATAGGAGAATTTGATGATCTAGCCACCAGGAAGATCATCCTTGTTGTAAAGAATGTCTATTTAAAGACAAAGCATAAAAGTAGTAAGGGGTTGGAGAACATTTTCACCAAACTTCTTCTTCTATGTTTTTGACCTATATCAGTAATACAAAGTGACATTCTTCTTGACAGACCTGAGATTCTCATGAGGTTTTTGATGTCTTATTGATCTATATCTTTATGTTTTATCACTTATAGTAGATTTCATCTCTATTACTCAAAAATCATAATTTTATGCTCTGACTTCCTTTAGTGATGAAATGACTGTGTTTTCCTATGTTTTATGTGTGAGTTGCCTCTATTAAAGACCTCTATTTGCCTTAGTTTCGATGTTGAAGAACCTTTGTCACTGAAAATACTAATTTTTGACTCCAAAATCCTAATGGTAGCAAGCCTAAATTCTTTTCAACCTGCAATCATAAAAATAAGTTACAATTTCCATAGAGTTAGCCATCTAGTACTATCATTATTCAATATCATAAAACCCCCTTGAGAGAGCCCTCTCAAACTGAAGAGGCTAAGCTTCAGTTAGAAGTGGTTTGAAAAAATTACACTGAGTTGTTTTATAAGCATCCAATCAAGTACAATTTTGTGATAAAATTTTTGTGTGTCTGCCGGAAGTCAAAGATCTACATTTCCCGAAATTTTGAAGCTGAACTCTTGAAGGTAGCAGGAGCTCAGAATCTGTTCGAGGCTGCAAATACCTTAGTGAATCCATTTAACATTTTCATGTTCAAAGGTGGCTTCAAAAAGAAGATATACGAGGAGTAATCCAGACCCAAATCCACCTACAATTGTGGATAATCCAAACACAATTTCCAGAGGTATTCAAGGCAGCTCTGGATAAGCAGGTACTCCATTACATACAAAAGCCTTGTCCTCTAAGGTTTTAAAAAGTCCTGAAGATAAAAAGTTTGATGATAAAACTCATGAAGCCTTGTTTAGGTCTGAAAATGAAAAAGAATTGACTGATATTGTTTTAGACCTACAAAGAAGAGGTATGGATGCCTCAGCCTTAGTGACCCAAAAAGATAAAGAAGAATTTTGGGGAGCAATCACATCAGAGTTATTGTTAGAGAGGGAATCTTTGGATAGGTTGAAGGAACTAGACCCATTTGAAATCTTGCTAAGAAGTGAATCTGGTTTTCCTTTACATGACTAGAGTACATTTGTAACTAGACTACAAACACCAATCATACCACATCCTAACAGTTCTTCTTCTACTACTTCTATCCCTAAAAATACCACAGTCCCTATCATCATGGCTGGAAATGTTCCACCTCCACCTGCTGCTGCACTTGCTAGGTATGCCCCTCTTGTTCTCCCATTTGTCCTTAATGCCCTTCCAAGCAAATATTCTGCTAGAATCAAAACTCAGGGAAGTGATGAAGAGATTACAACTGAAGAGAATGTAGACCAGTTTAATGACTTCATATATAGGGAGGAGGTTGACCATGAAGATGTCAAAATGAGGCTTTTTGCTCAGAGTTTCACTGGTGAGGTTAGAAAGTGGTTCAAAGCCCTTGCTCTAGGAAGTTTGCATAATTGGAATGAATTTGATGATAGCTTCTTGAGAAAGTGGGGAAATAGAAAAAACCGTGTGCAAGCCCTCACTAAGTACAATAGTTTGAAAAGAGCTGTAGATGAAATTGTCCAAAATTTTTCAAAGATATTTAACAAAGTCTATGATTCCATTCCTACCCATATTAAGCCTCCACCAGGAGCAACTCAACTGAGATATGCTGAGGCTTTTGACTATGAATTTTCTATCCTGCTTAGAGAAAGAGAATCCCCTTCACTAGCAGAAATGAAAAATGATGCTATGAAGGTGGAAGTCAATATGATAGCAGCTAAAAAATCCAATATTGGAAAAACAAAATTGAAAGAAGAAGATAAGCCTTCGACCTCAGATGAAAATTTTTACTCCATGATGAAAACAATGGAAAAATTGATGGATAGGCTTGCCCTTGGGAATGCTTCTTCACCTCCTCCACAACATGAACCATAATTTAGAAATCCACAGTTTAGAAGACCTCAAAATCAACAGAGACCAAGGGAAAATAGAAATCAGCCTGACCCTCAAGTAAGGCCTCCTTTTCAGCAAAATTTAGTTGATGAAGAAGATCATCTTGAGATACCAAACGAATCCATTCATTGCTTAGATGAAAATAGGTCTGGAATGTTTTTGAATAACGAAGAGCATGATGAGTGTGGTCATGATGTGAGCAAGGGTGAGGAACCATCCGATTACCTTAAGGGTTATCAACATGCAATCTTTGAGATGCGGAAGAAATACAACCTTAGAAATAGAAATGTACCTATTACTGCAAATAAAACACATCCCAAGAAAGATGCCCCTAAAGCAGCTGAGGTTAGAAAGACCCACCACCTCCTCCTCCTGTCAAAGAGACTGAGAAAATTACTTTTGTTTTTAGTTTGGAGAACGAGATTTCCAAAATAAAAATCCTAGTACCTTTTGGAGAAATTCTTAAGGTGAATGAATACAGATGTAAAATTGTAAAAATGTTGAATTCTCAGCCAGGGGCTACTAGCATCCTTAATGTTCAAGAGGACCATCCAACCATCTATTTGGGACCAATATTGGAAGATGATCAGAATGAAGAGATACCTCCTTTCTATGTCAGCCTTAGTATCCATGACATGACATTACACAATGCCATGTTGGATTCAGGGGCCTCTCATAATCTCATGCCTAAAGTGATTATGGAAAGGATGGGATTGGAAATCACTAGGCCATAAAAGGATTTGTTTTCTTTTGATTCAAAAAGAGTTCAATGCATTGGATTGATAAAAGATGCTATTGTTGGTCTTACACAAGTCCCTGCCAAGACAATGGTAATGGGCATTGTGGTTGCAGATATTCCACCCAAGTTTTGCATGCTGCTATCCAGAACCTAGGCAACAAATATCAAATGCACCATGCAGATGGACCTAAAATATGCCTCCATTCCTATTTTTGGTGAGCAAAGAAGGCTGTATAAAGAGAAGAGGATGGTTTATATGGTAAGTAGTAAGGACAAAGCTCAGAATTTTCAAATTTATGCTGTTGAAACTGAATTAGGATCAACTATTCTTTTCAATGAGATAACTGATGAAGAAGAAGATGAAAGGAAAGAAAAAATTTAGGAGGTTGAAAATCAACAAGCATAAAATCAGGAAATCATTGAAGATAAGGCAAAGGGCTGGTGGTTGTTGCACTTTGATGGATCAGCTGGAAGAGAGGGGGTTGGAGCATGTTAGCCACATATAAATTTTGATATACCTGGTGGTGGCCAAATTTGTTCTCGAATCCTTCAAGAGATGTATTCCCTGTGAAAATCCATGTGTTTTCTATCTTTCACTGTAATCTCCACTGCTGTGTCCATCAAAGATAGTCAAAACCTGTTGTTCTGTAATGAAGAAAACTGCTTTTAAAGGGCCTCCATTTTCTCATTTCACTCCATCAAATTCCCCTATTAGTCACCCTTATTCCCTTCACAAAATTCCTCCAAAACCCCTTCATTTCACTTCCATTTCATCCTAAACCCCTTTTAAACCTTATATTTCCCTTTGTTTGGTTTAAAAATCTCTCCTTTTCCTACCAAAACCTTCATTCTGGCTTTAAAATCCTTGTTTTGGCCTAAAAATAAGTCTATTTGCACTATATAAGGCCTTAAGCCCTTGAGGGCTTATATCCATTAGCCCCCTTCCTCATATAACCCCAAACCCGTAGCCGGGCGCTAAAAAAACCAAGAAAGCCCCAATTAAAACCCTTTTCCCCGCCGTGTTGAGTTAAATGAATATAGGTCGTCGATCTGTACAAGATCAACGACCATCAGGAAATCTGGTCCCCATTCATCTTTCCATTCCCCGACATAGAGTTTTAAAACGAATCTGGACCATTGAATCCACAAGAACCAACAGCCCAGATTTCATCGCACTCTGCCCATCCGTCTAGCACCTCTTTCCCTTTCAAAACATTACCGCTCTATCCTTCAATCCCGACCATCCATCTGAGAAATCTAATGGTCAGGATTCAACCTGACGGCCCGAGGCTTTTCCACGACGCGCCAAGTTTGCACACGTCACTAAAGGTCCCACTTGTTCTTCCACCCACGCATCTCACTCGCTATCGCAGTCATTCCGCACTGTCCGATCAACGCGTCACGACCCGACGGCTGACACCCCGTTTCGAAAAAATTTTGCGCCGACAGTTTAACACCAATTTTTTTTGCAAAAAGGGTGGTTTTCAAAGGGACAAGTGTTAATTAACGTATGGAATCACATTTTGTTTGGAAATACCGCCTCCCCTCATTTTATTTTGTGAAAACCGTTGCCGGTTTTCCACCTTACCGCCTATTCCCCTAATGTAATTTCTTGTTTGATCCCGACCGTCGATCTCTAAGACCGAACGGCCCGCATTTACCTCACGACCTCTCTCATATTCTATCCATATATTCCTCGAAGAGACTTCATCGATGAATCTACATCGTAGATCACCGTGGATCATTCTAATCCGACGGTACATAATTCACCTCGCACTCAACCTTCATCAGGCCTGTTTTTTCGCTTTCTGCCATGTTTTTTAGCCAATTTCTCACTGCATCCACGATTTCCTTCACCGCTCCTGCATCCTCCACAAGCCTCTGAAACAATCCTCCTCACTCCCATAGGTTTTATTTTAATGAGTTTATTGTGTTTTGCAGGTTTTCAAAGGGCGATAAGCCATACTGTCACTACAGTCACAGACAGGGTAATTTAGAGCACATAATGCCAGTTCCAGGGCCAAAGTAGCATAGGAGAATGCGTGAGAAGATTTATAACATTTTTTTCATTGAAGATTGGGATATAAACCCTAACACAAACCGTCTACGCACCTGTAAGCATACAAACACAGTCAGACCTCAATTAATAGAAGAATAACAACGTTAAAGGCAAAGATAAGATCATAAGTGATGTATTAAAGGTTTTTATCAGAGTTTTAAAGGATCAAAGGATCAGCGCATTGTATTTAAGGCCTAATCCACAGTTACAGACATACAGGACATAACTAAAGGCCTGAAGTTTGATAAAAAAGGCTTAATGAAGCCTGAAGGACATGAACAAATCACATCAATGTTTCAAAGAAGTTATATCAGTGATTTAGTACCAGCAGAAGCAGATCGATCAATCAGCAAGGATAAAGCACAACAAGGTTGTAAGAGGTTAAAGTACAAAGAAGCAGAGCATTTATTAGTGCAAAATGGTGACTGACACAGTCATAACCCCTCTCCATACACACAAGCCTGCCAAGCAGTTATTACACCAGAGAAACTGCTATAAACCATCAGAAGTAGTTATTTTGGAGTATGGGAGTCCTCATAGCCCATTCTTCACTTAACTCACACCAATAATATAACAGTACCATTATATACAATATTTCTTCCCAAAGGACATTCCGTGGGTGTTTTATGTCATATCAAAAGGGTCTCCACAAGCTACATAGTTATTGATCCTGTCTAGAATTTAATGTAATGTTTAAGACACAGAATGGGGCATTCGAATGCTTTCTTCTACCTCTGATGATCATTAAAAATTGTTGTCACCTAATTTTCCTCATTTTCTTTTATAAAGACTCTTTGAAGTCTCATTGTATAAGGATGGCATTTGGTGTTTTCTAAGTTAATACATATTGCTGCTTTGAAGAAGCATTGGTGTTCTGAAAGAGTGTGGAGATCTTTGTTTTCTGTTGATGAAGGAGGCTGGACCATTGGATCCCTGAGCCTGGTTTTGGTGAAGTACTTCTTATTGTTAATGTTATTTCCTGTTTTTCCACTTTGTCCATCATGCTTTTCTTACAGTAGGATAGAAAGTTTAGGTAGAGAAATGTATCTTAGAAGCACCTCTAACCTATTTATCCTTCACTGTTTATATGTTTTCTACTACTGAATATGACAGGGTAGTCTAATAGCTCTCTCAAATAATCAATTTGTTTTATTTCAAAAATGATTAATTCATGTGTGCTAAAGACTGTTTAGGCGTTCCCTCTCTCTTTACCACTAAATATTGTATCTGAAATCTCCCTTTGATTATTAATGCTTGCAGTTTGTCAGGGGAACTTGTTTCAATCATACCCTCTGATCATTATTGTAATTATTGTGTTAAATGTCCCTATAATTGTAGTCTTAGATGTCTAAGGCATTCCCTCTTTTTTGAATGCAATTGTATGTCTTTGTTGATTAAAACTCTTAAAGGTGGACTTATAGGAGGAAATAGGGTGTTCCTCGAATCCTATACTTCATTTAGAGGGTTTTGGTCTACATTTCTCTTTGTCTTTGAGTGATATATTGATTAAGTCCAGAATAGTGAGCTTACTGGAGGAAATAGGGCGTTCCCCGAATCCTTTAAGTCATTATGAAAGGGTTTAGTTTGTTTTTCACTTTTAGTCCTTAATGTCCATCCCATTTCACCTATATTATTCAACATATCCTTGACCAAGTTAGATTTTCCCTTTGGTTTCCCTTCCTTCTCAATCAGAACTTTTTGGATCTTCACATGACTCCATTGCCCAATGGCTTGTAGATTCCCATGCTCTATCTACACCATATGAAACATCTTTGTCCAACCAAAAAAAACAAACAAAACAAACAACCTTGCACTTCCTAACTAGCCTAAAATCAACTTCTAAACTATTCAAGACATATCTTTATAAACATATTGAGAGATCCCTCTCTGAGACTAGGAGGGCTAGATCCTAGAGCTCTAAAGATTGGTTCTGATGTTGCCTTGTATTTTGATTAGCCAATCCATCAAAACATAGGACTCCAACATAATGGCGATCACGGTGGGACCCATTGAGTCTATGATAGCCTAGAAAACTATTATAAACTCTTTAGTCCTACAAATCTCTAAGAAAATCAGTTAGTAAGCCATAGAGGAGACTTTGTTTGTTTAAGCACCTTAGCTAAGTGTAAGATCAGATAAGGACACTCTCATAACCACAAAAATGTACAAAATCCAAAAATATCTCAGATTGGCTTCATAATAAGCATGGTGGTGGAACCATAAAACAATTTTACCTTCACAAAAAGCTAAAAATTTTCCACCTGGTGACTCCATTAGCCCTAGTAGGCCTGTTACTCATCTAGGTCTCCAGTTCTCTTTAGGACTGCGTTAACCAACCTTGAAGAAATTGAGAAGCCTAGTCCCATATTAGATAAGACATTCTGAGAGGAAAAAATTCAAACGACTCCTACAAATTCGAGCCTCTCTCATTTTTGAAAAACAGTTTGGCTTCACATAGGATCAGCACTAGATCCCATCCAGACCCTAATCCTCCAACAATAGTTGAAAATCTAGAGAGAATTCTGTGGCAGACTTCTAGAGCTGTAAAATTAGCATTTGATAGGAACATCACAAGAACAAAATCTCTCCTTGAAAACCTTGCTATCTTGGAAGATTTACACTTTGAATTACATCATACTAAGAACATATTTAGAACTAGATCTCAAAGTTATTTAAACCAAACTGATCTTGAAATTGCAGATTTGTAACAGGGCTTAAGTAGAGAAGCTTCACCTTCTACTCCTCTTGATTCACAACTTCTTCACCACTTTATCCTTTTTCATAACCAATCTTCTCAAAACCAATTTGCTGGCCCTAGTGTTTCTTCCACTCCAATCCATACCACCACTGTCCAAAAAACTGCATTTCAGCCCATTTTCCCTCCTGTAAATCCACCCACTGTAAATCCACCTCTCGTTCCAGCCATGGCAGCATGGTATGCCCCCTTAGTGTTACCATAGCCTCTGGTTCCCTTACCAAATCACTATCAGTCCAAAATTCCCCATTTCTCTAGAAAAGAATCTACCGCAGCCCAACAAAATGTAGACATAATGGAAGATGCATTTGATTACATGGAGATAGATGATGAGACCATTAAAATGAGAATCTTTTCTCAAAGTTTAGGAGGACAAGTGAAGAAGTGGTTTAAAAACTTGACTCCCAATAGTATCCATGACCTCCCCTCATTACATAAAGCCTTCATAAACTAATGGGAAGTCAAAAGCAACCCTCTCCAAATATTAGCAGAGTATCAAAGTCTTAAAAGAAATTAGGGAGAAAGTGCTCATGATTACTCCACCAGGTTTAACAACGTCTACAATGATCTTCCACCCCACATGAAACCTCCCCAAGGCATGGCTTTAGTGAAATATCCTGAAGGTTTCGATGCTGATATGACTTATCAACTAAGGGAGAGAGATTATTTAACTCTATAAGACATGCAGAAAGGAGCTGTGAGTGTAGAAGCAAACTTAATTGAGAAAAGAGATAGGCTAACGTCAGAGAAGAGGGTAACCTATAAAGATGATTTTGCACCCTCAACCTCATCCTCTGATACCAAAATTGACAACCTAGTGAAGGTAATGGAGAGAATGCTTGAAAAGATAAACTTGAATGATAGAGTGCCACCAAGAGGAAGTCAAAACAACCTCCAAAATAGAAATAGAAATCAAAATTTTAGAAGAGAAAACAATCAAGAAAGGCAAAGAGATAATGACCAACAAATTAGACCTCCCTTCCAACAAAACTACGTAGATCAAGAGGAAGAAGGAGAGATTGAAGGGTTGGGAGAAAACCACGTAAACTTGATTGGATCAGACAATGATGATGATGTTTTTCTCAATGCGGAAGAACAAGGTTTATTCTCCTCAGATACAAAGGAAGATACATATGAAAATCCTGATGATTATAGATTGGGTTTGAGAATGCAATCATGGAGGTACATAAAAACTATGATTTAAGGAGAAAAGGGAACATAGATAGTCCAAATGACAAAAACACTAACTCTGTTGTTAGGAAAAATACAGAAAATCAGCCTAAGAAAACAACAGAGAAAACCAACATCTTGGCTAAGAAAAAGGATTTGAACAAAGACAAAAGAAGCTAGCCAAATGTTGAACAAAGTTTCCCTAGTACCTCTGCTAGTGGCCCTGTTAAAACAACCCAGATTGACGGTCCTAATAAAAATCAGCAAGTCAAGATTGCTGAAAGAAATATAAGTGAGAAAATAGATGTAAATACAACAAAATCAATAATTCCTTTTAGCCTTGAGGGATAGATTGCAAAGATTAAAATTAACATACCCCTGGCTGAACTAGTGACCCAAGAAGTGTACAGAAATCAGGTCCTAAAAGCTCTAAATATACATGTTGATACTGTCACTTTGAACTTGATAGATGATAAGCCAGAGCTATTGTTTGGCCCTATGATTGAAGGAAAATACCAAGAAGGGCTGTTCCCCCTTTCTATGTCAGTTTAAACATACACGACAAAGTCTTACACAATGCCATGCTAGATTCATGAGCATCACACAACCTTATGCCCAAGGTGGTAATGGAAAGCCTAGGCTTAGAGATTACTAGACCATATAAAGACCTGTATTCCTTTTATTTCAGGAGGGTAAAATGCTTGGGGTTAATTAAAGATTTTTGTGTTAACTTGTCTCAAATTCCTACCAAGAATCTTGTAATGGATGTAGTAGTAGCTGACATTCCCCCAAAATATGGTATGCTCTTGTCTAGATCATGGGGAGCTAAGGTTCAGGGTAGCCTTAAAATGGATATGTCTTATGCCACAATACTGGTTTTTGGTTAAACTAGAAGATTATATAGGTAAAACCTCATGAAATACATGGTGAGCAGCAAGGAAAAACCTCACAACACTCCTGTTTATTCCACCCATTCAGATCTAGATTCCTTCATCTTATACAATGAAGACGAACTCACCCAAACAGAGGAGGAAAACAAGTGGGACATTAGTACACCTGAGCATTCAAAATTTTCTTCCTCTCAACATCCAGATACCTCAACTCCCAGTAGCTCTGAGCAACACAAAAAACATGATAATGAAATAGATACACTTTGGAGAATGAGATTTGATGGCTCTTGCAGCAAAAATAGTGCAAAGGTTGGTGTATGGATACACAACACAAACAATGGACATGCTTGCAAATTAGATTTTTCATGCACTAACAACATTGCAGAATATGAAGCCCTTCTCCTTGGCCTGCACATTATGAAAGATTTAAAGGCCAAAAAGATATTAGTGCACGAAGATTCTAATTTAATTATCAAACAAATCAAAGGGGAATATGCAACCAAAAACCGTAGACTTAGAGAATATAGAAACACCGTGTTGGATCTCCTGAAAACCTTCGAGAAATATGAACTCCTGTTCATACCTAGAGCCCAAAATCACCTGGAAAACAAGCTTGGTTTTGCTGCTAATCATTTCCAGATACCACAAATTGATGAACAACTCATTATAAAAATAAAAAATAGACCAGCAATGCCTGATAACGAATATCATTGGCAGGTGTTTAATAATGATAAACATATAGAGAATTTCCTGCAGTCAAAAGATGAGTTTTCCACAACATCACCGAGTTTCAGCCATGAAAAAGAATGTTTAAATGAAGAACTAATTCTTGAAGCAGAGCCTTCCTCTCTTACTGAAATAAATCAGTTTGATCTTCTTTTCAAAGAAAAATTATTCGATGATCCAAATCAGAAGGACCTCGAAGTTATATATTGTAAAGGTGATACCATACCCAAAGGCCTTGCCCCTTTAGAGCAACTCTTTGATTTCAATGATGTGGCTAAGGAACCAAAAGCAGAACCCATGGAAAATAATGTGGAAGAACACAACATAGGCAGCCCAACTGAGCCTAAAATGATTATATTATCTAGCACCCTTCCTGCCCACATCAAATAGCAATACATAGCGCTCTTCAAAGAGTTTATAGATGTTTTTGCATGGGACTATAAGGATTTGAAATATTATGACACCAGCATCATCCAACACAAAATTCCTCTTGAGGAAAAGAAAAAACCTTTTAGACAAAAATTAAGGAGGATAAACCCTGTTTTACTGCTTGCAGTAGAAAAAGAAATTAGGAAGATGTATGAGGCAGGGATCATTGTTCCTCTTAGATACTCAGACTGGGTTTCCAATCTAGTATCTGTCAGGAAGAAGACAGGGGAGATTAGGCTGTGTATTGATTTCAGGAACCTAAATAGAGCCTCTCTAAAAGATAACTACCACTTACCAAAAATGGACCACATACTCCAAAGGGTAGTCGGGTCAAAAATAATATCATTGCTGGATGGGTTCTCAGGTCATAATCAAGTGTTAGTCCTTCCAAGTGATCAACATAAGACAACCTTTACTACACCTTGGGGGACATTCGTGTATGTCAAAATTCCATTTGGCTTGGTGAATGTAGGAGCCACCTTCCAAAGGGCCATGGACATAGCCTTCTCAGAGGACATAGGCTATTTGATAATGATTTACCTTGATGATATTACTATTTTCTCCAAAACTGATGAAGAACATTTGGAACATTTAAGGAAAGTTTTTGAGAAATGCAGAAGATTTGGTTTGTCTCTAAATCCCAAAAAGATACTCTTTGGCCTCCAAGAAGGAAAGCTTCTGGGTCATATAATCTCTGAAGAAGGGATCAAGATAGATCCTAAAAGAATTGATGGCATACTGAATATCAGCCACCCTAGGAACCTAAAAGAATTACAATCTTTCATTGGAAAGATTAATTTTTTGAGGAGGTCATTCCCAACCTTGCTGAACTATTAAGAAACATCACTAACATGCTCAGGAAAGAAGTAGGTGTTAAATGGACAATGCAAGCTAAAAAATCATTTGAACTAGTAAAGCAAGCCCTGACTCAAGAACCAGTCCTTATCAGTCTTGATTTCACCAAAGATTTCTATATCTTTTCCTTTGCATCTAAACATACAATAGCTGCAATATTGTTGCAAAAGGACAACTTGGGGCAAGAACAACCTATATCTTTCTTCAGTAAAGCTTTAAGAGATTCCCCACTCAAATACAACATCACGGAGAAGCAAGCCTTAGCATTGGTAAAGGCATTAAAAGACTTAAGGGTGTACATTTTACATTTACATATAATTTATTTTGTGCCACACACTGTAGTCAAAGACATTCTAAGTCAGGACCCCGATGGTAGAAAGGGAAAGTGGATTGCCACTATCCTTGAATATGACTTGGAAATTAGGCCTATTAAACTCATCAAGGGACAAGGATTAGCAAAACTCATGGCTGAATCTAATTTCAAAGCTTTAGATATGAATATGGTTGATGCCTTAGAAGAGATAGAAGAATTCCCAACACCATTTACTGAAGAAACTTTCATGAATTCTCCATGGTATGCTGACATCATTTATGTGTTGCTTTATTTAAATGCTCCTCCTTCTTTGTCAAAAACAAAAGCCATATTTTTCAAACAGAAGGCTTTAAATTATTGCATGATAGATGGAGTTTTATATTGGAAAAATGCTGTTGGGATATTATTAAAATGTTTACTTGAGGTTGATGCAGGAAAAATCATGCATGAAATGCATGAAGGAGAGTGTGGAGGGCACTTAAATTGGAAGACCACAATAAACAAGATCCTCAGATCTAGTTACTATTGGCCCTGTTAGGGTCCTGTGATTTGGCTGATTGGCAAGCCAAGTGACAGGGTAACATCAAACCAATCTTTAGAGCCCAAGGACCTAGCCTTCCTGGACTCAAAGAGGGCTCTCTCTATTTGTGTAAGGGATTTCTATGTGTTTGCTTCTTATGTTTCTGATTTTAGGCTAGTTATGAAGTAGGTTTTTTGGTTTTGCTTTTAGGTTTGCGAGGGAGGAACTGATCAAAGACTAAGACAGATAAGAAGATTGTCAGATCAACTGGGCTATGGGGTCGAAAAGGTCAATAAAGCTTCAGATGGTGATACAAGGTATGTTGAAGGGCTGATTTGATCAAGGTAAAATGGATCTTTGGGTAAAAAGGAGTGGGATGGACACTAATTTTGTGAAGAACAAAGGCTTTCAAACATAAATAGTTCAATATCTGACATAAACATGGCAGGGCTAACCATTAATAATGAGAAATGTAACTATAAAATGATAAATGCATAGAAATAAACATTCAAGCAATACATAGAGATATATGACTCTCTAACTTTAGGAAATTGCTATCAGACTTTGGGGAAAGACAATTAAGACAAAAAAAAACTCAAATCACTATGAGGAAACACCTAAACATAGTATTTCAAGCTATCAGGCACTTTGAAGTAAGATTGCATAGTTTTAGGCAAAGGGCAAGATCAGTACAAGACCTCCTTGGTTCAACTAATGACAATCAAACAATCAAAGAAAGGTTTTAGAGGTGGAGCTATGACTATCCATGAGTAAGCAGGGCATACCGTGAATCATACTTAGCATGCATATAACCATAAATGAAACAAGCAAACAATTTCTTCAGTTATCAAAGAGCAATCAAGGATTCTTTGATATGACTAAGAAGGAAGAAAACATAGAAGCTATAAAGAAACAAGAAATCTGAGGTGCCTCCAAGGGCATGTCTCAAATCTATTCTCTACTGTCTTATAGCAAGCAAGAGCATGAAATATGAATGAAAACTAAGAAAACATAACAGAGAGGGACACTATACCATTTTACCAAGTCAAGGAATCCAACAACAGTCCTCTTTCATCATCTAAACACATTCAAGAAACTATCCAATGCATGAGAAAAGTGTTTCTTCCAAGCTTGTATAACCATATATTTCTCTATATCATCAAGTTCAGCCTTATTTGCAATGAAGTCTCTTGGAAAATATAGGCAAAGATGAGGGAAAACCTCCTAATGCAACTTGCAAGCTCATTGGCCCATCAAAAATATCTGATTTTTTCCTTGAGGCTTTGCAAAGCCCAAGGCACAAAATATCTATAAAAATATCCTAAACATGCTAAAAAAGGAAATTATATTGACTTTTCCTAACTAGCCATGGCCAAAAATAGCTAAACGCACATTAGGAAAAGCCACTTCAGAAAACTGCATTTTTCACAAAAATACTTAAGAAATATATCAGCAGAAAATCCCCTGTATTGTGGGCAACGTTTGGAGGCCTTTCCGATGTCGAAACGAGGCCCGTGATGGCTCGTTGGAAAGCTCTAAATGTATAGTTTCTGAAAATTCTTTGTTTTCACCAAAATAATCACTAAAATCCTATGAAAATCTGACCAGTGTGAAAAAACCCAAAAAATAGACTTTGCTGATAAACGGGGCAGAGTATGGAAAAAGTGACTGTTTTTCGCCATTTTGGGAGACCAAATCATCTTCAATTGATTTGAAAATCGCTGAGTATATGCCCCTAAAATTATGGCATCCAATGATACCATTTTCATCCTTTGAGGATGTCTCAAACATAAATGGTGATGCCCATGATTTTTAGCACAAAGCCCAAAAATGTCAAAAAACCAAAACTTGTCCAATTTTACCCAATTTTGGTGAGCATGACCTTCAAGGGTTTTCAGAAGCATGCTAAGAGGCGGAGGCCAAAATTTTGAGCCTTGATATGTATTTCTTCATTTTTGGTGCCTGGCGCCTCTTTTGAGCCTTCTTGAGCTTTTCTTGTGTGGCCTTCAATTTCCGTCGGGCGAACTGATTGAGCTTCTTATAGTGCCCGGTCATTCTTCGTTGAAAGTCCAAATCTCTATTGGCCTTTTCCAACTTCTTCTCCAAGTGGTCATTTACCCTTTCAAGCCATGCTTCTCTATTTTTTTCTATCTCTTGGGTGAATAAGTAGTGAGAGGAAAGGATTGGAAAAGGGCAGCCTCTTCCTCTTTTTGTTTCTCTAAGGCTCTTCTGAGTCCCATGGTTCTTGGCCTCTTTCTTCTTGGCTGATCTTCATCTCCGCTATCATTGAACTCACCCATGAGTTCTTCCAACTTAATTTGTGCCTTGGAGGCCTCTTTTTGATATTTGATTTCCCTTGTCTCATATACCGCCATGTGGACATTCATCTGCTTGTTTTTTATTTGCAGAAAGTGAATGAGGTTTTTAGACCTCTCTAGATATGCCCTTAGATCATGAATTTGTTCTTATTTATTAATCAAGAGAGACTCTACGATTCTGGCCTCATTTTCGCTATCATCACTGTTTATCTAAATTATGTCAAAGTCCCTCTCTTTCTCATGGCTGCTTTCTTCCTTCTCCTTTCCCTTGCTTTTGGTGGCCTTCTTGGTCTTCCTCCTCTTGGGTAATTCAACAATGGATTGCTTGGGCAACTTCCCTTTGCTTTGGAGGGCTCTAGTAACATTTGGAGTTACAGTTTGAGGCACTCTCTTTCTTGATGTTCGGGACTTTGTCACCTTTGGAGAAGAAAGCATGGCCCCTTGCCTAGGAGAGGCAGCTAGCACATGCTCTATTTGATATTTGCCCTTGCTACTCCCCTCATTATCCTTGCCACTATTTTCACCTTCTTTATGAATGCTTGGACTGTCACCTTGCATGTCTTTTTGAAGGCTTCCCTTTTCACTCTTGTCCCTGCTTTCTTCAGGACTTTTAGGTTCTGTCTCCTCAAGGTTTTGTGCTTCATCCTCATCATGTTTGCTGCTGTGAGGGCTACCAATATCCTCATCAAACTGTTCCATTTCCTCATCATTTCCCTCTTCACTGTTTTTCTCTTTTTCATGGCACTCTTCTTCATCACTGTGCTGCCTTTCATCACTGTGTTTTTCTTCTTCATCATGTTATTCTTCCTCACTGTGTTTCTCTTCTTCATCATGCTGTTCTTCCCCACTATGTTTCTCTTCTTCATCATGCTGTTCTTCCTCACTGTGTTTCTCTTCTTCATCATGCATGGGAGATTTTAGCTTCTTAGGTTTTGGCTTACTAGAAGAAGGAGAAAGCTGGTGAGTGGAAGGTGAAGGAGATGCATGGGATGAAGAAATAGTGGCGAAATCGGGATGTGCAATGAAAGTGTCCCAAAAGATTCCCTTTTTCTCAAGTTGATGAAGAAAGACAATTTTGATAAGGGAATGATGGAAAAGACAAGATGGCTGCTGAGATGGAGGTCTCTTTTGAACAGTGGAAGCCATATTTTCAATACTTCTATGGAGGAAAAAGGGGAGGTTTAACAATTGGGTCCTCGTGAAGTGCATGAGTAACTGGACATGGTAAGCATAGACCCAGGAAAACCTTCCCTCACATGTGAAATATTTCATAATTATCTTCATGAGGAGAGCATAGCTAGTCAATAGATATGAAAAAGGAAAGATGGATGGGCATGCATCCTGATGCTCCGGCTTCAAAAAGGGTTTGTACTGTTCTGAGTCTAGGTAGCTCTGTTTAAACCATTTTTCTCCGACATATGGGATTTTGGTAGCTAATGGATCTAGGAGAAAACTTGAAATCTAAGCTTGCCAGCTGAAAATGTTTCCCTTGCAATCTCAAAGCACATAGATGTGTCAAGGGGAGATAGCTTTTCACCTCCTAAACCCTTTGAAAAAAATCTAGACATCCAACTTCATGAAAGTTAAACAGAACTGAAGGATGGGAATTTACTTCCTCAGTTGAAAAAGGTTCATACCTCTTGTGAGGGCCACTTCTTCTATCTTACCTGAGAGGTATTTTTGCTTTGGATACTTTTTGCTGGTTGACCAAGACAATCTATTTCAAATGGTTTCCCAACACCACACCATGTTCTTCTTGTAATTCATTGTGCTTCTTTGATGTTATTAGATAAGTGTTTGTCAAATGAGAAACCAAAACACTTTGATTACTGTGTTTGAGTAAGGACCTTGAAAGAGATATGTTTGGGGTCCTTTGTTGAAGAAAGATCTCTTTTGTTTTGGTACAAAATATTCTACCTTCAAGCACTACTCTTTTGGTGTTTATTGTCCTTTAAAAAGGTAGACAAAAACATCTTTCAACTGAATTAAAATACCTTCACAACAGAATCTGTTTTTGGAACCCTGGGGCTGCACAAAATTTACTATCTCATAATACAAAAAGGACCTCTTTAAAATGACCAAGCCTTCAACCCCTTTACCATTGTATAGGTGATCATTTTAAAAATGTTTTGAGATCTCTGCAAACTCTGTTTATCTGTCTAGCAATTGTGGGCTATCACTATTTTTTAAAGACAGTTAGGGCTCTCTCAAAACTGATAACAACACCTTCCCCTATCACTATATTAATTATTTGACACCCACGGCAAAAAAAAACTTCTTTGATTTGGAAGACAAGGTTTGTTTTTTGTTAACACTGTTAGGACACCCCTTCAGGAAAGTTTGAGACCTCTTCTAAACACAAGAAGAAAAACACCTCCTTTAACCTCAAAAAATTATCAAGGGGCTAAGAAATACCTTGAAAAATGTTTATGAATGTTGTTGGTCATTTGGAACAGCTCTCAAAGCATTTTTGGAAGTCCGGAGGATGAGCGGCATGTTTGCAACCAAGAGCGCCGCACAGATGGAAGGCTGTTAGGTCGGATTCAGGCACTGGTGACCGGACACACAGGGGTGTCGCGTACCACTACAGGCACGCCGTGCAGTAGTTAAAATATTTTGCTTCGATGCACACAGGCATGCCACATACTTCTACAGGCGCGCCATGCAGGCTTCTGAGCCTCAAAACTCTAAATTTTTTCTCGGAATCACCTTGTTTCTTTGGGAGCAGCTAGTGGGCACTTGTTTCGTGGTTTGAATTTGCACAATGAGCTTTTAAATGGTCTCTTTTGCTTTTTAAAAGTCAAATGAGCTCAAATGCCTTGGTAGTTATTTGTAAGGGTTTGGATGCTTTTTGAAAATGCTTTTTGGTCATATCAAAACATAAAGCACTGCCTTTATTATTTTATCACTTTAAAATACCATGAGGCCTTCTATTCGAAAAATTCCCATAATGAAAATGCTGTGGCCAACTTCTTTTTGATGACCCTCATATTCAAGGCTTTTGTTGAAGTAAGGAGGCCTCCTTAAGAACAAAACCCCTTTTACTGCCTTTTCATTTAGGAAATAACTCTGTCACTGTTTTTCTATTCTGTCCTTCAAAAGGAAACCTGCTCAAGAAACAAATCCAAGACTGCTGATGCATCCTTTTCCTATCTCTTGGAATGAGATGTTTGATAATTTTAGAAACTATTTTGTCAATTCAACTTTCTGGTGTTTGATGATTTGCTATGCCCATTGTTGAAATTGGTCAAACACTGTTAGGCACCTTTTAACATCTTCCTTTGACTATGGATGAACCTTTAATTGTACTCACCAAAGCTTGACTTACATCTTTTCACCAAGGCGATGGCCTTTAAAAACCCTTAATGTAATCATATACAACAACAGAGTTTGTTCATATGTACATAAGGAGGTCTTGTCCATAACTGTGGTATGCCTTGTTTCTTTGAATGTTGTCTTGAATTTGAGACATTTTGTCATACCCTTTCTGTCATTTGATGAGTGTGTTCCAAGTTTTGTTCATTTTAACCTAAAATTGTTTTTGAAGAATATCTTTATGGACATGAAAAACAAAGCTTCTTGAACATCATAGTATCACTAATTGTCCTATGTTTAAACACTAGTTTTCTACTCATAAACCTTCAATTGATTCCCACTGCATTTCAATTCTGCCCTTTAAACAGTGAACCCATCTAAAACACCCCTTGAAACACTACTGTTGTATCAGTGGTTTCATCCATTAGAGGAAATGGTGTAAACAAGTTTTTAGGCCATTTGAAGCATTGTTAGCCTTGTGCTCTTTGAATGAGGCCATACCTCTGTTCCTGACCCTCTGCTTGTTAAAGGAAGGAGGCCTTTATCATGTTCCTAACCATCTGCTTTTAAATGAAGGAGGTTAACATAATATTCCCAAACCATCTACTCTTGGTTGGAGGAGGTTTGCAACAAGTGACTCAACCATCTGCTCATGTTTGGAGGAGGTTAACACAGTAATGCTATTTCATCTCTTTTTCAAACTGTGTCATCTTTCCTTGTAATGCATATCTCTGCTTGGTATATCACAGTAAGTAATAAAGTGAAAATTTGGCAATATGCTATGAGAGGCATTTTCTGAGATATGTATCGTGTTGTTAGAATGCCCTTGTGAATCTTTAAAAACCAGGAGCAACATGACTTGTATTTGTAGAGTATTTGATTGCTAGTCATTATTTACTAACCTTTCTTGATTGTGTTTGCAGAGGTTTATTTAATTTTCTCTCTGACCAATACTCTTATCCCAGGCTCAAAACAACATGAGAAGCAACTGTCTTCTCATGTTTTAGCTTGACAATGTCTTCTGGAATACTTGTACATATCTTCTTTTGAAAGAGACACTGAAACACTGTAAATCAACCCAATATCAGTTTGGCTTTTGAAACATGTACTGCTAAGTCATCGAGACCTTTTAGTGGCGTGACCTATGGGTGTATCAAGCTTTGTTTTTTGTAGAATAAGTGCCAATTCAGGTTGGCTAGTATTGAACAAAAGATTTTGGCTCAGGATGCTTTTGCCAAGGAAGGATTTCCTAAAGCGCCACTACCTAACTTAGGGGAGATCTTTGACAGATTTTGAGTATTCTCTTTGGTATGACTAGATCTTGAGAGGACATATGATGAGAGGTAGGGTAGCTGACTTTTTTATCAAAATTTGGTTAATGAATGACCTGGGGATGAGGGTGAATGACAACAGATGACTTTAGCTTATGACAGCTGATGGACAAGATTATATGACTGAAACTAGATAAGACTTGACAACTAGGTTTTTCTCATCATAGGCTGACTAAAAAGGTAGGAGGACAAAAAATGTTTAGGGGTGTTTTCTAGATGACAGATTTGACAAATTGGAGATCAGCTTCTAGAAAAATTGGCTTTAAAAACGAGTCATCATCAACAGGTGAAAAATACTGATGACTAACAGTGGCTCCATTTGGGGAGGGCAGCTCCTTTTTAGAAGGTGTCCAGAATTTCAGATCTCTGTCCTTTGAAGACCAGTGCCTTTATCCATTGGCGCAAATTTCTTTCTTCCTTGATGCTATTTCTGAAAATTGACAACATGATTAGCATCAAAGCCATTTATACCTACCCTGCTACATTTTTTAACATTTTTTCTGCTTTCGGGTGCATTTGGACTAGCAACCCTTTGACATAATATTTTCTAAAAATGACACTATCTAATTCTACACTTATATCTGCTGGGAGTTCAGATTAAGTTGATGAACTCCTTTGTTTCTCTACCTATGCTAGATCGACTGTCAAGGTTAAGCTGTTTGACAGGATTTTATTCTCTAATCTAAAACATGAAATTAAAAAATGACCAAATCAGGATTAGATAGTTTGATTTGTCATGTACTTGTGGCATGAAAGACAAGATGAACACAAATATTATTTTGCATAAAATGAAATCTAGAAAATCAGGGCTAGGATACACAGTTTGTTTTTCATCCCTGCTTTCCTCTTTGGTTCTGTTTTGAGCATGTGGAACCAGTATATTTTCCTAGTATATCTTCTTTGACAAGTCAAACTTACACAAGATTGACTATCTCTCCTCTCACTAACTTATCAGCAAGTAAATTTAAAACATGTTTAGTTATGATTAGGCTAGGCAACTGAACAAGACATTTTGAGCACTAGTAGCGGCATTTAGACTTGCACGCTTTCAGAATGACTATTTTTTTTTTGAACATGGGGCTTTATTTCTATTTTCAAACTGTCCTCTTTTCCTACTTTTCTATTGTTTTTGAATTTTCTGTTTTTTTGATTTATTTTTCAAACAATGGTATAAACAATGATTGAAAATGTTTTAACTTAGAAATCCTGGAAATGGTGAAACTTGAGCATCTTATCTTCATAAGGATCTCCTATCACTCTTGGTCCACTCAGCTCTTGAAAAGAAAAATTTGGAAAATTTTCTCTTTCAAGCATAACATAAGGATTTATGCATGAATCTCTAAACAACCCCATATCTTCCCGCTATAGCTCTTTATACCTTTGATCTCCACTTCTTCTTTTGCTATACATATTTTTCAAATAATGAAGATATTCTTTGTCATTTTTGAAGTATATGATGACATCATCAAGGTACATCAGAATGAAAAAATTCAAATATGGAAACATGGCTTTTAGGAGCAATTTTTTGGTGTTCGGTGGTTTTGAAATTCCGGGTTTGAAGATGGAACTACTTCCAGCATACTTGAAAAATTAATTGAGCTGTTCGCTTTGGAAAGGAATTATTTGGCGATACCCTGAAACATCATTTTGTAAAGACACATGATTAGAAGCACCTATCATTTGTATAGCATGGTCTTGAGTAGGAAGGATATCATTTTTGTCCCAAGGGTGTGTATTTGTGTAGCTAAATTCGAAACAGATCCTATGTTTAGCTGTTTTATCTTTGATTACTATTGTTTGGTCAAGATTTTTGTATTTTCTTTTGTCGAAGTTGTTTCTTGGAGTGATGGCAGTGTCATAGTGCTTCTCACTGTTTTCTCTACATGCAGTAGTATCTTGAACAATCTTGCAAATTCTAGTAGTTTTTAGTCTTTGGTGAAGTGGTAGAATGCTAGCTAGTTCAAACAACTCAGGTATATTTGGACTGTAGTCATCATATCTTTTCCTAAGAAGTTTATCAGACACTTTTTTCTGGATTTTTAGCTGTTGTGGCTACAGTCAAGGTTTCATTTGAAGAGGTAGAGTTATGAGATGGTAAATCCTTAAGGTATGGTAAGAACATTAAGCTTCCCTTCCCCTGATTTCCAAAAAGGTTTGTAATATGCAAGTCTTCTAATGCCTCTATTATGAAAAAGTCTCCTGATGTTACTGCTGATGTTTATCTATGGTTTGAGAAATTTGCTTGATGGTATGTAATGTTTTGTGCTTCTCGCTCTATTTTTGTTTCAAGAGGAACGAACTCTCTTTCCTCAAGACATAACTGCTCATGGTCATGATAATTTTGAGTGTCCAGTTCATCATAGAGAACTTGGGGTAGCTGATGTGGTGGGTCTAAGTTTGTTTCAAATTCTCCTAACTGTTCTTCAATGTATTCATCAACGTGTAAAATGAAAGAGTTCAGATCAGAATGAAAGGAGTACATTGGGATGTTATCTGGCCTTTTTTGGGTACTGACCATATATTTCATGTGTGATTCTGGATAGAGTATTCTAGTTTGGTTAAACACAAGAATAGTGGCATAGGACATATCAAGTTGAATATTTCCCTGAAGATTAGCTCCCCAAGTTCTGGATAAAATAATTTCGTACTTGGGAGGGATGTCTGCTACCACTATGTCCATGATCAAGTGTTTTGCAGGTATTTGGGCCAAACTGAAACAAAGATCTTTGATTAAGCCTAGACACTTGACTCTACTTGAATCAAATGAATATAAGTCTTTATAAGGTTTTGTTATTTCTAGGCCTAATATTTCCATCACAACCTTTGGCATGAGATTATGCGAGGCCCCAGAGTCTAGCATGGCATTGTGTAGGATTTGGTCATGTATATTCAGACTGATGTAAAAGGGAAGAGTGGTTCCTTCTTGGAATTTCCCTTCTATTTTTGGACCAAACAACACTTCAGGGGTGTCATCAACTAGATTTAGGGTGTTTACATCATTTCCTATATTCAGGACCTTTATCACTTGGGATTTGTAAGAGATTTGGGTGATAATTTAAGTGAGAGGCATGGTGATCTTTATTTTGGCGATTTCTCCCTCAAAACTGAAGGGTGCTTGTAGTTTAGATAGGTTTGCTTCAGTTTTTTCAGCCATGACTTTCTCTATGTTCTTAATTTGCTGACTTTGGTTCGAGATTTTGTTTAAAACAACCATCTCGGGAATCTTGGTAGAGGTACTGGGAAGATCTGGGCCAAGACTTGTCTAAATAGCTTTATATTTGTTTTGGTCAGTTTTCTTGACCACGATTTTGTTGCTATCCACTGCTCTTTTAAGGATGGTATCAAGGGTTTTAGCAGTGTCTGAGCTACCTTTCTTGGAGTTGTCTTGGTTTTTTCTACTTCTAAGATCATACTGCCTGTGAGCTTCTATTATGGCATTCTGAAAATCTATAGCAGGATCTTCGGGGTCCTCATAGTTGGTTTCATTTTGATTTGGAGAGAAGAAAGTTTGTTCTTATTCTGTGAGGTAAACCTCACTCTCATTATCAAAACCTATTAGGTTTAAATGACTTTCATCAATGGGTTCTGTATCCCTCTCTTCCTCATCAACATAGTTTTCATTGAAGGGTGGCCTGATTTGTTGGTCAGTTTCCCTTGGTTTGTTTTGAGGCTATTCTCTCCTAAAGTTTTGGTTCCGATTCCTGTTTGGAGGGTTTGGCTGGTTGTCCCTAAGAGGTGTCTTTTCACTTATCTTTTCCCATATTTTTGCCATGGACCCAATTAAATCATCTATTCTAGGATCTAAGGAAGGGACTGAGGGGTGACCTCATCCCGGTATGTGACTTTCATTTCTGATCTGGTCCTAGCTCTCTTTTCTACTAAGTTGGCTTTTGCACTTATGGCCACTTTTTGCATTTCCTCCAAGGTTGGGGGGTCCTTGTCTCTTAGTTGATAAGTCATGTCTAGGTCAAAGCCTTCGGGAAAATTTGCTAAGGCTGAGCCAAGTGGAGGTTTGAAGTGAGGTGGAGGGTGTTATAAACACTGTTGAACCTAGTGCAGTATTCTTGAACACTCTCCCCATTTTCCCTTTTTAGATTGTTATACTCAGACAGGATTTGAATGGGGTTTTTTCTGATTTACCACTTGTTTATGAAGGTTTGGTAGAGTTCTGGGAGATCGTGTATGCTGTTTGGAGTTAAGCTCTTAAACCATTTTTTGGGTTCTCCGCCCAGGCTTTGGGTGAACATCCTCATTCTTATGGTCTCGTCTTCTATTTCCATGTATTCAAAGGCATCGCTAATTCTATCTACATGTTGTTGGGTGGTAGTAGCCTCAACTCCGGTAAAGTGCGGGATTTTGGATTGGTAGTCATTTTGTAAAGGGGCCAAAGGGTGTGGAAACACCAAGGGTGCATACCAAGCTGCCATGGCGGGGGCTAATGGATGATTTACAATATGAGGGCTTGTAGGATGAGCTGAGGTGATTTGAACAGTGGTGGTTTGGATGGGTGTGGAGGATGTACTTGGATCAGTGAATTGATTTTGAGCAAATCTGGGGTGGTAGGAGCCAAAGTGGTGGATAAGATGAAAGTCGGGAGGTGTAGTAGGTGAGGCTTCTCTACTAGGACTCTGTGGAAAATCTAGGGGCTCAAGATCGTCAAAGTTTATTTTACTTTGTGAATTGATTCTAAAAAGGGTTTTTTCTGATTTTAAGTCAAATGGGGAATCCTGCAAGGATGTGAGATGTTTAGGAACTAATATTGCTTTACGGATGGACCTATCAGTAGCTAAGTTTCCAGTTTCGGAAGCTTGCCACAGAATCTTCTCTGGGTTATCTACTATGATAAGGGGATTTGGGTCCGGATGAGATCTGGTATAGACTCTTTGTGAAGCCAGATTTCGAATTCAGAGTTTAGAGAGGATGGTATTTCTGATTGTTTTGGATGGATGGCCTCTCTGGGGGTTTCACTAATGTGAAGAATGGTCAAAACAAAAATGAAGGCTAGTCGAGTCGCCAGGTAGATTTCTTTAAAATCTATGGTTCACCACCAATACTATCAAAGATGTTTTCGGGAAAAAGTTTTCTAGTAAAATTTGAGGTGAAGACTTGCAAGGAAGAGTGATCACTTAGTTTCAACAGTTTGCTAGACTGTTTGGACAAGCTGATGGTTCTATTTTCAAGTTTATTTATGTTTATCTCCTATGTTTAGGTGAAGTTTTCTGAATCACGAATTCATACTTAGTTTGTCACTGATTACAGAGTTTGCACCATGAATTTTAAGTTTTTGGAAAGGATGAGTCAACAGAAAGGTATGGTTTATGAATTTTTTGGTTTTTTATGGAGTTTTAGGCCTACTAGAGGTTAATGGAGTCGCCAGGTGGATTTTGGTTGTTGTTATAGAGATGTACCTATGGTCCACCACCAATAACTAGGAAAAACCAATATGGGGATGTTTTTGGGGTTTTCTGAGTTTTTATGTGTAGCCTATGAGGTTTGGAAGAGTTTCCTATAACTGAATCATCATTTTGCTAAGATGGTGAAAGCGCTAGCTTCTACTCTTCAGACAACTCTTAAGTTTTTCTAAGTTTAATTGAGACTTTGAGAGTTACTAAGGAGTACTTAGATTGTCACTAACTTGGAAGGTCCCACCGTGATCGCCATTATGTTAGTGAGTGGTGGGGTAAGTCAATCAGATAGTATTCCTAAGGTTGCTGAAATGTTTAGGGAAGTCTAAGTTTGTTTATCACTCAGAGTCCCACCGTGATCACCATTATGTTAGTGAGCGGTGGGATGAATCAACCGGATAGAATTCCTATGGGAGTCTTTGAGAATTTAGTGGAGTGTTAGGCCTACTAGAGGCTAGTGGAGTCGCTAGGTGGATGTTTTTTATTGTTTTTTAGAGATAGGTGTTAATGGTCCACCACCAATAACTGATGAAAAACCAATCTAGAGATATTTTGGGGTTTTCTGAGTTCCTATATGTAGCCTTGAGGTTTGGAAGAGTTTCCTATAACTGAATCTTCATTTTTCTAAGATGGTGAAGGAGCTAGTTTCTACTCTTCAGACAAGACTTAAGTTTTCTAATTTTGACTGAGATTTTGAGAAATCCTAAGGGATACCAAGGATGTTTTGACTCAAGGCCCCACCGTGATCGCCATTATGTTAGGGTCCTGTGATTTGGCTGATTGGCAAGCCAAGTGACATGGTAACATCAAACCAATCTTTAGAGCCCAAGGACCTAGCCTTCCTGGACTCAGAGAGGGCTCTCTCTATTTGTGTAAGGGATATCTATGTGTTTGCTTCTTATGTTTCTGATTTTAGGCTAGTTATGAAGTAGGTTTTTTGGTTTTTTAGGTTTAGCATGGAGAACCGATAAAAGACTAAGACAAATAAGAAGATTGTTTCCATCAATCGTCATAACAAAAAAGGCTTCTAAGAAAGCTTTCTGTAGTAGCAGTATACAAGGCATGTTGAAGGGCCTAATGGACCAAGGGGTAAAAATGGGATATTTAAATGATAGATGGACATCACTTAAGTTTATAAAGAACAAAGGCTTTCAAAACATGTGTCATTCAATATCTGACACAAATACAGAAGCAACTCATTAACCTGATAAATAACAAATTATAAATCGATAAATAAATAGAAATAAACATTCACACATAGAGATATATGTGAATTTTTAACTTTAGGAAATTAATGCATTTTGGGAAAGACACAGATAACCAACACTAAATTTATGAGGAAACACTCTGTATTACGTATCTGTTACTGGATAAATACTGAGGGTGGTATCACAGTTTAGGGCCAGGGCAAGACTGGGCAGAGGTGACCTCTCCTTGGTTCAACTAATGACAATCAAACAATCAAAGAAAGGTTTCAGAGGTGGAGCTATGACTAGCCATGAGTAAGTAGGGCATACCGTGAATCATACTTAGCATGCATAAAACCATAAATGAAACAAGCAAACAATTTCTTCAGTTATCAAAGAGCAGTCAAGGATTCTTTGATATGACTAAGAAGGAAGAAAACATAGAAGCTATAAAGAAACAGGAAATCTGAGGTGCCTCCAAGGGCATGTCTCAAATCTATTCTCTACTATCTTATAGCAAGCAATAGCATGAAATATGAATGAAAACTAAGAAAAAATAATAGAGAGGGACACTATACCATTTTACCAAGTCAAGGAATCCAACAGCAGTCCTCTTTCATCATCCAAAAACATTCAAGAAACTATCCAATGCATGAGACAAGTTTTTCTTCCAAGCTAGTATAACCATATATTGCTCTATATCATCAAGTTCAGCCTTATTTACAATGAAGTCTCTTGGAATATAAAGGCCAAGATGAGGGAAAACCTCCTAATGCAACTTGCAAGCTCATTGGCCCATCAAAAATATTTGATTTTGTCCCTGAGGCTTTGCAAAGCCCAAGGCACAAAATATCTATAAAAATATCTTAAAAATGCTAAAAAAGGAAATTATATTGACTTTTCCTAACTAACCATGGCCAAAAATAGCTAAACGCACATTAGGAAAAACCACTTCAGAAAAATGCATTTTTCACAAAAATACTTAAGAAATATATTAGCAGAAAATCCCCTGTCTTGTGGGCAACTTTTGGAGGCCTTCCCGATGTCAAAACGAGGCCCATGATGGCTCGTTGGAAAGCTATGAATGTCTATTTTCTGAAAATTATTTGTTTTCTCAAAACTGATCACTAGAATCTTGTGAAAATCTGACCTGTGTGAAAAAATACAGAAAATAGACTTTGCTGATAAACGGGGCAGAGTGTGGAAAAAGTAACTAGTTTTCACCATTTTGGGGTACCAAATCATCTTCAATTGATCTAAAAATAACTAAGTAGATGCCCTTGAAATTATGGCATCCAATGATACCATTTTCATCCTTTGAGGATGTTTCAAACAGAAATGGCGATGCCCATGATTTTTAGCAAAAAGCCCAAAAATGTCAAAAAACCAAAACCTGTTGAATTTTTCCCAATTTCGGTGAGCATGACCCTCAAGGGTTTTCAGAAGCATGCTGAGAAACTGAGGCCAAAAATTGGAGCCTTGATATGTCTTTCTTCATTTTTGGTGCCGGGCGCCTCTTTTGAGCCTTCTTGAGCTTTTCTTGTGTGGCCTTCAATTTCCGTCAGGCAAATTGATTGAGCT
Source organism: Pinus albicaulis (assembly GCA_034641835.2). Classification (NCBI taxonomy): domain Eukaryota; kingdom Viridiplantae; phylum Streptophyta; class Pinopsida; order Pinales; family Pinaceae; genus Pinus; species Pinus albicaulis. Next base: position 1,346,770,235 of record CM076572.1, on the reverse strand, counting down.
TCTTATAGTGCCCGGTCATTCTTCTTTGAAGGTCCAAATCTCTATTGGCCTTTCCCAACTTCTTCTCCAAGTGGTCATTTACCCTTTCAAGCCATGCTTCTCTATTGCTTTCTATCTCTTGGGTGAATAAAGTAGTGAGAGGAAAGGATTGGAAAAGGGTAGCCTCTTCCTCTTTTTGTTTCTCTAAGGCTCTTCTGAGTCCCATGGTTCTTGGCCTCTTTATTCTTGGATGATATTCATCTTCGCTATCATTGAAATCGCCCATGAGTTCTTCCAACTTAATTTGCGCCTTGGAGGCATCTTTTTGATATTTGATCGCCCGTGTCTCATATACCGCCATGTGGACACTCATCTGCTTGTTTTGTGTTTGTAGAAAGTGAATGAGGTTTTTAGACCTCTCTAGATCCGCCCTTAGATCATGAATTTGTTCTTCTCTATTAATCAAGAGAGACTCTAGGATTCTGGCCTCATTGTCACTATCATCACTGTTTATCTAAATTATGTCAAAGTCCCTCTCTTTCTCATGGCTTCTTTCTTCCTTCTCCTTTCCTTTGCTTTGGGTGGCCTTCTTGGTCTTCCTCCACTTGGGTAATTCAAAAATGGATTGCTTGGGAGACTTACCTTTGCTTCGGAGGGCTCTAGTAACATTTGGAGTTACAGTTTGAGGCACTCTCTTTCTTGATGTTCGGGGCTTTGTCACCTTTGGAGAAGAAAGCATGGCCCCTTGCCTATGAGAGGTAGCTAGCACATGCTCTATTTGCTCTTTTCCCTTGCTACTCCCCTCATTATCCTTGCCACTATTTTCACCTTCTTTATGAATGCTTTGATTGTCACCTTGCATGTCTTTTTGAAGGCTACCCTTTTCACTCTTGTCCCTGCTTTCTTCAAGACTTTTAGGCTCTATCTCCTTAAGGTTTTGTGCTTCATCCTCATCATGTTTTATGCTGTGAAGGCTACCAATATCCTCATCAAACTATTCTATTTCCTCATCATTTCCCTCTTCACTGTTTTTCTCTTTTTCATGGCGCTCTTCTTCATCACTGTGCTGCCTTTCATCACTGTTTTTTTCTTCTTCATCATGCTATTATTCCTCACTGCATTGATCTTCTTCATCATGCTGTTCTTCCTCACTGTGTTTCTCTTCTTCATCATGCTGTTCTTCCCCATTGTGTTTCTCTTCTTCATCATGCTGTTCTTCCTCACTGTGTTGCTCTTCTTCATCATGCATGGGAGATTTTAGCTTCTTAGGTTTTGGCTTAGTAGAAGAAGGAGAAAGATGCTGAGTGGAAGGTGAAGGAGATGCATGGGATGAAGAAATAGTGGCGAAATCGGGATGTGCAATAAAAGTGTCCCAAGAGATTCCCTTTTTCTCAAGTTGATGAAGAATGACAATTTTGATAAGGGAATGATGGAAAAGATAAGCTGGTTGCTGAGATGGAGGTCTCTTTTGAACAGTGGAAGCCATATTTTCAATACTTCTATGGAGGAAAAAGGGGAGGTTTAACAATTGGGTCCTCGTGAAGTGCATGAGTAACTGGACATGGTAAGCATAGACCCGGGAAAACCTTCCCTCGCATGTGAAATATTTCATAATTATCTTCATGAGGGGAGCATAACTAGTCAACATATATGAAAAAGGAAAGATGGATTGGCATGCATCCCGATGCTCCGGATTCAAAAAGGGTTTGTACTGTTTTGAGTCTAGGTAGCTTTGTTTAAACCATTTTTCTCTGACATATGGGATTTTGGTAGCTCTGGAAATGGATCTAGGAGAAAACTTGAAATCTAAGCCTGCCAACTGAAAATGGCTCCCTTGCAATCTCAAATCACATAGATGTGTCAAGGGGAGATAGATTTTCACCTCCTAAACCCTTTGAAAAAAATATAGACATCCAACTTCATGAAAGTTAAACAGAATTGAAGGATGGGCATTTACTTCCTCAGTTGAAAAAGGTTCATACCTCTTGTGAGGGCCACTTCTGCTATCTTGCCTGGGAGGAATTTTTGCTTTGGATACTTTTTGCTGGTTGACCAAGACAATCTGTTTCAAATTGTCTTTGAAATGGTTTCCCAACACCACACCTTGTTCTTCTTGTAAGTCACTGTGCTTCTTTGATGTTATTAGACAAGTGTTTGTCAAATGAGAAACAAAAACACTTTGATTACTGTGTTTGAGTAAATACCTTGAAAGAGATATGTTTGGGGTCCTTTGTTGAAGAAATATCTCTTTTGTTTTGGCACAAAATATTCTACACTCAAGCACTACTCTTTTGGTGTTTACTATCCTTTAAAAAGGTAGACAAAAACATCTTTCAATTGACTTAAAAGACCTTCACAACAGACTCTGTTTTTGGAACCCTAGGGCTGCACAAACTTTACTATCTCATAATACAAAAAGGACCTCTTTAAAATGATCAAGCCTTCAACCCCTTTACCACTGCCTAGGTGATCATTTTAAAAATGTTTTGAGATCTCTGCAGACTCCATTTATCTATCTAGAAACTGTGGGCTATCACTGTTTTTTAAAGACAGTTAGGGCTCTCTCAAAACTGATAACAACGGTGAAGAATAACAGTTTGTCCCAACCCGAGATCTGCGGATTTTACGCGATGGATTCTGCTAGGGTTCCAGACCAGGCCGCCGCCGCCGTCAAAGTTCTACCTCTTCCAACTGATCTGCAGGGCTCGGCCTCTGCAGCCGACTTCACCGCGGGCTTGGCTCTTTCCTTTGCCGACGCTCCATGCGGTCTCCAACACCCAAACAGTGGACTGACCAGGAGCGCTTGCCAATCTCGCGCAGGGGCTGACTTCCCAGCTTTCTTTGCGCTTTTCACTGTGGATGCATCGGGCGGCTTTCATTGCCCTAGCCGCAGTTCTCTTCTGGAAACTCTCGCAAATCATGCTGGCCTTCTTTGCATGCGATTTTCAGTCCCCGCTGCTGCCTTTCTCCGAGATCTGGATAGACAAGGGGACGGCAGCGATGGACTAAACACAGTTGCTAGCCTCCACAACTTCGCCGCCGCACCCAAAGAGGAGCCGCTACCATGCCTTAGTCTCCACCTCTCGAAGAAGCAGGGTAATCTGGATAAGAGGTTGCTTGAGGAGGGTTTTGCTATTCAGCCGGATGTTCTCTTGGCCAAAAGTCCTCCAAATCCAGGATCACGATTCCAGATCCAGATCTCTCTTCCTTATGGTGGAACGAAGCTGTTATGGGTCCATGCCATGGATCTAGTGCAGAACCTTACACGAGAACTTGACCTCAGATTGGGGATCCCCTCAAGACTTCTGAGACTTCTCTACAAAGGTAAACAACTTGAAGACCATTTGCCCCTGTTTCACTACAATCTTGAGAAAGATGCTTTAGTTGTACTTTCCTTTCGCTTGAGAGGGGGAGCTTCTGGGCAAACCTCCTCAGCCCCTGCCTTCTCCTATAAGGATGCAGTTCATGCACACGCTACCAAGAAGGCAGCTCAACCACCTGAGGCTCCCAAGCCTTTTCTGGTGGATAAAATGGAGGAAATACCCTCCATCGAAATCTCCCATCCATCGCTGGATGACCAAACCCAGGCATTTGCAGAAACAACCCTCATTTGCAGGTTTAATGGCCTATGGCCTCGAACAGCGGATCTATACCAGTGGCTCCATTCCAACTGGACTAACAACTGCAAAGTCTTCTTCTGCTCAAAATGCTTTTTCATTGTGGTATTTGTATCCAACAAAGACTATCAGAAAGCCTTACAGGAAGGACCCTGGTTCTGGGGATCGGCGGGGCTCTTTCTCACGCCGTGGTTTCCAGACTTCGACCCCTCTACGGCGGTTATTACCAAGCTCCCCATTTGGGTCAGATTACCAAATCGCCCGGCGCATCTCTGGCACTTCTCTGTTTTTCAAGGGATTGGGGATACCTTAGGCAGTTTTTTGGCAATGGATACCTCTCGGGGGGAGAAAGGGTTATACACTTATGGCAGAATATGTGCGGAAATCGACATCAGCAAAGGGCTTCCTGATCAGATAAATCTCAAAGTTGGGGACTTCTACTGGACCCAACCCCTGGACTACGAAAATACTGCTTTTCGGTGCCGTCACTGCCATCAGACGGGGCACCTCCAGAACTCATGTGCTACGTTCCTTGGAAAAAAGAAGAACAACAAGAGTAAATCCAAATCGAAGAGCTGGAAGCCTTGTGATCGTCCCCCCTTGGATGACACTGACTCCTCCAGCTCGGATGAGGAGGAAATAGACGCAGAAGACGCAACCACAGAGAACGCGAAGGAATCCCCCATGGCCAGCCCTGCGGATCCTTCTGCTCCTCCGATCCCGCAGAAACGCTCGCATGAGACCTCTTCCTCAGATTCAGATAAGGAAACGCCTTCTTCAGCGCAGAACATTCTGCAACTGGTTCCTGTTCTTCCCAGTCATAATGACTGGATCAAAGTCAGTAAGAAGAAAGTGAAAAAATGTCGATTGGAAGTTTCTACCCACACTGGGTAGATCTCCTTGTATCTTGCTCTCTTTTATCTTCCTTGATCTCTTTTGCTTGATCCTAGTTTGCTGTTGGGACCGAGGTTGATACTTCATCATTTCCGGCCCCTTGCTTCCGTGCTTTGCTTTTGCAAAGCCTTGATTGTACCATATGTTTTTTACTTAATAGAACAGTCTGACTTAGAAAAAAAAAAACTGATAACAACACCTTCCCCTATCACTGTATTAATTCTTTGACACCCACAGCAACAAAAAACTTCTTTGATTTGGCAGACAAGGTTTGTTTTTTGTTAACACTGTTAGGACACCCCTTCAAGCAAATTTGAGACCTCTTCTCAACACAGGAAGAAAAACACCTCCTTTAACCTAAAAAAAAGATCAAGGGGCTGAGAAATACCTTGAAAAATGTTTATGAATGTTGTTGGTCATTTGGAACAACTCTCAAACCGTTTTTGGAAGCCCGGAGGATGAGCGGCATGTTTGCAACCAAGAGCGTCGCACAGATGGAAGGCTATCGGGTCCGCTTCGGGCACTGGTGAACGAACACACAGGTGCGTCGCGTGCCACTACATGCATGTCGCGCAGTATTTAAACTCCTTTTCTTGGGTGGACACAGGTGCACCACACACTTCTACAGGCACACCGCACAGGCTTCTGACCCTCAAAACTTTGAAAATTTCCCCAAAATCATCTTGTTTCTCTAGTGAGCAGCTAGTGGGCACTTGTTTCGTGGTTTGCATTTTCACAATGGGCTTTTAAATGGTCTCTTTTTCTTTTTAAAAGTCAAATGAGCTCAAATGCCTTGGTAGTTATTTGGAAGGGTTTGGATGCCTTTTGAAAAGGATTTTTGGTCATATCAAAACATAAAGCACTATCTTTATTATTTTATCAATTTAAAATACCATGAGGCCTTCTATTCGAACAAGTCCCATAATGACAATGCTGTGGCCAGCTTCTTTTTGATGACCCTCATATTTATTGATTTTGTTGAAGTAAGGAGGCCTCCTTAAGAACAAAACCCCTTTTACTGCCTTTTCATTTAGGAAATAACTCTGTCACTGTTTGTCTATTCTGTCCTTCAAAAGGAAACCTGCTCAAGAAACAAATCCAAGGCTGCTGATGCATCCTTTGCCTATCTCTTGGAAGGATATGTTTAATAATTTTAGAAACTATTTTGTCAATTCAACTTTCTAGTGTTTGATGATTTGCTATGCCCATTGTTGAAATTGGTCAAACACTATTAGGCACCTTTTAACATCTTCCTTTGACTATGGATGAACCTTTAATTGTACTCACCAAGGCTTGACTTACATCTGTTCACCAAGGCAATGGCCTTTAAAAACCCTCAATGTAATCATATACAACAATAGAGTTTGTTGATATGTACATAAGGAGGTCTTGTCCATAACTGTGGTATGCCTTGTTTCTTTGAATGTTGTCTTGAATTTGAGACATTTTTTCATACCCTTTCTGTCATTTGATGAGCTTGTTCCAATTTTTGTTCATTTTAACCTCAAATTGCTTTTGAAGAATATCTTTATGGACATGAAAAACAAAGCTTCTTGAACATCATAGTATCACTGCATGTCCTATGTTTAAACACCAGTTTTCTACTCATAAACCTTCAATTGCTTCCCACTGCATTTCAATTCTGCCCTTTAAATAGTGAACCCATCTAAAACACCCCTTGAAACACTACTGCTGTATCAGTGGTTTCATCCATTGGAGGAAATGGTGTAAACAATTTTTTAGGCCATTTGAAGCATTGTTAGCCTTGTGCTCTTTGAATGAGGCCATACCTCTATTCCCGACCCTCTACTTGTTAAAGGAAGGAGGCCTTTATCATGTTCCTAAACATCCGCTTTTAAATGAAGGAGGTTAACACAATATTCCCAAACCATCTGATCTTGCTTAGAGGAGATTTGCAACAAGTGACTCAACCATCTGCTCATGTTTGGAGGAGGTTAACACAATCATGCTATTTCATCTCTTTTTCAAACTGTGTCATTTTTCCTTGTAATGCATATCTCTGCTTGGTATATCACAGTAAGTAATAAAGTGAAAATTTGGCAATATGCTATGAGAGGCATTTTCTGAGATATGTATCCTGTTGTTAGAATACCCTTGTGAATATTTAGAAACCAGGAGCAACATGACTTTTATCTGTAGAGTATTTGATTGCTAGTCATTATTTACTAACCTTTGTTGACTGTGTTTGCAAAGGTTTATTTAATTTTCTCTCTGACCAGTACTCTTATCTCAGGCTCAAAAGAACATGAGAAGCAATTGCATTCTCATGTTTTAGCTTGAAAATGTCGTCTGGAATACTTGTACATCTCTGCTTTTGAAAGAGACACTGAAACACTGTAAATCAACCCAATATCAGTTTGGATTTTGAAACATGTACTGCTGAGACATCAAGACCTTTTAGTGGCACGACCTATGGGTGTATCAAGCTTTGTTTTTTGCAGACTAAGCGCCAATTCAGGTTGGCTGGTATTGAACAAAATATTTTGGCTCAGGATGCTTTTGCCAAGGAAGGATTTCCTAAAGCACCACTACCTCACTTAGGGGAGATCTTTGACAGATTTTGAGTATTCTTTTTGGTATGAATATATCTTGAGAGGACATATGACCAGAGGTAGGGTAGCTGAATTTTTTATCAACATTTGGTTAATGAATGACCTAGGGATGAGGGTGAATGACAACATATGACTTTAGCTTATGACAGCTGATGGACAAGATTATATGACTGAAACTAGATAAGACTTGACAACTAGGTTTTTATCATCATAGGATGACTAAAAAAGGTAGGAGGAAATTTTTTTTTTAGGGGTGTTTTCTAGATGACAGATTTGACAAATTGGAGATCAGCTTCTAGAAAACTTGGCTTTAAAAACTAGTCATCATCAACAGGTGAAAAATACTGATGACTAACAGGCCCACCCTTTTCCCAGACACCCACAAACTAGTAATGTCTTTCCATAAGTGCCAAATATTTGATGGTAGAAGAAATCTCTTGCCCTTGCCTTTGAAACCTATTAGTGTTGAAACACCCTTTCAACAATGGGTTTTGGACTTCATAGGGGAAATCCATCCGTCCTCTTCAGCTCAGCACAAATGGATCCTCATAGCCACTAATTATTTTACCAAATGGATAGAGGCCATACCCACTAGGAATGCCACTGATTCTGTCATCATTAGAGTCCTTGAGACCAACATATTGTCCAGATTTGGCTGTCCTAGGAAAATAATCACAGACAATGCTGCTACCTTTAAATCCAAGAAGATGGTTGATTTCTGCCATAAATATCAGATCACCTTGGGCCACTCCACTGCCTATTACCCCCAAGGGAATGGACTTGCCGAATCCTCCAAAAAGAGCCTGATCAACATAATCAAGAAATTATTGGAGCAGAACCAGAAAGCCTGACATAGTAAGCTTGTTCATGCCTTGTGGGCTGAGAGATTAACCACCAAAAATTCAATCAACATGTCCCATTATCAGTTGGTCTATGGCATGTATGTTGTTTTCCCAATATCCTTGGGAGTTCCAGTCATGAAACTCCTTCAAGAAGTCCAAGTTGAAGAAAATGATATGCAGAGAAGGATCAATCAGACCATTCACTTATAGAAGACCAGAGAGGAAGTTTACCAGAGAACTCAAGCAGTCCAAGAAAACTTCAAAAGGAAATTTGACAAAAGGACTAAAGCTAATGACTTCCAAGTTGGAAATGTGGTTCTCAAATGGGATTCGAGAAGGGAAGAGAAAGGAAAACATGGTAAGTTTGAAAGTCTGTGGAAAGGGCCCTATATTATTCATTCCATAAGAGGGCATAATGCATTTTACCTGCAAGAACTGAATGGTGAAGAAGTGTTAGGAGGTCCTGTCAATGGCAGGATGCTTAAACAATAATTCTATCAAGAGTCTTAGGTTCAGAGTTTTTATTCATTGTAAATATCATTTGCATCAAGAAAAATTAAAAGAAAAATACAAAAACAATAAAAAATAGAAAAGAGGGCAGAAAAAAACAAGAAAGGTATAGCCCCATACCAAAAAGAAAGGAAAAGATGAAAGTGTGCAAGCTCAAATGCCACTACTTTAAGAAGCACTACTGTCCAATCATATAGCCTAATCATGATTGGGCAGATTTCAATTTTCTATTGATAGGATAGTGAAGAAAATCTGCCAGACTGTCTAATCTTGGCTGATAAATAGAACATATTAGGAAGAAGAAAGGAAGGTTCAAACATGCTGAAAATCTGAACTTGGAATCATAAGAAACTATGGATCTAATTCTCTCAAAGCTTGAGCCAAAGAAGAAGAAATATAATTGGTTCTAACATGCTCAAAGTTTGAACCAACAAAGAAGAATGATACAACTCTAACATGATGAAAACCATAGCTGAAATGAAGAAAAATATTGACTCTAAAAAGCTCAAACTCTGAGTCACAACAAGAAGGAAGAATGTTTTTAAATTTCAGATCTTCAAACCTTCCAAGTTTTTGTTTAAATTTCTGCTAGTTTCAGTTCATGAGCAGCTTGTCTTTATGCCATGGACCCACAGCAAACCAGACTGTCTAATCTTGGTTTGGCTGTGTTTCAATTTCCATTTTAGGATGTAGAGAATGAAATCTGTTAGACAATTTAATCTTGAGAGATATTAGATTAGGTAGAGAATTAAGAGTCCAACTGTTTAATCTGGGATCTTGGAGAAATAAGGGTAGCATTAGATAGGTTTATTTTTCTGTTTGCAAAATAAAATGTTGTAAAAGATATGCCAGCCCAAGTGCACTCAATGGAAGAAGAAAATGTTAGGACAAGTAGCTCTGGGTAGGTAGAAATGTTTGTTTCAAAGAGATCTCATGCTGCAAGTCACTGAAATAACTACCCATATGTAGAGGTAACGACAAGAAAGAAAAGAATTCTTCCCAATGGAGTGGCACTAGTCTGCTTAATCCAGATATTTCTGAAGTTCTGGACACCTAAAGGGCAAGCTGTCCTCCCCAAGTGGAGCCACTGTTAGCCCCTATAAATTCTGATATACCTGGTGGTGGCCAAATTTGTTCTCGAAGCCTTCAAGAGATGTATTCCCTGTGAAAATCCATCATTCTTGAAGCCTCCATGTGTTTTCTATCCTTCACTGTAATCTCCACTGCTGTTTCCATCAAAGACAATCAAAACATGTTGTTCTGCTATGAAGAAAACTGCTTTTAAAGGGCCTCCATTTTCTCATTTCACTCCATCAAATTCCCCTATTAGTCACCCTTATTCCCTTCAAAAAATTTCTCCAAAACCCCTTCATTTCACTTCCATTTCATCCTAAACACCTTTTAAACCTTATATTTCCCTTTATTTGGTTTAAAAATCTCTCCTTTGCCTACCGGAACCTTCATTCTGGCTTTAAAATCCTTGTTTTGGCCTAAAAATCAGTATATTTGCACTATATAAGGCCTTAAGCCCCTGAGGGCTTATATCCATTAGCCCCCTTCCTCATATAACCCCAGTCCCGCAGCTGGGCGCTAAAAAAACCAAGAAAACCCCAATTAAAACCCTTTTCCCCACCGTGTTGAGTTAAATGAATATAGGCCGTCGATCTGCACAAGATCAACGACCATCAGGCAATCTGGTCCCCATTCATATCTCCATTCCCCGACATATAGTTGTAAAATGAATCTGGACCGTTGAATCCACAAGAACCAACGGCCCATATTTCGTCGCACTCCGCCCATCCATCTAGTACCTCTTTCCCTTTCAAAACATTGTCGCTCTATCCTTCAATCCCTATTGTCCATTTGAGAAATCTAACGGTTAGGATTCAACCCGATGGCCCGAGGCTTTTCCACGATGCGCCAAGTTTGCACACATCACTAAAGGTCCCACCTGTTCTTCCGCCCACGCATCTCACCCTCTATCGCAGTCATTTCGCACCATCCGATCAACGCGTCACGATCCGATGGCTGACACCTCGTTTCGCAAAACTTTTGCGCCTACAGTTTAACACCAAATTTTTTTGCGAAAAGGGTGGTTTTCAAAGGGACAGGTGTAAATTAACGTATGGAATTGCATTTTGTTTGGAAATACTACCTCCCCTCATTTTATTTTGCGAAAACCGCTACCGGTTTTCTGCCTTACCGCCTATTCCCCTGATGTAATTTCTTGTTTGATCCTGACCGTCGATCTCTGAGATCGAATGGCCCACATTTACCTCATGACCTATCTCATTTTCTTTCCATCTATTCCTCCAAGAGACTTCATCGATGAATCTACACCGTAGATCACCGTGGATCATTCTAATCTGACGGTACATAATTCACCTCACACTCAACCTTCATCAGACCTGTTTTTTCGCTTTCCGCCATGTTTTTTAGCCAATTTCTCACTGCATCCACGATTTCCTTCACTGATCCTCCATCCTCCACGAGCCTGTGAAACAGTCCTCCTCACTCCCACAGGTTTTATTTCAATGAGTTTATTGTGTTTTGCAGGTTTTCAAAGGGAAATAAGCCATACTGTCACTACAGCCACAGACAGGGTAATTTAGAGCACAGAATGCCAATTCCAGGGCCAAAGTAGCAGAGGAGAATGCGTGAGAAGGTTTATAACATGTTTTTCATTGAAGATCGAGATATAAACCCTAAAACAAACCCTCTGCACACCTGTAAGCATACAAACACAGTCAGACCTCAATTAATATAAGAATAGCAGTGTTAAAGGCAAAGATCAGATCATAAGTGATGTATTAAAGGTTTTTATCAGAGTTTTAAAGGATTAAAGGATCAGCGCATTGTATTTAAGGCCTAATCCATAGTTACAGACATACAGGACATAGATGAAGACCCAAAGTTTGATAAAAAAAGGCTTAATGAAGCCTGAAGCACACGAACAAATCATATCAATGTTTCAAAGAAGTTATATCAGTGATTTAGTACCAGCAAAAGCAGATCAATCAATCAGCAAGGATAAAGCACAACAAGGTTGAAACAAGTTAAATTACAAAGAAGCAGAGCAGTTATTAGTGCAGAATGGTGATTGACACAGTCATAACCCCTCTCCATGCACACAAACCTGCCAAGCAGTTATTACACCAAAGAAACTGCTACAAACTGTCAGAAGTAGTTATTTTGGAGTATGGGAGTCCTCATAGCCCATTATTCACTTAACTCACACCAAGAAGATAACAGTACCACTACAGACAATATTTCTTCCCAAAGGACATTCCGTGGGTGTTTTATGTCATATCAAAAGGGTCTCCACAAGCTACATAGTTATTGATCCTGTCTAGAATTTAATGTAATGCTTAAGACACAGAATGGGTCATTCTAATGCTTTCTTCTACCTTTGATGATCATTAAAACCTGTTTTCACCTACTTTTCCTCATTTTCTCCTATAAAGACTCTTTGAAGTCTCATTGTAAAAGGTTGGAATTTGGTGTTTTCTAAAGTAATACATATTGTTGCTTTGAAGAAGCATTGGTGTTCTGAAAGAGTGTGGAGATCTTTGTTTTCTGTTGATGAAGGAGGCTGGACCATTGGATCCTTGAGCTTGGTTTTGGTGAAGTACTTCTTATTGTTAATGTTATTTCCTGTTTTTCCACTTTGTCCATCATGCTTTTCTTACAGTAGGATAAAAAGTTTAGGCAAAGAAATGTATCTTAGAAGCACCTCTGACCTGTTTATCCTTCACTGTTTATATGTTTTCTGCTACTGAATATGACATGGTAGTCTAATAGGTCTCTCAAATAATCAGTTTGTTTTATTTCAGAAATGAGTAATTCATGTGTGCTAAATATTGTTTAGGTGTTCCCTCTCTCTTTACCATTGAATATTGTATCTGAAATCTCCCTTTGATTATTAATGCTTGTAGTTTGTCAGGGGAACTTGTTTCAATCATACCCTCTGATCATTATTTTAATTATTGTGTTAAAGGTCCCTATAATTGTAGTCTTAGATGTCTAAGGCATTCCCTCTTTTTTGAATGCAATTGTATGTATTTGTTGATTAAAACTCTTAAAGGTGGACTTATAGGAGGAAATAGGGTGTTACCTGAATCCTATACTTCATTTAGAGGGTTTTGGTTTTCATTTCTCTTTGTCTTTGATTGACATATTGATTAATTCCAGAATATTGAGCTCACTGGAGGAAATAGGGCATTCCCCGAATCCTTTAAGTCATTATGAAAGGGTTTAGTTTGTTTTTCACTTTTAGTCCTTAATATCCATCCCATTTCACCTACATTATTCAACAGATCCTTGACCAAGTTAGATTTTCCCTTTGGTTTCCCTTCCTTCTCAATCAAAACTTTTTGGATCTTCACATGACTCCATTGCCCAATGGCTTGTAGATTCCCATGCTCTATCTACACCATATGAAAAATATTTGTCCAACCAAACAAAAAAAACAAAACAAACAACCTTGCACTTCCTAACTAGCCTAAAATCAACTTCTAAACTATTCAAGACATATCTTTATAAACATATTGAGAGATCCCTCTCTGAGACTAGGAGGGCTAGATCCTAGAGCTGTAAATATTGGTTTTGATGTTGCCTTGTCTTTTGATTAGCCAATCCATCAAAACACATGACCCCAACAGAGAAGGCATTTGGATCACAACTCCTAAGAATGAAAGTAAGTTCTATTCTTTCAAACTGAACTTTGATTGCACAAATAATATGGCTAAGTATGAATCTCTATTTTTGGGTTAAATTTTTTTGAAAAGATTGGGTGCCCAAAAAATTTCAATTTGTGGAGATTTTGAATTGGTTATTAAACAAGTTGAAGGTGTATATCAAATGAAGGATGTGAGAATGAGAGCATACATAAATTTGATCATGGAGATGTTAGAAAAATTTCAAGAATATTCGTTTATTGTGAAGACTAGAGATCAAAACTGAGTAGCTGATTCCCTAGCTGTTTCTACAAGTCTATATGTTATCCCTGGACATTCCACTGAAATTTATGAGGTTTAATTTTTCCATAGGCCTATTATCCCAGAAAACATCATCCACTCACAATTTTTTGAGGATGACCATCAAGTAAAAAATTTCATAGAATTGAAAGAGGAATTTGAAAGCACACAAGTAGATCACCAAAACATGCTTGCTGAAACTAAGGGTAATTCTGAAGTGTTGCAGCTGAAGAATAATTCTATACCCAAAGGTCTCATCCCACTTGAAAATATTTTTGACCAAAATGATGTATTTAAAGCCCTTAGGATGCAAGATGATGATGAAGAGGTAGAGAGTTGTAACCTTGGTACAGTAACAATGCCTAAAATGATCAAGCTTTCAAAATTTCTTTCTGTAGAGATGAAACATAAATATATTGAGATGATGAAAAGGTTTATAGATGTTTTTGCATGGAGTTATGCTAATTTGAAGAAACATGACCCTACTATTAATTTAGCATACCATTCCTATTAAAGAAAATGAAAATCCTTTCAAACAGAAGCTAAGGAGGATTAATCCACTTCTCATGCCTCTGAATTAGAAGGAAAATAAGAAGCTCTTTGATGCAAAAATTATTTTCCCAATTAGATTCTCAAAATGGCTTGCTAACTTGGTTCTAGTTAGGAAAAAGAGTGGAGAAATTAGAATCTGCATTGACTTCAGAAACTTGAATAAAGCTTCTTTGAAGGACAACTACCCTCTCCCGAAGATGGACCGAATTTTGCAGAACATTGTTGGTTCCCAAAGGATGTTTATGCTGGATGGTTTTTCAGTGCACCCAGAAGACTAAGAGAAAACTGCCTTCACCACACCATGTAGCACATTCATGTATGCCAAGATGCCCTTTGGTATGATGTATGGAGGAGCGACCTTTCAAAGAGCAATGCATATTACCTTTCCTGAGGAGAAGGATAAGTTGTCTATCTGGATGACATAACAATTTTCTAAAGCCATTTTTCCTACATCCTTGGGAGTTCCAGTTATGAAGCTGCTGCAAGGATTAGAGGAGGAGCCAAATGCTATTCAAAGGAGAATAAACCAGTTGATAGCTTTGCAGGAAAAAAACGAGGAAGTATATAACAACAATCAGCAGTCTCAAAACATAATAAAGAAGACATTTGACAGGAAGGTCAAAGAGGAAAAATTTCAGATTCAAGATGTGGTATTGAAGTGGGAGGCCATAATTTAAGAAAAGGGGAGGCATGGTAAGTTTGAGAATATCTGGAAAGGTCCATTAATAGTAGTTTCATTCCATGGCAACAACACTTACCTACTGCAGGAGATGGATGGACAACCTTGTGCTGGAGGGCCTGTCAATGGCAGGTTTTTGAAGCACTATTCCTCTTAAGTTATACTGATCTTTCATTCCATTGCATATATTCCATTTTATTATGCTTTTCTGCTAATAAATACAAGCTCATCAGCAAACTTGAGCTCGAGGTGAAGGCCATTAGAGTTTGAAGGAAGCTTGGAAAATTTCAGAGTTATTTATTTATTTATTTTATTATTTTATTTTATTTCCAAAACTATGGATGGCACTAGAGCTACAAGTTCTTTGGTGTACCACAGGGGCACACCATCCAAAGTGGAGCCACTGTTATCACTCATAAAATGTGAAACATTACTTGACATGGTCATAGAGTTCAGTCCTCAAAAGGATAAGATCTCCTTAAGCCTTTTTCCAAATTGGTATAGGAAATTTTTTTTTTTTACATGTTTTAAACCTATCTAAGGTTCAAGGTCACCTCCATTTAAGTCATGTCATGTCCCATCAATCATAATTAGCTGTAAAATTTCATTTCCCAAGTGTTTAATTTCAAAAAGGACACTTAATCCAGTTTTACCTCTTTTCGTAGCGTTTACACTATGAAATAGCAGTTTTCGCTACGAAACTGCCTAATAGTTTCGTAGAAAAATTGTTAGAAAATGAACTAGCTATGCTACGAAAAACTGTTTTCCTGTCTGTCTTGTCAAACCTGAGGTGAAGTGTCAATTCATAATTGGAGGAGTTAGGGTGGATGTCATTCGATTCTTTTAGGGTTAATTCAAAAGTACAAAGTCATGTCTGAGGTCATCATTACCGTTTTTAGCATGCATGTGTCATGATTAAGGCATGAGTTGTCATAGAAACCATAAAGCATTAACCAATTGAGTCTTTTTGTCATTCTCCACTTCATGTTTGCATGTTATTGAGTTCTGGAGAGCTGCTTCATCGAGCCAAGCAGGTTGCTGACAGATTCAAAGGTTACAGGTGTCATCAAGCAAGCAAGCCTGAGAAGATATAAAGTCACCATGGCTGGAAGGAAGAAGACCAAAAAAGGTGGTCACTTCCACAAATATGAGCCCATTGACATGAATTTTCTCAACGAAGACCTAATTTCCATGGAGGTATTTATAAGAAAAGGTTGTTTGCAATTCTGCCAAAGGCTACAGGGTTGTCATCTACAGGTTTCTAAGGAGTTTGCTAACAACTTCACTGGAACAACTTCAAAGGTGGGAATGATAAACCTCACAGTAACACCAGAAAACATTTCAGCAGTAACAGGAATCCCTAAAGGAGGAGAGCAGTGGTTTAAAGGCATCAAATTCACCATGCAGGACTACAAAGTGTTCATAAAACTAGAGCATGGTGAAATTGATCTCACAAATGCTATCCCAAGGAGTTACATAAAGGACAAATATTCAAAGCTATTGATGATCAGTAAGAGGTACTTCACCCATGAAGGAAGGTTTCACATGGTCTACTCCTACCACCTTAGGCTTCTGCTGCATTTTGTGGATAAGAGGTCTCTTGACTTGCCATTTTATTTATACAGAAGTCTAACTAAAATGTCAGATAAGGTCCAAGTTAACAAAGAAGGAAATGAAACTTCTCTCTTTCACCATGGTTTGATTAAGTTGTTGGTGTTAGAGGATTTGAAGATATTAGGCAGAGATTGGACATCCTTTCTATTCATGAGTGGTTTTTAAGTAGATGCTGTCACTCCTAAAGGAGTTCCCTAACCTAGAGATATTTCATCACC
Source organism: Pinus albicaulis (assembly GCA_034641835.2). Taxonomy (NCBI): domain Eukaryota; kingdom Viridiplantae; phylum Streptophyta; class Pinopsida; order Pinales; family Pinaceae; genus Pinus; species Pinus albicaulis. The sequence continues at coordinate 1,346,753,781 of CM076572.1, read as the reverse complement.
AATAGTGGCAGAGTAGTTAGAACAAGTGAGAATGGAGACATAGCCTTTGTAGAATATTGATACACCCAAAGATACACCTGCAAAAAAGAAGCCAACAGTTAGCAATCATGGCATCAAGAGAGTTACTAGGAGCCAAACAATGGTTAAGGGTAACTTAGAGGACATCTTGCATGCAATTGATATTGAGGAAACTCCCATTGTCCAAGCTAAAGATGTTGAAGATGGGGGAAGAAAGATAAATAAAGGAAAAACAACTAAAAATTTAGAGTTTTCAGGTGATGATGTTGGTTTCATGTTTAAAGCTAGAAAGCCAATGACAAGACATGCAAGAAAGGTCATGGAAAGCAGCAAATAGACTAAGAAGATCAATGAAACTGCTCAGCCACCACAAAGCATCATAGACCTCTCCTCACATGCAAAAGAAGATCTGGTCATTGAAAAAAATACGGGTAAAGAGAAAATCACTGAAAAATCAGAAGTTGAAACCCTTAAGGAGTAGTTTAAAGAGGCAAGCAAGGAGATATCAGTCTTGAAGGAAGAAGCAAAGAAGCATAGAGCAGAAAGGGTTCAGTTTGAACAAATGAGGAAGATATGGGAAGATCAAGTCACAAGTGTCTCAAATACATTAGACAACATAAAAAATGATAAAATGGACTCAACCACTAAGAGGAGAGGTCAAGCACATCAAAAAGGCAAATCTGCATGTGCAATCCAAGAATAGGGCACTGAAGAATCAAGTGAAAGATCTTCAAGAGAAATTGGAGCTGATTCATGAAGAATTTGATTTGAAAGTTTTAAAGATGACTATTTGAGTGTGTTTGATGCACATATGTATGAAATCACACCAAATTAAGGGGTGTAGTCTACCCACTTAAGTTATTGGTAACAAGCAGAAAAAGAAGTGGAGTCAAGCAAGTTAGTGGAACAAGCTAGAATCATAAACATACTAGATAGAGAAATAGCATGCATGTATAAACTAAAACTAAACTAAAACTACAAAAAATAAACAAAAGCTCTGAATAGAGTCAAACATCTACAATAATATGAACGGTGGCTCTTTGACCCCTCTTATTGAGTGCTGGTAGGAAATAAGGATGAAAATTTAACCCTCTTGCCAAAGGGCCCCTAGAACATGGGTTCTAAGTCCCGATGCAAGGATGTTTTTACTCCAAGCTTGCCTCAGTGCAAAGTCTCCCTTTCTCTACTGTGGTGGAATGAACTTGTTGGATGGCCAACAATTGAGTCCCCTCTATCTTCAGCTCTGGATCACACACTGCTGGTATTGCTTGGGAAATTCTGGCCAACATAACAATGTGTTCACACATTCTTCATCTCATAGTGGCCTTATATAGGAGAATTCAAATCCTCCTTCCCTCTCTTCGTAAATATCGGATGGTGATCGAAGAGAGGGGGATGATTCCTTTGTGTGCTACTAATATTCCATTGTGTGCTCACTTGATTTTTAAGGAGGCTTTGGTGGCTGTCCTTAGGCGGCTTCAAGTGAGGAATCACTATCTTGGAGTATGCATTGTGTGGTCCCGGAAAGTGACATTTCACCACTCCCAGGATTATGCGCATTTCGGGTCATAAGGTGCGCAAAGGCACTCTTCATGAAGGATAATGCATGCAAAAGCATTTATGACTTGCTCAAATTTGATTTTTAAATACTTTCCAGATTCTATAATATCTTCTGGTCCTGTAAATCCTTCTGCTTGACATTAAATAATTTCATCTTCTTCTTGTACAATTTTCCAGTGTTAATAGTTGCCCCCTAATGTGTGAGGTCTAAGAAGAACTGTATAGCTGAAATACATTATAGTTTCTTTTCTGTATATCGTGCGTAAAGAGAGAGAGACCTACGTGAAGCTTGGAATTGGAAACACCTTGCACCGGTTCCAAGAATGACCATGTCCTAAGGGACCCTTGTAAGCAAATATAATACAATACATATACAAATTTTCTATGAGGTGGGCATGTCCCATGCTCGTGATGCCGTGGCTAGTTAAACAAATCTATTTGATAGATATATGTTTTGTTTATGTCATTGATATGGTAGTGATCTGGTGGTTGCTGAAGACGACGCTTGATGCCCTCTGGGGCATTTTTTCTTTGAAAATAGGTGGAATGTGGTACCCATATGCGTAAAATTGGTATGGAATATAGCTGCGCATCATACACATAGGTGACAGCTGGGACCTTCCCATGTAAGCATTGTTGAAAGAGACACTTCTGAAGGCACGGGTCTTCGACGAATTTGATCAAAGTGAAATGTTTGTAAGGTATGATACCATCTTGATATGAAAGATTTTGTTGTAGTCGAATTTTAGGAGGATCGATGACATCTATGGAAAATGATGTCTCCCACAGTGCCACCCGAGGATGCCCCATTTATGGAGAGGGGTGATCCAAGGTACCGCTTCCTTTTTAGAAAATAGGTGTTGAATTCGACAAAAAAGTAAGCCTCAACTGAATGAGGGGTCGAGGACCTAGATATGATGGGTTTAACATAGGCATGTTGGCAAGGGGTGACTGAAAACTGATGATGGAGAGTCAGTGGCCCAAGGTTAGCGTAGACTAAGTAGCTTGGCGGCAGCCATAGTTATTTTTGATGGGGAAATCCCTGGAGTCGGTAGGACTTCTAGGGTGGGTATAAACTTGCTGTGAATGTCATGGTAGCTTGTGCGTGGGTTTGTAATACTCCGACCAAGGGTGTTAAGGGACTGTTACCATGGGAGAAAAAAGATGAATGCGAGGGTGGGGGATGTCATGGACTGTTTGCGGTCTTTGTACACTTACCAAAAGAATAAAATAATGGGGTTTGGTTTGTACAAAACACAAAGACGGGTACTCCAAATCATGAAAGTGTTCACTCGCTGATGTTGTGAGGAAGGTGTTTTGCTGAGGGTGGGGGTCCCATTGGTTGGTATCATGTGTGGGGTTGATGAAGCGAATGAAAAAGTATCGCAGACGGGATTATGCTGGTGGAGCTATGGTGGGCCAAATGCGAGGCACGGTAGTGCGCTTTTGATCTGCTTGTATAGCCTAGTCATCCTGGAAGGGGGTTTTAGTTTGTATGTTAAACTTGTCCTTATGCATGGTGGATGGATGGGCATGAGGTGCTTCTCGGACTAAAGTGGTATGGCCATGGCGTAACTTTTGTTGTGATATATGGTCTAATATGGGTGACGAGCACCATGGAGGGGAGGCTCTACCGACCAACGAGTATATTTATCATGTGCAAGGTGAGGTGATGATAAACATGGGCAGATATGAGGACCCTATGGTTGATTTCTGATGGAGAAATGATGTCAGGATATGTAGACTTTACTGGGACTTTATCATGCTGGGGGTAGAATGATACCTGCTCTGGAACTTTCAGTGAATGGAGTTGTGAATGGTTTGCGAGATTTCTTGCAAAAACAACTACCTCAAGTGAGAGCATATTATTTATGAAATATTATTGAAATTCATGAGCTTTAAAAAAGAAGATGAGAGAGGCCATACCTGCCGGCTCAGAAAAATTAAATTTTCGGGAGCACGATTATGTGGCATCACCTCTATTCATTATGGAGTGCTGATCACGGTGCATCTTACGGTTTGGAGAATGAACCTTCTGATCTCTCGTTATGGTCCTACCAAGTTTTTGAAAAGGGTGATATATGGGTGAATATGGCTCTAATTCAATTCATTTGTACTTGTTAAGTTCTTGAGAGGTCAGAAGCTTCTACGTAGTAGTTCTTGCCGTTGTGGTTAACCTGAGCGCCAGAGATTAGTGATATCATGCCTAGGTAACCTCCATGTCGTCCTGCACTTTAATTTTTTTTGATGACGCCGGGGTATGTACAAACTTGGTTTGTACGGATTTTGAGTGTTTTTTTCGCCCTAGATTGCATGGGCGATAAGGGAAAAAGCACACCCTCTATGCGCATTTTATGGGGATAAGCACGCTTAAAGCGCTATGTTCCCCTTCTTGGTGAGCCTTAAGCGCGCCTGTGGAAAATATAGGTGCGCCCTAAGCGTGTCTGTCTGAGGGACATGCGCACAAAAGGACGAGGTAATAAATTTTTTAAGTTTTGCCTATTTTTATTTTATATTTTTTTTCCTGTTGCTGATGGGTACCTGTTTGGATGAAAAGTTGTTGTGGAGGGAGCGGGATTGGCCCGAGCTCTGTACTACATTGGCTACTGATGCTGGGGCGCGCCGTTAAATGCCACAATGGTGGCTCCTGAAGTTCACGAAGAATGAGCTTCTTTGGTCACATGACTGATTGCTATGCTACTTGATCTAACATTGGTGCAGGAGGCGCAACATGTTCGTGCTGTGGGGGAAAAACCTGGTCATCCGTCTTGAGACAGATGTATATTTTGTGACCGAGTTACTACCTCATGGTGAGGTGCCTCTTGCGGAGGGGTGCATCAGTATTTCATTAGTGACAGATTTGGCAAAGCAATGTGCTCTAGCGGTGATTGTGCAATTTACAGGGTTGTCGGCTCCGCATCAGGCATCAAGCCTGTAGGTTGGAGTATTGCACCGGTTGAGGTTTGGACATTTCTATGTTTTTTCCCATTTTTGCTATGACGGGATGGTGGCGCAACTCAACAAGGTCCACAGTGGATCGAAGTTGTTTGCGTACACCAACATTTTGTGCAGCATTATGTACGAGGGTAGTGCTGCTGAGACCAGCGGTGGCGGTGCCTCCTGGGGGGCCATGGGAGCCTCGTATGTAGAGGTGGGATCCGGTGATGCCGCGAGGATGGAATTTCGGGGGGATCTAGATATGGGTCTCCCTCCTGGTTATGCTTGGGGTCCAACAGGTACATTTTCTATGTTTTTTGCATTTATTTGAGTATGTATGTGCTTATGTGTTTTGCTAGTGAGAATGACATAGTTTTGGTTACTCTTGCAGATGTTGGTGAGGTGAGTCGCCTCGTGGCTTGGTTGGTCATGGTCCTCTATAGAGGCCTAGGGGTGATCTCGGAGGGCATGCTACTGGAGGACCCGGTGGTGTACCCGGTCCTTCAAGAGAGGGCAGCAGCTCGGCTGCTGCTAAGATTGCGGCCGAGCGAGATCGTGCCGACATAGCGGTGGCACGTGCAGATATGGCAGAGACTCGTATTGCGGAACTGACTGCTTGGGTGTCAGTTCTAGAGGATGCTTGGGGTTGAGTGGACCACTTGACCCAGGGGATGCCTGCTCGAGGTTTTATGGATGATCTCAAGGAGGTCTGGCTAGAGACTATGATGGCTTGAGAGAGGGACTATCGGCCTATTCTACGTAGGGTAGCAGTCTCGGTTGTGACGACAACTCCAGTGGTGGTACTAGGAGTAGTTGTGGGTCCAGGTTCCCCTCTTGAGGGGGAACTGCCCTAGAGTATACTTGTAAACGGGGAAAGCACCTATTATGAGGATGCTTCCCCTATTTTTGACGACTCTTTGTATCTTTGGGCTGGTCGTTGGGTCAGCGACACTACTTTTGTACTCATACATATACATTGTGATATATATATATATACATGAGAGATATTTTTTGCGGCTCTACATGTTGTGTCACCTGTTTTGGTTTATGGATGATGTTATGCTAATGGATACCTATATTTTTTGGTTTTTTAAGTGTGATGGTTTATTCGAGATGCATTCCATTTTAGGATATTATTTGCTATGTGATCAATTGCTTGGTTTTGACTCCTTGGTACATGTGTGAACGTAATATAGTCAAATTGTCTGCTTAATATTTTTGCACGCAAACATTTTCTAAACATATGTGTATCTCTTGTCTCAAATGTTTGGTTTAACTGTGACACTACTAACTGGGAATCGAGGTAGACATGCATATGGCGTATGCCCCGATGGAGGGCATCACACATAAGTCTGATGATGATGTCATATTCTGCCTAAATTTTTGTTGCTGAACTGATGCACACACTGTTTCAACAGAGTGGCAATCAGTTAGGGTGGTAGATGACCCAGGAAGCTACGGCTAAACTTTGAGAACATCTTGATGCTCCATCAGCAAATCCGAAATAAGGTTCAGGTTGGTGATCCATGGCGGCACTTTGAGCTTGTTTAATAAGCCTTTTGGTCAAAAATTTTAGTGGTTAGGTTTGTGTACGTTCACTCTAGGGAAGGGCCGTTTCAGCCCTTATGGGTAGAATTTCTTAAGGTAAAGGCCGTTGACGGGGTCGCTGAGGCATGTCCCGTCCGGTTCCATCAAGCTGTATGCCCCCTATCGAAGGAAATGCTTGATGATGTAGGGTCCTTTCCACAAGGTTTCAAACTTTCTTGGCCCTAAGGCTTCTTTTTGCGACATCATAGCGAAGGACTAGTTCTCCCTTGGTGAATGAGAGAGGGTTGATGTGGCGGTCGAATGATGATTTTACCGTTTTCTTGTGGGCCTCGTTGTGTTGTAGTGACTGTCGTCGGCTTTTGTTGACGAGCTCTAGTTGTACTAGGCACTCTTCGAGAGGCTGGGTATCATCAAGGAGTTTGATGGCGGTGTGAAAATTTGGGATCTTGTGGAAATCAATTCAAAAGTGCAAGGTACCTTGATATTTTGCGACAGGAATAAGGTGGAAATCCTGGGATGTGGGGGCGTCTACAATCCTATTTCCAGTATGCGATGATATGAATAGTATATGGTGAATCATGTTGTCGAAATTTGGTGGGGGGAGAATCTCTGTGATGGGATTTTGCGTGAGTGCAAGGTTGGGTTCCCCACTAGGATGGTAAATTTTTCTGTGGGTAGAAATTGTGCCTACTGGAGAGGTGCCTGAATGTTTCCATTAGCGGGCATACCTCTGGTGTGTGATTTTTTCTAATGCAGATAGTGCATGCTATCACTGTGTCAATGGAGTAGATTGTATTGGAATCAACGCTACTCGACATCCTAGATGTGGATGATTGGAAGGGATCTGTTGTAGCAGAGGTGGTCTTCTGCTTCCACTTCCATGTTGTTGGATTAAGTGTGTCTGACTCTTTTGAGGAGTGTATACTCAACACTACTCTTGTTGCTCTTAGTTTTGGGAGTTGCACACATTTAATCATATGGTTCAAGTGTGAACAAATCTGGTAATAGGTATGCATGATCTTCTCTTGGTTAGAGAGAAGTTTCTGAGGGAGAGAAGAGACTATGCAAAAAATGTTTGCAAGAGGCTTCAGTTCTCTGCACTAATTGACTCGGTGGTCATTCAGGTCGCATAGTCCACATGTTATCCTAGGCTTGGCCTGTGTCATGCTGGGTTGGTGTTCTATCTTAGTTTGTTTGTCACGCCCATGTGGGGGTGGGGTCATTGAATCGAAGGTGGTGTACCTTTTATACCACTTTCGGAGGTCATCCTATCTCTTCTCTATGGTATGAATCATATCAATGGTAGGACAAAGTTGTGAGGCATAAGTGTAGTGTTGCTCATAATGATTGCCTTGACATATTAGGCAGAATAGCCTAGATATGGGGGTCCTGTCGTGCTCAGTTTGTGGCCTGGCGGGGAACCAACATCGTAACGCTGCTAAATCAGGGCAAGTGGTGATTGTGGGATTGGGCGTCTTGCATAATGTGCATGTTGTTCTTCTCTATATAGAGCGGTTGGGGGTAACTAGGGGTTCCCTGATTGGTCGCTTTTCAGCTGACAAGAATAGGATGGATATGCTCTTCACCTCTTCTTGGGTTGTCGAGCTGTTCGTGGACTTCACATCCATGTCATCTTCTTGGGAGAGGCAGACTATGGCTGAACGTAAACTAGTGAGGGCTAGCTGGAATCAGGGGATATAGTGACAATTCTCCAGCAGGTGATTGTCAACGCATAATGGACATGTGAATTACGTTGCCCGCAATCCAATGTCGTAAACCTGTTCTATAGGATATCATCTGTGGATGAGTTCCAGGGCTGTGCATTCTTCAAGGAAGTGACCACATTCATCGCACAATGTGCAACGTATAATAGGCAGGGGCATGAATGGGGGTTGTTCTTGTGCCCTTCGGTCTTATTGTAGGTACAAGATGGTATGAAGTTCATTTTTGGATGCCTAGGTGGAGGGATCCTCTTAAGAGGATCACTCAATGGCATGTAAAGCATCCATATATCACGGGATCTCTGGGAAATGATGGGTATAGTGCCCATAATTTTTGCGGAGAGTGCATGCGTGATTGGTACGCAATGATTTTCCTTTACCTTTTGTGGTAGTTTACTTTTTACGGGAAGACGACGTTGCGATGTCTGTCTCAAAGCCAAGGAGTGGCTTTAATTCATCCAGCTCTGGGAAGATATTGGTAGGGTGACCTATTATGTTGCATATGGCACAAACTAGTGATTCCAATTGTATGGCGGGGGTCACCATATTCTTTCCTATTTTCTCGATTTTCTTAGCTGTCATCACCGACTTTGCAATGGAAATTTCCTTTACAGGGGTGGTTTTGACCGTTTCTTGGATGGGTGGGGCCTCTTCACGATTGAGGGGCTTCAACCCTGTGGCAATGACGTGGGTGGCTCCTGTTCCTGTAGGGGGAATGAGGTACCAAATTGGTATTTCCAATAATATTTTTGGTAATACTAGTGTTTCCAAAACCTACTAGGAGACGAAACCTGCTGGGGGGTAGAGAAAAGGGGTTTGGGAGGCGACGTAGGCTAGAGAGGTTGTCGTGGCCAATGAATCAGTGCCATTACTGCTTGTGTCCATGTCCTGACTATCGTCAGTGCTTGATGTGGACATCGTGCACACTGGAGCCCCTGTGACATTGGGTGATGACTCAGGGATTATGGGCGGATCTCCTAGGAATGTACCTAGAATGGACGACGGTTTGAACTAGCCGGGGCCATATTCTTGGTATTGTGAAAAATCATCCAAGGATGTATCTACATGGGGTAGAATTACATTAGTGTTTGTTATGGGTTGCTTCTCGCTATGCGTCAATTGGTCTATAATAATGATGCGGTCCTCATGGGGGAACATCATGATGTGGAAGACGGAGGAGGCTATGGCTGACATGGTGTACATATAACTCCTCCCAAGGAGTATATTGTAGTCCAAGTGAGCATCCAAGACTTCAATGTCTATGTGGACCATATTTCCAGCTAGGTAGATCAGGAAGTTTTGGTAGAGGTTGACAGGGGTTAATGGACGACCATCGTATGCTCTAAGCGTAATGACTCAGGGTTTTAGTTTGGGAGATCATAACTTCTGCCAAACCTTTTTTGATATGATGCACGTGGATGCACCCTCGTCCATGACACATCAGTGAATTGTGATATTATGGACTAATACTGGTATCTAGAAGGCGACCATGGAAGGAAGCCTGGGGGTGGCTTTGTCTAAGTCAAAAGCCATTAGGCGTGTATCGGCAGGGTCGATAGTGCCTAACGCGGAAAGTAGGGCTTTTTGTTGTTTTGGGCATGACTGCAATACTTCCACAACATGAGATTGTGGTAAATTTTCCACGATGCTATAATTATGGGCCACTTTGGAGTAGTTCCCTGCTCGCCTATTGGGTCCCTTCGCCATTTTTGGCAATGGTTCGATATGCATCTTTGAAATGGTCAAAGGTGCAGTCAGTGCACTGGTACTTGCCCCTGACGTATTGGTGTCTGGTAGGGTGTCGTAATTGTGATTCCATGTTTGGAAAAACATCTCTTCGCCCGTCATGTAGATTTCATGGCTGATTTTCATGGAGTCGTCTGTATTTTGCTACTGAGTGCTTATCGTCCCTTGATGGGGGAAAGGTTCCTACATCATAGCTGGTTGTTGGGGAGATCCTCCTTGTCCTCGGTTACTCTGTAGCTTCTTCAGTTCAAGGAGACTGGGACAGTGGTGAGTATAATGGCCATACTCACCACATATCGAACAAGAATGGTTTGTTCAGAGAGGTGGCCTTTTTCTCTGCCGTTGGGAATTGCTTGGCTCCTAGCTTTGATTTTGGTTGGAGTTTCCTCCAACCTGGGATCGTGGAGGGCGTTGTTGGTTGTTTCCCCCTATCCAGGGTTCCCTTTTGGCTTGTTTTTTTCTTTTTTTTTTCACCATGTTAGGAGGGTAGTTCTCCTAGTTATATTGGTAAGGTTGGTTTTGGGAAGGCTGCACAAAGTTTACCTGTGCATTGGTTTGCATAGGCGGGTCTTGTGCTGGGGACTGAGCATAACAGGATCCCTAGTTTTCACCTGGCTATTGGAGGGGAGCGCTTCCATAAGTGTTTCTTTCTGCGTACTGGGTCCCTTGAGTCGGAGGATAAGGTCCTCCTTGGTGATACGCTGGCGCCCCATTGGTTAAATTTTGCTGGGGCATATGATGACTTTGAAAACTGGGTTGAGGTATGTTTTGGGTAGAACTGTACGTGTAACTGGGGTTTTGACTGCTGCTACCTAGGTAACCTTGGGTCAATGATCCAATTATTCTGTCTGCAGATTTTGATGCGCTTGGAAATTCTTGATAAGTTTGCAGGTGTGAGGCGTTAGGCAAGATGTTGTAAATGTATGATGACTACGTATAAATCAACTCAAGTTGCTGGGATTTGTTGATGGCATCCTCTTCGGATGTGGGCCTTTGTTGCGCCACATCCTTTGAAATCTCTACCATGAGAGTTTTTAGGAAAAAATCTAAAAGAACTCGGTCATCGAGTTTTGATTTACATAAACTATGACGCTGCCTCCATTCGTGGAGATGGTCCGAGATATGGATGATGGGGGTTTGTCTGAAATGTGTCAGTAATTCCATTCCATAATCATGGTGAATTGGTAATTGAAAATATGTTAGGAATGTGGTGGCGAGGGCACCAAAGGTTCCATGTGAAGCTAAGGGTTGCTCCACGTACCACTTCGCGGCTACTCCTGTCAGAGTGCATTCAAATAGTCTCAATCGAATAGTGTCATCAATGTTACTGTTTAATGAGAACCACAGGTGGAAGGTCATGAAATGATTACCTAGTTCTTCCAATTTCTTTCCTTCAAAATTTGGAATATCCAAAGGGAGCTTCTTGGGCATGGGAGGCCATGTAGGGTTGTGGGCATGGGATGCCTCAGCCTAACCCCCTATGAAACGGGTCTCTTCTGCACTTGGGTTTTATTTTCCATGGGTGATAGGTGGATTTGAAGCTCCCTAAACAATCAACTTCTATGTTTCAAGATGAAGAATTATCAAAGCGGTTTATTGGATGCCTACCCCCTTGATCCTAACTTAAACTATAAATTATTTTGTGGCCCATGTGGGGAAAATTTAGTGAGTTTGGTTAAGTTAGTTGTAGGTGTCTTTGCTTTGCTTAGTGGGTGGATGTGTGTGAGAAAAAAGTGTACAAGAACATAGTTTGAACATGTGGATATTCGATGATCCTTTTCAAAAACCCCTATTTAAACTGTGTTGTATTGTTCCTTTCTCAAAAGAAAAATGTGTGCGGATATGGGCCACTTTCTATTTTTCCTAGTTAATCTATGTGATCAACTATACGGAGATGGCGAGTTGTGGATAGGGAGCGTTCATATGCTTACCTAGGATCACCGGAGGGTGAAAAGGTAGTAGAGATTACTTACGCTTCTATAAACAATTCAATCCTAGTCAAGAAAATCCTAGTGCAAAAATTGAACTAAATTAATAACTTTTACACTAGAAAAAATAAACTAGCTATGAAAGCGTGGTCTTGGGCCCCTTACTTTGGCTAGTTATCTAGGTGTGTTGGTGCCAAAATTTGCAAAACATAATTTTTTTTTTTTCGGAATGCAAGTCATTTCTCCCCCCTACTTAAACTATGTGTGAACTTTGCAAAAATAAAATTGAAATAAAACTGATACTAAGCCTACAAAAAGCAGCTAAGAGTGAGCTTTAGCAAGCTGCGGGGTACCACAACTAGTGCTGGCAGGTTTGTTAGGGGTTTCCAAGCACTTTACAAGCAAGAAAAGATATACAGTAAGGGAGAATTTTCTCTTTCTGTCTTTTGCGCACAAAAGGCTGAAATAGGCGCGATGTCTGCGCATGGGTCAGCTCTGAACGCGCGCCTTGGGCACGTCTGTGGGAAGGAAAAGTGCGCAAATTATTGCAAAAGTAATTTTTGGAGCTGTTCTGCTTCAGTCTGTCACTTGGGATGAACTAGGGATTGCAAGATAAATTAGGGGAAATTCATATCCACTCCACAGCACAAACAAAGGTCTCTGCAAAAAAAGCACAACCACATAAACTTGGTAATAAACGTTAGTGGAGTCTCCAATCTTGTTTGAGTGTGTTTGGTGCACGTATGTACAAAATCACACCAACTTAAGGGGCGTGTTCTACCCACTTAAGTTATTGGTAATAGGCAGAAAAAAAAGTGGAGTCAAGCAAGTTAGTGGAACAAGCTAGAATCATAAACATACTAGAGAGAGAAATAGCATGCACATATAAACTAAAACTACAACAGAGAAAAAAAGTTATTAATAGAGTCAAACATCTACAATAATACGAACGGTGGCTCTTCGACCCCTCTTATTGAGTGCTAGTAGGAAATAAGGATGAAACTTTAACCCTCTTGCCAAAGGGCCCCTAGAACATGGGTTCTAAGTCCTGATGCAAGGATGTTTTTACTCCAAGCTTGCCTTGGTGTAGAGTCTCCCTCTCTCTACTGTGGTGGACTAAACTTGTTGGATGGCCAACAATTGAGTCCCCTATGTCTTCAGCTCTGGATCACACACTGCTGGTATTTCTTGGGCAATTCTAGCCATCATAACAATGTGTTCACACATTCTTCATCTCATGGTGGCCTTATATAGGAGAATTCAAATCCTCCTTCCCTCTCTTGGTACATTGTGGATGGTGACCCAAGAGAGAGGGATGATTCCTTTGTGTGCTACAAATATTCCATTATGTGCTCACTTGATGTTTAAGGAGGATTTGGTGGCTGTTCTTAGGCGGCTTCAAGTGAGGAACCACTATCCTAGAGTGTTCTTTGTGTGGTCCCGGAAAGTGAAATTTCGCAACTCCCAGGATTGCACGCATTTCAGGTCATAAGGCGCACAAAGGCACTCTTCATGAAGGATAATACGCTCAAAATAATTTATGACTTGTTCAAATTTGATTTTTCCTCAGAACTTAGAGATTTTTAAATACTTTCTAGATTCTATAATGTCTTCCGGCTCTGTAAATCCTTCTACTTGACATTAAATAATTTTGTCTTCTTCTTGTACGATTTTCCAGTGTTAACAATGACAGTGGTAGAAGAGCCTATAGCTCAACTGATTGTTAATGAGGAAGAAACACCACAGGAATAGTAAATTGAGATAAGATATGCCTTAGGAGGTCCATAACATGCACAAAATCAAAATTTTGCAGCTTTAGGTCAATCTTTGAAGTCAAATTTGAAAGGGACAATTTCTGGGTTTTTACATAGTTTCGTAGTGTACCTTAGGCTTAAAGCTAGGTATTCGCTACAAAAAAACCTATAGCATCCATTTTTCTTTTAAAGCCAATTTTTGCAGGATTAAAGGAGGGTGATTCATGGTGGTAAGATGTCATGACTTGATTAACATGATGGAACAACAAAGGAGCGAAGTAAATGGATGCATAGGCCACTTTTTCTACCCTACCAAAACTCGCTACGAAACTGTCCTATTTTCGTAGCGAGCAATTGTTGGAAGTTTTGAGCATATTAAAAGCATTTTTTGCCAGATGGAGTCCTCCAACATGTCAAGGGAGCTTATCATAAGATATTTATGACTCAAAAGGAGTGTTAAACATCTAGGTCATCATTCAAAACAACGTTGAAGTCAAGGGTCATCTATTCCTAAAAAACAGGGTTATGCTCCATAAATCTAGGGAGGCTTTAAATATGTAAAGTGGAGGTGAATTTTGTCATGTGTCTCTCGAGCATGTGATATTTATTTTGTAACCATCATATAACTGTTTCACAGATAGGATAAGAGAAATGTAATAAATAGGAGTTAGAGTCCTATTAGGAGACGGTTTCTTTAAGGTGTAGCTATCAGTTTTCTGTTAGAAGTTATGTATTTCAATTATGAATGGTGTCATAAGAGAATTCGATGATCTAGCCACCAGGAAGATTATCCTTGTTGTAAAGAATATCTATTTAAAGACAAAGCATTGAAGTAGTAAGGGGTTGGAGAAAATTTTCACCAAACTACTACTTTTATGTTTTTGACCTATATCAGTAATTCAAAGTGACATTCTTCTTGACAGACCTGAGATTCTCATGAGGTTTTTGATGTCTTATTGATATATATCTTTATGTTTTATCAGTTGTAGTAGATTTAATCTCTATTACTCAGAATTCACAATTTTATGCTCTGACTTCCTTTAGTGATGAAATGATTGTGTTTTCCTATGTTTTATGTGTGAGTTTCCTTTGTTAAATACCTTTATCTGCCTCAACTTCCATGTTGAAGAACCTTTGTCACTGAAAATACTGATTGTTGACTCCATAAGTGCAATGGTAGCAAGCCCACATTCTTTTCACCCTGCAATCATAAAAAATAAGTTAAAATTTCCATAGAGTTAGCCATCTAGTAATATCATTATTCATTATCATAAAGCCCCCTTGAAAGAGCCCTCTCAAACTGAAGAGGGTAAGCTTCAATTAGAAGTGGTTTGAAACAGTTACACTGAGTTGTTTGATAAGCAGCCAATTAAGTACAATTTTGTGATAACATATTTGTCGGTACCTCCGTTTGTTATACGTGAGGCTTTAGACATTATCGCTGAATCTATAAATTTTGGTAGTGGCCCTGAAGAACATAAGTTGCGGAACATCTAGAAACGGATGATACAATACTTCCTTTATGTGCCAATGCTTCTTCCTTCTGATGAGAATTTTTATCGTAATGGTGGCATACTGAGTGGAAGCTGTTGGACCTCATTAGTAGGTACCAGGTACACCTTGATAAGCCATGCGAAGAGGGGAGTCGTGCATGGGTGGAGGTGACATGTCTATCAAAGACAACAATTTGCACAGGTTTTTGAGCTCACGTGGGATCATGGACTCTAATTTAGCATGGCCATTGACAACAACCAGGCCGTGCTTAGCATATTTCTCCATCTCTTGCTATTGGGAAACAACGTTGTTGTAAAAAATGGCATAGGAGGTCTACCACTGAGTTGAAGTAACATTGCTTGACTGTTGCAAGTGCTCCGATCCTGATCTCATCATATACATGGCTTCAATGCTGGCTGCCCCTTTTTCCTCATTTTAATTCTCAATCCATATTGATGTAGACGTGTACCCATGAAAAAAAACTCAATTATCTCATGTATTGCATGACTTCTCCAGAGAGTTCCCATTGCGGTAAATTATTTGATTCTGGAAGAGTCTTAATCTCCCAGTTGCCTCCTCCCCATTCCTTGTGTTCTGATGCAACTTATCTGGTGCTTTGCAAGAAGAGGCAAAGAGCCAAGATGGTGAGAAAGTCTGGCCATTTCCTCTTTTTCACATCAGCAAAAGTAAGTAAGAATAATGCTGCAACTCTAGTGCATGCTTCTGCAAGAAGTCGTACAATGATTATTTGGCGTCCCAACTCACCATCAATTTCCGTACGACTGGTACAGTTGCCTCGTGGAGTTGTAGCATCAAAGTTCTTTAAAGCTGGACTCGTTTAACTTGAACAAAACCAAATTTCGGATGCAATGTCCTGTTTGGATGAAGCTTTCTTAGCATTGGCAAAATATCAGTCACTAGGATTTGACATCAGAGCTCAAGCCTCGATTTTTGCACGATACAAGATTGCTGTCTTACTACTTTAAGAAATTTCTTGTCTACAACGGGTGCAAGGGCCTAGTGAAAAAGATTCTAAGTCCGGGTTGTTGTAGATTTCCTAAAGTAATTTTTGATGCCCTCTTGTCTGTAACACATTAAATAGGCGATTTGTCACTTTGAAAGTTGCTGTATGTGGTGATATATCCATATGCCTTGCTTGTTCCAAATAATTCATTACCCGTTATTTCCTGTTTTGAAAAAACTTCATGTCGCAATAAATTTTCCATCTAGAGGCCGTTTGATGCGATTCAAGCATCATTAGATTCCTCTTATCGAGCTCTTCGTGATGGTGCCATTATTTTTTGATTCCGAGTCAGAAAATTTTTGAGCATTTTCCATCAAAAGATGGATACCTGCCCCCATAAAACTTGAAATTTTGCAAAAGAGCAGAAATATAACTTGTAGAAATGTCATTAACTGCTTACCAAATCGGAACCAAGCACTTTATTCTTGTAAGCATGTTGTTCAAATGGTGGATGGAGTCTCCTTCTTCACGATCTCTTTCACCATATGTTTTCTTGACTTGTGGCGAATCTCGAGGTGCAACTTCCAACACTTGTTCTCCCAATGGCCATTGATTTTATAGAAACTACAGAAGTTATGTCATTTCCCATTCAAATATGTCTTCATGATAGGAGGATTCACAAGATTATCATTCTCCTTGGTCTCACCTATCGTGGAAAAATTTGTCTTCTTAACCCACACTTTCTTTGTATGATGCTTAACTACATCATGGTTAGAAGATCTATGGAAGAAATCATTTCTCTTATATGTAAAAAAATAATTTGAATAACTGTCATACCTTCCTGACTTGTCCTTGAACTGATGAGGACTAGGTGGTTTGATTCCCTTCTTGGAATCAGGTGATGAAGAGATGGATTTTTCTTCAGCTATCTTTGAGCATTCTCCTTTCTCTTCCTATCCATAACCCAAGCCCACAAATGGTTGTCTTGGTACAACCTCCAATGGTTGGGTGATTCCTTGGCCATTGATGCCAATTCCACCTCCTCTATACCCCATATTTGTGAGGATTTTCATGCCAAAATTAGTTTAATATTGAGAGAGAACAAAACATGAAGTGAAATCGTATAAATCAGTTTGAGATGTAGCCTTTGTCGTCTCAACCTTCTGCAATTTAGAGAATAACTCCTCTTTGGCTCGTAGCATCTCTTGAAGCTATTGCTTATCAAGAAATAGTCTTCGCAATTCCACATTTTAGGCTTGAATTCTTTCATTTATCTCTTGCAACTCTTGCATTATTTTAGCATGCTTCGCTCCTCTGCCCATCCTGCAAATCAGTCACCTGCTCTAATACCACTTGATTCGATCATGGGTCGAGTACTACTCTAACCATCATGTATGGTATGAAGATCTTTTAATTGACTATGGCTTATACATGTTTAAATGAGCATTTTAGTCCATCGATTATAGTGCATAAACACATAAACATAAATAAATGAACTTAACATATCAAGAATCACAAACACGTAAGTAAGAGAGAGACAACCAGTTGGTAACGGAGTTCACCCCTCCATCTCTCTGGGGCTACATCTCTGGATTTGCTTCAATTGCAATAAAGATCCTCTATGTTCCTTATTCAAAGTAAGCTTTATACATTATGTTAGTCATCAGTAATTTTTTCTATTTGTAGATGATTAAATACTTGTCTTGGATTTCTAAAAACAACATTCATGAATATTGTGAGTTTTAGAAATCCCACTGCCTTCATTATCCTCAAAATAAATTTTTCGTCGTTTTACTACTCCACCATTCCCTGGTTTGCCTACCACTCCTCAAAGACCCCTCATGGGCTCATGCCACTCATCTTCATCTTATTTTCACACCCATAACCTCAGTACTCTGTTTTTCCTATGCTTAACCCCTCTTCAATCTAGGATTGCCAAACAACCTACCTTTTCCTGTTCATCAAATGCCTCAAGCATTGATGGTCTCAAAACTGTCTCTGTGGGATCTTTAGATAAATCAAGTACGTTGTATTTTGGATCTTTAATACATTAACATGTCAAAAAAATTCGTTTCTTATACTTGAAGACCCTAAACCAAGTTTTCTGTCAAAGGCCAAGTCAAAAATCTTTCCACTAGGTCACTAGGGTTTCGTAGGTTGTAGGGTTATCTTTGGTGTTCTAAATCACTATTTTTCATGTGCCGATCAAAAGGTGAAAATGATCATCGCATTTTTATCCAAGTTAGATCAAGAAGAACTTCAAGAAAGACTGCTTTGCCAAGAAAAAAATTCTGCAAAAGGACAACTGTCCATTGTGACATTTCAGCAGGACTGTCAAGGTGGCTATCAGCAGAAAATTAGGTAAGGTAAGAGGTCTGCCCCTCATTAGAAGATATACATAAGAATATGGAAGAGGAAGCAACCCATGTTCAAGGAAAATCAGGGTTTCTAGGACTGATTGGACCAGTAGTTTTCCAAGCAAGGAGTCAAGGCAACAAAACATAAGGACAGTGGCACACCAACACAAACAAACATGAATTGAATATTTTTAGAAGTTATAAATGAAGAAGGGAAAAAGGTGAGGTGAACTGAATAGAAATGAATGAACTGGAAAGGGATATAGATAACTTAGAAGACAACAATAATGATTTTTCTCTAACAGCCCTAGAACCTAAGGTTTTGGAAAGATAGGCAAAGAGGGTGAAATGAAGATGAGGAGCCTACATGATGACAACAGAAAGAGAGTTTGAAGAGGCTCTTAAAGGTGATTTCTAAGGTTTTCCAAGGTAAAGTTTTTCACTGCCTCAAAGAGAAAACATGAAAGAGTATCAGTGTAAGGAAGGTCAAAGCCTTCATTTTCAGTCATTTGCCCTCAAATGATCAGAGGAATCAAAGCATAGGGTTGAGGTTCAAAATAGAATGCCAAAATGATCATGAGGTCACTGCTATGAAAGTGTCAAACTCCAAGAGTGACAGAAAGGGCCAAATCAGTATGACATGGCACCTAAAAATCAGAAATGGCCAAAGAGATTTAGCATACAGGATGGTGAAGACTGTGGTGATAGTACAAGATGGCTTTACCATGCCCATAAAATCAGTGAGAGAAATGAAAACAAGTTCCTCAGTCACCCATAAAGCAGGAGGCAATTTAATCTCCAAGGTAAGAACAGAGAGGTTTTAAATATGCTTCTACCATGCAAGTGCCTAAGGCTGTCAAAGTGTTTTTATCATGCGCCAGAGATCAGAAGAAAGAGAATCAATTCAAAGTTTTCATGGCACTTATTGACTGAAAGTGGTTGAAAGACATGAATAAGCCAAAACACAGTAAAACATGACACTCAAGGAAAACATCTACAAGAAGAGTGATAAAGACACTAACAGGTCAAAGGAGGTCAAAATCCATCATGTTAGCTATCTGAAAAACAATAAAGGAAATAGTTAGAAAGGAGAAAAGACCACTTGAATACTTTTAGCCACCTGCTGAAAAAACTCAAAATGATGAATGAGTAAAAGTGAAATAGAGGACTGAAACCTTAGAAAAGTGGTTTTTTTGAGTTTAATTTATTTTCCTAAAAGGTATAAAAGGCCTTCTTTGTTTTCCTCCCATCTCATCTACTGTTTAAAAGAGAAAAAAATCATTCAAGGGAGAATTTTTTCGAGTTTCATGAAAAATCGGGCAAAGTCACTCGGCGCTGCGCTTCGGAGTAGGCACTATGCCTAGGGAACCTGGCGCTGCATGTAGAGGGAAGATTGAAGTGTAAATTTACATTGTGCTACACCTAGAGCGGAGCGCGCTGCGCTTAGAGGAGGGTGCTACGCGTTCACCTAGTTTCACCCGACAGGAAGAGACTGACAGGCTTGCACGCAGGCAGCGTTGCGCTAAAGCAACCCGACAGGCACATTTCTGCCCAACGCTACACCTAAGAGACAGGGAAGCCTACACGACTCGTGCAGCACTGCGCTCAGGAGCCCGACAGGCTTGCACACAGGAAGTGCTGTGCCCAGGAGTACCCGACTCGCCTAGTTTTCTGCCCGACACTGCGCTTAGGGCAAAAAAATCTCTTTTGCTTGCAAAATTGCAAAAAATGATGAAATAGACCACTTTCAAGCTACTTCCAAGAACCTGCAAGAGAGTGAATATGAAGAAGAAGGTGATGATGAGGCAAGCCAAAACGAAGCAACAAACATGGAGTATGAAAACAATAAGGCCCTTAGTGATGAAGAGGAAGAGGTCAACCATGAGACAAAGGACATGGAGATAGATGGAGGTGACAATCGGGACAAAAACCCTGATGACTATGCAGAAAATCAAAACAGTGAGATCTATGATGATACAAAGGACAATGCAGAAGACATGTACAGAGGTAGGGAATGTGCAAACTGATGATGAAGATAGTGATGACAGTGACACTAAGGACTATCATGACAGTGAAGGTGATGATAATAGTGAGGAAGATGAAGAGACTAACAACAGTGCAGACCTCAGTGAAGGAGATAATAGTCATGACAGTCATAAAAAAAGGTGGAGACAGTGAGCCCCATAGTAACAATAATGATGCTAGGGGAAGCAGCAAAACTCAGAGCCACAGTGACAGTGAAAACAATGAGGTCCCTAATGATACTAAGAGTAGTAATGAAGAGGAAGACACCACAATTATCACTAACAAACCTCCTTCATTGACCTATCACAGAGGGGAAATGCATGTGTTTGCTGCCTCTAAAAGGCAAGGGGCCATGTTTTCCTCATTTCCTAAACCACTAGGCAAAAGAAACAAAGGGTAAAGGAAGATTGTTACACTAAAAAATGTCACCATGACATTTAGCTGTCTATATGGGTTCATCATTACCTATATTATGCTCCCTTAGAGGTCCAAAACTGTAAAGTTCCTAAACCAAGTCTTGAAATTGGAAAAAAAGCTCATTAAAACCCTTGAAAGCCTAACTCCGCACTTTTCCTAGTCATTGCTTGCGGTACCGCAGTTTCTTGCTTTATAACCTGCGGAACATTCCACACGTTCTGCTTATTAAAACTGCAGACCCCCGTAAAAGGTAAAATAAAAGAAAAATTAAGTTCTAGAAGCCCAGCTGATCGAATATTCTCCCAGCTAGATACTTCTAGAAGTGTAATCTGGTCGAGCTTCAATCCCTCCATTCATGAACCTCTATCCCTTCATTAAAGAAGTCTATCCCTTGTATTTGGAGCTTAATCCCTTCATGAAAGGAATTTATCCCTTTCTTATTGGAACTGAAACTACCTCCCTTTTGCTATAAATTGAGATCATGTTTCAGTCTCAAGGGTACTTAGAACTTGGTTGTTTTGAGGTGAATTGATGAAGAAATTACACTCTCTATACTTGGCATCTATGATATGAGAACAATTACATACTCATATCTATAGTTTTATGTTAGTTCAGAGAGGGGAAGGCTTGTCAAATCGATGGAAAACGACTCTTCAGGACCCCAGAAGAACCTGTATGACATCAAGGCAACAAGGTTGTAAGGTTACTTCTCATCATATAATTTAATACAAATGGATTCTATTTTCTCATTAAGTTTTTCATGTATCTATTTGAGTAATTTAATTATTGGATTCCTTGATCACTGAGATAGATTAATGTTTCTGAATTATTATATCTTGCAAGTGCTTTTAATCCTTTTTCTTGTCTTTGAGTGCAGGTCTTACATGCTGAATTGACCTCTTTTGGAGCGATTGGATTGAAGATTACAACAAGCATTGTACCTCAGGTAGGAGCATCTCTTCTTACTTAGTTGAATAGTAATTCTAAATCATAATGATCTAGAGAAAATGGTTTGCATTTGGTTGTTTGTTTCTAGATATCATTAGGATACTAGGGAGATTTTTCTTGTCCGTAAGAAGGATTTTATCCATATAAAAAAATGGCGACTCCACTGGGGAAAATGAACTTAGTTTTATTTTTTATTTTCAGTTTTATTTTTGAATAAATTATTTGATTTTGATTAGTTCAAAACTCAGTTGGGTAAATAACTCATTAGAATCCCTGACTGTAAATCTATATTTTTATTTTTTCTGTGTTTTTTCCTCCCTTCTGCACTTTTTGTTTAAAAACAGAGTGGTAGACTCCGCAAATTTTAGTGAAAAATAGTGCGGTACCACACCTTGTTCCATTAAAAACTGCGGACTTCTGGAAAATTTTGAAAAAAATAAAAATTCCATTTTCAGGAGTGTAAGTACTTGATTCCCTGTAATTACCCCAACTTGTTTTGACTGTCAAATAATTCTGTGTGAGTTTCTTTCAGCAATTTTTGTGTTTGAAGTGATATTTTCAATTGATTTGCATTTTATGAGTAAGTGATCTTCTTGTTACTCTAAATCAGAAACTTTTATATACCTCAGCTAATTGGTATGTTATTATTTTCTTTTTGAGCTATTGAACCTGAGGCAACTCATGCTTTTATGAAAATTAGATTTTATTTTCATTTGCAAATTTAGAAAACCTTTTATCTTGATAAGGTCTAAATTTCACTTTAAAACCATTATTGGATGTTTTTGATTTCTTGCTGAGATAAGCAGAAAGTTCTTGGTTAGATTATAAACTAAGCATAAAAATCCTCAAAACTTTTATATAGAGTTCAAAATTAGAGTTTTCTTTTGGTTTTGAATTTCGTGTTTTTAAGAGTTTTAGTTTTCTTTTAGAAGAAGTTTGATTCTAGTTCCTGATTTCAATAATATAAGGAATTTCGTTTTGAATAAGTGATTTTTCTTCTGTGAAATTGAGTTCTCAAATAATTGTCTTATTTTCAAAGTTTCTTGTTTATCAAAGAAAGAATTGATGTTTTGAAAGTTATTGAAATCTCTCAAATATTTCCTCTAAATAGGTTTCATTGAAAAGAAATAAGTTTCTTTTCATATAGATGCATTTTAGCATATTTTTTGAGTTGGGTCATTGCATATCATCGAAGTTTCACTTCCATACCTTTTTGACCTAAGAAATAGCCAAACTAAAAGTAATGCTTAATTAAAATCAATCTAGAAATTTTAATATTTTATAGGGCTCTTTTCCACCAACATATCTTAGGCTAGTGTCTTGGAATAGGTTATAGTTAACTTTCCAAGGTAGTTCAAACAAAAAAGTACTAAATCTTGCGGTAGGAAAATCCAATTGTAGCATGTATGCTCTAGGAAGCTCCTCCTAAAGGAGTTAAGAATGAGATCATATCCGAACCAGTGAGGTAATCATACCTATCTCATTGGGAAAGATAGAAGATGTGCATGTATTAAAATCGTTAAACCTCAGATAGACCATTGTCAAGGAGCCTGGGGTCACTTGTCGGTAAACCTTGGATTATGTAAAGGAGCTTTCAAGGGGATTAAGCTTGTTACTCTGCCCTTGCGTGTATATAGGATCGTAGACTGTCCCCCCAGGTATATGTTTTCCTGTTGGTGACCTTAGTGGCCATAAAATTTAGGATTATTTACCAAGGTGATGGTGGATGGGAGGTCCCACTGTACCTAGAGCAGACGTTGACTAGAGTCACTTGGACTCTCTGGAGGGTTATCTTCACTCGAGATGGTTTAAGTGGAGAAAATTGCACCAGTCTATTTCATTAAGCAGATTGTCGAGGTAACTGTTCCAGCCACCATTTCTGCATTAAAATTCTACGATGTTTGATTTCATCACCAACTAGTGTTTTTAGTGCGGGAATCTAATGTTTATGCGTGGATTGATCTCTTAGATTTTGTAGGCATATGATAAATTTTATTTGATTAAATGTGATTGAAATTTTTAATAGTGGCTGAATTATCGAGACAATCACATAGAATGCAGGGAAAATCCCCTGAATATACACCAAGCCAATTAGAAATACTTAAATATGAAAAAGGACAAACATCAGGAACTGGATCAATAGAAAAGGAAGAAACATCCATAATTATTCATCCTGATTACAAATTAGATCAACCGCAAACGATAGATTATACTCCTCAGAAAATTTCAATTTCTGAACTAGCTGAACTTGCTTCTACAACAAGTGAATTATCATCTACCGAACCTGAAATTTCTGAGCCAGAAACTGAACCTGCTACGTCTGAACCTACTTTAGAGTTCGTTACTCCAACCCCTGGTCATCCTGATTCACCTAGAGTGAAGAATCAGATCACAAAAGATCTTCCTCCTGGTCTCATTAGTATTGAAGAAGTTACTGACATTGAAGAAGAAGTTGTTCTTCCTTCAGCTTAGGAATATTTAAATATTAGAGAACGTGAATCGATTTTTTATAGTCCTTTTAGACAAGATGCTTGGTATTCTTCATTGACAGAATTTCTATAGAACATTGGCTTGAATTATTTTCCACCCCCAATTCCTTTTCCTTCTACACCAATAGGTTATAGACCTCCATTAAACATGTCTGGTGATTCATCCATGTTTTCTGAATCTCCAGAAACATATTTGTATGGTGGTCCATCTGTTCCTGCAGGATACCAGTCACTCTCTGGTACTTTCTCAGGGGCATATCCTTTTCCCGATAAATGTACACCATCATATAGTCCAAATGAATCACATACCAGAAATTTGAACAATGAACAAGTTCATATGATGTCTGGAAACATTCCAAACCCTGGCCCTCAAGGTAGCAATTTACTGCTTGGTGGGCAACCTCAAAATAGTAATTTACAGCCTGGGGGAAACCTCAAGGTCAGTACATACCTCAAGGTCAATATCAACCCCAAGGACAGTACATGCCTCAAGGTTAGTACATACCTCAAGGTCAATATCAACCCCAAGGTCAATACCCAATTCAGGGTCCACAACCTCCTTTAGGACAACAATTCTACTCGGAACAACAATTTTTACAAGGAGGTGGAAATTATCTAGCTAATTACCAACCATATGTTCAACCTGGTTATGGTCCTTCTTATGTACAACCTTCAATGGGACCTTCGTATCTCGAAGCTAATATAGTGTGGGATCCATCTCAAGCTCAACATTATTTACAACCTAATATGCAAGTACCTTATTATTAGCCTGGAAAATTGATTGGTTATACTCACGTCCAACAACCTATCCAACCTGTTCAACCTACTGTTCAGGTACCTGCATCAGGTACAGTTCAGCAGCCTGGTCCGAGTACACCTAAAACTCCAACGCAAACTACTGCGCCAATTTCTGTTCAAGCTACCACACCTATTCCTGGAGTATCTGCAGCTCCTATTTCTACATCTCCGTAGGTATTAGTACCGATTGCTCATGCTTATGTCCAACATTCTGGACCTACAATCCAAACTACTATTCAGATACCTGTAGGACAACCTGGTACAAGTACAGTTATAACAGGGCAACCTCAGTTTACCTATCAACCATACCAAGGGCCGTATCAATATGGACCTGTAGCACGAAATCCAGCATATCAACCGTACCCTGGGTATACGTATCAAATGCCTACTCAACCCCAGTATGGTCCGGTTAATCCTGGTTATCCAAGGGGCATTATAATTCCAAATGCACAGGCTATTCCAGGATATCCTAGATATCCTCCTCCTGGAACTGGTATAGTTCCACAAGGTTATTCATATAATCAACAAGATCCTAACCGTCAGTTACCATTCATAGCAAATTTGAATTTACCTGATTTATCATGCCTTACAAATGATCCAATTTATTGTCTTCCATATTGGCCGCCAATGCCAAATAAGTTTCCTAGTGATATTCTGAAATTTGAAGGCAAATCAGTAGAGGACCCTTCTAACCATGTCATGATTTATCACCTCTAGTGTGCATCCAATTCACTGATCGACGATTCAATTCGATTAAGATTTTTTCAGAGAACGCTCATAGGATTAGCAGCCAAATGGTATATTGAATTACCACGTGGCTCATTTAACAATTTCAATGCCCTAGCAATTGCCTTCTTATCTCATTTTCAGTTGCCATTCAGATACGACAATGGCATGGAATTGCTAACTTCACTAAAACAATATACGTCTACATACATATCATATCACATACGTGAATGGATACGTAGAAGATTTTTGGTGAAATTTTTTGTTCTGGATCAAATTTTGGCAAAATGGTTTATAAAATCATTACTACAAAAAATCACTGAAGATGTAGCAAAAGGAGGAGTTGTTACAGAAGAACAAGTCATTTCTCAGGCTCAATACCTTGACCTACTATATACGCAGTCAGGTACTTTGTATGAGAAAATTCTGGATTTACCACATCCTCATCAGATAACAACAACTCCCTCGATCTCTCATGTCGCTGATGGTGTAATTGGTTTAGTTAGTACTAATAAGAGTAAGAATAAATCTTCCAAGATTAATTCTCCTATAATAACTTTACCCGATTCACCAAAAGTGGATTCTTCCCTCAAAACTTCTACCAACATTCACATTGTAGACTCCTCTACAACTAAGTCTAAATCTGGTAATAAGAAGAAAGGGAAGAATAAAAGTAAACAAACTTCATATCCCAAAGAAAAAACTGAGAAAAATGAGCCGTCTGATGATAAACGAAAACCTCGTTATCCTTTTCTTATCTGTGACGAGGATCATTTCAGTAAGGAATGTTCGCATAGGTCTGAGGTATCTAAGTTTGTCAAAGGTTCATCCACACCCGCTGTCTTGAAGGATACTTTTATTGTTCAAGATAGAAAAATGATTGGATCTTATTGTAATATATCAACAGATATTTTGATGATGTCTCAAGTAATGGTTGTGACTCGATCGCAAGACTATGGGAGTAAAAATCCTGTTACTGGTAAAGAAGTAGAAAATTCTAATTCAGTACCAGCTACATCTCCTTCGGTTTCTGATCCTCTTCATATCGAGAAACCCAATCCTGATTTAGTAATTAAACTACCTGCTAAAGGTGTACTTCGGAAATCATCTTTCAATCCACATGCGAGATTTGCCCAGAATTACAATATTGTTAAGGATTTAGCAATATCACCTTCAGAAATGTCGGCCTTAGAAGTGCTGCAATTATGTCCAGCACAAAGGAAATTATTCTTATCAGCTATTGGATCTTCAAGATTCAAACCTCATGGTCTTCGATTTAGAAAATTTTACCCCACGGCTCCCTCATCAAATGGCTTTTCAGATTCCAGTACTAGTAAAAAAAAGGCGTTGCTTTCGTACTGTAATTGATGAACGAGCATCTACGTGTATTATGTCATTAAACTGTTGGAAATCGCTTGGTTCTCTGACACTTAACCAATCTCCAAAAATTCTGAAAGCTCTTGACAGAAGAGGATTCCATCCATTTGGAATTTTGCAAGATCTACCTATAGAGGTCAAAGGTAAAACTGTTAATTTACATGTGGAAGTCATTAATGCCCCTCTAGATTACAACTTTCTTTTGGGTCGAAGTTGGTCTTATGCTATGACTGCTGTCGTGTCATCAGCCTTTCGAGTAATCATGTTTCCTCATTGAGGAAAGATTGTGAAAATCAATCAGCTCTCATATTATTTGTCTGACCCAACTTCTACGGATAGTATTCAACATGTTGGAAAATTGATGTAATATTCTAAAATGGAAAAGACAAGAATATAGAACATATGCACAATTGCAACTACTGTAAAATCAGAATTAAACATGTAGAACTGGAAAAATTCCAGAATACATCAAAACATCATAAATATGGGTAGAAAACAGTTGAGCCATATCATTATATATCAACATCAAATGAAAGTACATAGTTCTCCAAAAGGAATGCACTCAAGCCACAAGATGGCTGAAATACACCAAAGAAACCAAGTACTGGAAATATGTGCTGTTGTTGCTTCTGCTGCTGGAAATTGCTGTTATTATGAAGAATAAAAATTTATGGAAGGCTTTTATAGTGCTTAGAATGATCTGCACTTTTAACCACGGATTCTACTCAAAACACCAAGAAAAACCCAGAAATGGTTTGGCCAGATTTTAAGTTTGGATTTTCGGCCTTTTTTGAGTTGCCCACTGCATTTCTGTTGCCTGAATTATGCACTCCCTGGGAATGAATGTTGATATGGGGCTGAAGGAATGATCTATCAGCTGAAAAAACACCCAATCAACTCAATAGATGAAGGGTTGGTCCCCTCACTGGAAAATAAGCTCAAAAATTGGAGATTTCTCTCCTCCACTGCTGCACCCTGCAACACAACACAATAACCTGCAGAAACTGCGCTGATGAAGAAAGTTATAGCTTGGTATGCAAAACTGAATGTGGAAATGAATGAAATAATCTTCCAAGAGGCTTCTCAAGGAAAGAGGTGGGATTCTCGCTCGGGAAAACCCAGTGCTAAACAACACAACAACCGTGCTAAACAGCGAAGGAATGCAAGTAGTCTAAATAGACCATATACAAAATAATAATCCAAAACATGAATACAATGGCTGTCCTCCTCTCCATATATATCAATTTCTCCTCTCCACAATGGGTCCCATCCATATGTGCCACCTAGCCCGTGCAAGTTTTCCTCCATTAGAACTGCGCAGTCCATCATGGAGATACAATGTATATAGACAGTGCATGTGGACTTGGTCAAATATGACTGAATCAACTTGATCCAATCCTATTCACACCTGTAGGTGCTCAATACAGCTGCTTATTCTCCACATTTTCACATGAGGAATGTTATTTTCTCTTCTAAAGAGGCTAATGGGCCTCCCTACCCATTTTATTCATCTACTGCTAACTATAATGTTCCTTTTAGCTTGAGGCTAAAAATTGGGAACATTACAGTCCTCCCCTCCAAAATTTTGCTTGTCCTCAAGCAACTGTATAGAGAGAGAAAAATTCCTGCCCCTTCTCCTCTTGTGGCCTCCTCATCAATAGTCCCCACCACTGCTCAAGATTACCGACAACAAATCTGCCCTCCAATGTTTCCTCCCAAAGATGCATGACCAAATAGCTCACATCATGAAAAGGTGGAAGGTGTAAGTGGAAACCTTCTTGCTATCTCATGGCCTCCTCAAGGTAGGAGTGATGATACACATTGGAAATCTCATTCCATTCTATCATCCAAATGAAATGAGCCATCCTGGGTAGCTCATCAAAGAAATCTGCAACCCCGGTTTTATGAAATGTGTTGGGGCTGAATGGAGAGTTTATGTTTTCCCATCAAAGTAGTTTTTCTCTCCACTTATGGTAAGTATGAGGGGGCTGCTGATATTGGGCTACAATTTCATGGCCTTCAAAAATGGCCCAAGCTACCCCACAAGATAATTAAACCATGAAGTGCCTCCTCCAAGAACGCAAGTTCACCCAAGGGCTCCTCCTACATTAAGGAAAGAGGTGTGTTGTGGCAATCATGGTGTGCCCATTTTTTCTCCTGAAATATACAACATGTAAAATACGAAGAATCATACTCCAAATGGGCATCTCCATCTCAAATTCCACTCTCCAAACAAAGCTTCCCATGAGTAAAAACATATCAGAAATATATAGAAGAAAAATACTATGAAAACAAGTTGTCAAATGACAACCGGAGGGTGAATCAAATTTCCACACAAGGGACCAGCGCAATGCATCCCATGCCTGCCTCAAAAAAAAAAATAACAAGTGCTTCACCAGCCACTTGTTTGCTGCCACAGTCATCTCATAAGATGGAAAGATGAAGATAGAATGTGGTGTCAATGGTGCCCACCAAGAATCATGTGGCTTCCCCCACAAACCTGTTGAGTCTCAAATCTGCATCTTTCTTGTACACCTTTCTAGACTTTTTTCATTTACCTGGACCTCCTAAGTCATCAAAATCATTGAATATTAATCATAAAAGAGAATTTAAAGTGGTTTTTAACTATGTTTTGTGTCTGCTGTTTGAATTAGATTTTTTCTCATTGAGCTGCGGAATCTTGTCACTTTCCGCAGCCACTTCAACTTTCCACAGCCATTTTGTTAAAGTCTATATTGCAGGTGTCTTCAGGAAAATCGAGCCACATGGGCAAGTTGGAAATGACATGGACATGGATCGAGTCCTATTGGCTCAGTCGAATTCACCTAAGAAGGCTGTGGTCAAAGGTGGTCAAGCGGTGGTCAACCGAAGAGTCCCACGGTGACAAAACTTTGTTTTTCATCACGTGAAGACTTGCGTGGCCGTTTCTAAATCATGGGAGACATATCAACACCTGTAAACGGCTCCATAAGCCGAATCCAACGACCACTCTCCTCAGATTTAATCTTCACGGCAACCATGATGCTAGATTTATGGACATGGTGGTTCACGTGTCTTGTATCAGCGTAGAATGTAGGAAATTAGTTATGACATTCTCTATTATAAATAATGCATTCTCATACAAATAATGGCTAGCTGCTGTAATGTAATTTGTTGGATAGAAAGCCCACTGTACCGTGACATTGTTTCTTTGTTATGACTGCATTTTAAATTTATGAGAAGACTCTGTTCATAAGCATAATTCGTGTTTGATAGCTTCTTCCCGAGGATTGTGCAGAGGGCCCCTGCACACGCCGAGGTTTTGTGTATTATTGTATAGTTTCATGCTTCATTTCCTTACGTTCATTGTGCCATAGTCATTCACATGTATATATTATATTTCTTATGGTATTAACGTTTTGTTTCTGTTCATAATTTTTCATACTTTATACTGTTGTTAACTGATCAGTGTTTTTGTTCCAGATTATAGTAGGCAGCCCGGGCATTTGCACATAGTTTAAAATGACTAATGACATGGAATCAATCTTGTCCTTCTGCTGATTTCTTTTTCTTAGTTTTTTTTTTAATTCCAGCACTGTTTTATTCATTTCAGTTTTGTACATTTGCTTTACTAGTTAGTTAGATATTAAATTGCTCATGTCATTATCAGTTACCTCCGAAAGCCATAGCGAGACTAATGGTGAGGGATTGAAGTATGAATGTGTAGTTTGATGTTAGTTTATTTTTCTACAAATTAGATATTAAATTGCTCATGTCATTATCAGTTACCTTCGAAAGCCATAGCGAGACTAATGGTGATGGATTGAAGTATGAATGTGTAGTTTGATGTTAGTTTATTTTTCTGCAAATTAGATATTAAATTGCTCATGTCATTACCAGTTACCTCTGAAAGCCATAGCGAGACTAATGGTGAGGGATTGAAGTATGAGTGTGTAATTTGGTATTAGTTTATTTTTCTGCAAATTAGATATCAGATTACTCGAGTTGTTTATGATTACCTCCGAA
Organism: Pinus albicaulis; assembly: GCA_034641835.2. Taxonomy (NCBI): domain Eukaryota; kingdom Viridiplantae; phylum Streptophyta; class Pinopsida; order Pinales; family Pinaceae; genus Pinus; species Pinus albicaulis. The sequence goes on along the minus strand of CM076572.1, from coordinate 1,346,722,969 downwards.
AGCCATAGCGAGACTAATGGTGAGGGGTCAGAATATGAGTTGATGTAATTTGATTTTAGCTTTACTTTGCTTGCAATATTTGGATTTCTTTGAGTACAGTTTCTTTTGTGTTTAGACAGCAGCAAGGGTAATGGTTTTCATGATCAATATTTCACTGTTTGTTTAACTAGAATAGTGGCACATTTTCATTTCCTTTTAGGAACTAATTTTCTCATTGTATGTTTCAAAATCCTTTTGAAGTTTGAAGTTTGGTAAATCATTATAAAGGACATCATTGCCTTGAACAATCATAACCATACTTGTATTTTAGAATTTCCATCTCACATTAGGAAACCAACCAAGATAAAAAGAAAAAAACCAAAAACGACAAAAAGTAAGAGATAGGTTATCTTGCACATATAGTGCGCCACACTTCGTCAGCTTACGAATCCCGGATTGAAAAATTAATGTAGCAATTTAGGACACACTAAATTGACCAAACATTTTGGCGCCGTTGCCGGGGAAGTGTAACTAGGTAGCCAATTTCTTTAAAAAAAAAAAACAATAAAAAGAAGGGAAAACTTGATAACTTCTTGAAGTATGCTCTCCTCTTGCACCTAGTGTGATCTGGAGGATCAGAAAAGAGAGTTATTGGTTCAGTAATTTCTTAAGTATGCTCTCTTCTTGCACCTAGTGTGACCTGGAAGATCAGAAAGAGAATTATTAGCCCAACTTAAAAAAAATATATATATAAAAAAATGGCATGCATAGAGCAAGAGATTCTAGGGGAAGATTTATAGCTAGAGCCAAGAGTTCGATTTTTACAACTCCATCTTCTTCAAGGCATAGACAAGATTCACCACCATCTACCCCTAGCCTTAAGATTTTTGGAATTCAAGGAGCAGCTGAATTAGAGGATTCTCCTATACCACCTACTAAATCTCATTTAGAAGAGGACCCTTTCTTTACTTCTACAGGAGAGTATATTGTAATCAAAGAAGTAGAATCACCTGAAGAAGAAAAGGAAGAGACTCCCTCTCATCCTCCCTTGATATAAGAACCAGAGGACTTTGAGGACTCTAAAGAAACTATCATGGCAGAGGAAATAATAGATGGATTCGGAGGTAGAGGTAGAGGTAGAGGAGGAGGAAACAATGGAGACAACAATGGTGGAGGTGAAGGTAATAATGGAAGGAATAGGGAAGGAGACAACTTGTTTGGATTCCCTATAGTTGATGAGGAAACTCATACAACGATGAAAAACATCTCACCATCTATCCTCCCCAACTTTTATGGATTGCGAAGTGAGGATCCTGAAACATTTATGTTTGAGTTTGAAGTCGTGTGCCGAACCTATGACTATATGGAAGACTCTCAAAAACTCAAACTGTTTCCTTCAACATTGAAGGGAGCTGCTTTGAAATGGTTCATGGGATTAAACACCCAATATATTAGGACTTGGAATGATATGAAACAAACATTTTTGGATAGATACTTGGACTATTGTATGCCCACCAATCACAAGGATGAGGTATTCAAAATGGTGCAGAAAGAAGATGAAAATTTGGAAGATTTACTTGAAAGATTTCAATACAACTTAAAAAGAGCAAAGATGAGCAACTTAGATGAGGAAACTTTGAAAGCCCTTATATTAAGAGCCATCAGAGATGAATGGATAGATATTTTAAACATGATGGGGAAAGGAGACATTTCTCAACTTCCACTTCATGATATAACAGAACTATGTGTCCATCTCTCAAGGGGAAAATCTAAAACGGGAAAAGGGCCAAGAGATCCTTCTCTTATCAGGGCAAACAAATTTGCAATTGGATCAGTAAGTAGGGCAAAGATTGGAAATATGCTTGATGAATTCAAAACTAATATTTTAGGGAGCCTTAGTGAACAACTAGACACCCTTAAAATTCAAAACAAGCAGAAAGCAGAAACTGATGCTCTAGCCATCTTTTGTTCGAAATGTAGGAAGAAACATGCTTTAAGGGAATGTCCCTTGGATGCAAAAGTTGTCGAAACATGTATGATTTTCTCAGAAAATCATGAGACCAAGTATTGTCCTTCAATTCCTGGACTCAAAGATGTCTTTCAAGAAGATCCAAATTCAATAGAATCTCTTTGTTTTGTTGCAAGAAGACCTTAGCAGGGGCAACAAACTCAAGGGTTTAACAACCCTATGAATTCTCAACCCCCACCAAATTGGAATCCTTGGCAACAACCTTGGCCCCAACCTCAAAATCCATATTAGTTATGGGCACAAGGTATGCAAAATCCTTATGGGAGATTTGCTCAATTTTATCAATATCCTCCATCTTTTCAAAATCAACAAGCTCCACAAATTCCAAATCCAAATCCACAACTTTCATTGTCATTTCCACAACAACAACCTTCTCAGCAGAATCCAAATCCTCAACTCATGCTTCCATACCAACAAAAGACAAATCAACTTCCAGCTCAGCCATTGCCAAATCCTAACAACAAAAATCCTCAGAATACTTACATGATAGAAGGACAACAATTTCCTACCTATATGATTGTTCCTCTTAATGATGTACAACTCAGGTCTGGTAGAGTTTTAGAAAAACCTTCTATAGATGTCCAAGAGCAAGATACCTCTAAGGAGGACTCTCTTAAAGCCAATAAGGGTTCTGAGGAAGCATCTCTTCAAAACTCAAACATTCAAAAAGAGAAATAAAAGTTAACACCCACAACTCCTATAGTTGAGCAACCTGCATCTTCATCTACACCTCCTTTTCCTGAAAGACTACAAATTGACAAGGGGGTGGAAAAAAAAATCTTGTTGCCTAACTATGACTTTCTAGATGAATTGAAGAATGTTTGTATCAATATTCCCTTGCTACAAGCCATTCGAGAGATTCCTATTCTAGAAAAAACAATAAAGGAGTTGAGTTTCAAAAGACCAGGAAGGAAACTAAAAGACACAAGAAGAATCCACCTAGTAGGAAAAATTGCAGATATCATGATGGGAAAAATTACCATGCAGAAGTATGTAGATCCAGGAAGTACAATTGTCAAGACACATATAAATGGGATAGAAATTCCAAACACATTGATTGACTTAGGGGCTGCTATTAACATTATGAGTAGACAGACTATGGACCAGCTAAAACTTCCTAACCTTCTTTTTACACCTACTTTACTGCAACTTGCAGATCGATCAATTATTAAACCAGATGGTGTATTAGAAGATATTTCAGTCTCCTTGGATTCTTGGGAATATCCAGTAGATTTTATGATTTTGACTCCCAAGAGTAATCTAGGAGGGCACCCACTTATCTTAGGAAGACCTTGGCTAGCCACAGTTGATGCTTTCATTAGTTGTAGATCTAGGGATATGTACATTTCTAATGGTAATTCGACAAAGAAATTCAATTTGTATCCTCCAGCAAAAGCAATCACAGAAGTAGGAGATAATGAATGGGTTGATGATGAGGACACTATACAACCTGTCTTTACCATTTCTGAAATCAGTGAGGATAGTCAAATTATGAACACATTAGAAAATTTTGAGATATCTTCAGAATATGACCCTACACAATTTCAATTGGAATCTGACATAGAATATTTATCATCAAGGCAAATGTCTCTTTTCTCTATGGAAGAGTTTGGTAGTTCTACTATTGAGATTTTTCCAGGGAAAACATTGAATATCAACAAACATTTGGAAAAGTCACAACAAGAAGAACTAACCAAAATCTTGCAAAAACATTCTATTGCATTTGCATGGGAGTATATTGACATGAAAGGTATTGATCCTAAGACTTGCATCCATCATATCTATATTGAGGAAAATAGTAGACCAATCAGACAACCTCAAAGAAGGATGAATCCAAATCTTAGGGAGATAGTGAAAGAAGAGCTCCAAAAACTAATCAATGTAAACTTCATTTATCCAATTTCAGATAGCCGATGGGTTTCTCCTTTGGTTATAGTACCTAAAAAGAATGGTAAATGGAGGGTATACATTGATTACAGGGAATTGAACAAAGCAACTTTGAAGGATCACTTTCCTTTTCCCTTTATCGATAAGGTATTAGACACATTAGCAGGCAAAAAGTACTTTTCATTTTTGGATGGTTTTAGTGGCTATAATCAAATTCAGGTAGCACCTGAAGATCAAGATAAGACCACATTTACCTGTCCATGGGGTAATTTTTCCTATCAAGTGCTTCCTTTTGGGTTATGTAATGCACTCGCAACATTCCAAAGAGCAGTACTAGGAATTTTTTCTGATCTAATCCATGATTGTGTAAGGGTTTATATGGATGATTTTACAGTTTATGGTAATTCATTTGAAGAGGCATTAGAAAATTTGGAAAAAGTCCTTATAAGATGTAAAGAAACAAACCTTTCATTAAGCCATGAAAAATGCTTTATGATGTTTACTGAAGGTATTGTTTTGGGACATCATATTTCAGGAGATGGAATTAAGGTTGATAGATCAAAAGTTGAAGTCATCTCCAAGTTGCCTATTCCAAATTGTCAAAGAGATGTTAGAAGTTTTCTAGGATTTACTGGATACCATAGAAGATTTATAGAAAAATTCACTAAAATAGCATCTCCACTCTTCAAATTACTTACAAAAGACTGTGAATTCAAATGGGATCCTGATTTTCAGTCAGCCTTTGAATCTTTGAAAACAAGAATATCTGAAGCACCTATCTTGAGAGGACAAAATTGGAAACTCCCTTTCCATATTTCTACAGATGCTTCAGATACAGCTCTAGGAATTGTGTTGGGTCAAAAGGATTTAGTCCCTTATGCCATTTACTATACCAGTAAAAATTTGACTCCCACTGAGTGGAACTATACTGTAACTGAAAAAGAGTTTTTAGCTGTTGTTCATGCAATCAATAAATTTAGACATTATATAACAGGCTATGAAACTTTTATTCATACTGATCATTCTGCAATTAGATATCTAATGAACAAACCTGTTACTAATGGCAGAGTGACAAGATGGCTCCTACTTTTGTAGGAATTCAATATTACTGTGTTGGATAGACCAGGGAAACAAAATACAGTAGCTGATTTCTTATCTAGGATTCAGAATACTAAAGAAGATTCTCTTGTAGAGGATAAGTTTCCTGATGAATACTTGTTTGCAGTAACTATTAAGACCCCTTGGTATGCAGATATTGCTAACTATTTGGTTACAGGGAAACTACCTTCACATTTATTTCCAAGTGAAAAACGAAAAATTATTCGGGAGAGTTCAAAATATTCATGGATTTCTAACGAATTGTTTAAAACAGGGCCAGATCTTGTGATCAGAAGATGTGTCAGGGAAGATGAAATGCCTGATATTCTTAAGGCATGTCATGATGAACCATGCGGCGGACACTTTGCAGACAAAAGGATGACCTATAAAATCCTCTCTTTAGGATATTATTGGCCTTCCCTCTTCAAAGATGCAAAACAATATGTCAAAAGGTGTGACAGCTGCCAAAGAGTAGGGAAATCTACCCTTTCAAATGAAATTCCATTGCAACCACAGGTACTCATCGAACCCTTTGAAAAATGGGCTTTAGATTTCATAGGACCTATTAATCCACCATCTAAGCAAAAGAAGTATATATTGGTTTGTACTGATTATGTTACTAAATGGGTAGAAGCCAAGGCATTAGTATCTGTTACTGAAAATTCAGTTGTTAATTTTCTTTATGAGGATATTTTTACTCGCTTTGGTGTTCCAAGAGAAATTGTGACAGATAAGGGAAGCCAATTCACATCCAATCTAGTGGAGAAGCTGATGGAAGAATACAAAATCAAACACAGAAGATCTACTCCTTACCATCCGCAAGAAAATGGTCAAGTGGAGTCCACAAATAAAGTTCTTGAAAGTATCATCACCAAAACTGTTCATCTACATAGAAGAGATTGGGCAGAAAGGCTTCCTGAAGCCTTGTGGGCCTACAGAACTACATGGAGAAATACAACATGACATTCTCCCTATGAACTTGTTTATGGGAAAGAAGTTCTGCTCCCCATTGAGTTCCAAGTCAAAACCTTCAAGATGGCAGTTCAGTTGGGGATGGATCTATCAGAAGCCCAAAAGCATAGAATGGAGCAGTTGAATGAGCTAGATGAGATCAGACAAGAGGTAATTCTAAGAACTGATCTAGTTCAATATCAAAGAGCTAAATGGCATGACAAATACATCAAAGAGAAGAAGTTTCAAGAAGGAGATTGGGCATTGCTATTTGATTCCAAGTTTAAAAATTTTAAAGGAAAATTTCAGACTCATTGGCTTGGGCCATATGAGATTGACAAGATCTTTAGCAATGGAGCGGTAAGAATCAAGACCATTGATGAATCTCAAACTCCTCTTATTGTGAATGGCCACAGATTAAAGATATATCATAAGCCACTCTCAAAAGAGGAATTTGTCAAAATGTTTCAAGATAATTCTGCAATAAGCCTGGTGAAGAAGAATCCTTCTTCTCCACCAGCCTAGCCTTTGTTCTTTTCAGTTTCAAAAAAAAAAAAAAATTGTATAAGCCTAAAAACCAATCACTGATTGGCAGTCTTATACAGAAAATGTAGGGTGAAAATCAGGAACACCTGACACCCTATATTTTCCAAAAAAAAAATCTCTCTCTCTCTTATTTCACAAGTTTTATGACAACCCACTCCATTTCATTCCATTTCATTCCAATTCATTCCACTTCATTACACTCCACTTCATTTCACTTTACTCCATTTCATCTATTTCATTTCATTTCATCAATAAAATTTTCTTTCATGACCATTTTCATTCAGACAGTTATCATCTATCCATCTCCATTCACCCAAATAATTGTTGTGTCAGTTTCCGCAGCTGACACCAGTTTCCACAGCCAGAAGCAGTTTCTGCAGCCACCACTCTGTTTTTCAAAAATTTACAGTCAGATGTTATTTCCACAATCATGAAATCAAATGCAAGTATGAAGACATATTATGAAGACATGGGGCATTCAAAGACATCAATGAGGAGCAACTGATTGAAGACCAATGAAAAATGGCAAGAATTCCAAGGTATGAGTAAAAATTTATTTCAAATGGCATTTAAGCACATTTTTACATAGTTATAAACCATAGCTCCATTATATGCAATGATTGCGTTGATAACTCCGTAACCATCCCACGATATCTATACGATTCCCCCACAATCCTTGCATTCATTATTAAACGGCCTCATAATCAAGCCTCCGGTTTCATTAGTGTTCATCTATATGTTGATGCTCCACCTGTAGTTAAGAAACGTGGTTGATTTGACTACGGCTTCTATTAGCCACACAAAATCCGTAGCCGTTGCATAAACGTGCTTGCATATACTCTGCAGCCACCCAATTTTAAATATTTTCGGATGCGTTTTACTCCCCCTACTGTTCTATTGATCTCACGACTGCATTTCCATTGTGCTCACATAAGCTTTCACCCCATTTTATTCTCTGTTTCGCTTCATTTCGTGTACCTATTCTCTGATATCCGCTTATAGTCACTGGTCTCCTTCATAAAACCTGATCATTTTTGCCGTCTTACCTCCGTTAGACCCTCTTCACGCAGACAAGTTTTAAAGTACAGAAGAAAGGATGGGTCAGTTGTTGAGAACAGAACCAGAGGGACCCAAATTTATGGAAGGATACCCGCAAGTCAGAGATATATTGAAAAAGGCAAAGTGGCTTCGTTTTATTCAAAAGTTTAAAGGCTATAATAAGGAGGTAACAAAAATGTTTGCGAGGTCTTTCAATGGTCTGGAGGTAGAAATTGGGGACTTAAAATTTACAGTGACTGAGGCATCCATAGCAGCTGCTACAGAACTTCCTCAAGAAGGTGAACACTGGTTCAAGAACAAGAGCATTAGTGATGAAGCCTGGAGAGTGATCCTACGTAACCCAGGTATGGATGTCACCATTTTTAAAAAGGGAATTCCTATTCATGCTTTAAAAGAAGAGTGGGCCAGTTTACTGTTAGTTATTCAAAAATTTATCACCTGTGAGGGACGTTTTGGGTCAATGTACATGTATCATACCCGACTGTTGATGAATTTCCTAGACAACCAGGCCCTCAATCTGCCATACTTTTTATTAAACAGTTTGAAGAAGATGTATGTAACCGTCCAAAAGCATCTAGGGGACGTAGAACCACATTTGTATCACCATGGTCTTGTGAAAATTTTGGTAGAAAAACAATTAAAGGAGAAAAAGGACACCTGGGAGCAATTTTTAGTTAGAAATTTCTTTGAAGAACCTCAAGAAATTCCTGAAGGAAGTACATCAAAAAGAAGTAGAAGAAAGAGAACAAATGATAAAACTCAAAGCACTCCTACTAACACAGTTGAAAGAACTAGTAGAGAAGAAAGACTGTCAAAAAGGAAGAAGGAAAAGACTGAGGATAAAAAGCCAATAAAATCAAAAGAGAAAAGAAGCATTGAGGCTGTGTATCAAACCCCTTCCTCAGAAGAAGATCATCAAGTGTTATCTGAGAGACTAGTTCACCTTCAGGAACAATCATCTATGGCCAAAAAGAAAGGGAAAGAAAAACAGAAGCAAGAAGACAACAGTCCACAGTATGTAAGAAGAAGCAACAGGCTTAAAGGAAAGTGGAAGAAAACACAAACAAAAGGACCTCATTTTATTGATATGGGAGAAGTAACACCTGAACAAACTCCAGCTGGCCATATTCCATCTCATTCTCAGCCAAACGTTGAACATAGTCCACCTCATTCTCAGTCAAACATTGAAGCTAGTCCTCAAGATGTTGACATGAGCCCTTTTCAGCCAGATTTTGAAGTCAATTCTCCTCCACAGCATTTTGGGGACAACCCAATGAAAACGACACCCAAGATAGATTCGAAGCAGCAAGAGGTGTATGATTACATAGAATCCTTAGAAAAAGTAGCCATGGGTCCCAGCACTTCATCCACTTAGCCTCACACAGCACAAGAAGATCTAGTCCAATCGTTGAAACAAGAAATCTTTGAGTTGGAGGTTTTAAATAGACATATTAAAAATGAAAATGAAGCATTAAAGGAGCAAAACAGATTAGACAAGATCATTCATGACAACACTATGCTACATCTGGGACTGTGGCAGAAAAAGAACAGGAAATTGAAGAAGAAATGCCAGAAGTTAAGTAGAGCACTGATTAATATCAAATTCAGATGCTTGATGAAGAAACCCAGGATGTTAGCGGCACCAAGGAAGAGGAGAAGAGGACTGGATGTACTGGCAGAGGTATCAAGGCATATGAATTGAAGGAGGATGATCAAAATTTTGGTTGCATGAGGACATGCAACACCTTCACAGTGGGGGTATGTTGAGTCCCAAATCTGCATCTTTCTTGTACACCTTTCTAGACTTTTTCCATTTACCTGGACCTCCTAAGTCATCAACATCATTGCATATTAATCATAAAAGAGCATTTAAAGTGGTTTTTAACTATGTTTTGTGTCTGTTGTTTGAATTAAATTTTTGCTCATTGAGCTGCGGAATCTTGTCACTTTCCGCAACTGCTTCAACTTTCCGCAGCCATTTTGTTAAAGTCTATATTGCAGGTGTCTTCAGGAAAATCGAGCCACATGGGAAGGTTGGAAATGACATGGACATGGATCGAGTCCTATTGGCTCATTCGAATTCACCTAAGAAGGCTGTGGTCAAAGGTGGTCAAGCGGTGGTCAACCGAAGAGTCCCACGGTGACAGAACTCTGTTTTTCATCACGTGAAGACTTGCGTGGCCGTTTCTAAATCATGGGAGACATATCAACACCTGTAAACAGCTCCATAAGCCGAATCCAACGACCACTCTCCTCAGATTTAATCTTCACGACAGCCATGATGCTAGATTTCTGGACGTGGTGGTTCACGTGTCTTGTATCAGCGCAGAATGTAGGAAATTAGTTATGACATTCTCTGTTATAAATAATGCGTTCTCATATGCATAATAGTTAGCTGCTGTAATGTAATTTGCTGGATAGAAAGCCCACTGTACCGTGACATTGTTTCTTTGTTATGACTGCATTTTAAATTTATGAGAAGACTCTGTTCATAAGCATAATTCGTGTTTGATAGCTGCTTCCCGAGGATTGTGCAGAGGGCCCCTGCACACGCCGAGGTTTTGTGTATTATTGTATAGTTTCATGCTTCATTTCCTTACGTTCATTGTGCCATAGTCATTCACATGTATATATTACATTTCTTATGGTATTAACGTTTTGTTTCTGTTCATAATTTTTCATACTTTATACTGCTGTTAACTGATCAGTGTTTTGTTCCAGATTATAGTGGGCAGCCCGGGCATTTGCACATAGTTTACAATGAGTAATGACATGGAATCAATCTTGTCCTTCTTCTGATTTCTTTTTCTTAGTTTTTAATTCCAGCATTGCTTTATTCATTTCAGTTTTGTACATTTTCTTTACTAGTTAATTAGATATTAAACTGCTCATGTCATTATCAGTTACCTCTGAAAGCCATAGCGAGACTAATGGTGAGGGATTGAACTATGAGTGTGTAGTTTGATATTAGTTTATTTTTCTGCAAGTTAGATATTAAATTGCTCATGTCATTATCAGTTACCTCCGAAAGCCATAGCGAGACTAATGGTGAGGGATTAAAGTATGAGTGTGTAGTTTGATATTAGTTTATTTTTATGTAAGTTAGATATTAAATTGCTCATGTCATTATCAGTTACCTCCGAAAGCCATAGCGAGACTAATGGTGAGGGATTGAAGTATGAGTGTGTAATTTGGTATTAGTTTATTTTTCTGCAATTAGATATCAGATTACTCAAGTTGTTTATGATTACCTCCGAAAGCCATAGCGAGACTAATGGTGAGGGGTCAGAATATGAGTTGATGTAATTTGATTTTAGCTTTACTTTGCTTGCAATATTTGGATTTCTTTGAGTACAGTTTCTTTTGTGTTTAGACAGCAGCAAGGGTAATGGTTTTCATGATCAATATTTCACTGTTTGTTTAACTAGAATAGTGGCACATTTTCATTTTCTTTTAGAAATTAATTTTGTCATTATATGTTTCAAAATCCTTCTGAAGTTTGAAAGTTTGGGAAATCATTATAAAGTACATAATTTCCTTGAACATTCATAACCATACTTGTATTTTAGAATTTCCATCTCACATTAGGAAACCAACCAAGATAAATAAAAAACCAAAAACGACAAAAAGTAAGAGATAGGTTATCTTGCACATATAGTGCACCACACTTTGTCAGCTTACGAATCCTGGATTGAAAAATTAATGTAACAATTTAGGACACACTAAATTGACCAAACAAAACCACCAAAAATATAGCCAGAATCAATGCTACAGGTAGCTGCAAATACATCATCATACAATATGCAAGAAGAGATAATTCTTCTTGATACATCATGCTGCTCAAACAAGGAAAATAAGTACAATACAAAATGTGAAATTATACCTCCTCCATCATGTACTTGAGATCTTGAGCTGAAATGGCTCAACCGGAATCTTTCCCTCACCTCCAATGAGTAGGGAAGTGGCTGCGACCTCCTATCTATCACCATCTGGGCTATGCATCTCTCCATATGCTGAAATGTGTCATGCTGGATGTCCTCGCAAGTGAACTCCTATGTCAAATAAAGATATGCATCATAATGCATGGAAAGGAAGTCCTCATGTGCTGCAAGTAGCAAATTCTCCTTGAGACTAGAAGCTCTAATCAAGAAGACTCTGCCATGTGAATAGATGACCATATCATCCACCATATAGTCATCATATCTATCTGGGTCATCAAGAATCATGCATGCACCAAGATCCTTGGAGTACTCTACTAAGAGCTAAGATCTCCAATAAGTATCAATCCTCCTAAGAGGCAGCGCTGGTGATCTGGAATGTGAAGCTCTCCTCATGCTGCTGCCTACTACTTTGAAATCCCCCCTGCCAAAGTCTTCCTCCAAACTCTTCACCTCTCCAAAACCCAAGAGCGGTGAATAAAAATACAAGATGTTTCTCATCAACTCCAGATCTGGTGGCCTCCCAGGTGGAATGCCTCCATGTAGGGAGACATCAAAGTCAAGAGTGGACAGTACATATGGTTGGGCAACCTTGCCCTTGCCTTCATAACACAATATAGTTTGCCTCCTCTTTGCATTAGCTCCCTGAAATAGAGAAGGGTGTGTGCCTCTCATCACATGATGTTTCTCTTCCTTCCTACCCCCTCTTTCCAGCTGCAATGCTTCACAATCATGCTGCTCACTGATTGTGCTTGGACCTCTATGTATGAGATTCTGGGGAACTTCTTGCAAGGATACAAGAATCCCTCCTGTTGGAGCATGTGCTCCTCCTCCCTCTGCATGAGGTACTAGATATGCTCTAGATGGGACAACGTTGTTGCCTTCATATTCATTAATGTGTATGGGCAACATCTCAACAGTTGGATCCTCCTGTGAAAAAGATATCCCCATGCCCTCTTGTTTAGGAATTTGAACTAGAGGTATTGCCTCTAACAATGTGTAATGTAAGATGTCAGCTTCTCCCATGGTTTTCTAAATTGGAGTCTCCTCCATCACATGCAAGGTTTTTGTTTTCTCAATTTGTTCTTGCTTATGTGTTTTAGGAAGTTTTCCATCAAACCTTCCCACCAATGTTTCAAAGAATATTGCATAAGAGGAAGTGTTTTCATTTTTCAAAGAACAAGATTCAAAAATACACCATGCATGAGCCTTACCTCTAAAATGCAGCACTACAACTCTGATGGCTTCATCTTCAGAAATATGGTGCTGCTAAGAATAGGAGTCTAGCTCCTTCACCCAAGCTCCAGCTGAACATGTAGATGATCCTGCAAAAGTAGATAGAAGAAATCTACCTGCATCCTGCTGCTTGCTCTTCTCCACCTGGATCTTGAAAAACTCTTGGAAATCAGTATGATCTCTAAACCTCTCAGTTTGAGATTCATACTCCTGCAACAAATCACTAAGAGTTCTCCTCTTAGGCATTCTTCCTCCTTTCATCCATCTCAATATAGACCTGGGCACTTGACTGCGCTGTGCATCTTGGTGTGTAGCTGCATGCTCAGACTCACCATGTGCAAATCTAGATTCAGCTCTAAATCCAAACTCCTTTGGAGATCCCATCTCCATTCTCATTTTCTTCAGCTCTCCTTGAAAGCTCTGCATAGATTTTGGAAGAAGCTTTGTAAGCTTGTCTTCCTTTCTCCCTTCACATACTGAAGCCTTCTCTTTTCTGTCCATCTCTCCTGAAAGTGTAATGGCCTAAGATCCACAGGCTGAGCCAAGATTGAAGCTCTGATACCATTGTAATATTCCAAAATGGAAAAGACAAGAATATAGAAGATATGCACAATTCCAACTATGGTAAAATCAGAATTAAACATGTAGAACTGGAAAAATGCCAAAATACACCAAAACATCATAAATATGGGCATAAAATAGCTGAGCCATATCATTATATATCAATATCAAATGAAATTACATAGTTCTCCAAAAGGAATGCACTCAAGCCACAAGATGGCTGAAATACACCAAAGAAACCAAGTACTGGAAATGTGTGCTGTTGTTGGAAATTGCTGTTTTATGAAGAATAACCATGTGCAGAAGGCTATTAGAGTGCTCAAAATGATCCACTATTTTAACCATGGATTCTACTCCAAAAACCCAGAAAAACCCAGAAATGGTTTGGCCAGATTTTAAGTTTGGATTTTCGACCTTTTCTGAGTTGCCCACTGCATTTTTGCTTCTTGAATTACGCACTCCCTAGGAATGAATACTGATATGGGGCTGAAGGAATGATATATCAGCTGCAACAACACCCAATAAAATCAATAGATGAAGGGTTGGTCCCCTCACTGGAAAATAAGCTAAAAAATTGGAGATTTCTCTCCTCCACTACTGCAGCCTGCAACACAACACAATAACCTGCAGAAACTGTGTTGACGAAGAAAGCTGTAGCTTGGTATGCAAACATGAATGTGGAAATCAATGCAATACTCTTCCAAGAGGCCTCTCAAGGAAAGAGGTGGGATTCCCGCTCAGGAACACCCAGTGCTAAACAACATAGCAACCCTGCTAAACAGCAAAGGAATGCAAGTAGTCTAAATAGACCATATACAAAATAATAATCCAAAACATGAATACAATGGCTGTCCTCCTCTCCACATATAGCAAGTGCTCCTCTCCACAATGGGTCCCATCCATATGTGCCACCTAGCCTGTGCAAGTTGTCCTCCATTAGAACTGCACAGTCCATCATGGAGATACAATGTATCTAGACAGTGCATGTGGACTTGGTCAAATATGATTGAATCAACTTGATCCAATTCTGTTCACACCTGTAGGTGCTCAATCCAGTTGCTTATTCTCCCCCTTTTCACATGAGGAATGTTATTTTATCTTATAAAGAGGTTAATGGGCCTCCCTACCCATTTTATTCATCTACTACTAACTATAATGTTCCTTTTAGCTTGAGGCTAAAAATTGGGAACATTACAATCGACTATCCCTTATGAGGATGTTGGAGTAGGTTTAATCAAAGGTTCCGCCTTAATGGGAACTTTTTCTATACCTCCACCTAATGTAACGCGTACTATTTCTAATATCAATATGATTACATCAAGCACTATTCCATTTGATGAACCTTGGATAGTACCTTTAGAGTCAGAACTGGATTCTTTAGATGGCGAGATGCCTTTGAGTCCTTCTGAAATAGCATATCAAGCAATATAGTCATTTTCCAATCCTTCATCAACTAATAGTGATTCAATGAATGTGATCACTGAGAAATAATTTTCACCATAAAGCTCAACTATAACATCAATTCCTGATCCCTTTCAACATGTGTTTCATATTGATGAAAGCATTCATGAATTCTTGTCTATAGATGAATTACCATGGGATGATCTTCATCACAGGTCATCATTTTTACTTTAGCTTGATAGATTTGAAAATAAAATTTCATCTATTTTTACAATTGACTATGTCAAGGAACCACAAATTCCAATATTGATTACAAATTCGGATTCTGAAGTTAATTTGGGAAATATTTCTTCGACAGTTCCCATTGACATATCAGTTAAAACAGTAATTATTGAAAACATTCATATAGGTGCTTCTTGTACGTCAGATGAAATTAATACATATAAAGCCCTATTTCAAGAATTCCATGACATATTTTCCTGGTCTTATGAAGAAATTCCAGGAATTGATCCCAACATTTTCATTCATGAAATAAAGACTTACGCAGATGAAAAACCTATCAGGCAAAGATTATGTCCGATACATCCACGAAAATCTGCTGCTATTAAAGTCGAAGTTGAGAACTTACTCAGAGTAGGTTTTATTTATCCAATTCCTTTAATCGATTGGGTATCTAATATCGTTCCTGTTACTAAAAACAAGGAAACATACAAGTATGTGTCGACTATAGGGATATTAACAAAGCTTGTCCAAAAGACAATTATCCAACTCCCTATATCGATCAAATCGTTGATGATTGTGCTAGAAATGAAATGTACTCATTTATGGGTGGATTTTTTGGCTACAATCAAATAAACATACTACTTGTTGATAAACCAAAAACAACATTCATTTGTCCTTGGAAAACTTTTTCTTATTGTAAACTACCCTTCGGATTAAAGAATGTTGGGGAAAATTTTCAAAGGGAAATGTCTTATGCTTTTCATGACATTAAACACATTGTGCAGCCTTATCTCGATGATTTACCTTCTCATTCATTGCACAGGGAAGATTATCCTACACATTTAAGAGCAATTTTTATGAGATGTAGGCATTATAAGATTCGATTGAATCCACACAAATGTGTTTTTTGTGTACAATCTAGTAGATTGCTGACATTTATTGTTTCCAAAGCAGGCATTCATGTCGACCCATCGAAGGTTGAGGCTATTGTCAATTTACCTCCTCCTTCCACACTTTTCCAACTCCAAAGTTTGCAAGGGAAAGCAAAATTTCTACATAGATTTATCCAGAACTACGCTGAGTTAACAAAAGGTTTTACCAAGTCGTTGAAATGGAATGTTCATTTTATTTGGGATGAGATCGTTGATCGATATTTTGATGCTTTGAAACATGTGTTGACCCATGCACCATTATTGTGTCCACCAAATTACAACCATGATTACTTTTTATACCTAGTAGCCTCTGATTCCACCATTGGAATGGTATTAGTTCAAGAGGATGAATTCCACAATGAACATGCGATTTACTATCTCAGTTGGAATCTCAATCCAACTGAGATTAAATATTTGCATGTGGAGAAATTGGCCTTGGCAACAGTTCAAGCTGTCCAAATATTTCGTCATTACATTTTCTTACGAAAAACAACTGTGATATCTAATTGCAACCCGATGATGTACATTTTGACTAAACAATTAATCAGGGGAAAATACTCTAAATGGATTGTTATCCTTCAGGAGTTTGATTTAGAATTTAAAAAATCCAAATCAAAGAAATCACTGGTGTTCGCCGAACTTATGTGTGACTTCCCAAATACTGAGATGGAAACTGTGGTAGAGCATCTGATTGCTGATGAATATCTGTTTCTTATCAGTACATTAGATCCATGGTATGGAGATATCATCATTTATCTCCAAACCCAAACCTTTCGACTTGAACTCTCACATTCAAATTGACGAAAGATCCGTTACCAGTCTCAGCAATACAATATTGTTGGAGACACCCTTTATCGTCATTGTGTGGATTCTATATTTTGATGATGTTTAAGTCATGAAGATGTTGAAAAAGTTTTGAATGACTGCCACTTTGGAGCATGTGGTGGTCATATGTCTGGGTATGCCACATCCAAAAAGATATTACGCGCTGGATATTTTTGGCCGTCATTATTCAAATATTGCATTCTCGCGGTCCGAAAATGCCACAACTATCGGATATTTGATCGAAATATGTGTGCACCACTAGCTCCTCTTCACCCCATAATTGCTGTTGGTCCTTTTGCAAAATGAGGCATTGATTTCATTACATGTAACCCTCACTCGGTCGGGGGGCATGGGTATATTATTCTCGCAGTAGATTATTTTAATAAATGGGCCGAGGCGATGCCTACATTTTCAGATGGAAAAAATGCAGTTACGTTTGTATTCAATCAGGTAATTGCTAATTTTGGTGTACCCCAAGCTATTATTACTGACCATGGGAGTCATTTTCGAAACATTATGATGACCGAAATTTCTGACCAACTCAGCCTGCACCATGATAACTCTACTGCATATTACCCACAGGATAATGGTTAGGTTGAAGTCGTTAGTAAATTTTTAACCACCATGATTAAAAGGATAATCAGAATTCATAAATCAAATTGGCATACCATGATTTTTTTCAGCAATTTGGGCATATCGAACCTCAGCAAAAATTGCAACAGGGTTCACTCCTTTTCAACTGGTTTACGGTTTAGAAGCTATGTTACCTATTGAATGTGAAATACAGTCACTCCAATTAGCCATAGAGTTACTACCAGCTACCTCTGAAGAGGAAAAACGCTTTTTGTATTTAGCACAATTAGATGAGACTCGACACACCATTTCATTAGCAGCCGAAGCTCATAAAAAACGGTAAAGCTAAGTATGATCGAAGTGTTACACCTCGTTTTTTTTCAGAAGGTGACCTAGTCTTGGTATACGATCAAGCTAACGATAAACTAGGAGCTGGGAAATTCGAACCAATGTGGCATGGTCCTTACATTGTCAAGCGAGTGCTTACAAAAGGGGCTTATGAATTGACTGATTATGACGGGGTCTCTTTAGATAAACCCAGAAATGGAATTTATCTAAAGCGATATTATGCTTGATTCGTGTGTGAAGATATCACTTGTACATTAGTTATTTTTCTAAGTTAGATGCCTTAGATTAAATGAGTGTGTCTAGTTTAAGTTTGATTTTACTACTATCACTGCTTATCTTGATTACTCTTGATATTGCAGATGTCGACATCCCTTCAAACGTACATTGGTTTTGTTGATGGTGCCTGTCATAGTACACAAAATATTTCTTCCGCAACCTGGGTTATTTATTCACCCACTGATGAGTTAGTTTCTATGCATGGGGTAAGCCTTGGTCAAACAACGAATAATGTTGCAGAATATAGCGCAGTGATTGAGTTATTATCTGATGCCATTTCATTTGGCATTCGACGTTTGATCATTAGGCTAGATTCAGAACTCATTGTATTACATTTAAACAAAGTATACGCTATTAAAAACCTAGTGTTATTGAGATTATTTTTGAAGGTTTGTCTCTTGGAAAGGAAATTTGATTACATAGAATATCAACACATTCCAAGAAATTTAAATACATTGGCTGATGCATTAGCTAATAGTGTTATAAATAGATATTTACAACATTAAAATAGTAAACCAAAACAACATTCGATATGTGTTGAACAAGATAGCCAGAGAAAGTAGTAATATCATAGATAAGAGTTTTTGTTTTCAAAAAATATTACATCGTCTGCAATCATAGGTTTAAAACACCTTATGATCTGAAAGATAGTGATACAAAAAACAAAATACAATAGTCCGTGATGATCATCCACTATCCGTGGTGATGATCATGGTAGTAAACTATCGCCCGTGCCACCCTGCATAGGAATATCCTAAACTGGCCAGGAACACCAGTAACATGTCTTTGGAGACGAAGCAGAATATCATCCATAGATTTCTCTGGGATATCTATAGTCAACCTCTCTAGGTTGTGCTCCAAGTCAGTAAGGATTTCTGCTGCTTGGTTTTGTGGCTATGCAACAGGCTCTGTTAACTTCCTTTCAAAGTGGTGGAGAGTGGCTGGCCTTCATGGACCAACATCTGCATTTAAAATTTTGTTATCAGTATTGGAAGATCAAAAAAAAAAAACAAAATAAAAATTAGAGTTAAAATACATCAAAATGATTCATTTACCTAATTCATACCATTGTGCCCCTGGAGGTAAGGACATCTCTGGATCACCTCGGAAATCTATGCTTGCATACGAGAAATCCTCAATAGAAAATATTTGGTTCTGAAGCCAATGAAAATATGCTAGAGTGAATCAAAATACCACACAACCATCGCCACCATGGCGAGACATCAGTGCAACCCAACGTACCATATGAGGCTCTCTAGGTTCACCAGGATCAACATATATCAGCTGAGGGGTGAGGGATGGAATCCTCTCTAAATCAAAAGAAACCAAGATGGCACCATACCCAAATTTTTTCAACTTTGAGTTTTTTGCTGTGGTCAATTGGCCTTTCATATTGGCCAATACCCCTTCACACAAATTGAAAATGGTACCTCTATAACAGTCAAATGCTGTTTGCATCTGAGATTTGGTAGCCACATGTGGATTTGCGCTCCCACACAACTTGGTCACAGTGAATGCAATGAATTTAAGATCAAGACGTAGGATAGTCTTTATGTCTATACGGTTATCTTTGGGATCAGCTTCGTCACTACAGAATTCTTGTTTATAGCTAATGATAGGCATGCCACCTTGTCTAGCTCCGAACAAAGAAATATGTTCACCTCTTTTGGATAAACCAGTGAGGAAGTAAATGTCTTCAAGCTCAAGTTATAGCTTGTGATCCCCAATGATAAAACATTGTTCTTGGATGTCCCATTTGTTCACCAGCCAGGTCATTAGTTCCACTTGTGCCCTCATGCCCTGAATTTCCCAGAATTTGTACAATCCACAATTTCTCAACACATGCATTGTGGCCAAATTATTCATAGCTACATCGTATACCTCTTTGTGCTCTCGTTCTCTGCACTCCAAAATTGTGGAATAATCTGCAAATGGACGCATTTAAAGGTTAGAAGCTTTTAGAGTGAGAATTTTTAAACATTTTTGAGAGAATTTAATAAATTTCCTTTTCTCACGGCGCCTCCATAGTTTTTATATAGAGACAGTGCAGACCCCCACATGTGCCCTTCATAAAAACCGTGGTAGCCTGATAATTTTCCTTTTGGAAAATTATTGGGGTCCACAGGTGAAAAATGCATTACCCGCAGACCCCTGAGAGCGGATTTTTAAACTTTTTTTTCCCTTCAAAAAATTCTTTCAAAACTTAAAAAGAGAATTTAAATGGATGAAAATGAAGAGAAGAGTATTGTGGATTACTTGGATTCGACAGTTTTTAATTTGAGCGGTCGATTCTCCTGTTATCACCTCCGGAACGTTTTCTGCCAAAAGCTCTCAACTTTCAACTCTGAATGCAAAAGGTGAAAATGAATTTGTTGAACTACTTTTTATAAGATTTTTCGAATGAACAAAATGTTATTTTATTTGTTTTCCACTTTAAAAAGTTATTTTTCAAAATTTTTTACTTATTGGAAACAAGTATGTTTAATTTTTCGAGTTTATGTGCAGAAACTAGGTTTTTCGGGTGAAAAGAATTATTTTGATGATGAGTACACTTTTATCACTTTTTCGGGCTCTTGAAAATTAAGAAAAAGCGAAACCTTGGAGTTCTCTTTTAAGCCCTTTTCAGACTCTCTGAACATGAAAATTTTGACGAGTACTTGACTATTCGAACTCGTTAAAGGAAATGAACAGTCGTCCTTTTAGTATAAGTTTACCCCTTTTCTGGACTGAAATGGACTATTTAAGAAAAATGTATACGTTGAATAATCATGGTCAATAAAGTTCTCTCTTGCATTATTTTATCTTTTTTTAGGCTTGAGAGACTAAATTTACGAAAAAGTACACCCACAGAGTTTTCTTATGTTTTTCTTCTGACTCCCTAAAACTGAAAAACACCGGGTTTCACCTATACTGGACTCATTAAAAATTAACAGTAAAGGACTTGTCGATTACAAACAGGAATGAACCACTCCTTCTTAGGGTTCTATTTTAATACTAAGTTGGACTCATCTGAAGGATGAGCTTATACAACAAGCAAATGTTATTCTCCTCAAGCTTGTCGAAAATAAGAGGTACTTGCCAGAAATGGTGGGGGAAAAAGAGAGAAAATGAATCCAGTTATCACACTTTATTCCAAAAAGTAGTATACCACTCTTGAACACGACACTTTTTGTCACACGCATACCTGGGTTGAGAGAATCCTTTGTCTAACAGTTAATCAAACCACATTGAAAATCTTCAGTCGGTTTTTGGGTATTAGCTTTAGGTCAATTTTCATGAAATCATCTGCAATATCGTTATGTGTTCAAGAGGACAGTTCAAATAAACCATTCATTGCAAAAATTTGTCTCCATTCGCATTGACCATCCCTGAGTCCATCCTTGCTAAAAACTGCTTCGAAACTTAATCTAATGGTTTCGTGTCATGAGATTTCCTACGACAGGTCACTTTTTATCGACGACAACACATCGTCTAGAAAGTTGATCTAGAATCCTATCAATACCTTGGGATTTGCATGCCCTGATGGCAGGTTTGTCGCCTTCGACAACAGGTTGCATCATTGACCTTTAATCGAATGATTCTATGAAGTGTTCTACTCCAAATCATTCATTCACACTTCATGGATTGTACTGAGTACTTTGAGAGCCATTGTCATTATTGGTGATTTCTCTCACACTTGTTAAAATTTCACATCATTTACTAGTAATCAAGTGGTTTATACCATGTTCGACTTCGACACAATCAGTCACATGGATAGAATCGTGCTAGTTCGGGAAGCAGAAATCAAGACCCTAGATCTAGTTTCTACCATCCAGACTGCGAGGAGTTTTATTATTCATAATACAGTAGACTACTTATGACAGATGGATGCATCCATACTGTGTCTACTATTGATGTAATTCTAAAATCATTTATGTATCAGAACATGTAGTTAGTTTTGATCTGAGTATGGGAATGCCTACCTCAGTGATGATATACATATATATGTTTGCATTGAATGTTTTTACAAGTTTCAATTGGTACGCCTGCAACCCAATCCTCGGAATGATAAAGCACTTCACTCTTCAGAACTACTTCAGACTTCACACTTTAGGGGGTGTTAGGGTCCTATAAGTATAGGAATCATAATTTGGAATTGAATTATGATATTCTTGTAAAAATATGTACATACCTTGCTTTCTGCAAGTTGTTTTCCCATATTTTGTAAAAAAATAAAAAATAGAAAATAAAAAAGAGGGTAAAAGTCCTAAAATAAAGATCAAAGGACTTAGAAAAAATAATATACCCCAAAGAAAAAGAAATAAAACATGAATGTGAGAAAGTCCAAATGCCACTACTTTTTACTGATGATTATGGCAGAGTGTCAATAAATGCCATAATCCATGATGAGTTGAACTGCTTAATCTTGACTTGTCATGTTTCAATTTTAATGTTGTAGAATAGTGAATAAAAATTAGTCAGACAGTTTAATCTTGACTAATTAGTAGATAGGTAGAGAATAATGAGGAGCTCATCAGTTTAATCTGAGCCCTCGGATGAAATAAGGTAGAATTAGATAGTTTTTATGCTTTCAAAAGAATAAAATGTTTCAAGGTAGCAAGCTTAAGTGCACCTGCCAAAAGGAAGAAAATATGTTAGAATAAAAGTTGGGTAGGTAGAAAGAAGTGGGAAGAAGCTTGTAAATATTCATCACCAGGTAAAAATTACTAATTTCCCATCCCCTATAGTAATTATGCATTCTAGACTTTCAGTCAAAGGGGCTCAGAGAATTTCTCTAACATTTGTTGGGACCGGACCCAAGGCTCAATGAATGATTAGTTGAACATGTTGAATTCCTATATTGATCCCCAATTATCATTATTTAACCTTCATTCACCCATTACAACTCAAAATTTTAAGTAAGAACTCCTTTCTTACTTAATGATACAAAATATCCCATTTGTTTAACTTCCTCCATTTTATAAAACATACAAACCCTCAAAAAACATCTTATCCTAAGTAAAAGTGGTGAAATCATCAAATGATAAACTTTGCTTTAAGGTTTTCACTTTACTTAGTCATATAAGTGTATTTCTTGAGTATTTTATTTTCCTTATCATATTAATTTCTTACTTATTTTATTAATACCCTAAAAGAGACCTTATCCTATTAATATAACTCCTTTTATTTAAATATCCTAAAAAAAACCCATTAATATAAGATTTTATGCCAAATAAATTATTCACATGTTGAAATAAAATCCTAAAATATACCCTCTTTGGCATAAAACTAACTATATATAAATACCCTGCCCCCTATGGCTATAGACCTTTCCAAAAGTCTAAAACTATATAATAAAGCAAAAAATGCAAAAATTGGCTTCTTATGCATATCTTATGTATTTCTAAGCGCATAAACATTACCCTGCTCATCCCATTTTATCCTAAGTTTTTTATAAAGGTTCAATCAGTGCCTTTGTAAATACATTTTCTATCCTTCCCCGCACAAACTTAACCCAAGGTTAAAGTGTTAAATTACATAACTTAAACCTTTTTCCCTTTTCCCGTTATGTAAAGCCACCTACTTTATATAAAGTTAACCTAAGGTTTTAACCCCGCTTTGCATATTAAAACCTTGCCTCCACATCTAAAGTTGAGTTATACTCTCGACCCGCATATATAAGCTCCACTTATATAAACATAACCTCTTTATTTTCATATAAGAACTTTGGTTAAAATGCACATCATACAAAGGTTTTTATTAAGTTTCCAAGCCATCTGCGCATAGTTCAAAACCTGGTCCCACCACCATTTCGACCACAAATCCTAAAAATAATCGTGACCGTTCGCTTCCTTTCCAATGATCGAACGACGCATGATCAATATCGCGCCCATAAACCAATCGATTTCCCAAAGCTCAAACGAATGCGAAATGGGCAGTTTTCCCATTTCTGCCTCCCGTGACGTGGCACGATTTAATTTTATTGCGCTCGTTTCAGCAAAAACTACTTATCACCAAGATCCAACGCGAAAAATGCTTCCAGTGACGCATTTCGAAAATCAAAACCGCTCCCCTGCTTTGATTTGACCAACATTAATTACGTTTTTTAAAAGATTTAAATCAAAAGTTTAAACCTTTGTTATGATATTTATTTACGTTATGTGTGCTTCTCGACTGTTAAAAATAACTCTGCCTGACTATATTGAAGCCGCCCGACTGTGTTTTAAACCTAAATTTCACATTCAGAGCCCATTTTAACCGCAAATTTCCTGTTTGAAGACCAGCAAAGACTTTTTCGACTCCAACTATTTGAGCCAGAGCTCAAATTCAACTTTAAAAAGTTACAGAAACCCTTCCGACAGTTGAATACCTACCATCTGAGGTTATTATCAGAATATGGATTTGGGCCAACAGTTTCAATATTAGTTGACAAAATTGTTTGCTCCAAATTCTCAGATTTTAATTCAAAAGCTTCATTCAGCAAACAATATTTTTACAAAGAAAGAATAAAATCAAGTCAGAGAGAGATCAGAATGATGGAATGTGCACAGTGAATGGTAAAAGTGAAATCATAATTCACAATGACAGAGAAAACAAAACAATCAAAGAGCATCAGAGTTAAAGTGTACTAGGTAAAAGTCAGAGTGAAAGTTAAAACAAAGTTACAGAGCAGTCAAGGTAAAACAGTAAAAGTAAAAACAAAGTCATTAATGGTTAACAGAGATGAAAATACTTTCACCAACAACAATTAATTTTATCTAAAGTGAAAGTAAAAAAATTAAAAGAACAAAAATGTTAAAAGATGAAAACAAAGCAAGAAGGAACAATTTTGCAGAAATTTCCTGTTTAAGTCATTTTTTTGCAGAAACTATTGGAACCAATCCAAGATTAATTTTAAAAAAATGAAGGAGGTTTATTTTCTTAATATGTCCACCAACAAAAACCTCTCTCACTTTTCTAACAACCATTATGGGTTGGGAAATATTAAACAATATTGGAAAGCACTTTTTGCAGAAAATTCCTGTTAAGTCATCATTTTGCAGAGAAAATTGTGGCCAATCTGAAATACATCTTACAAAAATGAAGGAGGTTTTTGTTCCTAAGAGAATCATCTACAACAAAATAGCTCACTTTGTGCATAGGAAATACAGAAGGAAAGATACATGCACATATTTACAGCCTATTTTTCAGACTCTGTAAAAATCTGTTTTACACATCTTTTTACAGAGCCTATTGTGAACACATGAAGCAGAAATTTAGGAAACTGAAAGAGGTTTGTCTCACAAAAAAATATTCATCTAAAATAACCTCTTTCAATTTTTACATATCTATTTTGGATTGAGAAATAAAAAGGTATCATTGGACCCAAAGTTTGCAGAATCGCTGGAGCAGAATGCACAAAGAAAGGAGATAGTTAGTGACTTGGATGCCTCGTCATGATCTGAAATTGTGAGAAAAAAGTATTTCTTATACAGAGATTGATAGTAAGGGGCTTTTACTATTTATTTCACCTTTACTAGAAAGGATGAAACCAGAAGATTCTGGTCCACAAACTGGCTCTGTCTAAAGAAATAAAATGTAAACACTGAAATAGATCCAATCAATGAAAGTATTTGTTTATGTGCAAAGTATTCATTAATCAAAATTTTATGTGTGAATAAGCAAGTACAAGTATTCTGCAAATGAAGTAATGTGGTTTGAAGTGAAACTAATGAGTTATGTTCACTGTATAAGCCTGATTGGGAAAAGTGTACTTATGAAAAGTTATTGTTTAATGTAGCAGAATCTGAAATATAATAGAAAAAATGCACAGCGTAACAATAAGCATTTGTTTAAGCAGTTCACCCCTCTCTTGGGCTACCTCTGTTGGGTTCAAAAGCCTCTAATTAGGCTTTTCCCTCTTTCATTAATGCTCAAATTATGAATTACACTGTGTAGAAAGCCTCAAAAGGAAAAATAAGCTGCAAATTCAGAAAAAAAGGACTGAAATCAGTATAAATCGACTATTCATTCACCTCCAATGGATGAGTATAGTCCAACACATCTGATCTTTCATTAGGCCCTGGTGGCTCCACAACCAAAATCGCTGGTAAAATCACTAATAGAGCACCCTGATGGCTCTGCAACCTGTCCCAACAGCTCCAGAATGCTTCAATACCCCAAAATAAAAAAACATTTCGTCCCAAATGGACTTCCCTAGCCAAAGTTATGGCTAACTAAAGTTTTGCCCAGTGTCACCTAGGAAAAATCCACTAAATGTGGAGCACTGAAGTTAACTGTAGCTAAATGTGGTACATCCGCCTTAATTTGGGGAACAGACGCTAAAATGGTGGAGCATTTTCTGTTGGCAATAAATTTCATAGATCATGTGACCGCAAATCCCGCATGTAACGTTGGAGAAGATGGTTTCTATTAATGTTATAATAAATATAACATAAAAATCTGCCGTTGCATGTGTATAGGTCACTCTTTGCTGTTAGTTCTTTCTTCCGGTTATGTGCTTGGACCACGGACTTGACGAGGGTCACGTGGATGGGGGGGGGAGGGGGGGGGGGGGCGCTAGGCCGAAGCCCCTCCATCGACTTCCGCTCCAAACCTTTGACCACATGCTTTAAACCCACGTTAACATACGTTGCATACCATGTTTAACCTTTGTTACGTGGGTTGTAACGGTTAATAATACATTGCCCACGTGACTTTAAATATATAACCCAAACTTTAGGCTTGTGGGTTTTAACATTTTTTCATATTTCAAATTTTGTTTAATATATAGTATGGTTTAATATTTAGTTTTTAATAAGGTTTAATTAATTTTTTTTTAATAATTAATTAAAACATATAATTAATAATATAATATATGACTTAATAAAAAACCATATAAAATATTAAAACTATATAATTTAATTAATTTATTAAACCTTAATAAAAAATAAAATTATCCCAATACATAATATTAAAAAAAATTTCCTTTCAAAATTGAAGGTTATTGGGCGATTTCAAAATGCAATATCTCCTCCATACGGTAACAGATTTGAGTGTCATTCACGGCTACAGGATTGTTTTTCCGAGCTCTTTCCAGTTGATCTGGTTCGGACCAATTCTAAGCAACTTCATTTTTGAGCATTTTTCTACAAGAGACTTGATCTCCTGATCACACCTCCCAAATGGGAAGCTTTTGGACCCCAAAAGCTCTCTGATTACTGAAACTGATGATGTGGAGACTGATTCTCCACTCTTCCACCCTTGAATAACTAAAATCTACCCGATTTCATCAAATGGAGCTTTTGAGAAAATGATAAACTGTCTCTGGAATCAACTGATCGACCATTGCTAAGATTGACGGAGTCATGATGCAAATGATTAAAATTTGCAGAACAACAATTGTAATTTGCAGAAAACAAAATTTTTCTACACTGATCAAACTTCCCAGAAGACTTAAAATAACTTTCACCTTGCAAACTGTTCCCATGGCGAATTCTACCATTCTGAAACCAACTTTGTCCCATGCTGAATTGTGTGTCCTCCTTGCTTGCATTGCTTTGCTTTGACACTTCATTCACTGCATTGGCTGACCCAAAAGGTAATTTGTGCAACATAACATCATATTTTTTCAAAGACAAACTGTTATTAAACTGAGACAAATCATTAGCAACATCATAAAAAGGTGAATGCTCAAAATCTGGTCGTTTCAACATTAACAAAGTTAGACTTTGACTTGCATTAACCAGTCTTTTCAATTGACTTGCATGGAGTAAAGAAGATTCTAGCTTCTTCTTGTGAGCTCTCACAATGTACTCTTTACCATCTTTGAACAAGTGATACTTGTTTTCATGGCGATGAAAGATGGCCTTCCTGTCAAATAAATAAGGACTTCCCAAAACAATACCTGAGATATCAAGCGGCACCACATCAAGTTCCATTGTGTCAATAAAATGTGCAGTTATTGCAAAGCGCAATATGCACTTCCTTGAGACTTGCAAATTGGCATCCTTACATATCCATCCAAGTGGATAAGGCTTCGGATGTGGAATGGTCTCAAGTTTAAGTTGCTTGACCAAGTCTTCAGATATAAGATTCGCTTGTGACCCACTGTCAAATAGTGTGTCAATTTTGGTATGTTTTGAAATTACCCTCACATGGAAAAGCTCTATCCTCCTCTTTTCTTCATGAGTGTCTTTGTGACAATTCAAAGAGCTAGAACTGGGAGTTGTGTCTTGCACCACTTCTTTCCCCTTAATATTCTTTAAAACCATGGCTATGCTTTTTGTCTCATCTCCTGAGTCTGACCCTAAGTCTTGCTCAATTGTTGCTATAGTTTTCTCCTTTTCTTTGGTCTTGTTTTTATTCTTGTATTTTTCTGGTTTCAGTTCAGGATGAAGCTTCCAACAATGATCTTCATCATGACTTGTCTTCGAACAGTTCTTGCAAAAGAACTTTCCTTTGTCTTTTCTTGAATTTGCAACTCTCTTCTTTCCTTTGTTTTTGAAATTACTATCCTCATCAAAAATATTCTTTCCTCTAGTTTCTAAATGTGTAGCCTGCACATAGACTTCATCTAAGCTGGTAGGATTAAACATTAGAATAGTATGTTGCAGATAATTGTGCAAACCTCCTATGTATTTCAATAAGGTGTCTTGACTTTGTAAGTCTACTCCAAGTAGAAGTGCTCTCCTTCTAAACTCTTGGGTATAATCTTGCACATTTTGACCCTTAAGTTGCCTAAAATTTTTCCAATTCATGATTTCCTTCTGAATATGAGCAAGAGGATAAAACTGTTTCTTAATAGCAGTAATAAACTCATTCCAAGTTAGAGTTATCTTACCATGCTTTTTAATTTCCTCTCTTGTCTTGGCTTCCCACCAAACCAAAGCTGCTCCATCCATTCTCAAAGAGGCTAATTGGATTTTTGTGTCATCATCATGCAAATTCTGAATTCTTAGATAGAATTCCAACTGTCTAATCCAGTTATCCAATTTTTCTGCATTCACATCACCATTAAACATCGACAACTCAAACTTTACATCAAGCTTTAACAAAGGATTTTTAATAAATGTTTTTGTTTTGTGTGACTGATTAACATAACTTGAAGAGGATGATGTGGAGGAAGAGGATGACGATGGAGATGGTGGATCACCATTTCCTCCATTCCCTTTCTTAGACTCATCTTTGTCTTTCTTTCCTCATGAAGAATATCCTTCTTCTTTTTGGTTTCTAGACCCTTCTCCAGCAATCCTATCATTTCTCTCCTGGTATAGGATCCTAACCATCTCAGTCATGTCCAAGAAAGCTTTTCTAAAGACTCTTTCTTCTTCCTTGGGATCCATTTCATCATGTACTTCTCCTTCTCTAGAAGACATGTTTGTGGCTGATTCTAAGGCTAATGAGGATGAAATGAAAGGTGGATATAATGACACTCTAGCCCTCCTTGGTTGAGGATTAACTTGTTCTCTAACCAATTGACCTTCTCCTCTTTTCAATTTCAGCCTAGTAATCATCAAATTTTGCAGAATAACACAATCTTCTTGCACAAATTTCACAAACTCTTAAGCAAAACCTAGAGCTCTGATACTAATCTGATCTGAAATTGTGAGAACAAAGTATTTCTTATACAGAGATTGACAGTAAGGGGCTTTTACTGGTTATTTCACCTTTACTAGAAAGGATGAAACCAGAAGCTTCTGGCCCAGAAACTGGCTCTGGCTAAAGAAATAAAATGTAATCACTGAAATAGATCCGATCAATGAAAGTATTTGTTTATGTGCAAAGTATTCATTAATCAAAATTTTATGTGTGAATAAGCAAGTACAAGTATTCGGCAAATGAAGTAATGTGGTTTAAAGTGAAACTAATGAGTTATGTTCACTGTATAAGCCTGATTGGGAAAAGTGTACTTATGAAAAGTTACTGTTTAATGTAGCAGAATCTGAAATATAACAGAAAAAATGCACAACATAACAGTAAGCATTTGTTTAAGCAGTTCACCCCTCTCTTGGGCTACCTCTGCTGGGTCCAAAAGCCTCTAATTAGGCTTTTCCCTCTCTCATTAATGCTCAAATTATGAATTACACTGTGTATAAAGCCTCAAAAGGAAAAATAAGTTGAAAATTCAGAAACAGAGGACTAAAATCAGTATAAATCGACTATTCATTCACCTCCAATGGATGAGTATAGTCCAACACAACTGAGCTTTCATTAGGCGCTGGTGGCTCCAAAACCAAAATCGCTGGTAAAATCACTGATAGATCACCTTGATGGATCTGCAACCTGTCCCAACATCTCAAGAATGCTTCAATACCCCAAAATCAAAAAAAATTTCGTCCCAAATGGACTTCCCTAGCCAAAGTTATGGCTAACTAAATTTTTGCCCAGTGTCACCTAGGAAAACTCCACTAAATGTGGAGAACTGAAGTTAACTGTAGCTAAATGTGGCACATCCGCCTTAATTTGGGGAACATGCGCTAAAATGGTGGAACATTTTCTGTTGGCAATAAATTTCATAGGTCATGTGACCGTAAATCCCGCATGTAACGTTGGAGAAGATGGTTTCTATTAATGTTATAATAAATATAACATAAAAATCTGCCGTTGCATGTGTACAGGTCACCGTTTGCTGTTAGTTCTTTCTGCCAGTTATGTGCTTGGACCACGAACCTGATGAGGGTCACGTGGATAGGGGGTGGGGGGGCGCTAGCCCGAAGCCCCTCCATCGACTTTCGCTTCAAACCTTTGACCACGTGCTTTAAACCCACGTTAACATACGTTGCATACCATGTTTAACCTTTGTTACGTGGGTTGTAACGGTTAATAATACATTGCCCACATGACTCTAAATATATAACCCAAACTTTAGGCTTGTGGGTTTTAAAATTTTTTCATATTTCAAATTTTGTTTAATATATAGTATGGTTTAATATTTAGTTTTTAATAAGGTTTAATTAATTTTTTTTTAATAATTAATTAAAACATATAATTAATAATATAATATATGATTTAATAAAAAACCATATAAAATATTAAAACTATATAATTTAATTAATTTATTAAACCTTAATAAAAAATAAAATTATCCCAACACATAATATTAAAAAAATTTTCCTTTCAAAATTGAAGGTTATTAGGCGATTTCAAAATGCAATATCTCCTCCATACGGTAATAGATTTGAGTGCCGTTCACAGCTACAAGATTTATTTTCCGAGCTCTTTCCAGTTGATCTAGTTTGGACCAATTCTGAGCAACTTCATTTTTGAGCATTTTTCTACAAGAGACTTGATCTCCTGATCACACCTCCCAAATGGGAATCTTTTGGACCCCAAAAGCTCTCTGATTACTAAAAATGATGATGTGGAGACTGATTCTCCACTCTTCCACCCTTGAATAACTGAAATCTACCCGATTTCATCAAATGGAGCTTTTGTGAAAATGATAATCTGTCTCTGGAATCAACTGATCGACCATTGCTAAGATTGACGGAGTCATGATGCAAATTATTAAAATTTGCAGAATAGCAATTGTAATTTGAAGAAAACAAACTTTTTCTACACTGATCAAACTTCCCAAAAGACTTAAAATAACTTTCACCTTGCAAACTGTTCCCATGGCGAATTCTACCATTCTGAAACCAACTTTTTCCCATGCTGAATGGTGTGTCCTTTTTGCTTGCACTGCTTTGCTTTGACACTTCATTCACTGCATTGGCTGACCTAAAAGGTAATTTGCGCAACATAACATCATCTTTTTTCAAAGACAAACTGTTATCAAACTGAGACAAATCATTAGCAACATCATAAAAAGGCGAATGCTCAAAATCTGGTCGTTTCAACATTAACAAAGTTAGACTTTGACTTGCATTAACCAGTTTTTTCAATTGACTTGCATGGAGTAAAGAAGATTCCAGCTTCTTCTTGTGAGCTCTCACAATGTACTCTTTACCATATTTGAACAAGTGATACTTGTTTTCATGGCGATGAAAGATAGCCTTCCTGTCAAATAAATAAGGACTTCCCAAAACAATACCTGAGATATCAAGCGACACCACATCAAGTTCCACTGTGTCAATAAAGTGTGCAGTTATTGCAAAGCGCAATATGCACTTCCTTGAGACTTGAAAATTGGCATCCTTGCATATCCATCCAAGTGGATAAGTCTTCGGATGTGGAATGGTCTCAAGTTTAAGCTGCTTGACCAAGTCTTCAGATATAAGATTCGCTTGTGACCCACTATCAAACAATGTGTCAATTTTGGTATGTTTTGAAATTACCCTCACATGGAAGAGCTCTATCCTCCTCTTTTCTTCATGAGTGTCTTTGTGACAATTCAAAGAGCTAGAACTAGGAATTGTGTCTTGCACCACTTCTTTCCCCTTAATGTTCTTTAAAACCATGGCTATGATTTTTGTCTCATCTCCTGAGTCTGACCCTAAGTCTTGCTTAACTGTTGCTACAATTTTCTCCTTTTCTTTGGTCTTGTTTTTGTTCTTGTATTTTTCTAGTTTCAGTTCAGGATGAAGCTTCCAACAATGATCTTCATCATGACTTGTCTTCGAACAGTTCTTGCAAAATAACTTTCCTTTGTCTTTTCTTGAATTTGCAACTCTCTTCTTTCCTTTGTTTTTGAAATTACTATCCTCATCAAAAGTATTCTTTCCTCTAGCTTCTAAATGTGCAGCCTGCACACAGACTTCATCTAAGATGGTAGGATTGAACATTAGAATAGTATGTTGTAGGTAATTGTGCAAACCTCCTATGTATTTCAACAAGGTGTCTTGACTTTGTAAGTCTACTCCAAGTAGAAGTGCTCTCCTTCTAAACTCTTGGGTATAATCTTGCACATTTTGACCCTTAAGTTGCCTAAAATTTTTCCAATTCATGATTGCTTTTTGAATATGAGCAAGAGGATAAAACTGTTTCTTAATAGCTGTAATAAACTCATTCCAAGTTAGAGTTATCTTACCATGATTTTTAATTTACTCCTTGGTCTTGGCTTCCCACCAAACCAAAGCTGCTCCATCCATTCTCAAATAGGCTAATTGGATTTTTGTGTCATCATCATGCAAATTCTGAATTCTTAGATAGACTTCCAGCTGTCTAATCCAGTTATCCAATTTTTCTGCATTCACATCACCATTAAACATTGGCAACTCAAACTTTACATCAAGCTTTAACAAAGGATTTTTAAAAGATGTTTTTGTTTGGTGTGACTGATTTTCAGAAGTTGAAGAGGATGATGTGGAGGATGAGGATGATGATGGAGATGGTGGATCACCATTTCCTCCATTCCCTTTCTTAGACTCATCTTTGTATTTCTTTCCTCCTGAAGAATCTCCTTCTTCTTTTTGGTTTCTAGACCCTTCTCCAGCAATCCTATCATTTCTCTCCTGGTATAGGATCCTAACCATCTCAGTCATGTCCAAGAAATATTTTCTAAAGAATCTTTCTTCTTCCTTGGGATCCATTTCCTCATGTACTTCTCCTTCTCTAGAAGACATGTTTGTGGCTGATTCTAAGGCTAATTAGGATGAAATGGAAGGTGGATATAATGGCACTCTAGCCCTCCTTGGTTGAGGATTAACTTGTTCTCTAACCAATTGACCTTCCCCTCTTTTCAATTTCAGCCTAGTAAGCATCAAATTTTGCAGAATAACACAATATTCTTGCACAAATTTCACAAAATCTTAAGCAAAACCTAGAGCTCTGATACCAATCTGATCTGAAATTGTGAGAACAAAGTATTTCTTATACAGAGATTGACAGTAAGGGGCTTTTACTGGTTATTTCACCTTTACTAGAAAGGATGAAACTAGAAGCTTCTGGCCCACAAACTAGCTCTGCCTAAAGAAATAAAATGTAAACACTGAAATAGATCCGATCAATGAAAGCATTTGTTTATGTGCAAAGTATTCATTAATCAAAATTTTATGTGTGAATAAGCAAGTACAAGTATTCTGAAAATGAAGTAATGTGGTTTGAAGTGAAACTAATGAGTTATGTTCACTGTATAAGCCTGATTGG
The DNA here is from genome assembly GCA_034641835.2 of Pinus albicaulis. Taxonomy (NCBI): domain Eukaryota; kingdom Viridiplantae; phylum Streptophyta; class Pinopsida; order Pinales; family Pinaceae; genus Pinus; species Pinus albicaulis. The sequence goes on along the minus strand of CM076572.1, from coordinate 1,346,689,121 downwards.
GAAAAGTGTACTTATGAAAAGTTACTATTTAATGTAGCAGAATCAGAAATATAACCGAAAAAATGCACAGCATAACAGTAAGCATTTGTTTAAGCAGTTCACCCCTCTCTTGGGCTACCTCTGCTGGGTCCAAAAACCTCTAATTAGGCTTTTCCCTCTTTCATTAATGCTCAAATTATGAATTACACTGTGTAGAAAGCCTCAAAAGGAAAAATAAGCTGAAAATTCAGAAACATAGGACTGAAATCAGTATAAATCGACTATTCATTCACCTCCAATGGATGAGTATAGTCCAACACAGCTGATCTTTCATTAGGCCCTGGTGGCTCCACAACAAAAATCGCTGGTAAAATCACTGATAGAGTGCCCTGTTGGCTCTACAACCTGTCCCAACAGCTCCAAAATGCTTCAATACCCCAAAATAAAAAAAAAATTCGTCCCAAATGGACTTCCCTAGCCAAAGTTATGGCTAACTAAAGTTTTGCCCAGTGTCACCTAGGAAAACTCCACTAAATGTGGAGAACTGAAGTTAACTGTAGCTAAATGTGGCACATCCGCCTTAATTTGGGGAACATGCGCTAAAATGGTGGAGCATTTTCTGTTGGCAATAAATTTCATAGATCATGTGACCGCAAATCCCGCATGTAACGTTGGAGAAGATGGTTTATATTAATGTTATAATAAATATAACATAAAAATCCGTCGTTGCATGTGTACAAGTCACCATTTTCTGTTAGTTCTTTCCGCCGGTTATGTGCTTGGACCCGACGAGGGTCACGTGCATAGGGGGGGGCTAGCCCGAAGCCCCTCCATCGACTTTCGCTCCAAACCTTTGACCACGTGCTTTAAACCCACGTTAACATACGTTGCATACCATGTTTAACCTTTGTTACGTGGGTTGTAACGGTTAATAATGCATTGCCCACGTGACTTTAAATATATAACCCAAACTTTAGGCTTGTGGGTTTTAACATTTTTTCATATTTCAAATTTTGTTTAATATATAATATGGTTTAATATTTAGTTTTTAATAAGGTTTAATTTTTTTTTAAAATAATTAATTAAAACATATAATTAATAATATAATATATGATTTAATAAAAAACCATGTAAAATATTAAAACTATATAATTTAATTAATTTATTAAACCTTAATAAAAAATAAAATTATCCCAACACATAATATTAAAAAAAAATTCCTTTCAAAATTGAAGGTTATTGGGCGATTTCAAAATGCAATATCTCCTCCATACGGTAACGAATTTGAGTTCCGTTCATCGCTACAGGATCGTTTTTCCGAGCTCTTTCCAGTCGATTTGGTTTGGACCAATTCTGAGCAACTTCATTTTTGAGCATTTTTCTACAAGAGACTTGATCTCCTGATCACATCATCAACTAAGAGTTGAGATAAAATTCGAATTCTCCTCTTTGTCATCAAATATCCATAAAAAATAGTGCCAATTAGATGCATTATTTTTGAGTGCCCTTTACTTAAGTTCTATTTATGTAAAATAGTTGGAGATATTTGTAAACCAATCTTGATATTTTTTCAAGATATTCTAATTTAGAATTTTTATAAATACTTCACTCTTTGAAGTATTTTGTGTGGAATAAAATTGCTAAGAACATTATAGACATTTTGATGGTACGTTGGAGGCTCACATGTGTTGATTTCAAAGCAGCAGTCTAGACAATAGCCAATTGGACTTCATAATTCAGGATTCATGCGATAATTTGAAGAGTAAAGTGCATCTATCTTGTCATTGTTTAATTTCTGAGTTCCATTCATTTCATATATGTTGTTCAATCTTAATGATTAAGTAGGAATATTACTTTAGGACTAGTGTTAGAAATCCCTATCTTAACTACTTAATCATTTAAATGTTTTCTGCTGATTTCCAGATTTAGGAATTCTTAATTTCTCCTGGTCTCGTTTGACCCCTGTCTCCTTCCTCTTTTTCCGAATCAAAGGATTCTTCATTGCCCTTTATCCTGAAACAAGTCATCTCATAAAAACAATATATCAAAATCTCTGAGGGTTATCTACCTTGCCCTGAATACATTAGCATCTTCTTGGTCTTGCCTTCTAGTTCTGCTTGCTCGACTTTGACTCCATAGCCCAATGGACTAGTAGATCCCTCTTTAATTTGTCTTCAAGTAATCTTATTTTCCACCAAACATTTCAAAACCAAAACTAAATTGAACTATCATAACTAGCATAAAAAATTAAACAAAAACAAAGTTAAATCATAAATAGAGAGCCCTCTCAGAAATTTAGGAAGGGTAGATCCTAAATTTCCAAAGTAGGTTTGTGGTTACCCCTATTTTTGTTAAAACTGAAAAATCCAAAAGCCCACAATCTTTAGAAATTACTAGGGTGATAACAGGGGGCAATCTGTTACACTAAAATTTGTCACAATGACATTTAGCTGTCTATATGGGTTCATTATTACCTATATTATGCTCCCTTAGAGGTCCAAAACTGTAAAGTTCCTAAACCAAGTCTTGAAATTGGAAAAAAAGCTCATTAAAACCCTTGAAAGCCTAACTCCGCACTTTTCCTAGTCATTTCCTATGGTACCACAGTTTCTTGCTCTATAACCTGCGGCACATTCCACATGTTCTGCTTATTAAAACTGCAGACCCACGTAAAAGGTAAAATAAAAGAAAAAGTAAGTTGTAGAAGCCTAGCTGGTCGAATATTCTCCTAGCTGGACACTTCTAGAAGTGTAATCTAGTCGAGATTCAATCCATCCATTCATGAACCTCTATCCCTTCATTAAAGGAGTCTATCCCTTGGTATTTGGAGCTTAATCCATTCATGAAAGGAATTTATCCCTTATCGGAACTGAAACTACCTCCCTTCTGCTACAAATTGAGATCATGTTTTAGTCTCAAGGGTACTTAGAACTTGGTTTTTTTGAGGTGAATTGATGAAGAAATTACACTCTCTATACTTGGCATATATGATATGAGAATGATTACATACTCATATCTATAGTTTTATGCTAGTTCAGAGAGGGGAAGGCTTGTCAAACTGATGGAAAATGGTTGTTCAGGACCTCGGAAGAACCTGTATGACATCAAGGCGACAAGGTTGTAAGGATACTTCTTATCATACAAATTAATACAAATGGATTCTATTTTCTCATTAAGTTGTTCATGTATCTATTTGAATAATTTAATTCTTGGATTCCTTGATCACTGATATATATTAATGTTTCTGAATTATTATATCTTGCAGGTGCTTTTAATCCTTTTTCTTGTCTTTGAGTGTAGGTCTTACATGCTAAATTGACCTATTTTGGAGCGATTGGATTGAAGATTACAGCAAGCATTGGACCTCAGGTAGGAGCATCTCTTCTTACTTAGTTGATTAATAATTCCGAATCATAATGATCTAGAGAAAATGGTTTGCATTTGGTTGTTTTTTTCTAGATATCCTTAGGATACTAGGGAGATCATTCTTATCTGCAAGAAGGATTTTATCCGTATAACAAAGATGACCAAGCATTGTGCCTGAAGAAACCAAGTTGCAAGGGCTAAACTCAAGAAGGCCCAAAACAATATTGAAGCACTAAAAGAGGTAAAAGGCCAAGCTAACCTTAGAATTTTGGCACAAGCTTCTCTATAGGTCTCTCAAAACCCTTGAGACACACATCCACCAAATTTGAGAGAATTTTGACAATTTTTGGTTTTTTGTGAATTTGGAGGCCTCTAAGCGCATCACCCCTGGCACTACGCTTTCATATCAGGCATCTTCAGAGGGATAACTTAAAATTTTTGGAATCCTCATGAATAGTACATTATTATCACCAAATTTCAGAGCATTTGGAGCATTTTTTACCCCTCAAAAGGCCAAAACAAACCTCAATTTTCACCTTTCTGCCTCATTTTCAGGCTTGGCGCTGCGCCTAGAAAAGTCTTGGAAATTTTGACTTTTGGATAGGTAAATGGAGCTCAATAAGAAAAAAAATGGTAGATTTGGAAAGTAGACTCAGCCATATTTCCAATCGGCCATCACGGAGAAAATTCCAACATTGGGAAGGTCACCAAAACTTGGCTGCAAGTGGACCTTTTTTCTTCCTGGGAAGGTGCTATGCGTTCAAACCAAATTGTGCATTTTTGGCCAAAAGTCAACAAAAGACACTCATTTATTGCAAAATGATATTTTAATGTTTTTTGATGCAAATCAAGCGAAAATTAGGTGCTAGGCGTTATTTTGGAATTTATTTCATGAGATATCTATGCCTTGGGCCTTGCATGGTCTCTTGGGCATAAATGGCATTTATGGATGATTTTGACATTTTCAAAACCTAATTAGGGTTTTTGCCCTCCTTTGCTAGATAAATAGAGCATGAGGGCCTCATTGTAAAATGTTGGCATTTGTTGACTTTTTGGAGCAATACATATTTTTTTTTGGAGATTGGAGAAGAAATTGGTGTTGTGGAATTTGTGAATGGCTTGTCTTGATTGATGATAGAGAAGGCTGCTTGTAGGATCCTTGAGATTGGTTAATGGTGATGTGCTTCTATTCAGTTATTTTTTTCTCATGTATCATTGTGTTTCATCATTTTAAATTGTAGTAGGACAAAGGTTTTAGACTAAGAAATGTTTTCAAAGGCACCTTAGCTCTACTTGTTCTTCACTGCCTCTATGTTTTCCTCTGCTGGGCCTTTTTAGAGAATTCTTAATTGCTCTCTAGACCCCCCAAGCTTGTTTATTTCATGAATGGTTTAATACAGTAGGTATCAAATATAATTTATGGTTAGCCCTGCTTGTTTGATGTCTCTAGACACTGTTTTTGAGGTCTCTCTCCAAAGTACCATTGATTAGGTTTGCCAAAGAGGATATGTTTCGATCATGTTAGTCATTAGCATTTTTACCTATTTTGATGACTAGATTCCTTGGCTGAGTTTTCTAGAAGCTAATCTCAATCTATCAATTCGTCATCTAGAAAACACCTCAAACAAATTTTTGTTTTCATACCCCTCTCCTTCAACCTATAATGAGAAAAACCTTTCAGTTTCCCTATCTATCACAATTCAGCAAAGCCTCCCTATCTATAGTTGTTACAAGTTTGCCTCTCTACCATCAAGATCGTTTGTTTCTCATGCAACTCACTGTCCAACATTTAACAAAGTATCTACCCCTCTCTCACTGATCTCTTTGTCATGTGATAACCTACTCATGCCCAAGAAGCCATTCAAAATCCATGACAAAGTATTGTAGGTCTAGGTGATGGTGTTTTAGGGAAAATTCCTTGGCGAGACTGTTTGAGCCAAAAACCCTGTCTTCAATATGAGTCAACCATTATGTCTTGTTAATTGAAAAATCAAAACCCTTATCTATCCATAGGTCGCACACCGCTAAGAGGTCACTTTGTCTCATTTAAGAAGAAGTTCAACAAAGATCCAAATCAAGAAAAGATGAGGATGTTAACTGTCTGAAGAAATATACTTAGATCAGGCGAAATCTCCATGAAACACCAAAGGATCTCTCCAAGGTTCAAAAGCATATGTTTTTACATCTCTGCAGGGGTGTAATTGAATAATGATCAATGTGCAAATGGGAGCAAACGATCAACTGAACAAGTTTCTCATACTGAAATATTTTTCCTTCAGTAATCAGATGGAGAGCTTTAAAGTAAAGAGCAGCAAGTGTACATGGTTTAAATCCAAAGGCTACCTGAAGAGCATAGATCATTCCTCAAATCAAATGAACACAAAATACTGAGTGATGCTGATCAACATTGCTCCATAATCTCCTCCAAAAGCAGTGCTGCATAATATTTCCAGAGGGCATCATAATGTAGGGCATGAGAAGACAGTTGCTTCTTATGTTACCTTGAACCTGGGATGTGAACATTAGTCAAAGGTAGTTTCAATATACTTCTGAAAAAATAGTAAAGGGAAAAGCTAGTTCAATGATATCTAGCAGTGAACACTCTCCATATACCAATCACATTTCTTCTGGTCTAGATTTCACAGTGATATTTTCAAAAGGGATACACATCTCAGAAAATGCCTCATAAAGCAAGAGGACATTAGGTTCAAGTGATTTTACCAATGATAAATGTCAAAATTCGCTTTTTTTCCTATTGATATTCTTCAAGAAAACATACAGAGCAAGGTACAGTAATTGAAATAGATGAGGATCCTGTGTTTAATGATAACCTCCTTCAATGATAAGTAGAGGGTTAGAAACACATGATTAAACCTCCTTAAATGATAAGTAGAGGGTTAGAAGCACAATGATGGAAACCTCCTTCAAAAAAGCAAAGGGTTAGAAGCATAATGATGGAAACCTCCTTCAAAAAAGCAAAGGGTTAGAAAGACATTGCTGTGAACTCCTTCACAAACAAGCAGAGAGTCAACATGTTTTTAAGAAACTTCAGAGGCTGTTCTGCGCCACCTCCTCCAAATATGAACAGAGAATGCATAGCAGGGTTTAAAATTATGTTTGAGAATGTTTTCTTTTGGAAAGCCTAGTTGAATAATGGTGGTGAAAAAAGTGAGAGTTTATAGGTTAAAGGCCTCTTCCACATCAAAAGCCAAAGAGTGAAATGATGGTGCTAAAAGGCCTCTATTCTCATGTTTATGAAAGCCTCCTTCAAAGGATAAATTAAAGGTTATAATTTTTATTTAAGCAGCCTCATCTAAATGGCCAAGGCGGTAGACAAAGCTCTGTTGAAAGTGATTTCTTCAACTGATATAAAGAGATAGTCCACCCAGATGATTTATGTGGAAAAAGGCATTCTTGTTTTTTTTTAGACAGATTCATTATGGTTTATCAAAGTTACTCCCTCCAAGTGATGAATAAAAGGGTTAGATCTCCAAAAGATTTACTCTATGAATCAGCTCATTCAAAGGGTTAAAAAGGTGATGAAGCCATAATTCACATTCAGTCAAAGGGTGTTTCCATCAGATGTAGGAGACCATTTCTTGGTGGATATAAGCAATCTGCATTTTTAGGTGTTTTAATTCAGAGGATAAATTCAAGCTTCAATTTTGAAAGGCCACCTTCGAAAGAACAAAAAATCACACTGTATGATAAAGATAAGCTCTTTAGGTTTTAAGTTGATCTCTTTGGTAAACAAGCAAAAGGAGAAAACACATGGTTTCAGGACCTCCTTACTTCACAAACAATGGATACATAGTAGTTTCAAAAGGTTGCAGTAGTGGTGTTTTTGTGAGCTTCTTTCACATAATATACAATGTCATAGTTTGGAGAAAACATTTGATATGAATGGGCAAAGAGAACTAGTGTTTTTAAACCTCCTTCCTCATGAAAGAGAGGCCTAATGAGGTGATTAAAAAATGAAAAGTGACAAGGCCACAGTTACCCCTGATATTATTTTCTAAAATAATAGAGAGAATTCATATGAAAGAGATCTCTTTCGCACCACCAACAAAGGAGAATCACCTATGAGGAAATTTTCAAGTTTTATTTAAAAGACACCTACCAAAGGAATAAACCGGTTTAAAAGGGCTACAAAGGAAAAAAGGGGTTTTTTCGTTTTTAAAATTAACAAAGGAGGGAAAAAGGCATTTCAAAGCTTTTAAAAGAGAGCTATTAAAGTTTCAAAGAAAAATTTCATCATCTGTTATCCAAAAGAGAAAAGGAAGAGTGTTCTTTCAAACCCTGAGCAAATGCTAAGCATAATTTTTGAGGACACGACGCGCTTGTGGCAGGATGCGACGCGCCTGTAGGCATTCACAAAAGGAGTTTGCACATAGCGTGACGCGCCTGTAGATTTCTGCGACGCGCTTATGCATGTGTCAACCGACCCGATAACACCGGAGTTCAATGGGTGCCCAGGGCCTGACCCGACAGTTCAAACACAACGTTCAACTCTACGCGCCTGTGCACAGGAGCGTAGCACCGCTCAAATTGCCTCCGATCCACATCAAATCAGATTTTTTTCCAACTGAAACTTTCTCCAAAAAGCACACATACTCTTTAAGAGGTATTCTACTGCTTTCTTCCCTAAATTTTTGAGTTTGAGGAGGGGGTTAAGAGTCAAATTTGTTAAGGAAAAACATAGTCTTGTTAAGGGAAAAAATACTGTTTATGCTAGAAACCACCATGTTTGCTAAAAAAAACAAGGGACAGTGATTAAATAAGGTTTGTTTGTCAGTTTAAAAGGGGTCCCTTAAACAATGATTTTCGAAAGAGGAAAAATAACCATTTCCAAGGGTACTCTGTTTGTTTAAAAATCATAGAGAAACAGTGATAAGATAAGAACAATTGTGTGTTAAAGGGAGAATAGACCTCCTCTCAAAATAAAAAATTTGTCTACTAGTGCTTAAAGAAAACACAGTTTCTCTTAAAACTACCATGTTTATCAAGATACAAAGATACAATGATAAAGGAAGGAATGTTTATTTTCAAGGGGTTTCTTGTTGAGAGTAGCTAAAGAAAAACACAATCTTCAAGGGGAAAAGAGTTTTAGTGTCAAAAGGAAAGGGAATTTGTTTCCACTTAACAAAAACTTGTTTACCAACTAAAAACAAAACTCAGTCTCACAAAGAGGAAAATAGGGTTTTGATTGAGGGCCTTTTCAGTGATCATTTGAACCTTTGTTTTGGTAAGCCAGTGAAGGGTATCAAAAGAAAAATGCCTCCAAAGAAAGTCAGCAAGGGTGGATTTCACAAAAGGTTTGAGCCTTTGACAACTCAAGAATTAAATGAATCCCCTTCAATTATTTTTAACTTTTAGGAGGTGGGCTACCTCGATTTTTTCCAAAAAGTCCAGGAGGTCACCAATTACCCTCCCTTAACACAAATTTTCACCTTAAGGCTACAAGGAAAGCATATCCACTTAGTAGGTCTAGACTTTAAACTCACTCCTAGGGCTGTCTCCAAAGCAAATAAGATCCCCTATATAGGAGAAAAGTGGTTCAAATAAGAATACCTAGAACTGAATCACTATAAACCTTTCTTAAAACCAGACCATCAGGATGCTTGCCAATCTATTTTCCCTTTTTCTCACTTATTGAGCAGCTATGCCCCCCTCTTGAAAGTCATCATGAATTATTTCACATGTGAAGGGAGGTTTTCCTAGATTTATTCCTATCACATCAGGCTTCTCATGCATTTCACAAGAACTCAGTTGCTGAACCTACCTTTCTTCGTCTGTAAAAGCATAGACAAGATGTCCTCCCTTGTTCAAAAGAGACCTCCTGCTCAGCAAAAAGCTAGTCTCTTCCATCATTCTCTCATCAAAATCATCATCCTTCACCAGCTTGAAAAGAAAGGAGTGTCTTGGGAGACTTTCATTTCTCATCCAAATTTTGCCATTGCCTCTTCATCTCATGCGCCTTCCTCACCATCCACTCACCATGTCTCTCCCTCTTCTAGTCAATCTAATCCTAAAAGGAAAAAATCCACTATGATTGAGAGTGAAGAAGAGAAGAAGCAAACTAGTGATGAGGAAGGGCAAAGTGACAAGAAGAAACTAGTGATGATGAGAGACAAAGTAAAGAATCTAAACATGACAGTGAGGAAGAAGGAAATGATGGCAAGCATGAAAAAAATGATAGTGATCATAGCAGCAGTGAAGAAAAACAAGGCAGTGACCATGAGCAACAAACTATTGACGGTGAAGGCAAACAGAGTAGTGAAAATGAGCAAGGAAACAATTAGTAAAAAGAAGTGCAAAGTAGTGATGATGAAGAGCAGCAAGCCAATGGTGATGAAGAGAAAATGGAAAATGTTCAAAGCAGAGATGAGGAACACCACAATCCTCAAAAAATTCCTGAAACCAATAAAAAAGACAGTGAAAAAAGCACCTCCCAGCAAAGAAGTGATCATGATGGCAATCCACACATAGAATCTAAGGAGAACAGTGTAGGAGGTGACAACATGAAAAATATCAATGAAGATAGTCCTAATGAAGGCAACCCTCAACAAACTCAAGACAGTAATGAGGGTAAACAAGGAAATGTTCAAGCAGCAGAAAAATATGATGAAGCTGTCAGCCTTAAACAAACTCAATACAGTGAAGAAAACAGTGACAAAGGTGAAGTTGGAGCAGATGATGATGGAGGCAGTAGGGTAAAGGACCAAGTTGAGCAAGTGAAAGTAATGAAATCTCCTTTCTCTTCTCCTCAAAACAGCCAAGAGCATGTGCTAGCTACCTCTCCTAGGCAAGGGGCCATGACTCTTCCTCCAAAAGTGGTGAAGCCTAGAAACACTAGATCTGCAAAGAAGAAGATCACTCTAGTAGTGACTAGCAATGTCACAAGAGCACTAAGAAGTAGAGGAAAACTGCCTAAGAAGAGTATTGTTGAATTTCCAAAGAGGAAGAGGACCAACAAGTCTATCCAAGGCAAGGGGAAAGAAAAAGAGGAACAACAGTAGAGTAGTCACGAGAAGGAAAAGGAGTTTGACATCATACAGATAGACAATGATGCTAGAGATGATGAAGCTAGAATTCTTGAGGCTCTTTTGCAAAATAGATAAGTCCAAATTCATGACTTAGAAGTTGATCTAGAAAGGTCAAAGGACCTCATACATGTTCTACAGATGCAAAACAAACAAATGAGCGGTCAAATGGCAGTTTATGAGGCCCGGGCTTTCAAATACCAAAGGGAAGCCTACAAAGCACAAGTCAAGCTTGAAGAGGTTATGGGCGAATTTGATGATACTGAAGAAGAAGAGCAGCCAATAAGAAAAAGGCCTAGGACTATGGGTCTTAGGAAAGCTTTAGAGAAAAAGAAGGAAGAAGAGGCAACCCTTGTTCGATCTTATCCTCTCACTCAATTGTTCGCCCAAGAAATAGAAAATGATAAAGAATCATGGCTTGAAAGAGCCAACAAAAATTTGGAGAATAAATTAGAGAAAGATAACAGAGACCTGGATCTGCAAAGGAAGATAACTGAGCACTACAAGAAATTGAACCAATTTTCCCGAAGAAAGCTCAAACTTGCTCAAGAAAGGCTCAAAGCTGCCCAAAAGAGGCGCCCGGTAGAAAAAATGGAGAAAGACATATCTAGGCTTGAAATATTGGCCTCAGCTTCCTTGCATGATTCTAAGAACCCATAAGGGGCTTGCTCACCAAAATTGAGCAAATTTTGACATAATTTTGTTTTTTGTGTTTTTTGGCCCTAATTGCACATTTTTCTAGGCGTTGCCATGGGTGCTAGGAGCATCCTCAGCTCATGAAAGTCATTTTTTTGGATGGAATAAATTTTTGGGTAGCTACTCACAAATTTTTAGATCCAAAGGAGGTGTTTTGGCTCCCCAAAGAGGTAAAAATCAGTCAAAAATCACCTTTCTGCCTCACATATCAGCAGATGAGACCCCCCTGGGTTTTTCACTCAATACACCTTTTGACAGACTTCTAGGGATCAGTTTGAGAAAAATTAAGTAGTTCCAGAAACTAGACATCTAGGGCTTTCCAACGAGCCATCACAGGCCTTGTTTTGACATCGGGAGGTCCCTCAAAAGTTGTCTTCAAAACAGGAAATTTTCTATTGCTACGCTCCTATAACATTTTGGCAAAAAAGGTAGATTTCTGAAGATGCTCATCCAAATGTGCGTTAAGCCTTTTTTAGTATTTTTTAGTCATGTAAAGTCAATTTTATTTCTTTTTTTAGTATTTCATAGATATTTTTGAAGATATTTTGTGCCTTGGGCTTTGCAAAGCCTCGAGGACAAAATCAGATATTTGTAATAGGCCAATGACCTTCTAGATGATATTGGATAGTTTCTTTCTCTTTGGCCTATATATTTCAAGAGATTTCATTGTAACGAGAGGCCGAACTTGATGTTATAGAGCAATACATAGTATTACAAGCTTTTGAAGAAATACTTTGTCTCATGAAGTGGATGATTTCTTGTTTGTCTTGGATGGTGGAAGAGGACTATTTGTAGGATTCCATGGCTTGGTGAATGGTATAGTGTTCCTTATCTGTTATGTTTCCTTAGTTTATCATACATGTTTTCATGCTTCTTGCTTGCTATAGGTCAGTAAAGAATAGATTTGAGACATGCCCATGGAGGAACCTCAAGTTTCCTAATTCATTACAACTTCTATGTTTTTCTTCTTTCTTGGTTATGTCAAAGAATTCTTAACTGCTCTTTGATACCCTAAGAACTTGTTATCAATTTCATTAATGGTTATTATGTATGCTATCTAGTATGATTCACGGTCTGCCCTGTTTACTCATAGCTAAACAAAACCCCATCACTGAAACCTTTCTCTGAATATTTGATTGTCCTAGTTAAACCAAAGAGGTCTTGTTTTGATCTTTCCCTTTTCCCATGCTCTACAATCTTATTTCAAAGTTCTTGATAGCTCAAAATATGATGTTTAGGAGTTCCCTCTTCATAGATTGAGTTTTTTGTTTGTCTTATTTGCTTTCCCAAAAGTCTGAAGGTGATTTTCCCAAAGTTAGAGGGTCTTATACTTCTATGTATCACCTGAATGTTCATTTTATGCATCTATCAGTTTGAATTTCATTTATAGTGATTAATGGTTAGCCCTACCACATGGATGTTTGTTGTAAAAATATTTATTCTTAAAACCTCTTTGTCTCTCACAAACTTAGTGTCCATCTCATTTCACTTCACCTAAGAGAATCCATTTACCTTGATCAAATCGGCCCTGCAATACACGTTGTCCATCCTTTGAGGAAGTCTCGACCTTATAGACCCCTTAGCCAAGTTGATCTGACAAAATTTTGATCTAGTTATCCTTTGATTAGTTCTCCCTCAAAAAACCTAAAACAAACCAAGACATACTTAACAACTAGCCTGAAATCAAATACATACAAAGAAAACAAGTTTACATCCTTTGCACAATAGAGAGATCCCTCTCTGAGTCCAGGAAGGCTAGGTCCTAGGGCTCCAAAGTTTGTTTGATGTTACCCTCACACACTGGCTTGCCAATCTGCCAAATCATGGGACCCTAACAGATCATACCCTTTGTCCATTCTTGAATAATTGTTTTGGAGATCTTCATAGCTATGATCAATGATGTTTAGGTGTTCCCTCTTCTTTGATTAAAGTTATATGTGTATCTTGAATGTTTTCTAACCTTGAAGGTGAAATCACTAGAAGTTAAATGAGTTTCTCGCCTTCTATATTTTATTGGATTTTATGTCTGAAATGCTTATTTTCTTAAGTTGAATAAAAGAGTTATTGGTGTGCCCTGTTTATTGATTTATTCTTCATTCTAAATAGTGTTGAAGTCATCCTTGTTTTAAGTACATGACAAAGGATTCTTCATTTCCCTTTGCCCTAGTTTGTCTCACAAACTTGATGTTCATTTCATTTCATAAAAACCTTGAGAATCCATCTGACCAATGCTAGATTTTCCCTGTGATCTACCCTGATTTAGTATTGAAACTTTCTATGAATTTTATTGACTTGATAGCCCAATGACTTGAATATTTCCTCACTCTATCTTTTCTACTTGATCATCATACCCAACCAAAACAAACAAACAAACCCTACACTTAAAAACTAGCCTAAAATCAAACCCTAAAAGCAAACAAGTTCACATCCTTTGCAAAAAATAGAGAGAGCCCTCTTTGAGTCTAGGAAGGCTAGGTCCTAGGACTCCAAAGACTGGTCTGATGTTACCCTGTGCATTTGATCTCACCAATCTAAAAAATCACGGGAACATAACATAATGGCGATCATGGTGGGACCTTCTGAGTCAATATCCATATAATTATTCCTTAGGACTTCAGAAACCCTTATTACACAATATCTATTGATTTATCATCAACTCATAGCCTAACACATTTGGAAATAAAGGTGAGAGGCTGTCTAAGATTAGTGACAATATAAGCACTCCTTGGAACTTTAGAAACCCTTATAAAATAATATAGAACTCAAACTGTTAGCCAAGATTAGAATCTGACTATTTCACCATCCTAGCAAAATGATGACTCAATTGGAGGACACTCATAGAAACCTTAGGGATACATAAAGGGACTTAGAAAACCCAAAAAAATCCCTAGATTGTTTTTTTTGTTAGTTATTGGTGGTGGACCATAAAAATACATCCTTAAAACAACAAAAAATATCCACTTGGCGACTCCACAAGCCTCCAGTAGGCCTTCTAACTTTACTAGTATTCATAGACTTCATTAGGATTGTGTCAAATCAGTCTTGAGAAGTTTAGAGGCCTAGTCACACACTGTGTGAGTTTAGAAAACATTAAGAGAGGTCATCTTTCTGAAAATAGTCATAAAATTTCAGCCTCTCTATACCTTGGGTTTGAAATCTGTCTTCACAAAGGATCAGTACCAGATCTCACTCGGACCCAAATCCTCCCACCATAGTTGATGACCCAGAAAATATTTTGTGGAAAACTTCTAAAACTAGAAACTCAACTACTGTCAGGACCATTCATAGAGCAAGCTTTGTCCCTGAACATCTTACAACCTTGCAAGACCCCTAGTTTGACTTGCATCATATAAGAAACTTTTTCAGAACCAAGTCACAAAGTGGGATTGACCAGACTAACCTTGAGCTCTTAGATTTGCAGAAGATTTCTAGTAGAGAAGCCTCTCCTTCCACTCCTAAATTTCAAATTCTCCATCAATTTGGATCTTTTTATCCCAAATCTACTCAAAATCAGTTTGCTGGCCCAAGTACCTCTACCACCCCCATCCACACATCCACTATTCAAAACACTCCACTTCACCCTCCACCTCCTCTCACAAACCCTCTCCTTGTAAATCCACCTTGGATCCCATTTCCTCCCATCATGACAGCATGGTATGCACCCTTGGAATTGCCACAACCTTTGATACCTTTAGCACATGATTATGAATCCAAAATCCCTCACTTTATCGGAGCTGAATCCATCACTTCCCAACAACATGTAGATAGGATAAATGATGCCTTTGATTACATGGAAATAGAAGAAGAAACCATTAAAATGAGGATCTCTGCTCAAATCTTAGGAGGAGAAGCCAAAAAATGGTTCAAAAGCTTGACCCCTAACACCATACATGATCTCCCTTACCTTTATCAAAAATTTATAAACAAGTGGGAAATCAAGAAAAACCCTCTCCAAATCCTCTCAGAATATAACAACCTTAAGAGAAATATCGGGGAAAGTGTCCAAGACTATTGTACCAGGTTCAATAGTGATTACAATGCCCTCCCACCAGACATGAAACCCCCAAAAGGATTAGCTTTAGCAAATTTTTCGGAAGGTTTAGATCCAGACATGGCCTATCAACTAAGAGAAAGAGAGCCCCTAACTTTAGAAGACATGCAAAAGGGAGTTATAAGTGTAGAGGCCAACTTGATTGAAAAGAGGGCTAGGATGAGATCAAAAAAGAGAGTCACCTACAAAGATGAAACTATGGCCTCAACCTCCTCATCTAATGCCAAGATTGATAATCTAGTGAGGGTAATGGAAAGAATGATGGAAAGAATAAATTTCAGTGAAAGAACACCTCCTAGGGAAAACCAAGAAAATTCCCAAAATAGAAATAGGAATCCAAACTTCAAAAGAGACCCTCCCCTAAAGAGACCAAGAGATAATGAACAACAAATCAGGCCCCCTTTCCAAGACAATTATGTAGATGAATAAGGAAGAGAGTTTGAAAAACCTGTAGAAAACCATGTAAACTTGGTAGGTTTTGACAATGAGGGAGATGTTTTTCTCACTGAAGAACAACAAGGTTTCTTTTCCTCAGATCAAACTGAAACAAACTATGAGGATTCTGAAGACTATCAATTAGGATTTGAAAATTCCATAATGGAAGTCCATAGGAAATATGACCGTAGGAGCAAAAAGAACCAAGAAATACCCAAGAAAAACAAAGAATACACTTCTCTTAGGAAGACACCTGAACATATTCCTAAGAGGATAGCATATAGTACCAACACCATGGCTAAGAAAACTGATCCAAACAAAGACAAAACTAGCCAACCAAGTGGTGACACAAGCTACCCTAGTTCCTCTACTAGTGGCCCCGAGAAAACTATTTTTTCGAAAGTACCAAATCAAAATAAGCAAACTAAATTTGTAGAAAAAATGATGACTAATAAGACTGATGTAAATATGCCTAAACCACTATTACCTTTTAGTATTGAGGGAGAGATTGCTAAAATCAAGATAACCACACCCCTCACTGAACTGGTAACCCAAGATGTGTATAGATCCCAAGTTATGAAAGTTCTGAACATGGGAAATAATACTGATATTCTAAACTTAACTGATGAAAATACCCCTGTTTATTCCATTCATTCAGACCTTGACTCATTCATCTTGTATAACGAAGATAACATTAGTAAAAAGGTAAATGAAATCGAGATAGATCCAGACATACCCCAACAGTCAAAACTGACACCGAATGAAGAGCTCAATAGCCAAAGCTCTAGCTACCCTGAACAACAACATAGTGGTGAATATGAATTGGAAACACTTTGTAACATGAGCTTTGTTGGCTCTTGTGGAAAATTTGGTTTAGGAGCTGGTATCTGGGTACATAACAAAAATGAAGGCCATTCCTACAAACTATATTTTCAGTGCACTACCACCATTTAAGAATATGAAGCTCTCCTCCTTGGTTTGCATTTGCTAAAAAACATAGAAGCTAAGAAGATTTCGGTCCAAGGAGATTCAAAATTGGTTATTAGACAAATCAAAGGGGAGTATTCAGCCAAAAATCCTAGGCTAAGAGAGTATAGGAATTCTGCCCTAGACCTCCTGAAAACCATTGAAAAATATGAACTCACTTTCATTCCTAGAGCTCAAAACAACCTTGCCCATGAGCTTGACTTTGCTGCCTGCAATTGCCAAATACCCCATGCAGATGAACAATACATTGTCAAAGTAAAAAACTGGCCTACAGTACCTGACAACATAGACCATTGGCAAGTGTTTGAGGGTGATAAAAAAATTGATGACTTTCTACAATCTAAGAATGAATTTACAAAATCGGAAACAAGTTTAGGGCATGAAGAATATTATTTTGCTGAAAAAAAATCCCACAAAACAAAGCTGTCCTCTACTGCTGATATAAATCTACTTGAAAATCACTATGAGGCATAATTTTTTGAAAATCTAGATCAAAAGGACCTTGAGGTTTTACAATGTAAATATGATACATTACCAAGGGGCCTTACATCGTTAGAGGAGTTTTTTGATTTTAATGATGTGGCTAGAAATCCAAAGATGAAATATACTGAGACTAATGTAGAAGAATATAACATAGGCAACATAAATGAACCAAAAATGATCAAGCTATCCAAAACCCTTCCTCCTCACATAAAATAGAAATATATTGAGCTTTTTAAAGAGTTTAAAGATGTGTTTTCTTGGGGGTATGAGGACTTGAAGTCCTATGACACAAGCATTATTCAACATAAAATTCCTCTCAAGGAAAATCAGAAACCATTCAAACAAAAATTGAGAAGAATAAACCCCATCCTAGTACCTTTAGTCGAGAAAGAAATTAAAAATATGTATGATGCTGGGATCATCGTCCCTCTTAGGTACTTAGAATGGGTTCCAAACCTTGTGTTAGTTAGGAAGAAGACCGGGGAGATTAGGCTATGTATTGACTTTAGAAATTTGAACAAAGCCTCCCTGAAAGATAACTATCCTTTGCCAAAAATGGATCATATATTACAAAGGGTAGTTGGCTCTAAGAGAATATTGTTACTTGGTGGCTTTTCAGGTTACAATTAGGTACTAGTGCTTCCAAGTGATCAACACAAAACTACTTTCACTACACCTTGGGGAACATTCATGAATGTTAAAATGCCCTTTGGGTTAATGAATGCCGGGGCCACTTTCCAAAGGGCCATGGACATAGAATTTTCGGAAGACATAGGCTACTTCATAGTCATTTACCTTGATGACATCACTGTCTATTCTAAAACTGATGAAGAACACTTAGTCCACTTGAGAAAAGTCTTTGAAAAATGTAGGAAGTATGGCCTGTCTCTGAATCCTAAGAAAAAACTGTTTGGTCTTTAGGAAGGTAAGCTCCTAGGCCACATCATCTCTGAAGAGGGAATTATAATAGACCCCAAAAGGATTGAAGGCATATTGCAAATCATCCATCCTAGAAACACAAAGGAGCTGCAATATTTCATTGGAAAGATCAACTTCCTTAGAAGGTTCATCCCCAACCTTGCTGAAATCCTAAAGAATATCACAAACATGCTTAGAAAGGAAATAGGATTTAAGTGGACCATGGAGGCCAAACAATATTTTGAGCTGGTAAAACGTGCACTCACCCAAACACCAGTTCTAATCAGTCTTGAATTTACTAAGGACTTCTACATTTTCTCATTTGCATCTGAAAACACCGTTGCTGTAGTGTTGTTGCAAAAGAAAATGATGGGGCAAGAACAACCCATAGCCTTTTTCAGTAAGGCATTAAGAGATGCTCCCTTAAAATACAACATCATGGAGAAACAAGCCTTTGCCTTGATCAAGGCATTCTAAATCAAGGCCCTGATGGTAAAAGGGGTAAGTGGATTTCTATTATATTAGAATATTATTTAGAAGTGAAGCCCACTAAACTGATTAAAGGACAAGGACTAGTAAAACTCATGGCTGAATCAAATTTCCAAGCCCTAGACATGAATATGGTTGATGCATTAGAGGAACAAGAAGAATTCATAGCTCCCCACATTGAAGAAGCATTTTGGAATTCCTATTGGTATACTGATATTATATATGTACTCTTTTATCTTAATGCTCCTCCTACCTTATCGAAGAAAAAAGCTAGATTCTTGAAACAAAAAGCTTTAAAATTCTGCATTTTAGATGGAGCTTTGTAATGGAAAAATTCTGTTGGCATATTGCTTAAATGTTTGCTTGAAGATGATGTAGGTAGAATCATGCATGAGCTGCATGAGGGAGAGTGTGGAGGTCATCTCTATTGGAAAAACATAGCTAAAAAAATCCTTGGAGCTGGCTACTATTGGCCCACCCTTTTCTCTGACACTCAAAAACGGGTTATGACTTTCCATAAGTGTCAAATTTTTGATGGCAAGAGAACACTTTTACCTTTGCCTTTGCATCCCATCAGTGTTGAAGCTCCTTTTCAATAATGGGGTTTTGGACTTCATTGGGGAAATCCACCCTTCTTCATATGCCCAACACAAGTGTATTCTTACTGCTACTGATTATTTCACCAAGTGGATAGAGGCCATCCCTTCTAGGAATTCCACCGACTTAGTCATTATCAAATTCCTTGAGACCAACATCTTGTCCCGATTTGGTTGTCCTAGAAAGATCATTATAGATAATGCTGCTGCCTTTAAATCAAAAATAATGGTTTAATTTTGCTATAATTATCACATCACACTAGGGCATTCCACAACTTATTACCCTCAAGGTAATGGGCTAGCTGAGTCCTCCAATAAGATTCTGGTGAACATTATCAAGAAGCTACTGGAACAGAACCAAAAAGCATGGCATGACAAACTAGTGCATGCACTATGGGCTGATAGACTAACCACCAAGAAGTCAATCGGTATGTCCCCCTATCAACTAGTGTATGGCATGGATGCAGTCTTCCCAACATATTTAGGAGTTCGAGTCATAAAGCTCCTCCAAGAAGTGCAATCAAAAGAAAATGACATCCAAAGGAGGCTGAACCAAACCATTCATTTGTAACAGACAAGGGAAGAAGTTTATCAAAGGACACAAGCAGTGCAAGAAAACATAAAGAAGATCTTTGATAGAATAACCAAAGCAAATAATTTCCACATTAGGGACACAACACTGAAATGGGATTCTAGGAGGGAGGACAAAGGTAAACATGGAAAATTTGAGAATTTGTGGAAAGGTCCTTATATCATTCATTCAGTTAGAGGTCATAATGCTTTATTTTTACAAGAACTAAATGGAGAAGAATTATTTGGAGGTCTTGTCAATGGTAGGATGCTCAAGCACTATTTTTTTTAAGAGTCCTAGTTTCAAAATTTCATTCATTGTACATAACATTGCAGATGAGAGATCATTAAAACAAAAAAAAAAAACAAAGAAAGAAAGAAGGGAAAAGAGGGCAGATTTGAAAAAGAGGTACAACCCCATACCCAAAAAAGAGTACTACTGAAAGTGTGCAAGCCTAAATGCCACTGCTTGTTAAGAAAAGAGTCTTGTTCAGTCATCTAGCCTAAGCATGGTTGAACATGTTTTAAATTTCTGCTGATAGCTTAGTGAAAGAAGGCTTGTCAAATCATTTAAACTTGACTTGTTAGTAGGAATAGATTAGGAAGAAAATATACTGGTTCTCCATGCTCAAATCTAAACCAAAGAGAAAGATGGGAAGACTAAAAAATGATGAAACACATCCCTCATACTTTCTAGTTTTGTTTTGTATAAAAATAATGTCTGTGTGCAGCTTGTCCTAATGCCACAGCCCATGGTAAATCCGATAGCTTAATCCTAGTTCAAATCATGTTTTCAATTTCATGTCAGTAGATTAGAGAATGAAGCTTTTCAAACAACCTAATCTTGACAGATGAATAGTCTAAGTAGAGAATAAAAGAGTTCACTAGCATAATCTGAACTCTTGGAAGAAATAAGGGTACAAGTAGATAGATTATTTTGCTTTCAAAATAAAATAATGTCAAGGTTTTGCCAGTCCAAGTGCACCCACAAGAAAAAAAATTTATAGGCAAAGGTATGATGGATAGGTTAGAAGAGTTTGAAGCAATCATGTTTTTCAGATTTTGAGATCATAGCTTCAAAAGAAACATTATAAAATGAAAGAGGAAAAATCTGCCCAATGGATCAAACAATGATCTTCATAAACTCATAGATTTGATATTTGAAGTTCTGGACACCTTCTGAATAGGAGCTTCCCTCCCCAAGTGGAGCCACTGTTAGTCATTAGTAATTTTTTCTATTTGTAGATGACTAAATACTTGTCTTGGATTTCTAAAAAAAACATTCATGAATATTGTGAGTTTTAGAAATCTCACTGCCTTCATTATCCTTAAAACAAATTTTTCATCATTTTACTACTCTTCCATTCCCTGGTTAGCCTACCACTCCTAGAAGACCCCTCATGGGCTCATGTCACTCATCTTCATCTTATTTCCACACCCATAACCTTAGTACTCTGTTTTTCCTATGATTAACCCCTCCACTTTCAATCTAGGATTGCCAAACAACCTACCCTTTCCCATGTTCATCAAATGCCTCAAGCATTGATGGTCTCAAAAATATATTTGTAGGCTCTTTAGATAAATCAAGTACATTGAATTTTGGATCTTCAATACATTAATATGTCAAAAATATCTGTTTTTTATACTTGAAGACCCTAAACCAATTTTTCAGTCAAAGACCAATTAAAAAAGCTTTCCACTAGGTCACTAGGGTTTCATAGGTTGTAGGGTTATCTTTAGTGTTCTAAATAACTGTTTTTCATGTGCCAGAAGGTGAATCAAAAGGTGAAAAGGATCAAAACCTTTTTATCCAAGTTAGATCAAGAAGAACTTCAAGAAATACTACTTTTCCAAGAACAAAATTTTACAAAAGGACAACTGTCCATTGTGACATTTCTGCAGGAGTGTCAAGGTGGCTATCAGCAGAAAATTAGGTAAGGTAAGAGGTCTGCCCCTCGTTAGAAGATATACACAGGAAAATGGAAGAGGAAGCAGGCCATGTTCAAGGAAAATTAGGGTTTCTAGGACTGATTAGACCAACATTTTTCCAAGCAAGGAGTCAAGGCAACAAAACACAAGGACAATGGCACACCAGCACAACCAAACATGAATTGAAGATTTTTAGAAGTTATAAATGAAGAAGGGAAAAAGGTGAGGTGAACTGAACATAAATGAATGAACTTGAAAGGGCTATAGAGAACTTAGAAGACAACACTAATGATTTTTCTCTAACAACCCTATAACCTAAGGTTTTGGAAAGATAGGAAAAGAGGGTGAAATGAAGATGAGGAGCCTCCATGATGACAACAAAAAGAGAGTTTGAAGAGGCTCTTAAAGGTGATTTCTAGGGTTTGCTAAGGTAAATTTTTTCACTGCCTCAAAGGGAAAACCTGAAAGAGTATCAGTGTAAGGAAGGTCAAAGCCTTTATTTTCAGTCATTTTCCCTCAAATGATCAGAGGAATCAAAGCATAGGGTTGAGGTTCAAAATAGAATGCCAAACTGATCATGAGGTCACTGCTATGAAAGAGTCAAACTCCAAGAGTGAAAAAAAGGACCAAATCAGTATGAAATAAATCATAAATGGCCAAAGAGAGTTAGCATACAGGATGGTGAAGACTGTGGTGACAGTACAAGATGGATTTATCATGCCAAGAAAATCAGTGAGAGAAATAAAAACAAGTTGCTCAGTCACCCATCAAGCAAGAGGCAATTTAATCTCCAAGGTAAGAACATAGAGGTTTTAAAAATGCTTCTACCATGCAAGTGCCTAAGGCTGTCAAATTTTTTTTATCATGCTTTAGAGGTTAGAAGAAAGAGAATCACTTCAAAGTTTTCATGGCACTTATTGACTAAAAGTGGTTGAAAGGCATGAATAAACCAAAACACAGTAAAACATGAGACTCAAGAAAAAAATTTGCAAGAAGAGTGATAAAGACACAAATAGGTCGAAGGAGGTCAAAATCCATCATGTCAGCTATCTGAAAAACAACAAAGGAAATGGTTAGAAAGGAGAAAATACCACTTGAATGCTTTTAGCCACCTGTTGAAAAAACTCAAAATGATGAATCAATAAAAGTGAAATAGAGGACTGAAATCTTAGAAAAGTGGGTTTTTTGAGTTTAATTTATTGTCTTAAAAGGTATTAAAGGCCTTATTTGTTTTCCTCCCATCTCATCTTACCATTGAAAAGAGAAAAAATCATTCAAGGGAGATTTTTTCTGAGTTTCGGGAAAAATTGGGCAAAGTCACCCATCGCTGCACTTTGGAGCATGCGCTACTCCTAGGGCACCTGGTGCTGCTCGTAGAGGGAAGATTGCAGTGTAAATTTACACTGTGCTGCACCTAGAGTGGAGCACGATGCTCTTAGAGGTGGGTGCTATGCGTTCACCCAGTTTCACTCGACAGGAAGAGACTGGTAGGCCTGCATGCGGGCAGCACTGCACTTAAAGCAACCCGACAGGCCCATTTCTGCCAGGTGTTGCGCCGAGGAGACAAGAAATCCTGCATGAATCATACAACAATGAGCTCAGGAGCCCAGCAGGCCTGTACATGGGCAATGCTGTGCCCAGGAATACCCGACTTGCCCAAATATTCTGCCTGGCGCTGCGCTTAGGGCAAAAAAGCCTCTTTTGCTTGCAAAATTGCCAAAAATGATGAAATATACCACTTTCAAGATTCTTCCAAGAACCTGCAAGAGAGTGACTATGAAGAAGAAGGTGACGATGATGCAAACCAAAATGAAGCAACAAACATGGAGTATGAAAACAGTAAGGCCCTTAGTGATGAAGAGGAAGAGGTCAGCCATGAGACAAAGGACATGGAGATAGATGGAGGTGACAATCAAGACAACAACCTTGATGATCATGCAGGAAATCAAAACAGTGAGATCTATGATGATACAAAGGACAATTTAGAAGACATGTACAGAGGCCGAGAATGTGAAAACTGATGATGAAGCTAGTGATGATAATGACACTAAGGACTATCATGACAGTGAAGGTGATGATAATAGCGAGGAAGTTGAAGAGACTGATGAAAATGCAGACCTTAGTGAAGGAGAGAACATTCATGACAATCATAAAAAGAAAAGTGGAGACAGTGAGCCCTACAGTAACAATAATGATTCTAGGGGAAGCAACAAAACTCAGAGCCACAATGACAGTGAAAACAATGAGGTCCCTAATGATACTAAGAGTAGTAATGAAGAGGAAGACACCACAATGATCACTAACAAACCTCCTTCATTGACATATCACAGATGGGAAAGGCATGTGTTTTCTGCCTCTAAAAGGCAAGGGGCCATGTTTTCCTCATTTCCTAAACCACTAGGCAAAAGAAAACAAAGGGTAAAGGAATATGACTAAGCATTGTGCATGAAGAAACCAAGTTGCAAGGGCTAAACTCAAGAAGGCCCAATACAAGATCTAAGCACTAAAAGAGGCAAAAGGCCAAGCTAACCTTGGAATTTAGGCACAAAATTCTGTACAAGTCTCGCAAAACCCTTGAGACACACATCCACCAAATTTGAGAGAATTTTGACAAATTTTGGTTTTTTGTGATTTTGGAGGCCTCTAAGCGCAGCACCCCTAGCGCTACATTGTCATCTCAACAATCATTAGAGGGAGAAATTTACATTTTTGGAATCCTTATAACTAGTACATTGTGCTCACCAAATTTCAGAGCATTTGGAGCATTTTTGACCCCTCAAAAGGCCACAAAACACCTCATTTTTCACCTTTCTGCATCATTTTCAGTCTTGGTGCTGCACCTAGAGAAGTCTTGGAAATGTTGCCTTTTGTAAAATTAAATGGAGCTCAATCATACAAAAAATGGTATATTTGGAAAGTAGACTCAGCCAGCTTTCCAACGGGCCATCACAGAGCAAATTCTGACATTGGGAAGGTCACCAAAACTGTAATATTCCTAAATTAGTATGCAACTAATAGGAATATTAATTTTGCTTTTAAAATATAGATAGATGAATAAATGGGCAAGGAGGATCATAAGTTGCTTAAGTATGAATAAAAATCCCTCATAATATGAAAAGGGATCATGTAATAACTAGATCAAGCATCCACATGTGTGAACAAGGTCTAAAGTGTGTGGAAAAATTCAAGTTTGACCAAGTCAAAAACATTTTATATGAGGAGTGGATCCTAAAATGAAGACAACCTAATGTGAATGGAAATCAATCAAGATAGACAAAATGAAGACACCTTGAGTGTGAAAAGAGACAGGGCATGAAGATCCAGTCAAGGTTGACTAAATCAAACAACGCTGTAAAAGGATGAGTAAGGCACATAGAGACAACATAATTGTGGTGGAGGAGCCTTTGCATGGAATCAACCTCATAGTGGGGTGGGACCCTTGGTGAGGAAGCTCATCAAATATATAATGGAGGAGATTTCAAACATATGGGATATCGGAGATTATATTGTATGTGGTCTGCTTAGACTTCCTGCATACTTTTTCTGTTTGGCTAAGTTTGTTGCACTGCGTAGTGTAAGGGTCTTCCCGGGTGGGGATTCCCTACTCTTTCTTTGAGATATTTTATAAGAAATATAGGAGGAGATTTCAGAGCTGAATTTTCCACTACCTAGAGTTGGACCAAGCATTTACCTTCAGCAAAAACGCAATCCCTTTAGAAAACTGCGTTATTTCTTAAGGTGTGCAGTGGGAGGGGTCAAAACACCACTTTTGTGAGCTAGTTTCCCAAGAGAAGGATCAGCCTTTTCTTTGGAGATCTAGAGGAAGAATATACAGCCATTTCTTTGCATTTTCAGCCATTTTTATGCAGAGCTTTAGCTACACAGCGTGATTCAGCCATAGATCTGCAACATCTCTTTCTTGTATATCATTTCTATCAAGAAACCCTTGCCGGGTCATCTTGGATCTATGTAAAAAGAGACTAGATATTTGTTCTTATGCCTCATTGAGTAATATAATAGAATATATTATTTTTCTCTCCATTTTCTTAGTATAATCCTCTAACAAACTGTGCAGTATCTTATGCAGTAAATTTTGTGTGTTGCAGTCTTGGGGTTTCATCATTTTTTAAGATGTTTGAGCATGGGAGGCCTGTTTAACTAGGAAAAAGACATTTGTTTCTGAAAATATTTTGCATTTAAGGCCCTTATTACATATTCTAAGAGAAAAAACTATTATTTTTCACTGTTATAACTCAATCTTCAGAAAATAACGTTTTTGGGGTCAATATTGTTGCTTTTGCCCGCTTGGTGATATTGTATAAAGGCATAGTTTGCTGATGTGGTTGTAACATGATGGATGGGTGTTCCATACAATCTTATGAGTTGATTACTTGTTGTAGCTCCAAATTTAAAATATCTTATGATATTATTATTGTTGTAGAATTTCCCAATTTTGGGAAAAACTTGGCTGCATGTGGACCTATTTTCTGCCCGGGAAGGTGCTGTGGGTTTAGACCAAATTGTGCATTTTTGGCCAAAAGTCAACAAAAGACACTCATTTATTTCAAAATTATATTTTAATGTTTTTTGATGCAAATAAATCCAAAATTTTGTGCTAGGATTTATTTGGCATTTATTTCATGAGATATTTATGCCTTGGGCCTTGCATGGTCTCTTGGGCATAAATGGAATTTATGGGTGATTTTGAAATTTTCAAATCCTAATTAGGGTTTTTTCCCTTCTTTTCTAGATAAATAGAGCATGAGGGCCTCATTGTAAAAGGTTTGCATTTGATGACTCTTTGGAGCAATACATAGGTTTTTTTGGAGATTGGAGAAGAAATTGGTGTTGTGGAGTTTGTGAATGTCTTGTCTTGATTGATGATGGAGAAGCCTGCTTGCAGGATCCCTGAGCTTGGTTAATGGTGATGTGCTTCTATTCAATTATTTTTTCCTCATGTATCATTGTGTTTCATCCTTCTAAATTGCAGTAGGACAAAGGTTTTAGACTAAGAAATGTTTTCAAAGGCACCTTAGCTCTGCTTGTTCTTCACTGCCTCTATGTTTTCCTCTGCTGGGCATTTTTAGAGAATTATTAATTGCTCTCTAGACCCCTAGAGCTTGTTTATTTCATGAATGGTATAATACAGTAGGTATCAAAGATGATTTATGGTAAGCCCTGCTTGTTTGATGTCTCTAGACACTGTTCTTGAGGTCCCTCTCCAAAGTACCATTGATTAGGTTTGCCAAAGAGGCTATGTTTCGATCATACCCTTTGTCCATGCTTGAATAATTGTTTTGGAGATATTCATAGCTATGATCAATGATGTTTAGGCATTACCTTTTCTTCTATTAAATTTATATGTGTATCTTGAATGTTTTCTAACCTTGAAAGTGAAATCACTAGAAGTTAAATGAGTTTCTCGCCTTCTATATTTCATTGGATTGTATGTCTGAAATGCTTATTTGCTTAAGTTGAATCAAATATTAATTGGTGTGCCCTATCTATTGATTTCTTCTTTATGCTAAATAGTGTTTAATTCCCCCTTGTTTTAAGTACACGACAAAGGATTCTTGATTTCCCTTTTCCCTACTTTGTCTCACAAACTTGATGTTCATTTCATTTCATAAAAACCTTGAGAATCCATCTGACCAATGCTAGATTTTCCATGTGATCCTCCCTGATTTACTATTGAAACTTTCTATGACTTTTATTGACTCCATAGCCCAATGAATTGAATATATTCTCACTCTATTACTCTACTTGATCATCTTACCCAACCAAAACAAACAAACAAACCCTACACTTAACAACTAGCCTAAAATCAAACCCTAAAAAAGCAAACAAGTTCACATCCTTCGCACAAAATAGAGAGAGCCATCTTTGAGTCCAAGAAGGCTAGGTCCTAGGACTCCAAAGACCAAGCCCATGTTACCCCGTGCATTTGATCTCACCAATCTAACAAATCATGGGACCATAACACTTTGAAGATCTATGGCCGAGCATTAGCCAAGCACTATGCCTCTCAAAGGCTAAGTATTCTCTCACCTTTCTTCTCCCCCTCTCATGGCTTACATAAGGAATATATATAGTTTTCCCTCACCCACTCTCCAACATAGAGCATTAAATACAAGGCCCACAATTGTAGGGCCTAACTACAAGGAAGGAAAAACAAAGTCCATGAAAGTAGGACCTCCAACTATCTCACACTCATAATGGGGAAAAGTCTCAAAACCACCTAAATAATTTCCAACCATGCCCTTGATTCTCTCAACCTATAATTGATAAAAATAGAGAATTGATGTGAGGTTGTTTCTCACATAAAAACCAATTTCCATAATTACATTAAATTAATAATATGTGAGACAACTCTCACAATTATTAATCATTTATATTAATAATGCATGGGTTTTAATAAAAATGCATAATTAAGTGCACGTGCATAACTTCACCCACTTAAGCACTTTGTTACCAACTTCAAATCAACATGGTGCAAAGCTCGTTTCACGTGTGAAGGTCCTTTCGGATCCTCAGACATCTCAAGTTACACCCATTCTATTCAGCCATGTCCTTATTCAGAAGATGACACCGAAATAGACATGTTATCTATCAGGTCGCAAGAACCTTGTAGGTTCCCCTAGTTCATACTCGCATGAAGAGAAGTTGGCATTGGTCGTCGTGTTCTCGGTCCAGAAACTTCGTCATTATATCATTACGCGTTCCACCAAGGTCGTGACCAATTCTAACCCTATGACGTTCCTATTGAGTAGATGGGTCATCAATGTGAAGTATGCCCATTGGATCGTTATCCTTCAGGAGTTTGATCTCGAATTTGTCACACCCAAGAGTAAGAAAGGTTTAGCCCTTGCTGAAATCATTTTTGAATTACCTACTGGGACACAAGATCCTCCAGTTAATGATGATTTACCTGATGAACATTTGTTCGCTATTAATTCGGATGACCCTTGGTATGGCTACATGCTTACCTATCTGCGAACCCAAAACTTTTCTCCCCATCTTGATCGTGATGCTCAACGACGTATACGACACCAAGCCCCTTGCTATCTTCTCATTGGTGACGATCTCTATCGTCGCAATGTTTATTCTGTCATCTGTCGTTGTCTCACACACGCCGAAGCTGAGCAATTCCTCGGTATAGTGAGAGCGATGTTTATAGGACGCATCGACTATCATCGCAACATAACCGAGCGGGCAGGCCGACGTTACCGATATGGTGGAGGGCATTTAGCGGAGGTTTGGGTCGACTTGGATGTTGGGTCCACCAAGAGCCACCCGACGCCCTCACATTAGTGGAGGTCATGGTATTAATACGATGGTGGAATGGATAGTTGGAGATCATCGATGGATGGAAAACACCATCCAACAAAATTCTACCACAGTGTTAGACTTGTGGAGATTGGTGAAGGATGAGCCTGCAGGTCGGGCCAATAGAAGTCTGAACGAGTATGGGTTAGCTCAGGCAGCGAGCGCGTGTAGGGTGTGGGTCACAGACATGCAGCGGCAACAATTTAAATTGATGACCAAGTGTGGAATGTAGGGCGCGGGTCACGGGTCACGGTTGCATGCAGATTTTGACAGGTTGCGGTCATGACCTTGGGTGCGGGCCGGGTGACCAAAAACTACAACAATCACGATGGAGGCTGAACATGTTTAGGGTTCGGGGTCGAGTTGTGTGAATCCCTAACAATGCAACTGAACGTGTGATGGGTCGAGACGTGCGATATCTGATTTATATTTAAAACAGGTGCTCGGCTTGTATAAAAACAACGAGCCAATTTTCTAATATTTATATATAAAATTATGTTTTATAACATGCTTATGTGAAAATTTCTACATTTCTGAAGATGTTTTATGTTCCGCATGAAACATATTTAATAAGTGAACATTAACACTTGGAAAACTTGAAAGGCGTAGTTCGGAAAATGATGAAAATAAAAAGTAGTCGTTTAGCCGGTGCCACACAACTTTCCGCACGCTGAAGCTGAGATGGTATCAGAGCCACTGGTACGAATGGAATGAAAGTCTGATCCCACTGTTTTTGCACATCAGATGGTATCAGAGCTACCATTTTGGGCCTTTTTATCATTGAAGAAAGCAGGGACATAGTTGTAGGGTTGCAGGTGGTGTTGAAGCTGAACTTGGATTATTGGGTTTCTTTTGAGACCTTGGCTGAAGCAAGGCATTTTTCAGGGCTAAAAATACAAAAGAAGACATGAGAAGTTGGGAAGAATGCTAAGGGAAGCTCTTGGAGACCTTACACAGGTTAAGGTGCATGAAAGAAGAGAACCCTTGAATTTAGACTAAACTTGAAGTCTTGAAAGAAAATGTTAAAGTGCAACTTCTTCAAATTTGTTGGGCAATGGAGAAAGTTAGAATTGCAGGTTGTTATAAAGAAGAAGAAGGGGAAGCCAAGACTTGTGATGATCCACACAAGGATGTTGCAAATGTGGAAGATGTCAAGGATGAACTTGATGAATAGGTTGAACTAGGGACAAGCACATTGCAAGCATCAATGATCAATGATTCTCATGAGGATGTTATAGAGATGGAAGAGATGAAGGGTGAACTTGTGGAACAAGTTGAACCAAGAAAATACACATTGCAAGCATTGGTGGATGAACCACATGAAGGTGTTGCAAGTGTGATCATGATCGAGGAGGAACTTGATGAGCAGGTGATACTAGGATTGAACACATCAACTACATTGATGAGGATGGAGGACACTCACTTTGAGAGTCTTCATGGAGATATGACTTGTGTTTAATTTAAGCATAAGGAAGATGGACCACATATGGGGATGAAAAATATGATCTCTCCCTGGATTCCTATGATGAAACCTTGTACATTGGAGGAACAAGGAGCATTTCTTGTTGGAGACCTTGATAGGGAAATTTGTGACCTTACTCTAGATGGCTCAAATGCCTTGGAAAAGGGTGTAACTTGATGATATTTGTGATGGAAAGGGTCATGCATATACACATGGAATGGCTCGTGCCCAACATGACCTATGGACTACCTTGGTGGTAGGGCACATTGATGGAGTAGACTTCTTCATGGACTACAACCAAGAAGGAACTCTTGGTGCACCTCTAGTGGGGGAGAAGCCTTGAAGGAAATACTCATATGGATGGATAATGGTAGAAGTGACCGAGGGAACTTTACCTCTACACTTTATGGATGATGAACAGAGTTGAGTTGAGTTCACTTAGATGAACATATGGGCAGCCAATGTCATGGACATTGACATGAGGGCATGGCAGACACTTTGTCGAGGCATTATGCAGGTGCGCTTACATGGATGCCACTTATGAGCATTATGGAGGAGTATCAAGCAAGATGTTGGGAGCAAGATGGATTTTTTGATGCTACATGGAGATATTTTATAGATGGACTAATTGATGTTGTTCATGATGAGAAACAAGACATTAGATGGATGAGAAGCCTATGAAACATTCATATGATTGGAGGGTAGGATAACTTGTGATGGCACTCATGGCCAATGCAAGTAGGCTTGCCAATGCTTTGGATTCGATGAGGCATGGGAGTTCATGACGAGTTTCATTCATTGGAGGCTTTATATTATGGTGATCTTGCAGTATCTGATTCATTGAGGAGCCTTTAATTTGATGCATTATGGGATGCATACCTTTGAGCACATTTATGGGGTGTGTTTGGGAGGAGTCACTTGATGGAGATGGTTGAACCAGGACACTTTGGAGTTAATGGAGAAGCAGCGATGGAGATGCCTTGGTGAAGTATACAATTGGGCAGGGGCTGAGTCTACTTGACTTAGCCACACTTTTACTTGATGGATACATATTGCAGATGGGATGAACATCACTTCATGGATCTGGATATGACACTTTTATTGACTTGATGAGAGGGAGACCTCTTACCTTTGATGATGCTTGGAGGATGTGACTACTTGGAATATAGGTAGCACATGGATTAGCATAATGGACATCATGTTGTGGATGAGATGGAGATCACTTCATGGACCCAAACATGGCCTATTTTCACTTGGATGGGATTGATTCTTGATTGAGTTGAAAGATGTGGAAGAATGCAAAAGGAACAACTAACACATGGTGTGACGATGTGCATTCTCATGATGAGGATGTATGGTTGGTTTAGCTACCCAAATAGTTTGGGTTGTGGGGTTCAGAAGTGTGCGGAGTTATGCTGGATACATAGAAATTTTTTTTATGTTGAGTTGGTTGGAGTACTTGATGCAAATATTCACATGGCATTGATGATATATGATGGGTTGACACGATATATGTTGCATCAACATATGACCTTGATGAGGAGATTGAATTCCCATGATGGTATAACATGTGGTGACTGTGGAAGATGTGTTGATGATCATGGATTGATGATATATTTCATGGACCTGAAGCTTGGTGGTCGTGCGATGAAAGAAGCGACAGACAAGAAGAAGTGTGAAATGGGCTAAGTGTTGGAAATATTGGTGACAAACCGACATTTAAACGTCACTTGGTAGCCACGACTGTATTATGGAAATACAAGGACGACATATTAAAATGTGGCAAGGTTGACGTATGTGGAGAAGTGGTGGGTTGGCTCATGGGAAAGCACCCACCCACGTTCAACATGAGAAAAGTGTATATATACATAACACAATGTTGGAGTTGGACATCAAGCATTCGAGTTGGAAGCATCAAGGGAAATTAAAGGTGTGTCTATGCATAAAAGCAAGACATCAACATATTTTTGATGCGATCTCCTCCCTTGGAGATCAAAGGTAAGGACACAGAAAGGACGTGTAGGATGTAGGGTCGAGTTGTGCACAAATGCGTTCAGAACAGTGTTTCAGGGCGTTAGGTCAGCTCATGCAGAAAACACATTCAGAATAGTGTTTCAGGGCGTTGGGTCAGCCGCGTTCAGGAAAAAATGTCCAGAACAGTTTTTCAGGGCATCGGGTTGAGTCGGTTTAGCCATGTTTAGGAAACACGTGCAGAATAGTGCTGCAAGGCGTCTGCGTGCAGGGTCAGGTCAGGTCAGTTCAGGCAGACAATTGAACGTGAGTTTAGACAACGTAGAGAAGTGACTGTTGAGTGGAATTGAGTAAAACGAAGTGCAGTAGGTGCAAATTGGAGGGCCAAAGCTAACCAAAGTGTGAGAGGTTGATTTGGACACATGGTGCTCCTAGAAAGTATGAAAAGGTCACATGTAGAGGCAATATCAGGGTGACCCAAATGACTCGGCAGCACGACACTTAGGAAGATTCGGGAAAAAATTCTCAAGGTTGATTTTAATGCTGTGAATGGATGTTTTGGGTTGATTTAAGGATTGAAAATTATTGTAACTTGGGCGAGAGGTAAATCCACCTTGTCAAGGAGAAAAAGTGGCTTTTGCTAGATTGGACTAGTATTATACTTGTACATTTTATGGAACATAATATCAGGCATACTTATTAACAGGGAGTTTCTCCTCCCTTGTATGTAGTCACATGGATTAGGCCCTACATTTGATTAATATTGAACAAGTGTTGCTAAAGGCATAGTATAATAGTGGAGCATTTGAAAAAAGAAAAACTAGGTAGTGTCGCACCAGTCTATAGCGTGGCTGAAAGACTAAATCCCTCTCAAAGTTAGGAGGACTAATAAAGGGAGTGGAAGTGAGAGCATGTTTGAGGGCATCAAAATACTGTTGAGCATAGTCATCCAAAACAAATGGAATGCTAGATCTAAGGAGTCTAAGAAACCCATGCATAGTGGTGGCATAGCCAGGGATGAACCGACAAAGGAAGTTGGCTTTGTAACTGGCGCAAGGTACGAGGAATGGGAAGTTAAAGAATGGCTTGAAATTTGAGGGAATCAAACTTCATACCATATTTGGACACAATGAAGCCCAAAATACGGTTGGTAGGAACGCAAAAGACACACTTCAGGGGGTTGAGGTGGATATTATACTTGCAAAATCAGAGGAAAATAGTACGCAAATCATGAATGTGTTGCATCCGATGCCTAGAATGAGCAGTGAGATCGTCAAGGTAGGTAAGGATAATATGAGCCAAGTCATGGAAGCAGTATGACATGGCCCACTGGAAGGTGGCTCTGACTTTTATTTAGGCCGAAAGGCATGACGCTATAAGCAAAAATTTCCCACAGACTAATTAATGCTGTTATAGGTCAATTTGGGCATCATCCCCCATGACCTGGTCAAACTAGACATCATCCCCAAGACCAATGAAATAGGGTCTATCATCCCCTTATATTTCAGTTGCTATATGCCCTAAGTGAAGATGTTTCATTCATGGCTTCTATTGTGAGATTTCCAAGGTTTGAAGTATATTTTATATGACCTACTAACTCACCAACGGTCCTCTGCAAGGGACTAACTGCGTTGCAGTGCCGATTCATCCATGCAAGGGTGCACTGCAGTGCACTTCCAAACATTCAAGAGTGCGTTGGTCACTTGGGAGCGAAATTCTCATTGTTCTGAGAATATCCACATGGCTAGTGCCTTCTAGAAGAGTCCATATATGTCAAACTTCAGATCCAAGTGTCCATATAACACCTCTGAACTTGGAAAAATTTCTTGCCTATTATTAGAAATTCACTCATTAAGAAAATACCACCAGTTTCCATAGAAATTAAGCACTCATCCTAGTGCTAGGAAAGGAATAATTTTGGTAAAGTTATGCTGTTGGATTCTCATTTGATAAGAGAGTGAAAGTACTGATATGCTGCTGGGATAATGCTAGACGTGATGAGGTTGGAATGAAGCTGGAGCAGGTTGACAACAAATTGATCCATTGGTTGTAATATTCCCCTTCTACTCAATAATAAAGATCGATGTTCATTTTCCCATACATATGTCTCTATTTCTTGTGAAATGTATTCTTGAATGATATATGTATTTAAGATCTAATCGATTTTATTTGAGTAAGATAAGTAGATATCTGCATATTGTATGTTTTTTTCTGTTCTCTGTTTGTGTTTGTAGGAATCGATCTAGCGACTTAAGTTGGATTGAGAGAAATGACAACAACGACAAAAGGAGAAGGAGAAGCGAAAGAATCACAAGAAAGTTCCTTTCCCATTCTGTATATCTGCTCGTTTTAGAGAAAATAATAGTTATTCTTTCCTATGTTGTCCTAAGTGATAAACACCACACTTAGGGAATTTGTTTTATCTGTAGATCATAATTCTGCATAACAAATTGGTGACTCCAATGGGGAGTACCCTATCATTCCTGGTATTTTTGCTTCTATTTATCCTCATTAGTAGCATATAATTTTAGTTATAAGTCATTTGAATGAATTAATTGCATTAGAAGTGTGTCTAGTTGCTTGATTTTTCAATCTTAGCTGCACCCAACACACTGTTGGTCAAGAGACAGTGTACTGCAGTGCACTGTCTCCCACTCAAGGGTGCTCTGCAATGCACTGTCTCCCCTTAGAGACTGCGTTTCCCCCTCAACCAACCAAATTCCATCAAAAATTTTCATTGCTTTCAGTTTCAACCACTCGTTTGATGTATTCTCAGATGTCTAATACCTCTTAGAGACCAGTACACTTTCTTGTTCTTCCTTCTTTGAAAAGTAAATTTGTTCAATGTTTCATTAGTGTTTTTCTTTATCATTGGAAAATCAAATTCAAAGTATTTCATTTCTACATTAGATCAATTCTATTTTTGAAAAGGAAATTATTGTTTCATTCCTCATTTCCTGTAGGGAAATTGTAGTTCCATTCTTCATTTTCCTAAGAGAAATTGTTGCTTTATTCCTTGTTTCTCATAAGAAAACACTTGTTTTGTTGATTTGTGCATATAGTTTCCTTTCATTCATTCATAATTAAAGGGAGCTAAAAAGAAAAAAATGCATATGCATATAGTGAATTGTGTGTGTTCCATAGGAACATGTTAGGAAAGCTGCATTTAGTTTTTTCTCTTTGTTGTTTGCTCAAAAACTGATTGCTCTTTCCCCTTAGTAGCTAGAATTTTCATTGAAAAAGCTAAATTTAAAATTTTGATTATCATTTAGTTTGCATCTTTAGGAATTTCCATTACATCACGAGGTGAACCTCAAATAAAAAATTTTAAAACAAGATCAACATAAAATTTACATCAATTAACCCAAAAAAGCATTAGAACATTGACGATAACATTTAGAAGGTCTAGGATAGAGACGTGTTTCGGCGTCGTTGAACATAATAGCTGTCACTAACTTGTCTGTGATACATTTCGAGTGTGATACCTCACTCCATGTATGTAAGTATATCGGAGCTTGTCCACATACCTTCGGGTATATAGGGCAGTGTTCTAGTACGAAAAGTATAAGGGGGTGCTCTCACTGTGTGGTTTCACATTAGAAAACGCTAATACAGACTTGGGCCTCCACGTACCTTCAGGTATATTTGGGAGGAAAAATTTAGGTTGCTATCCATCCATAGGTAACCAAGTCGGCCACCTTGTAACTTGTGATACATCGACCACAACATTCGGGGAGATTGCTTGACCGTACCTCTTGGTTCACTAGGAGGTATTCTCTAATTCACAATTACATGGTAAACATTTTGCCTAGTATTACCATTTTTTTTTTTTTTTGTCTTAAAATTAATCAGTCATCATGGAATAAGAACATCCCTTTCCCTGTCATTCGCGTGGAATATCACTTAAACCACCTTTACCACTGGAAGTTATTTCTGGTCAGCGAAGGCGACATCATTCTACTGAGACTAGTACTATCAATACTCCTAGTGTGTCATCATCATCATCTCATATAACAGGTTCGTCTCGAGTTATTTCTACAAATATTGGTTCATTTACTGTTGTCGAGACAGAGTCTTCATAGCTACCTGTGGTCACAATCCATCCAATTAGTGAGACCATACCTCTCGAACCCAATGTTTTTCAACTGGAAGTTGATCAGGATCCCATTGTTCTTTTACTAGAACATCTAGATCCCGACATCGAACAACTAGAATTTTTTCCTGTATTGGTCACTCCACAGTCGATTGTAGCCATTGATTCTCCCATATTGCGCATTCAACCACTTGAAATCTATCTTGGGCATGACGACAAAGTTCTTCCACCTGGTTTGATTTTGATTGAAGAGATACCACAAAATAAAACACCTTCGACTCCAACCCTTTTTGGACCAGAGCTTTATCTTTATGAGACTTTTCCTCAATCACGTTACATTGCTTTCTTTGATCCTGTATCAATTCGAGTTCCCATAGATCCTGTAGGGTATACATTGGGTCGTATGACCATGGCTGAGTCAACATCTCCAGCTGTATCTTCTGTTACAGTTGCAACAACACATGCTCTTTCTACCCCGTCGATGTTCACCACGTCACTAGAGTCACATTTATACGGTGGCCCTTCCGTCCCACCTGGTTACCAATCTTTATCTGGAACCTTCTTTGGTGCATCCTCAAACCCATGGACTTCACCAATGTCATTATCTAGTATTTTGTCTTGTAAATATCTAATGAGTACTGAACAACTTGATCCTTTATATACATCTTCAGTGCAATATTAAGCTGGTCCATCTGGGTATATTCCATCCAGTACAATTTCAAGTGGACTCCCGACATTTGGAGAAAAATATATCCCATCTTAATATACTCCTCATGCTGGGGGGAAACCTATGGTCATCCATTTTGATAGTACTTCGTCGTTATATGGTCACCCTAATGTTGGAATGACTACTTTTCAGTGGCAACCCTCTCTACCCATCCAACCACAAACAATTGTGCATTCATATCAACCAGTTCAACCTGTTGCACCCACATCTACTCCACTTGTTAATACATCCTTACCCCTGTTACAAGCTCACACTGTCATACCTCAACCGTATCAGGTGGGCCCTTCAATCCAATACCCTCAAGTATTGGGCCCTTAGACTCCAACTCCTTCGGCTGGTTTACAACAACCACCTGTATCCAAAATTATTTATTCGCAAGCGGGATTACCCTATTATGGGATGTCACAACCACAATCGGGTTTAAACAATTCACAACTAGGTCCAAGCTATTCTAGTTTGGGCTATAATATTGGTGGAAAAACAACTTGGCAACCACAAGCACAAATTCCACATCAATCATTCCAACAACAAATAGCTTACCTAGGTTTTGGTCAACAAAATCCTCAAGCGTTTGCTTATCAAAACAACCCCTATCTGGGTTACCAACAACAAATTCCTTAAGTTGGTGCTCAAAGGCCTGTTTCTGACGCAATTCCATCGTACCCTGGATGTAGATAAGGGTGGAATAATCACTAAAGAGTAGGTAATTTCTCATGCCCAACACTTAGATTTGATTTATAATTAGTCTGGCATGCTCTATGAGAAAATTCGTAACGCGCTGCGATCTAATTTTACTGTTCCTCCTCCATCTAAGGGCTCTCATGCTAACGACGGTATAATAGGTATTGCAACTACTCACCACTCTACTGCATCTGATCCTGAACCTTCTTCTGAAATTCATGCTGTGTCATTTGACAAAGGAAAAAGTGACAAGAAATTTGGAAGTAAGAAAAAGGGGAACTTGAAGAAAAAGAAAAATTCAACCTCGCAGGAACGATGACGACAAACCGACCTATTGGTTGTAATATTTTCCTCCTACTCTATTAATAAATATATCTGTTCATTTTCTCAATACACATGTCTATATCTTGTGAAATATATTCTTGATCATGTATGTATTCTCAGATCTAATCGGTTTTATTTGATTA
Source organism: Pinus albicaulis (assembly GCA_034641835.2). Taxonomy (NCBI): domain Eukaryota; kingdom Viridiplantae; phylum Streptophyta; class Pinopsida; order Pinales; family Pinaceae; genus Pinus; species Pinus albicaulis. Next base: position 1,346,650,852 of record CM076572.1, on the reverse strand, counting down.
AGATAAGTAGATACTTGTATATTGTAAGTTGTTTTATGTTCCCTTTCTTTGATTACAGGAATTGATTTAGCGGCTTGAGTTGGATTGAGATTGATGAAAACAACAACAGAAGGAGAAGGAGAGTGAAAGAATCACACGTAGGCTTCTTTCCCATTCTTTATATCTATTTGTCTTAGAGAAAATAATTTTTGTCTTTCTTCTGTTGTTCTGAGTGAAGGAACACCACACTCAGGGAATTTAGTTTATCCGTAGATTAAAATTCCGTATAAAAAATTGGTGACTCCACTGGGGACTAATTGCATTGTAGTGCCAATTCCTCCAAGCAATGGTGCATTGTAGTGCACTTCCCGACATTCAAGAGTGCTTTAGTCACTTGGGAGCGAAATTCTCATTGTTTCAGGAATCTCCACATGGCCAGTGCCTTCTAGAAGAGTCCATATGTGTCAAAAGTTGAATCCAAGTGTCCATCTAACACCTCTAAACTTGGAAACATGTATTGCCTATTATTACAAAGTCATTCATTGAGAAAATACCATCAATTTCCCTATAAATTGATCACTCATCCTAGTGCTATGGAAGGAATAATCATTAGGGGAATTTTGAGGTCTAAAATGGGCCTCCTAAGAAAAACGTACAACAAAAATAAACTTGATAAGAACCAATGGGATTCAAGATGATGATGTAAACCATGGGGGATGTTTCACCAATTTTTAAGTAAAAGGGTGAAAAGATTAAAAAATAATAAAATAATAAAACTACTTTTTCAACTCGTATTTTCAACTTATCTCCCAAATTTTTTACTCAAATTTTGAGTGGGAGTACTCGTTGGAGGAAAAATTTAATTTCTCATCTAAAGAGTACCCATGTTGCATAATTTTGATGGACCTTGCTACATGAAAAATGAGAAATACATGAAAAAACATGTTTGCAATCACATTTTTCATGTATTTCTCATTTTTAGTGTATCACAATACATTGAAAGTATGAAACATGGGTAATCCTTGGATGAGGAACTAAATTTTGCATCCAAGGAATACTCCCACTCGAAATTTGAGTAAAAAATTTGGGAGATAAGTTGAAAATACGAGTTGAAAAAGTAGTTTTTTATTTTTTTTCTCTAAAATTTGATGATGTAATCAAATCTTACTTTATTATTTCCACTATTCTTTATAATTTCCTTAGGAGGCCCATTTTAGACCTCAAAATTCCCCTAATTTTTTTGCAAAGTTATGCTGTTGGATTCTCATTTGATAAGAGAGTGGAAGCACATATATGCTGCTGAGATGATGTTGGATGTGATGAGGCTGGATTGAATTGGAGGAGGTTAATGAAAAATCGATCTATTGGTTGTAATCTTCTCCTCCTACTCTATTAATAAATATATCTATTCATTTCCTCAATATGTATGTCTATATCTTGTGAAATATACAAGAAGAAGAATTTCAACAAACTGGAAACAATCAGAAACATCGTTACCCTTGCATAATATGTAATGAGGAGCACTTTTTTAGAGATTGTCCTCACTGTGCCGAAGTATAAAAATTAGTTAAGACCTCACATGCATATGCTGTGTTGACAGATCCATTTTCAAATCTAGACACAAATATGGTTGCTACAGATCCAGCTTCTAGTTCCCAAGTGCTTATGCTATCTATCACGAAGCCAAAATTTGATGTTTTGGTGTCAACGTGAAATAAATATTATGGTAGTCAGACTACAAATCAACCTACTACCTCAACCACAAATCCATCTACAAAATCTATTCCTCCAACTTCTATTCCTGAGTTAACAATAAAGCCACTGAAGAGATTCACTCATAAATCGACAGTCCGAGCTACTCAAAATTATAATATAGTTGAATATTTGGCTCAATCCCCTTCAGCTATGTCGACGCTTGAGGTACTTCAAAATCGTCCCTCCCAGAAGTAAGCTTTGTTGTCGAAAATTGGTGGAATCGATCCTATAGATTCCAATCTTGTAGTCTTTAATAATATGAGCTATGTGCCGTAATTACCAGCAGAATTGGCATTCTCCATCCAAGTACATATTCTAAATCACCTCGTTCATCGTACTATTAATGATGAGGGAGCATCTACTTGCATTAAGTCTCTAAACTGCTGGAAGTCACTTGGCTCGTCGCATCTATCTCAATCGCCTATGACGTTGAAAGATTTTGATGGTCATACATATAAGCCTTGCGGTATCATCAATAACCTACATGTTGAACTAGGGGGAAAAACAATAACTGTTGAAGTTGAGGTTGTTGACGGACCCCTTGAATACAAAATTTTACTCGGAAGTCCATGTGTTTACGCTATGACTGCAATCATTTCTAGTTATTTTAGAATGATTTCCTTTCCTCATAAAGGTGTTATTATAGTCATCAATCAACTCTCCTTCTTTGCCTCCAGTTCCTAGGTAACTGGAAGTGTTCCGTTAATTCACGCACCCCAGCTAGCACTTCACAACATTGGTGTAGGAATCTTAAAGGATTCTTCCCTAATGGGAACCTTTGCATTACTGCCACCTGCGACGTCGACAAAAATTGCAAGTATAGAGAGCTGCTACATGATATATTCCACTCCATCTAGGTTAATGAAGATTACAGATGATTCTGAAGTTGTTGTGGATGAATTTCTACCACCCAACCCAATTGAGCTGGCATAGAAATCAATGTATATGGCTTGGGTGGTGCATCTGAAATCATCGTCGCTGATTGTTTGGGTTGATCGTTCATTAGATTTTGGTACTCCATCTAATACTTTTTCATCCACTTTCTTGTCACTGATGAGAGCATTATGGAATCCATGATGCCAGAAGGAGAACCATGGGAAGATCATCATCATCATCATTCCCATCTTTAGGATTATCAAGAAGATAATCTTATTGAACTATATCACCCATCGATAAAAATTTTCTTTTCAAATTATTTTCCCATTAATGCAATTGAATTCGAGCAAAATTTATCATATATTGAAGAAACCATTTCTATTGATATTTCGACCAAACCCGACATTGTATAAAACATTCATGTTAGCGTGTCTTGTTCTTCATTAGAACTCAAAACTTCTCGCTCTCTCTTTCATGAATTCTGTGATATCTTTGCTTGGTCTGATGAGGAAATTCCATGCATAGATACTAGTATCGTTGAACACACCATTAAAATGTACCCTGATGTGAGATCGGTACATCAACGCCTTCGTCTTGTTCATCCAAACTTAGGCTATTACCATTAAAGCAGAAGTTGAAAATTTTTTATGTACCAGTTTCATTTACCCTGTTCCACTAACTGATTGGGTTTCCAATATTGTTCCTGTTATGAAGAAATAAGGGACAATCAGAGTGTGAATCGATTATTGGGATGTCAATCTTGCTTGTCCAAAATACAACTATCCTACTCCCTTTATCGACCAGATTATTAACGATTGTGCTGGATGTGAAATATTTTCATTCATGGATGGATTTTCTGGTTATAATCAAATCAATATCCACCCATAGGACCAATATAAGATAACATTCATCTATCCCTGGGGCACATTCGCTTATCGTAAACTCCCATTTGGTTTAAAGAATGTTGCGGCAACATTTCCGAGAGCAATAGATTATGCTTTCAATGACATCAAGCACACTGTTCAACCTTATCTAGACGATTTACCCATGCATTCATGAAACCAGACTGATCACTCGACACATTTGAGAGCTATATTTCTACGGTGCCAACACTACAAAATGTTAGCCACCTATAAATTCTGATATACCTAGTGGTGTCTAAATTTGTTTTCAAGCCTTCAAGAGATATATTTCCTTTGAAAATCCATAATCTTTGAAGTCTTATGATGATTCTCTGTCCTTCCAATTAATCTTCACTGCTGTTTCCATCTTAAAACCATGTTGATTCACCAAATAAAGTTGTTCAAAGGCCTCTGAAACTTCCTATTTCCACTTTTTCCCCCATTTTCATAAAGCCTTCTTTCATCTTTTGACCCTCCATTTAGACTATAAAGGCCTCAAATCCCCTTCAAGCCTTGTGAAACCCCCTTTATAAGGTTTGAAACCCCGTCTTTACCCCTACCGCAACCTCCAAATCCCTCAAAAAACCCTTTAAAATCCTGAAAATCTTCATTTTCACACTAAGGACTTAAGCCCCTTTCGGCCTAGCCCATAGCCCCTTGCTCCGCATGTGACCCGGAGCCATAACCAGGCACTAAGCCCTTATCGCTCATCGTAATCGGAGTTTTCCCCTTTTCCCTTGTCATTCTTTATTCCCCTCGCCGATGCGATAAGCACTTTTCCCTCTGAACCTCAGTCACCTTATTCTCCCACAAAACCAGGCCTCAGCGCTTATTTCATCCCCTGCCGTCACAATCGCAAAAAGCTAATTCCCTTGTTCTTTTCCCTCGAATCCCCGATCTTGCGATGAAATCCAGGCCGTTTATCTGAGAAGATCTATGGCCATCGCATCACCTAGTCCCTCGAATCTCGCTCGCTATGCGACAAACATCACACGTCATCGCCAGGCTCACCATGTCTTCCGCCCTTGCATCTATGTGCCTATCGCGTTCACTCTGCACCGTCCAATCTGTCACCCCAGATTCAACGGTCAGCGTTGCATTTCATGCAGTTTTTTCCCCTTCCCACAGTGCACTACTTCTATGCGATAAAAGTGGTTTTTGAAATCCACGTGTCAATCACTGAATGGAATCGCGTTCCAAATGCAAATATCACCTCCCCCCATTTTTCTATGCGAAAACCATTACTGGTTTTCTGCCATACCACTGCCCTCCACGACATCGCTCTTGATTTAATCCTAGTTGTAAATCCCTGAGATCGCACGGCCCATATTATATCGCGATCTCAATTCATTTGCTTCCCACCTCTCTCCCGTTACGCTAATTGAGAGATCTCCAACGTAGATTGTCCTGATCTAATAGTCCACGTTCCTCATCACACCCAGACCCTCACTGGACCTGGTTAGCTGCTCGGCCAGGATTTTCTTCCCGATTTTCTACTGCAATCACCACCTCCTCACTGCTCCTCCGCCACCCCCAGAGCCTCTGCAAGCAGTCTAATCCAAGCCCGCAGGTTTTCATAATATTTTATCGTGTGTTTGCAGGTTTTTCATGGCCGATGAAGGATAAATGTTTTACAGTCACAAAAGTGACACAAAGGCTCAGATAGCAATCTTAGGGCCAGGAATCAGCGTCAAAGGAACTAGAAAAAAGGGTGAATGTCGTTACAGTCGATGGATCAAAATCCATGAACCCTTAGTAAACACTCTAGCTCAGTGAAATCCTCCACCTGTACACATAACACTCAAAAAATATGAGGATCACATATCCAGTGTTGGAAGACAAGGCATAGAAGATTAATAAAACATTTTAGGGCATCAGTACAGAAGCAGTTCGAGCAATCAACAAAGTGAAAGCATAAGCAGAGCTAAAACAGGTTGAAGTACAAAGGAACAAAGCAGTTATTGGTGCAGAAGTTGAATGACACAGACATAGCCCATCTCCATTCTCAAAAAGTTGCCAAGCAGTTATTACACCAAAAAAGCTACTACAAGCTGTTAGAAGCAGTTATTTAGAAGTATCGGATTCCTTGTAGCCCATTCTTTCACTTAATTCACACCAAGAAAATTAATAACAGTACCACTCCAGATGGTTTTTCCTCCCAAGGACACCCTGTGGGTGATTTCTGTCATATCAAAATGGTCTCAACAAGCTAAAAAGTTATTGATCTTGTCTAGAATTTAATGAAATGTTTATGACACAGAATGGCGCATTCGAATTCTCTCTCTTATCTTTGAATGATCATTAAAACCTTCTTCACCTACTTCTCCCATTTTCTCTATAAAGACTCTTTGAAGTCTTATTGTAAAGGGTCGGCATTTGATGATTTATAAAGTAATATATAGATTGTTGGTTTGAAGAAGCATTGGTGTTCTGAAGGAGTGTGGAGGTATCTGTTTTTTTGTTGATGAAGGAGGCTGGAACTTTGGATCCCTAAGCCTCGTTTTGGGTGAAGTAATATCTTACTATTAATGTTGTTTCCCATTTATCACTTTGTTCCATTATGCTTTGACTTACAATACAATAAAAAGTTTAGGCAGAGAAATGTATCTTAGAAGCACCTCTGACCTGTTTATCCTTCACTGTTTATATGTTTTCTGCCACTAAATATGACAGGGTAGTATAGTAGCTCTCTTGAATATTCAGTTTGTTTTATTTCAAAAATGGTTAATTCGGTTGTGCTAAAGACTATTTAGGAGTTCCCTCTTTCTTTGCCACTGAATATTGTATCTAAAATCTCCCTTTAATTATTAATGCTTGCAGTTTGACAGAGAGGTTTGTTTCAATCATACCCTCTATTTCTGACTGAAATTATTGTGTTGAAGGTCCCTATAATTGCACTTTTAGATGTCTAAGGCGTTCCCTCTTCTTTTAATGCAATTGTATGTCTTTGTTGATTAAGCTCTCAACAATGAACTTATAGGAGGAAATAGGGTGTTCCACGAATCCTATAATTCATTCAAAAGGTGTTAGTATGCATTTATCCCCTTCTTTGAGTGTTTACGTTGATTGAGTCCATAACAGTGAGCTTACTGGAGGAAATAGGGCGTTGTTGCACTAAAAACTGTCACCTTGACATTCTGCTGACTGTGTGAGCTCATTGACACTCATACTTACCTCCTCTACAAGTCTCAAAACCTTTAATTCTCATGTCAAGCCTTAAAATAGGAGAAAAAACCCTAAAAACTCGAAAACCCTAGGGTACGCAAGTAACATGAAGCCTGCCTGCGTTCCTATCTTGGGTACGTAGGTAATACACTGCTTACCTGCGTTCCAGAATGAAATTTTCCCTTGTAATGCCCGCGTACCCTTCTCAAAGTCAAAAAAGTGAGAAAGTAAAGTTAAAAGCTGATTTGAGGTCAATTCTAGAAGGTTCTAGATGAGATTTTTTGGGGATGAGTACGCTTTAGTAAGGTTCATGCATCCCTCACATTAAGGAACTAATCCCTTGATGTGAGGAGCCTATCCCTTTGAAGGAGGATTCTATCCCTTCAAAGGTGGAACCCTAACTTCCTCATCTTCTCTATAAAAAGAAGCATTGGGTAGCCTCAAAAGGAGTTCAAGCTTTATGAGTGATTGAGTTGAAGTGCTGTTGAGATTTAGACTTCTTTTTGCTGAGCTTTTGAGAGGAAAGCTCACATACCTCTATGTGCTCCTGAAAGAAGAGTGCAAGACTTATCAAAGTAGAGGAGACTCCTGCTTCGGACCCCAGGAAGGCCTTTTCAAACATCAAGGCTAAGGTTGTAAGGTTCTTCTGTTATTTTAACATTAATACAATCAAGTTTTTCTTTTCTCAATAAATTGTCGTTCGATTGTTTATTTCATAGATTCCTTGATCACTATGATAGGTATGTTTTATGATTATTTGTTATACAGGTGCTATTTAATATTTGCTTGTTTGTGATTGCAGGTCGACGAAATACGACACCTTTTTGCGACAAAATACGACGCTTTTTTGCGACGAAAGACGACACTTTCTTGCGACGAAAGAACTCTATTTCACTGGGGAAGGATTCTTGTTTTTTGGTTTTTCTTTATTTTGATTTGAGAAAAAGATTTTTCTGGTTTTTGATTGATGGATACCTGCCTGGGTAGCTTCTGTTTTCTTTGCTTTTGAAAATTTTGAATCTTTTATGTTTTTCTTGAATTTTTCTGGGGATCGCACTTTGTTTTCTTGCACAGTGCGGGCAGTTTCACACTTTCCTTAAGTAACCAGTGTGAGACTGCACCTATTACTTTTGGGGGCCTGTGGACCTTGTTTAAAGTCTTGAAAAAATTAGATTTCTTCTTTCAGTTTAGTTTATATTTAATTTAGGATTCTTAGCATCTACCTAGATCTGTATTTTTCTGTCAAAAAGCCTTGTTTATGAGTTTCTTTCAGCAAATTTTTCATCTCATTAATCTCCGTTAAGTTAATTGGGTGTTTTGAGTCTCTTTTTTGAGAATTTATTAATTTTATTTGCTTTGGTCATTACTTGGAGGTTTGTGTCAGTCTTTTCACAATTTTTCATCTTTTTGCTTCTTTTTTTTCAAAAAATTTCCCCCTCATTTGCCAGGGGGGGGGGGGCTAAATTGTGTATGAGTGTTAATCGCCTTTGATTATTTTTATTTTTGATCTTTGGAACGCTCACACAATTTTCTTTTCTTGCACTTGATTAGTTATTAGATTACATTAGAATCATATTGTGTTTGAGAATTCTCTTGCATAGATCACATTTGCATAATTAGAATTCTCATTTTTAGAATATGAGTGAATTGTGCATAGATAACAACTGCATAGTTTACATTCTAAAAAATCTATCGTAGATTTAGATCAGTTTTCTTTGATTTGAATTTAGATGTTTTTATGCTTGTTTTAAAAACACAAAAATAAAAACTGTTTTGGAATTGATTTGCATTAGTTTTTCTTAATGAAATTAGTGCATTAGAGAATTTGTTATATTTTCTCTTAGTGATCAATTTTTTGCATTGTTGGAAGTGAATGGAAACTCTCTCCTTACTTTAGTTAGGATTCATTGAATTGAAAATATTACATTATCATATTCGATTGCATTCAGTTTTGGGTCGGGTCATAACACCATTGGTTTCATATCCATTTACCCTTTTGAGTAATAACAACCTAAATAACATAGTGCTTAATTAAAATTCATCTAGTAATTTTTACATTTTTAGGGCTCTTTCCACCAATCTAGCTCAAGATTAGTGCTTTGGAATAGGTTGTAGTTAACTTTCCAAAGCAACTAAAACAAACAAGTAGATAATTCTTGTGGTAGGAAATAAATCCAATTATAATTGGTACAATTTGGGAAGCTTCTCTTAAAGGAGTTAATCACGAGATCATGTCCGACCCTTTGAGACAATCAATTCTGTTTCATTGGGGAGGATAGAAGATCTGTGCGCATTACAAATGGTAAACCTTGGATTAACCATTTTCGAGGAGCCTGGGGTCACTTGTTGGTAAACCTTGGATTGACCATGTCGAGGAACCTTCAAGGGGATTGAGCTTTGTTACTCTGCCCTTGTGCATGGAATCGGATTGTAGAATATTCCCCCAGTTGTATTTGTTACTATTGGTAACCTTAGTGTCCATAAGCTTAAGATTATTTCCTAAGGTGACGGTGAAGGAAAGATCTCACTGTACCTGGATCAGACGTCGACTATACTCACTTGGACTCTCTGGGGGGTTCTCTTCACTCAAGATGGTTTTGTGAAGAAACTTGTGCCAGTCTATTTCATTAAGCAGGTTGTCGGGGTAACTGTTCCAACTGCCATTTCTGCATTAAAATTCTACGATGTTGGATTTCATCACCAACTAGTGTTTTTAGTGCAGGAATCTACTGTTTGTGTGTGGTTTGACTCCTAGATTTGATAGCGTGTGTTAATTTGTTTGTTTTTACTTTTCGATACCATAGGTGTGAATTGTGAATTTTAATTGTTAGGTGTGAATTGTGAATTGTGAATTTTAGTTTTAAATTGTTGATAAAATTCACTGAAGTTGAATATAATGGCAACTATTCCAGAATTTACCAAATAAGGAACCCCTCTTAATGAGAATCGTATTACTTTTCCTTGCTTTAGAAATGTTGGTCCTCCTTATATGGCTACAATGTCATTACCTGCATTTACAATAGGTTTACCGATATGGTTATTTTCAACTTCGTTGGCCCCGAATACTCCAATTGTTCCACCTCAACTGGATGCTTCACCTCAACAGAGTTCACCATCTCAACATCACCAACCTTTTGTTGACCCTTTACCTTCTTCGCCTAATATTTCTTCCTCCATTTCTTCCTCTTTTCTTGGTAAAATCCTTGACGCTAGTAACCAGGTGGCTAAGAAGAAGAAGAAAGCGAAGAAGAAGAAGAAGAAGAAGTAAGACAAGAAAGAAGTCAACCAACCAACCATGGCTGTAAGTGTTAGTTGTGTTGAGGAAACCTCCAACATGCATCGTAAACCCAAATACCCTTGTAGGCTTTGTAAGGGTGACCACTTCTTTATCAATTGTACCGGTATTCCAAAGGTCTTGGAAGTATGGTTAGAAAAATCTCATCAAATTTCCGTTGATCCATCAACCAGTGATAGTCAGGTTCCTAAGAAAAAGGGTAAAGTTAGGTTTCCTTGTAAGTTATACAAAGGGAGTCATCAAACTCACATTTTCCCTCACATGGCTGAAGCCTCAAAATTATTGGAAAACCTTATTGTTCCACAGCAAGAATTTCCAACTGGTTACCGTAAACTTTCTCACAACCTACAGTCAACTGACGGAGTGATTGATCTAATTTCAAGTACAGTCGATCCCACTCTTCCATTGAAGAGTGAAACTCATATCACTCAGTTTTATGATCCATTAGTTGATCAAGTGGTTGATTCGATTTCACATTCGGTCGATCCCATTCTCCCTATAGAGAGTGAACTTCATACCGCTCAAGTTCTTCTTGTTACATTAGATTCTTCTACGCTAGGGGGAATTTCACCTGTTTCTACACAACCCCCTCCAAGTACTGAGGTCTTTTCCTTTGATTGGAATAGATTGATAGAACCTCATCTTCCTTCCTCCATCCCTTTCCAAATCATTGTGAAGTTTGGTGGTAGGGACATACACCGCACACGGGAGGTAGCAGATGAAAGGTATACAGTAGTATTTTATCCTCGGCCCAGCAGGCGTTCCCTCGGCTTATTGCCTATTACGTAGAATGCGAAAGCTTTTAACGAACCATTAGTGAACCTTTAGGGATCCTTCCCTAGTTTTCTGCTTTGGAAGAGTAAAAACATATATTTGATCTTGTAGTATTCAGAGCCATGGTTTGAAATTTCTCCTTTGAGCGGGGCCATGTCTATACAGCGAAAAGCACGTAGTATCGACATAGGCTATGACCATCTTTCCCTCACAATGGCAATATTGTGACTGTAGACCAACTTTCATTCCCTAGTCTTGTTTCGACTACCAATAATATGACATCCCTAAATGTTCTTGATTCTAAAGTGGTATCTACCCCGCCACGGGTTAATTATGTGGCAACTAGTCCCATGTTTTCAGTTACCGATGAAAGCGATCCTCTCACTATTTTCTTTTCTTCCTTTGACTTAGATTCGGTAATTGACATGGAAAAATCTATGGGATTATTTGAACGCGATGTTCTTATCCCTTTTGAGTCCCTTGACATGTGTTCCTTCCAGAGAACTATTCTTCCTTCTGATGAAGACCTCTTGGAAGCCATGATCAAGGTGTGTCCATTGACATGTGTTTCTTCCAGTTGGAAGCCATGATCATGTAGCGAGGATAGTTCCTTTTACTGTGTCAACCTCGTTAAAAAATGAATTAGTGAGTCCAAGGATAGTTCCTTTTACTGTGTCAACCTCGTTAAAAAATGAATCAGTAAGTGTGAGGAGAGTTCCTTTTATTGTGTCAACCTCATTAAAAAATGAATCAGTAGGTAGATTGTAGAGAGTAGATTAATATATTAGAAATAAGTAGTTTATGAGGATGGTCCCTGTTACTAAGTCAACCTCATTAAAAAATAAATCAAGTATGAGGACAGTTCTTTTCCTGTGTCAACCTCGTTAAAAAATGAATCAGTTGATCAGAGGATAGTTCCTGTTACTGAGTCAACCTCGTTAAAAAATGAATCAGGTATGAGGACAATTCTTTTGCTGTGTAAAACTCATTTAAAAGAATGAATCAGTAGGTTATATAGGTAGATTGTAGAGAGTAGATATAAGGACAGTTCCTTTCACTGTGTCAACCTCGTTAAAAATGAATCAGTGTATCAAGAGGAAAGTTCCTTTTATTGTGTCAACCTCGTTAAAAAATGAAACACGTTGCCATGAGCATAGTTCTTTTCCTGTGTCAAGCTTTTTAAAAAATGAAACAAATCCTCCCCTAATTGAGTCGAGTCTTTGAATAGTCTCATAAATGTTAAGTCGTATATTTAGGTTAGTTATTTCAGTTTTTGCATAATTTTCTTACAGTTTTAGCTCGGGTCTTTCATATGATCTCGTAAATGAACCTTCATTCCATCCATCTATTAATTACCAACAGTGTACTTAGTTGAATGAAATGAAGCTAGGGGGGCATGCGCTCTAGCAGTTACGCTTAAGGGGCATCAAGCACAATTTTCTCTCTGTTTCAAGCTTGTGTAAAAATGAAACCACTCTGAAGCATAGTTTTTCTCTGTTTCAAGCTTGTGTAAAAATGAAACCTATCTTGAGTCAATTTTGGTTATTTTCAAGACTCGTTAAACTCATGAAAATCCCGAGATTATTTTTCTATCTTTCATTCTCGTAAAACACATGAAAATGCTGAGTTCTTTCCATCTTTTCATGCTCGTAAATTAAATTGAAAGTCGGCCACAGGAGTATATTTTTATCCCTTTTTCGAACTCGTTAAAACTTACGAAAAAGTGAAAACTTGGAGTCCTCTTTTAAGCCCTTTTCAAACTCTCTAAACATGAAAATATTTCCGAGCACTTGATTATTCGAACTCGTTAAAGTAAATGAATGATCATCCCTTCAGTATAAGTTTACCCCTTTTATGGACTGAAATGGACTATTTACGAAAAAGGTATACGTTGACTAATTACGGTCAATAGATTTCTCTCTCGCATTATTTTATCCTTTTTTCGGGCTCGAGAGACTAAATTTATGAAAAGCACACATACGGAGTTTTCTTAAGTTTTTCTTCTGACTCCCTAAAATTGAAAAACACCAAGTTTCTCCTATACTGGACTCGTTAAAATTTAAACAGTAAAGGACCTGTTCAATTTTAAACAGGAACGAACCACTCCTTCTTAGGGTTCAAATCTTAAACTAAGTTGGACTCATTCGAAGGATGAGCTTATAAACAAGCAAATGTTATCCTCCTCAAGCTTGTAAAAAATAAAGAGGTACTTGCCAGAAATGGTGGGGGAAAAGAGAGAAAAACGAACCTGTTTGTTACATTTTGATTATTCGGAAAACCATTAACCACTCTTGAACACGACACTTTTTTTCCACCTGGGTTGGGAAATCCTTTGCCTAACAGTTAATCAAACCATATTGAAAGTCTTCAGCCGGTTTCTGGGTATTAGCTTTGGGTCAATTGTCACCAAGCCATCTGCAGTGTCGTTATGTGTTCAAGAGGACAATTCAAACAAACCATTCATCTGCAAAATATTTGTCTTCCATTTTGACCATCCCTGAGTCAGTCCTTGCCAATATATTTCTTCAAAACTTGATCTATGATTTCGTGTTGTGGGCTTGCCTATGACAGATCACTTCCTATCGATGACAGCTCATTATCTAGGAAGTTAATCTAGAAATCGTCAGTACCTTGGAATATGCATGCCTCAATGGCAGGTTTCTCACTATCGACGACGGGTTGCATCATTGACCTTCGATCGAATGATTCCGTGACATGTTCGACTTCATCTCATTCATTCACATTTCATGGATTGTACTGAGTACTTTGAGAGCCATTGACATTACTGGTGGTTACTCTCACACTTGTTAACAATTTACATTATTGACTGGTAATCAAGTGGTTTCTACCATGTTCGACTTCGACACATTTATTCGCATGGATAGAATCATACTGGTTCGAGAAACGGAAATCAAGACCCTGGATCTAGTTTCTACCATCCAGGCTGTGAGGAATTTTGTTATTCATTTATACAGTGGACTATTCATAAACATATGGCTGCGTCCATACTGTGTCTACACACGTCTATACTGTTGATGTATTGAAAATCATTTATGTATCAGAACAATTTAAATTAGTTTTCTAGTTAGTTTTGATATGAGTATGGGAATGCCTACCTCCGCGATGATATGATTACATATATTTATTTTGCATTGAATGTTTTTACAGGTTCCAACTGGGGTGTCCACAGGATGATCCTTGAAATGATAAATTACTTCACTCTTCATATATGACAGACTTCATTTTCATCTATTCCAGACTTCGCACTTTAGGGGGCAATATGTTACACTAAAAACTATCACCTTGAAATTATTATGACTGTATGAGCTCATTTACACTCATACTTACCTCCTCTACAAGTCTCACAATCTTTACTCCTCATGTCAAGCCTTAAAACAGGAGAAAAAACCGTAAAAACTCAAAAACCCTAGGGTGCACAGGTAACATGAAGCCTTCCTGCGTTCCTAGCTTGGGTACGTAGGTAATACACTGCTTACCTGTGTTCCAGAACACAGTTTTCCCTTGTAATGCCTACGTACCCTTCTCAAAGTAAAAAAAGCGAGAAAGTAAAGTTAAAAAGCTGATTTGAGGAGTAAAGGTTGTGAGACTTGCAGAGGAGGTAAGTATGAGTGTCAATGAGCTCATACAGTCCGCAGAATGTCAAGGTGATAGTTTTTAGTGCAACATGTGTTCCCTGAATCCTTTAAGTGATTGTGAAAGGGTTTAGTTTTCTTTTCACTCTTAGTCCTTAATGTTCATCCCATTTCACCTATATTATTCAACAGATCCTTGACCGAGTTAGATTTGCCCTCTGGTTTCCCTTCCTTCTCAGTCAGAACTATTTGGACTTTCACATGAATCCATTGCCCAATGGCTTGTAGATTCCCATGCTCTATCTATACTGCATGAAACATATTTTTCCAACCAAAAAAAACAAACAACCTGGACTTCATAACTATCCTAAAATCAACTACTAAAACTTTCAAGACACATCCTTATAAACATATTGAGAGATCCCTCTCTGAGACTAGGAGGGCTAGATCCTAGAGCTCTAAAGCTTGGTTTGCATGTTGCCTTGTCACTTGGCATGCCAATCTGCCAAATCACAGGAACCCAAATAGAGCCCATTTCCGGGCTCCGCCAACTCATTTCCCTCAAAATCAACCAAGGTATAAGCTCCTTTTTTGAGGACCTTTTTAACAATGAAGGGGCCATACCACATAGACTTGAACTTACCTACCCCTAGGGAATCCTTTTCCTGGGCATAAAACCAGAACAAGGTCACCGTTGGAGAAAACCCTAGGTTTGACCATTTTATCATACTGAAGTTGTACCCGTTTCTTATGTGCTTCGTTCATCATGGTGGCATCTCGATGTTGCTCATCAAGATGTTCCAGATGAAGGAGGCGTTCTTCAAAACTAGAAGTGTCAGGAAGAAGTTCTACAACCAAATTAAGAGAAGGAATCTCACGCTAAATGGGAAATATTGATTCCAACCTGTAAGCTAGTTGAAACAGAGTAAAACTAGTTGCAATTTTTACTGACATCCGGTATGCCCAAAGTGCAGGATACAACATGATATGCCAGTTAGATCTAGCTTTATAAATTTTTAGTAGAAGAATGGTCTTCAAGGATTTTTTTACGGCTTCCACTTTCCCATTGGCTTGAGGATAATAAGGAGAAGAATTCTCTTTCCGGAAACCCAATTTTAGAGCCAACTCAGCCATCATGTTGTTCTAAAAATGATTGCCATGATTAGTGACAATCTCTTTAGGAATACCAAAACGAGCAATAACTTGATCGAAGAGAAAAAGAGCTACTGTCTCATCATCATTTCCAAAGGTAAGCATAGCCTCGACCCACTTTGTGAAGTAGTCGACTACTACAATAATGTACTTGTGACCTTTAGCCGAAAGCAGGTTACAAGTAGTATAATCAATACCCCACTTTGTAAAAGCACCGACAGTGACAACTGGGAAGAGCGGAGCTAGATGAGCACGCATATTTCGAGTATACACTTGACACGGATAACATCGTTTGACCGACTCTATACAATCTTTGAAAATTGAAGGCCAAAAGTATCCAACATGCAAGATTTTTTGGGCTGTAGCAAGCCCAGAGAAATGACCAGCACAAGCTCCACCATGGCAATCATTCAGCACAAGCTAAACTTCTTTGAGAGTTAAGCATCTTCTTAGGATTGAATCAACCCCTCGACGGTATAAAGTATCACCAATGATAAATTAATTTTTAGCTAGGTGACGCAACTTACGACACTCATCTTTCGAAAAAGTTGAAGGAAACTTCGCAGTTTGAAGATATACAATGAGATCCCCATACGAAGGATACTGTGAAGAGATGAGAAAAATATGTTCATCCGAAAAGGATTCATCATAAACTATCTCCTCTCTACCAAGAAACTCAAAAATTAATTCTGCGAAAACTAATGGTTTCTTGGACTTGGCAGACATAAACTCAAGATCAAATTCCTGCAAAATCACAATCCACCGATTGTATTTTCCCCTAATCACTCACCTACTGAGAACAAACTGAAATGGATTAACTGCTGCCAAAACATAAGTTTTTCATAGGAGAATATAATGTCTGAGCCACTGTACAACATGGATAGTTGCTAAATCAAGCTTTTCTATCGGAGAATACCGGAGTTCAGGTCCTACCAAGCCTCGACTAAGGTAGTATATAGCATGCTCTACAAGAGCATCATCCTGCAGAACCAGAACCATACCGATAGTAGATTCTGCTGCTGCGAGATACAAGAGGAAATCCATGCTATAATCAGGTGGACTCAGTATAGGAGTAGAGATCAATGCTTTTTTCAAAGTATCAAATGAGCATTGAGAAAAGTCATCCCACAAAAATGGGACTCCCTTCTTTAATAATCTCATGAATCCTCTTGTAATTTCAGCATAATTTATGATAAATCTCTGCATAAAATTAGCTTTTCCATGTAGACTTTGAAGTTGACGAATAGAAAATGGGGGAGGCAATAGAAGTATTGCCTCAACCTTGAAGGGATCTACCTGAATCCCTTCCGTAGACACAATGAACCCCAACAACCGATCGGATGTGATCATGAAAACACACTTGTTCGGATTCAACCTGATTTTGTAAAAATGACATCTTTCAAATACTTGATGGAGGTGAGAAGGATGATCAATTCTGTTGTGAGAACGAGCAGCTAAATCATCCAAGTACACCTTAATAATATGTTTGATGTTGTGGAAGGCATATGACATGGCCTGCTAAAATGTGGCTCCAACATTTTTAAGGCCGAACGATATTTTCTTGTAAGCAAAGGTACCCCAGGGACAAATAAAGGCAGTCTTATGCTAATCTTCAGGATGGATAGTAATTTGATTATATCCATAAAAACCTTCCATGAAGGAGAAAATATCATTATCGGCACACTTGTCAATAATATGATCTATAAATGGTGTGGGGTGATTATCTTTCGAACATGCTTTATTAAGGTCTCTGAAATCAATGAAAACACGAATTGTCCCTTATTTCTTATCCACCAGAACTAGATTCGAAACCCACTCTATCAAAGAAATAGGGAAAATGAATCTTGCTTTGACCAATTTCTCTACCTCAACTTTGATAGCTGCAGCCTTCCTAGGGTTGACCAGACGAATCTTTTGCCTCACAGGCTTAGCATTTTCGTAGATCTTGATCTTATGCTCGACAATAGATGAATCTATCCCAGGAATTTCCTCATAAGACCAAGTGAACACATCGCTAAACTCTTTAAAGAGATCAGTGTAAATTTGAATCTCTTAAGGGGAACATTCAGTTCCGATGAAAACATTCTTGATAACGTTGGGATTCCTGGAGATGTTCACCAGGATAGTCAGAGAAATCACAACCATGTTCCCTTTAGCAAATACCTGTGCTGGTGCTAAAGGGTTCAGGACTGGGTGAATAAGACCAGAAGACTGAGGACTTGGAAAACTTGACTAAACTTCGTTCAAGTCTGGTAGAAAGTAAGACCGATGATGCAAATCATCCCACGACCGATCTATACCAGTCATAGCTTCCACGATAGCCTCTTCAGATGGAAGAGTGGTATCTAGGCAATCCTAGGTGGAAGAAGAACTAAGTGTCAAAGCTGGGGCCACATCGCCATCCAATTCCTCTGGTGAAAGAGAAACTGGAATGGATTCTACAGAGTCAACAATAGATCTATAAGAAATCTCTGTTGAAGACATTGGAAATGCCATTCCACCTACTTGACCTTCCGCTAATGTGGAGGTAGGGGAAGGTAAGGTCCAAGGGTCTGAAAAATAATGAGTTCTGAAGAAATATTGCTGAAGAGGAGCCCTGGAGGATGAAATTTCATTTATATGAATGGAAGGAGGCGGAATATCAAAAGTAACCATGAGAGAAGAATACATTCCAACCCCGAGATTCTCAACAGGCGGTTTGACATTATCCACTAAAGGGATAGTTGAGTCAGTAGATGCATTCGGGTCTACAGGAGAACAATCTAGTTGGTCAACTATGACAATCCTCCCTTCATGAGGGAAACAAATAATACGAAACAAGGAGGATGCAATAGCATCCATCTCATAAATCCAGTTTCTCCCCAACAAAAGGTTGTAGTCCAATCTTGCATCAACTATCTCAACCTCTATATTTACAATTTTTCCCCCGACACAGATGGGAAAAGCTAGGAAAATACCATGCGACCTGTGAGAATGACCATCAAATGTAGTGAGAAGAGTGGCTGATGGAACAGCTGTGGGAGATCCGATTCCCTTCTAGCATGCGAGAGACATCATGCACGTGGAAGCACCCTCATCGATGACCGTTCGAAATATAGTGAACTTTCGAAAAGACGATCTAATACAGAAAGCCATATGATGTGAGAGTCTCTTTTTAAAATTAGACATATCAAATGTAATCATAAGAGATTTTTTCGGATCAACAGCCCCAATAGCAGTGAAAAGAGCAATTCGCTGAGTTGGACAAGACTGGAGCACCTTGAGAGCATACATAGCACAAGGGCTCTGCACCAGATCTTCTACAATAGAGTAGTTATGGGCAGCCTTGGTGTTTGGATTAATCATCGTATGCTTTGTATATTCTTTTGGAATTCGAGGTATGGGCTCAACAGTGGGCCTCGTAATGTGAAGCGGTTTAGCACTATCAGGAGCACCCTTGGCTTTCGAAGACTCAACTATGCCATAATCACGAGATCTCGTAGCGATATCTGCGTGAGCACTCATCATATATATGTTTGATGGGGTTTCCCCTTCCTGGGTGCCTCTAGAGGAAGCCCCAATATTTTGATTCACACCAACAACTAATTGTTGCCCTTAGGGAAAAGGGTTTGTTAAAACAGCCTGGGAACTTGAAGATCCCTATTGAGCTAACAAGCGTTGCGCATCCTAAATTTTAGGGTAGAGGTGAGTAAGATGATCTCCAGTACATAACTTGCATGGAAACTTCACTTTCTTTTTATCCTTCTGTCCCTCACCAACATGCTCATTGGATTTATTTGCATCACCCTTCCCATATTTTCCCTTATTCCTATTATTATTTCATCCTTTCTTCTTCCCCTCGGATTGTTGATTTCATTTGGGGTTTGAGGTTTGGATAGTATTTATTGAAAAATATTGGGAAGAGGTTGGAATTGAAGGTACATCCTGACTTGAAGAAGTAGATTGTATGGACAACTACTGCAATTAGCTAAGCAAGTTAGCTGCACCGCTATCGATCGACCCAATAATTCCATCACCATGAGGACCAGTTTTAGATTTGGAAAAGTCCAATTTGGAGTGAGGAGCATCAGGAAAAACTTTATTGAGGACTCCAGACTGAGAATAAATCACTTCTAATTGCTGGGCCCTAAAAATAGCCTGTTTCTCGGAAAATACCCCTGACAAGGATACATCCTTCGAAATATCTGGCTGCAAGGATTTCAAAAACCATTATAGAAGGAATTAATTTGGAATATAGGCTTTAATGAGCCTCTTCCTTCTCCGCCATTCCTGGATATGATCAGAAATAAGGGTTTCCTTGTCCTGCTTAAAATTAGCCAAGAGTTCAGTCCCAACATCATAACGAATAGGCAAATGAAAATGATTTAAAAACATAGTACACAGATCTCCAAAAGAGGAAAAACTACCCCCAGTTAACTCAATATACCACTTAGCTGCATTTCCAGTCAAGGTGCACTGAAATAACCTCAACCTAATCGAATCATCGATCAGGGAGTTTGATGAACACCATAGATGAAAAGTGGTGATGTGATATGTTGGATCCTCCCCATTCTTTCCTTCAAACTTTGGAATGTCTGAAGGTAGTTTGGTGGGGACCGAAGTCCACCTCAGACTATATCGGATTGGATCATTAGTCAATCTCAACAAATATGGCAAGTTTAACGTTTCCAGAAATGGTAAACGAGGAGGAGCCTGGGAATTCCATCCCTGATAGGATGGGTTCCCCACATTCTAAAAATAATACCCTGGATTTTATGAGGCACGAGGTTGCCAGAAAGAGTTCGTAGAAAAGGTTGGGCCATAGGAAAATCTTTGTGACCCAGCATTTGGAGAAGGACCCCCTCCCAACATGGAGTTACTATAAGCCGAACCAGCTCCCTGTAATTTGCTAGATTGATTGAGATACAAATTGAAAAGGGTAACATCAAACCAAGATTTGGAATCCAAGGACCTAGCCTTCCTGGATTCGGAGAGGGATCTCTCAATGTGTGCAAATATATGTCTTGTTTTACTGATTATGGTTGATTTTAGGCTAGATGTTAAGTGCAAGGTATTTTGATTTTTTTTGATTGGGTATGATACTTTGATAGATTTTAGATATGGAACATGGAATATTGTTAAGTTATTGGGCAAGGGAGTCTAACAAGGTCTAGATAATTTCATCAATGGTGTTAATAACATTTGCAGGGAAATTTTACTTGGTAGGTGGATCTTTTAAGGTTATGATGGATTTATGAAATGGACATAAAGATTGAGAACAACAAAATAATAAAGGGATGAAACCGAATCCTTTATATACTTGTAAATTGAGGGAGTTAGAAAATTGATAAGAACAACAAGAGAATCAAAGGCATAAGTAGAACCTAATCCATTTGATTTCAGACAAAAAACAGATAATTAACCAAAAAAACATTCAGATAAAAACACATAAAAGGTAAGAAAGCTTATCCAACTTTCAGAGCTTTTATCATCTAGAGCAGAAAAAAATTTAAGATACACAAGTAACTATAACCATAGAAGGAGAGAAAACTCTAACATCCAAATTTACAGCTATAAGGTTTCCTTAAAAAATTTTTAGCTAAGTAAAGGCAAAGAGCATTATTTAAAACAAACTTCATTGACAAACCTATACAAAGCTTATTTAAAGAGATGATTCCAAGAACATAATATTTCAGTGGCAACAATATGCAGTGCTAACCATAAATCATAATTGATCCTAACTGATCTAAATTATTCAAGAAATGGACAAGCTAAGAACTTGTTAGAGAGAAAATAAATGATTTCTCTAATGTATCTTAGCAGAAGAAAACATTAAGGCAATGAAGTACAGATAGATTTAAGGTGCCATTAGAAAACATTTCTTAATCTAATTTCTTTGTCCTAATGCAACATAGCAAGATGGAAAACATAATGGAAAACTAGAAAACATAAACAAAAGAAAAATTCACCATCAACCAAGTCTATGGATCCTGCAAGCAATCCTTCTCCATCAACAAGAAAATCAGATCATGCATGAGTTCCAAGACATCAATTTCTCTTCAAGAGCTTCAAAGGACTATGTATTATTCCAGCATTATTCATCAAAATACAACTTTTACAATGAGTTCCAATGCAGTATTTATACTGCAAATGAGGAGGTGAAACTCTTCTAGGGTTCAAAATGTTATTAATTACAGAGTTAATACATTCTTAGCCTTGAAAACCACGCAGGGCATAAGGTAAGAATATCTGAAGCTACTTCTCTGTTAAATAACTTTGTCTTAATTTCTGAGATAAAGATAGGTGAAAAAGATTGAATTTTAAGGCTCTATCTTATCTTTACAATAACTGCCCTCACAGTTTAAAATATATTCTTTTGCGTAATAACTGCTTAATTTTCCCTTTGCAAGAAAAGTAGGCCACAGGTGGCAGTTGATTTATTAAGTGAATAACTGCTTCCCTTTTGATGTATTCGAGGCTGCTTTAGCCTAAATTTCCTCAATTTAATCCCTTAAACTGTGTTCTATGGCCTGATTCTGCTTTATTTAATCATAAAACTACTCTTTAGGCCCTTTAACCTTGATTTGCCTTCAATACTTAGTCTTACTGCTTTAGGATTGATTAGTCAATACCTGTGCTTTTTGATCCTTTGTTAATCTCGCTTCACTGTCTTTTCTCTATTTTCCGTTAAAACATTCATTTATTTCTTAACCCTCTTTCTTTATCCTTTAAACTGCGAATTAATCTTTATCTTCGAAATTTGCGCTTTAATCCTTTCTCTTTATGCTAATCCTCGCTTTTCTTTGATTTCTTTGATTTAAGCCTTTAATCTCTGGATTTATGCTTTTTAACCTTCATTCTTTAATTTCTATGATCTTTAAATGCACTGGAGGGTTTCACAGGCTAACAAATGTCTATGAAACATTGATTAAAACCCCGAAATTACAGCCTGAAATCTCCTTTTCTCCTTTTGATTAAGCTTTGAGGATCGTGATCCTTGGCCCTGTGCCACTGTTTCCTTGGCTGTGGGAGACCTTTTAACACCTTAGCCACCATAAAAACCTACAAAACAAACAAAATATTAATAAAAACCTGTGTTTTGGTTCAACTACTAATAGAGGATAGGCAAAGGTGGAGGATCAGTGCAGAGAGAAGGGAAATTTCATGAGAGGAAGGGTCCCACAGGAGAAACCAGGAAAAATCCACGAAAAAAATTGAAATTGGTGTGGAAATTAGGAAAGTGGTTTTGTGAAACCGCAGGTGGTTTTTGCGCAAGGAAAGGGTGGTAAATGGTTTTTCCCTGGGGGAACGCAATACGGGTCCCTGGGCGACGTGTGTAAAAAAAAAACCACTGTTTTCACTTTGAAAATGCGTGATCAATTATTTTTGAGAAACGAGCACGAAATTGAATGTTAACCGTCCGATTTGGGGGGGGGGGGGATCC
Source organism: Pinus albicaulis (assembly GCA_034641835.2). NCBI lineage: Eukaryota > Viridiplantae > Streptophyta > Pinopsida > Pinales > Pinaceae > Pinus > Pinus albicaulis. Next base: position 1,346,627,938 of record CM076572.1, on the reverse strand, counting down.
ATGGCTGTAAGCGAGCACAACAAATGGAGAGATGTGCGATGATGGGGTGGTGGGACCTGATGATTGCATCAGCTATTTTGTCGCGAAGCGAAATGTTGAATTGTAGGGTTAATTGATTGGGTTAAGTGCGGGCCGTTAGATCATTGGTAATTAATGGCGAAGATGGATTCCAAGGGGAGGTGGTGGACGAGGAGTCGGGGAAGTGGGGAAAACCCGATGGCCGTTGGATCTCCAAGATCGACGGTGGAGGTTTGCTGGTGAAGGGGTGAAAGGATAAAAGATTGTCGGGAGGATGGGTAATGGGATGGGTGATGATCACCGTTGGATATATAAGATCTTGTAATGTTCCTAAATTAGCTTCAGCTAATAGGAAAATTAATTTTTCCTTGTTTATTTTTGCATTTCATGATTGATGAATAAATTATAAAGGAGGACATGTCAAAATTCTGAAAACTAAGAATAAATCAATTCCTATGTGAACAGAGACATATCTGGGCTATTTAAATAAACTCCTGCAGGTGTGAATGGGTCTAAATCACAAGAGTGGGCCATCTTTGACCAAGTCAAACAACGCAGTCTAGATGCATTGAACCTCTTTGAGGGACAACGCAGTTCTAGAAGGAGGGTCTAATATGAAAAGGGTTAAGTGGCTCAAGCTGGTTTAGGGTTTGGAAAGACTCCTATATTATAAAATGAAGAGGAGGACAGCAAGGAAAGGGTTGTTTAAGATCATTATTTCTGAAGGTCTGTCTGCTTAGACATCCCTTGTTGGAACTTCCTGTTCAGGAATCCCACCTCCTTCCTTGAGTAGCTCTTGGAGGAGAATTGTTCTAACTTGTCCACTATCAGGCTAGGGCCAAGCTTCACCTTACATTTACAGCGCTACTCCTGTTGTGGGTTGAGCTGTCCAAGTGAGCTGCAACAACTGGAGATCTAGATCTGCTCAGATCTAGATGATATCAGTGGCTCTTCTCAGTGAGTGTGTATTTTAACCTCCTGGAAGAGTTCATTTGCTGAATGTACTTCAGATCTACACCTTGGAATTAGGCCATTTCATTATCAGAGGCTACAACATTTTTTCCTTCCCTGGACAACGTCATTTTCAGATCTACAGCTGCAGGGTGTTTTGCCTGCATTTTGGAGGAGAGATCTCCGGCGTTGGGATTCTTCCTTTCACTGTGGTGATCCATGGATTGGCCATCCAATCCATGTTTGTTTCAGATCTTATCTACTGTACCATTACATTATTCAGAAATTTCTAAATCATTCTGCAGATCTGCATACTTAGATCTCAGATCTACTTCTGGGGCTTCATGTTTTGAGCAAAACCCCAAGGGGAATGTATAGATCAGACTTTCTTGTACATGGATTTGTATTGGATCTAAATTTTATGTACAGATATGATCTAGATATGAATAATTAATAAATTTTTGCTTCAGCCCTAAAAATAACGTTTTCATGGTTCTGCAGTCTTTTCTCATGTGTTGCAGAACTTCTTTTGGGGCCTTCCTTTATGAAAAGATTTGTTTTTCCTAGTCTAAATCATTTGAATCTTATTATAAGTTTCAATACTGATTTTCATGCATAAAATCAGCTAATCCCTTCAGAAAATCATGCTGTAGAAGCTTCAGTAATTTCTGCATACTCCAATTAATGGGAAATCATGGTTTTCTAGCCTAGTCGGGAATGGAGGAACTGTTTAACATAGCAAAACGCATTTTTTTTGCTGAAATTTTGCATGGAGGTTCCATATAGCTTGAGCTAACATATACCAGAGTTGTTTCCTTTATTTTTACGTAGATCTCTGAATACATTCATTTTAGGGCCAAAATCATCACCTTTCCCCACCTTTTTGCCCATAAAACGCTGTATAAAGTTGTTGCTATTGTATTTATTGAAGGATATGAATTATAAAATATGTTATGAGATTTTTTGATGCTGCATAACCAATATTTGTCAAATATTGCTTAATTTCTAGATTTGGAATATTACAGTGGTATCAGAGCCAAGATCTTTGGCTCAGCCTGTGGCTTCAAGCCAAAGTGCTGTACAACAAGGAGCAAGGTCAGAATGATGAAGAACATGGGTTTACTCTCACTATTTTTCAGATCTAAGAAGAACCTCTCCAAGGAGGTTGAACAAGAAGAAGAAAGGAGAAGCAGTGAAACTCATAGAAAGTTTCAAGAACAGAAAGATCTTCTGATCAGATCTATAAGATCTATACATGAGGAACATTCTGAATCCACATCTCATGGATATGTGCACTCAGCCATATCACCAAAGCTTCATCATTTTGTCTGTGATTTCTTCATGAAGAGGAAGAAAGGAGTTGTGCCCAAAAAGGAGACTCTTAGAGAGTATCTGGAGGGGTATGAATCTCAATCCAAGGAGTTCAAAGATAAATTGAACTTCCAAGGGTTCTGCAAGATCAAGGAAAGAAAAGGCACAATGGAGGAGCAGCATGATAAGGGTAGATTCTATCTATCTATCTTTGATGGATCACCTAAATTTCCAGTCATGGTTTGGGTGGAGGAGCTAGACAACTTCATGCAACAACATCAAGTTTCAGAGATTGAAGCCATCAAAGTAGTAGCGCTGCATTTTGAAGGTAAAGCATATGCTTGGTGGTTGTTTGAGTATTTTTCCTTGAAGAATGCCAATACACCTACTTATGCAAGATTTATTTAAAGATTGATAGAAAGGTTTGATGAAGCTCCATGTGTATCATCTTCTGTTGACATTGTCAAACCACATCAGATGAATCTTTTGCATGAGTTGGAAGGGTCTATGAATCCAAATCCATTTCTGAAGACCATGGAAGAAGGTGTAAGTTTGTTTGATGCCTTACCAAGGGAAATATCTCCATTGAGTGAAGGGTCCTCTTCTCAAGAGGAAAGCATGAAGGTTTCTCCTTCAATAGATGACCAAGATCTAAGGTCTCCCATTGATGATGGGACAATTTCAGCTATTGAAGAGGAGGAGAAGGTAGGAGATGATAACAAAGTCACAACAAAGGCACCTCAAGCACCTCATGAAGATGAAGTTGGAGCACTTGCTCCAAGAGAAGAAACTCTTGCACTCTTTCAAGGAGTTCCACAAGGTCTCACACATAGAGCTCTTGGTATGACACATGAGCAGCATGTACCATCATTTTCCAATGATGAGATCTTGGAGATAGAAGGAAGAAAAGAGGAGGAAGGGAATCACAAGGTGGAGAACATAAACCCTTCTCTACTTTGGAGCTTGGAAGCACAAAGAAGGCAAGAGGACCTATGCATTAAAGGTAGGGGCAAATCTGTCTACCTACATCCACATTCTACTCTATGCCTTGACACCTCTTTGCAAGGAGGTACTTTACCAGGAGCACCTCTTGATAGGAGGAAATATAAAGTGTTCTCTCAACTATGGGCAGCATATTCATACTTGGCTAGCACAGAAAAAAGAATATCTCATAAATTTAGAAGAGAGATGAGCAATTTCCTGAAAGGGGCATTGCAAACTCCCACTTAGAAATCTGCGCTGAGAAAGGAGAAATCAGAGATCTATGATGGAATGAGCATGAGGGCACATGAAAACTCCATATCTTTGGGGAAAACCATGATCTCTTCATTCACAAAGAAGATTTCTGAAGATAGCAAGGGGATCCTAACCCTATTGGATACATGCGCCAAAAGGAGGTTTTGGAAAACAAGGAATTTCTGAGGGGAAGTTGATTCCCATGTGCTCCAATATTGTCTTGTGCAAGAAAAACTGCAAATGGGGCAGCAAAGGGAAGATTATGATGCTCCAAAATGTGATTTTGATATCAAGGATGTAAAATATGGGAGCCATGAGAAGACGAGGGCTGCATTTCAGACCTCTACAGTGCTTTCATTCTTGGAGAGCTTGGATCCTTGTTGGGATTACCAACTCAGGATGGAATACTCCAAGGAACTTTTCACATGTGGGGTTCTTGATGGGGAAATAGTGGATGAAAGGTTCAAGGTGGTGGATGGAGTTATCTATTTCTATAATCTTATTCTTTTGGTTAGTGACTCCAAACTCAAGGAGGGACTACTTGATGCCATATATGAAATCCTGCTTTCCAAACCCACTGGTTTTGTCAAAGCATATCATACTCTCTTGGGTGGATTCATATGGGAAGGTTTCAAAGAAGAGGTGCACTCTCACATGAAGATATGCATGGATTACTTGGTAGAGGAGGAGGAGCATAGCTCTTGGGAAGAGCCATCATTCACATCTCCTTATCCATTGAGTGTGAGAGGGAACTCATCCATGAGTTACCCCACCAATGTAAAAAAAGTATATAGAGAGGCTTTTCCTTTTGAGCATTATCATGTATCTCCTATATGCTTATATTTTTCTAACACTCATTTGCAGAATATAGCTCCAAAAAGGGGCACTATTTATGATGGGTTTCATGGGCTACTCAAGGCCATGAACCATATTGATGTAGGTCATTCCTTGGAGGGTCTTGCCAAGCTATTCTATTCTTCATGGTGTGACTATTTTACACCAATTATGATGCATTTCCTCCAAGAATTTAGAAGAGATGATGCAACAAGCAAGTGTTGGGGAAGGCACTTGTCACACCCTCTTCTATGGTAGTTAAGGATAAAATTGCGCTGGTTGTACATGAGGGAGCATCGTCCTTCTCATTTATCATACATGGAAGCTAGCATAATCCTAATCATGATCCCACAAGCTGAAGATGTCCTTATCTTTGTTGGGGGCATAGTTGGAGGAGAAGCACACTTGTTGAATGTTCCCTTGGGGAAAGGAGTTCCCCATTCTTTTTGCATTGCATGCTTCAATCGGAGCATGAGATTTTTTATGGCCGCTATGATAGATCACTTGTCTCTTTGTAAAGTGAGCCATATGTTTGTTGGTAACATGCCTCTCACATGTATTGGGGAGGAGTTTTTCTATGGATTTCCAATATGGGAGGTAGTCCACTTCATTTGGATGATAGCATGGATATGGGAGACTATCACGAATCATGAAAATCCCCATGATTGTCATCACTTCTATATTGAGGAGGCCATGGATCAGCAAGAAGGTTTCCACAACAACCTTCCATTTTTTCATGATGAAATCCCTTCGGTTTATTCACCAAAGGCCAACTTTCATATTGAGGGAGGACCATTGGAAGACAGAGCTATTGTAGAAGATTCAGAGCAATGGTGGAGACTAATAAATGAGGAGGCCACAAGAGAAGAAGGGGAAGTTTTGCAACACCCTTGCAGTTGCTTGAGGACAAGCAACATTTGGGAGGGGGAGAATGTAATGTTCCTAAATTAGCTTCAGCTAATAGGAACATTAATTTTTCCTTGTTTATTTTTTCATTTCTTGATTGATGAATAAATTGTAAAGGAGGACATGTAAAACTCTTGAAAACTAAGAATAAATCAATGTCTATGTGAATAGAGACATATCCGGGCTATTTAAATAAACTCCTGCAGGTGTGAATGGGTCTAAATCACAAGAGTGGGCCATCTTTGACCAAGTCAAATGGCATAGTCTAGATGCATTGAACCTCTTTGAGGGACAACGCAGTTCTAGAAGGAGGGTCTAATATGAAAAGGGTTAAGTGACTCAAGGTGGTTTAGGGTTTGGCAAGAATCATATCTTATAAAAGGAAGAGGGGGGTAGCAAGGAAAGGGTTGTTGAAGATCATTATTTCTGAAGGTATATCTGCTTAGACATCCCTTGTTGGGACTTCCTGTTCAGGAATCCCACCTCCTTCCTTGAGTAGCTCTTGGAGGAGAATTGTTCTAAATTTTACACTATCAGGCTTGGGCCAAGCTTCACCTTACATTTACAGCACTGCTCCTATTGTGGGTTGAGCTGTCCATGTGAGCTGCAACAAGTAGAGATCTAGATCTGCTCAGATCTAGATGATATCAGTGGCTCTTCTCAATGAGTGTGTCTTTTAACCCCCTGTAAGAGTTCATTTGCTGAATGTATTTCATATATAAACCTTGGCATCAGACCATTCCATTCTCAGAGGCTACAGTGTTTTTTCTTTCCATGGACAACGTCATTTGCAGATCTACAGCGGCAGGGTGTTTTGCCTGCATTTTGGAGGAGAGATCTCTGGCGTTGTGATTGTTCCTTTCACAATGGTGATCCATGGATTGGCCATCCAATCCATGTTTGTTTCAGATCTGATCTGCTGTACCATTACATTATTCATAAATTTCTAAATCATTCTGCAGATTTGCATACTTAGATCTCAGATCTACTTCTGGTGCTTCATGTTTTGAGCAAAACCCCAAGGGGAATGTATAGATCAGCCTTTCTTGTACATGGATTTTTATTGGATCTAAATTTTTATGTACAGATCTGATCTAGATCTGAAGAATTAATAAATTTATGCTTCAGCCCTAAAAATAACATTGTCATGGTTCTGCAGTATTTTCTCATGTGTTGCAACACTTCTTTTGGGGCCTTCCTTTATGAAAATATATGTTTTTCTTAGTCTAAATAATTTGAATCTTATTATAAGTTTCCATACTTATTTTCATGCATAAAATAAGTTAATCCATTCAGAAAATAACGTTGTATAAGCTTCAGTAATTTTTGCATACTCCAAGTCATGGGAAATTAGGGTTTTCTAGCCTATTCGGGAATGGAGGAACTGTTTAACATAGAAAAACACATTTTTTTTGCTGAAAGTTTTCATGGAGGTTCCATATATCCTGAGCTAACATATCACAGAGCCGTTTCCCTTATTTTTATGCATATCTCTGAATGCACTCACTTTAGGGCCAAAATCATCACCTTTCCCCACCTTTTTGCCCATAAAACGCTGTATAAAGTTGCTGATGTTGTATTTATTGAAGGATATGCATTATAAAATCTGTTATGAGATTTTTTGATGCTGCATAACCAATATTTTTTCAAATATTTCTTAATTTCCATATTTGGAATATTACAGTGGTATTAGAGCTCCACTCTTGGCACAACCTGTGCTTTCCTTAGAGCACCATCATGCTGCATTCTGAAGAAGATGACCCTCTCACTGAGAGGGAGAGGAGGTACCAGAATAGAAGTCATAAAAAGTATGAATACACCACTGATGACCCTGATAAGGGTCAAGACAAGGGGAAAGCCCCTGAAACTGTGAATGATAAGGAAGCAGAGGAGTTTGCAAAAAGTCTCTTGGAGACCATGCAAGATATTGCCAAGGAGATCAACGAGATGAGGGTGGACAGGATGAGGGAATCTATTGGGATATTTCATCAAGGAGAAATTTCTGACATGTCTCATTATGGGACTGGTCAACCTGTGAGCTTGCCACAAGCTCCACAGGCCTCACAACGCTCTACTATGCCTACCTTCTTGGTTGTATCGAATTAAGGACCGCAAGAGAAAACCTCCCTTGAAGGTTACTTTGTGGAGTATGACTCTCAGAGTCAGAGATTCAAGGATAACTTGACTTTCCAAGACTTTTGCCATCTCAAGGACCGGAGGAGACCATGGCAGCAGTATAGAGATGGTGGTTTCTTTCATGGGAGACACCACACTATGGGCAGATTATTTTTGGCCAAGTTTGATGGATCATCCTCTTTTTCTACCAAAGCATGGGTGGAAAAGCTGGATATCTATTTCCAGTTGAAAAAAGTGCCTAAAGTTGAAGCCATCAATATTGCAGCGCTGCACTTTGAGGGTGAAGCCCACAATTGGTGGTTCCATGGGTTGTCTACATTAGGACACAGCAATGTGTCTACCTATGCCGAGTTCACTAGAAGACTGGTGGAGAGGTTTGACTGGAAGGATCCTGAAGAACCCTTCATAAGCCTTGCAAAGCTGAAGCAAACAGGAGATGCAGAGGCTTATATCTATGAGTTGCTAAGATTATCAGTCATGGTCCCTGATCTATCTGTAGCAATGAGAGTCTACATGTTCATTGATGGCCTGGAAGAACCTTTGCATGGGTTGATTAAGTCTACCAAGCCCATCACTTTGCATGATGCCGTTGAGAGAGCTAGAGATCTCCAAGATGCCCTGGCAAGAGCAAAGGCAACTCCCCAAAGCAAAGCCCCTCACTCTTCTAAGGGGAAAGAAGGGAAAGATGCTCTTGCCAAGGAGAGCTCACTGAAGAAACCTCTTGACATTGATCTCCAGAGGGAGTTGAGAAAAAAGAGATTGTGTTTCACTTTCCAAGAGCCATGGGTACCGGGACATAGGTGTGTTGCTGAAAGGGCACACTATATATAAGTCTTCTCAGATTTCGAGGAGGAAGATGGGAATGATAGACCTAGGAGGGGTCACAGCGCTGGTGATGATGAGGAGGAAGATCAATCACCATCCAGAGATGAAGAGGGAGCCTTTGCTCCAACAAGTGGGACTCTTTCCTCTTTGAGAGGAGTACATAAGTACTTGACCCTAAGAGTACAAGGCTCAGTCATGAACCAGAGAGTGTCTATTTTGATTGAAAATGGGGCAACCCATAACTTTATTGATTCTCACCTTGTGCAGAGGAGAGGAATCCCCATTGACACTTTTGATGGGTTTTCTGTTTTGGTCCCAGGAGGTAGAACCATGCAATGCATGCAATACGTTCCATCACTTTCTGTCACTATGGGATCCTGCACTTTGGTAGATCACTTCTTTGTAGTTGACATACCAGACACTAATATCATCTTGGGTGTCCAGTGGGTTTTTACCTTGGGGAAGGTTACCACTTATTGGAAATCCTTGTAGATGGAGTGGGTGGACTTGAAGAGTGGGAAACCACAAATAATTCAAGGCATGCATACTTATCCTGCACCTAATGTTTCCACACAAACAACATAGATGGATTTGCGCAGTGGAAGCAAGGAGCAAGGATCTCATAGTTCCTTCTCTCATGTTTATGAGAATGCTGCAAGAAACATTCCTACCTCATGGAAAGCCACTTGGAATGTCATTAGATTCTGATCCTGTGGGGAAAGCCTCACAAAGTGTTGCTCCAAATATAGATCACGCAAGGGTTGGAGCAATGAAAGAGCAAGCTACAATGCTGTGGGAGGAAGGAAAGGGGAGGATCAACCTTCCAACAAACAATTTTTGCATGTGTAATGTCAAAGAAGCAATCTAAAACAAGGCAAGCACTCCTATAGATGTATCAGCAGTGCTATCATTGTTGAGTTGTGTGGATCCATATTAGAGATCTCAACTCCTTGTGGAGTATTCCAAAGATCTTCACACCGGGATGATACTAGATGGCATGAAGCAAGAGGGAGGCTACTTGGTCCATGAAGGGGTCATCTATCGTCTTGGTAGAGTATTCTTGTCTAAAGCCTCCAAGCTTAAGCAAGAGATACTACAAAGGGCACATAAAGAGTTCCTTTCTAGCTATATGTAGTCAACAAAGATCTACACCCTAATCATGGGGAGTTTTGATTGGGAGGGTATGAAGGAGGAACTACATCAGCATTTTCAAGAGTGAAAAAGTTATGAGGAGTGGGGACAGCCAAAGGACTCTATGCAGGAGTCTTCTCAGCCTTCTCTTCCTCCTCTTGAAAGAGGAGAAATATCCATGCCCAAATCCACATGTGTGGGAGACTTGTATGGTAAAGAATCTGATCTCATGGAGCATGTTTATTTTTTTGATTTGACATATTCTCTTACCATGTGTATGCAGGCCATGGCTCCTACAGGGAGTGATATGACATGTATATCTCATGGTATTGGTAAGGCCAATAAAAATTCTGAATCTGATCACTCCCTTGAGGTTCAAAGGGAAATTCTTTTTCATGATGGGTGCTTCCCAAAAGCACCTAACTTATGTATCACTTTCAACCATGCCAAAGTGACTCATGTAGAAAAGGTGTGGTGGGAGTACCACTTACCAAACTCAGATCTACTAAATACAAGGAGTGCATTGCGCTGGCATCTTATGTGGGATTGTGACCCACCTTCTCAAGTGCAAATTTCAGTTTGCATATATGTGATTTTGCTTCCATACATAGATGATATATTGGTATTGTTCATGGGTTTGTATGGTCAAAGAATGGGCAGTGTATATGTACCACATGGGATGGAACTTCAACTTGTACTTCATGATACATGTTTTAGATATAACATTGCTCCACCCATGTTTATTTCTATTGAGTTTTACAATCCTGAAGGGATGGACTATGCCCCTATTTTGTTGGCATTGGAGGAGAAATTTTTTATGTATTGGCTCAATAAGCACTTGCCCCATGATGACAACTTGATCCTTGATGGTGCCATTAATGGATAAGGAGGAGAACTATAACTCTTACCCCATCAGTTGCTTGAGGACAAGTGTTACACTGAAAATTGTCATCCTGACATTCTGCCATGTGTATGAGCTCATTATTACTCATAATTCTCCCTTTTGCAAGTCTAAAATATCAGTTCCTCATGTCAAGCCTTGAAAATCAGAAAAAATTCCTAAAAATATCTTAAACTTTGGTGTCGCACTTTCTCTCTATCTTGCCTGCGGTCCCGCACCTAATGTTCATCCCTCTTGCATATCTGAACGCACTTTATCTGTGTTAAAGGTGCGGACCCCTGTAAGATCAAAAAGGTGCAAGTAAATTCCAAAAAGCTCAATAAAAGTAAATTCTGGAAGCTTCTAGAATGGATCTTGCGGTGGCAGAACCGCTCTTATGAGGTGCATGTATCCCTTACCTTATGGAGCTAACCCCTTGATGTGAGGAGCTTATCCCTTTGAAGGAGGATTCTATCCCTTCATACTTAGAACATAAAACCTCCTCTTTTCCACTATAAAAAGAGGCATTGAGTAGCCTCAAAGGGAGGTCAAGCTTAAGAAGATTTGAGGTTAAGTGCTGTTGAGATTTAGACTCAGTTGACTAAGACTTTTGTGAGGAGAGATTACATACCTCTACTTGTCTTGGTTGGAGGAGTGCAGAGCTTATCAAAGTAAAGGATATTCCTGCTTCGGACCCCGGAAAGTCCTGTGCAACATCAAGGCTCAGGTTGTAAGGATTTTCTTCTTTTGAAATTAATACAAATATACTCATTTTTCTCAATAAGCTTTCAATCAATGGTTTATTTCATAGATTACTTGATCACTATGATAAGCATGGTTTATGATGATTTCTGTACAGGTGCTATGCAATACTTTGCTTTTTTGTGACTGCAGGTTTACAAGCGAAACTCCTTCAAGCGCGCGAGGGATAACAACAACTTCAAACAAGCACTGGACAAACGGTAAGTCTTTTACACCTATATAGAGATTTTCATAGATCATATATTCTTAGAGAAAGATTAGTCTATTTGGCTATTTTTTGCTAGATACTTTTAGTACTAGGGAGATCGGTCTTGTCTGCAAGACAGATTTATCCGCCAACAAATTGGCGACTCCACTGGGGAGAGAACTTGTTGTTTTTGGTTCTCTTTTATTTTTATTTGAGGAAAATTTTTTCCTGGGATATCTGCCTGGGTAGCTTAGGTTTTCTTTGTTTTTGAAAATTTTGAAATCTTTTACGTTTTTCTTGAACTTTTCTGGGGACCGCACTTTGTTCTTTTGCACAGTGCGGGCAGTTTCGCACTTTCCTTAAGTAAATAGTGCGTGACCGCACCTGTTACTTCTGGAAGCCTGCGGACCCTGTTAAATTTTAGAAAAACTCTAGATTTATTTTTTCCAGTTTAGTTTAGATTTAATTTAGGATTCTTAGCATCTACCCAGATCTGTATTTTTCTGTCAAAAATCTCCTGTTTCTGAATTTCTTTTAGCAATTCTTCATCTCATCAATCTCCATTAAGTTAATTGGGTGTTTTGAGTCTCTTTTTTGAGAAATTATTAATTTGATTTCCTTTGGTCATTACTTGGAGGTTTGTCTCAGTCTTTTCACAATTTTACATCTTTTTTCTTTTGTTTTTCACAATTTCACCTTTGAGTGTTTTTTGATCTTTGGAACTCTCACCCGATTTTCTTGACTTGCACTTGATTGGTTCTTAGATCACATTAGAATCATCTTGTGTTTGAGAATTCTCTTGCATAGATCACATTTGCATAATTAGAATTCTCATTTTCGAAATATGAATGAAAAATGTGCATAGATTACATTTGCATACTTTTCGAGTGAATTGTGCATAGATTACAACTGCATAGTTTACATTCTGAAAAATCAATCATAGATTTAGATCAGTTTTATTTGATTTGAATTTAGATGTTTTTATGCTTGTTTTAAAAACACAAAAATAAAAAATTGTTTTGGGATTGATTTGCATTATTTTTTCTTGATGAAATTAGTGCATTAGAGAATTTGTTATATTTTCTCTTAGTGATCAATTTTTTGCATTGTTGGACGTGAATGGAAACTCTCTCCTTACTTTAGTTAGGATTCATTGAATTGAAAATATTACATTATCATATTCGATTGCATTCAGTTTTGGTTCGGGTCATAACACCATTGGTTTCATATCCATTTACCCTTTTGAGTAATAACAGCCTAAATAACACAGCGCTTAATTAAAATTCATTTAGTAATTTTTATATTTTTAGGGCTCTTTCCACCAATCTAGCTTAGGATTAGTGCTTTGGAATAGGTTGTAGTTAACTTTCCAAAGCAACTAAAACAAACAAGTAGATAAATCTTGCGGTAGGAAATAAATCCGATTGTAATTGGTACAATCTGGGACGCTTCTCTTAAAGAAGTCAATCATGAGATCATGTCCAAACCTTTGAAACAATCAATTCTGTTTCATTGGGAAAGATAAAAGATTTTGTGCGCATTACAAACGGTAAACCTTGGATTAACCATTGTCGAGGAGCTTGGGGTCACTAGTCGGTAAACCTCGGATTGACCATGTCAAGGAGCCTTCTAGGGGATTGAGCTTTGTTACTCTGCCCTTGTGTGTGAAATCGGATCGTAGAATGTTCCCCTAGTTGTATTTGTTACTGTTGGTAACCTTAGTGTTTCCTAAGGTGACGGTGAAGGAAAGATCTCACTGTACCTAGAGCAGATGTCGACTAGACTCACTTGGACTCTCTGGGGGGTTCTCTTCACTCGAGATGGTATTGTGAAGAAAATTGTGCCAGTCTGTTTCATTAAGCAGGTTTTCGGTGTAACTGTTCCAACCGCCCTTTCTGTATTAAATTCTACGATGTTGGATTTCATCACCAACTAGTGTTTTTAGTACGGGAAGTTACTCTTTGTGTGTGGTTTGACTCCTAGATTTGATAGCGCGTGTTAATTTGTTTGTTTTTACTTTTAGAGACCATAGGTGTGAAATGTGAATTTTATTTGTTCGGTGTGAATTGTGAATTGTTAATTTTAGTTTTAAATTGTTAATAAAATTCACTGAAGTTGAATATAATGGCAACTGTTCCAGAATTTACCAACCAAGGAACCCCTCTTAACGAGAATCCTCATACTTTTCCTTGCTTTGGAAATGTTGGTCCTCCTTATATGGCTACTTTGTCATTACCTAGATTTACAATAGGTTTACCGATATGGTTATTTTCAACTTCGTTGGCCCCGAATAATCCAATTGTTCCACCTCAACCGGATGCTTCACCTCAACAGAGTTCACCATCTCAACATCACCAACATTTTGTTGACCCTTTACCTTCTTTGCCTAATATTTATTTCTCCATTTATTCCTCTTCGCTTGGTAAAAGCCTTGACGCTAGTAACCAGGTGACTAAGAAGAAGAAGAAAGGGAAGAAGAAGAAGAAGAAGAAGCAAGATGAGAAAGAGGTCAACCAACCAACCATGGCTATAAGTGTTAGTTGTGTTGAGGAAACCTCCAACATGCATCGTAAACCCAAATACCCTTGTAGGCTTTGTAAGGGTGACCACTTCTTTATCAATTGTCCTAGTATTCCAAAGGTCTTGGAAGTATGGTCAGAAAAATCTCATCAACTTTCCGTTGATCCATCAACCAGTGATAGTCAGGTTTCTGGGAAAAAGGGTAAAGTTAGGTTTCCTTGTAAGTTATGCAAAGGGAGTCATCAAACTCACATTTTCCCTCACATGGATGAAGCCTTAAAATTGTTGGAAAACCTTATTGTTCCACAGCAAGAATTTCCAATTGGTTACCGTAAAATTTCTCCCAACCTACCGTCAACTGACGGAGTGATTGATCTAATTTCAAGTACAGTCGATCCCACTCTTCCATTGGAGAGTGAAACTCATATCACTCAGGTTGATGATCCATTAGTTTATCAAGTGGTTGATTCAATTTCACACTCGGTCGATCCCATTCTCCCTGTAGAGAGTTAACTTCATACCGCTCAGGTTCTTCTTGTTACATCAGATTCTTCTACGCTGGGGGGCATTTTTCCTGTTTCTACAGAACCCCCTCCAAGTACTGAGGTCTTTTCCTTTTATTGGAATAGATTGACAGAGCCTCATCTTCCTTCCTCCATACCTTTCCAAATCATTATGAAGTTGGGTGGTAGGGACATACACCACACACAGGTAGATGAAGGTGCTTCTGTTAGTATTTTATCCTCAACTGCTTGGAAATATTTGGGTTCCCCTCATCTTGTGCCTATTACGAAGAATCTGAAAGCTTTTAACAGAACCATTAGTGAACCTTTAGGAATCCTTCCTAACTTTTCTATTACTTTGGAAGGTAAAAATGTCTGTATTGATCTTATGGTGGTTCGAGGTCCCTTGGATTTCAATTTACTCCTTGGGCGAGACTATGTCTATGCAATGAAAGCTATCGTATCGACACTCTTTCGCGTGATGTCTTTCCCTCACAACTGAAATATTGTGACTGTAGACCAGATTTCGTTCCCTAGTTTTGATTCGACTACCAATAATCTGACATCCCTAAATGTTCCTCATACGCAAGTGGTATCTACCCCGCCACGGGTTAATTATGTGGAAACTGGTCCCATGTTTTCAGTTACCAATGTAAGCGAGCTTCTCACTGTTTTCTCGTCTTCCTTTGACTTAGATCCAGTAATTGACATGGAAAACTCTATGGGATTATTTGAACGCGATGTTCTTATCCCTTTTGAGTCCCTTGACATGTCTTCCTTTCATAGAATTTTTCTTCCATCTGATGAATACCTCTTCGAAGCCATGATCAAGGTGTATCCATTGACATGTGTTTCTTCCAGTTGGAAGCCATGAATTAGTGAGTGCGAGGATAGTTCCTTTTCCTGTGTCAACCTTGTTTAAAAATGAATCAGTGAGTGAGGATAGTTCCTTTTACTATGTCAAACTCGTTAAAAAATGAATCAGTGGTTGGTGAGGAGAGTTCCTATTATTGAGTCAACCTCGTTAAAAAATGAATCAGTCGGCGATGAGGATAGTTCTTTTCCTGTGTCAACTTCATTAAAAAATGAATCAGTAGGTAGATTGTAGAGAGTAGATTGATAGATTAGAAATAATTAGTTTATGAGGATGGTTCCTGTTACTGAGTCAACCTCGTTAAAAGATGAATCATGTATGAGGATAGTTCTTTTCCTGTGTCAACCTCATTAAAAAATGAATCATTTGGTCATGAGGATGGTTCCTGTTACTGAGTCAACCTTAAAAAATGAATTAGGTATGAGGATGGTTATTTTCCTGTGTCAACCTCGTTAAAAAATGAATCAGTTGCTCAGAGGATAGTTCCTGTTACTGAGTCAAACTATTTAAAAATAAATAAGGTATGAGGACAGTTCTTTTCCTATGTCAACCTAATTAAAAAATGAATAAGTAGGTTATATAGGTAGATTGTAGAAAGTAGATAAGAGGATAGTTTCTTTTACGGTGTCAACCTCGTTAAAAAATGAAACATGTAGGTGAGGAAAGTTTCTTTTACTGTGTCAACCTCGTTAAAAAATGAAACATGTTGCCATGAGCATAGTTCTTTTCCTGTGTCAAGCTTGTTAAAAAATGAAACAAATCCTCCCCCAATTGAGTCGAGTCTTTGACTAGATCTCGTAAATGTTAAATCATATATTTAGGTTGTTTATTTCAGTTTTTGCATAATTTTCTTATAGTTTTAGGTCAGGTCTTTCATATGATCTTGTAAATGAACCTTCATTCCATCCAGCTATTAATTACCAGCAATGTACTTAGTTGAATGAAATGAAGCTGGGGGGCATGCGCTCTAGCAGTTATGCTTAGGGGGCATCAAGCACAGTTTTCTCTCTGTTTCAAGCTTGTGTAAAAATGAAACCACTCTGAAGCATAATTTTTCTCCGTTTCAAGCTTTTATAAAAATGAAGCCTATCTTGAGTCAACTTTGGTTATTTTCAAGACTCATTAAACTCATGAAAATCCTGAGATCATTTTGCTATCTTTCATTCTCATAAAACACATGAAAATGCCAAGTTCTTTCCATCTTTTCCTGCTCGTAAATTAAATTTAAAGTCGGCCATATGAGTACATTTTTATCCCTTTTTAGAACTCGTTAAAACTTATGAAAAAGTGAAAACCATGAGTACATTTTTATCCCTTTTTCGAACTCATTAAAATTTACAGAAAAAGTGAAACTACTGAGTATACTTTTATCACTTTTTCAGACCCTTGAAAATTACGAAAAAGCGAAATCTTGAGTTCTCTTTTAAGCCCTTTTCAAACTCTCGAAAAATGAAAAGATTGCCGAGCACTTGATTATTCGAACTCGTTAAAATAAATGAATGATCGTCCCTTCAGTATAAGTTTACCCCTTTTCCGGACTGAAATGGACTATTTACGAAAAAGGTATACGTTGACTGATTACAGTCAATAGAGTTCTCTCCCACATTATTTTATCCTTTTTCAGGCTTGAGAGACTAAATTTACAAAAATGTACAACCATGGAGTTTTCTTAAGTTTTTTCTTCTGACTCCCTAAAATTGAAAAACACCGAGTTTCTCCTATACTGGACTCGCTAAAATTTAACAGTAAAGGACCTGTTCAATTTCAAATAGGAACGAACCACTCCTTCTTAGGGTTCGAATCTTAAACTAAGTTGGACTCATCCGAAGGATGAGCTTATAAACGAGAAAATGTTATCCTCCTCAAGCTTGTCAATAATAAAGAGGTACTTGTTTGGTCTCAATCTAGTCTCCTAAATTGAGTTCATTTAATTGTCAACCAGGGTTGGTAAACTGCTGAAGTGAAGTGCACCGTATGTGCCTAGGTGTTTGTCTCTTAATGCATTGTGTTTAGTGTTTTATGGTGTTTTTGGTCTTTTGTGATGATTTATAATGTTTTTGGTCTTTTTGGTGGTTTAATGTTCACAAGGAAAATGACTAGAAAGCTAGTGGAAAGAAGCTAATGATTGAAAACAGAGTGAAGCCTAATTGGTTGATGAAAAGTGGAAAATGCAAAGGTAACTACTGAAACAAACTCAAATCTAAACTATGACTAAACAGAAACAAAGCTTGATAATGAATTTTAAGAAAATGACTCAAAACATAAACTCAACTTGTCCAATTATTTCATCAAAAGT
This sequence comes from Pinus albicaulis, assembly GCA_034641835.2. NCBI lineage: Eukaryota > Viridiplantae > Streptophyta > Pinopsida > Pinales > Pinaceae > Pinus > Pinus albicaulis. Next base: position 1,346,610,568 of record CM076572.1, on the reverse strand, counting down.
ATTTTGAGAGAAAGCTTGAGAAGTGGCCTGCTAAATATGCAAATTCTCCTAAGCTAAGTATGCAAACTCTTCTAATCTAAACAATTAAACAACTAGCTTATAATGATGCAACATTTTATCCATGATTAGAGATTTGTTGAAGCATATTTGGAGAAAAACATTGATACCATCATAAGATTTCTACTCTAAGATTAGTTACTAACTCTATTCTGCAACCTAGTTAATCATCACTAAACCTCGGCCAAGAGTTATAGATTTCTTTTTAAAGTAGTCTTTTGAGGAAAGGCTCTGTTTATGAAGTAGTAAAGAAGTTGCAAAAGTACCTCAGGCCTTGAAATGATACTGTCTTCTGTTCCTATGTTTATGAATCAATTATAGATTTGGAACAAGAAGAGGTTTGTAAATCATGAAGGCTATTTTGTTAAGTTTAACAACTGAAGTAATCTAATATGCAGTGGATGAAAACTGAATGTGGAGTGCAAATGCAATGAGTTAAGCTAAAACTGAATTTGAGATGTCACTAGTCTAAAACAGTGCTGAACTAACAAGTCATTATCAAACTCAAAACAAAATACAGAGCATGAGTTAAATGCAATTAGACTCCGGAGTATCCTAACTAAGCTATCATGCATTATTCTATGGGATTATACAGCCTGTTTGTCCATCATGATTGGTATTTTGGAAGAGTTTCTTAGAACAATCCTGACTGTACAATTCAGTGCAAATGCAAACATAAAGACTGAAAGCAATTTAAAAACTAGGATAACACAGCTATCTCATACCCATCATTATGATATTTTGGAAGAGCGTTTTAAGAGCAAGGTCAGCCATTTTACTTAGTGAAAACAAAACAACTGAAACATTCATCATCATAGTCATGCTTTGGACATCATAAGGATTTTTTGGAAGAGTATTTAGAACAAATGTAACTGTGATAGTGAACAAAAGAAACTACAATTAAATCCTACAACACTATAGCCATTTCCCATTCATTATCATAATCTTTTGGAAGAGTTTCTTCTTTTGGAAGATTTTTTAGAACGAGTATAACTATAGTGGCTATGGAATTAACTATGCACTCAAACTTCAGAAACGTAAAAGCAACTAAGATACTTATCTAATTTACACAAGTAAAACCGTGCAGGAGGTAGGGGCCCTCTACCACCAGACGGAATCTAACACCAAATCAACTCAACGCTTTTAAAAACAACACTGTCTTCTTCATTAAAGGTGAAATAACTTTAACAGAGAAATCTGCGTCTTCAGAAATGTAGCACAAAATCTAAGCAAAATCTGGAACAAAATCTAGCCTAGCTCTCGGTTTCCCAAGTGTTTTTATAACAAATTTACATAACAAGACTTGCAACAATTCCAGGATCATTGTCTTTCCTTATTGAAATCACATTAGGACTCTTGAAGTGGCTGCGTAAAAAGGAAAAGGACATCTGGACTAAGACAGTCCTATTAGAATTCTGCCTTCTTAAATGTGTTCCCATGTACCAAAACCATATCCAGAATTCGTTTCTTCCTTCATGGTGAGCAACGAACAATGTAGACATGACGTGGAATATACCCATATGCGGTTTTTCTTGAGAGGCCACCTGGAACATACCCAAACGTGAAGACAACTGCAAAATTGCCGGTTAGCTACGGAATGTCTGCATTCTGCAGCTAGTTCCAGTCAAAATGCATTACAATGACAAAAATCACAAAACTTAGCAAGTCAGTCATATTAATCATTCTAAAAGTAATTTTAACTAAATTCATTGATCAATTGGGTCTGGGATAACAATGGAAAAAGGAAAATGAGGTAAAGTAAGATGAGAGAAAGCACAATCTTGAGGCTCAACAGTACTTGCCAGAAATGGTGGGGGAAAAGAGAGGGAAATGGGCGTGTTTGTTGTATTTTGATTCTTCAAAAATTCAGTCAACCACTCTTAAACACGACACTTTCATTCACCTGGGTTGGGAAATCCTTTGCCTAATGGTTAATCAAACCTCATTGAAAGTTTTCATCCGGTTTCTGGGTATTAGCTTTGGGTCAATTGTCGCCAAGACATCTGCAGTGTCGTTATGTGTTCAAGAGGACAGTTTAAATAAACCATTCATCTGCAAAATATCTGTCATCCATTTTGACCACCCCTGAGTCAGTCCTTTCTAGTATAATTTCAAAACTTGATCTATGATTTCGTGTTGTGGGCTTGCCTACGACGGATCGCTTTCTATCGAAGACAACTCATTATCTAGGAATTTTATCTAGAAATATTCAGTACCTTGAAATTTGCATGCCTTAATGGCAGGTTTATCGCTTTCGACGACGAGTTACATCATCAACCTTCGATCGAATGATTCCGTGAGATGTTTGACTTCAGCTCATTCATTCACATTTCATGGATTGTACTGAGTACTTTGAGAGCCATTGAAATTACTGGTGGCTACTCTCACACTTGTTAACAGTTTACATCATTGACTGGTAATCAAGTGGTTTCTACCATGTTCGACTTTGACACATTCATTCGCATGGATAGAATCGTACTAGTTCGAGATGCGGAAATCAAGACCCTGGATCTAGTTTCTACCATCCAGGCTGTGAGGAATTTTGTTTTCATTTATACAGTGGACTATTTATAAACAGATGGTTGCATCCATACTGTGTCTACACATGTCTATACTGTGATGTACTCAAAATCATTCCTGTATCAGAACAGTTTGAATTAGTTAGTTTTGATCTGAGTATGGGAATGCCTACCTCAACGATGATATATATATATATATTTTGCATTGAATGTTTTTACAGGTTCTGACTGGGGTGACCACAGGATGATCCTTGGAATGATAAAGTACTGTACTCTTCATATATGACAAACTTCAACATCATCTATTCCAGACTTTGCACTTTAGGGGGCAATTTGTTACACTGAAAATTGTCATCCTGACATTCTGCTGTGTGTATGAGCTCATTATTAATCATACTTCTCCCTTTTGCAAGTCTAACATATCAGTTCCTCATGTCAAGCCTTGAAAATCAGAAAAAATTCCTAAAAATCTCCTAAACTTTGGTGTCGCACTTTCTCTCTATCTTGCCTGCGGTCCCGCACCTAATGTTCAGCTCTCTTGCCTATCTGAATGCACTTTATATGTGTTAAAGGTGCGGACCCCTGTAAGATCAAAAAGGTGCAAGTAAATTCCAAAAATATCAATAAAAGTAAATTCTGGAAGCTTCTAGAATGGATCTTGCGGTGGCAGAACCGCTCTTATGAGGTGCATGTATCCCTTACCTTATGGAGCTAACCCCTTGATGTGAGGAGCTTATCCCTTTGAAGGAGGATTCTATCCCTTCATACTTGGAATAGAAAACCTCCTCTTTTCCACTATAAAAAGAGGCATTGGGTAGCCTCAAGGGGAGGTGAAGCTTAAGAAGATTTGAGGTTAAGTGCTGTTGAGATCTAGACTCAGTTAACTAAGAATTTTGTGAGGAGAGATTACATACCTATACTTGTCTTGGTTGGAGGAGTGCAGAGCTTATCAAAGTAAAGGAGACTCCTGCTTCGGACCCCGGAAAGTCCTGTGCAACATTAAGGGTCAGGTTGTAAGGATTTTCCTCTTTTGAAATTAATACAAATATACTCATTTTTCTCAATAAGCTTTCAATCAATGGTTTATTTCATAGATTCCTTGATCACTATGATAAGCATGGTTTATGATGATTTCTATACAAGTGCTATGTAATAATTTGCTTGTTTGTGACTGCAGGTTTACAAGCAAAACTCCTTCAAGCGCGCGAGGGATAACAACAACTTCAAACAGGCACTGGACAAAAGGTAAGTCTTTTACACCTATATAGAGCTTTTCATAGATCATATATGCTTAGAGAAAGATTAGTCTATTTGGCTTTTTTTTGATAGATACTTTTAGTACTAGGGAGATCGGTCTTGTCCGCAAGACGGATTTATCCGCCAACAACAAGAAACATTTTGGAGGGAAGGAATGTAATGTTCCCACTTAGCCTTAGCTAAGAGGAACATTCAATTTTGTTTTAATTTCCGTTGCATGAATAAATGAATAAAGGAGGACATGTAAAACTCCTGAAAAGTATGAATAAATCAATGCCCATGTGAACAAAGACAAATCAGGGCCATGTAAATAATCACTTTTAGGTGTGAAAGATATTTGAGCTAAGACTAGGTCAACCTTGACCAAATCAACAACGTTGTCTAGGTTCATTGCATCTCCAAAAGGGACAACGTAGTTCAAGAAGGAAGCCTATCATGTGAAAAGGGCTAACACATCAAGGTGGTTTAGGGTTTGTAAAGGATTTCTCATCTTATAAAATGAGAGGGAGGGAAGCAAGAGAAGGTTATTGATTGATCATATTTCTGAGTATTTGTCTGCTTAGACAAATACTATTCTCTGCTTTTTAGTGGAGGATTGTATTTGGAATTACTATGCAGGGATTTCACCTCTTCCTTTGAGGATTCTTGGAGGAGTGTTTGCTGAATTGAACCACTATCAGGCTTGAGGACAAGCTCTACTTTCATTAGCAGCGTTGATCCATTGAGGGTTTTGCTGCTTTTGCAAGTTGCAGTAAGTGGGAGTTTAGATCTGCAAAGATCTAGTGTATTTTTGGGAGCCTCTTCTCATGGAATGTGTTCTTTAACCTCCTGAAAGAGTGTATCTTCCATTTGTACTTCAGATCTGAAATTTTACAGTGGTTATCTATGACATTTGAGCTACAACATTGTTCTTATGAGTAGATTGTGTTATTTCTATATAAGGTTCTTCATGGTGTTTTGCTTATAGTTTAGATCAGATATCTCTAGTGCTGGGCTTTGCCCTCCACTTGGTGATCCATGGATTAGCTTGCTGATCCATGATCTGTTTAGATCTGATCCATTGTAATGAAATTTTGTATTTAGAAATTTACTGCAGCAGTTTACAGATCTGCAACTTATTTCTCAGATCTACTCTTGTTTATGCATGCTTTTTCCAAAATTCCAAAGGGATCTTGAAGGGAAAATTATCTAGTTTCTGGATCTGAAATAGATCTTATGTTTTGTCCATAGATCTACCCTAGATATGAGTTGTAACTTCCAGCTACTGAAGCTCTTAAAAATAATGTTGTTAAACCATTTATGCAAATGTACATGTGTTATAACTCTCTTTTTTGAAGATTCTTGCTGTATTATCTCATGCATTCTATTGTATAGTGAGATAACTTCATCATAATGCTGATTTGATGCTGTATTACTGAAATATTAACCTCCTTTCTGATCTCCACTGAATATCTGATAAAAATACGCAATTCCTGAAGCATTTTTTGCATTTGGCTGCAGCCTTCCTCTTTGGGTGCTTTTTAGCTAGTCTAGTTTTTGGGAGATCTGTTTAATGTATCTAAACTGATTTTTTTTGGATGAAATTCCATATATAAGTTCCATAAAACATAAATAAGAGGAAACAAGCCCTGATCTGCATTACAGTTGCACATTTTTTCTTATACAACATTTTCCTTGAGCATATTGTTGATTTTCCTGAATATTCCAACCACTACACCAAAAGCTCGAACTGTTACTGAGGGTGGCATCCAAAGGTGTTAAGGGTGGGCCTAACTCCACCAGAGCATCTAAGGGCGGGGGCCCTTGCGCAACATCCCTCATTACATAGGCCCAGATGTTGGGGTTCCTATGTTTTGGCAAATTTGGCAATACCAAAAGATAAGACAACATCAAACCACTTTGGGATCCTAGGATCTAGCCCTCCTGGATCCAGAGAGGGATCTCTCCATAAAAAAAAGAATGATATATATCTTTGAAGCTTAAAATGAGATATTAGGCTAGTTATGAAGCACGAGGGGGGATTAAATGACGTGGTTGGTTGTTGAGTTGGTCATGAGATCATTGTTGGCATGTGTTGTCCTTGATGGAAACCTACTTGATGAAGTTGTCCTTGATGGAAACTGATTTGATGTGTTGTCCTTGATGGCAACCTACTTGATGAAGAAATATTGTTGGCAATATGATGCAATGTGTTGTCCTCGATATGGCAACCTACTAGATGAAGATGTTCTTGATGGAAACTGACTTGATGAGTTGTCTTTGGATGGAAACCTACTTGATGAATGATGGCAACCTACTTGATGAAGTTATTCTTGATGGAAACCTACTTGATGAGTTGCCTATGATAAGCAACCTATGTGTTAAATATGTAAGGATGATGTACCTATGTATCTACAGATCAGCTCAGAAGTAACAGAAGAAAGGAAGTGCCAGAGAAATGATAAATAAGACATTTCACAAAGCATACGTGGATTTGTTAAGGATAAGTAGCGTATGCACGTGGAAAAGTACGTGCCAAGTCGCGTATGCCAATTTGCGCTCTAGATTTATAAAACCAGGGGACATTACCATGGTATTGGCCATAGTGTTGAGCGTTGGATTATCTATTTAATCCCATCCAAGAATACCATCGGAAGTGGTGTGGTTTTGGCTCATGGTATTGAAAAAGGCTAAATCTATATAAGGAGAAGAAAATCATGGTGCAAGGGTGTGCAAGTCTGGGTATGGAATGAATACTTCACTCTGAAGTATATCTGCATGGAATGAATTGATTAATCTGAATTACTAATGCACCTATGAAGAAAATGATGAAGAGGGATCTCTAGATCTGAAATGTATATGTATTTTCTAGATCTGTTTATGGAATGTTTAGATATGAGATGAGGTGAAATACTTCGTGAAGTAAGGGATGAAATCTAAGTTGTTTATCTGATATGAAGAGCTGCACAGTCCTGAAAAGTTATAGATCTATATGCAGGTTCGCTTCATTAAAAGCACGTGTATACGCGGGTCTGATTACGGAAAAGCGCGTATGGGAAGTTAGGGTTTTCTGAAGAATGCACAGAAGTATATGCGGGTTGGTGTGCATGAAAGCATGTACATACGCAGGTTCAGTAAAGTAAAAGCGCGTATGGAATCTAGGGTTTGCTGAAGTAAGTGGAATGAACTATCTGATCTGTTTTGCTGTTTTACTCCTATATGTCAATGATGTATTCATACAGAACTGGGTTGTTTGAATAATGAATATGCTGCTGATTATGTTAATTGAAGATCAAGTTGTTGGTTGATTGATTGATGATTCAATGAATGAATTCATGGGGTTATAAGTTTTAGTTTGATATATGATGAGCTTAAATGTGTGGAGTGGGTCCAGTCTGAAAATTTGATGAAAAGTGGCCTACAAGTTGTGTTGTATGGAAGCTGTTGGATCCAGTATGAAAATTGATGAAACGTGGTCCATGGTGGTGCTGAGGGTCGAAGCCTTCAGTGAGGGGGTTGTAGCTCCCTTCCAGTGGTAGCTGGTAAACGAGAGCAGGGGGTAGTAGCTCCCTTCCAGGAGAGGTTGGTAAACGAGAGCAGGGGGTTGTAGCTCCCTTCCAGGAGAGGCTGGTAAATGAGAGAAGGTTGTAGCCTTCTGCAGGTGGGTGCCTACATGCTGGTATGAGTCTACGCCAGTACATGGTTGTAAGAAGTTTTATTTATAATAAATATTGAAGACAGATATGACAGTAGTGGTGGTTTTCTCCCGAATTGGGTTTCCACCTTAAATCCTGCTGTTCATGTGTGTTTCTTATGTGATGATTTATTCTGTTCTTACTGCACATGTTTACTGCTTACTAAACATCTAATGAATGAATGATGCAATGATCTAAGTAAAGAATTATCTGCATAATGAGATCTCTGGTAATACGCAAGTTTCATTAAGGATATCCACGTGTATACACGACTTGGGTTCATTAAAGTAGCGTATGGGTTTTAGAGAAAGAAAATTAAAAGTTTTCAGTCTAAACTAAATACTGATTCACCCCCCCCCCCTCTCTCAGTATTTTTCCCAAAAATCATAGACTGAGAAGGTAATGGGAAAGAATGAGCAGAGCAGTAGGACGTTTTGGCAAAGAGAATGAGTCAAGACTGTGCCATCCATTGGGTTATGGAGTCATGAGAGGAGATTACTTGCAAACAAATAAGCAAGGCTTCCAGAGGGAAAGTCATCTATACTAAAGGATCTTTTAGATAGATGGTGGAATGGAGCAATAAGAGTGAAGGTGAAAGAAGGAAAGAAACCAAATTTATGTCTATAGATGAGGTCAGAGGTCATTTAACTCCAGACCTGCTTGGACATACTCAAAGGCAGCTTTCGATGAAGACACAAAGGGCAGCTTGAAGATCAGACCAGAGGTCATTTAACTCCAGGCTTGCTTTAGCATACTCCAAGGGAAAACAGAGATAAGATTTAACACAGAGCAAGGGTCTGTAGATCGGAGAAGGACTTTTAACATTCCCTTCTTTGACACCAGCTAGGACATCTAAGCAACAAACCCAAATTCATACATCAGCTAGCAACGAATAACAGCTGCTACACTGGTTAAATTACAAGCATTTTCTCTTAGATTCATAATCAGCGGAAAACATTGAAGGTAGGGAGAGCAGAAACATAGGGTACCATGCGAGGGTAAATCCTATGCTAGATTTATGATGCGTACCAGAAAAAAATGAATAGCATGAAAAAATGTAATAAAACAATATGATGAGAGAAAAATCACTCGTAGTAATAGACCAGGATCTTGTGAAATTGCTAGATTAATTGATATGCAAAACTAATCACATACACTGAGCTCAATGGCTAATACAATCCAAACTTTCTCCTCCCAGCCTACTACATTACAAACTACTCTGCTACCCTCCCCCAAAACTGTTCTAACAGCTAAGAAAATCCCCCTAACAGCAACAACAACCTTTTACAATATGTTCTCGGGAATTCTTATAGGAGGATGAGTAATAATGGGAGTAGACATTCATTTAATTTGATTCATTAAGACAGAATGGCGGAAGCGTTCACTCCCATACCGCTTAATGTTTCTTCGTTGACTATGTGTACTCTGTAGTTTGGTTCAGAGATCTCTGTCAGGTCGGATTTGACCTCGGATGTGTTCTTGAAGTCCTTATGGCTGTTTGGAACTCTGCGTTGCCTCCTGGAATTGGTGAAATGGATAGAAGGTCCGCGAGCCTTCATACTCCATAACTACTGGTTCTGATAGTATTTAATAAGCTTCTGTCAGTGTAATTAACTGTTTCTAGGCTCGAGGAGGCATGGAGGCTTTAGTGGGAAGGTGTACTATCTGGAGAAAAACGTCCTGCTGATATTTAAACATAGATATGGCTGTTACGTGTGCTTAGTATTCTAACCACGTATTATCCTTTGAATAAGGATCAGGTGCTAAATATGAAATTAACAGGCCCGGTTCTCTCTAATCCTTCTCTGCTGTTTCACTGGCTGCTGCTATGATGGCCTCTCTGTATTCTGAATCACAATGGCTGTGATTATGGAAAAAAGAGTGAATTCGCCACTCTGTAACAACCTTGCACAATAAAATAAACCTGTCATAAAACCAGGGGTGGCGAAAGACACGCTGTGAAGGCCTGTGGAATGGTGGAAAAACAATGGAAACAAAGACTGTGGAGGAAAAAGGTGAACATACAATGAAATGGAGGCTTGGTGGAAGAATGAATGTGAGCCATCCGATCAGATGGGATGGATGGTTGGGATCAAATTGCATCGGAAGGTGGCAGGGGTGACACTTTTGGGAACTTCTGATTGTCGATGCGCGATTGAGCGCCAGCCGTCCGATCTGGAACAAGATCGATGGCGAAGATTCAATCGGCAAGGAGATGGACAGGGGTAAAGGAGCGGAGCAGGAGAAATAAGGGCCATTGGATTAAAGGGAAATTGAAGGCAAAGATTACAATCGGAAGATAGCACTCGGGGAGTGCAACGGGCGGCACACTTTAAAAGTTGCGATTGCGATCGGTGCGGTGGTGCGATGGCCATCCGATATAAGAACAGATCAACGGTTGATATGTGATCAGAGGGGTGAAAGGATTGGGGTGATGGGCACCCGTGGGACAAGCACTAGCCATTAGATCTTAAAGGATCGACGGCTGGTATTGCAGCGGGAACACATAAGAGGAAAGTCAATCGCATCAGAGATCTTCGGAGTGACAAAGGAAATGCGCTCACTCGCTCTTCCAATTGCGATAAGCGCCCGAAGCTTAAACGCTTGGTTCCGGTGCACAGTTACATGGTGGGGAAGTGGTTTAGGGCTGGGCCGAAAGGGGCTAAGCTTGTTATATGAAAAATATGGGTTTTAGCGAAAACAGAGGGTTTTTAAGGCTAAAGAGGGAATTGGTAGAGAGGATAAAGGGATTTTTAAGCCAAACAAAGGGTATTTGTAGGGTTTAAAGGGTAATGGAGATGATTTAGAGGTTTAATAAGGCAAATAGAGAGGAGTGAAAAGGGAAGAAAATAGAGTTTTAGTGGGAATGAGTGAAAATAAATGCCTTTTGGGCATTCTTCACGGAAACAGAGAAGCTCTTTAACGGGAACAACAGAGGGGATTTCTCAAAGGACAAAGGCACAAGGAGGCTTCAAGGATGATGTGTTTTCAAAGGAAGTGCATTCCTTGAAGGCTCGAAAACATTTTAGCCCCCTGTTTTCTTGTCAAAAAATTCATAAGGGGCTAACACCAGACACGTGGATGCAGGCCCTACCCACACACGGGATATTACAACCCACCACGCTCCGTGAGTCTCGACCTCAAGACCTCAGATTTGATACCACGTAGATCCAACCATTACACCAAAAGCTCAACTGTTAGTGAGGGCGGCATCCCAGGGTGTTAAGGGTGGGCCTAACCCCACCACAGCATCTGAGGGTGGGGGCCCTTGCGCAACACCCCTCATTACACAGACCCAGATATGTGGCTGCGGGCCCTACCCGCACACGGGATATTACAGATCTATGGTTGAGATTGATTCAGAGGGGGAAGAAATATGAGAGAAGGGAGGGCCCACTTTTAATTGTTTCAGAGGTTGAGGTATTTATACAAAGGTTTTGGGGTTTTTTAAGATACAAAGGGCATAAAGGTTTTTACATGGGAAACGAGGTTTATAAGAGCGGTGGAGGAAGTGGTCCTATGGGGGTTAGAGAGAACCAGGGTTAAAAAATGAAAGGGGAGGAAACTCGAGCGGAGGAGATCAATGGGAGCCGTCGGATCGGGGAAATGGACGGTCCAGATGAAGTCGGCGGATCGACAATCAGCGGAGAAGAGAATCCGGGAAGGAGGATTTTGGAATTGTGATGTGCCAATGGCCGATGGGAGAAGCAGGTGCTATGGACAGAGGACCATTGGATAGAGATTGAGATCAATGGTGGAGATGTGATTGGGGCTTCGTATATCGGCGGAGAAGGGAAGGCGAAAGGAAAGGTGAAGCTCGATGTGATGGAGCAATGTGATGGCGAAGTGCGATGCGATGGAGCGCAGAGTGCGATGGTCGTAAGATCTTGGGGATGGACGGTCCAGATCTCATCAGAGGATTGACATATTAGTGGAGTAGGGGTCTGGGAACAAAGGAACTGGGATTGTCGATGTGCGATGGATGATGGACTTAGTGCTTGGTCATGGAGCGTGGTCTTATGGCGGAAAATGGGCTTGGGCCTTAAGCGAAAGGGGCTTAAGGCCTTATATTAAAAAATGAAGGTTTTGGACTAAAAATGAAGGTTTTTTATAATTTTTGGAGTTTTTTATAGGGGAAAAAAAGGGTTTTAAACTAGAATAAAGGGATTTTATCAGGTTCAAAGGGGATTTTGAGGGAAAATATAAGGTTAAAAATGGTTTTTTGGAAGAAAAATGGATGGGGGAAATGAGGGATTTTTCAAAGGGAAAATGATGGAAAAATGGCTTAGAAACAGTCTCTTTTGGTATCAGCAGGGCAACTTAGAGGCTTTGATTGAAGATTTTATGAGAGATGGATAACTTAGGGATAATGAACACAGTGATATTTCCAAAACTCATAGATTTTGATGAAAATATATTTTTTGAAATCCATGGACTAATCTAGCCATCATCAGATATAACATAATTTATAGATGGCTAATAGTGGCTCCACTTAGGGAGGACAACTTTCTCTTCAGGTGTCCAGAACAATAGTTTATCAATCTCTAGCTTCCAGTAGACCAGTGTCTTAATCCAATGGGCAGCATTCTTTTCTTTCTTTTGTTGGCTATCTTTGGATTTGAGAACATTTCAGCAATCTGCAACATATGAATTTCTTCAAAGCAGCATCACTACTTACCCAATCCTACTTTTCCTAGCATTTTTTATTCAGTGGGTGCACTTGGACTTGCAAACTCTTTGACATCTTATTTTTGAAAACAGAAATAAACTATCTAATCCTATCCTTATTTCTTCCAAGAGTCCAGATTAAACTGTTGAACTCTTTATTTCTCTACCTAACTATCTACCTGTCAAGATTAGGCTGTTTGACAGATTTTATTCTCTATTTCTAAGACAGGAAATTTAAACACAGTAAAATCAGGATTAGACTGTCTGATTTGCTATGGTGTCTATGGCTATATGTACAAGCTACACATAGACTTTATTTGCAGAAAATTAAAACAAAATTGTGAAGGCTTAAGATCTGAAAATTAAGAACATCCTTCTTTGTTTCCTTGGTTCAGATTTTGAGCTTTTTAGAACCATCTATATTTCTCCTAATCGAATCTAATGATAAGCCAAGTCTGAAATGATCTTATCAATCAATGTTTCTACTATCTTATCAGCATAAATTTAAAGCATGTTCAACCATGATTAGGCTAGATGATTGAACAAGATATCATTTTTGGATCAGCAGTGGCATTTAGACTTGCTCACCTTCAGTATCACTATTTTTTGGGTATGGGTCTTGTACCTTGTTTTTTGACTGCCCTCTTTTTCCTCTTTCTATTGTTTTTGTGTTTTTCCTTTTCAAATCTTAAAAAGCAATGTTATATACAATGAATTTTTTTTTGAAACTAAGATTGTTGGTAGAGATAGTGCTTGAGCATCCTACCATTGACAGGACCTCCAAATAAATCTTCTCCATTCAATTCTTCCAGAAAAAATGCATTATGCCCTCTGATAGAATGAATGATGTAGGGCTCTTTCCACAGATTCTCAAATTTGCCATGTTTTCCCTTTTCTTCCCTTCTAGAATCCCACTTTAGAACTACATTTCCAACTTGGAAATCATTTTCTTTAGTCCTCTTGTCAAATAACTTCTTGATGCTTTCTTGGACTGTTTGTGTTCTCTTATATACTTCCTCTCTGGACTGCTGTAAATGAATCGTCTGGTTGATTCTTCTTTGCATATCATTCTCTTTAGTTTGCACTTCTTGAAGGAGTTTCATGACTGGAACTCCTAATGATGTTCAGAAAAATGCATCCATGCCATAAACCAGTTGATAGGGAGACATATTTATAGATTTCTTGGTCTTTAATCTATCAGCCCATCAAGCATGAATAAGCTTACTATGCCATGATTTCTGATTCTGCTCCAACAGTTTTTTGATAATATTGACAAGGCTTTTGTTGGAGGATTCAGCTAATCCATTCCCTTGGGGATAGTAGGTAGTAGAATGACCTAATGTGATATGATATTTATAGCATAAGTCAACCATTTTTTTAGACTTGAAAGAAAAAGTATTATCTGTGATAATTTTTCTAGGACAACCAAATCTGGATAGTATGTTAGTTTCAAGGAACTTGATAATGACAAAGTCAGTAGCATTCCTAGAAGGTATGGCTTCTATCCACTTGGTAAAATAATCAGTGGAAGTTAGGATCCACTTATGTTGGGCTAAAGAAGATGGGTGAATTTTCCCAATGAAGTCCAAACCCCATTGCTGAAAGGGAGCCTCAACACTGATAGGCTGCAAAGGTAGTAGTAAGATTTTTCTCTTGCCATCAAAGATTTGGCAGGACATGATTAACTTATGGGTGTCTGGGAAGAGGGTGGGCCAATAGTATCCAAATCTGAGGATATTGTTTGTTGTGGTCTTCCAGTTAAGATGTCCTCCACATTCTCCCTCATGTAGGTCATGCATGATTTTTTCTGCATCAACCTCAAGTAAACATTTAAGTAAAATCCCCACAACATTTTTTCAATACAAAAATCCATCTAATATACAATAATTTAAAGCCTTCTGTTTTACAAATCTAGCTTTTGTTTTTGACAAAGAAGGAGGAGCATTAAGATAAAGCGACATATATATGATGTCAGCATACCAAGGAGAGTTCATGAATGTTTCTTCAATGAATGGTGCTGTGCATTCTTCTATCTCTTCCAAAATATCAACCATGTTCATATCTAAATCTTGGAAGTTTGATTCAGTGATGGGTTTTTCTAATCCCTGCCCTTTGATGAGTTTGGTGGGCCTAATCTCTAAGTCATATTCTAAAATGGTAGCAATCCACTTACCTCTTTTACCATCAGTGTCTTGATTAAGTATATCTTTGACAACCATGTTTAGGACAAAGGCTATGATATGTGAATGCAAAATATAAACTCTAAAATCCTTCAAAGCTTTGATTAAGGCAAAGGCTTGTTTCTCCATAATGTTATAATTTAGAGGGGCATCCCTTAAGGATTTGCTGAAGAAAGCTATGGGATTCTCTTACCCCGTGATATTCTTTTGCAACAATACTGTTGCCACAGTATGTTCAGAGGCAAAGGAGAAAATGTAAAAGTACTTGGTGAAGTCAGGGTTGATTAAGACTGGTGTTTGTGTGAGTGCTTGTTTTACTAGCTCAAAATATTGTTTCGCTTCCATATTCCACTTCACTCCTACTTCCTTTTTCAACATATTTGTGATATTTCTTAGGAGCTCAGCAAGGTTAGGGATGAATCTTATTAGGAAGTTAATCTTTCCAATGAAATATTGTAGCTCTTTAATGTTCCAAGGATGGTTGATTTGTAAGATGCCTTCTATTCTTTTGGGATCTATCTTGATTCCTTCCTGATGGTGATGTGACCTAAGAGTTTTCCTTTCTAAAGGCCAAACAAATTTTTCTTAGGATTTAGGGACAGGCCATACTTTCTACATTTTTCAAAGACTTTTCTCAAGTGGACTAAGTACTCCTCATCAGTCTTAGAGTAGACAGTGATGTCATCAAGGTATATGACTATGAAGTAACCTAAGTAAAAAAGCTATGTCCATTGCCCTTTGGAAAGTAGCCCCTGCATTCATTAAACTGAATGGCATTTTAACATACATGAACATACCCCAAGGTGTAGTGAAAGCAGTTTTAAGTTGGTCACTTAGAAAGACTAGAACTTGGTTATAACCTGAGAAGCCATCTAGTAATGAGATTCTTTGTGAACCAACTACTTTTTGGAGTATGTGATCCATTTTAGGCAAGGGGTAATTGTCTTTCAAGGAGGCTTTGTTCAAATTTCTGAAGTCAATACAAAGCCTAATTTCCTCGGTCTTCTTCCTAACTGACACAAGGTTGGACACCCATTCTAAGTATTGGATAGGGACTATGATCCCGACATCGTACATCTTTTTGATTTCTTTCTCAACTGAGGGTAACAAGAGGGGGTTTATTATTCTCAACTTTTGTCTAAATGGTTTCTGATTTTCTTTGAGAGGAATTTTATGTTGGATGATTTTGGTGTCATAGGATTTCAAGTCTTCATACGCCCAAGAAAACACATCTTTAAATTCTCTAAAAAGCTCAATGTATTTCTGTTTTGTGTGAGATGGGAGAGTTTTGGACAGCTTGATTATTTTAGGTTCTTTCATCCCTCCAATGTTACACTCTTCTACATTTGTTTCAGTGGGTTCCATCTTGGGTTTTTTAGCTACATCATTAAAATCAAACAACTCTTCTAGTGGTGTAAGGCCTCTTGGCAAGGTGTCATCTTTGTACTGCAGAATTTCAACTTCTCTTTGATATGATTTATCAAATACTTTTGCAACACAAGGGTTTTGAAGGTGGTTTATATCATCATCAATGGGAAGCTCTGTTTTGGGAGTTTCTTTTTTAGCAGAATTATTTTTTTCAAATCTCAAACTATGTTTTGTGCTTGCAAAGTCATTTCTGGATGGCAGAAAATCATCTATTTGGTAATCATTGTCAAACACTTTCCAATGGTTCAAGTTTTCCAGTACAGTAGGCCTGTTCTTTATTTTGATGAGGAATTGATTATTTTCATAAGGTAAAGAGCAATTGTTGGCAGCAAAGGCAAGCTCATTGGCAAGGCATTTTTGGGCCCTAGGGATGAAAGTAAGCTCATAATTCTCAAAGGTTTTGAGAATTTATAGGGAAACATTTCTATATTCCCTTAACCTAGGGTTCTTAACTAAATATTCTCCATTAATTTGATTGATGATTAGTTTAGAATCTCCTTGGATCAAGATTTTCTTAGCTTTGAGATTTTTAAGTAGGACTAGACCAATAAGGATAGCCTCATACTCTGTAACATTATTGGTGCATTGGAAATATAACCTATAGGAATGGCCTTCATTTGTGTTGTGGATCCAAACACCAGCCCCTGATCTGGCCTTACCATAAGAACCATCAAAGCTCATATGCCAAAGGGTGTCAATTTCAGTTTTGTCAATGTTCTGAACTTCAGGGCTGCTAGAGTTTTGGGAGTCATTTTCTTGATTAGAGAGTTGTTTTGATTTTTTTGGGGGACTTATTTCTCTCTCATTTTCATTCACTTGTTCACTTATGTCATTTTCATTGTACAGGATGAAGGAGTAAAGGTATGAGTGAATGGAATAAACTGGTGTGTTATTTGGCCTATCTATGTTACTCACCATGTATTTCATGTGGGATTCCCGGTCAATCTTCTTGTTTGATTGAAGACTGGGATGGTGGCATAGGTCATGTCCATTTGAAGGTTGCCCTGGAGTTTTTCCCCCCATGATCTAGATAAAAGCATGCCATACTTTGCGGGGATGTCAGCCACAACTATATCCATGGCTATACTCTTAGTGGGGATTTGTGCCGGATTGACACACAAATCCTTGATTAGGCCCAGAAATTTAACCCTACTGGAATCAAAAGAATACAAGTCTTTGTATGGCTTTGTGATTTATAGGCCCAATCTCTCCATCACAACCTTTGGCATGAGAGTGTGAGGCACCAGAGTCTAGCATAGCATTATGCAGAATTTTGTCATGTATGTTTAGACTGACATAGAAAGGAGGGACTACTCCTTCTTGATATCTTCCCTCTACTTCAGGAACAAACAACAGTTCTGGTTTATCATCAATTAAGTTTAAGGTATCAGTATCCTTGCCCATGTTTAACACTTTGAAAATTTGGGATCTATATACCTCTTGGGTTACCAATTCAGTGAGGGGTATAGTGATCTTGATTTTGGAAATCTCCCCCTCAAAACTGAAAGGCACAGGTGTCTTTATTGCATTTACATTAGTTTTATCAGCCATGAACTTTTATATATTTTTAATTTGCTGATTATAATTTGATGGTTTGGACAGTAAGGTTTTTTCAGGGCCACTATTTGAAGTACTAGGGTAGCTTGAATAATTACTAGGTTGGCTAGTCTTTTTCTTGTTTAGTTTAGTTTTCTTAGCCATAGTATTTGTGTTTTCTACTGTCTTTTTAGGGATAGGTTTAGAGGTTTTTCTAACAGTAGTGTTTGGCTGATCTGTTTTAGGAATATCTTGAATCTTTTTGCTCCTAAGGTTATACTACTTATGGACTTCCATTATGGAATTCTCAAATCCTAATATATAGTCTTCAGAATCTTCATATGATTTCTCATTTGGTTTTGAAGAAAACATCCTTTGTTCTTCTTCAGTAAGGAATGTGTTATCCTCATCATCTGAACCTATGACATTTACATGGTCTTCTTCCAATTGCTCAAGCTCTCTTTCTTCTTCATCTACATAGTTGTCTTGGAAAGGGGGTCTGATTTGTTGGTCACTCTCTCTTTGTCTGATTTGAGGAGGGTCTCTTCTAAAATTTTGGTTTCTATTTATGTTTTGAAGATTGGCTTGATTATCCCTAGGAGGTGTTCTTTCATTCAAACTGATTTTTTCCATCATCCTCTCCATTATCCTAACTATGGAGTCAAGTTTGGTGTCAGAAGATGAGGGCAGAGGTGTTATGTCATCTTTATAAGTCACCCTTTTTTCTGATCTCATCCTAACTCTTTTCTCAATTAAATTGGCCTCTACACTCATAGCCCCCTTTTTCATGTCTTCTAGAGTTAGGTAATCTCTCTCCCTTAGTTAATAGGCCATATTAGCATCAAAACCTTCGGGATATTTCACCAAGGCCAAGCCTTGTGGAGGTTTTATGTGAGGTGCGAGAGCATTGTAAACACTATTAAACCAAGTGGAATAATCATGAACACTTTCTCCCGGATTCCTCTTAAGATTGTTATACTCAGACATAATTTGGAGGGGGTTCTTCTTGATTTCCCATTTGTTCACAAAGGTTTGGTATAGAGTAAGGAGATCATGAATGCTATTGGGGGTAAGCATTTAAACCATTTCTTGGGTTCTCCCCCTAGGCTCTGAGCAAAAATCCTCATTTTATGGTTTCTTCTTCTATCTCCATATAGTCAGAAGCATCATTAATTCTATCTACATGTTTTTGAGCAGTGATGGATTCAGTCCCTGAGAAGTGAGGGATTTTGGACTGATAGTCATTTGGAAAAGGTAATAGTGGTTATTGTAGAGCCAGTGGAGCATACCAGGCTGCCATGATGGGAGGGAAAGGAAACAAGGGCTAATTTACAAGGGGAGGATTTGTGAGAGGTGGAGGAGGATGGAGTGAGGTGGTTTTCACACTAGTGGTATGGATGGGTGTAGCTAAGGTACTTGGACCGGAAGACTGATTCTGAGTAGATTTGAGATGAAAAGGGCTAAAGTGATGTAGAAGCTGAAAATCAAGTGCAGTGGAAGGATAAGCTTCTTTGCTAGGGCTTTGCTACAAATCTATGGGCTCAAAGTCAGCTTGGTCAACCCTACTTTGTGAATTGGTCCTAAATAGGTTCTTGGTATGGTGCAAATAAAACTGAGGATCTTGTGAAACTGTAAGGTGTTTTGGTGCAGAACTTGCTCTAAGGATGGTCCTAATAGTGGGTGAGTTTCCAGCTTTAGGATTTTGCCACAAAATATTTTTTGGGTTATCAACTATGGTAGGAGGATTTGGGTTCAGGTGTGATTTGGTATAGATCCTTCGTGATTCCAGATCTCTTTATTCACACAAGGTGTAACTACACCTTTAAAAACTATTTTGGACCGATTTGACACAATTCTAGAACAACCTATGGGACTAGTCGGATGAGGAAGGCCTACTGGAGGCTAGTGGAGTCGCCAGGTTGATTTTTTTTGAAATTTTGAAGATATGTATATAATGGTCCACCACCAAATTATTGATAAAAAACCAATCTAGGGGGTGATTTGGGTTTTTAGTTTCTTTATGCAGCCTTAAGGTTAATGAGTATCCCCTAACTAAGTCATTATCTTGCTAGGATGATGAAGTAATTAGTTTCTACTCTAGTTATGGGTTGGTTTTTAAGTCAGACTAGGGATGTATATGAGTCTATAAGAATTTGTCAGACTACTATGAACTCATTCCCACCGTCATCGCCACTATGTTAGCTCCCCGTAATTTTCTAGATTGATTGAGATACAAATTGACAAGGGTAACATCAAAACAAGCTTTGGAATCCAAGGACCTAGCCTTCCTGGATTCGGAGAGGGATCTCTCAATGTGTGTAAATATATGTATATTTTTACTGATTAGGGTTGATTTTAGGCTAGATGTCAAGTGCAAGGTATTTTGATTGTTTTTGGTTGGGTATGATACTTTGATAGATTTTAGATAGGGAACATGGAAGATTGTTAAGTTATTGGGCAATGGAGTCTAACAAGGTCCAGATAAGTTCGTGAATGGTGTTAAGAAAATTTGTAGGGAAATTTTTCTTGGTTGGTGGATCTTTTAAGGCTATGATGGATTTATGAAATGGATATAAATATTGAGAACAACAAACTAATAAAGGGCTGAAACCAAATCCTTTATATACTTGTAAACTGAGGGAGTTAAAAAATTGATAAGAACAACAAGAGAATCAAAGGCATAAGCAAAACCTAATCCATTTGATTTCAGAATAAAAACATATAATTAACCAAAACAAACATTCAGATAAAAACACAGAAAAGGTAAGAAAACTTATCCAACTTTCAGAGATTTTATCATCTAGAGCAGAAAAAAATTTAAGATACACAAGTCATTATAACCATAGAAGGAGAGAAAACTCTAACATCCAAAGTTACAGCTATAAGGTTTCCTTAAAACAAATTTAGCTATGTAAAGGCAAAGAGCATGATTTTAAACATACTTCTTTGACAAACCTAGACAAAGTTGATTTAAAGAGACGATTCCAAGAACATAATATTTAAGTGGCAACAATATGCAGGGCTAACCATAAATTATAATTGATGCTAACTGATCTAAATTATTCAAGAAATGGACAAGCTAAGAACTTTTTAGAGATAAAATAAATGATTTCTCTATTGTATCTTAGCAGACGAAAACATTAAGGCAGTGAAGGACAAACAGATTTAAGGTGCCATTAGAAAACATTTCTTAATCTAAATTATTTTTCCTACTACAACATAGAAAGATGGAAAACATAATGGAAAACTTCACCATCAACCAAGTCTATGGATCCTGCAAGCAATCCTTCTCCATCAACAAGAAAATCAGATCATGCATGAGCTCCAAGACATCAATTTCTCTTCAAGAGCGTCAAAGGACTATGTATTATTCCAGCATAAGTCATCAAAATCCAACATTTACAATGAGTTCCAATGCAGTATTTATACTGCAAATGAGGAGGTGAACCTCTTCTACAGTTTAAAATGTTATTGAATTCTGAGTAAATGCTGCACTAGCCTTGAAAACCACACGGGGCATAAGGTAAGAATATGTACGACTACTTCTCTGTTAAATAACTTTGTCTTAATTTTCGAGATAAAGATAGGTGAAAAATATTGGTTTAAGGCTATCTTTGATATTTGTCTCACAGTTTAAAATATGATCTTTTGTTTTCAATAGTAATTTAATTTTCCTTTAGAAAAGTGGGCTAAAGTCATTAATTGATTTATTAAGTGAATATTGCTTCCCTTTCATATTGCTTCCCTTTTGATGTATTCGAGGCTGCTTTAGCCTAAATTTCCTCAATTTAATCCCTTAAACTGTGTTCTATGGCTTGATTTTGCTTTATTTAATCATAAAACTACTCTTTAGGCCCTTTAGCCTTGATTTTCCTTTAATACTCAGTCTTACTACTTTATGATTGATTAGTCAATAACTGTCTTTTCTCTGTTTTCCGTTAAAACATTCATTTATTTCTTAACCCTTTGTATTTATCCTTTAAACTACGGATTAATCTTTAAATCTTCAAACTTTGCACTTTAATCCTTTCTCTTTATGCTAATCCTCACTTTTCTTTGATTTCTTCAATTTAAGCCTTTAATATCCAGATTTATGCTTTTTAACCTTCATTCTTTAATTTATCTGATCTTTAAATGCATTGGAGGGTTTCAAATGCTAACGAATGTCTATGAAACATTGATTGAAACCCCGAAATTATAGCCTGAAATCTCGTTTTCTCCTTTTGATTAAGCTTTGAGGATCGTGATCCTTGGCCCTGTGCCACTATTTCCTTGGCTGTGGGAGACCTTTTAACACCTTAGCCACCATAAAAACCTGCAAAAAAACAAAATATTAATAAAAACTTGCGTTTTGGTTCAACTGCTAACAGAGGTTAGGTGAAGGCGGAGGAGCAGTGCAGAGGGAAGGGTCCCACAGGTGGAACTAGAAAAAATCCATGAAAAAAATTGAATTTGGCGTGGAAATTGGGAAAGTGGTTTTGTGAAACCACGGGTGGTTTTCGCGCAAGGAAAGGGTGGTAAATGTTTTTTCCCTAGGGGAACGCGATATGGGTCCCTAGGCGATGAGTTTCCAACAAAAAATATTGTTTTCTCATTGAAAACGGGTGATCAATTCTTTTGGAGAAACGAGTGTGAAATTGAATGTTAACCGTCCGATTTGGGGGGGCCCAGATCCATGGCTATAAGTGAGCGTGACAAATGGAGAGATGTGCAATGATGGGGTGGTGGGACCTAAAGATTGCGT
Organism: Pinus albicaulis; assembly: GCA_034641835.2. Lineage (NCBI taxonomy): Eukaryota > Viridiplantae > Streptophyta > Pinopsida > Pinales > Pinaceae > Pinus > Pinus albicaulis. The sequence goes on along the minus strand of CM076572.1, from coordinate 1,346,588,505 downwards.
CAGATATTTTGTCATGAAGCGAAATGTTCAATTTTAGGGTTAATTGATCGGGTTAAGTGCAGGCCATTAGATCATTGGTAATTAACGGCGAAGATGGATTCCGGGGTGAGGTGGTGGACGAGGAGTCGGGGAAGTGGGGAAAACCCAATGGCTATTGGATCTCCAAGATCGACGGTGGAGGTTTGCTAGCGAGGGGGTGAAAGGATAAAAGATTGTCGGGAGGATGGGTAATGGGAGGGGTGATGATCACCGTTGGATCTATAAGATCTACAGTTGAGATTGATTCAGAGGGGGAAGAAATATGAGAGAAGGGAGGGCCCAATTTTAATTGTTTCGGAAGCTGAGGTCTTTATACAAAGGTTTTGGGGTTTTTTAAGATACAAAGGGTGGAAAGTTTTTTACATGGAAAAAGGGGTTTATAAGAGTGGTGGAGGAAGTGGTCCTATGGGGGTTAGAGAGGACCAGGGTTAAAAAATGAAAGGGGTGGAAACTCGAGCGGAGGGGATCAAAGGGAGCTGTCGGATCGGGGAAATGGACGGTCCATATGAACTCGGTGGATCGACAATTGATGGAGAAGAGGGTCCGAGAAGGAGGATTTTGGAATTGCGATGTGCCGATGGCCGATAGAAGAGGCAGGTGCGATTGACGAAGGATTGTTGGATCGAGATCGAGATCAACAGTGAAGATGTGGTCGGGGCTTTGTATACCGGTAGAGAAGGGAAGGCAAAAGGAAAGGAAAAGCTTGATGTGATGTGAAGTGTGATGCGATGGAGCGCGGAGTGCGATGGCTGCCAGATCTTAGGGATGGACGGTCCAGATCTCATCGGAGGATCGGCATATCGGCGGAGTAGGGATTTGGGAACAAAGGAACTGGGATCGCCGATGTGCGATGGCCGATGGAATTAGTGCTCAGTCACAGAGCACTGTCATATGGTAGAAAAGGGGCTTGGGCCTTAAGCAAAAGGGGCTTAAGGCCTTATATTAAAAAATGAAGGTTTTGGACTAAAAATGAAGGTTTTTTAGAGTTTTCGATAGGGGGAAAAATGGGTTTTAAACCAGAATAAAGGGATTTTATTTGGTTCAAAGGGGATTTTGAGGGAAAATATAGGGTAAAAAAGGGTTTTTTGGAAGAAAAATGGATGGGGGAAATGAGGGAATTTTCAAAGGGAAAATGATGGAAAAATGGCTTAGAAACAGTCTCTTTTGGTATCAACAAGGCAACTTAGAGGCTTTGATTGAAGATTTTACGAGAGATGGATAACTTAGGGATAATGAACATAGTGATATTTCCAAAACTCATGGATTTTGATGAAAAACTTGTTTTTGGAAATCCGTGGACCAATCTAGCCATCATCAGATATAACATAATTTATAGATGGCTAACAGAAGCAGTGAATGAAGAAGAAACCCGCTGGTAGGAGTTCCAAGAATTTTAAAAAGGAGAAAAAGCCTGATAATCACTAAATGAAGAGAAAGGAACGTTCCCTTGGTGACCAGTGAGAAAATGATTCCCTGCCCCTACTGTTGTAAAGGTATGGTTCCAACCCGTAAAGGTAGTAGAAATTTGAACTCCAGACCATGGATTAAAATTCTGAGTCTAAGAAGTAAAAGGAAAATACCCTAAGGAAGGATTTGAGTGAGGAATATGCCTGCTTCCAAAGGGGAAACCTTGAAAAGAAGCTGATCCACTAGCCATAGAGGAGATGGGTGCAGATGCAGCTACAACAGTAGAAAAGGAAAATGGAGGAATCCCACTAACGGACATTCCGAAACAAAAGGGACTAGATTGAAAATCTTGTGCTTGGGTATAACCAGAGCCAAACACAGCAGCACTAGAAGAAATCAAAGATATAACAATAGTGCCTCCTCCTTTAACTTTAGAAGGAGTCTGAATACTTGCATCACTCATAGCCGAAGCTGTGCTCCCAGTCATGGCCATCGAAAGGTAAGAATGTGATGAATAAGGACTCTCGGGTCTCTTAGACTCAGGTCCAATGTACTTGATGATAAACGAAGAACTAGAAGAAAGAGGAGATGGAAGCGATTAAGGAGATTGAGGTAATTCCTCTACTTCTACTTCTTCCTCTAGAAATAAAACTCTCGAGGTGGGTGGAGTACTCCTCTCAGTACCGACACTGACACCAAAACTAGCTACAGAAACTTCAAGCCCTAACGGAGGATCTCTCTCCATTGCGTCTGATAACACCGGGTGATAATCACCTTCTGAATTACTCCTATGCCTTCTTGAAGAAGGCTTGGCATTCGCGGGAGACAACCCACGAAGCCGTCTTGATTGACGAATCGATCGGTCAGCCACTTTAAAAGATTTATTAGACTCAAAAAAGTATAAAGCTAAGCAAACTAGGAGCAAAGAGCACTCACTACAAAGTCCCTAAGATACAACTAAGCAAGCAGCTTTCAGATATTTCTGCTTCGAGTGATTAGGACTGGACACCAAAATACAAGAAAGTGAAAAATAGGACCTCCCAAAAGTAGTCTGGGGTAATTACGTCCTAGATCTACTAGTGAAGGTAACAAAAGCAGTTATGCTGACCTCCTAACAACAACCTTTGCCAGTGCAAGTACCCAAGCTTTGCAAGGGCACCCTCCAGAAGCACTGCTAGAAGTTGTTAGCACCCAATCTGAACCTCAGGCTGAAAAAGGAAAATCAGGGTAACAACTAAACCACGCTCAGCCTTGTAGCTAGCCCTACAAGGACAGGAGAGGGCTCTCTCCGTAGAATATATATTCAATAACACGATAATAAATTGATTTTAGGCTAGATATATGACTATGAAAATGGTTTTGATAAATGACTGAATTTTTAGGGATGTATGGGACAAAAAGGACAGCATGAGCTGAAAAATTAAATCAAGGACACAGGATATTTCATGGGGCAAGGTAGGCAGAAGGTTTAGCAATCAAATTTGAAATAAGGTGAAATGGAAAGACTATTGAGGAGCTGAAAAGGGCATCATACATGGATCCTTTTCAAACAGAAGAAAAACACACTGAGTATGAATGAGTCCCCAAGGCAGAGCATATAATATGGATTCTACCTTTCTAACTTGGAAACATTTAACTGGAAATGTTTATAAATGAATGATGAAACATAACAATGTACGTATGAAACACAGAAGAGAAACATATGCTAAAACTCATACCACATGAATCCCACAAATCAGAGCTGCATCACTTTATTAATTCCCTGCCAAAACTGTACAAAAGGAGCACAAATCTCACTACCACACTGTTCCCCTACTTCTGAGTTCTTTTTAGACCTCAGACTCTCCAGCCTCCTTTCAAATCATTAGAATTTAAAATAAATAGATAGATTTTGTGGGAATATAGAATGATAGAAAGAGGAGAAACTTCAACTGAAGATGGAAAACCAAGAGCCAATAATCTTTCCTAAAAATGAGGAGGTGAAACCTGTAGCGTAGATCCTTTGAACCGTAACTGAAAATGTGACTGTTACAATTTTATTTCTTGGCCCCTGACATTTCGCTTTCCATTTTCCGTTTTGAAGAAAACTGAATTTTTATTAATCTATCGTTGAAAGAAGACAGAATTAAATCAACTGCTTTTCGTGAAGGGAAAAATGCATTTAAATGGGAAAAGGGAAGGGAAATGGAGGCGGGACCCATATTTAAAATCGCAATCGGAATAGACGGGCAGCAGGATATATAATATATAGTGGAGAAATGCAATCGCAATCGGGAATCGGGAGGAGGGACAATCGCAATCGCAATATTGGAGTGGACCAGTGATATGATATAATGAACAGTAATCGCAATTAGAGTGGAGCGGGAGCGGAGATATTTATATAACACGGTAATCGCAATTGCAAATCGGGAGGTGGGACGGAGCGGAATGGTGTATACAATGTTTCCGATGCGATTGGGGGGAAAAACCCTTTGTATTATAATTTAAACCAAAATTTCGCGTTAACAAAGGAGAAAGGCCCTTTATTATATGAATGGGCAGAAGTACTGATGGTGGGACCCAAGGGCCAATCGCAATCGCAAATCGGAAGGAGAAAGTAATCACAATCGGAACAATTGGGAGGATAGTTGCGATCGGAGGAGGGGATGCCATTCATTGTGGGCCGTCCAATCGGTGGGGAAGATCGACAGTTGTGGGTTAATCGGGGGCGAGCCATCGGCGAGAGTCAATCAGAGGGGGGATTTAAAACAATGCAATGGGAACATTGCGATTGGCGGAGGACCATTGGATTAGATGATGAGATCGACGGCTCTGGTGTAATCGAGAGTATGTCAATCGGAGGGTGTCGATCGGAGGGGAATGCGATTGATCGCAATCGGAGGATTGGGGGAAGGACTTGCGATCAGGCGGGTCGGGGATGGTGCGATTGGCCAATCGGAAGGGGCAAGACTTGCGATTTCGATGATCGGAGTTCTGTGCGATCAATCGCATCGCAACTGTTTGCGATGAACTGATCGGAGCTCTTCATATAGATGTTGCGATTGAAACAGTTTTGCGATTGCGATTTATAAATAAAACTTTAAACTTTATATTATAAATTTTTGACTATATGTGTGGTGGGGAAGTGGTTTATATGGCGGGGGGGTTATAATATGATATAAATTTGTTGTAAAGTCCATGGGTATGGAAAAGGGGAAGTGGTTATGTAAATCGCATTTTGTTTTGAATAATTTATAATGCAATTTTGTGATCGGAAAGGGGAAAAAAGGGGTTTTTTAAAGGGAAATGAACATAGAGTTAAAAGGAAAAATGGGAAATAGGGGGGGGGGGGTTTAGGGAATAGAGGGCTTTTACTTCACTTAAGCATCAAATTCAGTCCAGAAGTCAGTTTTGAGAGTGTAGTATACCATTGGAAAGCTCTTTCCGGGCTCCTTTTGATGACTCTGCTTTGAAGATGATCTGGCATTGAACATGTTGTGGAAAATTTCTCTGAAGACAGGGACATCACTTTGTGGAGATAACAACTTCTGAATTGTGACTTAAAGGCAAAGTATTATGTTTTCACCTCAAAACATGGTTTTGAGGTGAAAATTTCGTCTAACTGAATAGCTAATATCTCTGATCTTCCAGGTGCAGTGCCTTTGTATTTATTGACTTCCTCATGACCTTGCTGATCTGATTTTGAGAATGAAAGAGACTAATGACTGAAGACCATAGGGAGGAAAATCAGCAAGTACCTCATGAGAGAAAACTGATAAAAATTACTACCGTCAATGAATCCATGACCTAGCGGAATGGTGAAATTTTATTCGGTATGAGACATCTAATATGAAAATGCAAAAGAGAAGTTTTGATCACTGATGGCAGTATGACTGGACTGACACTAACATTGGCTCCAATGGGGATGGTGGCTCCTTGGAGGTGCCAAGAACACCGTAGACCAAGTAGCCTTATTCATTGGGCATGGATTCAAAAATACTGAAAAGCTGACACAATGCAGACTAACACTGACTCAATACTAAGACTGAAAAAGTGAAATAAAACCAAACCATACACAAATCACCCAAGTCTTATATCCTTCACCTCGGGCCCCAAAATTTAATGACTGTGTACTCTGAACTCTGATAAACATAACATGGTATATACAATGATGACATAGATCCTGATCCTTTGTTTTCAATTGTGGTAGTGCTTCAAAATCCTACCATTCACTGCTCCTCCAGGACAATCTTGGCCATCCATTTCTGAAAGCAAGAAGGCATTCTGTCCTCTGTATGCTGAGATCCTGTATGGTCCTTTCCACAGGTTTTCAAACTTACCATGCTTCCCTTTGTCTTCATTTCTAGCATCCCATTTCAACACTATATCATCTAGCTGAAACCTTTCTGCTTTTGTCTTCTTGTCATAGATATTTTTTATTTTCTCCTGCAACTGAATAGCGTTCTATGACACTTCCTCTCTTGTTTGCTGAAGGTGGATCATTTGATTGATCCTTCACTGATTGTCATTGTCCTCGCTGTCAACTTCTTGCAATAATATCATAACTGGGACTGTAAGGGATGTAGGAAAGATAGCATCAGTACCATAAACCAACTCAAATGGTGACATACCTATTGATATTTTACTGCTAACTCTGTCTGCCCACAGTGCGTTGATGAGCTTCCAGTGTCAATTTTTTTTTTTTTCTTCCAACATTTTCTTGATTATATTCACCAGCAATTTGTTAGATGACTCGGCTAGGCCATTTCCTTGTGGATAATATGCTATCGAATGGCCCAGCGCGATGTTTTATTTGTCACAGAAATCGATCATTTTCTTTGATCTGAACGCTGCTGCGTTGTCTGTTACGATTTTGCATGGGCAGCCAAAACGAGATAAAATATTCGATTCCAGGAATTGAATGATTACCGTGTATATTGCTTGCCTGGCTGGGACGACCTCGATCCATTTCGTAAAGTAATCTATCTCTGTCAATATCCATCGGTGCTATGCTGAGGATGTGGGATGAATTTCTCCAATGAAATGGAGCCCCCACTGCTGAAAGGGTGCGTTCACGGAAATTGGTTTCAAAGGGAGTGGAAGCAATTTTTTCTTTCCTTGGAAGATTTGGCATTCATGAAATTTCATCACGGTCTTATATAAATCAAAGAATAATGTGGGCCAATAATATCTTGCCCTCAATATCTTGTTAGCTGTAGTCTTCCAAAACAAGTGACCGCCACATTCACCTTTATGAAACTCGTGCATTATTTTCTGCTCTTCTTCTTCAACCAAACAATTGAGCAGAATTCCTCCCGGATCTTTCCAATACAGAGCGTTGTCTAAAATGAAGTATTTTGTGGATTTTAGCTTCAGAGATCTACCTTTACTCTTGGACATTCCCGTAGGAGTTGACAAATGCTGAAGGACATAGACGATATCTGAATACCATGGGGATTGTAGAAAAATATCTGCAATTGGAACCAACAAAACTTCATCTTCATCTTCTACCACCACTGTTACAAGGTTTATATCTAAAGCACGCAGATTTGATTGGGCCATCAATTTCGCCAAGCCTTGTCCTTTGATCAACTTCGTGGGCTTGATCTCCAGATCGTACTCCAGCATAGCTGCTATCCATTTGCCTCTACGACCTTCTGGATCAGTTTGCATCAACACATCCTTCACTGTTGCATTAGGGACATAAGCTATAGTATGTGAATGCAGAATATAGACCCTGAAATCCTTTAATGCCTTGATCAGAGCCAATGCCTGTTTTTCAATAATGTTATACCTCAAAGTAGCATCTCTAATAGTTCTACTGAAAAAGGCAATTGGATTTTAGATCTCACCTCTCTTTTGCATTAAAACATCCGCTAAAGTATGTTCCGATGCGAACGAAAATATGATAAAGTCTTGAGTGTAGTCGGGACTGATTAAAACTGGGGCATTGGACAAAGAAAAATTTACCAGATTGAATGATTTGATGGCCTCTTCACTCCATTTAACAGTGCTGTCTTTCTTCAACATATTAGTCATTTCCCTCAAATGTTCAGCCAGATTGGGTATAAATCGACGTAATAAGTTCATCTTACCAATGAATGCTTGGATCTCCTTCTTGTTTCGTGGCAGGTCTATGAGCTGAATTGCCTCCACTCTAGCTGGATCGATGCGAATACCATCTTTGGAGATTATGTGCCCCAACAGATTTCCTTCATCCATGGCAAAGAGACACTTCTTGGGATTGAGAGAAATTCCAAATTTTTTGCATCGTTGAAAAACCACCCTCAAATGGTGAAAATTCTCCTCATCTGATCCTGAAAAAACTGTCAAATCATCCAAATAAACAACCAAAAAAAAAACTTTTTCATTTGCAAAAGCGATGTCCATTGCACGCTGGAAAGTAGCTCCTGCATTCTTCAGTACAAAAGGCATTTTGGCATACTGGAAGGTTCCCCAGGGTGTCGTGAAGGCAGTTTTATCTTGGTCCTTCTCATGCACCAAGATTTGGTTGTAGCCTGAGTAGCCATCAAGTAGTGACATCCTGGATGCTCCAACTACTCTCTACAGAATATGGTCCATTTTCGGAAGTGGATAATTATCCTTCAAGGAGGCCTTATTCAAGTTCCAAAAATCTATACACAACATTATCTCTCCAGTCTTCTTACGCATCGAGACCAAATTCGAAATCCAATCAGAAAATATAATAGGAACTATGATTCCTGCTTTGTACAACCTGTTCACTTCCTTTTCAATTGATGGTGGCAGCTTCGGGTTGATTCTTCTCAGCTTCTGTCTGAAAGGCTTTTGATCCGGCTTGATAGGAATGGTATGCTGGATTATGTTCTTATCATACACCTTCAAGTCTGAATAATCCCATGCAAATACGTCAGAAAATTCGGAAAGCAACTTCACATACTTCTCCTTCACTTCAGGGGGAAATGTCTTTGACAATTTGACAAACTTGGGCTGATCAGCTGTTCCAATATTCACATCTTCGACTCCTTTCTCTATGGGCACCAAGCTTGGCTTCTTTGCAACATCGTCCTGATCAAACAGCTCCTCTAGAGGTATGAGACCTCTAGGAATTACATTATCTTTCAGCTGCAATATGTCCATCTGGTTTGTTTCCATTTCTTGATCATCAATCACATACTCACCTTCTATGGGAGTGTTCTTGAATTTTCCATCACCCTGCAAAAATGCATTTATCTCATTATCATCCCAAAATACTTGCCAATACCTTAAATTTTCTGGAACGACAGGCCTATGTTTTACATGGATCTCAAATTTGTTGCTGGAGTTCATCGGAATCTTCAGGTTACTTGCAGTAGTGGCTAGAGAATCAACAATAAGATTCTGCATCCTGGGCACTGCTGTCAAAGTGTACTATGGGAATGTATTCAAAATGTCCAGAATGACATTTATATATGCCCTCAGTCTTGGATGTTTAGCTTGGTACTCTCCTTTCACCTGCTTGATTATTAACTTCGAGTCACCATACACAGAAATCCTTTTTGCCTTCAACTTTTTCAAGATTTTGAGGCCTGCAATCAGAGCTTCATACTCTGCTTCATTGTTAGAGCATTCAAAGGCCAACTTATAAGCACATACTATGACATTACTAGGGACCTTTTCAGGCTGAAACATAGGACTCCTTACCCATATTCCAATGCCAGCTCCATCCTTACCAACAACTCCATCAAAATCCATACTCCACAGGCCTTCTTCTTCTTCTTGTAGATGCTGAAATTTAGTTTCTTCCTTCTTTTCACCTTGGTTGATTTCTGGCTTTTCATTATCCCTTTGCTGCTGGCAGTCAGGAGGCTCAGAAGTACTTGCTGCTTTGTCCTTCTCCTGCTTGAGGACCTCTCTGAAATTTTCTGAAATCTCAGGTATCTCCTCCACTTGTACCAACTGAACATCCTCATCATTTAGACCACCATCTGAATATAGGACAAACGATTCTAAATCTGTGTGGACTGCATTTATGGGATGATTCACTGGCTTGTCTTTACTGGTGATCATATATTTCATTTTCTTCTCCCTATATAACTTCCTCAACTGGCCAAATACAGGGATTGTGGCATAGGAGAAATCAAGCTGTATGGTTCCTTTAAGTTTTGCACCCCAAGACCTAGATAGAAGCATTCCAAACCGTGGTGGGAAATCAGCCACAACTACATCCATCAAGACATTTTTGGTTGGGATTTGATCTAAAGACACTACTAAATCTTTGATGAGACCAATACAATGGACCCTACTTGAGTCAAAAGAATACAAATCATGGTACTTTCTAGTAACATCAAGGCCTAACTTCTCCATGACAGCTTTGGGCATCAAATTATGCGAGGCCCCAGAGTCCAACATGGCGTTATGCAAGACAAACTCATGCAACCTAAGACTCAGGTAAAAGGGAGGGACTTTGTTTTCTTCAGATTCTCCTGTGGCTGGACCAAAGATTAGTTCAGGGTAGTCATCTTCCACATTAACCATATTAGAAAGAGGGTCTATTTGCAAGACTTTAGATACCTGACTCTTATATACACTATTCTTTACCAACTCGGTCAAAGGCACGGACACTTTCAACTTGGAAATTTCACTTTCTAAATTAAAGGAGGGAGCTTTTTCTACCTCTTTAGTAGGAGGGTCTTTCTTCTCTGTTTTCTCTTTCGCAGTGTTCTGCTTGCTTTTCTCTTTTGCAGAGTTCTCAGCTGTATTAATAACTACGGGTGCTTTGCTGGATGAAGGATTGGCTGACTCTTTTCCTTTCTTATGTGCCTCGTCCTCAATTTGTAGTTCTTTTCTTTTTTTAATGGGGATGATTGCGACGTTTCTATTCCTTAGAGAATACTGCCTTTGCTAGGCTGACAGTGCGTTCATATATCCTCTCTGGTAATCATCATATTCTTCTTCTAACATTACGTCGTTTGCCAGGATGAAATTTTCGTCCCCTCGAATGTCTGGAGTCACCATTGTGTATTCTTCGTCTTCTGTGAGGAAAATGGGCTCACCATCAGCTGTGAAAAAATGATTGGTTTCAAACAGGGGACCATCGTCATCTGAGTCAGTCCCTTGCACATAGTTCTGCTGCAATGGAATTCTAATCTGCTGTTGTGGTGCCGCTTGGTCTTGCGCCCTCTGTTCTCTCTATCTAATTCTGAATTGCGGCTGCTGCTGACCTCTAAAATTCGCATTTCTTATTTGGTGTTCCGGTTTGTCCGAAATTGTTAATCGATCAACCATCCTTTCCATTGTACGAATTAGTGTGTCCATTTTTCTGTCCGAAGGGGATGCTTCTTCTTTCCCCACGACTTTCTTTTCAGCTCTGGCTCGAGCTCTTCTAGCCAGCAGAATTGCTTCGACGCTTACTACCATCTTCTGCATTTCTTCAAGTGACGGTGGATCTCTTTCACGTAGTTGATATGCCATACCGGCATCAAAACCATCCAGAAACCTCAGCATAGATGAATCGACAGGAGGTTTGAGGTTAGTCGGAATAGCATTGTATACCGTATTGAATCTAAAACAATAGTCTTGCACCGTTTCACCTGCATTTCTTTTAATATTCTCATATTCAGACAGAATTTGCTGTGGATTCCTTTTCACCTCCCATCGGTCTAAGAACTGTGTGTGTAACTCCTGTAAAGTGTGAATAGAGCCTGCTGGTAAAGCTCTGAACCACTTTCTCACTTCACCTCTGAAGCTTTGAACAAACGACCTAGTAGCTACATTTTCTTCTTCCACTTCATGCAAGTCAAAAAAGTCATTCATCTTGTCAACATGTTGTTGGGCTGTAATGCCCTGAGTGGCATCAAAGATAGTAATTTTACTCTGATAATCAGCAGGCATATCATTGAGAACCTGAGGTAAAACCAAGGGTGCATACCGGGCAGCCATAATTCTGGGAGGATTTACCACAGCGTTTGTAGTGCTGGAATTTGAGGTAGGTGTTGATGGAGGAGATGAAAACTGGGAATTGATTGATGGGAATGCTGATGAATCAGGAGGATGGAATGCTGCTCCTGATGATTCTGAAGGCTCAGGAATATAAGTTGCAGTGATGGAATGAGGTGAATTCAAAATGTAGTCATCAATGGAAGAATTTGCTCTCTGAACTTCAATATCTACAAGAAACTCCGGATCTAAAACTGTGTCTTCAAGTGCAGTTTGAGACTTATTTCTAAACAAAGAGAGCTCAAAATTATCATCAAAAGAAAGCTCTTCTACAAAAAACCACTCACTAGGCTTAGCGATCCCTCTTGTCTTCTGACTATTCTTGGGATAAGATTTGGATTTTCAAACACATGGGGAGGATTTGGATTAGGGTTAGCCCTTGTATATCTTCTTGAAGCCAGTGTGGTCAAATTACTATTGTACAATATTTATATCAGCCTAGAAAACTCTGAAATATCATCATCAAGACTTTGCAAGAAAAAAAATATTACTGGGGTGATAAATCTTCTATGCAAAAAGTTTGTAATCGTTCCCCAGTATGGTTGCCAGAGATGTTAGCACCCAATCTGAACCTCAGCCTGAAAAAGGCAAATCAGGGTAACAACTAAACCATGCTCAGCCTTGTAGCTAGCCCTACAAGGACAGGAGAGGGCTCTCTCCGTAGAATATATATTCAATAACACGATAATAAAATGATTTTAGGCTAGATATATGACTATGAAAAGGGTTTTGATAAATGACTGAATTTTCAGGGATGTATGGGACAAAAAGGACAGCATGAGCTGAAAAATTAAATCAAGGACACAGGATATTTCATGGGGCAAGGCAGGCAGAAGGTTTAGCAATCAAATTTGAAATAAGGTGAAATGGAAAGACTATTGAGGAGCTAAAAAGGGCATCATACATGGATCCTTTTCAAACAGAATAAAAACACACTGAGCATGAATGAGTCCCCAAGGCAGAGCATATAAGATGGATTCTACCTTTCTAACTTGGAAACATTTAACTGGAAATGTTTATAAATGAATGATGAAACATAACAATGTACGTATGAAACACAAAAGAGAAACATATGCTAAAACTCATACCACATGAATCCCACAAATTAGAGCTGCATCACTTTATTAATTCCATGCCAAAACTGTACAAAAGGAGCACAAATCTCACTGCCACACTGTTCCCCTACTTCTGAGTTCTTTTTATACCTCAGACTCTCCAGCCTCCTTTCAAATCATTAGAATTTACAATAAATAGACAGATTTTGTGGGAATATAGAACGATAGAAAGAGGAGAAACTTCAACTGAAGATGGAACACCAAGAGCCAATAATCTTTCCTAACAATGAGGAGGCAAAACCTGTAGCGTAGATCCTTTGAACCGTAACTGAAAATGTGACTGTTACAATTTTATTTCTTAGCCCCTGCCGTTTCGCTTTCCATTTTCCGTTTTGAAGAAAACTGACTTTTTATTAATTTGTCGTTGAAAGAAGACAAAATGAAATCAACTGCTTTTTGTGAAGGGAAAAATGCGTTTAAATGGGAAAAGGGAAGGGAAATGGAGGCGGGACCCATATTTACAATCGCAATCAGAATGGACGGGCAGCGGGATATATAATATATAGTGGAGAAATGCAATCGCAATCGGGAATCGGGAGGAGGGACAATCACAATTGCAATATCGGAGTGGACCGGTGATATGATATAATGAACAATAATCGCAATCAGAGTGGAGTGGGAGCAGAGAGATATATATAACACGGTAATCGCAATTGCAAATTGGGAGGTGGGACGGAGTGGAATGGTGTATGCAATGTTTCCGATGCGATTGGGGGGAAAAACCCTTTGTATTATAATTTAAACCAAAATTTCGCGTTAACAAAGGAGAAAGGCCCTTTATTATATGAATGGGTGGAAGTACTAATGGTGGGACCCAAGGGCCAATCGCAATCACAAATTGGAAGGAGAAAGTAATCGCAATCGGAACAATCGGGAGGATAGTTGCGATCGAAGGAGGGGATGCGATTCATTGTGGGCCGTACAATTGGTGGGGAAGATCGATGATTGTGGGTTAATCAGGGGTGAGCCATCGACGAGAGTCAAACGGAGGGGGGATTTAAAACAATGCGATTGGAACACTGCAATTGGCGGAGGACCATTGGATTAGATGAGATCGACGGCTCTGGTGTAATCGGGAGTATGTCAATCAGAGGGTGTCGATCAGAGGGGAATGCGTTTGATCACAATCAGAGGATTGGGGGAAGGAATTGCGATCAGGCAGATCGGGGATGGTGCGATTGGCCAATCGAAAGGGGCAGGACTTGCGATTGCGATGATCGGAGTTCTGTGCGATCAATCGCATCGCAACTGTTTGCGATGAACTGATCGAAGCTCTTCATATAGATGTTGTGATCGAAACAGTTTTGCAATTGTGATTTATAAATAAAACTTTAAACTTTATATTATAAATTTTTGACTATATGCGTGGTGGGGAAGTGGTTTATACGGCGGGGGGGTTATAATATGATATAAATTTGTTGTAAAGTCCATGGGTATGGAAAAGGGGAAGTGGTTATGTAAATCGCATTTTGTTCTGAATAATTTATAATGCAATTTTGTGATCGGAAAGGGGAAAAAAGGGGTTTTTTAAAGGGAAATGAACATAGAGTTAAAAGGAAAAATGGGAAATAGGGGGGGGGGTTTAGGGAATAGAGGGCTTTTACTTCACTTAAGCATCAAATTCAATCCAGAAGTTAGTTTTGAGAGTGTAGTATACCGTTGGAAAGCTCTTTCTGGGCTCCTTCTGATGACTTTGCTTTGAAGATGATCTGGCACTGAACATGTTGTGGAAAATTTCTCTGAAGACAGGGACATCAATTTGTGGAGATAACAGCTTCTGAATTGTGACTTAAAGGCAAAGTATTATGTTTTCACCTCAAAACATGGTTTTGAGGTGAAAATTGCATCTAACTGAACAACTAATATCTCTGATCTTCCAGGTGCAGTGCCTTTGTATTTATTGACTTCCTCATGACCTTGCTAATCTGATTTTGAGAATGAAAGAGACTAATTACTGAAGACCATAGGGAGGAAAATCAACAAGTACCTCATGAGGGAAAACTGATAAAAATTATTACCATCAATGAATCCATGACCTAGCGGAATGGTGAAATTTTATTTGGTATGAGACACCTAATATGCAAATGCAAAAGAGCAGTTTTGATCACTGATGGCAGTATGACTGGACTAACACTAACAGAAGTGACACAACGTTTGCCTCAGGTACCATGGGTATTCCCCCCCTGCAATCTCCTGTGTGATACCTAGGATGGGAAACTAAGGACACCAATCCGTATCAGCATCTGGGTGGAATGGTCTTAGGTCAAGATTCAACAAATCAGAGAGGGGGTATCTCTCTTCTTTGCCTGCACTTTCCCTCACGCTTGACTCTCTGGATGAGAGCTTTCCCGGTCCACCTAACGGTGTTGGATTTCACTCATTAATAAAATTCTATGTTTCAAAATTTGAGCGGCCTTGGAGAGTTAACTCTCCAGTCACCTAATCCATCACCCTACAACCTAGCTAGTTGATGTATGACACTTAATACAAAAATTGCTAGTTGTTTTTAAATTATATCGCTTATTTTAATTGGTTGTTATTTTATGTCAAGGGCATATGGGAATGAAACCGATGATGTTTGTATGACGCAACAAGAAACCAATGAAAACCAAACTATATGCAAATGCACTAATTACCTTTCGATGAATAGTGATTTCTACACAGGTTCTACGAGACTATTTTTTCTTTTTTCTTTTCAGATAAAAAAACTTCACACACCTCAAAAAGTTGCGAAAAATACTAAAAATTCTCATGTGCACCTAATGAAAATTACTAATGGCATGCAAATCCTAGGATGCTAGATCTAAGAAAGAAAAGAGAAATCTCTAATGATACCAAGGTTCAATCACTTTTTGGCAGTCAACAAATCTAGTTCCAAATAAAAAACTCAATGTATAAAGATGCCAAAAATATACTTGACATAACAGAATGAAATCAAAAGAAGACTCCCTTCCTAATCAAGTCAAGAATCAAAGAATAAAGACTTCAAAAAAGCTTCAAAAAATGAAAAGAAACCAAGCAAACTTCGAATTTCAAGCAAAACTTCAACAAAATGCCCTAAGCCAACTGTGATACTCTCGTAGCAGGACTTGTATGAGCAAGAGGAAGACAAGAAACTCAACAAATTAACTCAACACAATAGCATAAACTTGCGGCAAACTCAAACTCCAAAGAATCAGAAGGAGATTCTTCGAAAATTGCAACAAGACCTAGTCAATGAAATCACGAAAACCAAACACAAAAACAGGAAAAAATTAAGATGCAAAGCAACTCATAAAGTCAGGAAAGAGAAAATGAGAAAAATATCTCTGTCCTGAATACTCATAATAGCCAAGAATCTTTAGAAAAAGATATTGGTGCTTAGGCACGAATTGCAAGCACAACAAACAAAAAATTCACCAAATGAGCCGGTATTTAGACAATTAAGAGAGAAACAAGCATGAAACCACCTTAGACACAGTCGAGAGAATTCAAGGATATTACAGGAACAAGTCACCACAGGCAGACAAGACCAAAAAAGCTTAAAACCAAAAATTACAAAATTCACTCAAACATACGTGCTTTAGCAGCTTTTCAACCAGCGTGCATACGTGACTGTGGTAAAGGAAACTCATGTATATGAGGGTTCCTTTACAAAAAATAGCATGTATACACGACTGTGCAAAAGAAAAAGTGCGTATGGAAAGATAAATAAGGAAAAATAAAAAGGGTCAAGCCTGATCAAGAGATCAGGTCTTTTGTTTGACTGGAAAAAGTGATTTAAATTGTTGGGAACCTTCAAGACAAATGAAACAACCCAAAAGGGAAATCACAAGAATGTGATCCCCAGCGGAGTCACCATTTCTATTTCAGGAAATAACTCCCTAGCTCATGTAAAATATCATATAAACAATATTGGATGTTAAATTAACGATCTTTACACATATATAAAGAGATATAAACACGTGAATTTCGGGAACAAGATGGCTCTTCTCATTATAAATTGCATTTACAATAATAGAAAGTGGAGAGATCACCTGAATCCTTCCACAGAAGTTGAAAATACTGTCATCTGTATTCATCCAGCCCTTACCTCGCTAAGATTCTTCCAAGATGTGTGCACACAAGATGTCATATTGAATGATGATCATCTCAAGGAAACGAGGGTTTCCTGAATATACCTGGGAAGTGCAGGAGGCACAAGAATATCAGACTTGAAGTAGGGCTCCAACAGAGTATAATATCTATAATTTTCTCTCTCTCTTAGGCCATACACATGAGGGGATTTTTACTCCCTCAAAGTAGTTTCAGCAGTTGAAAACAGTTGGGCCACGGGCTGCGGTGGTTGAATTACAGGAATAACCATCACCCTACCTCGAAAATAAGGATTTTATATATATTTTTAATGATTTAAATGGCATACGCGGAAAAGTATGAACGGACTCGCGTATATACGTGGAAAAGTCTAGGCATAATCGCGTATGGGATTTTAGACATTGTTTTTTATGAAGTTGTTCAAGTTTGGGGGAAAAGGGTGCCCAAGGCCAAAGAGACAATCATTATTCACATGAGGGTGAAAAATGACGCTATAACAGTGATTATTTGAGTATGTACAATATATGATAGAGGGGTTTTGAGTAGATGCTTTCCCAAAGAAAATATTGTGTTGTGAGACTTATAATTTCCTTTCTCTTACATGCCTGTGATTGAGTGACCGTGTTTTATATTCTACAAATATATTAGAAGTATTTAATATCTTGGTTTAGTACATTTTATGATTAGATTGAGTCCATCGGTATAGATTTTCTATATAAATTTCTACATGGTATCAAAGCAGGAATTTTTTGGGTGGTGAGTTTGTAGAGAATATATGAAAATTTTGGTGAATTTTTTTCAAAAACAAATAGCATATTTGGATTCCTTGCCACAAAATACCCAAATTGAAAAATAAAATAGGTTGAAATAGAGCTCGGATGAGGGAGATATCATCGATTTAAAATCAACTCTTGTCTTAGAAAATTTTGTGACGATGAGATAATTACAATGTGCACGACTCAAGAACCTTTACGCACTTGAGGTACAAGATGCATGCAAAGCTTTGTGGAGAAAAGAAAAGGTTAGTGACTTGGTGGTTGAGAGGGAGCCTCTCAACATGCAGTCTCAGAAGCAACCTCAGAAGGTTGTGGAGAAGCCACAATTTGAGAAGAAGAGAGGAGACCGAGTGGAAGATATCACTAAGCAAGAGACCTTGAGGTGGGGGGAATTTTGAGCCATATGGGTAGAGGGAGTACATGCAGTTATACTGTCAAGTGTGAGGTGGGGAAATGTGCGGATATAATCCCAAGAATAAATTTAGGCAGGGTACATTGAGATGGTGTGTCTCATGGATAGAACCTGGCTATGAGGAGCCCAGAGTATAGTAGTAGTAGGAAGGATTGGTTAGATTGATGGATTTAGATGTCAGCAGGACAAAAATTAGAGTGAAAATTTTTGGATACTAGAGCGCAGAACAGAGTTGGCAGTAGTGCAGAGTGCATGGATGCATATATCAGTAGCAACGCAAAGAGTCTGTAATATTCCAAAATTTTCACATAATGTTTGGAATATTAGAGTTCTTAATTTTCTTAATGAATTAAGTAAATAAAAGGGTGGACAGACCCATAATCCTCAAGATGAAGAAATATCCACTTTTTATGTTTGAATGTGGATTGATTAAGCCTATATCTACATAATGGAGTAGTGGAGAAACTACTAATGTGAATGGAGTGGAGATCATGTCTCATTAATGAGATAGATCATGGAGGTTGAAGCTGTCAATTGAGATCATGGAAGTAATATAATGTAAGATCATAGAGCATTCATGATGATGTGATGGAGGAAGTAGTGCAATTAATGCACACATGATGGAGAGGGTGCACATTACATCTAGACATGATGGAGGACTTGGAGAGACAATGCAGTCAAACATGGAGGATTATGTCCACATGCACAATGCATTTTAGAGGTGGGAAAAGGCATGTGAAGGCTCATAAACTATATAAAGGAGATGAAGGCAACATTGGAGGCATGTTTTGATTATTCATGTGAAGTTCTGTTTAGATCTGAAATTGTCATTTGACATTCCATGCATTTTTTGGTTGTTTAGCTAAGATTGCAAGTGTTGTTTAGCACTGGGTGTTCCCGAGTGGGAATCCCACCTCTTCCCTTGAGTGATCTCTAAGGAAGAGGGTTGTAATTCATTCATCATCAGGCATTGGTGTCACATTATTTCCATTCTCTGTAGAACACCTACCTTCAGGAATTACGCAATTTCTGAAGATCAGTTTGGGAGGTGGAGGTTGTCTTCTGTATTTGAGCTGGAGAACCAGTGAAGGAGTATTCCTATTACCTTGTAATTAAATATTATAATTCCCAAGGCTTCATTGTAGATCTGGCATTAGGCCAAACTTTATTGACCTCCTATTAGCAACATTCCCATCAAGGATTGCACAGTCCATCATTGCAGATCCAAAGGAGGAAGTTACTAGTATTTCAGCTAATAATCCTATGAGGGATCATCCCCTCACCTTGCCATCAACATTTCCATCAGCCTGAAGCTTATTGCAGCACATTTTAGAATGCATAGAGCCTCTCCCTCTTGTACAATGCAGTTTCTCTAGCAGTTGGATATTCAGTCGCTGCAACTTGAAGGAGGAAGAAGAGGAGACAAGATGTCAAGCTCCTAGCTTATATATTTGAAGGAGGGATCATCCCTCAAAGCTTAGATCTGTTTGTATAACATATTGCAGCCATATTTGGATCAGATCTAGCCTCAGATATGCAAACCCAACATTCAAAGGATAAAACCCTAGGAGGGTGATTTTCCAAGGTTGTAGATCTGGAAAATCCTTTCTGGGTTATCTTGGGTTCCCATCACATTTTCAAGATCTTGAATCTTGGCATCATTAGAGCTCCAGAGCTCCATAGATCTGCATTTCCTTTTGCAGAAACTTCATGTACATAAAAAACAAAAGGGATAGCACAATATTTCTTCATGTAAGCTCACCAGTTACGCAGTACTAGTTGTAGCATGTTTGCAGGGTGATTCTAGGCCATCTCTTTGGTTGGATTCCCTCATCTTTTGTACATTGTGTAACTGAATCCTCTCTATATAATAAAATGGATCAAATTCTTTGTATATTCTGATGTTGTCTTTGGATTTTTTATTTACTTAGTTGCAGTCCTTATATTGTGTTTCAGTATTACTGCATTCTCCCTTTTGGGATATTACAATGGTATTAGAGCATGATCTTTGGCTCAGCTTGTGGGCACTTCATCTTTTGTATCAAAATAAGAAAAAGATATATGAGATATATCAAGAAGGATGATTGTATTTTTTCCACTCCTCTCTTTAGATCCATGCAATATCTCTCCAAAGAGGTCAAACAAATGAAGAGGGAAATGCAAAAGGAGGATCCAAGAAGAATATTTGATGAGGAAGGTCTAACAACTTCCTATCAGTAACAAAGAAAACTAGAGAATCATAGATCTCCTCATAGATCTACTATGGCCACTTCCTTTGAAGAAGGTAAAGGGTATATAAATGAAGAAAGAAGAGAACCTGAGACTCATGAGACTCTCAGTTAGTATCTTGAAGAGTACAAGGCACAGTCTAGAGCATTCAAGAAGAATCTAGCTCTCCAACAATTATTCCAAATCAAAGAAGAAAGAGGATCCTATAGCAGCAATAGAAGAAAGGGGCACAATATATTCCATTTTACTACATTTTATGGATCTTCCTTAAGCACTGTTAAGGCTTGGAGGAAAGAGTTATATGCATTCTTCAAGCTACATCTATAGCTGAAAGAGAGGTTGTTCAGATTAAAGCACTTCACCTTTATGGTGAAGCCAATTATTGGTGGTTTGGTCACATGGAACATGCAAAGGAGACTAAATATTCAAATTTCTTTCACAAGTTGAGGAAGAAGTTTGATGTGAGAAAAATAGAGATGTGACAGAAAGGGAAATTTCCTAAGGAAACAAAGGAGGACATCAATCCTGTCACTCTAGACAAGGAGTCACTACATTCACCTCCAGTTGTAGAAGTACTTGCATTTGGAGAAGAGACACTTGCAACTTTGAAAGATAGTCTTGAGCTCTTAACACATAGATTCCCATGCATGATTCAGGAGATACATGAGGAAGAGGAGGTAGATTCCAGCGTTGGTACACTTGGAGAAGGGTAGCCATCACTCTTACCAGCAGTTGGAGACACCATTTTTCCAGTTGGAGGAACTCTTGTGTTCTTGCAAGAGGTTCCTACACATCAGTTGATCCAAGGTATGCATAAATATTCATCACATATTGTTTCAGTAGATCTTATGGAAACTTATGAGTACATGCGATGACAGCTAATGCATAGCCAAGGGTTAGAACAAAATGCTGGTTTGAAGAAGCAAACTATCACAGTGCAGAGGACCCTTGATCTAATCAAGGAGGAAATGAAAAACTATCCCAGTTTTTTATTGATGGACTACATTCAACCCTTTGAGTTGAAGTGTATAGTTTCAGAAAATGGGATGAGAATTTTCCTTTGTACAATGAAGGGTTACGAGATCAGCATTGCACCTTGCTTTGAGACAACATATGTATTACCATGCAGATCTACAGCATTGTCACTTAGTAGCAGTGATAAAGAAGGAGCCCCACTATTCTTGGAGCATTATGAAGGTAGCTTCACTCATGAAGCAATGGATGTTAAGATGATAGATGGTAGACATCTTGAGATAAGAAATATTTTATCCTTTCTAGATGACACTTTCTCAATGAGCATCTCACAGCTCAGAGAGTAACTTCTACCTGCAACAGATCCAGAACATCATTGGTTTTGGAGGACCATTGAGGAGAAGAAGGTATCATTGAGAGATCTCTTTAGAGGTGCACTTAAACATTTCATGGAGTGAAAATTTCTTCACGATTTTGGGAAGAATGGTATTCTACGAAGGGAGGATACCATGTTTATGTAGTACATTATTCATCATCCACATTGGGATGAGTGGGTGAGGATGATAAGTAAGGGGTTGCATGACCACTTGCAGATATATGACATGGGCTAGCAAGATTTTTTATGTTGTTTACTCTTGGGTGAGTTTGGTTACTACCCAAATACTCCTATTTATTTGATCCATGCCTTGAAAAATAGTCATGAAATGAAGAAGGAGTCACGGCTGTTGTTGTAGCACAATTTGACTCCGCTAAAATTCAAGAGAGGTTTTGAGCAATTTAAGGTTGCTGAGGAAAAATTATTAAAATTTAAGAAGAATTGGAACATGTTCAAGAAGATAACCACAAGCTCAACATATGTTGCTCAACGATTCTCCTTGTCTCATGTCTTGGATGTGTTTCATGGCTCAATGTGTCAGCAAATTAAAAGGTACAAGCATGAAAGTTCAAGTCTTCATGGAGGTGGAAAAAGTCTGAGGTAGGGAGATGCTTCATTGAAGAAATTTTAGTTTCCTAAAACAAATACAAATTCCCTAGTTGAGGATGGGTTACCTCCTCTTCAGTCACAAATTAATCCAGCCCTATCCAGCAAGCTCTATGCTGCCTTGCATTTCCTATGAATGATAATTATTAACGAAGCTAGAGGAAATATTATGTCTTATCATATTTTGGGGAATTTTGTTCTGCAACATATCAACAAAAGGGAGGCCAACTCTATGAGATTATAATTGAGGAGAAGGACAAGAAGGAGAAACATCTTGAGTTATTATTTGAACTAGCTGAGCTTAGAAATCCTTTTGCAAGTTGGCAGATGGAAACAACTGACATAACATCTTTGAATGGTACACTAGCTATAAGTTTTGTGGATGATGAGGTTAGCGTGCTTAAAAAGTCTAATGTCAGATCTTTCAGATAAGATTGAATATATAAAGGTGATGATGCCAGCTCCACCGTTGTCTGAAGTTTTTTTATTTCTTTATAATGACAAGAGCCTTTCTAAAGATAAAAATGTTTGTATGGATGTGAATTCCTCTTATGAAGTAGCAGCAATGACAAGAAATGGTTTTGATCGGCGAAGTCTACCAATAATTCCTTCCAATCGTAATATAACGCATATTGGTGTGGTTGGGAGAGATGTGAAATGCCCAGCATCAAGATTTTATTCGAGAGAAGAAAATTACTTTCACAGAAAACACAAACCTTCCCAGATCATGATTTTTGAATTCAAATTGCAGATAAACAAAGAAAAATTTTAAAATTTCGTGATCTGGGTTTTATGCAGAAAGACCCCAATTGACTTACTCGCGAGAAATTTCCAGAAATTTTTTTGGGTATGTGTTATATTTTTTGGACCTTATTTTTTGGTGGGCGGACCTACCCATAGTTTTGTGCATGGGTTTTCACGTGGTTTTGGGGCATGATGGTTTTCGACCCTCGGTATTTTGTAGATCTGGTCAAGGGAACTAAAGTTATGTTCTAATCCAGGGTTAATGGATTGGGTTTTATGTATGATTCGACATCTATATATATGTTTTGTGACACTAAAAGGACTATAATGAAAAATCAAGCTGGTCGTCCCGATTTGAGATCCAGTGGAAAATCTCTGTGTATATCTGTTTTATGTTTTATGCTCTCACTATTGTTTATTTCATGTTTTTAAGATTTGTTTGCAGATAATTTTTGTACAGCGTTAAAACCTACAAATTTGAAGCGGTTTCAGGGATTTTGCAGGTTCCTTCAAACACTAATTTTCTTAAAAAAAATTGTGCAGATTGAGTTTGACTCATTCTACTAGAATTCAATTTTTGTTTGACAATTTCATCCACAGAAGAGGTTGAGGATCCATAAGTTGAATTTCAAATTACTAAGTGCCTAATGAATTTTGAGGTCAAGAGAGATGCGCTTCTGGTTATTGTTTTATTATTGCTACTTCAAGTTACAACACTATGACCACTATATTCCATACAACCAGTGTCGACACTCATATAATGTGCTAAGTGAAGGGATAAACCCACAAGGGATGTAAGTTTCACGCTATGTTTCCAAGATTGCATATGAACATTTAGCTACAGCACGAGAATCTGTTTGACGGAAGATGTAGCTAATATTGCATTATATAGTGAAGTAGACATCAAATCATATGTCTGGAAGTGCTTTGTGAAGATTCACAATGGAAAATACAATGCCGTACATCTCATTGCATTTCTACAGTAGGCTTAAGTCTTGGAGCACTTGTTGTTTTTGTTGCTGACAAAGTATGTCCACAATTAATATCACCATATGCAAAAGTCAACAAGTGAGGAATATATAAAAATTCTCGTTGCTAGTCAACAAATGAACGGTTCATAATGTAGTTCCTCCACATCAATGAAATTACAGTGTCACAAACTACCCAAAGTTTATGAAAATGAGTGGTCCTGCAGAGTGGTTTCTCATAATTGCCATCAAATAGATTGACGGGCCAGATTTATTACGGCATAACCCTTCACTACTTCAAGAAACTGCCAAAGTGCCTCCAGGGAATGATATCTAGTTTTCAAAATTACAAGTGGTTTTATAAACCAATTCAAGATTCAGTCAAGGGCCAAGTTGTTATCAATTTTCCAGCTTGCCTCCATATAGCATGCATGAGGGAAACTCGGGGCCTGCATTTCCTTTTATTTCCAAAGTTTATTTACATCTATATTTCCATTTTGGGGGGTCGAAAATCCAAATCATGTTATGAGAAATTACATATGTATTGGTGGTGTTAGGTCTCTGTAATTTGCAAGATTGGAAAATACAAACTGCAAAGCCTACATATGAACCACTTTGGGATTCTAGGATCTAGCCCTCCTGAATCCAGAGAGGGATCTCTCTATAAGTGCAAAGATTGATTCATCTTTTCAGGTTTTTAGTGTGATATTAGGCTAGTTATTAAGAACAAGGGTTTTTTGTTTGTTTTGGTTGGGCAAGGATATAATGAAGGTGAAGAAAGTCTAAATGAAGGGTGAAGGTGTGTTAAAATGAAGGAATGATTCAGCTAATAAGATAGGAAAGGAGAAGCTTCAATCCATTGGGCTATGGAGTCATAGAGGATTTAATTGAAACAAAAAGTCTACAAGGGTTACCATGGAGCAAGTCATCTACATCTCAGGATCCTTTAAGATTAAGTGATGGAATGGAACATTTAAAGTGTTGTGAAGGTGGAAAAAGCGAATAATTTCAACAAGGATTTATCAACTTTCCGAACAAGAAAAGCCTTCTTAAGCAACTGTTTGAAACCAGCCAAAGGACAGGGCTAACCATAGACTTCTTTGGACAAGCTTGTATTAAAGCTAACTTATCAGACAAACAATCCAGTAATCCACATGATTACTTTCAGAAGGGATGAAAATAGATAAGAAAATAAAGTGCAGCTTAAGATCAAGTCAGATGCATTACAATCTAGGCCTTCTTTCAGCATACTCTTAGGGAAACTTTCAAACAACCTTTGGAGAAAGAACTAGAAGACAGGGCAAACCATAAACTTTCCTAGTTTAATTCTACTTAGCATGTAATGAAAATATCATTCAAGAACAATGTTTAAATTTTAGATAGTAAGAAATTGGCTACCCAACATTCCTTAACTGCTTGAACTGTATTAAATCATTCTTAAATACACAAAGGAGGAAACCATAAAGATAAATCTTATCAGTGAGAGTAGGGTACTTTTAAGGGTAAATCCTAGCTCTATATTTGTTGTTCTTAATCAGAGAAAAATGGACAGTATGAAAAACATGAAAGAAGACAATTTACAATAAGAAAAACATCACCATTAATGTAGACCAGGATCCCATGGAATTTGACTCGTATATTGATGTTCAAACCGGTACAATCTTCAAGTCCAAAAGGTCTTAACCTCTCAGAAAATTTTCTCTTCTCAACCTAGTTTTCTCCCATTATTTACAGAGCTTTAGCAGCTTCAAAAAACTATTTACATGCAATAGATATCCAAAGACCAACCTTTTAAAATGAGCTCCTCAAGGAGATTTTATAAGGAAATGAGGAGGTGAAATGGTTTCTAGGGTTCAAGTATCATTAATTCCATAGTAAATGCAGTTCCTAGCCTTGAAAACCATGTAAGGCATAAGACAGGAATGCATTCTATATACAAATTTGTTTCATAACTTTGTTTCTTCTTTTTAAGGATTAATGGGTAAAAAGAATGACTTTAAGGCCTATTTATCTTTTATAATAACTTCACTGTCAGTTTAGAATTTGTTCTTTCATTGGTAATAACTGTTCAGGTGTCTTTAGGAAAATATCTTTGGACTAGGCAATAAGTAGGCCTTCTTTTGATTTATGGAAAGCTGCAGGTGGCTCTTTGGTAGCTGAAGAGGATTTAATTAGCTTCTGATGTGGCAGTGGAGGCCTTTCAGACTGATACAACTCTTTGTTTTAACTTAAAACTCCTTAATATGTCTTTTACTCTGTGTTTTAGGCTTAATTAGCCTTAATCTTTATCTTCTGGTCTTCACACTATAACACTGTCTTTGTCTCTATTGTTTAGACCTTTGATCCTTGAATTGATGCCTTAATCCCTTTAAACTCTGTTTAAAATCATTAATTCTTCATTTCTGCTATGATTTTATCCTTTGACACTGGTACTCTTTGTTTGATTGATGTTTACTGTGTTTTGCTGTGTTGGAGGCGTGCAGAGGGCTTTATGACCTCACCAATGCTCATGAGGCATGGAAAAATCATAGTTTGAACCCTGATAGATCCATTTTATTCGTGGATAATGGCCTGTGGATCGTCATTCCTGGCCTTTCATTTCTTTTTAAAACTGTGGGAAAAACCTTAATAACCTACAAAAAACATACAAAAGTTAAGAAAATCCCGTGAAAAATAGGTTAAGGCAGCTTTGGGTAGTTTGGGAGTGAGATTAAATCAGAGCCGTCGGATTAGAAAATCCAACGGCGGAGATCATTCGGTGAGGTCATTGGGAGATTAGAT
Source organism: Pinus albicaulis (assembly GCA_034641835.2). Classification (NCBI taxonomy): domain Eukaryota; kingdom Viridiplantae; phylum Streptophyta; class Pinopsida; order Pinales; family Pinaceae; genus Pinus; species Pinus albicaulis. The sequence continues at coordinate 1,346,562,070 of CM076572.1, read as the reverse complement.
GGTGGATAAATGAAAATGGAGGTGAAGTTAAATCGGGACCGTCGGATTAGGATATCTGAAGGTTGAGATCGTTTGACGAGGTGTTTTGGGAACATAATTAAGGGTAAATGAATGGGGCTGCATTTTAATAAGAGCCGTTGGATTAAAACGAACAACGACAGAGATCGTTTGATGGAGCGTTTGGGAGCAAGTCGAAGGGTGAAAGACTTGGGATTGGGATATGATCAAAGCCGTCAGATCTTAACAATCAACGGCCAAGATTAAAAAGTGAAAGTCAATGCTGTGGAGATAAGTGGTATGGAGAAAAACTGGGATGGTTTTCGCGCAGCATTGGGGCAGTTTTAGAATTTTGCAAAACAAATGTGATATGGTACGCTTGCTGACATGTGGATTCAGAAAACCACTCATTTCACGTTTTTTTTCGAGATTAAATCGCGGGTGCAAAAAAAACGCGAAACGCGATATCAGCCATCAGATCAAGGGCTTCAGATTTGACGGTGTGGATTGCGCGTGACAGGGTAAGTTGCGGGTTTAAGAGGTAAGCGAGGCCCACGATGATGTCAGTGCTTTTGTCGTGTGGTGGGTGGGTTTAAACGGCGAATGGGGTTTCATCGCGCTACGTCTCGACCGTCCGATCTCTCGAATGGACGGTGCAGATTAAAAGATAAGGCAAAGAAAATGAAAAGAGGAAAAGGAAATGGAAAGGGTGAGGTAGAGATCGGACGCAAAAATGACAGTTGATATGCAAAGATCAACGGTCAACATTCAATTTAATGTTTTCATCGGGAAATGAAGAAATAAAAGGAATTAAGGGTTATGACAGGGTTCGGAGAGGTTTTTAAGCCCTTTAGCGCCCGGTTGCGGGGCTTAAGGTCTTATGAGGAAAGGGGTTATAGGAGTTAAGCTCTCAGGGGCTTCAAAAACCTTTATATGCAGAAAGGGTGTTTTTAGGCCTAAAATAGTGATTTTTAAGCCAATTTGAGGGTTTCGGTAGGTAAATGAAGGCATTTTTAAAGCAAATGAGAGGTAGATAGAAGGTTTAAAAGGGGTTTTGGTTGATTTGGAAGCCAAATGAGGGAATTTTGGAGGATTTTTATGAAGGGGACAAGGGTAAAAATGGGGTTTATTTGTGAAGAAAGGAGTAGTGAAAATGATGAAAAATGGGGTTTTAAACAGTGTTTCTCTTGGCAAATAGAAGGTTCTTTAGGATAAAGAGGGAAACAACAATGAAGATTAACTCAAAGGGTAAAGACTTTCATAAGACTTCAAGAACTCACAATTTTGTCATGAAATTTTTTCTTGAAGGCTAAAAAGAGATTTAGACACCATTTGATATGACAAATTTTTATAGGTGGCTAATAGGTGGAATTACTTTGGTAAAAGTACAAAATAAGTATTATATATATAATATTTAAATTCAATTAAAAATTCTAGAAAAGAATAAAATGTATTAAATTGTTGGAAGTAGTTTATTAACGGTTTTAGAAATCAGTTTCCAAAATTGATTCAATAGTGAAGAGGATATAAATTAGAAAAATGAAGAAGGTTCCGAGTTTTGGACCTTTGGACTACTGTAAATTTTGTACTCAATTTTCTAATGATTAATGAATGAAGATCAAAATTCTTGCATCTGTTGTTCTTGATATGTTTTCCAGTTTCAATTTTGTCTTTTCTTTCTATGAATAAAATGAAGTAATGTAGTTGCGGGTCTCTTTTTACATATGTAAATAAGAGTTAAATATCCTTAATGGGCGCTCCTTCATTTTAACTATTCTACTCACATGAAATTCTTCTAAAGTTTAAAATGATAGATCCTGCTTATCGGCATATCAGTTTGAGTTTCCTTCATGTTCTTCTTATCACTTCACTTAATATCAGTAGATAATGGCATTGTGAAGCATTTATTATATTATATTATTGAGGGTTTAAATAATTGATTTCTAAAGGTGATTAAGCAAAGACTATCTGATATCATATTTCCGTGACATATATATCTATCTATCTATATATATATATATATATATATATATATATATATATATATATATATATATATATACATATATATATATATATATATATATTTCTTGAGCATTGATTCCTTACCACAGCCAAGGGATTGTTTCTTGAGATACAATAGCTGTGCTGGTTGCTCTTGGTTGAGTATGGCTACCACCCAATAGCTCATATTTTTCTAATTCATGCCTTGTGTATTAATGATGGAATGTAGCAAAAGATGGCATGTTCATTTTGGTTACCCTTGAGAGAGTTTAGCCGTCACATGACATCTCCTATGTCTATGCGTTTTGTATTAAGTAGAACTTGACATGATGCTCTCATGATGTGTATTGATGGTGTTTGCTTGTATTGGGCTGATGTGACATTCCACATGTCTATTAGTATGTTTTTACTCCATGATTCACATGAGGATGAGAGAAAGAAACAAGATCTCTTGTTTCTTTGGTTACATTTGGGGGAGTTTGGCTTGTCCATCTTGCATGTGGGAGATGGAGGATGGCAGCAAAGGACCTTACTCCGATGGTTACTATTGGGAGAATATGGTTTGACATATTTGTCTACCCATATATCTCTATTTCTTATTTTTCATAATGTTGGAATGATGCTTGGATCCAACAAGGCCAACAGGGCTAAGGATGAGGGCATGCCAATGCTCAATCTACTTCATAAAGCATGGGATGAAGAGATGTATTGTGAGATGGAGCTTTTCCTTTGTGGAAAGAATCACTTTATTTTATGTATCTCATGTATTGATGATGATTTTGGACATCATATGGTTGTCACTTGGTACCTCATGGAAAAATTAGGACACCTAACCATACAGTTTGAGGTCATTCTATGCACTTTTGAGAGACAACTTTTGAACCAAAAATGCATGACACATTGCAGCAAATGGAGGAGGCCTTCCTTATGTGGATTCCATTTGGAGGGGATAGATGGATTTGCATCTAATTTTGCAGTTGATTGAAGACAAGCAACATTTTCCGCAGAGGACTGTAATATTCTTGATTTTTCACATAATATTTGGAATATTAAAGTTCTTAATTTTCTTAATGAATTCAGTAAATAAAAGGGTGGAGGGACCCATAATCCTCAAGATGAATAAATATCCACTTTTTATGTGTGAATGTAGATTGATTAAGCCTATATCTACATAATGGAGTAGTGGACAAAATACTAATGTGAGTGGAGTGGAGATCATGTCTCATTAATGAGATAGATCATGGAGGTTGAAGCAGTCAATTGAGATCATGGAAGGCATAGAATGTAAGATCATAGAGCATTCATGATGAAGTGATGGAGAAATTAGTGCAATTAATGTACACATGATGGAGACGGTGCACATTGCATCTAGACATGATGGAGGACTTGGAGACACATCACAATCAAACATGGAGGATTATGTCCACATGCACAGCGCAGTTTAGAGGTGGGCCAAGGCATAGGAAGGCTCATAAACTATATAAAGGAGATGAAGGCAACATTGGAGGAATGATTTTTATTTTTCATGTGAAGGTCTGTTTAGATCAGGAATTGTCATTTGACATTCCATGCATTATTTGGCTATTTAGCTAAGATTTCAAGTGTTGTTTAGCACTGGGTGTTGCCGAGCAGGAATCCAACCTCTTCCCTTGAGTGATCTCAAAGGAAAAGGGTTGTACTTCATTCATCATCAAGAATTGGTGCCACATTATTTCCATTCTATGGAGAACAACTACCTTCAGGAATTACGTAATGTCTGAAGATCAGTTTGGGAGGTGGAGGTTCTCTTCAGTATTTCAGTTGGAGAACTGGTGGAGTATTCCTATCACCTTGTACTTAAATATCATCATTCCCAGGGCTTCATTGGAGATTTGGAGTTAGGAAAAAATTTATTGACCTCCTATTAGTAGCAGTCCCATCAAGGATTTCGTAGTCCATCATTGCAGATCCAAAGGAGGAAGGAAGTTACTAGTATTTCAGCTAGTAATCCTGTGGGGGATCATCCCCCCACCTTTCCATCACCATTTCCATCATCCTGAAGCTTATTGAAGCACATTTTAGAAAGCATAGAACCTCTACCTCTTTTACAATGCAGTTTCTGTAGCAGCTAGATATTCAGTTGCTACAACTTGAAGGAGGAAGAAGAGGAGAAAAGATCTCAAGCTCCTAGCTTGTAGATCTGAAGGAGGGATCAACCCTCAAAGCTTAGATCTATTTGTATAACATATTGCAGCCATATTTGGATCAGATCTAGGTTCAGATCTACATAATCCAATAGTCAAAGTATCAAACCCTAGGAGGGTGATTTTCCAAGGTTGTAGATCTGGAGAATCCTTTCTGGGCTATCTTGGGTTCCCATCACATTGGCCAGACCTTGAATCTTGGCATCAACAGTGCTCCTGAGCTCCATAGATTTGCATTTCCTTTTGCAGAAACTTCATGTATATCAGCAAAAAAAGGGAAAACATAGTATTTCTTCCTGTAAGCTCACCAGTTACGCAGTACTAGTTGTAGCATGTTTGCAGGGTGATTCTAGGCCATCTCTTTGGCTAGATTCCCTCATATTTTGTACATTGTGTAATTGAATCCTCTCCATATAATAAAATGGATCATCTTCTCTATATATTCTAATGTTTTCTTTGGATTTATTGTTTACTTAGTTGTAGTCCTTATATTGTGTTATAGTATTACTGCATTCTCGCTTTTGGGATATTACAGAGTCTAGTAGACATGTGCAGTAGCTAGTGATAGTCAGAATAATCTGATGACAAATGCATTATATTGATTGAATTTTTTGGAGGTTATTCAATTTCAGGAGTTGCATGTGGAAGAAACACTAGAGAAGTGTTGCATGCAGAACATTCCAAAGGTACACCTTTCTTGTTGAGAGGGAATGTTGAAATTTGAAACAAGAAACAGTGAAATTTCCATCCATAAAGGACAAAAATTGACCACATAACTGGTGTGAGATTCCAGTAAAACATGAGTGAGGAATTCGGTTACACACTAGCGCTTAATGTGGGTGTCTAATTTATTTATCCCTTAAATAAATTGGAAAATAAATTGTAATTTCATCTCATAACAACTTGTATGAGTTAACTAAGTCAGAAAAACTGGGTTAGCTCAAGAAATTTGAGTTGAGGTTCAAAGGTGAGGCATGTAGAGTGATTATATTATTTTTGGGGTCCAGTTTCATTTAATGCATTAGGTTATTTCATGTGTAATCAATTAACTCAAATTAATTGAGTTCAAATCAATTTAACTAGTTCTAACTAAGTGATGAATTAGTGAGAGGTCAACAAAATTAAATTAGATTTAATTCACAAGAAGTGATCTATTAGGTAATTGATGATTCATTATTATTAGTTGCATGCATATCAATTGTGATGATGACCTAGTTATGACAGAGGTTAAACGGAAGTAAACTATCAGTTGTATTATTATCAAATTTCTCGGGCGTAATTATAAAGTCAGAGGAAGGCTCATGAAGGATTGTGCAGTCAAGGAAGGTTTATTATCCTATTTAATAGGGATTAATTGCCTAGGGATTACGTGATCAAGGCTGGGTTAAGCAAGGGCTGAGAATTGGTTAAGTGTTGCTCAATTTTTCCTGAGATTTTCTAGACAGACTTGTGTAGGATCAGGGTGAGACAATCGGTAGAGTGCAGGAATTTCTTGGTGTGAGAAATCATTGTATTGTTTCATGATTCTTTGACTATGTAGAATATATGATAGAGGGGTTTTGAGCTGGTTCTTTCCCCGAGAACATCTTGTGTTGTGTGATTGATAATTTCCTTTCTCTTACTTGCATGTGATTGAGTGATTGTGTTTTATATTCCGCAAATATAATAGAAGGATTTAGTATCTTGTTCTAGTACATTACATGATCAAATTGAATCCATTGGTATATATTTTCAATATAATGTCTACATATTTTTTCAATTTAGATAGATCTTTACTTGAAAATCTCAATCTAGTAAGTTATAAATTTCGATTGAAAGAACATCTGCGTCATTAGTTTCTAATTTGTAGCTTTTTTTGAAATTAGTCTTATTCTTAGAAATCACATAATTTATAGAAGAAATACGAGCATATATATTGCACATACATTTCACAAGTACACAAATCCTAGTTGACATTTAATGAAGTAAATTAAGGACAATTAATTTACCAAACATTTTTGTTCCGTTACTAGGGAAGTGTATATATGATTTATTCTTGTACATTATTTAGGAGCCTTTTAATTTTGATAAAATTGAAAAATGATAAAAAATATTTATGCATATAGAAAGAGATTCTAGGGGTAGATTTCTAAGTAGAGGTAGAATTTCGATTCCAACATCACCACTCACTCCACATAGACCTCGTAGTGTCATGCCATCCATTGATACTCACATTCCATGAACAACTCCAGTACGTTCATAATTACCATACAATTTACCCTTCCGCGCACACAACCAACGGAGTCCGCACATAGCCAGGACTATTGTCTCTGCACACATAGCCAACAGGAGCCTTTTCTACCCCAAAACCCATAATTAGATCAAATCCTTAGAAAACATTCATCATCAAAATATAAGCATCAATTTCTCTACTTGACTCGATCTATCTGTATTTATACTAATCTTAGCGCATAGATACTATGGTATCAAACCATGGTTTGAGACTCATAGTTTTCCCTTAAAATCCATTTACATTGAATAGAGACTTTGACCTAGCCCAAAGCCCCTTTGACTCTTCCACGCAACGCACACAACAAAAATATACACAAAACATTATCAAAATTGACTCGAGGGGACCCCGCTCCAATAGGCCCCCAATACAAACTTGTGACTCATCTTGAGTGACTGTGGGGTGGGCTCTTTCATATTTTCTTTGAGCACAATGACAAAGTTCTTCAGTGGTAAGACCACTTCAACACTCTGCACAACATCTCCCTGTGCTTCGTTCACCAATGTTTCAACTTTCGGCCCTTTAGTTGCCAAATCGATGCTGCATTAGGTCTATTGAAGGTTCTTCAATGAACCATCCAATGTCTGGGACAATTGCAAGGCTTGTTCAACCCATGGTTGCATCCATGCTTCTAAAAGTTTCTCCCAGTGATGCATATCCTCTATATTTTCATGGATCACTTGTCCCTCCTAAAGGCAGGCAAGGCGTTGTGGAATCACCAATGTGGGCATCGCCATCCTAATGTCGTCGAACTACTATTCCTTTACATGAAACTCATTGCACAACTACTGCACCATTGGGCATTCTAAACTGAAGTCCAGACACTGATGGCCTCATCTAAGAATTGGTTTCATTATGTGACTGCAGCTAATATACTATATGTTGCTTCCTTGACGTCTACAACATGTTGTGCTCTGAATTTTGGAGGTGTTTTAGGCTGCACCTTCATTTTCAAATCTACAATTTTTTGTTTAAATTCTACTCTGATAGTCTGCACTTCATCACATGATGCCTTCAGCGCAACGGCTAGCCCTTCCAATTTTTCTGCAGGTGCGGCTGAGGCAGGGATCGCTTGAAAATCACTATATAATTGATCAATTTTGGCTTCCAGGGCGGCGCACTGAGCCTCTGCTGCGCGACACACTTCCTCATTTGTCTACTATTTCTGTTATAGTTCGGCCGCTTTCTGATGTGACTCATTGGCAGTGCGGTATGCTCGGTCCTCCTTAAACTGCAGCTCGTCCACAATCATTTTGTGGATCAGGTAGAGCTTTCTTGCAAGAAACACAACCACATGAACATTGATCTCTCCATAGGTATGGAGAGTTACACGCAGAGTCGCCAACTCTACTTGGATGGTAGGTGTGGGGATCTGAATGATGTGGTTGTTACATAAAAATTTGTCACTGTACCGATACTCCCCGTCCCTGATCTTGTAGACCCTTAAAAATGACCCCTATGTCTGTTTTCCATCATGAAAATATGCCTTCATGTCCATTTCAGCACAATGAATAAACTATCTGTTGACCATTCCTAAAGTAGCTCCTTGAAAACCTAATTATTTGGAGCAGTGCATGCTCTCTATGTCTTGCTCGCACCGATGACGTCTTTTTGGTCTAGGGCTACACTGATAGGCACTGGAATGAAGCTCATACTTGCATCGATCCTCTTCTGGGAAGTTTTTAAAAAAATGGAAGTGAAACTTCGAGATTTGGAAGCTTCGTGGCGGAGAGTTGGTTGTTTTTTCCCAAGGATAGAGTTGAGGTTCTCCCTTTGGGCTCTTTGTTTCTACAAAAGTGGAACCACCCAAAGGGATAACCCATTTCCCCACCTAAAGTGGATCCGTTCTCCCTCCTCCTTTTTCTTTATAATGGAAAATATCCCATAGCTCTTCTAGTTTTTTTTTTCTAAATAAGTCTACTCCTATTATTGATACAAAATTTTTTTACAAGGAGGTCCCAGCCTCATAAGATCTTGCCCAGAATTGCAACATTTTGTCAAAAAAACTGATGTCTATCCAAAAAATTTCAAACACTGAACCTACTACCCTGTTCTGAGCCATGCAAACAATATAAGGCCGCCCACGCAGGGGAAACCGGCTATTAAACAAAGAAGCAAGTTTCTGAACATGTAAATTGTGAAAAAAAAAACTCAAATGATCAAACCCAGATGATCCACTGTGAGGCAAAAACCTAAGAGTAAATGCACATTCAGGAATCATGAGAGGTAGAAGGCGTTTCTTCCACAATCCAGCATCCATATTCATAGGGGTATTCATCCATCACCTGAAGGTCTTCTTTGCCAATGGAGCCACCGCGCTGCAAATCGCTCGGACCTGGAGGGATGCTGGTGATTGGAATCCTGCTGTGACATTGCTCCTCACTCTGCCTGATATCGGAGGGTGGAATGTGATGTGGCTCATTGATATTCTTCTCCAAAGGTGCTGCTGGAGCCTGGACAACATCAGTCTCGGAATTTGCATGGAATTCAAAGGTGATTTTGGCTATCAAGGTGGAATGATAGATAACACATGGCAGGCGAAGCTGGGCTATTTGGGACTGATCAGGGAGGGGAAGTGGAGAGACCGGAATGTGGAGGGAGCCCCGAGCATGATTATACCACAACCACTCTTGGTGGTAGGATAGCGACCAGAGAGGTACTCCAAGGATTGGGAGGTCGAGCCAGAGGTGGAAGAAGAGGGTTGTCGAGCAACCTGCCCACGGCTGGTGCCTCTCCTGCACCGCATTCGTTGTCGGAGACGAGGCATGATGTTGTGAGCTGGAAAAGAGATGCAAGGGTCAGTTGAGCGAAGGTTGGGAGCAGAGTCCACAAAGAAATGTAGGGGAGCACCAACAGGGAGAGCCGAGACACAATCAAAAGGTGAATTGGACTGAAACCTACAGAAAGGGCTGTGAGTATAGTGAAAGCTCAGCATAAATTCAATGCAGCAAGCCAGAGCACACTGCATCCTAGTACTGGTCCGAGAGCGGGGCTCTGCTGCAACACCAGAACAACGCGAGCACAATGGAGAGGCAATAGTGAATCTGGACTGGGGTGACATGGTAGAAATGCTAACGGGCTGGCGTCGGAGGAAGAGATGTGTAACTGTAGCATTGAAGTCATTGGAAGGGAGTTTAATGTTGTGCCTTGCATGGAGCTCGGTGGAGGTGGTGTGAGTCCACATGTCAGCCCATGTCTGTCCACGTGCCATCGTACCATGCTCATCAAACACCCACATCCAGGACATAACTCTCCTAGTTAGAATAGAGATAGAAGAAAAATAGAGAGAAATTTTTTTGCTATAGGTATTGTCTGAGAGTTGAGACCCTTTTCCCTCACATCAAGTTGAAAGAAGGGCTTTGGAGACATGCCCGGTGTTGATTATATAGTTCACCCTTAAAATTTTAATTGAATTCATGCTGAGAAAAGCACCCAATAGCATTACTCATGGCTAAATTTTGAAGCTAGCTAAGTAGAAATAGCGTTAAGCTAAGTCACGTGCGATAAAAGGATAAGTGCATTCCTATAATAGAGTGGAAATATATAAGGATTTTTAACATTAGCCGAGCGAAGATATAAAAGGCACAAAGGGAAAGAATATAAAATGGGGCCCGCATTCAATTTATACACGCTGGCAAAGGATTCTGCAAGTGTAATTCCGGGGGGGTCACGAAGCGGAGGAGCAAGGCAGAGCCTTACACCCCCGGAAATTTGATGATGTGTCAAGAGGGTCGACACGAGGCGAGTGTTGTATGGGGAATAACGCATGGGTTTTAAAGCTGTCACAATATGCACTTCGCATTCCACGAGGGCTAGGTTCTGAGACAGAGCTGTCACCATGACGAAAAGGTAAGGTAAGTTCTTAGGATATCCAATACTGAGGCCCGTACCGGTATTTAACCCGACACGTGGTGTTTACCTACTCGAATCCTAACACCCAATTCTTACACGTCACGTGTCTCATTTTCAGTGTCCTTACAGCGCTTACCCCACTTGCTTCACCATTCCACCTTTTCCCGAGCTCCCTCAGTTCTATATAACGGTCCTCCGTCTTTTACTGCAGTAAAATATTCAAGTTTTCAACTACGGTATAAACAAAAGTGGGAGCCTAGTACAAGGTCCACCCAGTCATTGTCAGTACCCCCGCGTCACTTTCCCGAGAAAATTTCCTACTGTGCAAGTATTCCATCCCTCATATTCCCTCTGGTTTCCTTTTGATTTCTAAATTTTCATGTTGGTCATGGGTAAGGTCACCACCAAGAAGTCAGAGCCAGAGACTCCCCAAGTCTGTGAAACCAAAAATCCTCCGGGGTTTGAACCTTTCTTAGACCGACAAGACAATATCTGCGACCCGCAGTATCCATTTCCCATTAGCAATATCAAGCCTGAACTTTTTAGGAGACATGTAGAAAACAAGGATAGGTATCGGGTGGTTCTATCGGGTCTATATAATCAAATTACCCCTCCAGTTTATCCAGTGGTCGAATTTATCTGTTGGCTCAGGGACGCCTACGACGAACGTCGGGGCATGTTCCTCTGAGATCAAGGGAATAGGATATCCACTCTTTCCCCTGATATTATCAGAAAATCCCTTCGTTTTCCTACCAGTTCAAACTACGTCAGTTTTAGTGAAATTACTCTGACCCCTCAGTTTGCAAAATTTCCATGGAAACAACAAGGTGATTTCATTGCCTCCATAACCGATGATCAAACCACAACCCTCTCTTCCGTAGAGTCATTCCCCCTGATTCTGTTCAAAGAATAAGTCTAGCCTATCCTTGCTCTCATCGCAGGTTTATTAGGTGTGGATGGTTTTGGGAAAACCTCCAGGGGATGTGTTGCTTTCTTATGGTTAATGTCTCAAACTGGGGTTATTCTGGACATTCCTGGCCTCCACCATTCAGACTCAGTTCTAGGAACTCTCAGACACGGGTCGCTTCCGCTTTTTTTACCTCTTCCTCTTTTAGCATGCTGATAAATTTGAGGGTTTTGGTTTAGATAAGGTGTATAAGATAAATTCTCAGCCCAGACCAATTTTCGACTGGAGCCTTGCAACACATCAGTTACCAAATGGGGTGGGTTACTCAAGGTTTTTAAACGATTTCATGCCTATTGCCTACACTATCATCCATGACTCTCATTCACCTAGGGTTTTTCCTGAGATGAAGAGATGGTTACAGTATAGTGAAGCCCAAAGCACCGGGGATTGGTACCTGTTTGATAACTACAATGAAAGCCGAGTTTATGGGGCTGATGTTCCCCCATACCAGTTGCCCGTGTTTCTTGCCCAGTGGATTTATGCTTTAGAATACATTCCGCAGACCCTGAAATCTGACCAAATCCACTTCCTCCCTGCAAAAAAGGGGTTTATCCTTAAGCTTCCCATTACCATTGGCCCTTTCATTGTCAATTCAAGGCACGCCCTCCCTGTGGTTGAAAAGCTACTTCAAGACATGGATTTGAGACAAGGGAAAGTTTGGCCCTACGATCCGAGGGCATCATCTCTAACAGAAGAAGGAAAAAATCAACCCCATATGTGCATGAAACGAGACCTTTCATAGAATGGCAGGCTAATCTTGAAAACTGGCCTTTTCTTTCACATATGGAGACCGATTCATCTACGACAGGGGAAAAGGTAGATGCAGCTTCAACAAGAGAAGTTGGTAAAGGACAAACGGAGGAGGCAGGTACATCAGGAGCACATTCTCCCCCCTTTAAATGGCAGAAAACAGGGACCAGTGAAGCAGAATTTATTGGGGAAGAACAGTTGCTCAAAGAGGAAATACCATATGGGAAACCTGACAAGGGAAAAATAGGAATCAAGGTGCTACGTGATAGTGTTACTTCTTCTGATTTCTCATAAGTCTCACAAGCTATCACAGCCGGTAGTTCCCAGGTTGCAACCGAAAGGAGTTTGAAGGCTAGAGCAATCAGAGATAAGTACCAGGCTGAGATAGAAGGATATGTTGAGAAATAACACACCAGAATCTCAGCCGCAATGAATCTGGACACTGGAAATTTAGTAATGGCCATGACCGAGGCCGTTCTGGACCCAGATGCCGGTACTACCAGCTACAGAGCATTAGATTTTGCAATCGACATGTCAAAAGTGCCGAAAATTGATAAATGCAACATATTTCAGGTCTTCGGTGATATGCTAAAGGATGAAGTGATGCGGCTTTCGATCACTTTGAAGAAGTTGCAGAGCAAGCATGCCCAAGTGATGGAGAATTTCAGAAAGGAAAAGGTTAATTCCCGTGCCCTCACGAATGAAATACGCTCTCTCCAGGATGTGATTAAACGAAAAGAGACAGGTGAAGCCAACCCCCAGGGTCACCTTATTGAGCAATTACAGAAGCAAGTTGCATCCTTTAAAGGTAAAATTAATATACCGGGCTCTCATTATGTGCAAATAACTGAGTTAGTCCGGGCTGAAAAAGACACAGAAGACTTGGCTGATTCTCTTGCAAAAGAGAAAGAGGAAAAAGAAAAGATCGTAGAGGAGATGGTTGTTCTCTAAGGAAGAGTGAATGCATTACAGACAACTTGGGACACACATGTGTGTGCACCACCGGTCCCACCAGAGACTAGTTCACTGTCTGAACAGCTGACCATAGCATTGGCCAAAAATGATGCAATGGAGAAACAAGTCTCTACAACGAGACAAAGAATCAGTGAGCTGGAAGCTCTCTTGGATGAGAACTCCAAGAGGTTCGATTCCATGTGGAAGGAAATCGAGCAAGGGAAGAAGGAGAAAGTAGAGCATGAGAAAACCATCAGCGAACTCACTAATCGCTTGAAAGGTAATATCACCCTCATGGAAGCCAGACAATTAATCTTGGCAGAGATCATCACAGAGGTGAAAGGGCATTGGGCATTTTTAAACATCATCAAGGAGATAAAGTTGTCCATGCTCTATCTTAGAAGAAAGCTTCATGAGGGGAATACTGATGCATCCAGTAGAGTTCAGAATGCAAAGAGATATATCTCTTTCCTGAAAGGGCTAAGACCTGAAGACGTGGCGAAACAGGGTATAACGAGCAGGTTCAAGGAAGCCGCAGAATGTCAAAAAATAATTGAGGAGTCTGCTCGAAGTATAGCTTCAAGTACCTTGGAGAACGTGGCAGTAAATTTAGAACAGTTTGAGATGGTCTCGGCCGAGATCACAGCTGCCAGAATTCCATCATGCTAGGATCCCACCCACACCGTATTACAGCCATTACTAGTTAATGAGGCATGTCTCAGGGAGGAGATGAATTGAACTGATGTAGTTTCAGACAAATCCACTCGGATGAAACCCGAGACTATAGTTTCAGCCCTCAGCAAGGAATTTTCCCTCCTGCACCTGGTGAAGCACAAAATTCCTGTTGATGCAAGTTTCGATGATCTCACTAAAGCCTATATCAGAGTGGAAGGTTTCGCGTCAATGATCGAACCTGCAGTAGACAGTCAGCAAAGGTGCACCAAATATGCCAGCCTGTTAGCTAGCTCATCAGCAAATGTCCCACCACCTGTGTCAGCAACTGCATCAACTTCGTCGCACCAGTGAACATGGTTAACTCATGATTCGGCCCTAGTGGCCTTAACTTTTATTTTATTGTGTTACTTTCAAATTTCGAGTGGAATTCACATTTCACTCTTGAATTTTACTTCTTGTTAAGACAATTTTAAATATTTTGTTTTGAAATGGCCGTGAACCTAACTGCAAATGATAAGAAGCTCCATCCCTCATCATGAATTTTGGTTACTTTTGATTAAGACTTCAAACTGATTACTAGCACGCGAGGAAGATATTTTTCCCAAAATATCTTCCCGTTCATGTTTCTGAAGGTTCTATATAAGCAAAAAACCAATAGGAAAAAGGGTTCCAGATTTTCAGAAGAATACACTGAGAAAGAATTATGTATGCATCTTGTTGAAATTTTGATATAAATGCAAAGAGCCCATTGGGTCTCAGTGATGAGGAGTTTCATCTTTAATGAGGATTCTGGCCTTTATGCTTTACAGTTTGTAACTCTCCCTTATGTGTTATAGCTTAATTGTTCATTTCGTTTACATCCATTTCTCTTGTATCATGTTCTGGAATGCGAGTAGCTCACTGGTCTTGGTATGAATTTATCATAGTTGATACTCATGCTAAAACTTGTCTAGCACTTTAAATATGGCTCAGTCATGACACGCTGTTTCATTTTTCACTTCAACCATACTTCTTCTATATTAGCTGTGATGGAATGTTATCTTTAAAGTTATTGTCATGTGTGGATTCTTGTTATTATAAGCCCATTACATGTTGATATTTGTTTCTGGATTTCATCTCGGTGACAGCTAGTATTCTCTCTATATTTCATACATAGTAAACACCCTCTGATTATTCATCTCTGTGAAGTATTTTAGAATCCAGCCCTCTTTACAGAAAGTTGTCTTTGAATTGTCTGATACATTTCTATTAGGAATTCGCACTTTGCCTCTACAATATTGCTTTCTTTGTGCTGAAGTTTTGAGGATTTTGGTTCCATCCTAATTAAACTTTCCTGTTTACATGAGATAGCACGAGAGCCTTTTTCTGGATAACTTTCCATGTTATATCATATGCTCCTTGCTATATAGGATGTCCTATGCACTTGTATTTCACAACTCAAGGCTGTCTTTAGGAATGACAACACCTGGATCAGGACTCGTCGAATGAGAGATGTGACATCAAGGCGCAGGTTGTAACTACCCATCTCTATTTTTATATAATCCTATTGGTTCGTGCTTTCCATTCATGTCTTTATGTGTGATTGGATTCTTAGTTTTCCTTGATCATCTAAGTAGTTTCTATATGCATTATATATGTTA
Organism: Pinus albicaulis; assembly: GCA_034641835.2. Lineage (NCBI taxonomy): Eukaryota > Viridiplantae > Streptophyta > Pinopsida > Pinales > Pinaceae > Pinus > Pinus albicaulis. The sequence continues at coordinate 1,346,546,779 of CM076572.1, read as the reverse complement.
TGTTTTCACGTTTTTTGTTGTTTGATCATTTGTGCGAGTAACCAAGCACCAGTAGCAGTGAAGGTATGACTACATAACGTGAAGGACCAAAGGATTAAAACAGGAATTAGCATCATATTGAGGTTGGTGATCTATTTGCGATTTTTAATCATTTAAAATCTAGGAAATTAGGTTTCTAATTGTTCCCTATTGTTACTAGACCCACTCTAGGGCTAGAGGGATCGTCTCTATCTACAGATAAGATTTTCCTGCATAAAAAATTAGCCACTCTGCTAGGGAGTGCTAGCCTTTCAGTCTCCTATTTTCAATTTTTAGATTTCTTGTCTTGTCTTTGATTTTCATTGAGGGTCCATCTCCTTGTCTCTGTAACTCCTGTAATTTCTTATAGAACTTTATCTATCTGCTGAAGTGATAAGCCTAGTGTCAGTTTGGAAAAACTTTTTATTTTTCAATATTTTCCTTGATCGGCGCTGCTATTTCTCTAATAGTCGCATCGATCAATGTGTTATGAATTCTACATAGTCACACTTTTTCCTTTCGAGCACGGGTTGCAGCCTAAACAATCGTGTTGATTCATGTGTATGATTTTTTATGGTTTCATTCATTTTATCAGCCAGTGAGTCTTGTCCTTCTGAATTTTTTTTCTTGTTTGAGTAGCTCTGTTCCTTCTCTGTTCAGTGACATTTCTAGTTCAAGTTTCACACCTTTGGTTGTCTCTTTTGAAAATTTGGTTGCTTCCTTGTCTTCCTAAGGTTTCTAGGTGTCCTTGGGCCATCCGAGTGGTTACTTTCTTTGTTGACCTTCAGACTTCTCATTGAATCAAGTCTTGTCATACCTTTCAGGCTTAGTGTTTGATTCGTTTTCATATTTCGGTCGGTTCTCATGGATAGTATTTTTCAAGTGTCAAATCGGAATACATTTGAGTTTCTATTCACCATTAAGCATGGATTACAATTTCTTGTCTTCGATTGAATTTGGTTTTCTTTTAGTGATTGATCAATGTGTGAATGAAGAGTACTTTGTTTTAAAGAAAATGGTTTACGTCTCTCTTTGATTTCTAAAATATTTTCCTCTTGCATGCATGTTTGAGAGATATCGTTAGCACTCAAAGCATTGTTAATCAATTCACATTCTACATTTTGCATTGTGATTACAAGAAAAATGCAAAAATATATATTTTTCACTTCAATTTAGAAAATGAAAATTTCATTTCGATTCGCTTCTCAGTGCATGTAGTGAAAGGAAGAAAATTGTAAAAAATTTTGTTTCGCTTTAAAATTTTGCACTTGAAGAGAAAAGTGAATGTCGTTTTATGCATTTGTTTTGTTTCTGTGTTGTTTGTGTGAGTTTCTCTCTCCTTCATTAATGTAGGATTCATCGAAATGAATGGTTCTTTTCTCATTTAGATGTATTTTATGGATTCAAATGACATCGATAGGGCTTTGAAACTGAGACATAATTCAAGATCAACCATAAAAGTTATGCAATCAATCTAAGGAGCATTTGGAACCTAGGGGTGATATCCCATCATGTGAATGGAAGTATATTGATGTATGAAAAGTATATTTTGGGATGCTTTCATCGAACGGTTACACAATAGACAACACTCCTATGGATTTGGACTCCCACGTATTGTCACATATATTTTGGGAGACACAACTAGGTTGCAAACCTGCCATAGGTAACTGAATTGGCCGCCTTGTAAACATGATACACCAAATACGACATTCAGGTAGATTGGTTGTCATATGTTAAGTCCTTGGTCATTTCTCTTTCATTTGATCACCAAGGTGTATATTGCAGTTCACGGCTACTTGATAATCCTTTTTCCTAGCTTACCCCTTTTTGATTTATTTTGTTTTTTCTAAAATTAATTTCCCACAATCACATGGCTTAGCCGTTAGAATATTTCTGGGCCTCATCATGAGTAACTCCTTATAAATATATTGTTTAAAGCCTTGAATTAGTCATCTTTCTCCTCTCTTGATTTTTGAGATAAGATCATCATGGTTGAACCACTAAGTTCAGTTTCCTCTCCATTCACTTCTTCCGAAGGGACATTATCACATGTATCTTATGATTATCCACCTTTGATTGGGACTCAAACTGATGAGTTCAATCTCGTTCTGAGTATTCAACCTCTCGCCTCTCGATCTTCGCCTGATGTTCCAGTAGGCTACGTTGCCTACCCTCCAAATCCATTATTTTATCCCATTGAAATCTCCCCTCAACAACCCTATAGTCCATAGGATACACTTGGTGTACCGTTTGTGAATTCACCACATCCATCTCAAAGCGCTTCCTGTTAGTTATTCCTGATGGCTTCTGAGGGATAAGTTTCATCCCCCTTGGAGGTTTCAAGCACCATCAATGGTGTAGATGAGACTACATATGAGAGACCTCAATTCCCTCCTAAGGGTTTTCCTTATGTGACGACTCAGCCTTCCTCCCAGTTGTACATTCCATAGAATTACACCTCATTAGTGGGACACTTGATCTTGAATATGTAAAGTGGTTACACCTCGTTGGGACACATGATATTGAATATGTCAAGTGGTACACCTTTTTACTACAATACTATTTGGCAGAAGACTGGAGTATTTGCCCCTGGTCCGAGTGTTTCCAACGTAACCGTTTCTATGCCTACTAGAAATATAGTCATGCATACTTCCGCAAAGGCAACTATTTTTGTAGGTGTTTCAGTACCTCTTATCAGTACTCCGGTTTTGCTCCCCTCGACTTCAGTTTCTGGAGGAGGTCCTACCCTGTCAAATGTCTCCCAACCTACCATTGGACCATCCGCGAGTGGATATTCATCTTACATTCTGAATTCCTCTCAAGCCGCTGGCAGCATTCCTATGCATGTTGGTCGTCCATCCCAACAGGGCCTGAATATGACCAATATCAACAATTTTTGCAGATTCTTAACCAACAACATTATCTCCCGTATGGTTCCCAATAGTTTCAAACACTAGTAAAAAATAGCTAATTAGTTACTAAAAAAACGACTAAAATTTGCATATAAATGACTATTTTTCGGTTGGTGACCAATAGTAGCTAATTTACAGTATCTTATAACACAACCAACTTTTGGTTGTTTTTAGCTTAGTCATTAATTGGTTATCTCAATTTTGTTGTCTAGTTGTATATTTGGTCATTAATTTGGTCATTAATTTAGTCATTAATTTAATCATTGATTTAGTCATTAATTTAGTCATTGATTTGGTCATTGCTTTAATCATTGATTTGGTCATTAATTGTCACAATTAATGACCAAATATACAACAAAATATATTACTATATGATCACCTGAGAAAACCAATTAATGACCAAAGAAATATGACCAAAATGTTGGTCGTATTATAAGATACTGTAAATTAGCTACTAATAGTCATATATGTGCAAATTTTAGTCATCGTTTGAAACCAATTAATGACCGAAGAAATATGACTAAATTTTAGTTGTGTTATAAGATACTGTAAATTAGCTACTAATAGTCATATATATACAAAATTGAGTTGTCATTTGTGGTCACAAATTTATGATTTGCAGTAGTCATTTATTCATTATATAAACGACTAATTTAGTAGTTTATGTTCATTTCATTTACTTTTATTAAAAATCATTATAAATGACTAATTTAGTAGTATATTAATTTTATTTGTGTTCATCATTAATCAATATAAAATACTATTTTAATAGTTATAGATTGATTTTATGTGTTCATTATTAATCAACATAAATTAATTATTATGATTTTGAAACTAAATTTAAAAAAAAATTGTCATACAATTTACATGTTCATCTAATATGAAAACGCAGACTTACATATGTTAATTACAATACCAAGTAATATCAAATGCAATTATAAATAATTCCAACCGCATAAATTATATTATATAAAATTTCAAGTATTACAATATGAGTTTCCAACTTAATATTGGTTGAAGTAAAATTTACAGATAAAATATTGTTCATCACTTCAAAACATTATCATTATCTTGCCAAGGAATTGCAAGCAAATTCACCAACTCTAAAAACTTGACCATCAGTCTTTATGTGTGTGTCTTATGCAGGATATTGGCTCTACGGGTACCACTAGACCAATACACTTCTCTCTCTTCGTCACTCTAGTGTTATTGTTCCCCTCTTTCTTTAATCCTTGCTTCTTACCATCAATATTGAGTCCATTTTTTGCAAAAAGAAAACAAAAAAAATTATAATGAAGAGTATAAGACATGAAATTCGATGAACACTGGAATATAAACTAAAGTAGACTATAAAGGATTTATCCGATATATAAGTAAACATCAGCAATACTGTTAATGTAATTTTTCCCCATAAAAGCAAGAAACTCAAACAAGTTTTCTTTAGTTGGGAAATAGTGGCCACTATGTGGCTAGATGACCTGTATAAACAAAGAAAATAAAATGTCACAAATAATCAAAATATAGTTAGCAATTTCTACTAAGAATGTCTCATTCTCCACTTTTGTAGTTGTATCATTTCCTCTAGTTATCTTTAAGAAGCACTGACACTTCAACAATAAAATTGGTTAGTAAAAATCTAATGGGTGGAGCAAAGTATTGCTGACACAAGATTACAACAAGAAACTAAAAAATACTAAGACAAGACTTTTTAAATTGTGATACTACCGGGAATATAGCTTCAATACAGTAATCTTCAATTATCAACGTACTATTCCAAGGGAAAAGGAATCCAATTCGCATAAGCCAAAAAATTATGCATGTCCCTTATTTTCCCTGTAATTAATTGAGAAAGATTAGCACACACAATTTCCATTTATAATCTCTAAAATGATTCTATAAATATTCAAAGCAAACTTAGGGTTGCTCATTCATTTTTCTCTGATGCAGACAAAACATAATATGCTAACTTTTTTTTGTGTTGGAGAGTTCTGCAATTCATCGTGTCCAAAATCATTGTTTATTGTCGTGACTATTATTTTAATGATCAGGCAACGAGCCTATATTTGATAAAAAATACATTTTTCAGAATATATTCCATTTTCTAATTCAAAGTTAGATTTCCTTCCAGTTTATGACGTTCAAACAAACTAGAATCATTTTCCTTTAACAAGTCACTGTTGTAATATACTACTAAACAGAGAACTACGTAATGAAGTTATTAGTGGTGGAATACTAATAAATCACAAATATAGGAAAGAAATAACACCACTATGTCCTAGACATGCCAAGTATTTATCCTCTTGGTTGGAAATATTACTTCATGAAAACAACATATTTTCCAAAGAGAACTTTTCTAAAACTATCCAACGCCAGTGTATCCAACAACAATAACATTTCTATTGGAATGCACTCAAAATGTGTGGAAGTATGAAACAAGTGTAGTTCACTTCCCTGTAAGGTTAAAGTTTGGAAATGGAATATGTTCTCCCTTAGTCTAATAAGGTTTTAACTTGCCTTTGATAACTTAGAGAGAATGTGAATCCAATATAGAACAATGATAGAAGTATTTTATTCATTCACACTTACCTATATCCTAAACAAACATTGAAGCATTATACAAATCCAAGAATGTCTCACATTCCACCAGGAAACAAAATTTCTAGATTTTGATTGTAAACCTTGAGGCTTCTCAAATTTGTAAACAAGTAACATCATAAATATTTTTCCTTAGTTCTCAAACCTTCTTCTGTGTGGAGCTTCAGAAAATATGCGCACACATATCACAATATAGCATGTTGTGGAGTACATTTACATGAAACCAATCATTCAAAATTTTATATTCTATCAAGATTGAGGCATGTGTTAAATGCCCATTATCCGCATCATTGTGCAATGGTGTCATTAATAATTTTAAGGTTATTGGCTTGCTAGTATGATCTAATTATTTCTTTGTGCAAGATGTTTTTTCACTCCTATTTTTAAAATTGTTATGTTTATGAACAATATATAGATACAATGGATGCTTCGAATAATAAAAGAGGCAATTATTTTTCCATCAATAGAATTCAAGTATTTGCATATGGTGTAAATTCAGTAGTTCTATTGGAGGTACTTAGGGTCAACCTAAATGGTTATTTTGCATGCATCAAAATAAGTAAAAAGTGATAATAGGAAGGACTCATGCAAAATTTTCTAATCGTACATGTTGAATTTGCAAGTGTTAATGTTGTTATGCTCAATTTCTTATTGGGGTACCTATCAACTGAGAAAGTTTGTACAAATGTTTGAAATGAAAATAAGTTATAACAAATAACATAACACATAACATTTTTAGCACTTGCTTCTTTTTCTTTGCAAATCCAAACATGTCTCGGAGCAACTTATGTTGGCTATGTCCAAATGATGCCAATTTTTGTTTTCCATTTAAATTTCCAATTCAATCCTATGTATCATTATCCAATAAATTTGGGTCCTTTAGAGGAAATGAAAAATGTGTGTGTGCAATACAGTTTAATCATACAAATTTGTCTTATTCTATAATGGAAATTTTTAAAATCACAATGAAGTTGTGAAAAATTGGGGAAAATAAAGTTATTTACAGATACAACTAAATGCATCCATGTAACAAGTAACCCAGTCTACATGTGCATATTTATAAGTGACTGGATAATGCATCTCAAGGGTAATGAAAGTCATCCTCATATTGGAAGCCCCTTTAACACACACATACACATAAAAACACATGTGGGTCAAGGACACATCTTTTCCACTAGGGTAGGTGTCCCATGAATTCCACTTTCTCAAAGACATCCCTAAAATACCATTGAAGGGGTACATTTAATATAATGAGTTATCCAAGTTCATAATATTAGAGTATTAACACTCCAATACTATAATTTAATGTAATCAAGTTTACAATATATTAAACTTTACTAGAGAGTTATTAATCATAAATGTCATCAATTAAGAGGTGAAGATAAAACCATAGAACTTATTGCAAAGAAACGAACTCTATTATCATGGACTTTAAATGAGCATGTTTCCTTATGAGCACAAGTCATAGAGGGAAATTTGGGAGTGGCTGCAAAACTTTCTTAGAGCTTTATGGTTATTCCTCTAGGCAAAGGTCAATTTCTAAGCCTTCTACTAAAGATATTAAGGCCGAGAACACCACAAATATTGGGGTGTTTACTATTCACTAACTATTCAACACATCCCTTGCCTCGCACAATGAAGGAATGCCTTGAAGTGGCAATCACAAAGTCTCAGAGATTAAAGGTAGTGCAAACAAAGGAACCTAGGTTATTGTTGGTTTTAGTTTGCTCAAAGGAACTGACATACACAAAGAAACTTGAAAATATGTTAACATGGCTCATATGGAAAGAGCTCTATGATTGTTTCTATTAGCAACGGAAGAACCCAAACTACTCTTTAGGGACTAACATGATAGTCCAAGCACAAAAATTAATGGATTATATGTGTTCTTAGGGGTATGGTAAAGTAATATTCTTGGATGTACTCATAGATAGATCGGTAGTTAACTCATTTCAATCAAGATCACTTAGGAAAAAAAAATATATATATTTCCTTTGGACCTGAGGTTGCATGGCAAATGTTCAACAAAATATTTGAACAAAAAGTATTTAACAAAAAAATTGGTAACAATGGAAATGTTAGGGGACCTTAATTTGAGAGGGATTTGAAATCAAAGCAAGCTTTAAAATGATTGTCAAGTCTATCATAGGGAAAACCTTAATATTTTGGGTGAACTTTCTCGATTTTATAGTAAATAAAAAGAAAAAAGTAGAGCAACAATAAATTTGTTTGCAGGAAACCAACTTGATGACCATTATCTATTGTCTAACATATGCAAAGACACTATTCTAATTTTGGTGTTGTGCCTAGAAAAAGGAGTGATAGGAGAACGTGTGTTTTCATCCTCAGAGACTATTTATTTCAAGGATACGGTCTCAAATAAACCCCTTCACTTCAATGACTATAATTTGTAATCAAGTTGACAATATTTAAAATTACCAAAGAGTTATTAATCATAGGTGTCATTAATTAATGGGTCATGAAAAAACCACAAAACATGTTGCAAATAAATGCCCTCTATTAGCATGCACTTTAAATGTGCATGTTTCCTTATGAGCCCAAGCTAAAAAGGTCACAATGGTAGAGTTCTCTGAGAAGGAGGTCACAAACCCTTTCTGTGAATCACAGGCATTGAAGTCTGATTCACAACACCTATATTAGAGTTGTACAAGAGGATATATTCAAACTAGAAAAAAAATTACTATGAAGTGTATCTATACTCCAAAGGTTTCTTTATTATTCAATTTTATTATCTGGATTACTATCCCAAATAATTTGAAGTCGGTCCTCTAGGGAAGAGAAAATACTTTTTTTATCCCACAGTTCCCACACTTCAACCCAACCACTATGTCTGTCACCAAAATGGTAGTTTGGTTTCATCTCGTTTTCCAATACTATTTTGGAATTTATCATTGTTTGTATATATTGTTAATACTTAGGGAACAAATTAAATACAAATCTTGAAAATATTAAGTTTGGTTTTCACATATGCTTGACCCAATCACTTCTAGAAAAAATCAACTATGATTAATGAGATGAACCAAAATTATGACTAGTTTCACATACTAGACATCTACCTTATTATCATTAACATGGGCAACCTAGAAGCAACCTCAAAAGGACTGCTTAACAAGGTTAAGAGGCCCAATATCCAATATATCCAAAAAAATAAGTTCATGCAATTGGAGCAACACTACACAAAAGCATGAGGGCCTTCTTTGCCACTTATTCCTAAGCTATTATATTTGTTGTGTATTACCATATTTTGAAACATGATTTTGGATTTGACTCTTAATAATGGACAAATTGAACTTTGTCCATCTTAGTTCACAACTTCATGCCATGCTCCTTGGAAATTTTGATGTATGTTGATTTGATCCTATGATATTGTTGAATATGTTATTTTCAAGTCTAGAAAATATGATCAAGCACAATTTCCAATCGAGTGAGAATTGGTTCTACCTATAGTTATAATCATTAATGTTTAGCTCTATCCTTACTCCACGTAGTAAAAATATTTGGGGATTTTAACTTTGATAGGAAATGGTGTCTCTAACTACCATTTTGATCATCAAGCCTCCCATTTGCAATCTTAAATCCACTTAATGGTCAATGCTCTAGTCCATCCTCTCAAAAGACATGGTAGCAATCCTAAAAATCTGTTGAGTCTTCGTGATTTCAATTTACAAGAAAGTCATGAAAAATTTGCATTATACAATGGAAAATCTTCAAGTCTTCACAATCTACAGCAACAACTTCCCCACCTAGCACTCAAACCTTCAAGTTTTAATGTCGATTCTCCTCCATCCATAGACTACTCAATAGTCAATGCTAGGAAAAGAATCTTGAAAGAACAAAAATTGGTATAAAAGAACGCGAGATTTGTGATTTTATTAAATGTTAGAATTTTTAATCTATGATGTATAATATAAACACAAAGTAAAACATAATTATTTTTCTATATAGTCCAAACAATCCAATCAACAACTTAGCTCAAGGCTACTCTAAAGTAAAGCCTTCCTCCTACAATGCAACCAAAATTACATCCAAACTTTCCTTTCCCATGATAGTACTAAATGTTATTGTGTACTATGGTACTTCTAAACAATATTATAGATGTTTTTATATACTCCTTCTGTTTCTTGACCATCTCTGGGAAAAATATCCTGTGATTCCATTTATGGTAACATGATTTGGGCACTAACAAGGTTAATAAAAAAATGACTTATGAACCCAACAATTGCATGCAAATAAATTGAAAATTTTCACAACAAATTGAAAATAGAAAATCAAATAGACTCTATGACCAACAATAGAAGGTAGAAACAACCTTCAAATTTGACCAACCCCTTTAGTTATTTTCAATTACAAATAGCATTATGGAAACAGACACACTGAACACTATAGTTCAATACGAAAATACAGAATTTTGTTCCACAATTCATTATAGGATCCTAAAATGAAAATTTGACTATTTATATAATTGGCATGCATCACAATGCAATTTCAAATTGCCAATATATGATAAGTGAACTAAATTATAATCATTTCTCATGGAATTTGAAGCTTATAAACTATAACTACATTAAATGTCCAAAATAAAAAAAAAAAAAATTCTAGAGATGTAATTTTAAAACAAAAATACCATTGGCTTGAAAAGTCAAATTTTGATAACAACACATTTTAAAACATTGAACGCTACTAGTAAAATAATCTTGAAAGAGAAAAAATTAGCTTAGTAAGATCCTTGGTATAAAAGAATGTCATATTTGTGGTTGCAGCAAACAAGATTGCTCCTATTCCAATTTAACTTCTCCACAGTGCAAACATTTTCAGACACAATGTGTTGCATAATCAGATGTAATGATTCTCATCCTTGCGGCCATCTTAAAACAATCATGTATGAAAAGTTATATTCCACAAGCTACGACCACTAATAGACTGTGCCATCAATTGCAGAATCACTATTTCTTGACCACTAATTAACATGACAAATATCTAGCCTTACTATCTACCAAAAATTGCATGGAATGTCAATAAGATATCTATTTACTCTCGATGACTTCCCAAAGTTTGAGGATGCATCACATAACATGGACTTCCCTCTACTTGGGTGCCAAGTCTAAGGAGAATATATTCTATCAAATTTGTCCAAGACTACAATGAATAACTTATGTTCTCCAAGGTCAAAGGATTGGCTATTGATAGCAGAGGCATTATTGATGGGATGGCCCAGAAATGGTGGGTTGGTAATTGCAACCGAGACCAAAACCATATTTTCCATAGTGTCCCCACATAATTTATGGTATATTCTAGCTCAAATGCACATTTGAGAGATTTGAAGTTCAAGGAAAATCCAAAAATCCATTTTGAAATAGCTTGGTCAACACATGTTCAAGTCAAACTTGGAAATTGTTGCTCCCGGGGATAGTCCAAATACAAATGGAATTCACGTCTTAGCCTCTCGACATGTAGTGATTCAGAATTGTAGAAATGCAACAGGAGATGATTGTGTTTATGTAGTTACACAAAGCTCAGATAGTGAAATCAACAAACTAGTTTATGGGCCTGAGCATGGAATAAGTATTGGAAGTCTTGGCACCAGGGATTCAGAAGATACATTTTGAGATGTGGTTGTTAATGGATCTTCTCTCAATTGCACAGAAAATGAATCATTACGCGCAAAAACATGGCAGGGGATTTTGGGTATGCCCAAGAAATAATGTTCCAACATGTGAACATGATTAACATCTCAAATCCTATTATTACGGATCAATATTACTTTTACCCTCCATTGTGATGCCACAATCAGTTAAAACCATGCAAAAATCATAGTTCCATTGTTCAAGTTCACAACGTGACATACATAGACATCATTGGCACTTCGACAATGAAAGAGGGAATAAAACTTGCATGTAGCTGGACCGTTCCATGTACAAAAATTGTGATGGAGGGTATAAGCCTTTGCTTGGACAACGGAGACCCAACCACTTCTTTATCAGCTAATGTGCACGATTATAGCGATGGCCAAGTCATTCCTCCTGTTAATTTCACATCATTGAGCTTGCAAGCATAAAATTAATTTATTACTAGGAGTTATCGGTCATCTCATTGGTTTTGCAATTTTCTTCTTCTTTGCCATGGTGGTGAGATGAAGTTGTTAGTTTGAAAATTATTTATAATTACCTTGAAATATGTGAATATTCTGCAACTAAAGGCAACTCCCTAATGAATATGCATCGGCTATGGAGGAGAATGAGTATGTAAGAATTGAGGACCAAGGTCATGAGGCTTCTGTTGATGGGTAACCCAGCACTAAACAATTATGAGGATGATGAAGATTATGCTTTTTTTTATAAAGAAACATCGTTCAGAAATAAGAAAACTCGGGGTGGGCAATCTGTCTATTAAAAATTGTAACTAAGTGAGCCTGGGAGATGTTGGGGGCTTATAAGTACTAAAAATTCATGCTCTCCATCCCAACATTCTTCCCGTATACACTTTGAGGGTAAAAAATCATTATTACCCCCTCAAAACCCACTTTCTGTAATGTTAGTGGCAAAAAGTGAAGAAAAATTCAAAAAAATTCAAAAAATTAATAAGTGGTGATTTTTTTATTATTTTTTCCAAATCAAAGGGGGCAAGGAAAATGACATGGAAAATCAGGATGAAGTCAAAGGCTGAGTCAAAGGGTGATTGAAGCAGCCACATCGGGTCTACAACAAATTGTGGTATCTATAGAATTCAATGTGTTCCCTCCTTGTCTTGGCTTGTTCCCCCCTTTATGTTCCACGCATATTCATTGCAAGAAAGGGAAATTCGAAATACGCTTTGTTAGTTCCAAACTCCACGCAGAAGCCTGAGAATACTCCACACAACAGCCTGTACACATGCATGTTTTGGTAAGGTTAAATTGGCAATTTTCAAGGAAAAGTTATTTCGGAGTTGGATAGTTGGACTCCTCTTAGCCTCCCTCCTACATCTATTTAGCTCAGCCTCCACGCAATCTACTCATAGCAGACTACAGCTAACACATAGCACCAGAGTGGAGATACACAGATAGTCTATAAAGGACATACACAACAATATTGGACACATGTTTGATGGATGAGTTAACTAAGAAATTAGCTAAGATTTTGTGGGAGTCTGCTCCCCTTTCAACTCCATTCATTTCCCACATGTATTACTTAGCCAATTCGCACAGTAATTTAGAGGATGAGTTAAAAAAAAAAAAACTCAGATTTTGTTGGAGTCTACTCCCCTTTCAACTCCACTCATTGCACACATGTATTAATCAGCCAATTCACACAGTCGTTTAGAGGATTTTCGCTCAGCCGGCGAAGTATTCTACAGCCAGTCACAAGAACAAAAAAATGAGGATAAAAATGCAGAATACAAAGTCTTAAAATAAATATTAACAACAATTGTTTTTTGTTACAACACATGCGTACACAAGATTATTGAGAGTTCGAGTCTCGGGAAGAATATTATACTTTTAAACAGTGCTTAGTTTGAGATTCAGGCTTGTTAAGACTTGAATATTATACTTTCAAGCGGTGCTTGGTTCGAGATTCAGGCTTGTTTGGCAAGAGCTGTGCTTGATTTTTCCCATTATATTCTGTAGCACCAGGTTTCTTGTGAGTGAGAAAGAATGGTCGTCTTAGTTAAATCCGTATTTGCATCTTTCTTGGTCATTGTCAGAAACTCGAGACAAATTTTTAAAGTGTAAATGGTCTTTTTATCCATCTCAATTCAATCAGAGTAGTGGGATTGACTTTTCTCTTCTGATTATTTTAATAGATAGTGTCCCTGTCTTCTTTAGGCTATTTGTATCTAGCATCTGCCCATGGATCAAGTTTCAGATTCCCATTTAATTGTCATGTTTGGTGATGTAATCATGACTCATAAGTAGATTATGTCAGTCAGGGATATTGTGGGGAATGCGTGAACTTAATTCCCTCATGTATCTCATCAATCATATTTTTGATTCTTATGAACTAATGACTTGTGACTTCTGATATCATTAGATTCATTTTTCAGGGAAGTTGAAAGGATTAAAATCCAACCACGTGAAGTTCATGAGCAGGTGACGCATTCCATGCCACCTGAGAAGATTGAGATCTTTAAATCACTTGAGGACTGGGTAGAAGAAAATATATTGGTTCATTTAAATACTGTTGAGACGTCTTGGTAGCCCATGAGTCACAATCTTTTTCCTGATGCTTCTTCTAAGGGCTTCCTTGAAGAAGTTATAGAGTTGCGGGAGTGGTCACTTGAATTACCAGGTGACTATTTAGTTTTCCTTGTGGGAGATATGATTACCGAGGAAGCATTGCCCACTTACCAGACCATGCTCAACACCTTAGATGATGGAAGAGATGAAACTAGTGCCAGTCCCACATCTTGGGCAACGTGGACACATATGTGGATAGCTGAGGAAAATAGACACTGTGATCTTTTTAATAAGAATATTTACTTGTGTGGCCGAGTGGACATGAGACAGGTTGAGAAAACCATACAGTGTTTGATTGGTCTGGAATGGTAAGTGATGACACAAGCGTTTAAACTTTACAAACATATGGTCGAAGTGTTTTATTACATTTACTATTGGTGTCAACAGGATGTGGGATTGCATTTTGTAATGCTATTTTACTGGATTTTCTATATTGCATGTTGGGAGCGTTTTGCAGGATATTGTTGATGAATATTATCTAACTTCACGTTTTGGCTTATTTAGGATCCACACATAGAAAATAGCCCCAATCTGGGCTTCCTATACACTTCTTTAAGTATTTTATTACATTTACTATTGGTGTCAAAAGGCTGTGGGATTGCATTTTGTAATGCTATTTTACTGGATTTTCTATATTGCATGTTGGGAGCTTTTTGCAGGATATTTTTGATGAATATTATCTGACTTCACATTTTGACTTATTTAGGATACATGCATAGAAAATAGCCCCTATCTGGGCTTCCTATACACTTTTTTAAATATGTTATTATATTTACTATTGGTGTCAACAGGCTGTGGGATTGCATTTTGTAATGATATTTTACTGAATTTTCTATATTGCATGTTGGGAGCTTTCTGCAGGATATTGTTGATGAATATTATCTGACTTCACGTTTTGGCTTATTTAGGATCCACGCACAGAAAATAGCCCCTATCTGGGCTTCCTCTACACTTAACACTTCTTTAAGTATTTTATTACATTTACTGTTGCTGTCAACAGGCCGTGGAATTGCATTTTGTAATGCTATTTTACTAGATTTTCTATATTGCATGTTGGGAGCTTTCTGCAGGATATTGTTGATGAATATTATCTAACTTCATGTTTTGGCTTATTTAGGATCCACGCACAGAAAATAGCCCCTATCTGGGCTTCCTCTACACTTCACACTTCTTTAAGTATTTTATTACATTTACTGTTGGTGTCAACAGGTTGTGGAATTGCATTTTGTAATGCTATTTTACTAGATTTTCTATATTGTGTTGAAATATTACTTTCAACTGCAGCCCTGTACAATGAGCCGCTTTCAATTTTAATTTTCATATCTTCAATGTAGAGCTGCTTTCTACTTTGATGAAGAGTCAAGATCAATTGTTTTTTTTTTATCCATTGTAGGTTTGAAAGAATAGAGGATTGCCATTTGTATAAAATAGAGTATTGGTCTCCTTTTGATTGAAGCGCGAGAGAGTTTTTTTGAGGACAGGTGGTCCCCATGGCCACATCAGCAGCCAGAAGGACGTGTGGTCCTTGTGGCCAAGTCATCAGGCCAGCCAACAACAGGAGAACATGCGACAGTTTTTTATTGGTACGGGATTTTGGTTTGCCCGCTCACCAGGCAGAAAAATGGACCCGAAATGGTTATAGGTCAGATTTAATATGGATTTCGGGTCACAATGATGCCGACATCAGCTTGTTAGAAATTGGACCCGATATGATTTTAGGGCGGATTTAAATGAGGATTTCGGGTCACAAATTGGGTGACATCAACGGGCACCTTTTGTCACCCGAAATCGATTGAAGGATGGTTTAATTTTGTTTGAAGTCCGAGTTCAACGCGCAGTCAAAATTTTGCGATCGAAGGTTTAATGTATATTTTTTTTAAATGTTTTACTTTGTAATGTTCAAACATTTGCAAAGTGGGGCAGACAAGGTTTTAACTTAGATTTTGTTTAAAGTTTATTTTTGTTTGTATTGGTTGCAATATATGCGCGACATATATATATATATATATATATATATATATATATATATATATATATATATATATATATATTAAAAAGGCCAGAGAGCAAGTTGTAATCGTTGTTCTCATTATTACACAAAACATAGTTTTTTTTGTATATGCACAGTAGTGCGAATTGTTTTTACACAACAGTGTAGTAGCGTTTTTCTCCATGCACAGCAGTGTGTTCTTGTTTTAGTTTTACAGAGACAGAGAATTTTTTTTTGAGAGCACTGTGTTTTGCAGCAATCTTGTTCATCTCTCTCAGTGAGGAAGAATTTGTAATAGTTTTTTTTTGAAAGGAATAGAAATTTGTTTTCAAGTGGAAACTCTGTCTCCTCTCAAGAATTTTGATTTCTTTGTGTTAGAAGAGGAGAGTATTACTCTCTCCATTGTTTGTTCTGGAATTTTCAATATTCCAACATGGTATAAAAGCTAGTCTAGGCTCTTTGAAGATCAAAGAAGCTGAAGGAAGGATTTCTTTGTTGCAGCAACCTCTCCAGCAGTGTGAAGACTCGGCTAAAAATAATTCAAGGTATTTATATATACATTTTATTGTGTTACCGTTGCAGAACAGTCAGTTATTTTAAATACACAGTCAAGTGTTTTTGAATCATAGTTAAGAGTGCAGAATTGTTGGAGTCAGCACTAGCATGGGTATGGGAAATATCCACCTCCCACTATTTAATGGGAAAAATTATGACTATTGGTCAATAACTATGAGAGATTTATTTGTCTCCCAAGACTTATGGGAATTTTTTGAGGATGGCTTTGAAGAGCCAGCAGATGCAGAAGAGTTTGAAGATTTAACTCAGGCAAAAAAAGAGTTGTTGAAGAGAAATAGGAAGGAAGACTCTAAAGCTCTCTTCTTATTGTATCAAGCAGTGCATGAGAGTGTGTTTCCAAGGATAGCAGCAACCAAGAGATCAAAGGAAGCATGGGAAACTCTCAAGACAGCCTATCAAGGCATGGAAAAAGTGAAGATAGAAAAACTTCAGTTACTAAGGAGAGACTTTGAGACTCTTTGTATGAAAGAGTTAGATACTATTGACTCATTCTTCACTCATGTGATTGGAATGGTCACACAAATAAGATCTCATGGAGAGACTCTTGAATACAAGAGGATTGTGGAAAAACTCCTGAGGAGTCTACCCTCAAGATTTGATGTGATTGTCACCACGATAGAGGAGACTAAGGATCTCTCAAAATTCATAGTGGATGAGCTACATGCATCATTGATGACTCATGAGCAGAGATTGGGTAGGAGTGAAAACTCATCTCTGGAACATGCCTTTAAGACTCAGATGTATTTCGGAAGAGGAAGAGGGCAAGGCAGAGGGAAAAAAAGAGGAAGAGGCAGAAGCCAAAACAGAGGAGGAAGAAAAAGTCAGCAGAATGCCCAAGGAAGAGGAAGTAATCCAAATCATCATCAAGGCCAAGGCAATAGCCAGCAGAGTGGTAAGCAGAATGCTCAAGGATAGAGGTATGATAAGTCCAATGTCCAATGTCACTATTGTAAAAAATATGGTCATTATGCTAATTAATGTAGAAAGAAACAACATGACATGGGAAATAGAACTAGCACAAATTTCACTAGGGAAAATATCAGCCAAGACAATTTGTTTTTAGCTTGTAATATGGCTGAACAAAAAAGTGAGGATTTATGGTTTCTAGACTTCGGTTGTAGTAACCATATGACAGGAAACATAGCAATGTTTTCTATGCTAGACGAGAGTGTGAAGTCACAAGTCACACTAGGAACTGATAGAAAATTGTTTGTTATGGGAAAAGGGAATATAAATGTTTTAACAAGGAAAGGTGCAAATAAATCCATAGCAGATGTCTATTATGTTCCAGGAATGAAGTGTAACCTCTTGAGTATTGGACAGCTTGTCCAAAATGGGTACAATGTCTTTTTTGAGGGTGATGTTTGTACCATCATGGGCAAACCACCCAGCAAACAATGTATTGCTGAAGTAAAGATGACAAGGAACAGGATGTTCCCTCTTAGACTGAGAGCAGATTTGAAGAATGGTGAAGAGAAAGTAGCAGTTGCACAAGAGGCTATCCAAAGCGAACCAAAAGATGAAAATTGGTTGTGGCACTTGAGATTTGGACATCTCAACTTTGGAGGTCTTAAATTGTTGAACATAAAAGGAATTGTAAGAGGTCTACCATTGATAGAGAAGCCGGACAACCTTTGCGAAGGTTGTATTTTGGGGAAACAACATAGAGAAAGTTTTCCTTCCGGGAAAAGCATAAGGGAAAAGGCACCCTTAGATATTTTCCATTCAGATTTGTGTGGACCAATGAAAAATCCATCTCTTGCTAGCAGCCACTACATGTTAACATTCATAGATGATTTTACAAGAAAAACTTGGGTTTACTTTTTGAAAAAAAAAAGTGAAGTGTTTGAAAGGTTCTGCAATTTCAAAGCACTTTTTGAGAACCAAAGTGGGTTGCACATCAAATTCCTAAGGATTGGCAGAGGAGGTGAGTATATCTCTAAATATTTTCTACGTTTTTGTAGAGAAAATGGTATTAAAAAGTAGTTTACAACTAGATATACTCCGCAGCAAAATGGAGTAGCCGAAAGAAAGAATAGAACCATAATGGACATGGTGAGGAGTATGTTAAAGGCAAAGAATTTGCCTAATGATTATTCGGCTGAAGTTGTACATTGTGCAGCGTACATTTTGAATAGGTGCCCTATAAAAGCAGTGATGAAAAAACTGTCGAAAGAGGCATGGAGTGGCACAAAGCAAGGTGTCACACACATGAAGGTTTTTGGATGTGTGGCTTATGCACACATTCTGGATCAGCTAAGGAAGAAGTTGGACAGCAAGGGGGAGAAATGTATTTTCATTGGATACAGTGAGGAATCCAAGGCTTACAAGTTATACAACCCATCCACCAAGAAGTTTATTGTAAGCAGACATGTTCAGTTCATTGAAGAGAAAGCTTGGGATGGAAGCATAGAGAAAATAGTGAATGCTAAACACTGTTTATCTCATGATGAAAATGATGATGAGTTGGCTGAAATACATCCCCAAATAGTAGCACCAACACAAGAGTAGAAAAGCACACCCTTGAGGAGAAATGAAGGTGCTTCTCCAAGCACACCACAAGGAGGAAATTCAAGTGCTTCTTCAGGCATTTGTACACCTAATGAAAGAGGTAAGAAGTTCAGAAATTTGAATGACATTTATGCACAAGAGGAAACAAATGAAGGTATCAATTCTTTGTTTGCTTTATATTGTCATGTTGAAGACCCTATCCACTTTGAAGAAGCTATTAAGGATAAGAAATGGATAGAAGCTATGGATGAGGAGCTTAATTCCATAGAAAGAAACAAGACTTGGGATTTGGTTGAACTCCCAAAAGGTAAAGATTTCATTGGAGTTAAATGGGTCTACAAGACCAAGAGTAATGCTGAAGGAGAAATAGAGAGACACAAGGCCAGACTTGTTGTCAAAGGTTATAAGCAGAAGCATGGGATATATTATGAGGAAAATTTCGCACCAGTTGCTAGAATGGAAACTGTGAGAGCAGTGATGTCCATAGCAGCACAAAGCAAGTGGAAATTTTACCAAATGGACGTGACGTCAACATTCCTAAATGGATTGTTATTGGAAGAGGTTTACATTGAACAAACTCTCGGATATGAAAAGAAATGGCAAGAGCACAAAGTGTGCAAGTTGAAGAAAGCTCTTTATGGGCTGAAGCAAGCGCCAAGAGCGTGGTACAGTAGAATAGACTCCTATCTACTGGAAATTGGATTTGAAAAGTGTGAGGGAGAACCCACCCTCTACATCAAAGAAAAGGATGGTAAAATGTTGATTTTAGTTTTATATGTTGATGATGTTATTTTCACAAGTAATGATGATTACCTTATTGAAAATTTTAAAATAGTCATGAAAGAAGAATTTGAAATGACTGACATGGGTTTGTTGAGATACTACTTAGGAATAGAAGTAGAACAAGATGAAAATGGGATTTTTATCTCACAGGAAAAATATGTTAATGAAGTGCTTGAAAGATTTAACATGCAGGAAAGAAAAGCAGTAATCACTCCCACAGTGATGGGATTAAAACTCAGCAGAGAGGACAGCAGCAAGGATTTTGATCCTAGCTTGTACGAGAGCATAGTTGGCAACCTCATGTATTTGACTGCAACTAGGCCTGACATAATGCATGCTGTTAGTTTGATTTCCAGATTCATGGAGAAGCCAAATGATGCACATTGGGAAGCAACAAAGAGAATTATGAGGTATGTTAAGGGTACTAAAAGGTTTGGTATTTTATATACTTCTTCAGAATGTTCAGATTTAGTTGGGTACACTGACAGTGATTGGGCTGGAAGCGTAGATGATTGGAAGAGAACTTCTGGTTATGTTTTTCACATGGGTTCAGGAGCCATTTCATGGGCTTCTAAAAAAAATCCCATTGTAGCATTGCCTACAACAGAAGAAAAATACGTGGCAGCTACAGCATCAGCTTGTCGAGAAATTTGGATGAGGAGGATGTTGAGAAGTTTAGGCCAAGAGCAGACAAAAGGAACATTGATCTATTGTGACAATAGCTCAGCTATTGCATTATCGAATAATTCTTTGTTTCATAAGAGAACAAAACACATTGAAACAAAGTTTCATTACATCAGAGAATTGGTAAAAAATGGTGAAATTGTTTTGGAACACTGCAGAACTTAGGAGTAGTTTGCAGATATTCTGACCAAGCCATTGGGACATAAAAGTTTTGAGTTTTTGAGGAAATGTCTGGGTATGACTGATAACCCAACAGCTAAAAGTAAGGGGGAGTGTTGAAATATTACTTTCAACTGCAGCCCTGTACAATGAGCCGCTTTCCATTTTAATTTTCATATCTTTGATGCAGAGCCGCTTTCTACTTTGATGAAGAGTCAAGATTAGTCGTTTTTTTTTTGGTCCGTTGCAGGTTTGAAAGAATAGAGGATTTCCATTTATATGAAACAGAGTATTGGTATCCTTTTGATTGAAGCACAGGAGAGTTTGTTTGAGGACCAGTGGTCCCCACGACCACATCAACAGCCAGCAGGACGTGTGGTCCCCGCGGCCAAGTCATCAGGCCAGCCAACAGCAGGAGAACACGCGACAATTTTTTATTGGTATGAGATTTTGGTTTTCCCACTCACTAGGAAGAAAACCAGACCCGAAATGGTTATAGGTCGGATTTAATATGGATTTCGGGTCACAATGATGCCGACGTTAGCTTGTCAGAAATCGGACCCGATATGATTTTAGGGCGGATTTAAATGAGGATTTCGGGTCACAAATTGGGTGAGGTCAACGGGTACCTTTTGTCACCCAAAATCGATTGAAGGATGGTTTAATTTTGTTTGAAGTTCGGGTTCAACGCACGGTCAAAATTTTACGATCGAAGGTTTAATGTATTTTTTTTTAAATGTTTTACTTTGTAATGTTCAAACATTTGCAAAGTGGGGCCGACAAGGTTTTAACTTAGATTTTGTTTAAAGTTTATTTTTTTTTGTATTGGTTGCAATATATGTGCGGGATATATATATATATATATATATATATATATATATATATATATATATATATATATATATATATATATATATATATATATATATATATTAAAAAGGCCAGAGAGCAAGTTGTAATCGTTGTTCTCGTTGTTACACAGAACGTAGTTTTTTTTGTATATGCACAATAATACGAATTGTTTTTACACAACAATGTAGTAACGTTTTTCTCCATGCACAACAGTGTGTTCTTGTTTTAGTTTTACAGAGACAGAGAAGTTTTTTTTGAGAGCACTGCGTTTTGCAGCAGTCTTGTTCATCTCTCTCAGTGAGGAAGAATTTGTAATAGTTTTTTTTTGAAAGGAATAGAAATTTTTTTCAAGTGGAAACTCTGTCTCCTGTCAAGAATTTTAATTTCTCTGTGTTAGAAGAGGAGAGTATTACTCTCTCCATTGTTTGTTATGGAATTTTCAATATTCCAACATATTGCATGTTGGGAGCTTCCTGCAGGATATTGTTGATGAATATTATCTGACTTCACGTTTTGGCTTATTTAGGATCCATGCACAGAAAATAGCCCCTATATGGGCTTCCTATACACTTCTATCCACGAGAGAGCAACATTCATATCACATGGAAACACTGCAAGATTTCCTAAAGATACGGTGATTTGAAATTGGCTCAAATATGTGGAACTATAGCCCCTATCTGGGCTTCCTATACACTTCTTTTCAGGAGAGAGCAACATTCGTATCACATGGCAACACTACAAGATTTGCTAAAGGATATGGTGATTTGAAATTAGCTCAAATATGTGGAACTATTGCTGCAGATGAGAAGTGCCATGAGACCGCATATACTAAGATAGTGGAAAAGCTGTTTGAGATTGATCATGATAAGTCTATGTTGCAACATCTTCAAGAAACCGCATATACTAAGATAGTAGAATTTTTTTTTGAGATTGATCCTAATAAGTCTATGTCTATGTTGCAACATCTTTAAGCACAACAATGAAATAAAAGACAAATCTTTCTAAATATTGACTAGATAAACTACCATAAGTGTATCTTTGCATTTTTAGGAGCAACTGTTTTAGAGACAATTACTAGTATATTCGTTTCTGATGGACCACTAGAGTATTTTGTATGTTTAGAAAAATTTTTGAATCTATTATTTCTCCATTTAGTAAATCATGGATTTTTCATGCTCAAGAAAACTAACAAAAAAATTCAAAATAAAGCATAACATTTAAAACCCAACGAACTTGGGAATGCTATAAATTAACTAACTCTAGTATATTTGTTTCTGATCGACGGCCAGAGTATTTTGTATGTTTAGACAAATTTTTGAATGTATTATTTCGCCATTTAGTAAATCATGGATTTTTCATGCTTCTTAAGAAAACTAACAAAAAAATTCAAAATAAAATGTATCATTTACAACCCAGCTAACTTGCGAATGCTATAAATTAACTAACTCTAGATATAATCACAAAAGCTTTAAGATTAAAACTTAAATGCACCTAGATCATGTGTAGAACAAGCGACAGGACAATGTGAGACATAATAAGCAAGATTCTGAATTCATCAAGAAATGGAGTTTGACAAAATTACCTCGTCATCGGTTTCAGCCTCGTCACTGCTAGAAGCATCGTCTGGGTTGGATACATCCGTCTGCTGATTGTCTTCATCGTTGTCTGCCGTTGGCTGAATTACAACTTCGAGCTCTTCTTGGTCCTCCTTTTCTTATTAGAACCATAAGTTTGTATATTTCTGCTTCGATATCGCTCAACTAGAGCCATAGAGATCCAGATAAAAAACCAGACAGAATTTACAGAACATCGAAACACCAAGCCCAAGGACTGTTACCAGCATAGAGCTATACCACCAATAGGATTATTACAGAACCAAAACATAAGACCACTTGCAGGCAAAAATAAAAACCTAGGGCAGCATCATATTTCCTATCTCCTTCAGCTGCCACTGTAAGAACCACCACCACCATAGCAAGATCCGCCACCGCCACCATCATTGTAGCCACCACCACTTCCATAACCACGGTTGCTACAATCACCACTTCCACTGTAACCCCATCACTGCCGCCCCCATAGTAGCCACGTCAGCCACAGCCTCCACTACCGCCCCCGTTTCCTCTAGACTGGGCTGGGTTAGCGGTGAAACTCCTCTCGTCAATCATCCTGCCATTCATTGCATCAATGACATCCCTCATCGATTACCAGTGTCATACCGCCCCATTAACCAGTCAGCCCAAACTCGAAACCCTTGGACCAGCTTTTTCTGTCGTTCCAGTGATTCTATTGGATTTCATCACCATTTTTTATTAATTTATTTTCATTTAAAATTTTCCCTCTTTTATTAATTTATTTTCATTTTAAATTTTCCCTCCAAATTCATTTATTTTTACCTTTTCTAATTTTAGTAAAAAGAGTAAAAAAAAATTCACCGTCATTTTTTTAGCCCTTTATCCATGGATTGGGAAATTTTCCCTCCAAATGCATTTGCTTTTACCTTCTCGGATTTTAGTAAAAAAAGTAAAAAAATTTCACCACCATTTTTTATTAATTTATTTTCATTTTTTCAGCTTTCTATCCGTGGATTGGGAAATTTTCCCTCCTAATGCATTTTTTTTTACCTTCTGAAATTTGAGAGAGTGGGAAGGATTTCCCAAGGTTTGGAAGTTCCTTCTTTTTTTATGCATTTCCTCGCAATGAGGGTCACTATACTAAACCCTAAACCCCTCAGCCCTTAAACCCTAATTCTCGACCCCTAACCCATTTAACCCCCAAAACCCCTAAAACCCTAACCCATTTAACTCCATAAACCTAACCCCATTAACCCCTAACCCATAACCCGTAAAATCCTTAATTGCTAAATCCCCTAACCCCCTAAACCTCTAAACCCCTAACCCATTTAACCCCCAAACCCTAAACCTCTAAACGCTTAACCCCTAATCACTAAACCCTTAACCCCTAACCCATTAAACCCCCTAATGCAACAAGAAGATGCCAAGCCAAACTACATTTATTTTTACTCACAATGATGTTATTCATTGACAAAATTTATTCAAACCAAAAAATTTTCCATGTCGTAGGGTAGGGATTAACTCGAAATCAATGGCCTTTTAGGTGCTAATATGTTTTGTTTGATCATACCGCTCTTGACATGTGTTGATTTAGAGAGAAACCACTGTAAGTAATGAGATGGTCCCCAAAACACAGAAGGACCCATGAATGCGACTCCATGTCTGCCACGAGAATGAAGGAAACCCTTTAAAATACGCAATAAGAAAACGCGTGGAGTTGAAATGTTAATTAAGGATAACATAAAAATGCAGTTGCAGAGAATTTGATGAAAGACGCAAAAAAAAAAGAATGCTACAGTGATGAGACATCCTTGTCATTATTTTTGGAAAGAATAAGTTTAAGAAGCTCAAAAAAACTCTTGGAGTCATGTTCAATGAATGACCATAAACTTAGGGGTGTCAGAGTGGAAAATAATCATAGTTTATGGTGGATGATATTCACCATACATAAAATCTGTCGTTTAGGTCATTTGTTTGGTGGTCAATGTTGGTGAATCACTATATTATATCATGGCACCATATATTTCTTTTTTAAAGGAAAAAATCTATTTAATATGAAATAAGTTGCATCTCATGTAAATGTTTAATGTCACGATGTTGTGAATGGTTTGCACATTATATGGATCATATATTTGTAATTACTTCTTTCAAGTTTACTTTAAGAAATAAAGGAATAGGTGTAGGGCCTTACCATAAGAAGGACTTGCACTAACGTGTCTCCTCATATCATTCAAACATTAGCCCATAAATCAAACACATGCCCTAATTTCTCTAGTATGGATACCCTTGGATGAATATGATAATGAACTCCTCCCAACCGCTAGTTCTAACCCAACTATTGAATGTCTTTGGTTGGCATGTGTAAATGCCTTTAATGGATCCATGGATATGTATGAAATCCAATTTTTGCATGAAATGGTACAAACACCCAAATTAACACGAGGTATAGAAATTTCAACCTTACAACTCTCTCATCCGATATTAAATACTTCACTAATTAGTCAAGGGGTAATCTACTTAAATGTATATTAAATATTAAAAGCACTCATATTAACACAAGAAAATAATAATAGTATTTAATATAAAGTTATAATATAGGTAGATGCTAAATTCGCATGTGAGACCCCCTTTTTCGTGGGACAATATATGCCCTTCATGCAATGATTTAACTATTTAATCGATGGAGGTATACATATCTTAATTTCCATTGGATTCAAAATTGTGAAATTTAAAGGGGAAACATTTTAACACAATTCTAACATATAAATACAAACTTAATTTTTATATGTATCAATGTTAGTCTAAGAGTTGCATGACATGCTTAATTTTGCACGAAATCAACAGAACTCGTGAACGGTTAATCACAATAGGCATGTATGGTCGATTCCGATTATCATAGGTATGTTAGTTTGGTTTTCCTAATCCACAAATTTCATGCATTGTTACTATTGTTAAAGGTATGTCAGGTTGGTTTACTTGTTCAACATCATGCACATTTGGTTGTGTTCATTAAAGGCATTTTAGTTCATTGACAAAACCAATAGTTTGTCAAGTTGGTCAACTTAGTGAGTTGTGTGTCATGTCAATCATCTCAATGAACAACATTCCATTGTCATTGTTAGTGATGTGTTAGGTTGGTTATTAACACCTATTTTGTATTAAAACTATCTTTGAGATTAACCCTATCAACATGCATGTTTAACTACAATTGCGAGAGGTATGTTAGGATGGTCAATTCATCAACAACATTTATGTTCAATTACGAATGTTGAGGCATACCACATTGGTCACCCGATTACCAACATGTACCTTTTGGTTATCACTAGTAGAAGCGTGTTAGGTTGGTCAACTTGATCAACTACATGTATGGTGTTGAGCCTCAAAATTGTGCTTTCTTTCATCTTGCTTTACCTCATTTTCCTTTGTCCATTGCTATCCTAGACCCAATTGATCAATGAATTTAGTTAAAATTACTTTTAGAATGATTTACATGACTGACTTGCTAAGTTTTGTGATTTTTTCCATTGTAAAGCATTTTGACTGGAACTAGCTGCAGAATGCATACATTCCGTAGCTAACCAGCGATTCTGCAGCTGTCTTCACGTTTGGGTATGTTCCAGGTGGCCTCTCAAGAAAAACCGCATATGGGCATATTCCACATCATGTCTACATGGTTCGTTGCTCACCATGAAGGAAGAAACAAATTCTGTGTATGGTTTTGGTACGTGGGAACACATTTAAGAAGACAGACTTCTAATAGGGCTGTTTTAGTCCAGATGTCCATTTCCTTGTTACGCAGCCACTTCAAGAGTCCTAATGTGATTCCGATAAGGAAAGACAATGTTCCTGAAATTGTTGCAAGTCTTGTTATTTAAATTTGTTATATAAACACTTGGGAAACCGAGAGATAGGCTAGATTTTGTTCTAGATTTTTCTTAGATCCCGTGCTACATTTCTGAAGATGCAGAGTGCTCTGTTCAAGTTATTTCACTTTTAATGAAGCAGACAGTGTTGTTTTAAAAGCGTTGATTTGATTTGGAGTTAGATTCCGTCAGGTGGTAGAGGGCCCCTGCCTCTTGCACGGATTTATTTGCGTAATTTAGATAAGTATTCTAGCTGCCTTTACGTTTTTGAAGTTGAATTCGTAGTTGTTTTCATTAGCTACTATAGTTATACTCATTCTAACTCTTCCAAAAGAATAAGCTCTTCCAAAAGATTATAATGATGAATGGGAAATGGCTATAGTATTGTAGGATTTAATTGTAATCTCTTTTATTCACCATCACAGTTATACTTATGCTCAATACTCTTCCACAAGAAGAAACTCTTCCAAGAAATATTTATACTGTCTTAAGCATGATTGTGATCTTGAACATTTTAGTTGTGTGTTTTCACTAAGTACCATCGTTGTTCTTGCTCTTAAACGCTTGTCCAAAATATCATAATGACGAGTGGGAGATGGCTATGATATCTTAGTTTTTCATTGCTTTCAGTCTTTATGCTTGCATTTGCACTCAATTACACAATCAGGATTGTTCTAAAAACTCTTCCAAAATACCAATCATGATGGACAAACAGACTGTATAATTCCATATAATAATGCATGATAGCATAGTTAGGATACTCCGGAGTTTAATTGCACTTAACTCATGCTTAGTTGTTCTATTTTGAGTTTGATAATGACTTGTAGTTCAGCATTGTTTTAGATTAGTGACATTTTAAGTTCAGTTTTAGTTCAACTCATTGCATTTGTACTTCACATTCAGACTGTCATTCACTGCACATTAGATTACTTCAGTTGTTAAACTTAACAAAACAGCCTTTATTATTCACAAACCTCTTCTTGTTCTAAAATCTATAATTGCTTCATAACTACATGAACAGAAGACAATATCATTTTAAGGCCTGAAGTACCTCTGCAATTTCCTTATCATTTCATAAACAGAGCCCTCCCTCAAAAGACTACTTTGAAAATAAATCAATAACTCTTGAGTAAGGTTTTGTGACATTCAATTAAATTGCAGAATAGAGTTAGGAACTAGTCCTAGAATAGAAGATCTTATGATGGTATAAATGTTTTATTCCAAATTTGCTTCAACAAATATCTAATCAAGGATGAAATGTTGCATCATTATAAGTTAGTTGTTTAAACTGTTTAGTTAGGATGATTTGCATATTTAGTTGATCATTTCTCAATTTGAGTTTATGTTTTGAATCATTTGTTTAAAAGTCATTATCAATCTTTGTTTTTGCTTAATCATAGTTTAGATTTTATTATGTTTCAGTGTTTGCACTTGCATTTTTCATTTGTCATCAACCAATTAGGCTTCACTCCATTTTTAATCACCAGCTCCTTTCCATTAGCTTTCTAGTCATCTTTCTTGTGAACATAAAACCACCAAAAGACCAAAAACATCATAAATCATCACAAAAGACCAAAAACATCACAAAACACTACACACAATGCATTAAGAAACAAACACCTAGGTACATACAGTACACTTCACTTCAACAGTTTACCAACCCTGGTTGACAATTAAATGAGCTTAATTTAGGAGACTAGATTGAGACCAAACATTTTGGCGCCGTTGCCGGGGAAGTGAAAACTAGGTAACCTTTGTTTCTTAGCATCCAAAAACAATTATATGCATAGGGAGAGAGATTCAAGGGGAGGATTCATAAGCAACAGAGGCAGAAGTTTGATTTCTAGAACACCACTTGTTTCATCTAGATCCAGAGCTAGTACACCTTCAACTCAAACCCATATTCCATCCTCTCCTGATCCTGGACTTCTAGAAGATCTAAGGTCAACTATCCCATTAGAGAAACCTTCCACTTCATCCACTGAACCTGCCATAGAAGAAGATCTAAAAACTCCTATTAGGGACACAAACCTTTCCACTTCCACAAGAGAGTCAACCATGGCAGAAGAAGGAGGAGGAGGAGTTTTTAATGGAGAACACACACTATTTGGAGGTAGAGGTAGAGGTAGAGGAGAAGGAGGTAGAGGAGAAGGAGGTAGAGGTGCAGATGGAGGAAGAGGTAGAATAGGAAGCTCTTTTGGGTTCCCTATAATTGATGAAGAAACCAATACAACAATGAAAAATATTTCACCCTCTGTCCTTCCAAACTTCTATGGACTTAAAACTGAAGATCCTGAAACCTTCTTATTCGAATTTGAAGTGCTTTGTAGAACTTATGACTACTTACAAGATGCTCAAAAATTGAAATTATTTCCTTCAACTTTGAAGGGGGCAGCATTGAAGTGGTTTATGAGTCTAATCAGTAGTTCTATTAGAACATGGGAAGACATGAAACAAGCATTTCTAGAGAGATATTTGGATTATTGTATGCTGGTTAATCATAAGGAAGAAGTGTTCAAGATGTTACAAAAAGAAGATGAAAATTTGGAAGATTTATTGGAGAGATTTAATTACAACATCAAAAGGGCAAAAATGGAAAACCTAGATCAAGACACCTTAAAAGATCTTTTGTTGAAAGCAATTAGGGATGAATGGTTGGATATTCTTAACATGATGGGAAAAGGGGATATATCACAACTCACATTACCTGAAATATCTGAGTTATGTATCAACCTTTCAAGAGGGAAATCTAAAACTGTCAAAGGTCCAAGAGATCCTGCTCTTGCAAGGGAAAGTAAGTCTGCTTCTGGGACAGTAAGTAGATCAGAAATAGGTCACATGCTTGATGATTTTAAATCTGACATCTTAGGGAGTCTTAGTGAACAAATAGACACCCTTAAGATACAAAACAAGCAAAAAGCTGAATCTGATGCCTTGGCAATCTTTTGTCCCAAATGTAGAAAGAAACATGCCTTGAGAGAGTGTCATTTGGATGTAAAAGTTGTAGAGACCTGTGTCATTTGTTCTGAAAAACATGAGACCAAGAATTTTCCTTCTCTTCCTGGTCTCAAAGCTGTCTTTCAGGAGGAAACTCCTACAGATTCCACAGAGTCTCTCAATTTTGTATCTAGAAGGCCTTGGTAGGGACCTCAGACACAAGGATTCCATGATCAAATGTATAATCAACCTCCACCTTGGAATTCTTGGCAGCAACCTTGGCCCCAATTTCAAAATCAATCTCAATCTTGGGCACAAGGTACACAAAGTCCCTATGGAAGATACTCTCCATACTATCGGTATCCACCATCCTATCCACCATATCCACATTTTTATCCTCAAAATCCTCAACAAAATTTTCCTCAAAATCTTCAACAAAATTTTCAACAAAATTCTCAACAACATCATCAAAATCAACCACATCAAAATCAACCACTTTCATTACCATTCCCTCAAAAATCAAATCAATTTCCTGCTCAACCCATACCAAACCCCAATAATAAGAACCCTCAGAATACATACATGATAGAAGACCAACAATTTCCAACTTATTTAATCACTCCTTTAGACCCTAGTGATGTTCAACTGAGGTCTGGAAGAATACTTGAAAAGAGGAAACCTTCTGTGATCATACAAGAGCAAGATAATTCTGAGGAAGACTCCCTACGGGTGAATAAAAGTCTTGAGGAAGACACATCCTTTCAAGACCCACACATTGAAAAACTAAAACAAAAAGATCCAATAAATCCAACTCCTGTATTAGAGCAACCATCTACATCTACTTCTATACCTCCTTTTCCGGAAAGATTACAAATTGATAGAGGTATAGAAAAACAAATCATGGTGCCTAATTATGATTTCTTAGATGAGCTGAGAAATGTTTGCATTAAAATTCCATTATTGCAAGCCATCAAGGAAATCCCAATTTTAGCCAAAACAATAAAGGAGTTGAGTATGAAAACAACAAGAAAAAGAATAAGAGAAACCAAGAAAATTCAACTGGTAGGACAAATAGCAGACATTATGATGGGCAAGATTGCTATTCAAAGTATCTTGACCCAGGAAATCCAGTTGTCAAAATTCACATCAACGGAATTGAAATTCAAAACACACTCATTGATTTAGGAGCAGCAATAAATATCATGAGTAGACAAATCATGGACAAACTGAAACTTCCTAATCTTCTCTTTACACCCACACTATTACAATTAGCGGATAGATCTGTGATCAGACCAGATGGGGTAATAGAAGACATTCCAGTGTCCCTAGACTCTTGGGAGTACCCTGTGGATTTCATGATCCTGACACCCAAGAATAATCTAGGAGGCCATCTTGTTATACTAGGAAGACCTTGGTTGGCTACAGCTGATGCTTTTATTAGTTGTAGGTCCGGTGATATGTATATTTCTGATGGAAGTTCAACAAAGAAATTCACTTTATATCCTCCGGCTAGGACAATTACAGATCTAGATGACACTCAATGGATAGAGGATGAAGAATATTTGCAACCACTCTTCACAATTTCAGAAATTAGTGAAGATAATCAAATTCTGAATACTCTAGAAAATTTTGAATCTTCTCCAGAGCATAAACATGAATCATTTCAGGAGGGATCCAATATTGAATTTTTGTCATCTAGGCAGATGTCTCTTCATTCTATGGACAAATTTGGCAGCTCTACAAGTGAAATTTTTCCAGGCAAAACTTTGAACATAAACAAGAACCTAGAAAAATCTCAACAAGAAGAGTTAATCAAAGTATTATAGAGACATTCTTCTGCATATGCATGGGAATACACTGACATGAAAGGGATAAGTCCCAAGACTTGTACTCATAACATCTATATAGAGGCAAATTGCAAACCAATCAGACAGCCTCAAAGACGGATGAATCCAAATCTTAGGGAAATTGTCAAGGAAGAATTGCAAAAATTGTTAAATGTTAATTTCATCTATCCTATTTCAGATAGTCAGTGGGTTTCTCCTTTAGTAATTGTACCTAAGAAAAATGGAAAATGGAGGGTGTGTGTTGACTACCGAGAGCTGAATAAAGCTACTCTTAAAGACCATTTTCCCTTACCTTTCATAGATCAAGTATTAGATACATTAGCTGGAAAAAAGTACTTTTCATTCCTAGATGGGTTTAGTGGTTACAATCAAATCCAAGTAGCACTTGAAGACCAAGACAAAACCACATTCACCTGTCCTTGGGGTACCTATGCTTACCAAGTATTGCCATTTGGATTATGCAATGCACCTGCAACATTCCAAAGGGCAGTATTAGGAATTTTTTCGGATCTAATACATGACTGTGTAGAGGTGTACATGGATGATTTCACGGTTTATGGGAATACATTTGAAGAGGCTTTAGAAAACTTAGAAAAAGTCTTAAAAAGATGTCAAGAAGCAAACCTTTCACTTAGTCATGAAAAATGTTTTATGATGTTTACTGAAGGTATTGTTTTAGGGCACCACATTTCAGGGGATGGGATTAGAGTTGATGAGGCAAAAGTTGAAGTCATTTCTAACTTATCCATTCCAAGTTGTCAAAGAGATGTTAGAAGTTTTCTAGGATTTATAGGGTATTATCGGAGATTTATAGAAAACTTCACCAAAATAGCATCTCCACTCTTCAAATTACTCACCAAAGATTGTGAATTTAAGTGGACTTCTGATTGCCTGTTAGCTTTTGAAACCCTGAAAACCAAAATTTCTGAAGCACCTATATTAAGGGGACCTAACTGGAAGTTACCTTTTCATATCTCGACAGATGCTTCCGATACAGCTCTAGGAGCAGTATTGGGACAAAAATATTTAATTCCCTATGCCATCTATTATATCAGTAAAAAATTGACTCCTGCAGAGTTAAACTATACTGTAACTGAAAAAGAGTTTTTAGCTGTTGTTCATGCCATAAACAAATTTAGACACTATATAACAGGCTATGAAACTTTTGTTCACATTGATCATTCTGCAATTAGATACTTAATGAACAAATCAATCACTAATGGCAGAGTTATAAGATGGTTGTTGCTCTTACAAGAATTCAACATTACTATTCTAGATAGGCCTGGAAAACAAAACACAGTGGCTGATTTCCTATCTAGACTCCAAAATATCAAAGATGACACTCCGGTTGAAGATCAATTTCCCGATGAATATCTTTTTTCAATCTCTACTCAAACTCCATGGTTTGCTGATATTGCTAATTATTTAGTTTCAGGAAAATTTCCTTCAATTATGAATGCAAGGGATAAAAGAAAAATCATTTGTGATAGTGAAAAATATTCATGGGTTGCTAATGAGTTGTACAAGACAGGTCCAGATTTGATCATTAGAAGGTGTGTTCGTGAAGATGAGATGCCTAAGATTCTCAAGGCATGTCATGATGAACCTTGTGGCGGACACTTTGCAGATAAGAGGACAACCTATAAGATCCTTAATTTAGGATATTATTGGCCATCTTTGTTTAAAGATGCAAGGGAGTATGTCAAAAGGTGTGACAGTTGCCAAAGGGTAGGGAAACCTTCTCCTTCAGGTGAGATGCCATTACAACCTCGGGTACACATTGAACCTTTTGAAAAATGGGCTTTGGATTTTGTAGGACCTATTAGTCCTCCATCAAGACAAAAGAAATATATATTAGTTTGCACTGATTATGTTACTAAATGGGTAGAAGCTAAACCATTACTTGTTGCTAATGAAGCATATGTAGTTACTTTTCTTTTTGAGGATATTTTTACTCGTTTTGGTGTCCCAAGGGAAATTGTTACAGATCAAGGAGCTCAATTTACATCAAGGCTAGTGGAGAAAATGATGGAGAAATACAAAATCAGACATAGAAAATCTACTCCTTATCATCCACAAGAAAATGGTCAAGTGGAATCTACTAATAAGATCATTGAAGGAATCCTAACAAAGACTGTTCATTTACATAGAAGAGATTGGGTAGATAGGCTTCCTGAAGCCTTGTGGGCCTATAGAACTACATGGAGAAACACAAAAGGCCATACTCCTTATGAGCTTGTTTATGGAAAGCAAGTTTTGTTTCCCATAGAGTTCCAAATTCAAACATTCAAGATGGCAGTTCAGCTAGGACTTGATCTAACGGAGGCACAAAAGCATAGACTGGAGAAAATTAATGAATTGGATGAGATCAGACAAGATGCAGTTCAGAAAACAAGTCTAGTCCAACAACAAAGGGCTAGATGGCATGACAAGTACATCAAGGAGAAGAAATTTAAAGAGGGTGACTGGTCTCTCTTGTTTGATTCAAAATTCAAGGATTTTCAAGGGAAATTTCAGACACATTGGCTTAGGCCATATGAAATTGTTCGAATTTTTGATAATGGGGCAGTAAAAATCAGAACTATAGATGAAGAGGAGGTCACTTTTCTTGTGAATGGCCATAGACTGAAGCTATATCACAAGCCACTCTCAAGAGAAGAGTTTGTCAAGAAGTTCCAAGGAGACAATGATGTGAAGTTAATGAAGAAGAGTCTCTCTTCTTCATCAACTTGATTAAATTTTCTGAAGCATTTCTCTTTTGAAAAAAAAAAATAAAAAAAATAAAAAAAATAAAAAAAATAAAGGTATAAACATGAAAACCAATCATTGATTGGCATGTTTATACAGAAAAGATAGGGTGAAAATCAGAGTCTCTCTGACACTCTAACTTTTCCCATTTTTGTTTTTACGAGCAGCTGTTACAAAATCATAAGTTCAGATCCATAGTGCTTATGATCCATCTCATTTCATTTCACTTCACTCACCTATCCATCCATACTCCATTTCATTCATTCATTCATAGTCTACTTCATTCCATGTTTCATTCATCTCATTCCATACTCCATCCATCTCATTTTCATGTCAAGATTTAAAGTCTGACGTCTTGCTGTAAATAAATAAAACATGTCATGGATTGCAGGGCAATTCTTATGTTCTTTCACTCCATTTCATACACTGAATCCATTTCATTTCATCATCCACTTCATACATATCATAACACATCATCCATCTTCATGTAACATTTCACTTATATCCCCAAACCACTCCATTCCATGATCAAAATGCTCTACAGGAACATTCTGCAGCTTAACAGACATTCTGCAGCTGATCAGCCTTTCTGCAGCTAGACAGTCATTCTGCAGCTATAAATCCTGAAGACACCAATCAGTAGACATTAGAATTGCAACAAAATTATCCAGTGTATCCATGAATAAGAAGCATCAAGAAGAATTATGAAGACTTTTCCAAAGGAGAACAAAGAAGACAAAGACTACAAAAATCAAATGAAAAGCAGAGGTAACAAGTTTAGATTATAATGGCATTTCATAAAGTTTAGCATAGTTTTAGTTATGAATTGTTCAAAAAGGTTGTTTTAATTATTTTTATTGATCAAGACCAATAAACCCTCCACAGACTTTGGATTAAAATCTCTCATTTCAAATTCCATATCCGACATCATTTAAGCGGTTAAAATGGCCGAGGTATTTGAATTCTTCACGTCACTTAACCAAATCATTCAATGATGATTCTCTTTTCCGTTGAAAAAATCTCCGCCGTCTTTTCAATCATTAATTCGTTCCCTCCACCTCACTCCATTACCTCATTCTGTGACTACTTCCATCACTCCATTCTGTAGCCGGCACTTCATTCCGCAAACAGAGATATCCTTACCACTGAGAGAAGAGTAAAAGGGTAAACGCAGAGGTATAACAACGTGAGAATTTGAAGCCATTTGTTACCAAGAGACAGAGATATAGCAGTATGGGAATTTCAAGCTATTTTCCACCGAGAGACAGAGGTATAGTAGTGTGGGAAATTTGAAGCCATTTGTCACTGTCAAACAGAGGCATATCAGTCCAAAGTTCAATTGTCAACAGAGGCATATCAGTTCGAAGTTTTGAAGCTGTTTTCATTGTCAACCAGAGGTATATCAGCTCGAAGTTTGAAGCTGTTGTCACTGTCAATCAGAGGTATGTCATTCCGAAGTTTGAAGCCATTGTCATTAAGAACTTGAAGCCATTTCAATTCGAAGGTGAAAGTTATTGTTTCTGTGGGTAGAAGAGTGTTAATCTGAACATTGAAGAAGCAATCATGGGTTTCATTGTAAGTACTGAACCAGTGGGTTCAAAATATTTAGAAGGCTACCCTTAAAGAAAAGAAATGTTGCAACAGATAGGATGGCTTCAATTTTTGGAGAAATTTAATGGCTTTCACAAAGAAGTCACTAAAACATTTGCAAGATCATTTCAAGGAGCTGAAGTTGAAGTGGGAGATGTCAAATTTACTGTCACTGAAGTTTTCATTGCAGAAGCTACAGGGTTGCTTAGAAATGGAGAGAGATGGTTCAAAAACAGAGAATTCCACAATAAATCCTGGAAGAAAATTTTAAAATCACCAGGTATGGATGTCACTGTATTTAAGAAAGGAATTCCAAGTTCTGCATTGAAAAATAAATGGAGAAACATACTACTTCTTCTGCAAAAAATTATTACATGTGAAGGTAGATATGGTACATTTTATGTCTACCACATTAGATTGATAATGCATTTTCTGGGGGAAGACTTAAACCTACCCTATTTCTTGCTTCAAAGCTTGAAAAAGATGGCTTCCTGTGTTCAAAGAAGGGTTCATTTTTTAGAGACAACTTTATATCATCATGGTTTGGTTAAAATTTTGATTGAACATCATTTAACCAAAACAAATGATACATGGGACAATTTCTTGATAAGAAATCATTTTGAAAAGCCAAAAGAACCCTCACCAGAACCACAACCTACAAGGAGAAGTAGAAAATGGAGAGCTTCAAAAGTTGGAATTGACAAAACAGTCCAAGAAAGTAGTGAGGAAATCATCTCAGAGAAGTTGACTCAAATCAAGAGACAACTTAAGAAAGAAAAATTAATCAGGAAATCTGCCATGGAGAAAGGAGAGGGATCTTCTCAGCCTAGAAGAAGCCACAGACTAAAGGGGAAACTAAGGAAAACTCAAATCAAACAAACAGGGGTAATTAATATAGAAGATGAGGAAACATCCATTGAAGAAGATGTTGAAGAGGATTTTAATGAAGGAACCCCTGAAATTGACCCTGCTCAACAAGAAATTTATGACTATGTGGAAACTTTGGAAAGGAGAGCTTCAGAAAGCAAGGAGAGAACCCCTAGTCCTCCACTGTTTGAAATAGATGTATTAAGAAGGGATAGGTATGAGTTGGAAATACTTAATAGACACATCAAAAATGAGAATGAAATTCTCCAGGATCAAGTCAAGCTCAAAACTGATATGAACTCAACCTTATCCCTACATATAGACAAAGTGGAAAAGACCAATGAAAAGTTGAAGAAGAGGAACAAAAAGCTAATTAAGGCACTTACCAACCTAAGGTTCAAACTTATTATCAGAAAACCCAGAAGATCTTTAGCTTCCAGACAAAGGAGAAGGAGAGGATTAGATGTTCTTGCAGAAGCCTCTGATTTTATAGGATAATTTGCATGAGGACATGCAAAGAGACAGCAGTGGGGGTATGTTGAGCCTCAAAATTATGCTTTCTTTCATCTTACTTTACCTCATTTTCCTTTGTCCATTTCTATCCTAGACCCAATTGATCAATGAATTTAGTTAAAATTACTTTAAGAATGATTTACATGACTGACTTGCTAAGTTTTGTGATTTTTGCCATTGTAAAGCATTTTGACCGGAACTAGCTACAGAATGCAGACATTCCGTAGCTAACCGGCGATTTTACAGCTGTCTTCACGTTTGGGTATGTTCCAGGTGGCCTCTCAAGAAAAACCGCATATGGGCATATTCCACGTCATGTCTACATGGTTCGTTGCTCACCATGAAGGAAGAAATGAATTCTGTGTATGGTTTTGGTACGTGGGAACACATTTAAGAAGACAGACTTCTAATAGGACTGTCTTAGTCCAGATGTCCATTTCCTTGTTACGCAGCCACTTCAAGAGTCCTAATGTGATTCCGATAAGGAAAGACAATGTTCCTGAAATTGTTGCAAGTCTTGTTATTTACATTTGTTATATAAACACTTTGGAAACCGAGAGCTAGGCTAGATTTTGTTCTAGATTTTGCTTAGATTCTGTGCTACATTTATGAAGACGCAGAGTGCTCTGTTCAAGTTATTTCACTTTTAATGAAGCAGAGAGTGTTGTTTTGAAAGCGTTGATTTGATTTGGAGTTAGATTCCGTCAGGTGGTAGAGGGCCCCTGCCTCTTGCACGGATTTATTTGCGTAATTTAGATAAGTATTCTAGCTGCCTTTACGTTTTTTTGAAGTTGAATTCGTAGTTGTCTTCATTAGTTATTATAGTTATAACTCGTTGTAAAAACTCTTCCACAAGAAGAAACTCTTCCAACAGATTATAATGATGAATGGGAAATGACTATAGTATTGTAGGATTTAATTGTAATCTCTTTTATTCACCATCACAGTTATACTTATGCTAAATACTCTTCCACAAGAAGAAACTCTTCCAAGAAATCTTTATACTGTCTTAAGCATGATTGTGATCTTGAACGTTTTAGTTGTGTGTTTTCACTAAGTACCATCGTTGTTCTTGCTCTTAAACGCTTGTCCAAAATATCATAATGATGAGTGGGAGATGGCTATGATATCTTAGTTTTTCATTGCTTTCAGTCTTTATGTTTGCATTTGCACTCAATTACACAGTCAGGATTGTTCTAAAAACTCTTCCAAAAGAAGGAACTCTTCCAAAATACCAATCATGATGGACAAATAGACTGTATAATTCCATAGAATAATGCATGATAGCATAGTTAGGATACTCCGGAGTTTAATTGCACTTAACTCATGCTCAGTTGTTCTATTTTGAGTTTGATAATGACTTGTAGTTCAGCATTGTTTTAGATTAGTGACATTTTAAGTTCAGTTTTAGTTCAACTCATTGCATTTTCACTTCACATTCAGACTGTCATTCATTGCACATTAGATTACTTCAGTTGTTAAACTTAACAAAACAGCCTTCATTATTCACAAACCTCTTCTTGTTCTAAAATCTATAATTGCTTCATAACTACATGAACAGAAGACAATATCATTTTAAGGCCTGAAGTACCTCTGCAATTTCCTTATCATTTCATAAACAGAGCCCTCCCTCAAAAGACTACTTTGAAAAAAAATCAATAACTCTTGAGTAAGGTTTTGTGACATTCAATTAAATTGCAGAATAGAGTTAGGAACTAGTCCTAGAATAGAAGATCTTATGATGGTATAAATGTTTTATTCCAAATTTGCTTCAACAAATATCTAATCAAGGATGAAATGTTGCATCATTATAAGTTAGTTGTTTAAACTGTTTAGTTAGGAGGATTTGCATATTTAGTTGATCATTTCTCAATTTGAGTTTATGTTTTGAATCATTTGTTTAAAATTCATTATCAATCTTTGTTTTTGCTTAATCATAGTTTAGATTTGATTATGTTTCAGTGTTTGCACTTGCATTTGTCATTTGTCATCAACCAATTAGGCTTCACTCCATTTTTAATCACCAGCTCCTTTCCATTAGCTTTCTAGTCATCTTTCTTGTGAACATAAAACCACCAAAAGACCAAAAACATCATAAATCATCACAAAAGACCAAAAACATCACAAAACACTACACACAACACATTAAGAAACAAACACCTAGGTACATACATGACACTTCACTTCAGCAGTTTACCAACCCTGGTTGACAATTAAATGAGCTTAATTTAGGAGACTAGATTGAGACCAAACATATGGTTGGTTACAAGTAGTAAAGCCTCATTTGAATGGTCAATGAAATAAATAGTGTGCAAATATTGTTACCAATATTTAATACATGTTTTGTTGGTTAACTTAGTTAACATCACATAAATTCAATACGATTGTTTGAGGCATCCAAGGACACTCAACCCATTTAAAGTAGTGCATAACATTGATGAGGGCTTTCTTATTGCTTGGTGGGTGAAAATAGTGTGTTATTATCCCCCCACAAGTGTTCAATATTTCCATGTGACATGTTCACCCCTCATGGGCCAAATTTCCTTCTTAAGGGGGTTGTTTATTTAAGATAGGGTTAGGTCCAAGTCTAGAGTGACTTTCGTAGAATAGATACCACTTGGTTGTGACTGTTGAGTTAAAGTTGTGCTTTCATAGCTTTTGAGATGCTTTTACCACATTGCAATGTCTAAAATCAATTAATTGCCACTTGCTTGTGTTCATGAAAACAATTTCAATCCAAAAAATAAATGTATATGAAAGAAAGTCAAATAGCCCAATGCTCGTTGACCCACACCACCAACGTTACTAGATTGATCTCCTTGCTTGTATTTGTTGGGGTTCAAGCTCATCCCACCTAACATAAGTAATTTAGTCCACCATTACATACACATGCATACTTCTAAAAAACATGGCAAACTTGAACATTGTCATACCTTACAAAAGAATTTCAAAAAAATTGTTACATTTGCACCACAACATATACATATGTGCAATTTGTACCAATATTTCATAAATTTCTATATAGTTATATTAATTGCAATATTCTACCACCTTGAATAAACCCTATGAAAATATTTGTATTGATTTCATGACCCTCTCCATTTTTCAATTTCCTTAAATTAATCTTATAACACCCTCCATTAAAATCATTACCTACACTTATATATATATATTCATTAACTCTATAACTCAACAAAAATTAAAACTACAAAAATAATATAATTATAATACTATATAAATGGGATATCTTCACATCTAAACTAATGATATATTAAGGCTGATATGTTTCATTACTTCCTTGAGAACCTTTTCCCTAGACCAACAAGGATTCAAGAGGCTCTAGCTACCTGGTCTTCATGCACAACCTAGTCCTCATGTACAACCTAGTCCTCAGGCACAACTTGGTCCTTAGGTACAACCTGGTCCTCAAGCATAGCCTATTCAACCTCAACAACCTCAGGGTACGATCCAACAACCCCAGGGAAAACTCCACGGAAATCCATAACAAACCTTCCAGCAACTACAAAATTTGTATGCTGGGAACTATGGTCAACCTCAAACTCAGTGGTATGTTGTAGGTCAGAATCTATTTTTGGGTCAACAACTGGGATATGGTCAGAATCCATAGGGTTTCAACCATTATGGACAATACCATGGTTTCAATCCTTATGGGAAAAACCCTTGGGGGCATAAATTCTCCCAACCCATTTGGAATCCACAAATGGGCATGTATCAAAGACCCAACACCATGCCTTTTAATCCAAAATTTCCATTTCTTGCGACATTGGAACTTCCTGATGTGTTAAGACTAACCAACGATCCAATTCTTCACAATATGTATTGGTTCCCAGTTCCAACCAAAATTCTGAGTGATTTCCCCAAGTTTGAAGGAAAATATGGAGAAGACCCCCAGGCACATGTTATGACGTACCATATTTGGTTCTCCCCCAACTCCTGGGTCAACGATTCTGTCCATTTAAGTTTCTTTCAAAAAACGTTGACTGGTGCCACTATAAAGTGGTACATTGAACTCCCGCGCAGAAATTTTTAGGATTTCAATTCCTTAGCGATGGCCTTTCTCACACATTTCTAGTTTCTTGTTCGTTATGAAATATGAACCCACCTCCTGACATCCTTAAAGAAAAATACTACTACACATATCTCTGATCATATCCATGAATGGAGAAGGCATCGTTGTTTGATAAAATTTGACATTCCTGATCAACTGCTGACAGAATGGTTTACGAAATCATTCGTCGATCAGATTGCTAAGGACATCACTATGGAGGTAGCTGTTACAAAAGAGCAAGCCATAGCTCATGCCCAGTATCTCGATCTGGTCTAATCTCAGTCCGACACACTATATGATATATTTCCTTCCGCCTTGCACTCGAGTTCTTAGTCTTTAGCCTTTAAAGCTCCAGTGACACCACCAGTAGACGACGTCATTGGTTCTATTGCCCAGACTTCACGGAAGTCTTCTTCTTCTTCTAAGAAAAAAATATCTTCTTTCTTTGATTCTGTTCCTCAGAATCCCTCGAATCCTGGAAAAACTTTAGAGGTTAGTGCCATTCAGTCTTCTGTGGTCAAAAAATCCTCTAAAAGAAAGAATAAGGGAAAAGGAAAATATAAATCTGATGCCCCAAAACAGGATTCCTCCAAACCTCACAATGATGATGGAGATAAACGTAAACCAAAATATCATTGCCTGATATGTGATGATAAGCATTACACCAAGGACTATCCACGATGGGCTGAGGTGAGTTGATTGTTGAAGGGAACCCAAGGAACTCTAGTTGTTCTTAAAGAACCATTTCCATCACAACAGACTCAAATGGTGGAACAACCCCAGTCTTCCACCCCTTTTGGTTCTTAGGTCTTCATGATGAATGGTACTGCACTGATATCCATCGCTACCAAATCGAAAGATTCTGTGGAACTGCGTCCAATGACGGGGAAATATATCAAAGATGTTCCTACTCCTTCTCACTAGCCCACTTCAAACCCTCTTCATATTGAAAGGCCTAGTTCTGATCCCATTGTACAACCACCTTCTAAAGGTATGCTCTGCAAGTCCTCCTATAATCTGAATTCCCACACTACTCAGCATTATAATATTGTTGAGGATTTGGCTCAGGTGCCATCTGTTATGTCCACGTTAGAGGTGCTTGAGAGCTGTCTGTCACAATGGAAGGCATTATTATCATCCATCAAAGGAGTTGATCTTTCCGATTCAAGCCTTATTAATTTTGATCTAGAGAATTTCATCTCGGGTCTACCTCATCAACTTGCTTTAATTATCCAGGTTGGTATTAATGGTAAGAATATCCATTGGATGGTCATGGACGAAGGTGAATCTACATGTATTATGTTTGTTTAGTGTTGGAAAGCCATTGGTTCTCCAACTCTTAATCAGTCTCTGAATACTTTGGAGGCCTTCGACTGGAGAGATTCTCATCCCTTTGGTATTCTTCCCAGTTTTCCTATCACGTTGGAAGGAAAAACAATGAATGTTGAGGTTGAGGTTGTTGATGCCAAGCTTAATTAAAATCTTTTCCTTGGTCGTAGTTGGAATCATGCTATGCTTTGCATACCATCCAATATCTTTCGTGTTCTTTGTTTCCCACACGAAGGAAAGATTATCACTATTAATCCGTTGTCCTTTTCGCTTCCACTTCTTTCGAAGGAAATGTTCCATATGTAGACCATAACAACACACCATTTGAGAGTGTGGGGGCAGGGATTTTCAAGGGTTCTGCCCTTATGAGTCTATTTTCTCTTCCTCCACCAAACACTACTCAAGCTAATATGGTCTCCACTCCTTCTGATCCCTGGATCATCCCTTGCCTCATCAGGTTGATTCGTTTGGTGATATGATGTCGTTAAGCCCGGTAGAAGTCAATTATTTTGAAATCGTCTCGGCTTTGGCTAATCACTCTAAACATGCTACTCCTAGCATGCATTTTGATGTGTACACCGAATCTCCCTAGATCGATTCCTTGGATTCATCTGATCCCTTGAATGAGATTTTTCCATCCGATGAGTGTATCATCGAAACCATGTCTCTCGAGTAAACCCCTTGGAATGATATCCATCATCGTTCGTCGTTTCTCCCAAGTCCTGGGGTAGCTCAGTGGTGTCACAAAAATCTTTCTCCCCATGTTCTGCGTGACCCACTCCCGACCTTGATGTCATCCCATGAGGTCTTTTCGAAAGGGAACATGGGAAAAATTACTGAGACTATGCCTATCGACATTTTTGTGAAACCATGAATTGTTGAGAATATTCATATTGGGGTGACTTACTCTCCAGATGATGTCAAGCTCTATACTAGTCTCTTTTAAGAATTTCGAGATGTTTTTGCATGGTCCTATGAGAAAATTCTTGGAATAGACTCGAGTATAGTGGTGCATGAAATACCAAACTATCCTGACATGAAGCCTGTTCGTTAACGACTTCACCCTGTGCATCCTTGAAAGGTCGCCACCATTAAGGGATAAGTTGAAAAAATTCTTAAGGTTGGATTCATTTATCCCATTCCATTGAAAAAATGGGTGTCCAATATTGTCCCTGTCAATAAAAAAAAAAGGTATCATTCGTGTTTGTGTTGATTTCCAAGATATTAATCGGACTTGCCTGAAGGATAACTATCCCACTCCCTTTATTTACCAGATCATCGATGAATGCACTGGGAGTGAGATATTCTCATTTATGGATGGTTTTTCTAGATACAACTAGATCAACATCTTACCTGTTGATCAACACAAGGCTGCCTTTATTTTTCCATGGGGAACCTTTTCTTACAAAAATATCCCTTTTCATCTCAAGCATGCCAGTGCTACTTTTTAGTGCACAATGTCCTATGATTTTCATGACATTAATCACATCGTGTAACCTGTTAGTCATCAGTATTTTTTCATTATCTGCAGATGACTAAAGATTGGTTCTAGATTTCTAAAAACAACATTCCTTGAATATTGTGAGTTTTAGAAATCTCACTACCTTCATTATCCTTTGTCAAACTTTTTCACTATTCTATCAGTTTTCCATTTCATGGTTACACTATCACTCCTAAAAAAACTCTTTATGGGATTATGCCTCTCATCTCCATCTTTCTTTCTTGCCTATGACCTCATTACTTTGTTTTCCCTAGCCCATAACTCTACTTTCCATCTAGGGTTTTCTATAAGCGTATTCAGTCCCATATTCCCCAAGTGCATCAAGATTTGATGGTCTCAAAACTATCTCTGCAGGCTCTCTAGATAAATCAAGTACATTGGATTTTGGATCTTCAATACAACATTTTGACCAATACTCTATTTTTCACTTGAAGACTCCAAGCCAATTTTCAGTCAAATACCAGGTCAAAGAATCCTCCCATTAGGTAAATTAGGGTTTCATATGGTCCAAGGTCATCATTGGTGTTTCAGACACTATTTTTCTTTGTTAGAATTTGGTTCAGAGGTATTGGAATGTTGAGAAATGGTTATTCAAGAAAAGATCCAAAAAC
This sequence comes from Pinus albicaulis, assembly GCA_034641835.2. Taxonomy (NCBI): domain Eukaryota; kingdom Viridiplantae; phylum Streptophyta; class Pinopsida; order Pinales; family Pinaceae; genus Pinus; species Pinus albicaulis. Next base: position 1,346,502,020 of record CM076572.1, on the reverse strand, counting down.
TACAAATAAGGCAACCTTATCAAATTCAAGATATGGAAGAGGTAATTGTAAACTTTGAAACTTATGTAGGAGTGTTAAAAGGTCTATCAGTAGAAATTTGGTGAGGTAGGAGGTCTACTCCTGATGGAAGACATATTGCAGTAAGGAAGACAGGAACCACTTGTTCTTGTAAATAATTAAGGTTTTTTGAGCTTGAAGGTCCAACAGTGTGCCAAGCAGTGATCAAATGTAGAAATGATCATGGAGGAGATACACCAAAAACCAAACATGAAGAAAAGTATTTCAAATATTATTGATGAGATAGGGAAACAGGTGAGGTGAATTGGACATAAATGAATGAACTCGAAAGGGCTATAGAGAACTTAGAAGACAACATTGATGATTGTCTTAAAGCACTCCATATGCCTAGGGTTTTCGGAAAGTGGCCAGAGAAGGTAAAATGATGATGTTGAACCTCATGATGACAACCAAGGAAGGATTTTGAAGGTGATGTTGTGTGCAATCATTCCAAAGTTTGCCAAGGTGAATGTTTCATGCCTCAAAGACCAAAGGTGTAGAGAATATCAGTAAGAAAGGTAAATTCAAGGTTTTCAGTCACCTGCCAAAAAAAATATGAGGTTAAGCTCCAAGGTGGAAGTAAAGGAGTTTTTTTAAGGCTGTTGCTCTGTCAAAATAAACATATCAAAGTCTCCAAGATCAAAAGGAAAGACAAATTTCATGACTCCAGCAAACGGCCAGCCAAGGTGAAAAAGCTAAGTTTTGTAGCGCAAATCACGCAGGATTTTGAAGATGTCACTGTGCAATCATCACAAAATTATCAAAATAAAATTTTATGCCTCCATGACCAAAAAGGAGGAGTCAAAATCATCATTTCATTCACCTGCAGAGCAATAGTGTAAAAAGGTTAGTGAGAAAAGATGAAAAGTTGTTTTGAACTCCATGATGGAAACTATAGAGTATTTTGAAGCTGTTAGTAAGTGTTAACATCACAAAATCATTAGAATAACACGTCAAGTCTCAAAGGAGTAAAAGCAGATGATCAACTTCATATTTTCAAGTCACCTACAAGCAAAAAGTCAAAGAATATCAGACGTAAAAGAGTGAAAAAGAGTTAAACATTAAAGAAGTGGGTTTTCAAAGGTTTAATAAATTTCCCAAGTCTATAAAGGCTCATTTTTCATCTCATATCAATCATTGTGCCCTTGCAAAGAGATATAAGTTTCAAGGAGAGGAATTTTTTCGAGTTTCCAAGCAAATTTGAGCAAAATTCTTGTGGCGCTGCACCCCTGGAATCGAGCGCTGCAAGCTTGGTAGTTGCTCTCTGTGAAGATTACAAAGGCACTATGTGCCTAGAACTAGACACTGTGTGGCTAGCAGAGCACTACGCTCTTGCCCGACAGTCACCCGGTGAATAAAATTTGAGCTTTGCGCACCTGGTTTTAGCGTTGCGCATTTAGGATTGAGCGTTGCGCCCTCAGACTGAGCATTGCGCTCTTGGCCAGGAATGCCTTCTAAGAATTTTGACCATTCAAGTCACCTCAAAACTACTTTAAATCATCACCAAGGGTTCTCCAAGAACTAGCATAGGTAAGTGCAAGTCATCAAATCATCTCCAAGTATTTTTGTCATCATTTGATTAAAATAATGGAACCTGTTAGAGTCGGTATGTTCATCCCTCCGTCAGAGATCATTTCTCTTATTGCATTTCATTTTTAGGTGTCCCATTCAGTTCATTCATTTGCACTCCATTAGGGGCATGCCATTATCTAACGGAAGGGACTTCTCAGTCATACCCCTTATGCCTTATCCTGTTGGCTTAGGTCGGTTCATCAAAGTCAATTTTACAGTCATTCATAGTCATGTTTCGTCCCTTGGTCAGCAAAGAGTCATTTTAGGGTTTTAGGTCTTTTTAGGTCTAGGGTTTCGTGAATTCAGTCTTCAAAGTGTCCAATAATGCCAGTAGGCCAGAGGGAGGATCAAAATAATTTTTCATCTCAAGAAATTTCATCGTTATAGTGCATGATCATGAATTTTCTTCAAAACTCTGTTTTGAAGAAAAATCGTCAATTTTATCATTTGTAATAAATTGCCATGTAATTTTCAATTCTTCAGTTGTTAATTTCTTCGGCGCATCCCTGGTCTCTTTTTCCGAATTCCATGCAAATCATCCCTGCAAAAAATAGACAAGTTTCGTCATTCAGCTCCAAAAATACAAAAGGAAGAAAAACAGAGTTATGAGCAAAGTGCCAAAGTCTGCAAAATTAGAAAGAAAGTTTGCCAAATCAAAAATCGAAGTCCATCCCATGAAAGATATTTTCATTGTTTCACAATTCATGGGCATAGAAAAATTCAGTTAGAATCCAAGAGAAATCATGGACAAACGTGGAGGAGCAAATTCAGCATATCAAGGTCGGACTGTGGATGAGTTTGCCGGCGCAGTGCATAGAAGAGTGGTCGCGGCGCACTGGGCAGTTTCACACAGTGTAAAGTTACACTGTCGCGGTGCACACAGCCTGCACGGCGCACTAGGTTGAATGTGCAGCACACAGGCCTGAAATGATAATTTTTTCTATTTGCTTCCAAATTCTCGTATTGACTCGGTTTTTTCTGCTCGTGTAAGTTCTTGTGATCTCTTAGTGCCCATGAAATCGTGTTTGGTGTGATTATATAGCCAATTATGAGAATTTGATACATGAAAATATAAACCCTATCGTTTTATTAAAGCTGTTCCTTGGGGTTTCAAATTGGTGTTTTAAAAACAACTTTGTTTCCAAATAACTCCCCACCTACTGACCCTTTTCCATCATTGTAATATCATCATTGTCAATATCCTTCCCCTATTCCCTTATACCCTAAACTACTCATATCATTGCATTCCCTTTTCCCTATCCCTCAAACCTTTTATTCCCATCACTATCACTCTCTCATATCATTTGAAAAGAATCCCCAACTCCCAAAGTCCCCAAACCCCACATTCCCCAAACATAATCAAGTGAATGTCTTCACATTATAAACTTCACTTGGTTGAAACATATTTTTCCCACAATGCCTCATTTGAATTTGACACATTTGGCGAACTAAGACAAAGACACCAAGTCCTCATTTATCATTTTCAACCAACCAAACATACACTTTTCATACACATTGCAAACACCATGACGGACACAGATTCATCCTATGAACGAGATAGTGACTTAAAAACTGAAACTACATGCACCAGGAGGGCACTGAAACGTCGGAAAATGCCTGATCCACTTCAAATATTGGATGAAACTTAACTGACTGAGCATGGCACTTGATGATGGACCTTCACTCCAAATTTCAAGGAATTTGGAGAAAATTTTGTCATTTTTGAATTTTTGGTCACAAAACAGGTTTTTCTGCCCGACGCGTAGCGCCACCTTGCGCGCGCTTATGATTGGGAGATATTCTGAAGGAAAAATTGTAATTTTTGGATTTTTTATGAAGATTTTTGCATGCTCAAGAATGGCCTAAATATTTCATCAAATTCTGGGTTGTCTAAAAGGTCAAAAACACCTTGAAATTGGCCTTTCTGCCACTTTTTGCACACACAAGAACCAGTCTTGGGAGATTGAACTTTTGGAGGGGAAAATGACATCCAAATCCTGGAATTCCACCTGGTTTTGAAAGTAGACAGGAAGGGATTTCCAACGAGCTATCATGAGCTCAATTTGAACTTCGGGAAGTGCCTCAAAATCAGCTCCAAAGTGGCGCGACGCATTGAGTTGTCTGGCGCGGTGCATAGAGAAATTTGGCCCCATTTTCACTCTTCAGCTCAGAAATTCGCCCAGTTTTACATTTTGATGTAACTATTGATCTATCTTGATGTAAGTTGATGAATATGATGTAATTTTTGCACATATTTACTTGTTCTATAGGATTCATTCACTAAAAAGTGAAAATTAAATGAATGAATCAGTTCCCTACCATATAGAGGCAAGTTGTTTGATTGCCTAGATTTCAGTGCCTAGTTTAGATATGGTTGAAACAACTCCTAGAATGATGAGCTCGACCCCTAGAGGCATGGGAAGGGGTTATTATTGTCTATATATTTTATATTCTAAGACATTTTTAGGGTTGGACTCTTGGGAATAGTTTGGCACTTCATTGTACATACACTTCTGCATTTTTGGAAAAGGAAAGACCAGGGTTTTGCAACACTTGTTGGGATCCTTGTGGCTCTGAGTTTTGATGGTGCTTTTCCCCATGTTATTGTAAGTTCCATTAATTTTTCATGTATTCCATCTCCCTTCTCTTTGCTTCTAAAATTAGATAAATGAGTAACTAAGGTAGAATTCATTAGTTTGCTGGTGCTCTGCCTTAAACTTTTGTTTAGTTTTATATGTTTTCGTCTGTTTGAAGAGGATCATTGCACCCTCTTGCCCTCTTCAGCTCCTCAACAATATTTTATATCCATTCATTGAATCTAAGACATCAAAGCCATTGCTTTCCTTGCCCCAACTTGAACTCTGCGATAAATTGGCCTCATCCCCAAGCCCAAAACTGCCTTTCCCTTTTTTCCAACAAAAACCCCTAAAAATCATTCCAAACTCCTTGATTCATATACCTAGCCTAAAATTAGCATTCATTTCAGTCATATCAAGCCTTATTGATACATATTCCTGAGATTGACCTAGAGAGAGCCCTCTCTTTTTCTGGTAGGGCTAGCTACCAGACTGAGCGTGGTTTGATGTTACCCTGAATTCTGCCTTCTTTCAGCCTGAGGTGGATTTAGGCAATAACATAGTGGTGACCATACTAGGGAACTAAAAATGGTTTGCTTGTTGGTGTTATTTGTTTCATAAGCTACAGATGGAGCCTAAAGTTATGCCAGGTAGCCTTCGAAATGCTCTTGCTTTGCATTAGCGGAAGTAGATAAACGCTGCTTCAGTAAATCTCCGGTCTAGCTTGTGAACATGACACTTGACGTGTGGATTGTCTTGCCCCAGTACATGTATCAAGTTCAGATCTGATTGTTGATGGTGGACAACTATCAGACATTAGAAGGCTGAAATCATTTACTTGGTGACTCCAAATCAATGTAGAGACTCCACTGGAGGACTTACTCTTTCTCTGAGAAAATGGAAGGATCTTACAAAAAGTTCAGGTATCCAAAGTGGAATGGTATTCAGGATCTAGTCTACTTTCTTGTAAATTACTTCTTCGCTATTCTTGAAGCTGTCCTGAAAGTTTTTCAGCATTTGTTGTATGATAAAGGTGATCAAAATCTTCACTCGACCTATTCAATGAGTGTAAATACTGAGTTTCCCTTTGATCCTGGCCTCCTTACTTTTCCCACATCTTATGATGACTCTCTTTAGAGTGATGAGCCTAAAGAAAACAAAACTGATCCCGTAGCTCTTGTATATAATCCTACACCTTATATAGTCCCAGATAGGTATAAACCTCTTGTTTTACCTTCTGTTCTTCATGCTTTCCCTAAAAATTATGACCTATATCTACCAATATTTGACGGTGAATGTAACAATGTCAATGCTGAGCAACATGTGCAGAATGTTGAAACTTTTCTAGATCTTTTTGAAGTTGATGACAAAGATGTTAGTATTAGACTGTTTGCTCTTTCTTTGCAAGGCAAAGTCAAGAGTTGGTTCAAAGCCCTGCCTGATGCGAGCATCTCTGATTTCCAGCAGTTCGTCGAAGTTTTCCTTGACAGGTGGGTGATCAGACAGAATCCTTTCCTTATTTTAGACGAGTATGCCCAGCTGAAAAGACTGCCAGGGGAGACAGTACAACAATTTTCTGCCAGATTTAACCAAGTTTATTATTCGATGCTAGTTGATATAAGACCTTCTCCTAGATCTGCTCTCTTGCATTATCCGGGTGCCTTTGATCCGGAAATGGAGTTTCAGCTGAGAGAAAAGAATATTACAACACTTCAAGAGATGCAGAACAGTGCAGTAAATGTAGAGGCTCATTTGTTGATCCGAAGGGCAAGGTTGAAGGAAGAAGAGATGAAAAACATAGATCCAGAAAAATCGACATCTTTAGAGGTAAATCTTGACATGTTGGTAAGTGCAGTAGAAGAGATGATACAAAATAAAACCACAAGGAATGAGTATAATGTTCAAGCCCATGGCTCGATGATTGAAGAAGAACAAGTTGCTGATCCAAAACATTTTGTTTCTTACTCTAGTTGTCATAGTGATTGTTTTATAGATCATCTTGGAGAAGAGAGAGATGTTGATTTGACATGTATGCTTGATGATGTGTTATATACTGATGATTTGCCTCAGTTTGATCAGTATGATGATTATTATGTTCTCCAAACATAAGCTAATCTTGCAGACAAATCAGCAGCTAATTTGTGCAAGGAGGAAGTTCACTTTCAACAGCTCGAGTGCAGTGATCGACCGATGCATATTAGCTATGACAATGATGAGGAAAGTGCAACAAATTTTGAAGTAAGTGAAAGATCTTTGCCTTTTTGTTTTTACTCATTTCAGTTCATGAGAAATAACTTCCATGCAATCAGAAATAAACTGCCAACAAGTCTTGATTTGGACCATCTTGAGCGCAATGAAAACCTTGTTCAAGACTTCTCATATTCATATTTTTAGCCCCCGAAAGCCATTGATTGTCAAGTTGCAGATGAAGACTTGGAAGCTATCACACATGATCAAATGATACAAGGCGACTCCGTACCATTCTTTTTTAAATCATTTCAGTTTTTGAGAGAAAATTTTCATAGTAAATCTTCAAATGAGCAGCCTGTAGGAAATCAGCAATCTTTCAGTTTTAATGTTGAGGATGAGACAGATAGTGAAATTCTTGAGCAATTTGGTAATGAGAAATCTTCCCCTGAAACAACTAATGAAATAATTTTTGATACAAAACCCTCCCTAGCTCCAGATTTGCAGCCACCAAATGCAATGGAAGGTCAGATTGCGGATGAAAGTGTGGACGCTGAAATACATGATCTAATGATGCAAGAGGATTCTGTACCCTTTTGTTTCGAAGCATTTCAGTTCATAAAGCAGAATCTTCATAATATCTCTGAAGAAAAAGATGAAAAATTAGTATGATGTCATATAGCTTCAATGGATACATCGCAGCAGTCTTCTCAAGTTTTTGATGATCCTATTTCTCGTGTGTTGGATGATGTTTTCTGTAAAAGTTCTCCTCCATTAGCTAACCATGTGCCAGAAAAGAATGTCGATAATAATCTTATTCAAAAGTCGCCTTCATTGTCTTGTTTAACAAATTTTTCATTACAAAGCCCATGTCAATATTTGCAGTCATATGAGGAGATTGATAAAGGACACTTTTGTTCTGTTTGGAATTAGCAACAGAGTTTGGTTATTCACGAATTCCAGGATCCTTTTGACAGTTTGCTGCAGTCACCAAAGAAAGCCAGCACAGATGTGAGGAAAATCCTAATATCCAGCTATGAAGATTACCTGGACCAGTGCAGTATTGTGTTAATGGAAATCAGTGGCTATGTTTATGAAGATCCTTTCGCAGTATTCTTGAAGTCATCCAGTCAATTCATGCTTTGCAAGTTTATCAACAGTCAACTTGATTCCAAGTTTCCATGGGAGTTGCCTTTCGATTCTTCCCTTTTCCTGTGTATTAGAAAGCATTTGGGAAGAAATCAAATAGCAGCCAGGATGCTTACATGTTTGCATTGGCTGTTCCATTTCACTTGGTCGAGTGGTGAAAAGAACAATTAGAGTAGGTTTGTTGAATAAGCTCAATTATGAGTAGCTTTCTAGTTTGTTAGTTATGTTTTAGTCATGTTTGGTGTATTATGGTTTTCATTTTTAGCCTTGAGTCAGAGTCAGTCTGAATAATGTCAGTTTGCGTGTTTTGACTCCATTTCCCAATGGACGAAGGCACTATCTTCTCGCCCAAAGATCTATAGTTCTTGGCACCTCCAAGGAGCTACCATCCCCATTGGAGCCAATGTTAGAGTCGGTATGTTCATCCCTCCGTCAGAGATCATTTCTCTTATTTCATTTCATTTTTAGGTGTCCCATTCAGTTCATTCATTTGCACTCCGTTAGGGGCATGAAATTATCTGACAGAAGGGCCTTCTCAGTCATACCCCTTATGCCTTATCCTGCTGGCTTAGGTCGGTTCATCAAAGTCAATTTTACAAACATTCATAGTCCTGTTTCTTCCCTTGGTCAGCAAAGAGTCATTTTAGGGTTTTAGGTCTTTTTAGGTCTAGGGTTTCGCGAATTTAGTCTTCAAAGTGTCCAATAATGCCAACAAGCCAGAGGGAGGATCAAAATAAGTTTTCATCTCAATAAATTTCATCGTTATAGTGCATGATCATGACTTTTCTTCAAAACTCTGTTTTGAAGAAAAATCGTCAATTTTATCATTTGTAATAAATTGCCATGTAATTTTCAATTCTTTAGTTGTCAATTTCTTCAGTGCAGCCCTGGTCGCCTTTGTATAATTCCATGCCAATCATCCCTGCAAAAAATAGACAAGTTTCGTCATTTAGCTCCAAAAAGACAAAAGGAAGAAAAACAGATTTATGAGCAAAGTGCCAAAGTCTGCAAAATTAGAAAGAAAGTTTGCCAAATAAAAAATGAAAATCCATGCCATGAAAGATATTTTCATTGTTTCACAATTCATAGGCATAGAAAAATTCAGTTAGAAGCCAAGAGAAATCATGGACAAACATGGAGGAGCAAATTCAGCATATGAAGGCCGAACTGTGGATGAGTTTTCTGGCGCGGGGCATAGAAGAGTGGTCGTGGCGCACTGGGTGCGCGCGGCGCACAGGGCAGTTTCACACAGTGTAAAATTACACTGGCACGGTGCACACAGCCTACGCGGCACACTGGGCTGACTACGCGGCGCACAGGCCTGAAATGATAACTTTTGCTATTTTCTTCCAAATTCTCGTATTGACTCGGTTTTTTCTGCTCGTGTAAGTTCTTGTGATCTCTTAGTGCCCATGAAATCGTGTTTGGTGTGATTATATGGCCAATTATGAGAATTTGATACATGAAAATATAAACCCTATCATTTTATTAAAGCTGCTCCTTGGGGTTTCAAATTGGTGTTTTAAAAACAACTTTGTTGTGAAATAACTCCCCACCTATTGACCCTTTCCCATCATTGTAATATCATCATTGTAAATATCCTTCCCCTATTCCCTTATACCCTAAACTACTCATATCATTGCATTCCCTTTTCCCTATCCCTCAAAACTTTAATTCCCATCACTATCACTCTCTCATATCATTTGAAAATAATACCTAACTCCCAAAGTCCCCAAACCCCACATTCCCCAAACATAATCAAGTGAATGTCTTCATTATAAACTTCACTTGGTTGAAACATATTTTTCCCACAGTCCCTCATTTGACTTTGACACATTTGGCGAACTAAGACAAAGACACCAAGTCCTCATTTATCATTTTCAACCAACCAAACATACACTTTTCATACACATTGCAAACACCATGACGAACATAGATTCATCCTATGAACGAGACAGTGACTTAACAACTGAAACTGCATGCACTAGGAGGGCACTGAAACGTCGGAAAACGCCTGATCCACCTCAAATATTGGCCGAAACTTTGTTGGATGAGCATGGCACTTGATGATGGACCTTCACTCCAAATTTCAAGGAATTTGGAGAAAAGTTTGTCATTTTTGAATTTTTGGTCACAAAACAGGTTTTTCTGCCCGACGCGTAGCGCCACCTTGCGCGCGCTTATGATTGGGAGATATTCTGGAGGAAAACTTGAAATTTTTTGATTTTTTATGAAAATTTGTGCATGCTCAAGAATGGCGTAAGGATTTCATCAAATTCTGGGTTGTCTAAAAGGTCAAAAACACCTTGAAATTGGCCTTTCTGCCACTTTTTGCACACACAGGAACCAGTCTTGGGAGATTGAACTTTTGGAGGGGAAAATGACATCCAAATCCATAAATTCCACTTGGGTTGGAAAGTACATAGGCAGGTATTTCCAAAAAGCTATCATGAGTGCAATTTTAACTTTAGGAAGTGCCTCAAAATCAGCTCCAAAGTAGCGTGACGCATTGAATTTTCTGGCGCGGCGCATAGAGAAATTTGGCCCCATTTTCACTCTTCAGCTCAGAAATTCGCCCAGTTTTACATTTTGATGTAATTATTGATCTATCTTGATGTAATTTGATGACTATGATGTAATTTTGGCACATATTTACTTGTTCTAGAGGATTCATTCACTAAAAAGTGAAAATTAAATGAATGAATTAGTTCCCTACCATATAGAGGCAAGTTGTTTGATTGCCTAGATTTCAGTGCCTAGTTTAGATATGGTTGAAGCAACTCCTAGAATGATGAGCTCGACCCCTAGAGGCATGGGAAGGGGTTAGAATTTTCTATATATTTTATTTTCTGAGACATTTTCAGGGTTGGACTCTTGGGAATAGTTTGGCACTTCATTGTACATACACTTTTGCATTTTTGGCAAAGGAAAGACCAGGGTTTTGCAGCACTTGTTGGGATCCTTGTGGCTCTGAGTTTTGATGGCATTTTTCCCCATGTTATTGTAAGTTCCATCAATTTTTTATGTATTCCATCTCCCTTCTCTTTGCTTCTGAAATTAGATAAATGAGTAACTAAGGTAGAATTCATTAGTTTGCCAGTGCTTTGCCTTAAAATTTTGTTTAGTTTTATATGTTTTCGTCTGTTTGAAGAGGATCCTTGCACCCTCTTACCCTCTTCAGCTCCTCAGTAGTATTTTATATCCATTCATTGAATCTAAGACATCAAAGCCATTTCTTTCCTTGCCCCAACTTGAACTATGCGAGAAATTGGCCTCATCCCCAAGCCCAAAACTGCCTTTCCCTTTTTTCCAACAAAAACCCCTAAAAATCATTCCAAACTCCTTGATTCATATACCTAGCCTAAAATTAGCCTTCATTTCAGTCATCTCAAGCCCTATTGATACATTTTCCTGAGATTGACCTGGAGAGAGCCCTCTCCTGTTCTGGTAGGGATAACTATCAGACTGAGCGTGGTTTGATGTTACCCTGAATTCTGCCTTCTTTCAGCCTGAGGTCGATTTAGGCAATAATAGAACCCTAATGAGAAACCCTAAAATTCATGCTTAAAATCATTGTTTAAGCCTCATCCATCTGCCTACTAAGTGTATCAGTTAGGACAAGAGTGAAATAGGGTGTTGTGTAAGTTGTCACTCAATTAGGTTTCCCCCTAAATTCATTTCCTTCATAACTCTTTGTCCCTTTATTTGCAAATATATTCACTTTCCATTTCCCTCCTTCATCTGAATTTCACATGTGGCCCAAGTGTTTCAAAAAAAAAAGTTTAAACAGATGTCAGGAGAGGGTTATCTTTGAATTGTTAGCTTATCCCTCATTCTCATATACTTACACCCTCACTCATTCATCTCATTGTTATAGCATCATTTCTCACCTTGACATGATTTATGATTGCTTTGATGGTTTTGGGCACCCATTCCTACAGACTTGGACAAATTCACTTAAAAACAGTGTAAAAATCCCCATACGCGACTATGCCCTTACTTTTCCGCGTGTATACGCGAGTCCAGCTGCACTTTTCCGCGTATGCCATTAAAATTATGAAAAAATATATAAAAATTCCCTATTTTCGGGCTGGGTTGATGGTTACTCGGGTAGTTCAACCACCCCAGCACGTGGCCAACTGTTTCCAACTGTTGAAACTACTTGGAGGGAGTATAAAAACCCCTCATGTGTATGGCCTAAGGGAGAGAGAGAATTATTGATATTATACTATGTTGGTATTCCCTATCCAAGTCTGATTCCCCGTGCCTCCTGCACTTTCCCAGTTCATTTCAGGAAACCCTTGTTTCCTTGAGATACACATCCCTTTATATGTTATCTCGTATGCACCTGTTTGGAAGGAGTCTTAGCGAGGCAAGGGGTGGACGGATCCGGACGACGGTGCGAAGGCCTTGGAAGGATCGAGGTGATCTCTCCAACGGTCGCCACATTATAAATAGTACGTACAAAGTAATCAAGTGGAGAGATCACCTGATCCTTCCAAGGCCTTCACAGACCGTCGTCCGGATCCGTCCAGCCCTTGCCTCGCTAAGACTCCTTCCAAACTGGTGCATACGAGATAACATATAAAGGGATGTGTATCTCAAGGAAACAAGGGTTTCCTGCAATGAACTGGGAAAGTGCAGGAGGCACGGGGAATCAGACTTGGATAGGGAATACCAACAGAGTATAATATCAATAATTCTCTCTCTCACTTAGGCCATACACATGAGGGGTTTTTATACTCCCTCCAAGTAGTTTCAACAGTTGGAAACAGTTGGCCACGTGCTGGGGTGGTTGAACTACCTGAGTAACCATCAACCCAGCCCGCAAATAGGGAATTTTTATGTATTTTTTAATCATTTTAATGGCATGCGAGTCTAGCTGAACTTAAAATTAATACACGCGGGGAAAATATGGGCATAATTAAATGTAATTTTATCTTGTTTTTAAGTGAATTTAACAAATCAGAATGGAATTTAGAAAGTCATGTAGCAATCATAGTGCAAACAAGGTGAAAATGATGCTATAACACTCATTAAATTTTAAAGGATGCCATTCCACCATTCCTTCATCTCAGTTCTATTTGCAGTCCTAGGGTTTTCTCAAGGTAGAGTTTTCAAAATGTCAAGAGAGGGAGACAATGACAGTGGCAGAGAGCCTCAAATTCCAAGGAGGCATGAGCACAAAGGTGGAAAAATCAATAGGTTTGAACCCCCCAACACAAGGGAGCTAATGGCATCTCCCCTTATTGTTCAATGTTTCAAACATGTAGGATGCTTTGATTTTTGTGACAAGGTACAACAGGTGCAAAACCACCCTAAGATAAGTAGGCTCTTCATACTTAACTTGCATGAGAAACAAGTTAACCTTGCAGGGGTCAAATTTGAGCTGTCTTCAAATGCTATTGCCAATTCCACAGACATACCAAGTGTGGGTGAGAAATGGTTCAAGCAGGCCAATCTAGACATGAGCTACTTTGAACCCTATTTAAATCCTAGATACAAATACCACAATAAATCCATCTTTCCTTTCTCACATTTGCTTCAAAGATATGCACCTATGATGATAATAATTATGAAATAATTTACATGTGAAGGAATATTATCCCACATTTATTCCTATCACATCAGGCTACTCATGCACTTTACTAGGGTGAGGATGCTGCACCTACCCTATTACCTCTACAAATGAATTGATGAAATGTCCTATATTGTACAAAAGGGAGACTGTCCTCAGTAGATTCAAAGCCTCTTTCACCACTCTCTTATCAAAATGGTTGTTATGCATCAATTGCAGCAGAAGGGTATTCCTTGGGAAACCTTCATTGCCAATGAGGTGTTTACTTCTCCACAATCCCAACAACAGCAAGATGCCCCTTCATATTCTCATCTTCCCATTCCTCCATCCACTCACATTCCCTCACCTCATGATGACTTTTTCACCTCACCATCCACTCACAGTCCTTCACATCATGATGATCCTCCTCCTTCATCACCTCTATATAATCCTTCACCATCATCTCATGGTACTAGTGCATCAAACAATGAAGAAGGAAATGAGGCAGAAAAAAGTGATGAAGAAGAAGGAAATGAGCTAGAAAAAAATGAGGAAGGAAATAGTAAGGGAGATGGCAATGAGGCAGAAAACAATGAGGCAAGTGGAAATGAAGCAGAAATCAGTGAGGATGATGACAATGGGTCAAAGAGCCATGAGAGTACTGATGATACCAATGATAATGACAGTCATGATGGCAGTAATGATGACAGTGAAACAAGTGGCCCAGAAATGATGAAAATTGAACCTTTTCCTTTGACCTACCAAAGGGGAAATATGCATGTGTTTGTTTCCCTTAAGAGGAAACGAGCCATGCCTTCTACATCAACCAAGCAGCTTGAAAAAGGTAAGGAACAGGTCACTAAAGTAGAAGAAGACAAACATGAGACTGGAAAATAATTTCAACTTATTCATGTTGACATTGATGATGAAAATGAGAAAAGGATCACAAGCATGTTGCTCAAAAACAAATATGCTCAGATCAAGGATCTACAAGCAAACATAGACAGGGCTAAGAATGTGATTCACTATTTTGAAGTTGAAAACAAGTAGCTGGAGGCACAGAATGCCATCTATGAGATCAGGGCTATCAGAGCTCGGAAAGAGGCTACAAATACAAAGGTAAAGCTATATGAAGTCTTGGGCACTTATTATGACATGGAGGAAGAGGAAGAACAACTTCCTAGGAGGAGGCCAAGAACAATTGGCTTGAAGAAAGCTTTAGCCAAGGAGAGGGAGAAAGAGGCAGCCTTGGAGTGAGCTGATTGCCATGGATATTGACTATGATCGGGAACCTTGACTTGAGAGGGAAAATATACACTTAGAGGCTTTGTTGGAGAATACCAAGAGAGACCTTGACCTCCAAAAGAATATGGCAAGGCATTATGCCTTAAGAAACACGATTGCAAGGGCCAAGCTCAAAAGAGCCCTTACAAAGATTCAAGCCCTAAAGGAAAAAAACTGTAAAGAAAAGATTTACATCCTTGCTGGTTTATCCCTAAAAACATCCAAAACCTGATCAGAAAGGCAAATCCCAATTTTGAAAACTTTTTGCAAATTTTTGAGTTTTGGAAAATTTTGACTGTTTTAGAGGGCCAAGCGTGCAGCGCCAGTATTTTTTGGGGCATCAATTGGAGTAATGGATTAAATTTTTAGAATACTTAGGCCAAGGACATCACCCTCACAAAAGTTCAGATAATTTGGAGCCAAAATGGTACTCCAAAAGTGCCAAAAGCATGCAAAAAATAAAATTTCTTCCCTATTTTCAGAGCTGGCGTTGCGCCCTGAGAAGTCTTGGTAGATTTCTTTTTTGAGCAGGTAAATGGAGTCCAATCAGACAAATAAAGGCCGTTTTGGAAATTATGCAGGACAATATTTCCAATGAGCTATCATGGAGCTCATTTGGACACCGGGAAGGCCTCCAAAACACACCTGCAAAATAGGTTATTTTCCCAGTGTTGGCGCTGCGCCCTTGCTAGAAAGTCAACAAAATACACTTGGAGCTAATGAAAAAGATATTTTGAGGGTTTTTGGGGCAAATCACTCTAGAGTTGTTTGAGGAGTTATGTTAGCATTTATTAAGTTATATATTTTGTGCCTTGGGCCTTGCATGGTCTCTTTGGACAAAAATAACATTTAAGATGTAATTAATGATATTTTGGAGACCTAGCTAGGGTTTAGGTCCTCCTTTTCTAGTTAAATACTGCATGGAGGCCTCATTTTACATATTGGTTGATTATTGAGAAGAATATCATAGAATTGAATATTGAGGAGAAATTGGCTTTGGACTTTGTGGATGTCTTGATTTGCATGATAATGGAGCAAGCTCACTTGTAGGATTCATGAATATAGTTAATGGTGATGTATTTCTTATTTAGTTCTTGTTTAATTATTTTATCATTTTGTTTCATCTTTCTCATGCATCGAGACATAAATTTTAGGCTAAGAAATGTTGTTTAGAGGCACCTTAGCTCTGGTTGCTTTCTATTGCTTGTATGTTTTCCCCCACTAGGTCAGATTAGAGAATTCTTAAATGTTCTCTAGTCCCATTTATGCTTTTTAATCTGAAGAATGATTTAATGGAGCCAATTTCAAATTATTTTACGGTTAGCCCTGCTCTTTGATGTAACTTAATTTTTTTTTTGAGATCTTTGCTTTGAAGTATTGCTAATTAGGGTTTAGCTGAAGAGGTTTATGGTTTGCCCTGCCATTTTGTTCATCTTAAATGGTTTATTTGAAGGTATTTGTAGTTTTATTAAGGAAATTAGGAGTTACCTACTCTTTTATTATTACTATATGTTATCTTAGACTTTTTCTTTTCCTGAAGGTGAAATCACTAGAATACTTACAAGTTTCTTGCCTTCTATGGTTCACTGGATTGTTGTCTTAATCTTTACTTGCTAGGGTTTGGTCAAAGTATTGGTATGCCCTGTATTTGGTTATTTATTTATGCATAGTGATATTAAAGGCTATTCTTGTTAAATTATTTGTTAAAGGATTCTTAACTACCCTTTGCACCTACTGTGTTCACAATTTAATGTCCATTTCACTCACATAAGCTTTTAGATCCACTTGTCTTTGTTAGAATTGCCCTGTGATATACCCTCGAACTATTTTTGTTCTTCTCAAGAACTTTTGTAGACTCCATAGCCCAATGGTTTAAACATCTCTCACTCTATCTATTTTTCTTGACAACCTAACCAACCAGCCAAACAAAAAAAAAAACCCTAATCATCATAACTAGCCTAAAATCAAAACCCTAAATCAAGTTTACATATTTTATACAATTATAGAGAGCGCCCTCTCTGAGTCCAAGAAGGCTAGGTCCTAGGACTCCAAAGACTAGTTTGATGTTACCCATGTACATTTGGTCTTGCCAATCTAAAAAATTACAGGGACCTAACATAATGGCGATTCCAGTGGGGAATCTGAGTCAGTAACATCCTAAGTACTCCTTAAAATCTTAGAAATCCCCTGTCAATAGTATCCTATGACTCGCCACCTAACACAATGGTGATCATGTTGGGGTATCTGAGTAAGTGACAAGATTAGACATTCCTTAAGAGCTCACAAATCCCCTGTCAAACTTAGACAAATCAAGTGTTAAGAAAAATAGTTATATCTAGTTGATTCATCATACTAACACCATGTTGACCATACTGGAGAACACTCATTGAAAATATTAGTGTTACATAAAGAACTCAGAAAACCCAAAAACATCCTTAGATTGGTATTCAGTTGTTGATGGTGGACAACAAACAAATCCTCAAAAAAATAAGCATCATCCACCTGGTAACTCCACTGGTCTTCAATAGCCCTATTGACCCCAATATTCTCATAGACTCCCCTGGGAAGGTATTAATCAATCCTAAGAGCATAAAGCCTAGTCACATACTATGTGAGTTCAGTATTCTGACAAATAGGTCTGTGTTTCAAAATTGTTATAAACTCTCAACCTTCTTTGATTTATTGGGTCCCAATTCTAGCTTCTAATGTTTCAATTATTAGCCAAGACTGGTATCTGGTTGTTGATGGTGGAAAGAAAAGTTGAAATCTTCCACCTGG
The DNA here is from genome assembly GCA_034641835.2 of Pinus albicaulis. Classification (NCBI taxonomy): domain Eukaryota; kingdom Viridiplantae; phylum Streptophyta; class Pinopsida; order Pinales; family Pinaceae; genus Pinus; species Pinus albicaulis. The sequence continues at coordinate 1,346,484,860 of CM076572.1, read as the reverse complement.
AGACTCCACAACTCTCAATAGACCTAAAGAATCCACTGGTAGAAGACTCTAGACTGGTTGAAAATATTCAGTGACCCTTTTTTATTAACGAAGATGGATTCGAGAATACAACACATATATGCTCCAATGAACAGAGATCACATTCCTGGATTCCCACACAAAATGCATCAGATAAATTTGGATTCAAACCTGCCTATGTTTCAAGATGAAACATTTGATGACCCTTTGTTACATCTCATCAAATTTCATATACATACATGGAGGTTAAAAGTTGAATGGCATGAGGACTGCCTCATGAAAATGTTCATGGGGACATTAGAAGTTAAAGCAAGGGAATGGTATGAAGGCCTAGAACTTGGTAGTTTGTTTTCCTTAAAGGATTTCCACAAGGTATTTTATGAGCATTATAAAGAAAATTGTTCATCTTTATCATTAGCTGAAAATTGGTGTGATCAGTTTGAAGATCTCATACAATACCTTGTAAACATTAATGAATATTTGGGAAATTGGAATCCTGAGAATCTATTAGAATAAATTCATGCATTTCATACTCAAGTTAACCATCATGAAAATCAAAAGGAGTTGGTTGAGGATGAAATCAATCAGGAAATAAAGAAAGATCCACAAGATCTCTCTAAAGAGACAAGTGTTGATTCATCATCTCTTTTGTGTGAGGCTCAAGAAAACATTCAGCCTTATGGTCAATCACAAAGGGAAGAGAAACATCATAGTTATGTCCAAAGAAAGAGAAAAATGCATCCCCCTTTAACTAATGAAGAAATCAATCAGATCCTAAACATACAACCAACCTCTAAAATTTTATATAAAGAAGATATTTCTATTTGTTATAATATCAACTTATCCAGTGATGCACTTTCTCATGCAGAAACTATAGATCAGGTAAATATTGATGTTTTGATACCTCCTCAAGAGGACCTGTTACCGGAGAATGCCCCTAACAAAGGCCTGCAAGCAGAATCCATTCCACTTAGTCAATGCATATTAGGCATATTGGAGAACAACATAATATAACATTATGAGGCTGCCAAATCAGATTATCATGAAGAAGAGGTAGAGTTTCTTTCTCAAAAGAATCCCAAGCTTAACAAAGGGGAACAAAAAATAGTCCTGGATGTAAATTACTATTTAAATTATCAAGACCAGATATTATTCAAAGATCCTTTTGTTGGCTTCGTAGAGACATATAGAGAAGGAGTAAAATATGCCAAGAATAGTTTGTTGCAGAGTGTGAAGAAGATTTTGAGCATTGCTGTTAAAAAATAAGTGAGGTGGGAGTGACCTTTTGGTGTTTTCAACATACCCACAGGGTTGGATGAAAATCAATCATGCAGTCACTTACTTGATTGGTTGCATTGGAGAAAAGAGTTCACCTAGTTCACCTAGACTAGGATAGATAGGTATACCAATAAGATCAAAACTATGAGCATATTTTAGTTTTAGATTGTTTTGAAAAAGGGAAAAAAACAAAGAAAAGAATAAAAAGAGGGCAGGTTTAAAGAAAGGGTACAACCCCATACCAAAAAAAGAAATATGTTTGAAAGTGTGCAAGACTAAATGGCACTAATTTTAAAAAAAGAAAGTCTTGTTCAGTCATTTAGCCTAATCATGAATGAACATGTTTTAAATTTCTGCTGATAGGTTATGTTATCGCCCTAAACTAAAAAAAAAAAAAAAACAACTAAACAACTTTGTAAGTTTACACTGTTTTGATTATAGTTTTCAAATAGATATTGAGTCATTTAGTCTTGATAAAGGGTAGGTCTTAGATTTAGAAGTCCCAAAGGTCAGTTTTCAATTTCAAATAAAGTCTTTATGTCTCATTCCATGATTAAAAAATCCTTATCATTCATTTAGAAATCATGTCATTAATTTTTGGATGAAATTCCTTCAATTATCCACAAAACTGCAGTTTCGTAGTGTGGTCAGTTCAAAAATTGAGTTTTGCACTATGAAAGCACTGCTACTTTCGTAGCACAAAGTGTGAAAATTACACTATGTGCACTACGAAAGCGCGAATTCTTAACAGGTCATGTCAAAACCCAGAAATTGTCATAAATCTGTTAAGTAATGATGGGTAAACATCATGGTGAGTCAATTAGAGGTCATGTTCAAGGTACTTAATCATTCATATCCATTATTATCATAGCATGGGTCTCTTATTGGAAATTGGAATTTCAAATTTTGAAAATTGTTTTCTATTCTTGACATTCCAGTCTACATTTGCTCATACTGAATTTTGAAACATCTCTGTTTCAAACTCTGAAATATTAGAGTTGTTCTATACCAAGGCTATTATCATATGCAATCAAGCGAGGCTTCCAAATCAAATCAAGTGAGGCTGTTTTATTTTTCTCAAGCGAGGTTGCCAAATTAAATCAAGAGAGGTTGTTTTGAAAATTTCGAAGGAAGCCAACAAATTTTTTTCTGAAATAAACATGGCTTAGGAGAAAAGGAACCACACAAGTTGACACTGTTTGAGATCTAAACCTGAGAGCACAAAAGTTTTAGCTGAAGATCAAATAGTTATGGATGCTTTCAGTAAAGCAGGTTGTTTAAATTTTTGTGAAAAGTTACAAGGTGGACATTCTTAGGTATCCAAAGAGTCTGCATTACATTTCAGTGGGACCAATACAAATGTTGGAATGTTAAACATGTCAGTGACACCTGAAATCATAGCTCTAGTGACTGAAATACCTAGAGGACAGGAAACTTAGTTTAAGGGTTTTAGATTCGATATGGAGGCAAGAAAGATGTTTTTGAAGCCAGAATATGCAGAGATGGACCTAAACAATGCACTTCCCAGAAAATTTATTAAGGATAGCTATGCTAAACTATTGTTCAACATCCAAAGATATTTCACGTGTGAAGGCAGAAGTATTGCAGGGTGAAGATGCAACATTTGTTTTCCAAGCTAGGAAACCTGTAACTAGACATTCCAAAAGGCTCAAAGAACTTAATGCTAAAGTTGAAGGAATAAATAAAGTAGCTACTGTTCTTGAAAAAACAAATGATCTTTCCTCACCTGTGGCAGAGCATGCATAAAACAGAGTAATTATAGCACAAGAAGAAATGACCAAATATAAAAGCCTGGAGGAGAAGTTAAGATCAACAAATCATGAGATTGTTAACTTGAAGAAAAGAGCTAGAAAAAATGTCATTGAGAAAACATAATTTAAAAGGATGAAAGCTGTTTGGGAAGGTCAAACAGTCTCCAAATCAGAAAAACCAAGCAGTGAAGAACAATTCTTTACATGGACAGTCCCAGCCATTAAAGAGGAAAAGTTTGTAAGAGTGATCAACACTCATTTGAGAGCTAGCAATAGAAGGCTAAGAAGACAGGTGGAAGATCTAGAGATACAATTGACAAGGTCTCTGTCTCAAGAAAGGTTAAAAGGGTAGTGAAACAAAATGATAAATCCACAAGACACTCTCTAATCAAATGAAGGTAAATTTCGGTGAAGGTTATGTTTCAAGGTCATATTGATATGTTTTTGAAATAAAAACCATATCTTTAATGTTTAAGTATCTCCAAATTATGAATTTTGAAGATATTTTTGACAAAAATACTTACACAGCAGTTTCGTAGCACAGATAGTGAAAATTTGATGAAATGCACTACGAAACTGCTGAAGTAGTATTTTTCATATGTTTATATCAAAATTTTGTGGGAATTTTGGTGAGTTTTGTTTTGAAATTGCTGGTGGAAGTGTATTGATGAAAAAAGAAGGATTCTCTGAAGAAAAAAGATCAAAAGCAGATTTAAAAAGGAGCTAAACACCACGCTACGAAAAGCACTACGAAACCGTGTTGCTTTCGTAGCGCAGGTTTATTCTCACCTCTTTGGCATTGTTTGAAGTTTAGACTCTGCACAGTGGGAGAATTGAAGACATATGGTGTAAGTATCTGGCAACAAGAGACATGTAGACATGATTCATTAATGGTCAAAGTGCTCAAAAGAGATAAGGGAATCAAAGGGCCTAAAAAAAAGGAAGACATGTTTCCTAAATTTTAGGAAAACATTATCATCAACAGCATGGCTACATCAAGTTAAAGATCATTATATAAATTCAAATTCTTGGAATTCAGGTGGAAAAAGATGTAATAAATAATAGATAAGGTTGTTAAGAAGGTATTAAAGAGTTTTAGTCCTATTAGAAATAAGACTTTTCATTAGGATTATAGCTGTCAATTTGTAATAAATGACATGTTTATGATTAGAGAAAGTGGTCAAACTCTATGAGTTCAATGTATCTAGTGGAGAAGAAGGAATGATATTTTGTAAATGTTCTATAAAGAGCATAAGGTCGAAATTCAAGAGTTTGGACATTTTTATTAGCAAAAACTGTGTTATTGTATGTCATTGGTTTTTTCAGCTTAATACAGAGTTCTATTTTGACAACTCAAAACTCATGAGGAGTTCATGTGTGTTATTATCCTAATTTCATTCTTCAATATTTTTGTTTGTAGTGGTGTTTGCATATGATACTTAGAATTCATTCATAATGCTCTAAATTCCTTCATATACAAACTGACTATGTGTATCATTTTTTAAAATGTTTTACTCCCTTACTTGAACTCCAAATGCCTTAACTTCCATGCTAGATAGACTGTGATGTTTTTGCTGAAGTTATCTTGACTCCATGGCCCAATGAATGTTTGCTAATGTGTTTTGCAACCCGTTATATCATTTATTTGTTTTACCTTAGATTTAGCCATCTACTTGTTTATTAAAAATCATAAACCCTTGAGAGAGACCTCTCAAGTTGAGGAGGCTAAGCCCCAGCCAAAAGATTGGTCTGAAACAGTTACACAAGGTTTACTTGATGAGCAACCCATCAGGCCTGATTTTGTGATAACAGGTTAGTGAAGGAAGACTTGCCAAACCATGTAAACTTGGCTTGTCAATAGATTTGATTAGGAAAAGATAGTTGGTTTCAATGCTCAAATTTGAACCAAAAGAGAAAAGGGGTATGCGTAAAAAATTTCAAATTACAACCCTCATGTTTTCTAGTTTCACTTGTACAAAAATAAATTCTGTGTGCAGCGTGTCCAAAATGTCATAGCCCATGACAAATCAGATTGCTTAACCTTGGTTTGATCATGTTTTCAATTTCATGTTAGTAGGTTAGAGAATGAAAATTTGTCAAACATCTTAACCTTGACAGATAAGTAGATTAGGCAGAGAATAAAGAGTTCATCAGCCTAATATGAGCTCTTGGAAGTAATAAGGGTAGAAGTAGATAGCTTTTATGCTTTCAAATGAAAAAATAATGTCAAGGTTTTTCTAATCCAAATGCACCCAAGTCAAGAAAAAATGTTAGGCAAAGTATGACGGGTAGGTAGAACTGATATTGAAGCAATCATGTCTTTTCAGATTTTGAGATCATAGCTTCAAAAGAACAGGAGTGAATCAATAAGAGAAGAAAAAGAGGTTTGCCAAGTACAAGTAAGGTACTTATCTTCAAAACTTAGAGATTTGAAATTTGAGGTTCTGGACACCTCCTAAAAAGGATCCGCCCTCCCCGAGTGGAGCCATTGTTAGTCATCAGTATTTTTTCATTATCTGTAGATGAATAAAGATTGGTTCTAGATTTCTAAAAACCACATTCCTTGAATATTGTGAGTTTTAGAAATCTCACTGCCTTCATTATCCTTTTTCAAAATTTTTTACTATTCTATCAATTTTCCATTTCATGGTTACCCTATCACTCCTAAAAAAACTCTTTATGGGCTTATGCCTCTCATCTCCATCTTTCTTTCCTACCTATGACCTCATTACTCTATTTTCCCTTGCCCATAACTTTAATTTTCATCTAGGGTTTCCTATAAGAATATTTAGTCCCATGTTCCCCAAGTTCATCAAGATTTTATGGTCTCAAAACTATCTCTATAGGCTCTTTAGATAAATTAAGTACAATGGATTTTGGATCTTCAATACAACACTTTGACCAATACTCTGTTTTTCACTTGAATACTCCAAGCCAATTTTCAATTAAAGACTATGTCAAGGAATCCTCCCACTAGTTCAATTAGGGTTTCATATGGTCCAAGGTCATCATTGGTGTTTCAGACACTATTTTTCTCTGTTAGAATTTGGTTCAGAGGTATTGGAATGTTGAGACATGGTTATTCAAGAAAAGATCTAAAAATTCTAATGAAGACTACCTTATCAAATTCAAGTTTTGCAATAGGTAAATGTAAACTTTTACACTTCTACAGGAGTCTTAATAGGTCTATCAGCAGAAATTTGGTGAGGTAGGTGGTCTGCTCCTGATGGAAGACATCTTGCAGCAAGGAAGACAGGAAACACTTGTTCTTGTAAATAATTAATGCTTTTTGAGCTTGAAGGTCCAACAGTGTGCCAAGCAGTGATCAAATGTAGAAATGACCATGGAGGAGGTACTCCAAAAACTAAACATGAAGAAAAGTCTTTCAGAGATTATTGATGAGATAGGGAAAAAGGTGAGGTGAACTAGACATAAATGAATGAACTTGAAAGGGCTATAGAGAACTTAGAAGACAACACTGATGATTGTCTTAAAGCACTCCAGATGCCTAGGGTTTTGGGAAAGTGGCCAGAGAAGCTGAAATGATGATGTTGAACCTCGTGATGACAACAAAAGAAGGATTGTGAAGGTGTTGTTGTGTGCAATCATCCAAAATATTGCCAAGGTGAATGTGTCATGCCTCAAAAAGCAAAGGTGTAGAGAATATCAGTAAGAAAGGTAAATTCAAGGTTTTCAGTCACCTGCCAAACAAAATATGAGGTTAAGCTCCAAGGTGGAAGTAAAGGAGTTTTTTAAGGCTACTGCTGTGTCAAAATAAACATATCAAAGTCTCCAAGATCAAAAGGAAAGACGAATTTCATGACTCCAGCAAACTGCCAGCCAAGATGAAAAAGCTAAGTTTCATAGTGTAAATCATGCAGGATTTTGAGGATGTCACATGCAATCATCACAAAATTGTCAAAATAAACTTTTTATGCCTCCATGACCAAAAAGGAGAAATCATAATCATCATTTTAGTCACATGTAGAGCAACAATGTAAAAAGGTTAGTGAGAATAGGCGAAAAGTTTTTTTGAACTCCATGATGGAAACCATAGAGTATTGTGAAGCTTTTGGTAGGTGTAAACATCACAAAATCATTAGACTAACATGTCAAGTCTCAAAGGAGTAAAAGCAGAGGATCAACTTCATCTTTTCAAGTCACCTACAAGCAAAAAGTAAAATAATATCAGTAAAAGAGTGAAAAAGAATTAAATATTAAAGAAGTGGGTTTTAAAAGGTTAAATCAATTTCCCTAGTCTATAAAGGCTCATTTTGCATCTCATATTAATCATTGTTCCCTTGCAAAGAGTTAGAAGTTTAAAGGAGAGGAAGTTTTTCGAGTTTCCAAGAAAATTTGAGCAAAATTCTTATGGCGCTGCGCACTCAGCTTGGCATTGTGCCCCTGGAATCTCGCACTGTGCGCTTGGCAGTTTCTCCCCGTGCAAATTATAAAGGCATTGCGCGATTGGATCTGGGCACTGTGCACCTGGAAGAGTGTTGTGCTCTTGCCCGACTATCACCCAGTGAAGAAAATTTCAGCATTGTGCGCCTGGGTTGAGTGCTTCTCATTTAGGACTGAGCACTGTGCCCTCAGAATGAGCGTTGCGCTCTTGTCCAGGAAGGAATTCTAAGCATTTTGACCATTCAAATCACCTCAAAACTACTTCAAATAATCACCAAGGGTTCTACAAGAACTATCAGAGGTAAGTGTAGGTCATCAACTCATCTCCAAATATTTTTGTCATCATTTCATTAAAAGAATGGAACCCTAAGGAAAAACCCTAAACTTCATGCTTAAAATCACTGTTTGAGCCTCATTCATCTGCCTACAAAGGGTATCAGTGAAGACAAGGGTGAAATAGGGTGCTGTGTAAGTTGTCACTCATCTAGGTTTCCTCCTAAATCCATTTCTGTCATAACCCTCTATCCCTTTATTTGCAAAGAGATTGACTTTCCATTGCCCTCCTTCATCTCAATTTCAAATTTGGCCCAAGTGTTTCAAAAAACAGAGTTTAAACAAATATCAGTAGAGGGTTATCATTGAATTTTCAGCTTATCCCTCATTCTCATATACTTACACCCTCACTCATTCATCTCATTCACTTGTAAAGGCTTTCATTCCACCGTCCCTTCATCTCAGTTCTATTTTCAGTCCTATGGTTTTCTCAAGGCAGAGTTTCCAAAATTTTAAGAGAGGGACACAGTGACAGTCATGGAGAGCCTTAAATGCCAAGGAGGCATGAGCACAAAGGTGGAAAAATCAATAGGTCTGAACCCCCCAACACAAGGGAGCTAATGGAATCTCCCCTTACTGTTCAATGTTTCAAACATGTAGGATGCTTTGATTTTCATGAGAAGGTATAGCAGGTGAAAAACCACCCTGAGCTAACTAGGCTCTTCATACTTAACTTTCATAAGAAAGAAGTTAACCTTGTAGGGGTCAAGTTTTAGCTCTCTTCAGATGCTATTTCCAATGCCACAAGCATACCAAGTGTGGGTGAGAAATGGTTCAAGCAGGCCAATCTAGACATGAGCTACTTTGAACCCTATTTAAAGCCTAGATACAAAGACCACAATAAATCCATCTTTCCTTTCTCACATTTGTTTGACATATATGCACCTATGATGAGAATCACTATGAAATATTTTACATGTGAAGGAATATTCTCCTGCATTTACTCCTATCACATCAGGCTGCTCATGCACTTTACTAGGGTGAGGATGCTTCACCTACCCTATTACATCTACAAAATCATTGACAAAATGTCCTATATTGTACAAAAGAGAGAATATCCTCATCAGATGCAAAGCCTCTTTCACCACTCTCTTATCAAAATGGTTGATATGCATCAATTGCAGCAGAAAGGTATTCCTTGGGAAACCTTCATTGCCAATGAGGTGTTTACTTCTCCATGAGCCCAAAAGTAGCAAGATGCCCCTTCATCTTCTCATCCTCCCATTCCTCCATCCACTCACATTCCCTCACCTCATGATGACTCTTCCACCTCACAATCCACTCACAATACTTCACATCATGATGATCCTCCTCCTTCACCACCTCTACATAATCCTTCACCATAATCTCATGGTACCAGTGAATAAAACAATGAAGAAGGAAATGAGGCAGAAAAGATTGATGAAGAAGAAGGAAATGAGGCAGAAAGTAATGAGGAAGGAAACAGTAAGGGAGATGAAAATGAGGAGTCAAGAAATGAGGTAGAAAATAGTGAGGCAAGTGGAAATGAAGCAGAAATTAGTGAGGATGATGACAGTGGGTCAAAGAGCCATGAGATTAGTGATGATACCAATGAAAATGAGATTCATGATGGCAGTGAAACAAGTGGCCCAGAAATGATGAAAATTGAACCTTTTCCTTTGACCTACCAAATGAGAAATAGGCATGTGTTTACTGCTACATTAACCAAGCAGCTTGACAAAGTTAAGGAAAAGGTCATTGCAGAAGAAGAAGACAAAAATGAGAATGAACAAGAATTTCATCTTATTCGTGTTGACAGTGATGATGAAAATGAGCAAAGGATCACAAGCATGTTGCTAAAAAAAATTGTCAGATCAAGAATCTACAAGAAAACATAGGCAGGGCTAAGAATGCAATTCACTATTTTGAGGTTGAAAACAAGTAGCTGGAGGCACAGAATGCCATATATGAGATTAGGGCTATCAGAGCTCGGAAAGAGGTTGCAAAGACAAAGGTAAAGCTAGATGAAGTCTTGGGCACTTATGATGACATGGAGGAAGAGGAAGAACAACTTCCTAGGAGGAGGCCAAGAACAATTGGCTTGAAGAAAGCTTTAGCCAAGGAGAGGGAGAAAGATGTAGCCTTGGCAGAGCAACTCACTCCAAGTGAGATTATTTCCATGTATATTGACTATAATTAGGAACCTTGGCCTGAGAGGGAAAATATACACTTATAGGGTCTATTTGAGAAGACCAAGAGAGACCTTGACCTCCAAAAGAAGATGGAAAGACATTATGCCTTAAGAAACAAGATCGCAAGGGCCAAGCTCAAAAGAGCCCTTGCAAAGATTCAAGTCCTAAAGGAGGCCAAAGGCAAAGAAAATATTGACATCCTTGCTGATGCATCCCTACAAGCTTCACAGACATGATCAACAAGGCAAATCCCAATTTTGAAAACTTTTTTCACATTTTTGAGTTTTGCAATTTTTTTACTGTTTTAGAGGGCCAAGCGCGCAACACCACTAGTGCTGCGCTCTTTTTTGGGGCATCCATTGTTGGAAATATTGTCATTGATGGCAATGGAAGTAGAAAATGCATTGGCTACAAAGGAGCATCTGATTAGAAGAACAGAGGAAGTATCGGTCAAGCAGAGACAGAGTAGGAAGAAGGGAAGTTGATTCAGATTCTTAGGGTTAGTGCATGATCTGGAACAATGAAACATGGTATGGAAACTATACATTAGTGACCATGGAACCAGAATGGAGCATGAAGAGGCGGAACCACGAATCAAGAACGAGTTTAAGGTCACAAAAGGGAATCTGGTGTAAATGTCTTGTGTTATATATTATGGAACTGGTGTCAAGCCTCAATAAACAAATGATGGGTTAATCTGTTGATGAAGAGTGCAAGAGATACGGAATGAAGCCTCGGAAGTATTAATCGATCAGTTCACCGCATTAACTAACGGAAGTCGTCATGAAGAATTGTGATACAAATAATTCAATTTACAATAATCGAGCAAGGGGAGTGGATCCTTGAGCGGAACTTTGCGAGAGGGACAGTAACGGCAGTTTCTGGTTTTTATCGCAATGCTCTCGTCGGGCAAGCAGTATTAAAGAGGTGAGGAGAGACTCCATAGAATGGGTGACATGCGTCCCCGTACGTTTTTACAAAACTGCTTTTCAACATGCGCCATCGCGCGTTATAGTTCGACCCAGGACGCCCAACGATATCGTTGAGCGCCGTTGATCTGGGAAGGAGTCATCGGACGGTTGTCATTTGTTGAAGATGTGCAAATTTTAACACAGGTACGGTGGGCCATCGTACGCTAACGTTCGGTATCGGAGGTCGAGCGACATGCATATACGTCGTTGATCTAGAAGCTGGCAAATCTAACGGTGATCGGAAGATGGACTTGCGCGAAATTTACTTATGGTACCGTGCACATATTTGATTGGGTTTTGACTATATTTTTGGGCCCAGGGTCAAAGTTTTATTATATTGTTTGAAATTTTTATAATGCGAAGGGATAATTTTAATCCTAAATATAAGCCCTAAAGTATTAAATTAATTATTTACTTACCAAGATCAACGGATCAGTGAGAGTTATGGAGACCCCGCTGGATTATCTATTTTGACCCCGTCCAGGATTACCATTAGCAATAGAATGGTTTTGACTCATGGTTTTAATAAAGGCAAAACTATATAAGGATCTGAATGATAGAGAACGAGGGTGTGCATTGAAAAGGTGGTGAATAGAATATCTGTATGGGCGAGCTCTGTTCTTAACTGATAAATCCGACACTACAATGCACCTATGAACATAATTTGATGATGATGGATCTCTGGTTTGAATGACGGACAAATTTATTAAGAACTGGTGTGAGTATACAGAAAATACATAAATCTGGTGACCGACAAGGTATGTTGTATGGAAACTGGTGGTTCCAGTATGAAATTGATGAAGCATGGTCTGCAGTGGTGCTGAGGGTCGAAGCCTTCAGAGAGGGGGTTGTAGCTCCCTTCCAGTGGTAGCTGGTAAACGAGTACAGGGGGTAGTACCTCCCTTCCAGGAGAGGCTGGTAAACAAGAGAAGGTCGTTGCCTTCTGTAGGTGAGTGCCTGCGTGCTGGTATAAGTCTGCACTAGCATATATTGTAAGAATTTTTCTCAATAATAAATATTGAAGACTGGGATTACAGCAGCGGTGGTTTTCTCCCAAATTGGGTTTCCACCTTAAATCCTGGTGTTCATATGTGCTGTTTTTGTTTGATGGTTTGTTCTGTTATATCTATTCATGCTTAATTCTTAACTAATGCAATGCTCTAAGTAATAAGATATCTAGATATACATGTTGGATGATGTACTGTAACATATGGTTGTAAGAGAAAGAAAAGAAAATTGATCAGCCCTAAATACTGATTCACCCCTCCCCTCTCAGTATTTGTCAACAATTGGTATCAGAGCAGGTCCTTCTAAAAAATATTAGCCGCTAGAAGGAAGATCAAGGAAGATGAGTAACCAAGATGGAACAACATCTATTAGGCCTCTGCTCTTTAACGGAAACAATTTAATCTTCTAGAAAACAAGGATGAGATCCTATCTTCAGTCTCTGGGAGCAGATGTATGGGAAATTGTTGAACAAGGATATCAATATCCAGCTCCAGTGCCAACAGATTCGAAGGAAAGAAAGAACTATGAAAAAAATGCAAAGGCGATCAATGCTCCATTGGGAAGTCTAATTGAATCAGAATTTGTCAAAGTCATGCAGCTGAATACTGCAAAGGAAATATGGGACAAAATAATTCTAAGTTATGAAGGTGATGCAAAGGTAAAAATTGCTAAACTCCAAACTCTCAGAATTCAATATGAGAATCTAAAAATGGAGAATGAGGAGAGAATTGCCAATTTCTTTTTATGTCTTGATGATATTGCAAATCATAAGAGAAATTTGGGAGAAACAATAACCGAATCTACCTTGGTTGAGAAAGTCTTAAGATCTCTAACGACAAAGTTTGAGTCAAAAGTTTCTGCCCTTGAAGAAAAGCAGGATCTTCAAAACCTCACTGTGGTGCAACTTCATGGCATACTAACTGCATATGAAATGAGAAGAGGAGGACCTTCTAAAGTCAAAGAAGCAGTCTTTAGAAATTCTACAAAAGGGAAGGAAGTACAAAAAATAGAAGGATCAGAATATATCTCAGAAGAAGACGAGATAAAATTTGTAAAGAAACTTCAACTTGGCACAGGACAGTTCAGAGGTAAGCTTCCTTTCAAATGCTTTTATTATGGAAGAGTTGGTCATTATGCTGCTAAGTGTCCTTATAAAGAAACACATAAAAAAGGGAAGGAAGTAGCAAAAAGAAATAAGAATCATTTTAGCACTAGAAAGAGTTACTATAATCATGAAGATAGTGATGGGTTATCTGATAGTGAGGAAGAATGTGAACAAGATCTTAGACTTCTCATGGCATTTGAAAAAGAATCTAGAGAAGAAAAAGATACTTTTGTGGATGCTCTAGAAGACAGTGATTTTCTTAATGAAAACAATAAACTCAAAATTTTCTTAGAAGAAAGTAAAATAATCATAGAAACACTAAAAAATCAGCTTGAAGAAAAGGAGAAACACAATGAGAACTTAGAATGTGAAATAGTAAGTCTAAGAAAAGAACTTGAGAATGTAAAAACTCTGAATCTTAGATTTTCCAAAGGATCTGAAACATTAGATGAAATTATCAAGGTACAACGTTCTCCTCTTATAAAGACAGGTCTTGGATATATTGGAGAATCTTCTCAGGCTTCAGCACCAAATTATCTAAAAGCAGTTACAGCCGGTGTACAACATGATGCCACTCAACAAGGGAACAAAGAGTCTTTACAGATAAAGTGTGATCATCTCAATTCAAAGAACACTAACAGGAATGTCTTTCAAAGAAACACCAATCAACAAGTGAATTCATATAAAAGATTTTATGATCGCAGAAATTTCTTCTTTAATGGAAAATGTTTCTCATGTCACAATTTTGGTCATAAAGCTGTTCAATGTGTTGCATATAAAACCATCATGACAAGAGAAGAAAGAAAGAAAAGGATTGATATTGAAACAATGAAGAATACTTATAACAACTTTTCTCCTCTTCAAGATGAAGTTGAATGTGCCTATTGAAATAACTTTGGTCATGAAGAATCTGAATGCAGGAGCAAAGTTCAGCCAAAAGAACATGTTCCTTCAAGCTCCAAAGTATGGAAAAAGAAGGAATTACAGGTCGAAAATTGTGGCATAGTGTTATTTGCAGAAGATGAAGAAAACCAATGGTACATTGATAGTGGATGCTCAATACACATGATAGGTGATAAAGACAAACTGCTTGCATATAGTGCTCTAGCAAAAGAAAAAAATGTTACATTTGGAAATGATACTCCTGCGGTCATTAAAGGAAAAGGGTCTGTTTTTCTAAAAGAAAAGGTGAAAGCTAATGAAGTCATGTATGTGGATGGATTAAAACATAACTTGTTAAGTGTAAGTCAAATGTGTGATCAAGGAACTGAAGTTGTCTTTAGTTCAAAAGAATGTGTGGTACGTGATCTTGATACAAGTAAAGCAATTATAAAAGGAAAAAGAACTCCAAACAACCTGTATATATTGAAGAACCCCAAAGAACAATGTTATTTGAGTAAATCTTCAGAAAATTGGCTATGGCATAGAAGGTTGGGACATCTGAGCTTCTCTCAAATCAACAAATCAAGCAGACTTAAGGTTGTTCGTGATCTTCCCAATATTACTCTACCTGAGAATATCATATGCAAATCTTGCCAATTCGGCAAGCAAACCCGGGTACAATTTAATGCCAAGGAAGGATCATCAAGTAAGCCTCTTGAACTCATTCATACTGACATATGTGGACCTATGAGGAAAGAGTCACCATGAGGTGAGGAATACTATATATTATTCATTGATGATTTCTCTAGAATGTGTTGGATTAGGCTGCTTAAACACAAAGGTGAAGCATTTGAGAAATTTCAGATATTCAAAGCACTAGTTGAGAATGAATTAGATCTGAAAATCAAGTGTCTCAAATCTGATCGAGGAGGAGAATATACCTCCAATGAATTCCTTGAATTCTGTGAACAACATGGCATAAAAAGACAGTTCTCTGTAGCTGGCACTCCTCAACAGAATGGCGTTGCAGAAAGAATGAACAAAACAGTTCAACAAATGGCTAGAGCGATGCTTGATGATTCTGGAACACTTGACACATTTTGGGGAGAAGCAGCACATACAACAGTAAACATTCTCAACAAAGCACATGTTCATGTAAATAGTGATAAAACTCCATATGAACTCTGGTATGGTAACTCTCCCACCATAAAGCACTTTAGAATTTTTGGGAGTAAATGCTTTATCAAGAATAATGATGAAAAACTTGGAAAGTTTGAACCCAGAGCAGATGAAGGAATATTTCTTGGCTACTCCTCTAGGAGTAGGGCATATAAATGTTACAATAAAAGACTTCAGAAGATTGTTGAATGCATTGACGTTGTTATTGATGAGTCTCCTGTAGCTCCAAAAGAAGAAAAGAAAACAACAGATGAAGATGATGATGACACATATCCTTCTACATCAAACAGTGAACCCAATCAAGAACCCGAAGAGGATTTGTATGAAAAGGCTCCATCTATATTTTTTCAAAAGAATCATCCAGAATCTCAAATTTTGGGAGAAAAGGGATCAGGTGTACAAACAAGGAGGACTCTTGTGGAATCTTCTAGCAATCTGGCATTTCTATCCACTATTGAACCTCACAGTGTCAGTCAAGCTAGCAAAGATGAATGTTGGATTCAAGCCATGAATGAAGAGCTTGATCAAATTGAAAAGAATCACACTTGGGAATTAGTACCAAGGCCTCATGACAAAAATTTCATTGGAACTAAATGGATATTCAAAAACAAGTTAAATGAGAATGGGGATGTTATAAGAAATAAAGCTAGACTTGTGTGCAAAGGATATGCTCAACAAGAAGGTATAAACTTTGAAGAAAATTTTTCTCCTGTAGCCAGACTTGAAGCCATAAGAATGTTTCTTGCTTTTTGAAGCTTCCAAAAATTCAAAGTTTATCAAATGGATGTTAAATTTGCTTTTCTCAATGGTGATCTAGAAGAAGAAGTTTATATAGAACAACCATAAGGATTCATTTTGGGAAATGATGAAAAACTTGTTTGTAGACTTAAAAAGGCTCTATATGGTCTCAAACAAGCTCCAAGGGCATGGTACTATCGTCTTGACAAATATCTTCATCAACAAGGATTTTCAAAAGGGTCTGCTGATAGCAAATTATACACAAAAACTGAAAATGACAAACTATTGATTTTTGTTGTATATGTTGATGATATCATTTTTGGAAGTAATAAAGAGTCTATGAGTCAGAAATTTGCTTCTGATATGCAGCAAGAATTTGAAATGTCTCTGCTTGGGGAACTAACATTCTTTCTTGGCTTGCAAGTGCAACAAGCAATAGATGGCATATTCTTATCTCAAGAAAAATACCTCAAGAAAATCCTGAAGAAGTATGGCATGGAAGACTGCAAACCTGTAAGTACACCAATGATAACCAGATGTAATCTCAGTTCTAATGATGATTCCCCCACGGTGAATCAACCTGAATACAGATCTATGATAGGAAGTCTACTCTATCTCACTGGGACAAGACCAGACATCATGCATGCAGTTGGAATTTTTGGATGATTCCAAGCTAATCTGAAAGAGTCTCATCTTCAGGCTGTGAAAAGAATATTCAAATATCTACAAGGAACTCAAGACTTTGGACTATGGTATCCAAAGAATGCTGATCTTACTCTTCATGCATACACTGATGCAGATTGGGCTGGAAGTGTTGATGATCGGAAAATCACTAGTGGTGGTGCATTCTATATGGGGCCCCGGTTAGTATCTTGGTTCAACAAAAAGCAAAGCTCCATTGCCTTATCTACAGTAGAAGCAGAAAATGTGGCTGCAGCATCACGTTGCACTCAACTCCTCTGGATGATGCAAACCCTACAAGACATTCAAATCAAATGTTCACCTCCTATCTCCATTATGTCTAACAATACAAGTGCTATCAGTATCTCAAAGAATCCTGTTATGCATTCCAAGACCAAGCACATTCCCATCAAATATCACTTCTTACGTGAACAAGTACTTGGAAAAAAGGTGAAATTGGAGTATGTTTCCTCCAAAGAACAAGTTGCTGATATATTCACCAAACCTCTACCCAGGGAAGCGTTCGAATATCTCAGACAGAAACTGGGAGTAGTCTCTGCCATGCAGAGGATCAGGTCTACTTAATTACAAAAGATTAAATTGGTTGTGAGGAGCTGAATGCTTAGGCAAAGGGGAGAGTATTGGTCATATGAAAAGGATGCATTGTTGGCATTTATAAGTCATCTTGTTATATTATGAAGATATAGCATGATCTCATGGGGAGCATGGTATTGTCAAACTCTTTGCCATTGATGTCAAAGGGTGAGGAAAAGCAACAATGGGCTTCTATGTGGTATTGCCATCAATGCCAAAGGGGGATATTGTTGGAAATATTGTCATTGATGGCAATGGAAGTAGAAAAGGCATTGGCTACAAAGGAGCATCTGATCAGAAGAACAGAGGAAGTATCGGTCAAGCAGAGACAGAGTAGGAAGAAGGGAAGTTGATTCAGATTCTTAGGGTTAGTGCATGATCTGGAACAATGAAACATGGTATGGAAACTATACATTGGTGACTATGGAACCAGAATGGAGCATGAAGAGGCAGAACCACGAATCAAGAATGAGTTTAAGGTTGCAAAAGGGAATCTGGTGTAAATTTCTTGTGTTATATATTATGGAACTGGTGTCAAGCCTCAATAAACAAATGATGGGTTAATCTGTTGATGAAGAGCGCAAGCGATATAGAATGAAGCCCTGATAGTGTTAATCAATCAGTTCACCGCATTAACTAACGGAAGTTGTCATGAAGAATTGTGATACAAATAAGTCAATTTACAATAATCGAGCAGGGGGAGTGGATCCTTGAGCAGAACTTTGCGAGAGGAATAGTAATGGCGGTTTCCGGTTTTTATCGCACCGCTCTCGTCGGGCAAGTGGTATTCAAGAAGTGAGGAGCAACTCCATAGAACAGGCGACACGCGTCCCTGTACATTTTTACAAAACCGCTTTTCAACATGTGCCATCGCGCGTTATAGTTCGACCCAGGACACCCAATGATATCGTTGAGCGCCGTTGATCTGGGAAGGAGTCATCGGACGATTTTCATTTGTTGAAGATGTGCAAATTTTAACACAGGTACGGCGGGCCATCGCACGTTAATGTTTGGCATCGGAGGTCGAGCGATATGCATATATGCCGTTGATCTGGAAGCTAGCAAATCGAACGGTGATTGAATGATGGACTTGCACGAAATTTACTTATGGTACCATGCACATATTTGATTGGGTTTTGACTACATTTGTGGGCCCGGGGTCAAAGGTTTATTATATTTTTTTAAAGTTTTATAATGCGAAGGGATAATCTTAATCCTAAAGTTAAGTCCTAAAGTATTAAATTAATTATTTACTTACCAAGATCAACGGATCAGTGAGAGTTATGGAGACCCCGCTGGATTATCTATTTTGACCCTGTCCAGGATTACCATTAGCAATAGAATGGTTTGACTCATGGTTTTAATAAAGGCAAAACTATATAAGGAGCTGAATGATATAGAACGAGGGTTTGCATTGAAAAGGGGGTGAATAGAATATCTGTATGGGCGAGCTCTGTTCTTAACTAATAAATCCGACACTACGATGCACCTATGAACATAATTTGATTATGATGGATCTCTGGTTTGAATGACAGACAAATTTATGAATAACTAGTGTGAGTATACAGGAAATACATAAATCTGGTGACCGGCAAGGTATGTTGTATGGAAACTGGTGGTTCTAGTATGAAATTGATGAAGCATGGTCTGCAGTGGTGCTGAGGGTTGAAGCCTTCAGAGAAGGGGCTGTAGCTCCCTTCCAGTGGTAGTTGGTAAATGAGTACAAGGGGTAGTACCTCCCTTCCAGGAGAGGCTGGTAAACGAGAGAAGGTCGTTGCCTTCTGCAGGTGGGTGTCTGCGTGCTGGTATAATTCTGCACCAGCATATATTGTAAGAATTTTTCTCAATAATAAATATTGAAAACTGAGATTACAACAGCGGTGGTTTTCTCCCAAATTGGGTTTCCACCTTAAATCCTGGTGTTCATATGTGTTGTTTATGTTTTATGGTTTGTTTTGTTATATCTATTCATGCTTAATGCTTAACTAATGCAATGCTCTAATTAATAAGATATCTGGATATACATGTTGGATGTTGTACTGTAACATATGGTTGTAAGAGAAAGAAAAGAAAATTGATCAGCCCTAAATACTGATTCACCCCTCCCCTCTCAGTATTTTTCAACATCCATTGGAGGAATGGCTTAAATTTTCAAAATCCTTAGGCCAAGGACATCAACCTCACAAAATTTCAGATCATTTGGAGCAGAACTGGTACTCCAAAAGTGGCAAAAACAAGCACAAAATCAACTTTCTGCCCTATTTTTAGAGCTGGCACTGTGCCTTGAGCAATCTTGAGAGATTTCGTTTTTGAGCAGGTAAATCTAGCCCAATCCTAAAAATAAAGGCAGTTTTGGAAAGTAGACAGGATAAGATTTCCAATGAGCTATCACGGTGCTCATTTAGACATCGGGAAGGCCTCCAAAACGCAGTTGCAAAACATGTTATTTCGCTAGTGTTGGCGATGTGCCCTTGGCCTTAGCATTGCGCCCTTGCCAGAAAGACAAAAAACGACACTTGGAGTTAATGAAAAATATATTTTGAGGGTTTTTGAGGAAAATCACTCCAGATTTGGTTGAGTAGTTATTTGAGCATTTATTTTTGCATTTATTAAGTTATATATTTTGTGCCTTGGGCCTTGCATGGTCTCTTTAGACAAAAATAGCATTTATGATGTAATTAATGATATTTTGGAGACTTAGCTAGGGTTTTGGTCCTCCTTTTCTAGTTAAATACTGCATGGAGGCCTCATTTTACATGTTGGTTGATTATTGATAAGAATATCATAGACTTGAAGATTGAGGAGAAATTGGTGGATGTCTTGATTTGCATGATAATGGAGCAAGCTCACTTGCAGGATTCATGAACATAGTTAATAGTGATGTCTTTCTTATTTAGTGCTTGTTTTCTTATGTTATCTTTTTTTTTCATCTTTATTTTGCAGTAGGACATAAATTTTATGCTAAGAAATGTTATTTAGAGGCACCTTAGCTATGTTTTCTTTCTATTGCTTGTATGTTTTCCTCTGCTAAGTCAGATTAGAGAATTCTTAAATGCTCTCTAGTCACACTTCTGCTTGTTTATCTTAAGAATGATTTAATGGAGCCAATGTCAAAGTAGTTTATGGCTAGCCCTGCTCTTTGATGTAACTTAAACATTGTGTTTGGGATATTTGCTTTGAAGTATTGCTAATTAGGGTTTAGATGAAGAGGTTTATGGTTTGCCCTGCCCTTTTGTTCATCTTAAATGGTTACTCTGAAGGTATTTGTAGTTTTATTAAGGAAATTAGGAGTTCCCTACTCTTTTACTATTACTATATGTTGTCTTAGATGTTTTCTTTGCCTGAAGGTGAAATCACTAGAAGACTTACAAGTTTCTTGCCTTATATGGTTCACTAGATTGTTGTCTTAAAGTTTACTTGCTAGGGTTTGGTCAAAGAAGTTATTAGTATGCCCTGTCTTTGGTTATTTCTTTATGCATAGTGATCTTAAAGGCTATTCTTGTTAAATAATTTTTTAAAGTATTGTAAACTACCCTTTGCACCTACTATGTTCACAATTTAATGCTCATTTCACTCACATAAGCTTTTAGATCCATTTGGCTTTGTTAGAATTGCCTTGTGATATACCCTTGACCTATTGTTGTACTTATCAAGACCTTTTGCAAACTACATATACCAATGGTGTAAACCTCTCTCACTCTATCTATTCTGCTTGAAAACCTACCCAACCAGAAAAACAAACAAACAAACCCTAATCATCATAACGAGCCTAAAATCAAAACCCTAAAATCAATCAAGTTCACATCTTTTATACAAATTATAGAGAGAGCCCTCTCTCAGTCCAGGAAGGCTAGTTCCTAGGACTCCAAAGACTGGTTTGATGTTACCCCTGTACATTTGGTCTTGCCAATCTGACAAATTATGGGGACCTAACACAACCTTATCTGGATGACCTCCCTACTCATTTAGCTAAGCGTCGTGACCATCTCGTGGACCTTCGAGATATTTTTCTACAATGCCAACAATACAATATTCATTTGAATCCACATAAGTGTGTTTTCTACGTGGAATCTAGCAGACTCCTTGTGTTTTTCATCTCTAAAGAAGGCATTAGTCTCGATCCCTTGAAATTTGAGGCTATCGTAAATTTACCCCTTCCCTCCTCTTTATCGCAATTGCAGAGTTTGCAGGGGAAAGATAACGTCCTACGTTGTTTCGTTCCCAATTATGAGGAACTTGCTAAGGGTTTTACACAATTTTTGAAACAAGGGATCCCATTTTTGTGGGATGAAGTTGCTCAGTACTCCTTCGATGCTTTAAAGAAGGTTCTCATCAATGCTCCTTTATTGCATCTCCCAAATTATCATCTTGACTATTTTTTGTACTTAGCAACTTCCTTTAGTACCATAGCTATGGTACTTGTTCAGGATGACAAAGATAGTACTGAAAATTTCATCTATTACCTCAGCCATAACCTTATGGATATAGGGACTCGATATTCCCATGTCAAGAAACTGAATTTAGCTGTGGTACATGTTGTTCAACACTTTCGACATTATACTCTTTTACGCACGACTACCATGATATCCGACTGCAATCCTATGACTTATATCTTGACCCGCCAATGGTGGTGGGGGTGGGATATTCAAAATGGATTGTCATTTTACAAGAGTTTGATTTGGAAATCACTAATTCCAAATCAAAGAAATCATTGGTTTTCTTTGAATTAATATGCTCCCTTCCCTTTGCCTCCACTCCATCTGATCTCAATGAACACATTCCAGATGAGACTCTATTATTTATCAACACTGTCGATCCATGGTACGGTGATATCATCGTGTATCTCGAGACCCAAACTTTACGATCTGATTTGGACAAGTATGATCATCAACAAATTCGACATCATTCCCAATTGTATCGTATCATTCAAGATACTTTATACCGAGTTGGTGTCGATTCGATTCTTCATCATTGTATGAATTTTGAATAAGCTAAGAGAGTACTCAATGACTGCCACTCTGAGGCATGTTGAGGTCATATGTCTGGCTATGCAAAAACTCAAAAAATCCTTCGTGTTGGTTACTTCTGGCCTTATATTTTCAAATAATTCATCCTTTCTGTCCGCAAATTTCATGCTTGCCAGATTGATCAGTGCAATATGCGTGCCCTACCCGCACCCTTACACCCAGTTGTTACCGTCGGCCCGTTTTCCAAATGGGGCATTTACTTCAAGATAGGTAACCCTCACTCATCTGGGGGGCATGCTTATATAATTTTCGCTGTGGACCATTTCACTAAATGGGTTGAGGTAATGCCTACATATGCTGCCAATGGTAAAATTGCAGCTCAATTTCTCTTGAATCATGTTATCGCATGATTCGGTTTTCCTTAGGCCATTGTCACCGACCATGGCTCTCATTTTCTCCACTACATGATGGCTGAGCTGACTTCTCAGTTGGGCTTGCATCACGACAACTCAACTCCATATTACCCTCAGGCCAATGACCAAGTTGAAGCAGTAAATAAGGTTTTAGTTACTATGCTTCAACGCACCATTAGGATGCACAAGTAAAATTGGCATCTCATGTTGTTTTCAGCTCTCTGGGCATACCAAACCTTGACCAAGAATGCTATTGGATTCACTCCATTTTAGTTAGTGTATGGCCTCGAAGGAACTGTGCCGATTGAATGTGAAATTCCTTTGCTCAAGTTAACTATCAAATTACTTCCAAATAACTCGCTAGAAGAGGAATGTCTCCTGTACTTGGAACATCTTGATGAAACTCGACACTTCGCCACTTTGGTTACTGAAGCACAAAAGAAACGGGTCAAAGCCCATTTTGATTAGAAAGTTTCTCCACATGCCTTCTTTGAAGGAGACTTGGTCCTTCTCTACGACAAAGCAGATGATAAGCTAGTGCCAGGAAATTCGAATACATGTGGCATGGGCCATATATTGTAAAATGTGTTTTGCAGAAAGGGGCCTATGGGATGATTGATTATGAAGGTTACCCTTTGGATAAACCCTAAAATGGGCTTTATATAAAAAGGTATTATGCATGATTTTATCGTGTATTTACTCTTGTACATTAGTGTGCTTTTCATTTTTGTGAATTTTTGGTTTGGTGTGCATTTGCAAGAGGTTTTCCTATTTATATTTTTTAACTTGATTTGTAGATGTCTTTGGCTCCTTATGTTAGTTTCGCTGATGTTGCCTACTACAGTACCAAAAATCTCTCTTCTTCGGCCTGGGTTATCTATGACCGTTATGGTGAGTTAGTAGATCTGCAAGGTATATGTTTAGGTCATACAACCAATACTATTGCTCAATATAGTGCAATTATTGAGTTTCTATCCGAAGCAATTCTCTCGGCATTAGAGAACTGGTTGTTAACCTTGATTCACAGCTTGTTGTTCTATAGCTCAGTGGGAAATATTATGTCAGACACCCTCAAATATTTAGAATGTATATACGTGTTCATTTGTTAGAATTTTTTTTTTATTACATCACATATCATCACATTCCACAAAACATGAATAAATTAACAGATGCATTGGCTAATCATGTTCTAGATAGCAATTTGTGGAATTTATAATCATCATAACATAACATGGAACATGAAAATAACAAACACACACACAAATATATATATATATATTGATTGGTTTGAAAATAGTGTTTACAAGTACATCATAACCCCCCTCAAAAAATAATATATGTGCTGGTACATAGCGAGACTCGTAGGTCTCGAGAAAACTTCAGATCAGATACCCCGACAGTATGTCATTGGTACTGACGGAGAATGTCGCCCATCTATGAATGCTCTGGAATCTTGGTGTTCAAGGCATCTAGGTTTTGTGCAATATCCTCTTTTGGGTCTGCTCCCTTCACATGATGGGCACCCTCGAAATATCTCGCCACCCTCCTCGCAATTGGGGACATCCCCCCTGGCCTCTTTGGTCCAACATCTACGATACATAAAGTTTCACATCAGTTCATATATATATATACATACATACATATATATATATAGATAACATTCAAAAATAACAAAACATTTTTTTTACCTCTTCTGCCTCAATGCTCACTCATACGCAACACATCGTACAATTCCAAAAATCTGTCCTGGAGTACGACCAATCTTCCACTATGATCAACTAATGCCTCATCAATGCGAAGAAGGTAGGTATGAATGAAATCCTTTGCTTGCCTCCTCTGCGAGGCATCAATGATTCCCACCTTGCCAACCCTGTCTCTCGTGGTACTGGTGCCTCTATCTCTATCCCCTCGTACTATAATAGAGGCACTCTCTCTAAGAAGAAGGCCATAAAAATAGACCTATACCCAAACCACTTTAGTTTGATGTTTTTACACTTCGTGAGTTGTTTCTTCATGTTTTCCACTATGGCCTCACACCAGTTGAATATGATGGGTGCCATGTAATCCACTGTCATCTGCATTTGAGCCTTAGTGGCCTCATGTGGTGCTTGCACCCCAACCACTTATGTCATAGTGTATAGCACTACCTTGAGAGCTAGATCATTTATTGTGCTTATGGCTATCTTGCCACTCGAGGATTGTGTTGCCTCGGAGCATGTTATCCCAATGAGCATGTACATAATCTCACCCATGATTCAGGCTCTGGATAACCATACTCTTTCCCCTCTACGTGAGAGGCCATTGATGAAGTAGATGTCCGCCACTTCGATTTCTAGTTCCTGGTCACCAAGGATAAATCTCTCTTGGTATGTGTCCCAGATATTGACCAGATATTGCAGAAGATATGGTTGGGCTCTTATGCCTAGTGTCATATAAAATTTGAGGAGCCCGCAGTTCCTCATCACGTCCATGCAAGCTTTGTTCTACATAGTTGCCTTATCAACTTCATCGTGATCATGTTCTTTCCACTCAATCACCATGATTGATGACTTCTCTTCCCTACAACGACATTCAAAAAAACCCTTGTCAGTGTTTAGGCTCAAAAACTTGGTTTAAAAATATTTTTCTTGAGAGTTTCTACGCATTTTTCCGCTCCACGTTCAGCGCAGCTATTTTAAAAATAGTAATGCTGGTCGAAGACCTGCTCGTTGTAAAAAGGTCAAGTCTGTGTGGTCCCGATAGTGGATACCTGTGCCGATCCACGGCATTGTCAAATTTTAAATCCTCTCCCAGAAATCAAAATAAGCCCTAAAATACACTTAAATGAATATTAAAATGTAGGCAAGGAAAGCTCCTCTTACCTGGAATAGACGGTTCACCAATTGACCTCCCGGATCTCCTACATTGCACTCCTGAAGATTTGAGGTAAACTAGGGTAAAAAATCCTTCTCCACCAAGTGAAAGTGAAAACTAATTTGTTTTTAATTTCTCCATATTTTATAAATGCACATTGACATTTTAGGGTTTTGACCATTATTTTAAAAATATTTTAAATTCTCTTACCTCGAAAACAGTTTATGGTTTTTTCTTGTGAAGTGACCGGTTCAATTTCTTCATGGATGATGCATTTACGAGTTTTGGTTTACTACTTTTAAGACTTGATTAAAAACAAATGAAAAAATAACCCCCTTCGAGTCATCTTTTAGCTCTTTTATAACTCTCTAAACATGAAAATATTCCTGAGTTCTTATCATTTTGAGCTCGTTAAAGTGCATGAAACGTCATTTACCCAATATACGTTTACCCTTTTTTCGGGCTGGGATAAATTATTTAAGAAAAAGGAATACCTTAGTCCATCATGACTAAGAGGTTCTCTCACACTTTGTTTTCTAAATTTTCAGGTATGAGGGATTATTTACGAAAAGGGCCATCTGGAATTTTCTTTTTTCCTCTTTTCAAACTCTCTAAACAGGAAAAGATGCTGAGTTTCACCTTTGTTGAGCTCGTTAAAAATTGACGACATTGGATCCATCATCATGATGACATCGAGTTCCTCCTTCCTAGGGATTATAAAATGTAATAGGATGGATTTTTCTGAAGGAAAAACTTATATCAAAAGCATATGCTATGTCCTTCAGGCTTGTATACAAAAGTAATTGGGATACTCGCCAGAAATGGTGGGGGCAAATGGAGAGCATTAATAGGTTGTGTTGGCAATATGTCGCTCTTGAACATGTCACATCCTCTGTTTCATGTCAGGTTGGGGATATCCTTCATTCTTCACTTTGCCTCCATGGGTTTGGGAAATCTGTTTTGCCTATTATACCATCACCATTCTTGTCCATCATGACCTTTGATTCCATTTGAGTCAAATAATGCCAAGTCTGGAGTCGTGTCTCTGATATGTTCAAGAGAAGTTCCTTCTCCATCTCATTCATTGCCTGGTTCTCTGATCACTCTCATTATTCTCTAATTTCCTTCATCTCATGTCGAAGATGTGGGATACATTATGGCCCTCCTTTGACGGATCACTTCTCGTCAACTTCAGCACATTATCTAAGAAGTTGATCTAGAGATCCCCTTTTTAGTACCTTAGAGCTTGCATGCCTTAATGGCAGGTTGTTCGCATCTGACGATAGGCTTACATTATTGGGCTTCGATCGAGTGATTCCACATGTGTTCGATGACATCTCCTTTTTCACATCTCATGGATTGTATTGTTGGTACCTGTTGTAGTATTACAACAACCCCCCATTTTTCTAGATAAATAGTATAGAAAGAATAATGGGGACCCTTTTAAATAAATATTACGATTAAATTCATTTTAGAAATAAAAATTAAATTTTGAATATATTATATTAAATTTTGTTTTCATAAAAAACATAAGAAAATCATAAAAGGCGCTCAAAAGAACCAATAAAGGACTAAAAGTACAAGAAGCAGGAACTAAATCGCCGAAGTATAAATCGCCAAAACAGAAAACACAGATATGAGAAATACTGAATAGCCGATGTGAGAAGTTGCAAAGTACATTATGTAAAGGATACCGATATCGAAATCTGTCATATGACATATGTCGATATCAAATTTCATCATTCAACATGAAAGCCATTGCAATATCACATTGTCGCTTGGCACACATTGCTACAAAATGTCAAAACTCTCTAATCATGAAAAGGTTGATTTACAGATCCCGATAATATAACAAATTTCAGACTCACACGAAACCCATGCTATCAATTTAATGATAATTCAGGTGTATGATCTCGAGGTTCGTAAACTATTTTATAATTATTTCATATTTAATACTGAGGATTCCCATTATGCATGAGTTAAGGTGATATGAAAGTTAATAGCATTTGACGTGATCTCAGCTTACACTCTCTGGTTTTTCTTTCAAAAGGTTAATTCTGAAAACTTAGGCATAAAAGGATGTCGAGGCTGATTAAAGCATGAAGGAAGTCCTCCACCCCACCTCAGTTAGTTGTTCAACAAGAAGAATATCACAAGATCGATCCTCTAGTCTCAGACACAACATGCAACCCAAAAATTGGTTCCTCAAGATGGGAAGGGATTTATAATTTGTTTGAGAATGAGAATCCAAGAGTAATTTTGAACAGAAAAACTGTAGCTGATGATTCTGCATCCTCAGATTCAGACTCATGGTCCGACGTAACTAACTCTTTTTTTGACAAAAAATTTGCACGTCCTAAAATGTTTCCATACACTGACTTAGTAAGATGGGTGTTAGATCATGTGGACATCCGAGATAGAAAATTTGTTACCAAAATCATAACAGTCAGTGGTTTTCTCAGGCCTGTAGATTTCAAGGAAATATATAAATTTCTCGAGCCCAAGAAAATATACAACAACTATTTTGTCCAAGAATTCATGTGAGAGAATGAGCACCCTGCAAATGTTATTAAGGATTGGAGAAATGAGCCTAATTGACATAAAAGCAATGATAAGGGTATGTACTCAGTATTTTCTCTTAAAATCCCTTTCTTGCAAATTGTTGTAATAATGTGTCGTCTATTTGGGTCTTCAAATACAACCAAGTGTAAGGAAGATTAGACACCCGTGATAGAAGAAGCCTATAACGGCTATATTCTTGATTGGAATAATATTATGTCTGATAATTTGATTAGATGTATATATTTATATAGATAAAATCATAACCTTCCATCCAATACGGTCACTCCTTTTTATATGAGTTCGTTTATCCTAGATGATGTTTGTTTTTATACTGAATTTCCATCATTAGGATGGAAATGGACTAGAGAAGTCAAAATCCCCATATTTTTACAGTTATAAATTCCTATGGGAATCAAAATACCATTCTCATATGTTTAAAATATGTAATGATATAATTCTCCTAGTTTTTCAAGTCATTTTCGAAAGGAAAATATCTGGAGTCACCCATGCAGTCAATAGAAGTCTCAAATCTATACGAAGATGTTTTGATGAAGAATTTTTCACATACATCTGAGTTTTCAGAAGTCATGCTTGCCCTCATGTCCTACCCTTATATATACCAGATATATTATTGGCCAAGGGGATTTCTTATCAGACCATAGGTAATGGGTTAACTAAATTTATGAAAGAGGCCAAGAAGACAATTAGACCAACTTTTCTTATTTCATGTGGGTCATATACTCTCGAAAATTTCAAGCATGCCTGTCTTGAAATTGATCGATCAAAACCCTTCATTTTCCCAATTCTACCCAAAAAAATTTATGATTCATATGGTGCTTCCAGAGAAATAACAAATCAAATTAAGCTACGGGAATTTGCAAGCGAGCCTGATAAATTTGACGATGTGTTTGAATCAATTTTAGAATTCTCAAGGGTTCTACAATAGAAATTGTGAAGTTCTTTCCAGAAGAAATTATACAATTCAAACAATATTGTGAACAAAGGAATTATCATTTTCCTAACTACATGTCCCATAGGCCAATGCCAGAAAAAAATCCGATTCCTTCAGTTCAGGTTCAAGTTCCAGAAGTAGAACAAATTCAAATTGTAATTCCTCCAATTCAGATTCAAGTTCCAGAAGCAGAACAAATTCTGATTCTGATTCCTCTAGTTTAGGTACTAGTACTAGTGGCAGAACCAGAAATCATAGATGTTCCACAAGAAGATATATCTAATCAATACTAGGAAAGTTTTGAAAAAGAATTATCTGATACTAATACTCCTGCTGATCAAAATGCTATTTTGATAGAAACTCTTACTACTGAAGATTATCTAAGAACGAAAATTCATGTAGGTGAAAAATGCGTTCAAAAAGTTTCCTCCAATTTAAATGATTCTAAAGATGAAAGAGAAATTCGAGAAATCACATTCATTGCAGAGGTTTCTGAAATTGCTATTCAACAAAGTCAAATACCGAATATCAATGATATAGAGGAGTGATAAGAAGAAACATCAGCCCAAGACATTGAGATTATCCCTAATTTCCCAACAACAAAAATAATTCTAAATATTGAATAAATACCTCCTCTAGATGTATTTTACAGTCCAAAGCATAAATTTGTTGTATTGAAGTCAAAGAAGAAACTAAAGATTGAAGATTCTCCAGAAATGCCTATGGACACAACATCAATGCAAGTTCTCTGGAAAGGAACTCAGTCAACTCCAGGAAAAGAACTTAGTCGATTATCTCAATTTGCAGGTGCGTATGCAGACACAACTATTCAAGAGGAAACAAATATTGAGTCATTAATCATGGAGAAAGATAAAAAAATGGCTCAAATGGAGAAAATTTTCTTTAATGAAAAACAAAGGATGGAGCAGAAGTTGCAATCAAGTATTAATAGTCTCCAACTAGAGTTTGAAGGTATCAAACTCAAACTCGAAAATAAAATTAAAGAGAAGGATTTAATAGTCCATCAATTACAGTAGAACATTGAAAAGCTCCGAGAGAATCCAAAACTTAATGAGGTAAAGAAAGAAGCAAAAAAAATGGAAACATTGCTAGTACACCAACAGACAGTTTTATATCTGAAGTACTAACAAATTCAAGAGCATATTAAAATAAGTGATCATTTAGTCACTCAAATATCTGATTTGCGGATTTATTATGAATAAACGGATGATAAAGTGTCTAAGTATATAGATTGGCAAGACATTGTGCAAGGAAGAGCAACCGATCTTCCTCGCCTTGAAGAATCAATAAAGGATATAATATTTGGAGATTGGGACATGAAAACAAAAAATGCAGAATTAGCTATCATCAGAGCTAAAAACATGTCATTGAACATCTCTGATTATATAAAATATTCTCTTCTACAAGCCAATCTTATCTAGTAAATTCCAAAAGACGCTATTTCGGAAGTCAGCCTTTTGAAACAATATTGGAAAGAGACATCATCAGGAAAGCTCTTGACATAGAAAACTTGAAAAAGGTAAATATGGAAATTTACTGGTATTTGTTGATCAAGCCTCATAGTCAATTAGGACTGTTGAAGTGTCTTTCCAATGCAGCAGTTCAACTTCTTCCAACACTTAATGATGTAATATTCATGGGCCAGATGAGAATGGAGCTAATGCATCCCCCCCAGCTCGAATATATGATCAAAACCTGCTAGCTCAAGGAATAGTGAAAGCATTTAAACCCCTTTCATGCATTAGAAATGGGTCCATATTTTTGAGGAGGCTTTTGGAACATACACTATTGTTTGAACAAAATTATCAAATTGAAAGTCTAAGCCTAGAGGCTATCTTTTCAGAACTAAGCTATGATGCAATGGGTACTATTATCTGTGTATTAATCATTTTATGTTTCTGAGATTTTAGTGAACTTGTTTCTATCTATTTGTCCCTTTTTGATAAGCATTGAAATGATATATATTATTATTACTATTGATAAAATGTATTGAATGATATGTTTTCAGATAAGTGACTTTGAAAGTTGTTATATGATTAATGTTCTTCATAAAATAAATCAATTACATTGATTTAGCTTTTTTAATGTGCTTACATTCAGTTAGTATGCAAATTATCTATATTGTTTCATGCTTATGAAATCTTACTCTGTAATCATATAAATGAGTCCATTAAGGGAATTTTGAGGTCTCAAATGGGCCTCCTAAGAAAAATGTACAACCAAAATAAACTTTATAAGAACCAATAGGATTCAAGATGATGATTTCAACCATGGGGGATGACTCACCTTTTTTGGAGTAAAATGGTTAAAAGAATAAAAAATAATAAATAATAAAACTAATTTTTCAACCTGTATTTTCAACTTATCTTCCTAAGTTTTTACTCAAATTTCGAGTGAAATTACTCGTTTGATGAAAAATTTAATTACTCATCCAATGAGTACCCATGCTACATACTTTCGATCGATCGTGCTACACGAAAAATGAGATATACATGAAAAACGTGATTGCAATCATGTTTTTCATGTATTTCTCATTTTTCATGTAACACGGTCGATTGAAAGTATGCAACATCGTACTCCTTGGATAAGAAATTAAATTATACATCTAACGAGTACTGTCGCTCATAATTTGAGTAAAAACTTACGGATATAAGTTGAAAATACAGGTTGAAAAATTAGTTTTATAATTTTTTTATTCTTTTTACTTTTCTTTTTTCCCTCCAAAATTTGATGATATAATCTAATTTTATTTTATTATTTCCACTATTATTTTATAATTTCTTTAGGAGGTCCATTTTAAACCTCAAAATTCCCCTAATGTATCTGGGGAAGTAGTTAGAATTATTTTTCTTTATGTTATCACTATAATAGATCACCCCGTTTGTGTTGATTTTATTCCATTATTTTATACTCATTTCTTATATGGGAAATTGGTCCCTATATCCCTAGTCGGACTCACCATTTCAACAAAAAAGGAGTAGCAAGGAGTTGCTTTAACATCCCGACCGGGCGGAATCCATAATTTTGAGGAAGTCACTCTCCAGCCTTCAACATTTTTGGTGCTAGGAGGGCATCTGACTATGTCTGGCATATAAAGCTGAATCTCAATTGAAAATCCAACATAAGAGTCAAAATCCCTCCAAATTTTCTACGGCTTCTAGATCTCGTTCACTATCTCCTAGTCATAAGCCTAAAGTTTTAGAACCATTTCTTACATCTCCTGAAACATTACCTCGTAGAAATTCTTCAGAACATATTCCTGAATCTCCTGAAGTTCAGTCTTTGATTGAAAGATTGGAACAAATATCTATATCTCCAGATAAGACAACCGATCCAGAAATTTATGAAGAAAGTATTACATCTAAGTTTCAAAGTATTGGTGTGTTAACTAGATCACAAAATGAAAAACTTGGGATAACTCCTTTTCAGTTTCCTATTTTATCTCATCGTAATAAAGAAACCACATCAAAATCTCAATCAGGTATCAGTGAGATCACATCATCTTCATTTCCATTTACTTCCACCATCTCCTCTAATCAACCCATTTATTTTCATCAACCCTCTTCTACTCAAAAAATTAGTGTTGTTGTAAGTAGTACTAGTCCAATAGTAAGTTCTTCTCCATCCATATCTACTTTTGGACCCACTAGCTCATCTTCAAAAGAAACAACTAAAATAATGGCCAACCTACCATAGGTTAATCCAGGAGCTGTGTAAATGAAAAATTTACATCCTCTCTTGGATCTTCCAGAAAAATGGTTAGCAAAATATAATCCTGATGAGGGCCTTCCTGCTGAAGAACATCTCAATAATTTTATGTTGGCTATGAGTCTCCATGGTATGAAACATGAAGATGTTGTAATAATCTGAAGGATCCTGGTATTTTTCGCTCCCTTCTAGTTCAATAGGAAATTGGAATACTTTTCAAGACCTATTTCTTGCTAAATATGGTGATGATAGGAAAATCGCCTCATTAATCAATGATCTTTCTAATTTAAAAGCTAATTCAAATGAAAATATCAAAGATTTCAAATCCATATTTAACAAGTTATAAAATTCCAGTAGCCTCTCGACTAGGATTAGATGTCCAAATAGAGTGGTACATATCTTCTCTTCCTTCTAATATAGAAATTTTTGAATATAGAGCCAATAAGCCTACTCTTGTAGAAATTATGAAAGGAGTATTGTCTATAGAGAGAAGAATTGTATCTTTAGAAAAGAATACCAAGTTAGAAGATAAAAAATCTAAAAAAGTAACATTTAAATATGAGAAAAAGAAGAAAATTCCCAAAGATCCTTTTGATCTTGAAGGATTACAAAAGGTCTTGAAGACCATGTCCAATGAAATGGTTGAAATAAAAAAACAAGTTGCTGAGACTTCTACTAAAAGGACCTTTAGATATTTTAGAAAAAATCATTCATATGTATCACAACCTCCCAATATTATTTCTAATGATGAATCTAAAGAAGAAGAAGAAGAAGAAGAAACTACAACTTCTACCTACGAATCTCAAGATGAAGAAGTAGCTGAATTACATGGATTATGGGACTTTGTCTTACATTACTTTGACAAAGAGATAGAGTATGAAGCAATGCCTATGAGCACTAGAAGTAAGGCTTCTATAGAACCAAATTGATCAATACAGAAACAAAAGGTCCCAATTAGTACTGCTAAAGACAAATCTGTCAATAAAAAACCACCAGTCAAACCATCTCAAAAATTTATTATTGAATCCTAGCTAATTAAATCTACACCCAATCCTCAATCTAAAACTTTGTGTAATATTCCTAAATTAGCTTGTAGCTAATTGGAATATTAAAGGTTTTTTTTGTCACTTAGATAGGTGAATAAGTGGGTAGGGAGACCCATAAATCTCTTTATGAAGAATAAAACCACTTCTCATGTGAAAGTGGATCATCTTTCTAGCTCAATAAAGCACCATAAGGTGTGAACAAGGGCTAGAACATTTGGACTGGGTCAACTTTGACCATATCAACAACGATGTCATGGAGGAGTGGACATTAATGGAGGGACAACACAGTTTTAGATGGAGACACATTGCATGGAAGTAGTGTCATTAATGGATGGGTCTTAGGGTTTGGAAGCTCATATCTTATAAAAGGAACATGATGGTAGTGATATTCATTATATTGATGCTTTGATAATTTTATATATGGTCTGTTTAGACTTATAGCTTTCTTCAGTTTTTAGCAAATATTGTGTGTGCTGTTTATCACTGGGTGTTATTGATCGCGAATCCCACCTCTTCCATTGAGAAGCTCTTGGAGGAGTTTTCACTATATTTCCACTTTCAGGCATTTGGCCAAGCTTCAGTCTCATCTAAAACGCAGTTATGTTTAGAGTTGGGTTGTGTTGCAGGGGTGTAGCATTTAAGGAGAGAGATCTCCAATTTCTGAGCTAGATTTCCATTGGAAGGATCATCCTTTCATCCGGGAGCTTGTGAGGAAGTCATCAGGGCTTCATTACATATTTTGGCACCAGGCCAAGTAGCAGTCATTAGCTACAGTGTAGTTTCCCTCAAGGACTATGTTATTTTGGAGAGCAGCTGTAGCAGTGGCTTTATTTCCCTATTTGGAGTGTTGGGGTTTCCTATGTGGTGATTAGCCCTTCATATAGGAGATCTGTTGGAGAAGGATCAACCATCTTGTATACCAGATCATCCATCTCCCATTAGTGATTCATTTGTAGATATTATTTAGCCCTAGGGCCAAATCTGCCATTTTGTATAGTGTGTATTTTTGGAACCTTTTCTAGGTTGTCCTGGAATTCTGTTTTGGAGCATGGATCTCTAGCCTTAGTAGTTTTGGAGCACTATATCAGAAGCAATATATTTTTATATCTTTCAGCTGCTATTCTCTCTTAGACAGTGCAATTTTCTGCATTCCTGCATTTCACGTGTTAACAAAATATTAGATCTAGGTGTATGCTTTCATGGGAGGCTTGTTTGTCCAACTTGAGTGATCTTTTCCTCAAGATCTTGTACCTATTTTTATGCTATATTCATAGTGGAATGGTTCTATTGTTGTCTCATGCTTTGATCTATTATATTTCTTCATATTTCTAGTTTTATGCACTCTATTTCTGCTTTCCCCATTTGGGAATATTACAATGGTATCAGAGCATAATCTTGGCTCAACCTATGTACTTCAGCCATTATGTCATCTAAAGAGGATTCTCATAGGAAGGAGAAGATTTTCAGAAGAGATGAAGGAAAAACCTCATTTTCAGGAGGGAAGGAGTTCTCAAAACTTCTTCTTCAAACTATGCAGTGCATTAGTAGAGACATCAAAGAGATGAGAATGGATAAATGTGGAGATTCTCCAAGAGGGCTTATACATGAAGAAATCTCCAGATTTTCACATTATGGGTGTGAGCATTCAACTACATCATCAGATCTATGATGCGGTACCATTCCTAGGGTCAT
This sequence comes from Pinus albicaulis, assembly GCA_034641835.2. Lineage (NCBI taxonomy): Eukaryota > Viridiplantae > Streptophyta > Pinopsida > Pinales > Pinaceae > Pinus > Pinus albicaulis. The sequence continues at coordinate 1,346,449,530 of CM076572.1, read as the reverse complement.
AGCAAGAGAGATGGAGGAAGGAGATATACCAAAGGAGGAGACTCTTGGTGACTATCTTCAAGAGTATGAATCTCAAACTTAGAGATTTAGGGATCATCTAAGCTTCCAAGGGTTTTGCAAGATCAAAGAGGATAGAAGACCTAGAAACCATGATAGAAGCACAAGGTACAAGAAGCATGATGTGGGTAGATTCTTTCTATCTACTTTTGATGGGTCACCTAAATGTTCAGCTAGGGCTTGGGTGGAGGAGCTAGACACCTATTTACAGTAACACCAAGTTTCATAAGATGAAGGCATTAGAGTAGCAACACTGCACCTTGAAGGTAAGGCTTATGCCTGGTGGTTTTATGAATCTTCTTCATTAAAAGATGCAAATATATCTACTTATGCAAGGTTCACTAGAAGGTTAGTAAAAATATTTAATGAAAAACATTCTCAAACTTCCTTGGTTGAGCTAGCCAAGCATAAAAAAGAAAAACCTTTGCATGAGTCGAAGAGATCTATAAATCCAGCTCCATTTCAGAAAACTATTGAGGGGTGTTAGGTCCTGGAAAGACCAAATGTATAGGGGTAACATCAAACCAGTCTTTGGAGTCCTAGGACCTAGCCTTCTTGGACTCAGAGAGGGCTCTCTCTATACTTGTGTAAAGGATGTAACTTGATAGATTTTAGGGTTTGATTTTAGGCTAGTTATAAGGATTAGGGTTTTTTTGTTTGTTTGTTTGGTTGGGTAGGTTGTCAAGAATATTAAATAGAGTGAGAGATTTTGAACCATTGGGATATGGAGTTTAGAAAGGTCTTGACAATTTTAACAATAGGTCAAGGGTGTATCACAGGGCACGTCTAACATGGTCAAATGGATCTAAAAGCTTATGTGAATGAAGTGAACATTAAATTGTGAACATGATAGGTGCAAATGGGTAGTTAAGAATCCTTCAACAAATACCTTAACAAGAATGGCCTTTAAGATTACTAAGCATCAAGAAATAACCAAAGACAGGGCATACCAATAACTTCTTTGACCAAACCCTAGCAAGTAAGCATTAAGACTACAATCCAATGAACAATCCAGTGAAGTATAGAAGGCAAGAAGCTTGTAAATCTTCTAGTGATTTCACCTTCAAGCTAAGAAAACATTTAAGATAAAAATATAGAAGAGATCAAAGAATAGGGAACTCATAACTTCATCAAACAAGCTATAAATACCTTCAAAGAAAATATTTAGGATAAACAAAAGGGCATGGAAAATCATAAACCTCTTTAGCTAAACCTAATCAACAATACTTCAAAGTAAAAGACCTTAAAAACAATGTTTAAGTAATATCAAAGAGCTGGGCTAACCATAAAACTACATTGAAATTTTCCTTATTGAATCATTCTTAAGATAAACAAACTAAGTGGAACTAGAGAGCATTCAAGGATTCTCTAATCTGACCTAGTAGAGGAAAACATAGAAGAGGTAGAGAAAAAACAGAGCTAAGGTGCCTCTAAACAACATTTCTTAACCTAAAATTTCTGTCCTACTGCAATAGAAATATGATACAAAATGATAACATAAGAAAACAAGTATTGAATAAGGAACACGTCACCATTAACTATGCTCATGAATCCTACAAGTGAGCCTTCTCCATTGTCAAGCAAGTCAAGCCATCTACAAAAACCAAAGCCAATTTCTCTTCAATCTCAAATCTATGATTTTCTTCTTAATACTCATCCAACATGTACAATGATGCCTCAATGCTGTATTTTTCAAGAAAGGAGGACCAAAACCCTAACTAGGGTTTCCAAAATGTCATAAATACATCATAAATGCCAAATTTGTCCATTAAGACCATGCAAGGCCTAAGGCACAAAATATCTAATGCAATAAATGAAAAATAAATTCTAACACCTAAATTTGGAAAAAAATGAATTTGAGGCTCCTCAATAACTCCAAAATATCTTCTAGTGTGTTTTGTTGACTTTGTAGGCAAGGGCGCAATATTGAGGTCCAAGGGCGCAACACCTGCACTGGAAAAATAGGTCACCTTGCAGCTAAGTTTTGAAGGCCTTATTAGTGTCCGAATGAGCTCCATGATAGCTCATTGGAAATCTTGTCAAGTCTACTTTCCAAAAATATATTCCGCTTTTTATTTGGTATCCATTTTCCTGCCCAAAAACTAAATCTCCCAAGACTTCTTAGGGCGCAGCGCCAGCCCTGAAAATAAGGCAGAAATGTAGTTTTTTACATGTGTTTGACCCTTTTGGAGGAACAAATATGCTCCAAATGATCTGAAATTTTGTGTGTGTGATGAAATTGGAAAGAGAAACCCAAAAATACAAACCATTTATCAAAATACTTCCACAAAAAAGAGCGCAGCGCCAGGGGCGCTGTGCCCTTGGCACTTTAAGTCAGTCAAAAACCAAAATTTCCAAAAACTTGCCAAAATTTGAAATTTTCTTCCTCATGGTATTTGGGATGCCTGTAGGGAAGCATCAGCAAGGATTTCAAGGTTTTATTTGCTTGTTTCCTCCTTGAGTGCTTGAATTTTAGCAAGGGCTCAATTGAGCTTGGCCCTTGCAATTTTATCCCTGAAGGTATAGTGCATTGCCATCTTCTTTTGGAGGTCTTGGTCCCTATTTGTCTTCTCTAATAGACCCTCGAAGTGCATGTTATCCCTCTCAATCCAAGGTTCCTGGTAATAGTCAATCTCCATGGAAAGAAGCTCACTTGGAGGGAACTGCTCTGCCAAGGTTGCCTCTTGCTCTATCTCTCCGGCTAAGGCCTTCTTTAAGCCAATTGTTCTTTGCCTCCTCCTAGGAAGTCATTCTTCCTCTTCATAAGTGTCTCCATATCTATCCAAGGCTTCATCTAGCTTGGCCTTGGATTTTGCAGCCTTTTTCTGAGCTCTGGTCGCTCTGATCTCATAAATGGTATTTTGTTCCTGCAGCTACTTATTTTCAATCTCATAATAATGGATGTCATATTGGATCTTTGTTCCATTGCTATTATCATCTCCATCATCATCACTGCCTTCTATTTCCATGGTTTCTGCCTTATCACTGACCTCTGCCTCACTGTTGCTATCCTCCTTACTGTCATCAGCCTTATTTTCATCATCCTCACTACCATCTTCTTCACTGTTTTCTTCTCCATTATTTCTTGATTCATCATTACCCTCTCCCTCATTTTAGTTTGATTGTTCAATGTCACTTCCCTCATTATCTGATGCACTGTGAGAGGGTGATGAAGGAGGGTTATCCTCAGGTGAAGGAATATGTGTAGATGGTGAAACATGTTCAGCAAGAGATGATGGAGGAGTAAGGACAGGAGGATGAGATGATGAAGGCATATTTTTTTGAGGATGGGCTTGTGGATTGGTGAAAAATTCATGGGAAATGAAAACCTCCCATGGGATGCCCTTCTGCTTCAATTGATGCAACACAACCATATTAATCAAAGAGTGATGAAATAAGCTTTGCATTTGCTGAGGGAAATCACTCTTTTGTACAGTATAGGACATTTTTTCAATTCTTCTATAGTGGTAATAGGGTAGGTGCTACATCCTAACCCTATTAAAGTGCATGATTAACCAATGTGATAGGAGTAGAGCCTAGAGAACCTTCCCTCACATGTAAAATATTTCATGATAATTTTCATTAAAGGTGCATATCTCTCCAGAAAATATGAGAAAGGAAATTGGATTTGCATTTTTCTTTGTATCTAGGCTTTAGGCAGGGTTCATAATAGCTCATGTAAATATTGGCCTGCTTGAACCATTTCTCCCCTACACTAGGTATCCCAATGGCATTGGCAATAGCAACAAAAGACAACTCAAAGTTTACTCCTGCAAGGTCAACCTGTTTCTCATGCAAGTTAAGTATGAAGAGCCTGGTTAGCTCAGGGTGGTTTTTCACTTGTTGTATCCTTTCACAAAAATCAAAACATCCCACATTCTGGAAACATGAAATAGTCATGGGAGATGCCATCAGTTCTAAGGTGTTGAGGGGTTCAAACCTATTGATATTTCCACCTTTGTGTTGATGCCTTTGTTAGGTCCTTGTAATTTGGCAGATTGGCAATGACCAAATGAACAACGGTAAAATCAAATCAGTCTTTGGAGTCCTAGGACCTAGCCCTCCTAGAATCAGAGAGGGCTCTCTCTATAAACATGTAAAGGATGTGATCTTGATTGTTTTAAGGGTTTTGATTTTAGGCTAGTTATTAGGTTTAGGGTTTGTTTGTTTGTTTCGTTGGGTATGTGGTTTATCAAGCAGAATAGATAGAGTGAGAGAGGTTCAGACCATTGGGATATGGAGTCTACAAATGTATTGAAATGTTTAATAGTAGGAAAAGGGTGTATCATAGGGAAAATCTAACAAAGTGAAATAGATCTAAAGGCTTATGTGAATTAGGTGAAAAAAAAATTGTGAACATAGTAGGTGCAGAAGGACAGTTAAGAATACTCCAACAAATACATCAAAAATAATGATCTTTATGATTACTAAGCATCAAGAAATAATCAAAGACATGGCACACCAATAACTCTTTTGATCAAACTCTAACATGTAAGCATTAAGACAACGATCCAGTGAACTATAGAAGGCAAACAACTTGTAAATATTCTAGTGATTTCACCTTCAAGCTAAGAAAACATTTAAGATAAACATATAGAAGAGATCAAAGAAATCATAAACCTCATTAGCTGAACTTAATCAGCAACACTTCAAAGTAAAGACCTTAAAAACAATGTTTAAGTAATAGAAAAGAGTAGGGATAACCATAAATCACTTTGAAATTTGCTTAATTGAATCATTTATAAGATAAACAAGCATAAGTGGGTTTAGAGAGCAACTAAGAATTCTCTAAACTAACCAAGCAGAGGAAAAAATAGAAGCAGAGTGGTACAAATAGAATTAAGGTGCCTCTAAACAACATTTCTTTGCCTAAAACTTCTTCCCTACTGCAATAGAAAGATGAACAGTATGATAAAACGAGAAAACATGAACTAAATAGGAACACATCACCATTTCACAATGCTCAGGGATCCTGCAAGCAAGAATTCTCCAATGTCAAACAATCCAAGCCATTCACAAAAATCAAAGCCAATTTATCTTCAATCTCCAAGTCTATGTATCGCTCTCAATAATTGTCTAACCAACCAACAAAATAAAATAAGAGCTCCATGCTCTATTTAACTTGCATTGGAGGGTGAAAACCATAAATAGGGTTTTAGACATCATAAATAACTCATAAATTTCATTTATGTGTAAAGAGACCATGCAAGGCCCAAGACACATAATATCTAAGGAAATAAATGCAAAATATCTTCTCAACCACATTTGGCAAGAAAACTGACATTTAAAATCCTAAAAAATCCCAAAATAACTTCCAACGTATTTTTTTTACTTTTGTGCAAGGAAACATCAGTGAGGTCCAAGGGCGCAGTGCTTGCATGAGAAAACTAGTTCACCTTGTAGCTGAAGTTTGAAGGCCTTCCCGATGTCGGAATGGGCTCCATGATGGTTCGTTGGAAATCCTGTTGATGTTAGAAAATTATATATTATAGAGTAACGCAACACATAAAATATGCGGAAAAGACAAGCACACAAAACACATAAAACTAGAGAGACACAGATATATGTGGTTCATCCAATTTGGGCTACGTCCACCCCTAACAACTAGTCCTTCCTTTTTTTTATCCAACAAATGAAGAGACACAACCTACATTAGATCAGTTGTAATATCCTCTATTCTCTCTCACAATCTCCCTATGTGTTTCTCGCTCTGAGAATACACATACAATCCACAGCTGCAATACAATACCCTCATACAAGCGAGGGGTTGCCTTCTAGGGTAAAAAACACTAAAATAAACATAACTTCTACCGTCAGATCATCTGCCTTATGAATGGCCCAGATTGAATAGAAATTAATATACTTTTACAAGGAAAATTTACATTTTCTTTTATCTTCGAGGGCGCTGCCCTTGAAACCCCCCACCAGGGGGGGACTCCATAAATTCACAGCCGCCCCCCCTGGACCCCCTAGGCACCATTTAATTATGGGTGGCATTTCCGCCCCATTAAGGTACAGGGGTCCAACACTATGATACAAAATAGACAAGATAATCAGGCTCCACACCCAACAGTTGAGTCTACTTTCCAAAACCACTTTTGTTTTTCTAGTTGGAATTCATTTGCCTGTCCAAAAATAAAAAATCCCAAGGCTGGTAAAGGCACAATGCCAGCCTTGAAAACATGGCTGAAAGGTGAAATTTTAGGTGTTTTTGACCCTTTTGGAGGACCAAATCAACTCCAAATGACTTGACATTTTTTGAGCATGTTGTACTTAACCTGAAAAATAAAAAAATCTAAACCATTTCTCTTGATGATTCCCTGAGAAAAACGCAGCACCAAGGGCGCTGTGCCCTTGGCCCTTCAAATCGACAAAAAATCAAAATTTCCAAAAAGTTCCCAAATTTTAGATTTTCCTTGATTCTTATGTCTGGGATGCTTGCATGGAAGCATCAACAAGAAGGTTGATTTTTTCTTGACATTTTTCCTCCTTGAGGGCTTCAACTTTGGTAAGGGCTCTTTTGAGCTTGGCCCTTGCAATTTGATTTCTCAAGGCATAGTGCGTGGCCATATTTTACTGTAGGCCAAGGTCCCTTTTTGTCTTCTTTAGCTGCTTGTTTTCAACCTTATAATAATTAATGACATATTTTTCCATGCAAATCTTTCTTTGTAGGTCTATGATCCGAGAATCCTTGCTTTGGAGCAATATTATTGTAACCCTCTCCTCATCTTCACTTTCACTGTCAAGGTTAATAAATTCAAATTTTTGTTTAGTTCCATGATTACCTTTTTTTATCTCCAAGAGTGACCTTTTCTTTGCCTTTGTCAAGCTTCTTTGTTGATGTGGAAGGCATGGCCCCTTGCCTTTTAGAGGTAGAAAACACATGCCTTTCTCCTCTTTGGTATGTAAAAGGAAGAGGTTCAATATTGTTTACCTTAGTGCCATATGTCTTGGTTCTATATTTCTGATCATATTTGATTGGCTCACTAAATTCTTGGCTCACTTCTTCATTTGTATCCTTCATGTTGTCATTACTGTTTTTTCCTTTTCTGCTCTCTGTAGTGCCTTTATCCTCTCCACTGCCTTCTTTATTACCTTTAACATTGACATGAAACTCATTGTGTTCCATATCATCACTACCTTTGTTAGCACTATTAGCCTCACTGTCCTTCGCACTGCTCTCTGCACCATCATCATTTCCACTGTGAGCCTCATTGTTTTTACTGTCCTCATGACCATCATGACTGCTGTCATGACTGTCACTACCTCCCTCATTACTGCTGCTTTCATTATTGCTATGATTTTCACTATTTTCTACACTTCCATTTTTCTCCTCATTACTGCTAGAAGCCTTACTGTTTTCACTGTCATCACTATCACCATGGTGCCTTGTTTGAATTTCACGCTCTTTGTTGTATTTTTAATATTCCTACATTAGCATGTAGCTAATAGGAATATTAATTTTTCTTTCAATATCTATTTAGATGAATAAATGGGCAAGGAGGCTCATAAGTTGTTTAAGTAGGCATAAAATCCCTCATAATGTGAAAAGGGATCATGTTAATAACTAAATCAAACATCCTCATTTGTGAAAAGGGTATAAAATGTGTGGAAAAAGTCAAGTTTGACCAAGTCAACAACATTAATATATGAGGAGTGGATCCTAAATAAAGATAGCTCAATGTGAATGAAGATCAATCTAGCTAGTCAAAATGAAGACACCTTGAGTGTGAAAAGGAACAATTCATGAATACCTAGTCAAGGTTGACTAAATCAAACAACATTGTAAATAGATGAGCAAGACTAATGGATACAACATAATTTTGGTGGAGGAGCCTTTGCATGGAAGCAACCTCATAATTTTGTGGGACCCTTGGTGAGGAAGATCATCAACTATATAATGGAGGGGATGGAAACCATATGGGGCATGATTAAAGAATATATTTTGTATGTGGTTTGTTTAGAATTCTCTTCATCCTTTGGTTGTTTAGCTAAGTTTGCTGCACTTTTTAGTGCAAGGTTTTTCTCATGTGGGAATTCCCCATTCTTTCTTAGAGATCTTGTTTAAGAAATCTGAGGAGACCCTTTTGTGCTACATTTTCCACTATCTAGTGTTATGATAAGAAATTATCTTTAGAAAAAATGCAATCCCTTTTAGAAACTGCATTATTTCTTAAGGTATTGCAGTGGACGGGTTTAATCCCTTGTATTTTGAGCTAGTTTCCTTGAAGGAGGTTCATTCTTCTTCCCGGAAAGCTAGTAGGAGGAGCTACAACCATTTCTTTGCATTATCAGCCATTATTTTCCAGAGCTTCAGCCATACAGCATGATTTAGCCATAGGTCTGCAGCATCTACTTATTGTATTTCATGTTTATGAAGAAACCCTTGTCGAGTCCTCTTGGATTTCTGTAAAAGAGGCTAGATATCTGTTTTTGGGCCTCATTGATTAATATAAAGAAGATCTATTTTGTCTTCCATATTTCCGAGTACAAACCCTTAATAAAATATGCTTTCATTTTATGCAGTATTTTTGTGTTGCAGTAGTCTTGGATTTTAAGTGATTTTGGGTTGTTTTGAGCATGAGAGGCCTATTTAACTAGGCTATAATGATTTTTTTATGATTTCCTTTCATATATGGTTGCAATAATGCCAGATATAATGGATCCATGGGCTGCATTTTTCTGTTAATGCTTATATTTATGAAAAATGCATTTTTCATGCATGTATTGCTGAGATTTCCCATCTTGGGATATTATAGTGGTATCGGAGCCCTAATCTTGGCTCAGCCTGTGTTCTTAAACCATTATGGAGTCTTCTCATGGGAAGGAGAGGATCTGTAGTGGGGATCAAGGAAAACCCTTATTTTCTGGAGGGAGAAAGTTCTCAAACCTTCTTCTACACACTTTGTATGGCATCGAAAAGGAAATCAAAGAAATGAGGAGGGAAAAACATGGAGATCCCTGAACAAGATCTACAAGATGTATACATGAGGAAAGATCTAATTATTCATATTATGGGTGTGAGTATTTAGTTACACCAATGGATTTAAAATTCTCTACCAACCATATTTTCAAGATAAAGAAGATGGAGAAAAGAGATGTGCCAAAGAAGGAGACTCTTGGTGGTTATTTGCAAGAGTATGAAGCTCAATCTAAGAGGTTAAAAGATCACTTAAACTTCCAAGGGTTTTGCAAGATCAAGGAGGAAAGAAGCACAAGGAGCAAGCAGTATGGTGTGGGAAGATTATTTCTATCTACTTTTGATGGATCACCTAAATGCCCAGCCAGGGCTTCAGTGAAGGAGCTAGACACCTATGTGCAACAACATCAAGTTTCAGAAAGGAAGCCATCAAAGTAGCAGTGCTGCATCTTGAGGGTAAGGCTTATTCTTGGTGGTTGTTTGAATATTTTTCCTTAAAGAATCCAAATACATCTACTTATGCAAATTTCATTAGAAGAATAGTGGAAATATTTGATGAAAAACCTTATGAAACACCTTCTATGGAGCCTATCAAATAAAACAAACAAAACCTTTGCATGAGTTGGAAGGGTCTACAAATCCAAATCCATTTCAGAAAAAGGAAGAGCTTTCTTTTCAAGAGGAAGACATGGAGATTCCTCCTTCAGAATAAGACCAAGATCTAAGGTCTCTTATTGATGATGAGGCATTTTAAACTATTGAAGAGGAGGAAGAGAAGGTTGGAGATAATAGCGTAGTCATGACGAGAGCACATCTAGTACCTCATGAAGAGGAAGATGGAGCACTTTATCCAAGGAGAGAAACTCTTGCACTCTTGCAAGAAGTTCCAAAGAATCTCACATATGGAGATCATGGCACAATCCATGTGCAGTATGTGCCATCATTATCAAATGGTGAGATCGTGAAGATAGAAGAAGATAAAGGGGAGGGCAAGCATCATATGATGAGGAGTATACACCCCTCTTTATTTCAGAAGGTTGATACAAAAAGAAGGCAGGAGGATCTATGCAATGAAGGCAAGGAAAAATATTTCCACACACATATATATCCGACTCTATGCCTTGATGTATCTTTGCATGGAGGCATTCCACCAGGGAGACCTCCTGATTGGAGGAAGACTAAAGTGTTCTCTCAACTACGTGCAACAATGACATATTTGGCTAAGGAAGGAGCCTTGAGGGGAGCTACCACAGCGCTGAGAACTATTGATGGGTTCCAAGGAGAGCTAAGATTTTTTTTGAAATTGACTTTGCTATCTTCCACTCATCTATTTGCGCTGGGAAAGAAGAACTTAGAAATCTGTGTTGACATGAGCATGGTATCAAAAGGCTAATCCATAGCCTTGGAGAAGAAAAATATACTTCTATACATAATTAATATTTCTGAATTTGACAAGAGGGTATTACCACTCTTGTATGCATGCGAAAAACTATGGAAGTTTTGGAAGAAAGGACCCTTTCAAAAGGACGTTGAATTCCATGAACTTAAATCTTATCTTGAGAAAGATCAGCTGCAAGAGAGGCAAAAAAAGAAAGTTGATAGTACTCCAACATGTGACTTTGGCATCAAGCATGTCAAAGAGGAGAGCCATGTTATGACATGAGCTGTATTTCAGATTTCTACAGCGCTGTCATTGTTGGGGAGCCTAGATCCTTATTGGGAGTCCCAACTCTTGATGGAATATTCCAAGAACCTCTTCACATGTAAGGTTATTGATGGGAAAGTGATGGATAGGAGGTAAAAAGTCTTTTATTTAGTCATTTATTCTCATGATAAAATTTATTTGACAAGATACTCCAAGCTCAAGGATAAACTACTTAATGTTGCCTATGAGATCTTGCTTTCTAAACCCACTGGATTTATTAAAGCATACCGTACCATCTTGGAGGGATTCATGTGGGAAGATTTAAAAGGGTATATGCACTCTCATATGAGGAAGTGCATAGAAAATTTGCTGGTTGAGGAGGAGAATAGCTCTTGGAAAGAGTTATCATTACCACCTCCTTATTCCTTGGGTGTGAGAGGGAGCTCATCCATGAGTTACCTCACTGATTTGAATCAAGTGTATGGTGAGACTTGTATTTTTGAACATCATGATGTATCTACTATATGATTTTATTTTCTTAACACTCATGTACAAGGCTTTGATCCAAGAGGGGGCACTTTTTCTTATGGGCTTCATAGGCCACTTTGGGCCATGAACAATGGTGATGTTGGTCATTCCTTGGGAGATCTTGGAGAGATGATGTACTCTTCATGGTGTGATTCGTTAACACCAACCATCATACACCTTCTCCAAGCATGCAAGAAGGATGGGGCAGCAAACAAGTGTTGGGAAAAACACTTGTCATATCATATTCTATGGTAATTAGGAGTAAAACTGTGCTAGTTGCACTTGAGGGATCATTGTCCTTCTCCATTATTGCATATGGAAGCTAGCATGACTCTAATTATGATTCGTATGTTAAATATATTCTTATATTTTTTGGGAACATGGTTGGGAGGAAGACACATTTGTTGGATGTGTCCTTGGGGAAAGAAATTCCCCACATTTTTTGCACTACATGTTCCAAGGGGAGCATGGGAAACTATGTGGCCACTATAATAGATCACTTATTTCTTTATGAGGTGGACCATCTGATTGATTGGAGCACATGGGACATGCCTCTCATGAGAAATTGGGAGGAGCTTTTCTATGAATTACCAAGTTGGGAGGTGATTCATTTCATTTGGATGATAGCATGGAGGTGGGAGTCCCTCATTGATGATGAAATTCCCCATGATTGTCATCACTTCTATCTTGAGGAGGCCATTGATCAGTAAGAAGGTTTCCATATAGACCTTCCTTTCTTTCATGATGAGAGCCATTTGGTTTATCCACCAAAGGCCAACTTGCACACTTTGGAGGAACCATTGGGAGACAGAATTATTGCAGAAAATCTGAAGCAATGGTGGAGACTATTGGATGAGGAGGCCAAAAGAGGAGGGGAGATTTTGCAACACCCTTGCAGTTGCTTGAGGACAAGAAAATTTTGGGAGGGTAATACTATAATATTCCTACATTAGCATGCATCTAATAGGAATATTAATTTTGCTTTCAATATCTAGTTAAATGAATAAATGGGCAAGGAGGCTCATAAGTTGTTTAAGTAGGCATAAAATCCATCATAATGTGAAAAGGGATCATGTTAATAACTAGATCAAACATCCTCATGTGTGAACAGGGTCTAAAATGTGTGGACAAAGTCAAGTTTGACCAAGTACACAACATTAATATATGAGGAGTGGATCCTAAATAAAGATAACTCAACGTGAATAAAGATCAATCTAGCTAGTCAAAATGAAGACACCTTGAATGTGAAAAGGAACAATTCATGAAGAATTAGTCAAGGTTGACTAAATAAAACAACATTGTAAATAGATGAGCAAGACTAATGGAGACAACGTAATTTTGGTGGAGGAGCCTTTGCATGGAAGCAACCTCATAATTGGGTGGGACCCTTGGTGAGGAAGCTCATCAACTATATAATGGAGGGGATGGAAAACATATGGGGCATGACTGAAGAATATATTTTGTATGTGGTCTCTTTAGACTTCTCTGCATCCTTTCATTGTTTAGCTAATTTTGCTGCACTGTTTAGTGCAAGGGTTTTATCATGCGGAAATTCCCCACTCTTGCTTGGAGATCTTGTTTAAGAAATTTGAGGAGAGCCTTTTGTGCTAAATTTTACACTATCTGGTGTTAGGCCAAGCAGTTACCTTTAGCAAAAATGCAATCCCTTTTAGAAACTGTGTTATTTCTTAAGGTATTGCAGTGGAGGGGTTTAATCCCTTGTATTTTGAGCTAGTTTCCCTGAAGGAGGTTCATTATTATTCCCAGAAAGCTAGTAGGAGGAGCTAAAACCATTTCTTTGCATGATCAGCCATTATTTTCTAGAGCTTCAACCATACATCATGATTCAGCCATATATCTGTAGCATCTGCTTCTTGTCTTTCATGTTTATTAAGAAACCCTTGCCAGGTCCTCTTGGAAATCTGTAAAAGACGCTATATCTCTGTTTTTGGGCCTCATTGATTAATATAAAGTATATCTATTTTGTCTCTCATATTTCTGAGTAAAATTTCTTAATAAATTGTGTTGTCACTTTATGCACTATTTCTGTGTTGTAGTAGTCTTGGGTTTTCAGTGATTTTTGGTTGTTTTGAGCATGGGAGGCTTGTTTAACTAGGCTATATTGATTTGTTTCTGGTTGCCTTTCAGATATAGTTTCTATAATGTCAGATCTAATGGATCCATGGGCTAAATTTTTCTATTAATGCTTATATTTATGAAAAATGTGTTTTTCATGCATATATTGTTGAGATTTCCTATCTTGAGATATTACAATATTCTTCTTCACTGCTGCTTGCCTCATTATTCTCAACATCATCCTGAATGATTTTGTTACTGCTAGATTCTTCATTTGTTTTTGCATAATTTTCCTTATCACTGTCATGAGCCTCATCAAACACTGTTTCATGGTCTTCTATTTCCATGCTTTCTGCATTTCCATCATCATTTGTTTCTTCCATGCTAACATCACTGCCCTCTGCATATTCATCTTCAACATCATCATTTCCCTCGGTTTCCATGTTTTCTGCTTCATCACTGACCTCTTCCTCTTCATTTTCTTCTTCCTCAATGCTTGTTTCACCATTATTGCATGATTGATCATTACCTTCCCCTTCATTTTCCTTTGATGTTCATATTCATTTCCCTCATTCTCTGATGCATTAGCAGAGGGTGAGGAAGGAGGGTTGTCTTGAGGTGAAGGAACATGTGTAGATGGCGAAACATGCTCATCAGGAGATGATGGAGGAGTAAGGACAGGAGGATGAGATGATGGGGCACATTTTGTTGAGGATGGGGTTGTGGCTTTATGAATACCTCATGGTGAAAGAGGCTATGAATTTATTGTGAAGGGTGTCTCTTTTGCACAGTATAAGACATATTGTCAATACTCTTGTAGAGATAGTAGGGAAAATGTAACATCTTAACCCTAGTGAAGTGCATGAGAAATCTTATGTGGTAGGAATAAAGCCTAGAAAGCCTCCCCTCACATGTGAAATATTTCATAATGACCTTCATCATGGGTGCATACCTCTCAAGAAAATGTGAAAAAGGGAATATAGATTTATTTTAGTCTTTGTATCTGGGCTTGAGGAATGGCCCATAGTGGCTTATGTCTAAGCTGGTCTGTTTGAACCAATTTTCACCAACACTAGGTATTCTAGTGGCAATAGCAATGGCATTTGATGACAGGTAAAAGTTTACCCCTGCAAGATTTGCTTGTTTCTCATGTAGGTTGAGGATGAAGCACCGAGTCAGCTCAGGATGACTTTGTACCTATTGTAATCTTTCAAAAAAATGAAAGCACCCCACATTTTGGAAACATGTGATAGTCATAGGAGATGCATTAAGTTCCACTGTGTTTTGAGGCTCAAACCTATTAATCTTCCCCCTTTGTTTTTATGCCTCCATGGCACTTGGCCTTCTTCTTCACTACCATTTCCTCCTTCTCTTGACATTCTAACACCTTCTTCTTTGAAAACCAAAACCCCAACTCTGATTGTCAAATTATATGAAGAGGGTAAATGAGATGGTGATGAAAAAAGGAAGCTTTTTGCAAGTGGAGGAGTAAATGAGTGAGGGTATGGTATATGACTGTGAGTGAGAGGAAAAACAAATGAGACCCTTGTTGAGTTGTAAACAAAAAACCCTTCTTGGACACACTTTGCTCTTATGTCAAATTTTTGAAATGGAAAAGGATAAGGCAAAGTCAATCTAGTTTTTGTGTAAGGGATAATGCTTTCAAGCTTTGATGGATGACTAATCCCAAACCATTTCCACCACTTTAATCTACCCCTGTCTTAACTGTTCTTTCCTTGTTTGCAGATGAAGGAGGTTTTAATGACAATTAGCTCATCTCCTTAGTGTTTATTTCTTTAACAAAATGACAAAAGAATATTTTGAAGAAGAGGCTATGTCTTGAACTTACCCCTCAGAGATGTTTAGAAAACCCTTGGAGGTAGTTCAAGGATGTCCTGAGTTGATTTTAGGGTTTTAAATGGTGCAAATGCCCTCCTACCCAAATGCGCATCGATTTCACGTTTTGTTGGGTCTGTTGGGTCTCTGAACACACAGTGCTAGCCAGTGAATGAGGTGTCGGGTCTCCTTGTACCAGGCGCTCAGCGTCTGAGTGTTTATTCCCAGGCTTGTCCGGTCCCTTAATGAAATGTGCAATGCAATTCTAAACGCGTAGTGTGTACCTACAGGAGCACAACACAGACCAATTTTGCAAGGGGTTTTTTGGTAGGGGCACAACGCCTGATTCTGAACACGAAGCGATGCCTTGAATGCACAACGCCTTCGAACTTGTCCGAATTTGACCTGAAATTCACAATCTTCTCTCCTGGACATTTCTAATTTATCTGCAAGGGAATAATAAGTCGAATGATAAATAAAATTCCCTTTTATATGTTTAGGATTCAAATTAAATCATTTTTGGACCCATCCCCTAATGTTTTGATCCTTTTCACTTTTCACGTACTCTTTTGACATTTGTTGTGCAGGAGACTTGAAAACCTTTAAGTGACTCTTTTTTCCTCTTTGGTGGCAGCTTGCTGGAAACATGAAATTGTCTTGTTTTTAGCCTAAGGGTCTGATTCACTCATCTTGACACATCAAAACCCTAAAAACTTCCTTCTCTGCCATTTTGAAATGTAACATATCTCTTTTTCTCATTCAATAATGGTAAGCTTTTTAAAACATCTTTGAGGGTTTTTTTTCTTATAGCAGCACTGTCAAAAACCATTTTTGCTTACATTATGAAGTTGTAATCATGTTTTTACCCCTTTTGACATTTCTGAGTGTGGGTTACTTGAAAACATGGTTTTTCGCTTTCTTACTGATTTCGATTACCTTCTACTCTTGTAGGTTTGCTTTGATTTATGAAGTTGACTTCACTTTGGCCTATTTATGCCCTTTAACTCCTTTGTTGATGTAATATTCCTAAAATTAGCATGCAGCTATTGGGATATTAATTTTTGTTTCTTGCACTTAGTAAGTGAATAAATGGGTGAAAGAGACCCATACTTGTATTGTGTTGGCATAAAAGCCCTCTTGGTGTGAAAAGGGGATGATTTAGTGGCTGGATTTTGCACTTCCCATGTGTGAACAGGAAAAAAATCATGTTGATTCAGTCAAGTTGACCAAGTCAACAACACAACATCGAGGAGCAGTCTTGAAAGAGCTACAACGTAGTTTTGGAGGGAAAGGATTCACATGGTGTTGGAAACCATAATAGGTGGGACCCAAGGTGAGGAGGCTTACAAACAATATAAGAAGGAAGATAGCAGACTTTTGAGGTTATCTTATGGATTATTTATTTTGGTCTGCTTAGACTATTTACAGTCTCTTGTTGTTTAGCAGAGTTGCAGTGCTGCTCATCACAAGGCATTCCTACTTAAGGATTCCATCTCCTTCATTGGGTGATCTCTTGGAGGAGTTATGTTCTTCATTTCCCACATCCAACTTGTGGCCAAGCATCCTCCTTCAGCCACAACATTATTCCTGTCACAGGGAACGTTGTGTTGCAGGGTGTTGTAGTGGGAGACTCACCACACCAGCTCCTGATCTTATCTTTCAGAGGAGGGGGCTCCCCTTGCTTTGCAAGATCTGTAAAGGAGGAGGGGGCTCCCCTTGCTTTGCAAGATCTGTAAAGGAGGTTCCAAAGCTCATTTGACATCTGGAAATGAGGCCATATCACCTTCCATCCTCTACAACACAGTTAGATTCAGAAACTGTGTCATCTTCTAGAGTGCAGCAGTAGCAGGGTTTGATCCCTTGCTGGTGAGCTTTTTCCTTGGAGAAAGGGCCAACCCTTCTCCCGGAAAGCTATGTACTTAATTCTTATTCTGTCCATTGTATATTCTAGTCATATTTATTTAGTGCTATAGTATAATTTCATTTTTCAGATCTAGATCTGTAGATCTTCTCTCTTGTACATTTGGCTCTTATGAAACCCTTGTCGGGTTGATCTTATTTTTGTATAAAGAGGGAGGGATCTCCATTTTCTCAGCCATTGGATACTTGTAGACTCCATATATGTTTTTTGATATTATTTACTGCATAAAACCCCATTAAAATAACATTTTTCATGTGCTTTAGTATTTTTTGTTGATGTAAGTCATGGGGTTTGGGCTTAATTAGGGTGATTTGACTTGGGGAGATCTTTTTATGTTGGCTAGAGTGATTTGTTTCACCTATAATTCTGCATGTGAGTTTTATATGATGTATTCTAAGGGATCCTAGTCCCATTCCTCATAGGTATAGTGTTATTTTCTGAATACAGTTGTTTTATGCCCTATATTGCTACATTTCCCCACTTGGGAAGGAGGATATAGGCCATATTCTTGCTGAGGTTCTTTCATATTCTGGTGAGATGTTATTTTAAATATAATGAGCTAATCTAAATTTCCATTCTCATGAGTTGTTGAAGCTCCAAATTTGGAATATCTTAAGATATTCCATTTGTTGTAGAAAATCCCAATTTTGGGATATTATAGTGGTATGAAAGCTTCCATCTTGGCTCGAACTGTGGATTTAAGATCCAATCAAAAGATAAGAAGAAGAGGATAAAAAAATGATGGAGAGGATAATATTACTCTCATCGATTTTCAGATCTAAGAGGAAAGAAGAAAGATGCAATGAAACTCTTAGAGGGTTTCAAGAAAGAGAAAGATGCAGTGAGACCTTTAGAAGGTTTCAAGAGGAAGAATAAGATCCATGCACTTCCTCTTATCATAGAGGAAGTGGAGAGCATGAATACCACTTAGAACATGAGATCCTGAGTGGGTATTTGGCAGAATACAAGTGCCAACCTAGGGCTTTCAAAGAGACCCTAGATTTTCCTCAATTTATTCAATTGAGAGAAGAAAGAAGGCCATGCAGTAAGAAAATGATAAGAGGCAAAAAATTATTGTTTTCTACATTTTATGGATCACTCAAGTGTGCAGCAAAGACTTGGGTGATGAAACTAGAATAATTTTTCTTACTACATCCAGTAGTGGAAAAAGAGGCCGTGGAAATCTCAGCGCTGCACTTGGAGGGCAAGGCAAGCTCTTGGTGGTCCAGACATGTAAGTCATGCAAGAGTATATAATTTTGCTGATTTCACTCATCAGGTTATTAGAATATTTGACAGTAGAAGGTCAGAGAAGGAGGATTCCTCTTCTCCACTTGAGGGGCCTTGTACCAGTGCTGTCACAATCATGGAGGGGAAACCATCTGTAGTAGTAGTTGGATCAGCCAGCACAATGAAGAGAGGAAATCTTGCAGCCATACAAGAGATTCCCAAGACTCACCAAGGTATGCATGTCTTTCCATTTCATATCATTTCAGAAAATATTATGGAAAACCTTGGGGATTTGTCCTAACTTGGTCAAGGATCAAAACACACTGCTGGGGAGGTGCAACAAGCTTGCACAACGCTGTGCAACCTGGGATTGATGCAAGAGGGGATGAAAATTCATTCCTTTGCACCTTTATTGAGTTGCATGCATCATAAGGGGTTAGGGTGCACTATTGTGGGAGGCATGATGAATGTTGTGCCAATTTCGGTTGATGTTTTTCCCTCAACACATTTGGATTCTTTTGGATTCAAGAGGACCATTGATGAGAGGTATTTTCTAAAATATCTCCAAGGGGTTTCATCTCAACTTCCCCTGAGATGTAAGGAGGAATATTTTCTTTGGGAGATTGGTAGTCTTCATTGGGAAGATACCAATGGGAAGAATGAATGGAGACATCCACACTTGGATGAATGGAGGTAGATGGAGAGCAAGAGGCTTGTGAGCCACCTGTAGATCTATGACATAGGGCAGCAAGAATCAAAGCTGCGCTGGCTACTTTTGAGAGAGTTTTTCCATCTTGGGTCATACTCTTTGTTAAAAAGCAGGGAGGCATGGCATGAAACCCATATGTTAGAAAAACCGAAGACTTGTTTGTAAGGGGCATCATACAAGGTAACCATCATGATCTTACTCTATGGCTTGTATGAGGGAGAGATGAGGGAGCAACAAGAGTTGCTGTTGCTCTGGTTGTGTTAGGGTCTCTGTAGTTTGCAATATTGGCAAGAACAAACGCTGCAGAGCCTACATCAAAACCACTTTGGAATCCTAGGATCTATCCCTCCTAGATTCAAAGAGGGATCTCTCTATATAAGTGTTTTCTAAAGGTATTATCTTTAAGGTTTTTGATAAGATATTAGGCTAGTTATGAAGTACAAGGGTTTTGTTTGTTTTGGTTGGGTGTGATATCATCAAAATGAAGGAAGTCTTTTGAAGGATAAAGGTATGAGCAGGTTGAGAGTGTTGGAACACCTAATCCTCCATGGGTAGGTGTGGAATGCGAAAAGTCAAATGTAGTCCAAGTGACCTTGGAATGTGAAACCAAGAGTCACACCATTGTACTATAAATGTACATCATGTATAATGGAAAAATAAGAGAGCTACACGCTTATCCTTCATTGTGTGTTGAGTCTCTTGTTGTGTGTGTTTATATTTCTCATACACCATGTGTGTGTTTAACATGGTATCGGAGCTGATACGTTCATAACCAGCTCAACATTGAGTGAGCCATTAGTGTTTATGGCTTGTGCATATCTGAAAAAATTCTTGGCATTTTTTCAACATTTAGAGATTTTCTGCAGCAGACATTTTTCCGCATTCAAAAAGTTGTTTTCAAGAAGAGTAGCAGTGGTTTTGAAGAAGAGCAGAACTACACATTTGAAGGTTCTCTAAATTTTGATTTTTTCTCTGCATTTTCTGCCTCTTAATTTCTGCATTGGAGAGAGAATGAAAATACCGTTTTAAAGTGGGTTTCTGAAGAAGAAGTTTCTATTTTTTTACTGGAAAATATTTCTGAGTTTTTCATTGAAATTTTTTTTCATTTTGTCCAATTCTCTGCTGCTGGGCTACTGGAAAATTTCTGGGTTTTATTGACAATTTCTGCAATTTGCTGCTATATTTTACTGCTTAAAATTTTCGTTGTTTCCCTCATCTCTGATATCTCTCTGTTGTTTTACTAAATAAAAAAATAAAAATAAAAAAAATTAAAAGAAATTTAAAAAATAAAAAATAAAAAAAAATTTACTGTTGCCTCATAGCTCTCGGCCTAAGCTATGCCCTTACCCTCTATTCCCAGCACTTATCTTTGTTCTTTCCCTACACACACCTATCACTCACCTCTACCAAACTCCATGGCACCGCACCCCACTTACAGCACCGCACCCTCGAGCTCTGCTTACGCCTCCCCCCTTCTCCCCATCAACCACCTCTCACATTCTGGCCCTCCCCATTCCCATTCGGCCTCACTCCTCATGGCTTAACACCCTTTGGCTCCCTCGAGCTACACCCTCGCCTACTCGGTTGCACTCTATGCATATCCTACCCCGATCCCCCTTATCACTCCAATGCTCCTACTACCTTACGCATCCTACACATCCTACCATTCCCTACGCCTATCTGCTACATTAACACTGCTCCCCCTCGGCTTAACTCTGCATAAAATCGCACCCCAGTCCTCATGTCTGCTCCTTACTCTACCCTTACCCCTCTCACAGCACACAATACGTGGCCTCTTCCCCACTTAGCACGCTGCCTCTCCCCTGGTCTCACGGCAGCCACCCTCACTGAATCGTGCCCTACCCCTCACTCAAGCCCGCCCACCCCACGGCCTTTCGGCCCTACCCCCAACTCTGAATTCTCCGCTCAACACCTCACTTAGCCCTTTCTCTCACCCGATAGCTCCCACGCTCCCCCAATCCTTGACCCAGCCGGCCCTCACTGTCAGGTTCTAATTTCTAGGCTGAGGTGCTGTTTTTAATTTTAAAAATTTAAAAAATATGCCGTTAGTTAATTTTAATTTAAAAATACTTACCCCCCCCCCCCCCCCCCTTCCCGCATTTTTTTTTAATTCCCTTCCTTCCCTTTTAAAATTTTAAAGTTCACCTTTTTTTATTTAAAAAAAAAAACCAGCAGAGAGAGAGAAAAAGTAAACAGTAGAAATGGCATATGAGTAAATGGACTATACATAGAGAAAAGTGCAATTTTCATTTTATGAGTTGTAGCATGTATAGAAGGATAATTTTCTGAAAGAGATTGACATGTGAAGACGAGTTGTTAATGGTGAAAAACAACGCTTTTGAAAAAAAAAAATCAGCTGCCTTAAAGGCCTCTTGCACAGTAGTTTTTGCTACACATTTTTGCATAAATATTGTATTGAACTGACATTGTATTTCTTCTTCATTCATAGTTGCAATCAGTATTTGAGTTGTTGGAACTTATTGATGTAAGTCATTATTGCTTGTCGGTTAGACAGCTAAGTCTATACCTTGAGGTCCTTCATAATTTGAAGAGCAGATTTTGTACTTTGAGATTTCCATAGTTGGAAATTATTTGGAGTCATTTGTATTTGTTGAAAGAAAATTGAATCACATTGTAAAAGGGTGCATTTTCGGTTGAAGCCGACACCCTTTCATTTGTTGAGCCTAAGTTGTTGAAATGGCTAAAATCAATGAGACATTAGAGTTGTTGAGTAACCTCATTCATTCCAATGTTGATGATATGGTAAAAATAAGAAAGAATGCTCTTTGTAATATTCAAAGTTGTTTGCAAGATGTACAAGAAAAAATTGATTTTTTGCAGTTGGAATCTCAGCTCCAACAAGATGAAATTCAGCAAAAGGTCACCATTCTGAACCTGTTTCTATTCAAAACATTGGGAAGGACTCTCATCAGAAGAAAGAAGATAAATTTGCAGTTGATCCTCATTTAGTTCCTTGTACAAAACTAGATTTACATGTAGATGCAGCAGTTCAACCTGCACTTCTCAAGCCCATCATCGGACCTTGGGAAGAGCTTGTCCACAACAAGCACAGAACTGGTCTTGGATATGAAAAGGGTGTGTCCTTTCATATTCTAGACTACACCAAGCCCATCATATTTGAGAGTGCTGGATTCCTATATGACAGTTCACCTGCAGCTGTTCCAGATCCTGTTCCGCTTCCACAACAACAGACTATAAAATGCCAACACTGTGATCGAGGTGGCCATATGAAAGATCACTATTTTGATCTTCACCCATGCAAGCACTGTGGTTGGCACACCCATTGTTTAGACAGATGCTTCAGAAAAAAGCCTCCTGCAAGAACCAATATTCATCTTGGATGGATCGCTTCTTGGAAATGGGCATCAGCAGCCAAGAAGATGTTTAAGTCACATGTTAGAACATGTTCACAAATATTGAGCAAACTTGCAGTTGATTTTTCGCCATCATCTCACCTTGTCCCTGACAGGGGGGAAATGGTGGTCAGGTACAAGCTTCGACGTTAGATTAAGCGAGCTTGAGCCATAATATCTCATTGCATGTTCAGAGTTGTAGCCAGAGACACAACAATTCAAGCGAGCCTGAGCCACAATTTGTCATTCCAGATTCAGAGATGTAGCCAGAGACACGGATGCCCATGAGCATGCCTTCGGTTGGTGGACAGCCTTAAACCATCATTTTTGGTTGTTGGATAGCCTTAAACCATCACAAGTTGTAGACCTCCCTTCTTTTAGGTTGAAGGTCTCCCTTTCATATATGAGGGACACTTTCTCTAGTAGAAGCCTTCAGCTTCTTGCCAGCTTTGGTTGAGTTCCAGGAAATTATTCAAGCATTCCAGTGTTGTTGGTAATCCTTAAACCATCACAGGTTGTAGACCTCCCTTCTTTTAGGTTGAAGGTCTCCCTTTTTTATGAGGGACAATTCCTCTAGCAGAAGCTTTCAACTTCTTGTCAGTTTTGGAAGAGTTCCGGGAACTGCAACAAGTATTGCGTTCCAGTGTTGGTGGTCATCCTTAAACCACCTCTTTTTGCCAACATTTCAAAGAGTTGATTCAGTCCAAGTGCTGCCATGTATACTTTGCAGATTTGTATTACAACTCTCTTCTTGGACTCACACATACCCTTTCGGATTAAGGGGGGGAATGTTGGAACACCTAATCCTCCATGGGTAGGTGTGGAATGCGAAAAGTCACAATGGAGTCCAAGTGACCTTGGAATGTGAAACCAAGAGTCACACCATTGTACTATAAATGTACATCATGTATAATGGAAAAATAAGAGAGCTACACGCTTATCCTTCGTTGTGTGTGTTTATCTTTCTCATACACCATGTGTGTGTTTAACATGGTGTTTAACAGAGAGAATGGTTCAGCTGATAAGATAAACAAGAAAAAGTGTCAATCCATTGGGCTATGGAGTCATAAAGGATTTAATTGGACAACAAGTTCCAAGAATGATCTATGGGGCAAGTCATCTATATCGAAATATATTTTTAGATTGAGTTATGGTATGAAACATCAAGAAGTGGTGAAAGAAGCAAACATATAAGAAAAACAAAGGGTAGCTTAAGATCAAGTAAGAACTTTGAATCTATCCTGCTTTCAACATGCTCTTAAAGGAAAACAAAGAATAGCCTAAGATCAAGTAAAGACTTTTAACTTAGCATGATTTCAGCATATTCTCAAAGGAAACAGTTAAAACAAAGAATAGCTTAAGATCAAATAAGGACTTTTAACCTAATATGCTTTTAGCATATTCTCAAAGGAAAACACTTTAAGATAAACAATAAACAGTAGCCTAATATCAGGTAAAGAATTTTAACTTAGCCTGCTTTTGGCATACTCTTCAAGAAAATTTCAAAGACAATATCTCAAGTTATACTCAGGAAACATGGGCTCACCAACACTTCACTGGTTATACTCTATTGAATTGTCCTCAAAAACACAGTTAGAAGAAAACATAAAGATAAAGATTTATCAGTGAGATTTAGGGTACTTTACAGTAAGTCCTAATATATATTTTTTGTTGTTTATCAGAGAAAAGTGGACAATATGAAAACATAAATAAAATAACAATTACAGTTAGAAACACATCACCATTGAGATAGACCAGGATCCCAAAAATCAGCTTGTATTATGATGTTCAAACCAGTTACAATCTTCAAGTCTAGTGGGTCTTTACAGCTTCAAACTTCTCATCTCAACCTATCTTTCTTCAATTACAAATAGAGCTTCAGCAGCCTCAGTAACTATTTACACTAGATGAGTATTCAACCACCAACATTTACAATGGGTTCCTCATATGATATTTATAGAAAAAATGTGGAGGTGGAGTGAAAGGAAGAGTTATTGTTCAATTAATACAGAGTTATGGTTTCTCGGCCTTTGGGAGGCACAATGGAGAAGATTTAAGATTTTGGCTCTGTTAATTGATTTTTTACATTAATTTTTATCAACTCAGTCACTTTAGTTGACCTTTGAGGCTTTTGATAGGCTAGCAATAACTTCTAAGTTGTCTTTGGCAAAATATCTCTAACTGTGCATTCAATTTGTATTCTTTTGAGGCAAATAAGATGGTAGGTGGCATTTTGAGGATTAATTGCCTCACTGATGTGGCTTTTGGAGGCGGCCTTCTGCTGATCTATTTCATTATGCCCCTTTAAACATTGATTTGGTCTTTAATATAGCTTTGAGGCCTTCTTTAATCACCTTCAGGCCTTTAAACCTTTTCTGTTGACTGTATTCACTTTTAAAAATTGATTCGGCCTTTGATATGCTTTAGGCCTTCTTTAAATCACCTTTTGGGATTTTCGGGCTTTTTGTTCCTTACCAGCTGTTTTAACTCTTTAAACTGATTTTTTCCCTAAACTTTGCTTTATTCCCTTAATTTCTTCATTCACTTCACTTTTATTTCTTCTTTACTGTGTTTGCTGGTGTACAGGTGGCTTTAGTACGCAGAGGGTTTCATTATATAACCAATGCTTATAAAGCACTGATCAAACCATGGAATTAACCCTGGAAGCTTTTGTTCTGTATTGATTTAAGCTTTTAGGATTGTGTTCCTTGGCCCTGTGCCACTGTTTCCTTGGCTATGAGACTGTTTTAACTGAATAATCCACCTTTTAAAATCTGCAACAAACCACCAAAAATGTTATAAAAACCTACGTGTATGGGTAAACTGCTTTACAAAGGCTTAAAGGAGGCGGAAATAGCAATGAGGTGATAGGAAAAATGCATGGAGGGAGGCAGAAATACAAAAGAAATGGGTTAAAAATTGAATTATGGAGCATAATAGGAAAGTGGTTTTGTGAAAACCGTTAGCAGTTTTCATGCGGCATTCAAGTGGTAAGTGGTTTTAACGCGACCGAACGCGACACCACACAGGGTGCGACACCTTTCCACCTCGAAACTGCCTATTTCGCATAGATTTGAGTTGTTAAACCCTGACAGCCAATTCTTAGCGAAATTGAACGTGGACCGTTAGATCAAGAAGATCTACGGTGGGGATTGATTTGCGGGGGTGAAAGGGTAAGGGATGGTTGGGTGAATGGAGCACTGAAGACCGTTGATCTTGATAGATAAATGGTGTAAATAAAATTGGGGCTGGAGCATTAGCGAGGGAAAAAAGAAAATAAAATGAAGGAAAACCGAGAATTTCCGATGCGATGGGGGCTAAGGCCTAGTGCTCGGGCATGGTCCCGTGGAGGAGCAAGGGACCAAGAGCCAGGGAGAAGGGGCTAGGAAGTGGCGCTGAGAATTAGTGCTGGCTATCAGATCAAAACCAGATTGATGGTGAAGATCGCGTCAGGGTATCACCATCGGGGTGGGAAGTTTTCAAAGGAAAATGCGGGTTCATGGAGGAAATGCCGATGTGATGGGATCGCATTGGTGGGGGGGAAAAGGTAAGGGGGAAGTAAAAAATGGAAAAATATGATATGAAATTAGCGATGGGAGCTTAAGTTCTTAGCGTGAGGTTTCGGGCCTTGGTTTTATAGTGGAAAAAATGAAAAGGGTCGAGGATCTAAGCCCGTGAATCGCATCGGCAGAAAATGTTTTTATAAAGAAACAGGTTACGGGAAAGGGAAAAGGCCAATGTCGATGGGCTTATCATTTTGGCCATAGGGATGGTTTTATGTGAAGAATAGGGGCTCGGGGCTAAGACAAAAGGGCTTAAGTCATAAAAAAGAGCAGAAAGGCCTTTTCGAAGGTTTTTTATGTGTTTTCATGATTTTTTCAAGTTTTGATAGGAAAAAGGAAGAGTTTTTTAGTGTTTTTTTATGGTTTTTTGAGGTTCCGGTAAGGGGAAAAGGGGTTCTAAACCATAAAAAGGATTTTTTATGGTTAAAGAGGGATTTTTTGATGAAATGAAAGGGAAAAATGGGCTTTTCAAAGGGAATGGAGGATAAATGAGAGGAAAATGAGGGATATATAAAGGGGAATAAATGAGTGAAAAATGGGGGAATAAAAAAGCTTAAAATAGTTCTTTTTGAAATCAACAGAACTCCTTTGAAGGCTTTGAAATGGAGATATCAGTGGATTGGATCTCTTAAGGGTAAAGGAAACAGAGAGGCTTCAAGAATGAGTAATTTTCTATGAAAATAATCTCTTGAAGGCTCAAGAACTGTTTTAGCCATCATTTGCCATGACAAAAAAATATTGATGGCTAACAGGTTGCACTTGGGAGAGTATGGGTAGAAATATTTCCATAATTTTCATGAAATTTCTCAAGAGAAGGGAGGCACATTCATGGTTCAAGGAGGATACCCTTCAGCATTGAAGGATCATGGGAGACTTCCATATAGGAAGAGTATCTTCTCACATAGCAGCATGATGGGGGATGGCTTTGGCATATGGAATGTTAGAGGGAGGAGTCATGGAGCCTTATTACTAAGGCCTACATCGCTGTCACATAGGAGTATTTTCTTATTGATGGAGCATTCCAAGGAGAGGATGTATCCCTTCTTCTTGCAGATTTTTATGAGGAGATTCTCATGGAAGGAATCAACCATGGACCTCACTTTCAACCTACTCCTTATGTATGGTACGAAATGCATTTCTGTACTTATTGATTACTCCATTGAGTATTTGTATCTTCTCACCATATATGGACAGTGCATTTCTCCAGAAGAGAGAAAGAGTATTTTTGGGTTCCATGGTCACGTTAGGGCCAATGTTTGTATTAATGATAGTAGCCCATATATACATGACTTTGGGCAAGTGTTTTATTTTTTTGATTGTATATAGCTGATATATATTTCTGCTTACTACTTTAAAGCAGATGAGCTAACATGCATAGGTGAAAATTCCTTGGAGGAAAACTTGCCATTTGATGCTCTGAATCAGTAGTTGAAAAGACTATGTTGTATCCACCTGAGAGACCATGTGTATCATCCAAACTTGCACATAACCCGTAGCCATTTTCTGATTTGGATGCCATATGGTGATGACATGCCATTCATATTGCATGGAATGGTTTGGGCTGGCATGGCTCATGATTTTGGAGGAAGGGTCCTTGGAGACTCAATATTCTTCTTGCCATTGGAGGGCAATCATGTTGTAGCCCAAGATCAACATGCCCTCTACACTTATCATAAGTGGAGAGGAGGACAGCATGGGATAGGCCTTCTTGCCTATCATGTTCACTTATTCAACCCACCTACACTTCAGGAGCCAAAGGTGGAGGAGATTCTTCATGAGTTGCCATGTTGGAGGGCGACTCACTTCATATGGTTGATAGCTTGGGGGTGGAGGTTTCACTTGGGAATGAGAGTTTCCCATGCACTTCAAACTCCATGCCTTGAGAGGACCTCTAGACAACACATAGTTGTCTCCTTGAGTATGTTACTTTTTCATGATGATATCTATTTGGGATGTGCACCAAATGTTGATTTGTTTTCTTAGGAGAGGCACTATGGAGTTCCATTGTTGAGACAACATCTTATTCTTTGGGGGGATTCATCATATGTGGATGCTACAGGAAGAAGAAGGGAGAATTTCCAATTCTATCCTTGTAGTTGCTTGAGGACAAGCAACATCTAGGAGGGGAGGATTGTAATATTCCTAAAATTAGCATGCAACTAATGGGAATATTAATTTTTGTTTCTTGCACTTAGTAGGTGAATAAATGGGTGAAAGAGACCCATAATTGTATTGTGTTGGCATAAAAGCCCTCTTGGTGTGAAAAGGGGATGAATTAGTGGCTGGATTTTTCACTTCCGATGTGTGAATAGGAAAGGAATCATGTTGATTCAGTCAAGTTGACCAAGTCAACAACACATCATGGAGGAGCAGTCTTAAAAGAGCTACAATGCAGTTTTGGAGGGAAAGGATTCACATGGTGTTGGAAACCCTAATAGGTGGGACCCAAGGTGAGGAGGCTCACAAAAAATATAAGGAGGAAGAAAGAAGACTTTTGAGGTTAGCTTATGGATTATTAGTTTTGGTCTGCTTAGACTATTTGCAGTCTCTTGCTGTTTAGCAGAGTTGTAGTGCTGCTCATCACAAGGCATTCCTGCTTAGGGATTCCTTCTCCTTCATCGGGTGACCTCTTGGAGGAGTTCTATTCTTCATTTCCCACATCTAGCTTGTGGCCCAGCATCCTCCTTCAGCCACAGCATTATTGCTGTAGCAGGGGACGTTGTGTTGCAGGGTGTTGCAATGGGAGACTCACCACACCAGCTCTTGAGCTTATCTTTCATAGGAGGGGGCTCCCCTTGCTCTTAAAGATATGTACAGGTGGTTCCAGAGCTCATTTGACATATTGGCATGAGGCCATATCACCTTCCATCCTCTACAGTGCAATTAGCTTCAAAAACTGCATCATTTTCTAGAGTGTAACAGTAGCAGGGTTTGATCCCTTGCTGGTGAGCTTGTTCCTTGGAGAAAGGGCCAACCCTTCTCTCAGAAAGCTCTGTACTTCATTCTTCTTCTGTCCATTGTATATTCCAGTCTCATTTATTCATTTATACAGTATAACTATGTTTTTCAGATCCATATCTACATATTTTATCTCTTGTACATTTTTCTCTTATTAAACCCTTGTCGGGTTGATCTTATTTTTGTATAAATAGGGAGGGATATCCGTTTTATCAGCCATTTGATACTTGTAGAATCCAGATCTATAGTGTCATATTATTTACTGCATAAAACCCCATTAAAATAATGTTTTCATGTGCTTCAGCCTTTTCTGTTGATGTAAGTCATGGGGTTTGGGCTTAATTAGGGTGATATGACTTGGGGAGATTTGTTTATGTTGGCTAGAGTGAATTGTTTCACCTCTAAATCTACATGTGAGTTGTATATGATGTATTATAAGGAATCCAAGTTCCAGTCCTCACAGGTATAGCATTATTTTATGAAGACAACTGTTTTATGCCCTATATTGCTGCATTTCCCCACTTGGGAAGGAGGATATAGGACATATGCTTGCTGTGGTTCTTTCATCTGCTGGCGAGATGTTATTTTACATATAATGATCTGATCTTCATTTCCATGCTCATAAGTTGCTGAAGCTCCAACTTTGGAATATCCTAAGATATTCCATTTGTTGTAGAAAATCCCAATTTTGGGATATTACAATTGATAGGTGATTATGAGAACGTTGAAATGGCTCTTCCCTTTTGTTTTTGAAGCATGATAACTTTAACCTTCACAACATTAGGAATTTAAACACAAAGAATTATCTGCAACACTTCCTTTGTTCTTTACCTTGGAGATAAAATTACCTTGTGTTTGGCAGGTGACAGAAAACCCTATCTTGAACTTTCTCATTGATCCTTAGGCATGATAAAATCACCTTTTACAAGCACTATAGAATTAAAAATCATGCTTGTTACCTACTCTTTTGTCCACTTTTGATTTGCAGGTGCCATAACATACTGACTTATATTTTTCTGATATTCCTGAAGTTTGATATATTCAATTACACAACAACAAACTTATAATCACCTTGGGTTTCCATCTTGGAGCTCAATACTATGTTTTTATCCCTTTGACCACTGAGTGTAAGTAATTGAAATGAGAATTTGATCCTGTTGTGTAACCAGCTCCAAAAATAGAAGAATAGAGATATCAACGCCTTAGAAATGAGCCACTTCGAGGGGGAAACCTACAATACATTACATAAAATGAACAATTCTTGGATCATACAATTTACAAAACCTCCTTTCTATATATAGGAGTCCATGGGGCCATAATGTAATCCTAGTGGGCCACAATGTAATCCTAGCAGACCTAACAATAATAATTTAAGGGCATAATAATAACAAAATGGGGGTTACAAGGGTACAATAATAACAATAAGGGGGTTACACTAACAACAATAAGGGACTATACTAGTAATATAGGGACCTAACATGCCCCTCCCCTTCAAAAAAGTGTTGTCCTCAACGCTTGAGTAGCTCTAGGTGCTTCTGTATAAAATTCTCATCCTCCCACGTAGAATCTGCAGTGGGTAAGTTCTTCCACTTGATGAGATACTCTGAAATTGATCGATTCCGTAGTTGTTGAGTTCTTATTTCCGTGACCGCTTCAGGTTCCAATATGATTTTTCCTTCCTCATCAAGTTCTGGCAATATTGTTTGAACTGGAAGACTTTCACCTATAACCTTCTTTAAGCATGAAACATGGAAAACTGGATGTACTCGCGAAGAAGCAGGAAGCTCCAATTTGTATGCCATAGTACCAATATTTTGCAACACCTTGTAAGGACCATAGTACTTTGGCGATAATTTATTATCCTTCTTAGCTTGATTGATGGAAATTCGTTTGTATGGTTGGAGCCGTAAAAACACCCAATCTCCTACATCAAAACTTCTCTCGCTGCGATGTTGATCTGCCTGTTGTTTCATTCGATTTTGTGCCAAATTCAGGTTATCCTTTAAGAGTTGGAGAACTTCTTGCTGATGCTCGATGTGATCTTCCACTGCTTGAACCTTTGAGTTTTCCCTTAAAGATGATGTGATGGATGGTGGATGATATCCATAAAGTGCCATAAATGGGGTCATTTTTGCTGCAGTATGGAAGGAAGTGTTATACCACCATTCAGCGAGAGGTAACCACTTGACCCATTGTGTTTGTTTATTAGATACAAAATAACGAAGATATCCTTCCAAACATTTATTTACTATCTCAGTTTGACCATCAAATTGAGGATGATAAGATGAGCTATGAGCTAATTGAGTACCCAAACAAGAAAATAACTCCGTCCAAAAATTTCCAGTAAAAATGGGATATCTGTCGCTCACAATGACCCTTGGGCTTCCATGTAGCTTTTGAATTCTGTCCATAAATGTAGTAGCAACTGTACTTGCTTTAAATGGATGAGATAATGCACAAAAGTGTGCATAATTGGTAAGTCTATCAACTACCACCATGATGACACTCTTTCCTTCGGACTTAGGTAAACCTGTGATAAAATCCATTGAAATCTTCTTTCAACGTTGACTTGGAATGGATAAAGGTTGTAGAAGTCTCGGGGTCTTAATTGTTTCCACTTTGTTATGCTAGAAAACCAAACATTCCGCCACAAATTTTTGAATATCAGATTTAAGGCCATCCCAAAAAAATTCTTTCTTCACCCTGTGGTAAGTTTTTAAAAATCCTGAGTGTCCTCCTAAAGGAGAAGTGTGCAATTCCAGAAGAATCTTTTGTTTTAGTTGGGAATTCTTTCAAAGATATAAGCGATCTTTGTACCATAAGGAATCATTTTTCCAACTAAATGTATCAGATGTACTAGGATCTTGCTGCAACTTTTGAATGAGTGTCCATACATCTTTGTCCTTCTTCCATTCATCTCTTCCTTCGGTTATCCAATCTGGTTGGATAATAGAGATGGCACAAAGCAATGCTTCCACCTCTTCATTCTTTCTTGAGAGTGCATCTGCAACAACATTAAGCTTTCCTTTTTTGTAGATTATTTAAAAGTCATAACCCAACATCTTTGTGACCCATTTTTGCTGCTCTTCTGAAGATAGTCTTTGCTCCAAAAAGTGTTTAAGACTATCATGATCAGTTTTTACCTTGAAGTGTCTTCCCATTAGGTAAGTTCACCATTTCTTTAGTGCATGCAGTATTGCTAACATTTCCTTCTCATAAATAGGTTTATGCAAATACTTTCCTTTGATTGGACGACTTTCAAAAGCAATGGGTCTTCCTTCCTGCATTAAAACCGCACCAATTCCATTTCCTGAGGCATCACATTTCACAATAAAGGTTTTTGTGAAGTCTGGCGTAGCTAAGACCGGTGCTAGGCACATTGCCTCTTTAAGACGTTCAAAGGCCTTAGTTGCTTCAGGAGTCCATGAAAATGCATCTTTCTTCAATAATGTTGTTAGAGGTGCTGCTATTCTACCATAATTCTTAACAAACTTGCGATAATACCCTGTTAACCCGAGAAATCCTCGCAACTGCTTTATGGTTGTGGGGACTTTCCATTCCTCAATGGCTTTAATTTTGTTAGGGTCTACTTTAACACCCTCGTGAGATACAATATGACCCAGATATTCCACCTCTTGTACTCCAAAGAAACATTTGGATTTTTTTGCATATAATTGTTTCTCCTGCAATAGTTTGAGCACCGTGTCAACATGTTCAACATGATCCTTCCAAGACCTGCTGTAGATTAGTATATCATCGAAAAATACTAGCACAAATTTTCTAAGGAAGGGTTTGAAAATGGAATTCATCAACCCTTGAAATGTAGAAGGTGCATTGGTAAGGCCAAAAGGCATGACCAAAAATTCATAATGACCCTCATGAGTTCGAATTGCTGTTTTTGGAATATCTTCGGTCTTCATTCTAATTTGATGATATCCTGAACGAAGATCCAACTTGGTAAAATAAATTGCTCCATGTAATTCATCCAATAATTCATCAATCACAGGAATGGGAAATTTGTCTTTAATGGTGAGCTTATTGAGCTCCCTATAATCTGGACACATTCGCCATGATCCATCCTTCTTGTGTACCAATACTATAGGAGTAGAGAAAGAACTTTGACTAGGTTGAATTATACCCTCCTTTAACATTTCTGCAATCATACGTTCAATTTCGCTCTTTTGGAAGTAAGGATATCTATAAGGCCTGATGTTTGGAGGAACACTTCCTGGAATCAAATGAATAGCATGATCATGATCATGAATAGGTGGGAGTCCTTTGGGAGCTTCAAACACCTTGGAATGATTGTCCAAGACTTTTTGGAGATCTGCAGAAATAGATGATTTTGATGTCGCAACTTCTAGTGAGCATAATTGTGCAATTACGCCTAGTTGTTCTTTCTTTAGAAGCTTTTTCATGACATTATATCTTATTATCCTTCCTGGATTCCCTTCAATACCCCGTAATTCGACTTCCTTTCCTTCTGAAAAAAATTTCAAGAAAAGTTCTTGAAAATTAAAAGCTACCGTCCCCAAAGATTGTAACCATTGTACTCCTAGTACAACATCAGCACCTCCCATAGGAATGGAAAGCATTGAACTAGTCAATACATATTCCCCCATGGTTAGCTTGATATTATGGAATTTTACAGAGAAATTTATAGTTCCTCCATTTGCAACCATCACTTGACATTCTGGTGCTGGGTATAGGAAACAATTTAATTCCTTGGCTACCTTACAATGAATAAAATTATGGGTGCTACCTGAATCAATCAACAATATTACTTTTTTCTTCTTGATTTGTCCTTCTATCTTGAGAGTTTGAGGAGTGGTAATTCCTGCCAGTGCATTACACGATATGGTCGGATTCATTTCTTCCTCTTCTAGGGCTGGTTCCTGGTGTATATCCTCTTCTTGTTCATTTCTTCTTCCTCTTCACAATCTATGTAAAATAATTTCTTCTCAGCACACTTATGACCTTTAGTGTATTTGCTATCACAACTGTAGCAAAGCCCTTTTGCTCTTTTTTCTTCCATTTTTTGTGGTGTCAACCTTGTAGGTTGTGGAAATCTAGGCGTAGCAACACTTCCTTCTTTATAGAATTGAGTGGTAGGCTTCCTTGTCGCCATAATTTTACATTCAACTTTTCTTGCCAACCTAAATGCCTTCTCCAATGAATCAGGTTCCAGAACATGAACTTCATGTTGTATGTTATCCTTTAAAGTGCCTATGAAGAGATCAATCCTGTGTTCCTCTGGAATATCAGTTACCCTTATGTTCAATTTTTGGAAGTCCTCAATGTGCTGCCCCACTAAACCCTTTTGTTTGAGATTTATCAATTGGATAAAGAAGGTGTTGCTCTTTGTATCCTCATAATGTGCTATCATTTCTTCCGTAAAAATTGACCAAGTGACAATTTTTTTACAGGAGCAAAGCCATCGATCGATACAAATGTATTTTGTTCTAAATGTAAAGTTGCAATATGTACCTTTTGTGTGTTTTGCACGTTATGGAGATCAAAATATTGCTCCATCTATGGTATCCATGTTACAAGATCCTTTCCATCAAATTCCTCATATCCATTTTTGGAATATGGTGGTTCTTCCTACCAACATTAGAGTTTATGAAATCACGATTAACATTTATTTTGTTCTCATCATGAGGTTCTTCTACTATCTTTTCACCATTAGGAAACCTTTCTTGTATCAACTTTGTCAAACCTTCGATGTCTGCTTTGAGATCATTCTTCATGCTTTCCATGTTGTCTTTCATGTCATCCATCGTAGCTTCCATGCCATCCATATTAGCTTCCACGCCATCCATCTTAGCTTCCATGCCTTTCTTCAAAACTTCCATTTCATTTTTTGTCGCTCTTTGCGAGAGTGAAATTTGTTGCACTTGCTCTTGTAATTTTGATAGATCGTGTTGCAATTCTTCATCTTCATGAGTCATAGTAGACCCTTCTGAAGGCTTAATGGGTGTTGAATTATTTTTATGGGGTATATTTTAGAACCCAATACTAATATATATTCTACAATATGCCCTTGGAATCAATTCAAATTGATTCTTCAAACAAGACTTATGCAATTCGGAAAAAAAATACACACCTTTTTCTTTCTTTTGAAGAGCTCGATATTGAAATTGGATTATCTCTGTGATTTCAGCACTTCAATATCTGAATTTTAGTACTGACGTAGCCCTCTAAATTATCTTTCGAATGCCATAGGTCTGACCTGATTTGGATTCTCCAAGACAAAGTTGTGTCCAATCTCCCACAATGACCTAATTATGGACTGGTTCAGTAGAGTGAACTTTTACGACTTTCCACATGTCACTGTTTCATCCTTTGTATCTGAAATTGATAGCCAAGAAACTAAAGTCCGTGTACTTGTGACCACTTTTTACGGCACTCCAATCTGATGCCCAGAGAGAGAGTTATTGAAATTTTCCCACGATCACTTCTTTGAGATGAAATTCAGAAGCTTGAAAAAGCACTACCTTCCACAGATCATATCTCCAAAAATGTTGCGAACCAATCTCTGAAATTGTTTAAATAATTTCCTTAAGATTTCAGCTTCACACCATACAAATTTTAGATTTTTAACCTTCGTAGAAAAAAAACTATAGCGCAAATGCCACGATGACCTGTTTAGGAGCCTGAAAAAATACCTAACTTCCATAGATCATATCTCCGAAAATATTGCGAACCAAGCTCTGAAATTTTTAGACAATATTCCTCAGGCTTTTGGCTTTGCACCCTAAACATTTCAGCTTCTGAAAATTTGTATAAAAAATTTTATAGAGAAAATTCCACGATGACTTGTTTGGAGCAGCGAAACCCTAGAATCCAAAGATCTGATACCAAATGTGGGTAACCAGCTCCAAAAATAGAAGAATAGAGATATAAACGCCTTAGAAATGAGCCACTTCGAGGGGGAAACCTACAATACATTACATAAAATGAACAATTATTGGATCATACAATTTACAAAACCTCCTTTCTATATATAGGAGTCCATGGGGCCATAATGTAATCCTAGTGGGCCACAATGTAATCCTAGCAGACCTAACAATAATAATTTAAGGGCATAATAATAACAAAATGGGGGTTACAAGGGTACAATAATAACAATAAGGGGGTTACACTAACAACAATAAGGGACTATACTAGTAATATAGGGACCTAACAGATCCTCATCTCACTGATATTCCTTATTTCTTTGTCCTTTGAAACAATGAGGAATTTCACTTTGGCAAACTCTGGGATGATATACACAGTAGCCCTTTAAAATATTCTTTCTGCTATCACCATGGAGGCCTAACATCTTCATTTTACCTCCTTTGACCATATTTGGCATGACAAAATCCTTGGGATGAGTTTGTAATCTTTTCAAACAGTGATATCTTCAGAAACCATCTGTTTTCATTATGGAGTCCAAACTTACCCTTTCACCTTCTCTGATCACCTTACCAAAACCCTAGGTTTATGGGATGCTTGAGAAAAATTATGAGTGTTGTATTCTAATTTATCTATAGCCCTTTCAATTTCATTCATTTCTGTTCAATTCACCTCACCGTTTCCCCAATTTTATCTATAATGTCTAAAAAACTTCTTTTCAGGTTTGGTTTCTTGGTGTGCCTCCATCATGTGATTTGTTGCATTGGATCTTTGCTTAGCACACTGTTGCCCAATCAAGTTTAGAAAACCCCGATTCTTCTTGAACACAAATTTATTCCTTTCTCTTTGCTTTTAATGTATTCATTTTGAAGCAGGCCTCTTATCTTATCAATTCTCTGTTGATGGTCACTTTAACATTCCTGCAAAAATGTGAAAATGTACAGTTTCCTTTTGCAGAACTTGAACTTGATAATGTGGTCTTCCGAGGAGATTTTCTAATCTTTTCTGGAAAACCATGTGATTATCTTCTTTCACATTTGAGCCAGCTTCTAGCACAGGAAAAACATTGCTTAAAACACCGAGGATGACCCTACAACCTATGAAACCCTAATGACTTAGTGGGAGGATCCTTTGACCTGGTTTTTGACTGAAACTTGGTTTGGGGTCTTCAAGTGTAAAAATAGAGTTTTTAGAAAATTGATGTATTGAAGATCCAAAATCCAATGTACTTGATTTATTTAAAGAGCCTACAGAGATATTTTTGAGACCATAAGTTCTTGAGGAACCTGGTGAACATGTGAAGGAACAGGTTGTTTGGTAACCCTAGATGGAAAGTGGAGGGGTGAGGCAAAGGCAAAACAAAGTACTGAGGTTATAGGTGGGAAAATAGGGTATAGTTGAGTGGCATGAGCCCATGAGGGGTCTTTTAGGAGTGGTAGGTTAAACATCGAATGGAAAAATAGTAGAATAGTGAAATTTTTTTATAAGGATAATGAAGGCAGTGAGATTTCTAAAACTCAGAAGATTCAGGAATCTTGTTTTTAGAAATCTAGAACTGATATTTAGTCATCTATAGATAGTAAAAATTACTGATGACTAATAGTGGCACCACTTGGGGAGGGAAGCTCCTTTTTAGGAGATGTCCAGGACCTTAGAGCTCAAATCTTTGAGTTTTGAAGACCAGTGCCTTACTTGCACTTTGCAGATTTCTTTCCTTCATTTGCTGATTTTTTTCTTGACACTATGATCTCAAAATCAGAAAGACATGTTTCCTTCAACCTCATTTCTACCTAGACATCATATTGTTCCTAAAATTTTTTATTCATTTGGGTGCACTTGGACTAGCAAACCCTTGACATTCTTTTCTTTTAAAAGCATAAAAAACTATCTACCTGTACCCTTATCACTTCCAAGAGTTCAGATTAGACTAATGAACTCTTCTTATTCTCCACCTAGTCTACTCATTTGTCAAGATTAAGCTATTTGACAAAATTTTCTTCTCTAATCTACTGACATGAAACTGAAAAAATGACTAAAATAGGATTGAGGAACCTGATTTTCCATGGATTGTGGCATTCGGACAAGCTACACACAAACATCATTTTTGTACAACCAAAACTAGAAGACATGAGGGCTGTGATCTATCATCTGTTAGGCATCCCTCTCTTTTTCTCTTGGTTCAGATTTGTGCTTTGGGAACCAGTATCCTTTTTTCCTAATCTAACCTACTGACAAGTCAAGCTTAGAAGGTTTTGACAAGCTTTCTTCCACTATCCTATCAGCAAAAATTTAAAACATGTTCAGCCATAATTAGGCTATATGACTGAACAAGACTCTTTTTGCTTAACAGTAGTGGCATTCAGGCTTGCACACTTTTATCAGTACTCTTTTTTTGGGTATGGGGTTGTACCTATTCTTTTCTTGCCTTCTTTTACTTCTTTTTTTGTTTTTTTGTTTTTGTCTCTCTTATCTTTCATCAAGCAATGTTATGTATAATGAATGAAAGCTTCAAACTAGGAAATTTGACAAAAATAGTGTTTGATCATCTTGCCATTGACAGGACCTACGAATACCTCTACTCCATCTAGCTCTTGTAAAAATAAAGCATTGTTGCCTCTAACTAAATGAATGATGTAAGGACCCTTCCACAAATTTTCAAACTTGCCATGTTTTCCTTGGTCTTCTTTCCTTAAAAACCACTTCAGCACTTTGTCTCTTTCAAAGACCCTTTTCAGGTGAACTTGGTATTCATCATCAGTTTTAAAATATACAATGATTTAATCAAGATAAATCATAATGAAGTATCGTAAGTCCTCGGAAGAAGTAGTGTCCATAGGTCTTTGAAAAGAAACCCCTGCATCTATTAACCCAAATGGCATTTTGTCATACATGTAGGTGCCCCAAGGTGTTATGAGAGTGGTCTTGTGTTATCAGTTGGAAGCACTATCACCTGAAACACTATCAAGTAATGACATCTTGTTAGAACCTACCACCCTTTGTAGTGTATGATTTATCTTTGATAAAGGGAAGCTGTCCTTCGGGGAAGGTGTTTTTAAGTTTCTAAAGTCTATGCATAACCTGAACCCCCCTGCTTTATTTCTTATTGACACAATATTTGAAAAAAATTTTGAGTACCTGAATGGGGCTATGATACGAACACCATGCATCTTCTTTATCTCTTTTTTAGGTAGAGGTACTAGGATGGGTGTTATTCTTCTCAATTTTTTCTTGAATAGTCTTGGTTTTCCTTGAGAAGAGTCTTATTTTGAATAATGTTTGTGTCATAGGGTTTCAAGTCATCATTCCCCTTTGCAAAAGCATCTTTAAACTCTTTGCACAACCCTATGCATTTCTTTTTTATGTGATGTGGTAGAGTTTTGGACAGCTTGATCATTTTGGGTTCTCTTATGCTACCTATGTTCCATTCTTCTACATCAGTGTCAGTAGATTCCATTTTTAGTTTCCTAGAAAACTCATTAAAGTCAAACACCTCTTCCGAAGGGATAAAACCTCTTGGTGATGAGTTATCTTGGTATTTCAATACCTTAAGGTCCTTTTGATCCAGGTCCCTAGAAAATTATGCCTCATGAAAGTGTTCTAATAGATTCACAGCAACAGAAGGAAATGATTTTGTTTTTGGTGTTTTTTCTTCATTTGGGCAATCTTGTTCATGCTCTAAGCTTGGTTTTGGTATTGCAAATTCATCCTTAAATTGCAAAAAATTAAGTTGAGCTTCACCATTATGTTGTTGTTCAGGGCTGTTAGAGTCTTGGCTACTAAGTTCTTCATTTTGCATTAGGTTTGACTGTTGTGGGAAGCCTATTTCTTTGTCAATTTCATTTACTTGTTCATCTATGTCATTTTCATTATACAAGATAAATGAGTCCAGATCTGAATGGATAGAATAAATAGGGGTGTTGTTTGGCCTGTCTCGGTTTCTAACCATATAGTTCATGTGTGACTCTCGGTACAATCTCCTTTTTTGGTTAAAAACTGGGATGGAAGAATAGGACATGTCCATTTGGAGGTTCCCTTAAAGTTTGGCTCTCCATGATATGGATAGAAGCATGCCATACTTAGGGGGAATGTCAGCCACTACAATGTCCATGACTAGGCTTTTGGCAGGTATTTGTGCCAAATTGACACACGGATCCTTGATTAGACCCAAACATTTGACTCTACTCGAATCAAAAGAGTACAAGTCCTTGTAAGGTTTGGTTATTTCTAGGCCTAATCTATCCATCAACACCTTGGGCATGAGATTGTGTGAGGCACCGGAGTCTAGCATAACATTGTGCAAGATTTTTTCATGAATGTTTAAGCTAACATTTAAAGGAGGGATAACTCCTTCTTGATATTTTCCCTCTACCTCAGGTCCAAACGACAGCTCAGGTTTGTCATCAGTCAAGTTTAGAGTGTCGGTGTCATTCCCTATGTTAAAAACTTTCAAAACTTGGGACCTGCACACATCTTGAGATACCCGTTTAGTAAGAGGTATGGTTATCTTGATTTTTGCAATATCTCCCTTAAAACTAAAAGGCGTTTGTGTTTTGGGAATATTTACATTAGTTTTATCAACCATATTTTTTTTGCACTTTTACTTTGTTCATTCTGATCTGGAACCTTACTCAAAAGATTTTTTTTAGGGCCACTAGTAGAGGTACTAGGAAAAATTGGGTCACCATTTTGTTGGCTAGTTTTGTCTTTGTTTGAATTAGGGTTCTTAGCCATGGTGTTTGTGTTTTCTGCTGTCCTTTTCATTATGTTTTTAGGGTTTTTTTAACAGAAGTTTCTAGTTTGTTTTTCATGGAGGCCTCTTGGTTTTTCTTACTCCTAAGATCATATTGCCTATGGACCTCCATTATGGAATTTTCAAATCCCAATTTATACTCTTCATAATCCTCATAGTTTGTTTCATTTTGATTTGAGGAAAAAAACCCTTGTTCTTCTTTAGTGAGAAAAACATCATCCTCATTATCAAATCCTGTCATGTTTACATCGTTTTCTTCCAGTTGTTTAGTTTTTATCTCCTCTTCATCTACATAGTTGTCTTGGAAGGGAGGCCTGATTTGTTGGTCATTGTCTCTTTGTCTAATTTGGGGTGGGTCTCTTCTGAAGTGTTTATTTCTATTTCGGTTTTGGGGATTTTCTTGGTTCTCTCTAGGGGGTGCTCTCTCACTCAAGTTGATCCTCTCCATCATTCTTTCTATTACCCTCACTAGATTTTCAATCTTGGCATCAGATGTGGAGGCCATGGTTTCATCTTTGTATGTGACTTTATTTTTTGACCTCATATTAGCCCTCTTCTCAATTAGATTGGCCTCTACACTTACAGCTCCCCTTTGCATGTATTCTAAGGTTAGGGGGTCTCTTTCTCTCAATTGGTAGGTCATGTCTAGATCAAAGCCTTCTGGAAATTTTACTAGTGCTATGCCTTGTGGAGGTTTCATGTGAGGCGAGAGGGCATTGTACACACTATTGAAACTAGTGTAGTAGTCTTGAACACTTTCTCCGACATTTCTCTTAAGGTTGTTTTATTTTGAGAGGACTTGGAGAAGGTTTTTCTTAATCTCCCACCTGTTTATGAATCTCTGATAGAGGGAAGGGAGATCATGTATGTTGTTAGGAGTTAAGTTTTTGAACCATTTTTTAGCTTCTCCTCCTAAGCTTTGGGCAAACATCCTCATCTTTATGGTCTCTTCTTGTATCTCCTAATAGTCAAAGGCATCATTCATCCTATATACATGTTGTTGGGCAGTGGTAGATTCAGCTCCAGTAAAGTGAGGTATTTTGGATTGGTAGTCTTGAGGCATGGGCACTAAAGGTTGGGGTAGAACCAAGGGGGAAAACCATGCTGCCATGATTGGAGGTAAGGGAAACCACAGAGGTTTTGTGAGAGGAGGTGGAG
The DNA here is from genome assembly GCA_034641835.2 of Pinus albicaulis. Classification (NCBI taxonomy): domain Eukaryota; kingdom Viridiplantae; phylum Streptophyta; class Pinopsida; order Pinales; family Pinaceae; genus Pinus; species Pinus albicaulis. Next base: position 1,346,407,888 of record CM076572.1, on the reverse strand, counting down.
GATGAAGTGGAGTGGTTTTCACAGTGGATGTGTGAATGGGGGTGGTAGATGTACTCGGGCCAACAAAATAAGATTGAGAAGATTTGGAATGGAAAGAACCAAAGTTGTGGAGAAGCTGAAAATCAGGAGGAATGGAAGGAGAGGCTTCTCTACTAGGACTCTGCTGCAAATCTATGGGCTCAAGGTCTGTCTGGTCGATCCCACTCTCAGAATTAGTCCTAAAAAGGTTCTTTCTATGGTATAAGTCAAAATGGGGATCTTGTAAGGCTATGAGGTTTTCAAGGATAGAACTTGCTTTGTGAATGGTCCTAACAGTAGTTAAATCTTGGGTCCTAGAATTTTTCCAAATTTTTTTTTTGGCTCATCAACTATGGTAGGAGGGTTAGGGTCAGGATGAGATCTGGTGCAAATCCTTTGTGAAGACAGATTTCAAACTCAATAATGCAGAGAGGCTGAAGCTTTAGGAGTGTCTTGAAAACAGACCTGTCTGCAAGGATACTAAGCTCACACAAAGAGTTACTGGGTTTTAGATTGTTATGATTTATTAGTGCATTCCCAAGGGAGTCTATGAAAGCTAGTGAAGTTAGTAGGCCTGCTAGAGGCTGGTGGAGTTTCCAGGTGGATTTTTTTTACTGTTTTGAGGATAAGTACTTGTAGTCCACCACCAACAATTGACAAAACCAATATAGAGATTTTTTTGGGGTTTTCTGAGTTTCTTTATATAACAGTAAGACTTTTAATGAGTGTCCTCTAGTTGAGTCATCATTTTTCTAGTATGGTGAATCAATTAGATAGTACTCTTGGCTAACACTTGAGTTTTTAAGTTTGAAAAAGGTTTTCTAAGTTCTTTAAGGATGTCTAAGGTTGTTAATTACTCATGTCCCACCATGATCACCATTATGTTAGGTCCCTGTAATTTGGTAGATTGGAAATGATCAAATGAACAAGGGTAACATCAAACCAGTCTTTGGAGTTCTAGGAACTAGCTTTCCTGGACTAAGAGAGGGTTCTCTCTATAAACATGTAAAGGAAGTGATCTTGATTGTTTTAAGGGTTTTGATTTTAGGCTAGTTATTAGGTTTAGGGTTTGTTTTTTTGTTTGGTTGGGTAGGTGGTTTATCAAGAAGAATAGGTAGAGTGAGAGAGGTTCAAACCATTAGGCTATGGAGTCTACAAAGGTCTTGAAATGTTTAATAGTAGGACAAGGGTGTATCATAGGGAAAATATAACAAAGTGAAATAGATCTAAAGGCTTATGTGAATGAGGTGAACAAAAAATTGTGAACATAGTAGGTGTAGAAGGGAAGTTAAGAATCCTCCAACAAATACATCAAAAAGAATGATCTTTATGATTACTAAGAATTAATAAATAATCAAAGACAGTGCACATCAATAACTCTTTTTATCAAAATCTAACATGTAAGCATTAAGACAATGATCTAGTGAACTATAGAAGGCAAAAAACTTGTAAATCTTCTAGTGATTTCACCTCCAAGCTAAGAAAACATTTAAGATAAAAATATAGCAGAGATCAAAGAAGAGGGAACTCCTATATTCATCAATCAAGCTATTAAGACCTCCAAATAAATTTTTTAAGATGAGCTATAGGGCATGGAAAATCATAAACCTCATTAGCTAAGCTTAATCAACAACACCTCAAAGTAAAGACCTTAAAAACAATGTTTATGTAATAGCAAAGAGTAGGGCTAACCATAAATGTTGTGTAACCAGCTCCAAAAATAGAAGAAAAGAGATATGAAAGTCTTAGAAATAAGCCAATTCGAGGGGGCAACCTCCAATACATTACATGAATGAACAATTCTTGGATGATACAATTTACAAAACCTCCTTTCTATATATAGGAGTCCATGGGGCCATAATGTAATCCTAGTGGGCCACAATGTAATCCTAGCCGACCTAACAATAATAATTTAAGGGCACAATAATAACAAAATGGGGGTTACAAGGGCACAATAATAACAATAAGGGGTTTACACTAACAATAATAAGGGGCTATACTAGTGATATAGGGACCTAACATGCCCCTCTCCTTCAAAAAAAGTGTTGTCCTCAACACTTGAGTAGCTCCGGGTGCTTCTGTATAAAATTCTCATCCTCCTATGTAGAATCTTCAGTGGGTAAGTTCTTCCACTTGATGAGATACTCTGAAATTGATCGTACTTGTCGAGTTCTTGTTTCTATGACTGCTTCATAACTTCTTTCGATGTCATGTTGATCTTCCTGTTGTTTCATTAGATTCTGCACCAAAGTTGGGTTATCCTTTGAGAGTTGGAGAACTTGTTGTTGATGCTCGATGTGATCTTCCACTAATTTATCATCCATATTTGCTATTATTTGATCCTTCAAACCATCCAAATTAGCCTCCATTTCTGCTTTTAAACCATCTATTTCATCTTTAATTGCTCTTCGTAAGATTGAAACTTGTTGCACTTGGTACCGTAATTTTGATATCTCATACTGCAACTCTTCCTCTTCATGCGTCATAGTATAGCTTTTTGAGGGATTAATGGGTATGGAATTATTTTTTGGAGGAATTATAGAACCCAATACTGATAAAAATTATAAAATATGCCCTTATAATCCATTCAAATTGATTCTTCAAACAAGACTTATGCAATTCGGAAAAATACACACCTTTTTCTTGCTTTTGAAGAGCTCGATATTGAAATTGGATTATCTCTGCTATTGTGGATCTTAAATATCTGAAATTAAGCACTAAAGTATCCTTCTAAATTCTCTTTTGAATGCCACAGGTCTGACCTGATTTGGATTCTCCAAGACAAAGTTGTGTCCAATCTCCCACAATGACCTAATTCTGAACTGGTTCAGTAGAGCGCAATTGTACAACTTGCCGCGTGTCACTGTTTTGTCCTTTGTCTCTGAATTTGATAGAAAAGAAACTAAAGTATATGTTCTTGCGACCACTTTTTACGGCACTCCAATCCGATTCCCAGAGAGAGAGTTATTGAAATTTTCCCACGCTCACCTCTTTGAGATGAAATTCAGGAGCCTGAAAAAGCACTACCTTCCACAGATCATATCTCAAAAAATGTTGTGAACCAAGATCTGAAATTTTCTGACGACTTTCCTCAGAATTTTAGCTTCGTACCATATGAATTTCAGATTCTGATCTTTTGTAGAAAAACATTTATAGCGCAAATGCCACGATGACCTGTTTAGGATCCTAAAACAAGACCTGACTTCCACAGATCATATCTTCGAAAATATTGCGAAACAAGCTCTGAAATTTTTATACAAGCTTCCTCAAGATTTCGGCTTCGCACACTAAAAATTTCAGCTTCTGAAACTTCGTAAAAAAAACGTTATAGTAAAAATTCCACGATGACCTGTTTGGAGCAGCGAAACCCTAGAATCTAAAGCTCTGATACCAAATGTTGTGTAACCAGCTCCAAAAATAGAAGAAAAGAGATATGAACGCCTTAGAAATAAGCCACTTTGAGGGGGAAACCTCCAATACATTACATAAATGAACAATTCTTGGATGATACAATTTACAAAACCTCCTTTTTATATATAGGAGTCCATGTGGCCATAATGTAATCCTAGTGGGCCACAATGTAATCCTAGCCGACCTAACAATAATAATTTAAGGGCACAATAATAACAAAATGGGGGTTACAAGGGTACAATAATAACAATAAGGGGGGCTACACTAACATACTAAGGGGCTACACTATTAATATAGGGACTTAACAATAAATCACTTTGAAATTTTCTTCATCGAATCATTTCTAAGATAAACAAGCGTAAGTGGGTCTAGAGAGCAACTAAGAATTCTCTAAATTGACCTAGCAGAGGAAAACATAGAAGAAGTGAAGGAAAAACAGAACTAAGGTGCCTCTAAACAAAATTTCTTAGCCTAAAACTTCTGCCCTACTGCAATATAAAGATTAAGAATATGATAACACAAGAAAAAATGAACTAAATAGGAACACGTCACCATTTAAAAATTCTCAGGGATCCTACAAGAAAGCCTTATCCAATTTCAAAAAATCCAAGCCATTTACAAAAATCAGAGCCAATTTGTCTTTAATCTCCAAGTCTGTGTATGTAATATCCCAAAATGGGATTGCTCAGCAAGGCGTAAATAAAAAATGCATTTTTAGAATTATATGCTACAGGAAATGAAATAAACACTTGGACCCCTTAGATAGGACAATATAGAACCTAAATAAAAGAGTAAATCAGAAACAAATTCAACTAGGTGAGGTAAACAGACCTCCCACACCTAGGATAGCTAGAAAAATGCATAAACCCATAAACTACTGCAACAGGAAATTACTGCATAAAGAGACAACGTATTCTAATGAGGGCTTGTACACATGAATAGTAGAGACAAATATATCTGATATTATATTAAACAATATGGCTAAAAAAATGAGATCTAGTCTCCTTTATACAAAAGCTAGAGAACCCGAGAAGGGTTTCTAGGAATACACCCTGAATACAAATGGTGATCTTCGGCAATAAGACTGAAAAATCACTAAAAACTAAAGCACAGGAGTATATAAGGCTATAAGAATGTAGATATGATGCAGATATTATCAAAGTTCTTCCCCCATAGAAGGATCAACCCTCCAATCACAGGAAAAATCCCTAAAAGAGCCACAAAAGACACTACTGAAATTGCCCTCAAGAAATGACGCAATTCCCAGGCTGGAATAATGTTGTAGGTGATGATAATACATTGAACTACTACCAAAGGTCTGAAATAAGCTTATACCCCCTCCAAACTGATATCCCAATAGAAGGAATCCTTCCTCCTATGCAAAACCAACTCATAAAGTGGGTTTCTCAACCCTCCACTGCAACACCCTACAATTCAACACAGCCTCATGCAGAAACTGCACAGAAAATGAAGACTGAAGCTTGGCACCAATGCCAGATGTGTGGAATTTTATATCATGTCTCTCCCAATAGCTACTCAAAGGGAAGAGAAGTAATTCCTAAACAGGAATACCTTAGTGCTATACAACACCAACAATCTTAGCTAAACAACTAAAGAGAGAAAAATTCTAAGCAGACATGAAAATATAATTCATAAGCTAACCTAAAATGGCTGCCAACCTCTCCCTTATAAAATAAGTGATCCTTCTCACCTTGGGTCCCACTCATTAGGGTTTTCACCATCACACAAACAATCTCCCTCCAAAACTGCATTCCTTCATTAGAGCCACTCCTCTAAAACTGCGTTGTTTGATTTGGTCAAGGTTGACCTCTTCAACCTGCTTCAGCCCTGTTCACACCTAAGGGTCTTCAATCCAGGTCACATATAGTTGTCTAGTTTGAGCCTCATTCATATCGAGCTATTTTTATTGCTGATCCACTTCTCCTACATTGATGTTGTTGACTTGGTCAAACTTGACTTTGTCCACATGCAAATGTCCCTTTCCACACATGAGAGTGCTAGATCCAATTATTTTTATGATCCCTTCTCACATCAAGAGGGATTTTTATTTCTATTTCTGAAATGTATGGGTCCCCTTACCCATTTATTCATCTCCTAAGTGTAAACAACAAAAATCAATATTCCAGTTAGTTGCATGCTACATTTGGAATATTACAATGTATTGCTCTCAATAATTGTCTAACCAACCAAAAAAATACAATAAGAGCTCCATGCACTATTTAACTTTCATTGGAGGGTAAAAACCCTAAATATGGTTTTAGACATCATAAATAACTCATAAATTTCATTTATGTGCAAAGATACCATGCAAGGCCCAAGACACATAATATCTAAGGAAATAAGTGAAAAATATCTTCTCAACCACATTTGGTAATAAAACTGACATTTAAACTCCCAAAAACTCCAAAAACTCCCAAAATAACTTCCAGTGTATTTCATTGACTTTTGTGCAAGGACGCATCAGTGAGGTCCAAGGGCACAGTGCTTGCACGAGAAAATTGGGTCACCTTGCAGCTGAAGTTTGAAGGCCTTCCCGATGTCGTAATGGGCTCAGTGATGGCTCGAAGGAAAGCCTGATGAGTCTACTTTCGAAAAATAATTTTTGTTTTCCATTTGGACTTCATTTTCCTGTCCAAATATCAAAAATACCAAGGCTAGTAAAGGCGCAACACCAACCTTGAAAACATGGCAGAAAGGTGAAATTTCAGGTGTTTTTGACCCTTTTAGAGGACCAAATCAACTCCAAATGACCTAAATTTTTTTGATCATGATGTACTTGACCTAAAAAATCAAAAAATTTAAACCATTTCTCTTGAGGATTCCCTGAGAAAAAGCACAGCGCCAAGGGCGTTCCACCCTCAGCCCTTCAAATCAGAAAAAATTCAAAATTTCCAAAAAGTTCCCAAATTTTAGATTTTCCTTACTTCTTATGTCTGGGATGCTTGCATGGAAGCATCAACAACAAGGTTAATTTTTTCTTGACCTTTTTCCTCCTTGAGGGCTTGAACTTTGGAAGAGCTCTTTTGAGCTTGGCCCTTGCAATTTGATTTCTCAAGGAATAGTTCCTGACCATCTTTTTATGTAGGCCAAGGTCCCTTTTTGTCTTATTTAGCTGCTTGTTTTCAACCTTATAATAATTAATGACATAATTTTCCATGCCAAGCTTTATTTGTAGGTCTATGATCTTAGCATCCTTGCTTTGGAGCTAGATTCTTGTAACCCTCTCCTCATCTTCATTTTCACTGTCAAGGTCAATAAATTCAAATTTTTGTTTAGTTCCATGCTTACCTTTCTTATCTCCAATAGTGAACTTTTATTTTCCTTTTTCAAGCGTCTTTGTTGATGTGGAAGGCATTGCCCCTTTCCTTTTAGAGGTAGAAAACACATGCCTTTATCCTCTTTGGTATGTCAAAGGAAGAGGTTCAATATTGTTTACCTTAGTGCCATATGTATTGCTTTTATCATTGTGATCATCTTTGTTTGGCTCTCTAACTTCTTGGCTCAATTCTTCATTTGTATCCTTCATGCTATCATTACTAATTTTTCCTTTTTTTCTCTCTGTAGTGCCTTTATCCTCTTCACTGCCTTCTTTATTGCCTTCAACACTGCCATGAAACTCACTGTGCTCCATATCATCACTGCCTTTGTCAAAACAATCAACCTCACTGTCATTTGCACTACTCTCTGCACCATCATCATTTCCACTATGAGCCTCATTTATTATACTGTCCTCATGACCATCATGACTGCTATCATGACTGTCATTTCCTCCCTCATTACTGTTGCTTCCATTATTGCTATGATTTTCACTATTTTTTGCACTTTCATTTTGCTCCTCATTACTGCTAGAAGCCTTACTGTTTTCACCGTCATGACTGTCACCATGGCTCTTTTTTTGAATGGCATGATCTTTGTTGTCTTCTTCTTCACTACTGCTTGCCTCATTATTCCAAACATCAACCTCATTGATTTCTTTACTGCTAGATTCTTCATTCGTTTCTGCATCATTGTCCTTATCATTGTCATGAGCCTCATCAAAATCTGTTTCATGGTCTTTTGTTTCCATGATTTCTGCATTTCCTTCATCATTTTTTTCTTCCATGATGGCCTCACTGCCCTCTGCCTCTTAATATTCAACATCATCATTTCCCTCGGTTTCCATGTTTTCTGCTTCATCACTAACCTCTGCCTCTTCATTTTATTCTTCCTCAATGTTTGTATCACCATTATTCCTTGATTGATCATTACCTTCCCCTTCATTTTCCTTTTATGGTTCATCTTCATTTCCCTCATTGTCTGATGCATTAGCAGAGGGTGAGGAAGGAGGGTTGTCTTGAGGTGAAGGAACATGTGTAGATGGTGAAACATGCTCATCAGGAGATGATGGAGGAGTAAGGACAGAAGGATGAGATGATGAGGGAACATTTTGCTGAGGATGGGGTTGTGGGTTTGTGAAGACCTCATGGGCAGTGAAAACCTCCCATGGAATACCATTTTTCTCCAATTTATGCATCAATACCATATTCATGAGAAAATGGTGAAAGAAGATCTGCATTTGATGTGAAGGGTGTCTCTTTTGCACAATATAAGACATTTTTTCAATACTCCTATAGAGATAGTAAGGAAAATGCATCATCCTAACCCTATTGAAGTGCATGAGCACTCTTATGTGGTAGGAATAAAGCTTAGAAAAACTCCCCTCACATGTGAAGTATTTCATAATGACCCTCATCATGGGTGCATACCTCTCAAGAAAAATTGAAAAAGGGAATATAAATTTATTGTAGTCTTTGTATCTGGGCTTGAGGAATGGCTCATAGTGGGTTATGTCTAAGCTAGCTTGTTTGAACCACTTTTCACCAACACTAAGTATTCCAATGGCAATAGCAATGGCATTTGATGACAGGTCAAAGTTTACCCCTGCAACATTTTCTTGTTTCTCATGTAGGTTGAGGATGAAGAGCCTATTCAACACAGGATGAATTTGTACCTCTTGTACTCTTTCACAAAAATGAAAGCACCCCACATTTTGGAAACATGTGATAGTCATAGGAGAGGCATTAAGTTCCATTGTGTTTTGAGGCTCAAACCTATTAATCCTCCCCCCTATGTGTTGATGCCTCCTAGGCACTTGGCCTTCTTATTCACTACCATTTCCTCCTTCTCTTGGCATTCTGACACCTGCTGATTTGAAAACCAAAACCCTAACTCTGCTTGTGAAATTATATGAAGAGGGTAAATGAGATGGTGATGAAAAAAGGCAGTTTTTTTCAAGTGGAGGAGTAAATGAGTGAGGGTAGGGTGTATGACTGTGAGTGAGAGGCAAAATCAATGACTACCCTTACTGAGTTGTAAACAAAAAACCCTGCTTGGACACACTTTGCTCTTATGTCAAAGTTTTGAAATGGAAAAGGGTAAGGAAAAGTCAATCTACTTTTGGTGTAAGGGATAGAGCTTTCAAGCTTTGATGGATGAGTAATCCCAAACAATTTCCACCACTTTAATCTACCCATGTCTTAACTGTTCTTTCCTTGTTTGTAGATGAAGGAGGTTTTAATGAAAATTAGCTCATCTCCTTAGGGTTTATTTCTTTAACCAAATGACAAAAGAAAATTTTGAAGAAGAGTCCACGTCTTGAAATCACCCCTCAGAGATGTTTAGAAAACCCTTGGAGGAAGTTTGAGGAGGTCCTGAGTTGATTTTAGGGTTTGAAACAGTGCACATACCATCCTGGCCAAACGCGAAGTGTGTGCACGTGTTGTCGGGTCTGTCAAGTATCCGAATGCGCAGCGCTAGCCGTTGAACGAGGTGACGAGTCTCCTTGTGCCGGGCGCGTAGCATCTGTGTGTTTTTTCCCGAGCTTGTTGAGTCTCCTGGTGAAATGCACAACATGCTTATGAATGTGCAATGCATACCTACATGCATGTAGCAGAGATAAAATTTAAAATGGTTTTTTTGGCAGGGGCACAGTGCCCGATTCAGAATGCGTAGCACCGCCCTGAACGCGCAGCACCTTCGAACTTTCCCTAAATTGTAATATCCCAAAATGGGAATGCAGCAATTCCTAAGAAAAATACTAGAATATTAGGGGGAAATTAAATCACAAAATGTGTTGAGAAACACATTTCCATCAAATGAATGAAACAACAGCAAAAAGGAGTGTTTCTACATCCTCCCAAGTGGGGAAAATGTAGCAATTTGACCATGAAAATGTTATTTCTAGAGATTTTCGTTTTAAAAGGAATAAATAATACTTGGTACCCTTAGAATATGTATTAATTCCCTCAAATAAAAAATAGGAATAGAAACAAATCTCTTTTTATAAGTTAAACATACCTCCTGGCCTCAAATCAGCTTAAAAATAGCCAAATCCCATGACTTAAGCTATGCAGAATTTCTGAAGAAAATGATAGCATTATTTTCTGAGGGTTTCTGAAACAATAGGATAGGAAATCATATATCTAGAACTTTATTGAACAATATGCTAAGAAAATAAAGATCTGGCCTCCTTAATACATTATAAAGATAACCTGGCAAGGGTTTCTTGATAGCTTGAGTACAAAAAGAGCAGATATGAATATTCAGCTTTGAAATAATGTAGTATTACTGAAACATTACATAAAAATAGCTGAATAATAAAATATAGGGATGATAATCCCTTCCTCTAGATTTCCTGGAGAAGGGATCGCCCTTTCCCTAGGAAACTAGCTCAAAAACAAGTGCTTAAACCCTGCTGCTGCAGCTCTATGCAAAATGATGTAGTTCCTGCAAGGGACTGCACTGTAGGAGATGAGGAATACTTTGGCCAACTTCCAAGATGTGAAATAAGCCTAGAAATCTTCCTAGATGATCTCTCAAGATAATGAAGGCTCCCTCTATTGAGAAATAGATTTGGAAGTGGTGTTATCAAAGCTCCACTGCAACATCCTACAACAAAACACTATTCTGCTACAGAAATAACGTTGAAGTTGGAGACTGATGCTTGGCCTTAAGCCTGGATGTGGAGAAATATAGTACAAATCTCTCCCAAGATGCCTCTCAAGGGAGAAGGTGGGATTCCCGCTCGGGAACACCCGGTGCTAAACAACACTGTAACCCTACTAAACAACAAGAGGAAGCCAAGTCTAAACAGAACAATATCAAATGATAATATCAAAAACATGAATAACAAAGGCTCCCATCCTCTCCATATATATAAAGTGAACCTCTTCACATTGGGTCCCATCCATATGTGACACCAAGTTCATGCAAGTTGTCCCCCACCCAAACTGCGCTGTTCATCAAGGAGATTCAATGTATCTAGATAGCTTTGTTGACTTGGTCAAAGTTGACTGAATCAACATGATCCCATCTCTGTTCACACCCAAAGGTGCTCAAATCAGCTGCTTATTCTTCCTCCTTTCACAGTATGAGTGCTATTATTACTTCTAAAGAGGTTAATGGGCTTCCCTACCCATTTATTTACCTACCCAGTGATAAAACCAACTATAATATTCCATTTAGATGAAGGCTAAAATTTTGGAATATTACAGTCCTCCCCTCCAAAATGTTGCTTGTCCTTAAGAAATTGTATAAGGAGAGAAAAATTCCTCCCCTACTCCTCTTGTGGCCTCCTACTGTGGCCAACAACAACCCCACTTTTTTTTATTTAGTATTATCACTAATACTAAATAAATGGGGACCCTTAGTCAAAAATTTAAAAAATTGATTAGTGCTTGTATTTCCTTTTTCAATAAAACATAATATCATAGACTTAGGAGAATATCCCTTGAAAAATATTTAAAAAAACTTAAGTTTTATGATAAGATAGAATAAAATCATTCTTAAATAAATATTGCATCATAAAGAGGTAATGAATATCTCCTTACAAGCAGAATTCTAAGATTGCGAGATTCCGATGCGAAAACTACGCACTAAGAGAATATTCATCGCATCGCATGCTTCAAATGTCATATGTTACGCTGAAAAATCTCAAAACTGCCGATATGCGATGGAATATATCGCAAATTGCATTTCACAGAAAAACACATTAACGGAGATTTGTCATTTGCTGTGATCCAACGATTTTGCGATATTGTGATATTTCAGTATTGTGATATTGCAATTTTACGAGATTGCGATCTGCGATATTGCGATTTTGTGATATTGCGAAGAAAATCGTAGATCGCCTTATTTCAGATCTTTAAGCCTCATTGTACGAAATTTTTTTCCCATAAATCGAGACTTGGTTATGCACTTTAAATGTTAATCAATGAATTGGTTGTCAATCATTAATGAAATATGGTTTCGTTCTGATCGAAGAGTTATTTCAAGTAAGGTGATATATTTTATACATCTTTAGCATTTAAAGCTTTCCCATCACCTTTTTCCTATCATTATTCTCATCTCACTTGTAAATTGCAGGAACGAAGAATAGAGAACTATACAAAGCAGTATTCAGGATATTATGGGAAAGAAAGACAAGGCTCCGAGTTCTGAAGAAAAAGAAATGACGCCCTTGTATACAGACACCGCCTGTAACAAAGATGTTGATATTACTACTTGGGAGGGCATGTACAATCTACTTGAGGAAGAAAACCCCAGAGTAATGGAGGTTACAGCTACTGCAGGCTCACATGGGTCTTCTGAGGCATCTATTACAGAGCTAGCTTGCTCATTCTTGCACCGGATAGGGGCGAGGCCTAAAATTATTCCATACACGGACATGGTTAAATGGGTGCTGGACAACACTGATATTACAAACAAACAGTTTAAGACTCAAGGTCAAGAATGCATTGGTTCATTCACTCCACAAGATTTGAGACTCATGTATCATTTACCGGAGGCACAGGTGACTTATAACAAACATTTCATGGAGAAGTTTGCAAAAGAAAATGAAAACCTGGCAGAATGCACCAAGGACTGGTCAAGGAGAGACAAACCACTAAAGAAGGATAAACATGGTATGTATAGTACCGGTTCTCTCACTTACCCGTATTTCTTTGCTGCTTCTATGCTCTGTAGGCTTTCCGGAAAGCCAGACATTGATAAATTTTCATCTGAATGGCTACCATTATTGAATGCTGATGTTAATGCTACTGTTGTGGATTGGGCTAAGATATTATCTGACAACTTAGCCACAATAATTTTAAATTACCGGTCCAAAAGAACTGTTTCTCAGAGAATTTATTCCCCTTTTTACTTATCTGCTTATGTGATGGATTAAATCTGTTATATTTCCAAGTTTCCTTTAATGGGTTGGAAATGGACGACTCAAGACCCCTTACCCATTCATGTTTATCACAAATAATTGTGGGATTCCAAGTTCATTCCCTATTTTTACAAGATATGTCATGGAATCATGTTGCCCTTGTACAAAATGTTATATGAAAAAGACACTCCTAGGTTTTCTCCTGAAGCAGAGGTAGAAATACTGCTTGTTTCGAGATGGTTTGGAGAAGAACTGTTTACATATTTCAGGGTTTTTTTTTGGAAGTTTCGCTTCCCCTCATGTCTTACCTTTGTATGTTCCTGATAAACTCATGGCACGAGAAATTGCTTATCAAACCTGCGAAGAAGGAGGTTTGACAAAAGATTTGAAAGAAAAAAAGAAGGCTATTTGGCCACAATTTCCTGTGGCCCGTGGGGCCTTTTCACTATTTGATGTAGGCCATGCATTCAAAGAAGTAAACAACATTACATGTTTATGTTTGTTCAAATTTCCAATAAGACCGTTCGATCCCTATGATATTGCTAAAAATTTCACTACTGCAGTCAAAATAAGAGTGTTTTCTAGAGAAGATGATCTTTTTGATGACATGTTCCAAGAAAAAGGCACATTTAAAGAGATTCTACATTCGGCCCAAATGCGGTTTCCTCCAGCAGAATTTCAAGAGTTCAAGATATACAGGGAAAGGAGAATAACTAGTATCCCTTTGGATAAATTACGCTTGGAACCCATAAGGGAACCAACTCCCAGTATTAGTATTAGTGGAATTTCAGGTACAGATAGATCTAAATCCAAGTCTGGGAGAGAAATGTCAGAACACTCTAAGAGGTCTGGAAATGACCATGATAAAAGTGAAGGGTCAGTAAGGGATACTGCCCAGTCAAAGGAGCTCTCACAGCAACAGGTTTTGACCTCTCCACAGCTAAATCTTCCGCCTCTCATTGTACAACAACCATAATTCAGAACTGAGTTAGATAAAGAATGGGAGACATTCAATGATTCAATCAATATTGAAGGACAGAACACACAGACACCTGTGAGTAATGTACAGGCAACAAAAAATATAATCACAGGAATAACTAGCAATGTCTCAGAAATGGAACATATTCCCATTACCCCATCCTCTGAACTTATGCTCAAAAAAGAGGAAATTCCTCCTCTTGATGTATTTTATAGTCCAAAACACAAGGCAGTGGTAAGAAGATAAAGAAAGAAAAGAAAATTGGAAAATGTGCTCTCTCATGATGCAGAACAATTAGATATCCTATGGCAAGATCCTACCACTGATCCAACTGAAAATCTCACCAAATTATCTCAGATCACAGGAGCATATGACTCTGCAACCATTGATAAAGCATCTGAGGTACGGAAATTACTGAATGAGAAAGAATATCAAGTACAGGTTTTGCAACAACAACTGCAACAAGCCAATGCCAACAACGAAGCACAAAAACAACTTGAAAAATTACAGCAAGACTTCCAACAAATGCAGATAGGGTATCAGAATAGTTTGGTTGAAAAAGAGAAATAGCTACAGGTTATGCAAGAGATGCACAAGTATGATCCCAAGATTACAGAATTCATCACAGAATCCATTTCCTTAAATGATCAACTACTGCAGCAATAGGAAATATTATGCCAAAGAATATTACAATGGAACTCTTATTGTGAAGAAAGTGATAAAATCACTAATCATGTCGTAGACTTACAACATGATTATGATTTAACTGATAAAAGAGTTACTGACTATTTGGCTTGGAAAGACACAGAGGAGGGGAAAAGAGCAGGTGCACCAATAATCAATGACAATCACAAATAAATGCTCTTTAAAAATTGGGATGCACAAATCAGGAAAGCAGAGCAAGCAGCAAAAGAAGCAGCCACAACAACAAACATTATTATTGATTACATAAAAGAAAATTTGAAAAAGGCAAATCTGATCTCAGAAACCACTCCAGGGTATCTACCGAAATCACAACAACTACAGACAGACTGTTGACAGAAGGCTCAAGAAAAAGAAAAATCGATTAAAATATTAACTAAGTTAAATTGGGATTCTTACAGGGTGTGTTTGGTAAAACCACACAGCCAGTGCATGACTCTCAAATGTATCATCAATTCTGCCAAGAAGATGGCACCAGCTCTTGCCGATTCCGTTTTCAGAGGACAGTTAAAGTCAGAAGTCAGCCAGCCTACTCTTCTCAAACAAATGCTGAACGCTTGCAATTTCAAAGAACAGATTCATAAGTAGTTAGTTGTTAAGTTTTAATTTTAGATTTAGTATTAATTTTTCTTTATTTTTTCCTAAAATGAGGACAGTCATTTAAACCGTATCCTACATTTTTGTAATAAATTATTTTTAGATTTAGTTAGTAGTATTTAAACCCTTCTCATGCATTTAGAGAAGGGTCCTGAAATTTATCAAAAACTTGTCCTCAGAACATGCACTTTTGCACCCTCCGAGGAGTTTTTGATGAATGAATGGAACAGGATTTATTGATATCTACGTTTAATATCTACTACTGATGTTGCACTTTTGTACTCTTAGTGGATGTTGGACTAAGAAGAGATAAGTCATTATTGCTTGAAGCTCATGAGTAGAACTAGTTATAAATGGTACTTTTATCTCTTAACTATTTCTGCCTTTGTGTTAAAGTGATATTTATGTTCAGTTTTTTATGTATTAATGCTTGAATGCTTGAGTTATCATTTGGCACTTTTGTATGGTGATAGCTATTTGTTTATGCTTAATATATGAGTAGCTTATTATGCGATATGTTTTTGACAACTGTTTCTTCTAACTTTTTATATGAAGTGGTTTATCTTTATTGAATTATTTTCTTAAAACAATTGAATGATCTTTATTACCAATTTTTATTTGAAATCGTTTTAGATCACATAATGGAAAGATTACATCCCGGGTTAGTTTAGAATTAGATATTTCTATCTATTAGAATACAATTTCATGTTATAGATTAGAATTAGAATAAAAGCATTTCACTTAGGAACTTTTAGAAAGGAAATATCAATTCTCAACACACACACATATATTGGGAAACTGGTCCCATTATCCCCAATCGGACCCACTATACCAAACGGAAAAGGAGCTGCTAACCAAGGTTTGGACCGGGTGGGTATCCCCTTTGTTGTAGACCCGATTTTCGGGGCTTCAACATATTTTGCGCTAGAAGGAGGGCCCCAAAATATGAATGGAAAGTAAGTCAAAATATAAATACCATTCTAAGAGTAAATCACCCTCACCATCTCCCCCAACTTCCCCATCGCACTTAGAATCTTTAAATCTAGAGCTAGAAGTCGAAAGAACAACAACCACTGCCACAAACCCTGAATTTTCAGAAGAAGCTACTATTGAACCTCCTGAAGTTAAATCTTTGATCCATAAACTTCAGTGATTTTCAATATCACCTCAAAGATCTGATAAATATCAAGGTAGTGTAACTTCACAATATAATCCTGCTCATCCTCTTACCGGATTACAGAGCGAAAATTTTGGTGTTCAGCCAACTGAGTTACCTCTACCTACAAGGAAGAGAGAAAGGAAATCACCTAAAGAGTCTGATAGAAAGACTCTTTCATCATCATCATCCATCTCAACCTCTTCACCGCGAAGTCAACCATCCACCCCTCCACTTCAGCCTATTGTCCGTCAGTCCAGTGGAACTTCTACATCTCCTTCTAAAACATCTGGAATCGTAATATCCTCATCTTCCCAACCGCAGGGATCGTCTTCTGCGGTTTACTTTGTTGGTAGTTCAGCGATGGCCCAATCTCCGTGGAATAACCCAGGGGCAGTCTTAATGCCTGCACCCTTGAGTCAAATACCGGCCCATCCTGAAAAATGGTTGCCTAAGTTTAATCCTGAAGCAGGCATGCTAGCGGAAGAACATAAAAATAACTTTATGTTGTCCATAAATCTCAATGGAGTTACCAATGAATATGCTGTCGTTCGAATTTTTTCCATATACTTTACAAGGAGAAGCTGGATCATGGTATTTCTCATTACCATCTGGATCTATCACTAGTTGGGATATCTTCCAAGATCAATTTTTGACTAAGTTCGGTGATGACAGGTCTACAGCGACACTGATCAATGACCTGTCTAATCTTAGGGCTGAGTCAAAATAACCAATCAAGGATTTTAATTCACGTTTCAATAAAATATTAAATAAAATTCCTATTGCGTCCAAGCCTAGCGAAGAAGTGCGAAGTGAATGGTACATCTCTTCTTTACCATCAAACATAGCAATATTTGTTGATAGGGCTAACAAAACAACTTTAGCTGACAATATGAAGGAAGCAATAGCAGTAGATAAATGTATCATTGCTCTAGAAAATAAAAATGCTATAGAGGAATGAAAATCCAAGAAGGTTACTTTTAAGGAAGACCCCAAGAAAAAACAATCGAAAGATCCATTCGATTTAGAAGGATTTCAAAAAGTTCTAAAAACCATGTCCAATGAAATGGTTGACATTAAGAAACAAGTGGTAGAAACATATTCTAAAAATTCATTCAAGCCTTATATAAGAAACCCTTCGACTAATTCAAAGCCGCCAAATGCTATCACAAGTGCTGAATCAGAAGAAGAAGAAGAGGAGATTGCTATTGAAGAAACTACCGATGAAGAAGAAGTTGTAGAGGTACAAGGTATGTGGGATTTCATCCTCCCATATGAAGAAGATCAAGAAGCATCCCCGGTTAGCACTCAAAGTAGAAATCAACTTGATCCTCCTCAACCTACTCCTAAGCCAAAGAGAGTAAGCTCAATGACTAAGGATAAAGTTGCAGCCAAGAAAACGACATCTAAAGCGACTCAAACTAGCCCAGTCCAAACAGATTCATCAACTCCATCAAAAACACTGATTGTTTCAGATGAAATGGAGTATAATATCATATAATACATGAAGAAGACTAGGGATAACATCACTTTTTATGAATTGAGAACGTTAAGACACCAACAAAAAGTACTTTTGAAAGAATTACATGCTATACCAGAAAAACCTTTGCCTGTACCTATAATCTCTCAAGCTTCCCATGAGATGGGAAGACCTCCAACTAATGTGATTAGTAAAGTTGATCTAGAAAATATCGCTTTAATTGGAGGAAGGTCGAGATCTCATACTCCCCCATTTCTTCTTCCTTATGAAGTTTTCAATAAAAAATTGCATAATTGTTTAGTGGATTCTGGAGCTTCATCAAATATTTTACCAAAATAAATATGTGCAAAATTGAACATTCAACCACAAAAATCTGTTGTGCGCATAGTTCAGCTAGATCGATCGCAATTTGAAGTGATTGAAGAATTAAATCAAGTTACCATAAGGCTGTCATCTAATCCAAAGTTATGTCAAGTTATCGACATTTTAGTTGTAGATATTCCAGAATTTTATGGCTTAATTATTAGCAGAGATTGGTCAGAAAAACTTCATGGATACTTTGCAAATGATTGGTCGCACATGTGGCTTCCTTACAATGGTAAACCAAATCAGATAAAGGTTGAGCGAGAAAAACATCATAAATACTTACTAACAGAATTGGAAGGAGAAAATGAACCGGTAGCATACAGCAATAATATCATTGGCAATTACTCAGTGGATTCTTTCTTAGGAAATTTTAATGCTCATACTTCACCTTACTTATAACATTCTGTTTTATCTCAAATAGAAAATTTTTCTCAAACAGATAGTTCTAAATGCATTAATTTTATATACTCCTGTAAATAAATCTTTATTTTGGAAGTTATTTTTTGATGGTTCTAAGTCTAATGAAGGAGTAGGAGCAGGATGCGTGTTGATTAGTCCAGAGGGAAAAAAAATTATGCTAACTTGAAAACTCAAGTTCGATTGCACTAATAATACTGCAGAATACGAAGCTTTAGTCCAAGGATTATACAAAGCAATCAGATTAGATATCAAATATCTACAAGTTTTCGGAGATTCTGAAATTGTAATCAGACAGGTACAAAATACTATACATTGCTTATCAGGTCATTTAAAGCATTATAAATCTTTATTTCAAGATCTAACTGAAGACTTTATAGCATTTAATATTTCATCAATTCCCAGACTCTAGAATGCTAGTGCAGACCTTCTAGCTAACGTAGCTTCCGAGCTCATTCCTGCAGAAGACTATAGCCCTGATCGATTTTCAATCGAATTAATCTTTAGAACCTCAATTCCTGATAACATTACCAATTGGAGGATTTTCAACGATGATCCTGATATTGTAAGCTTCACATCTGAAGGATCTTACACCAATCAGATAATTGATGAATACCAACATGACAGACAATTGCAACAAGATAGCACTAATAATGCTATGCCAAAGTCAGTAGTCAAGTTAGAAGACCTTTATGATTTGAAAGATTGATTCAAAGGATCTACCAATTCAAAACTACAAAGTTCAACTTTGAATTATGAATTAGTAAATCTAGGAACTGATGCCAAACCACAGAATATCAACCTAGGCCCTGGTCTAGCTCCTAAAGAAAAATTAGCATATGTTCGTCTTTTGAAACAATACAAAAGTGTCTTTGTTTGGAACTATGATGAACTCAAAAATTATGACACTTCTATCATCCAACATACTATCCCAATGATAAATGATGAAAAAACTGTCCAACAAAAGCTGAGAAAGATCCATCCCAATCTAGAAAACCAAATCAAATCTGAACTCAATAAGTTATTGAAAGCCAATATTATTTTTCCCGTTCGACATTCTAAATGTGTTTCCAATATGGTTCCCGTTAGAAAGAAGAACGAAGACATTAGAATTTGCATTGACTTTCGAAATATTAACAAAGCCTACCAAAAAGATAATTTTCCTTTGCCTCCAATGGAGCAAATATTGCAGGCAGTTGCAAGATCAGAATTAATATCTTTCTTAGATGGTTTCTCTGGTTACAACCAAGTGTTGGTTCATCCCGATGATCAATTGAAAACCACATTCAGAACCAAATGAGGCACTTATGCATATCAAAATATGCCTTTTGGTCTGATCAATGCTGGTGCCACATTTCAGAGAGCCATGGACATCGCATTCAAGGGATTAGTTAACAAATCAGTGGTAATTTACCTGGATGATTGTAAAGACCAATCTAGAGTTCTAGATTAGACTCAATTTACTGTCAACCAAGGTAGGTAATCTTAGAGGCACTTTTCTAATATTTATAGACCTAAAAGGATCTGTTCTATCTGTCTTGGATAAATGTTTATTTTGACAGGCTCCAGCACTCTTTTACAAGAGATTGAAATGTGGTTCCTTTCACACTTTAAACACTTATATCACCTAATCTAATCTACTGTTCTAAAACAAAGTGCTACTAGTCTGAGTTTTCAATCCTCTTACAAGGCTATAGTTCACAAAAAATCTTTCAAGTAACACAATGAGCATACTAAAAATCAAATTCATAAAAACAGAGATCACAGAAATGATTTGAGATTCAATACTCAATTAAACCTCTTACAAGGACTTGTTCATTAATTTTGCAATCAAATTCTCAAATTACTACTATGAATCATAAAATAACAATATTGAACTTCTAAATAAAATTGATGAACTCAAAAGCATGAAAATGAATTAAAATACTAATTAGATCTGAATACTAAATCTTATATAAATGGAAAGAAAGTGTACCAACTTCGCATGGGGGCCCTTCCACACTTTGAAGGCACACTTGTAAGACTTCAAATGATAAGAAAACTAACTCAAAAACACCATAAATGATGAAATTTTGTCTCTGATTAAGTTCTGGAAATGAATTACATTAAAAACAGAGTTCTGAAAACATGCTTACAGTCTCAAGTCTGCTCTTCATTCAATGTTATCCTAGCATCCTTTTTTTTTTTCATTACATGATTTCATCCTCCTATTTATTAAAAATTACAACCAAAGAGGCTATTTTCATTCCCCCTTAATCCTAACTGATCCCAAAACAAATCAAATCAATTTAGATTTCCTAATCTTAAGCAAAATATCAAGTACATTCATTATGACTTCTGATTTTTCTGCTGGATAGGATGGGTTTGACCAGCGTTGACCAGATACTTAGGAGCTTCAAATTCGATCTTGGATAGATTTTCCACCATGTGTGTACATCCTAGATCACGTCCTTATCTTCTCTTTCGATTTTCCTGATATGCCACATGTCAGAATATAAACCAATTACAGGAAGTTATCACATCCTGTAATTTTCTTGAAAAATTTCAATTTTTAACATAAAAATTTTATAAATTAAATTTAATGTAAAATAACAATTATAATGCTACATTAATCAATTTCAATAGACTACAAGGGATTTATGGAAGAAAATGGTGGATAAATGATGAAATTTTAAGAGAAAAAGATAGCAATAAAATAGTACCAACATTTCCTCCAAACTCAATGATTTAGCATGTCCTCATGCTAACCCTGATGTGCTCCCTTTATGTTCTGTTTCTGCTTGTGCCTCTGCTACTTGTAGCAATACATCTAAATTCTTCTGAACTTGAAACTCATGCTTCATATTCTTATATTTTTCTTTAAGAGCCTTTTTCTGAGTGTACCATTTTGTTGCCCATTTGCATATTTCAATTTGATCAGTTTTAAGTTCTTTGACTTTCTTCTTCAGTTTCTCATTTTTCTGTTGAATATTCTTACGCTGTGCTCTTAACATTTCATTTTCTTTCTTTATGACATTCTATAAAATATTTTCTTCCATCAGTTCTTCTTTTAACTCTTCAATTTGTTTCTCTAACTTTCTTTGTTTCTTGTTTGTAGGTATTGGCTCTTTCCTTTCTCCTTTGTTACTTTCAGTTTCCATCTCTGCTCCTTGTTCTGGCTGTGAATTAGCACTGCTTTCAATTTCCATTGGTGTATTTACATTTTTCTCTGGTTGATCATCCTGTATTTGATTTCTTTTTATTCTCCTTGATCTTCTTCTGTAAGTAGTGAAAATTTTATCTTTTGCAATTTTCTTGGCATCTTCTTGCCTCATTCTTCTTGTCTTCACACTACTACTGATTTGAGCAACAGTGCTTGACTTAAATTCAGGGGTTTCCTCATCAATATCAACCATAAACTCTGTGCTTCCTTGTTTCTCCTGTTCATCTTCTTTGGTTTTGATTTGATTGGCAATTAAAAATTCTTCCCATGTTTTCCCTCTCTTATGCAGCTCAAATTCTATTAGAATTTTGATCAAACCAAAATGATACAAGCTCCTATCTTCATTACCCTTTTGTTTCTGAATGGTCTTTGACATTTTAGTCAAACTTTGTAAAAGAAAATAGGGCAGACTCATAGTGCATTGACATTTTAAGTGCAACAATTTTTTATGTGATATAGGTATACTATACTGTAACGCCCTTCACATGTAACAAATTTTTGAAGAATGTATACCATTTCATCCCATGGGTGGATTAACCAACTTCTAGGAACACCCTTTTTCCAATTGACAGAAGAAACCCTTGACCTAGACATAAATTGAGTCCATGATTTTTCTCTAAATTGCTTGGTTTTGAAATACTTTTCCCCTTCTGGACTGATGTCTAATGACTGAGCTATTGTAACCTCTGATATTCTGAAAGAGAAATTTCCTATCAAAGCTTTCTCTCCATTAAATGAAAATGCAAAGTGTTTCGTAAATTCTTCATTATTTCCATTAAATTTCTCTAGAAAAGGAAACCAGTGTTTTTCCCTCAAAATTTTAACACAGTCTTCATGATATTTTGAAATATCAAATTTCTCAGGCTCTGCTCTATTTGTCATTTTAAAAATATTTGTTCTAACCCCTTTTTATGTTCAAAAATTCAATCAGGGTTTTTCAACTTGTTACCTCTCTTCTCGCTTTCCACTGGGCTGACTTGGCTAACTTCCTCAATTTTCTGAGCTTACTTCCTCAAATGTCTGAGCTGTTCTTCAAATTTTGGGCAAAGGTCTAAATTCTGGATAAGCTCGTCTGCTATATTTTCTCCCTTTTTAGCACCTACTATCTCGGCCCTCTTTAAGAAACTCAGAGTCTGAACATTAATTCCTTAACTAACTTTATGAACTCAGAGTTTTATAAAATGAAAACTCAACGACCGACCTTAATTTTTCTTAATAATTGTTATGATGATAACGTGGAGAACAGAGTCTTACTGTCAGAGGCCATGAGCTTATTTGCAGAGTCGGAAGGTGTGTTCAAATCATGAATACAGAGGAGTAGTACTGATTTGCAGAAGCATAATCATGGTAGCACAATATGCAAATCGTGTTGGTAATGAAATCATAGAGGATACATTCATAAGCAGATTTGGGTCAGAAGATTGTTTTTTAACTCTGACAGTCGAAATGAATGAAATCATTTGAGGACATGCATTTTAACAAATGTCTTTCCATTAAGCGAACTTTTACATTGAGTGTCTATTAAGGCCACTACTTGTTGGTACTTTGTTGGCAGAGGTCAATTTTAAAAAAATGATGAGTTTATGAAAAGGTTTTAAGGGCGTAGATAGGAATAGAAAATAGAAATAGGCTAAGGTTTATAATGATGCTATGTGTGGGACATGGAAATGAACATATAGAAATAGGAAGAGTGGTAATGAAGTGAGTATATGGGAATGGTAATGAAGTGAGTATATATGAACATACGAAGAATATGGGTATAAGGATTATAAGAAGGCTTTTTGAAATTGATAACAAGCAATCATAACTATTATTTTTAACACTAAAATAATTTAAGAATTTTAAATGCTAAAAACAAAAAATTTCAATACATTTCACAGGTGTGACTGATCTTTTTCTTCTTAAAACAGGTTCCTTTGAAATTGAATATAATAGGTCCCTTAAAATCTGAAGAACCATGTTTGTGAAGTTTATTTTATCTTTGGTGTTGATGTAGCCTTGGTTCAGAAATTTATCTTTGGTGTTGATGTAGTCTTGATGATGTAGCCTTGATTAGAATTTTGATAAACAACCTTTGAAAGCCTGTTGTCTTCGATGCAGTCTTCAAACAGGTCCCTCTGATATTGATAATATTGACATAGCCTTTGAACAGGTCCCTCTGTTTAATCATGTTGAAACAGGTCCCACTACATATTTTGTTGCTTAAACAGGTCCCTTTTACTAATTAGAACAAAACAACTCTTTGATTGAATGACTGAAACAAAAAATTCCTTGAAAAATTGAAATTGAGGAGATGAGATAGGGAAAAACCACTGTTTCTTCTCCCCCACTAAGTCTTTGACTTGTCCTCAAGTCATTATTGAATTGATGAAAAACAATAAACAAGTAGAACAACGAATTCTTACCAGCCAAATGATTGGTTTTCCAGTAAGAATTCGGGTTTAGAGTGTGCCAGAGTCTGGTTTTCACATCTAAACCATTATTATTATTTATTTATTTTTATTGTGTGTTTTTTTTTTTAATTTTTAATTTTATTTATTTATTTTTAAAAGAAATTGAAATGACTAAGGTAGAGATATCACAGCTGAAGGCTGTGATATCTCAACCTCCTTTTGCTGAGATACAGTTTGAATAAAATCTTCCTTGTTGATGGGCTTATGATAGAGTTTCAACCTGTGTCCATTGACAATAAATATGTTGCCTTCTCCATCAATTGTAGTAAGTTTGACTGATCCATTTTCATATACTTGAACTATTTCATATGGGCCCATCCAATGTGTTGTAAATTTGGCCTTATGATCTCTGAATTTAAAGTCAAAGAGTAAAGCCCAGTCTCCTTCTTTAAACTGCTTCTTTTTAATGTGTGCATCATGCCACTGCTTCCTTTGTTTCTGCATTAGGATTGTTCTCTCCTCCGCTTGCTGCCTCATTTCATCTAACTGGTTCAATTACATAATTCTCTCTTTTTGTGCTTCATTGAGATCAATTCCTAAATCTGCAGCCATTTTATAAGTATGTATCTGAAATTCAATAGGAAGCATTACCTCTTTTCCATACACCAGCTGATATGGTGTAAATCCTGTAGTGTCTTTCCACGTGATTCTGTCAGCCCATAGTGCATCTTTGAGCTTTTCCTCCCAATTCTTTCTGTTCATTGCTACTGTTTTAGTGATAATTCCTTCCAAAGTTTTATTTGTTGATTCCACTTGCCCATTGGCCTGTGGATGGTAAGGTGTGCTTTTTCTGTGCTTGATTTTATATTTTTCTGTGATGTCTTGAACCAACCTTGAAGTGAACTGAGTACCTTGATATATCACTATCTCCCTAGGTACTCCATACCTTACAAAAATTTCTTCAAAGAGGAAGTTTACTACTATTTGCTCAGTTTCTGGGACAAGTTCTTTTGCTTCAACCCATTTTGTCATGTAGTCAGTACATACTAGGATGTACTTTTTGCCCTTTGAAGGTGGATTGATGGGTCCTACAAAATCTAGAGCCCATTTTTCAAATGGCTCTAAATGTACTTGGGGCTGAAGTGGCATTTCATCTGAAGCTATTGGTCTACCCATTATTTGACAACTATCACAAATTTTCACATACTTCTTGTAATCCTTAAAAATAGATGGCCAATAGTAGCCAAGGCTGAGGATCTTGAATGCTATCCTTTTTGCTGCAAAATGCCCACCACATGGTTCGTCATGACAAGAGTTTAAAATATCAATTATTTCATCATTTCTTACACATATTCTAATAATCATATCATAACTGGTGTGAAATAAATCTCCATTGACCCATGAATATCTAGCACTTTGTTTGATGAGCCTCTTCTTCTCCTTTGTAGTAAAATATGGAGGTATCTTTCTCATGGACAAATAATTAGCTAAATCAGCATACCATGGATCTACTACTGAAATTACAAATAAATTTTCATCTGGAAAAGAATCTTCAACCGAAACAACCTCACCTGAATTCTGGAGTCTAGAGAGAAAATCTGCCACTTGATTCTCCTTACCTGGTCTATCCAACACTGTAATATTAAATTCCTGTAGTAATAACAGCCATCTGGTAACTCTGCCATTAGTGATTGGTTTGTTCATTAGATATTTAATGGCAGAGTGGTCAGTATGTACAAAAACCTCATAACCAGTTATATAATGTCGGAATTTATTCACAGCGTGTATGATTGCAAGCATTTGTTTTTCAGTGATTGTGTAGTTTAATTCTGCAGGTGTTAGATTTTTACTAATAAAATAGATAGCATAATTCAAAGACTCTTATTTTTGGCCTAATGAGGCACCTACTGCAGTATCAGATGCATCTGTAAAGATGTGAAACGGTAAGGTCCAGTTAGGTCCTTTTAAGACTGGTGTGGTTGATAACTTTTCTTTGAGTGTTTCAAAAGCTTTCTGACAATTTTCATTCCAATTGAAAGGTGTATCTTTTGCTAGAAGCTTAAACAGAGGTAGAGCTATTTTACTAAAATGTTCAATAAACCTTCTATAATATCTTGCATACCCAAGAAAGCTTCTTACCTCTTTTTGAGTCTTCGGAATTGGCAAATTAACAATTATTTGGATTTTTGATGGATCAACTTTAATGCCTTGAGAAGAAATATAATGACCCAATACTACCCCTTCATTTAGCATCATAAAACACTTTTCATTGCTGAGGGACAGATTAGCTTCAATACATCTCTTCAAAACTTTCTCAAGATTTTCTAATGAATGTTCAAATGAATTACCATACACTGAAAAATCATCCATATAAACTTCAACACACTCATGAACTAAATCAGCAAAAATAGCTAATACAGCTCTCTGAAATGTAGCTGGAGCATTACAAAGTCCAAATGGTAAAACATTATAGGCATAAGTACCTCAAGGACAAGTAAAAGTGGTTTTTTCCTGTTCCTCTAAGGCTATCCTGATCTGGTTATAGCCACTGAAACCATCAAGAAAAGAGAATGATGATTTCCCAGCTAATGTGTCTAGCACTTGGTCAATAAATGGTAGTGGAAAATAATCTTTGAGGGTTGCTTTGTTCAATTGTCTGTAATCAAAACAAATCCTCCACTTGCCATTTTTCTTGGGCACTACTACCAATGGGGATACCCACTGACTGTCAGAGATGGGATAAATAAAATTAACTTTCAATAGTTTTTGTAATTCATCTCTAACAATATCCTGTAGGATGGGATTAATTCTTCTCTACGGTTGCCTCACTAGTTTTATATTACCATCTGTGTAAATATGGTGAGTACATGTTTCAGGGTGGATTCCATGCATATCGATGTAGTCCCAAGCAAATGCTTTCTGATATTTCCTTAATAATTGAATCAATTTTTCTTCCTGAGATAAGTCTAGGTGAGTGCTAATATTCAATGTTTTTCCTAGACTAATCTCTATGGTCTTGCTCTGTGTGTTTGTGATAGATTGAATGGGAAAAATGTTTTCAAATTATGTTTGCAAAGAATGAATGGTACATATTTCTTGAAAAATCTGTGCTAAAATTTCATCTGCAGCATGATATTGTTCATTTCTTAATTCTTCAGAAATATCAGGTTGAGAAAGAAACAATTCTATCAAATCATCATTATTATGTTCTTGTAAATCATAGATTTGATTGATGCTGAAAATAGATTGAACTTCTTCCTTATCATTGTATTTATCATCAAGCCATAAGTTGTTTGCTACTGCTGGTGATTGTGCTGATGGGTACAGAGTGAGTTGTTTCCTTTCAGTTCCTCGTGAAATGATCATATTACCTGATCTACACCCTATGAATGCATCAATAGTTGCTAACCATGGTATACCAAGGATGATAGGGTGTCCTCCTAAATTAGATTTTGGATGAATAACTAAAAGTCCACTGGATACTCCCAAGAGTCCAGTGAAACAATTATGTCCTCCAAAATCCCTTCAGGAATCACTTTAGACCTTTCAGCTAGTTCTAGAACAATTGGTGTGTATTGCAAATTTGTGAGCTGGAGTGTTTTCATTGTTTCAAGAGTCATCACATTTATTGCTGCCCTAAGGTCAATTAAAGTATTTGGAATAGGTATGTTGTTAATGATTGTAGTGACTCTGGGAATACCAGGATCAACATACTTTTCCATTGAAATGGTGTTTGTCATAAGGCCAGCTAGATGTCTAATAACATGAATAGTTTGTGGATCAAGTCTTTTCCTTGTAGGCTTCCTGAGACATAGTTCTTTGATTGCTTTAGTATATATTGGAATGTATTTTATGGCTTGAAGTAGTGGAATTTTTATATAGACATTCTTTAGCTCATCTAAAACATCGAACTGTGGTAAAGACATGGGAATTTTTTCTTGGATTGATCTTTCTGGAAAAGGTGGTGGATGCACTGGTTGCATTTGTTTATTTTTGATGTCATCATTTTTTTTCTTTTGAGTTTGAGTTTCATTTTCACTCTCTTTGTTTTCTTCTTGTTTTTCAGCTACTAGAGGTTCTTTTTGAAGTATCTTTCCAGACCTAAGCTTGATATTTTGTAGAGGTAGAGTGGGATATGATGGTCCCTCATCTACACTGTAAGCTGGTCTATCTACTCTATTATTTGGATTAGGTCAAGGTTGAGCAAGAATCTGAGTAGGTCTAGGAGGCTGGTTAGATGGAAGTTGTAATTGAGATGGATTTATTCGTGGAGGAGCAGGCAATGTTTGTTGAGTGTTTTGAGGTTGATGGAAAACTTGCTGCTGAGGATATTGTTGATATGTTTGAGGATACTGCTGATATGGCTGAGGATATTGTTGGTATGGTTGAGGATATGGTTGGTATGGTTGAGAGTATTGTTGAAATGGTTTCCATTGTTGCTGTGGGTAATTTTGGTGTTGCCATGGCATGGGTACATTCCAAGAATTTTGAACATACATCTGATCTTGTGCAGGAAATTGCAAATTTTGGTTTGGAAACATACCTGGAGGTGGAGGTCTTGGTTGCCATGGTCTCTTGGTGCCCATGAAATACACATTCTCCATATTTGCATTGGCTTTCAAGTTACAATTCTGCAAAATCTTGATTTTAGAGCAATGAAATATATCATGATTTTCAGTGCAAAAGGCACACACTTGAATGTTTTCTAAAGGGCAGTCTTTCAAAGCATGTTTCTTTCGACATTTTAGACAAAAGACAGCCATTAATTGATCTTCTTCTTCTTGTCTTTTCTTTGCTTTCAGAGTGTCAATTTGATTTCCTAAGGTACTTAATAGGTCTGTTTTGAATTCTTCTAATAAGTTTCCTATTTCAGCCCTTGTGACACTAGCTGAAGCAGATTTTGTAGCTTTGGATGATATGGTTCTTTTTCCATTTCTAGCTGATCTGAGGTAAAATCTTAATACCCTTAACCAAGACCTTTTAATTCGGCTGATAAATAGAATTGCATTTACTTAAAGACGTTAAAGAACCTGTCACTGAACAATTGTAGCTGTAAATAAGAGGAACATAAATGAACAAGATCAGCAATCATAAGAACACGTCGTTTCATGACGGAGTTCGTCCAGGAGGGACTACATCTCCGGGCCTCGGTGTCAAGATGGTGTAGGCCGCTGCATTATGTGCTGTAAGAAGAGATGTACATGGATGTGTTTTCCTATGACATACAAGGAAAAATTTCCCTCATGCAAGAGTGGCTTGACTTCTTTAAGAGATGTTCTACTGCAGAACTCTCATACATAAAGAAAAACTCCTATCAGTATGACCATAGCTGACATGTAATAAATAAGGGGATCCCGCCAATCCTAGCAAACAAGGGATCTCACATAATAATATATCCTCAATGTGCATAAAAGGACCACATGACACAAACTATAAATAAAAGACTGAACAGCAAGACTCTCAACTCATCAACCGGACTGTACATAATGTATCAAACGAGTCAAGGAAGTACATGGAATACACATCATATACCTCATGCTGTCATTTGCTGAAGGCTGAGCAGCTCTGCGGCAGAATCTGAAAACACCATCAATCTTGTGGCGTCGAGAAAGTGGAAAACGACTGCTCACATGTGCAAATCTGACACCGACATAACCCACTTCCAAAAGTGGCTGAAAAATCAGAAAATCAGATGCAGAAACTAAGCATGCCATCAGACTCGTGGCGCTGAGTAGTGCTGAAACGACATAAAATTTTTCCCATTTGGACAAAGTCGAAATTTTGCCCCTCTTGAAAATTGAGCCTCAATCAGGGTTCCCCCTGCCTCTTTCTGGGCTCATGGTTCCACTGCACCTGCAATTAAAAATAATAATAAACTTAGAACTCCGTACACGCGCTCTGCTCCTCCATGCTTGGGCGCACTGTGAAAAGACGAGTTTAAATAAAAACTCGTGGGTGGAATTAACAAGAAATTCGTTTGGCATAGTGGTAAAAAAGAGAAAATGGTTAAACGGAGGTCGGGGGATCAAATCCCGCCTCCCCAAATTCTGCGCTGTGTTTTTTTAACCAACGTTTGTTTAAATGGGGGGGGGTCGGGCCCGCCTTGGGCGGCCCGCCCCACCAACTCCTACTCCGTTTACACATTATAAATACAAGAAATATATATTTGTCGACCGGCTATTAATATGGTGTCAATGGTTGGGCCGTTTGTGGTTGGGCCGCCCGGGATCAAATACCTGACGTGGCCGTGCGGGTTCGATTCCCCGCGGCCCATTTAAATATGGTGCCACATGATGTTTGGGTGGAGTGGGGGTGGTGGCCTGCCACCCCTTTTTTTTAAATAATTTTTGTTTATTAAAAACAACCCATGCCCTTTTGAAAAATTCGGTTTTGGACCGAAGGAGGCATTTTAAACAGGCAACAATTTCGCCCGGAATCTGCCTGAGCTTGCCGGAATCCGGTGGCCGGAAAAAGTCCAATTTGTGTCCTCTTTAAGGCTGCCCAGTCACCAAGTCAACCCAAAACTTTGACCGCTCCTAACTCCTTCATTCGGACTCGGAATTGAGTGCCGTCTGCGCCGTTGGATTCAGAATTTCGAGATCTACAACTTGAACTTGGTTTGATAACAATCCGAACACTTTGATTTTTGAGCCTTTTACTTAGGCCACTTGTACCTGTACTTGATTATTCCACCTGGATCAAACCTCCCCACTGAGGAGCTTTTGGTCCTCCAAAAGCATCAAGCTTTATGTATCATCAATTATCTGCAACTGTCGTTGAAAGGCGCATCCCCACATGACTCCTTCACCTGGCGTACTTCGGAATCAAGAATCAAGATGCAAAGCCAACACCTGCAACTGTTGAAATGCAAATGTCTGAAAAGGCACATCCCATGAAGATTCCTTCACCTCACGTACTTCGGAATCGAGATGCAAAGCCAACACCTGCAACTGCTGAAATGCAAATGTCTGAAAAGGCGCATCCCTTAAAGACTCCTTCACTTCTGTCCTTCGGAATCGGAATGCCAACACCTGCCCAAAGCTGCAATGAACATTACATTCTCAATGTGACCAACAATGACCCAGATATTTCCATACTTGCCACGAGTTTATAACATGCACTCAGTGGTCAAGTTTACAGCAAAATGGAAATCATACCGCAACAAAATTACAAGACTAGACCTCATCGTCGCATTTCGAAGTGATGGAAAAACTCCTCATCACTTTTACATGAAAGAAATGCATCAGACGACTCATACAACATGACCAAAACATAAACGTCGCATCTCAAAGTGATGTCACACATCATCACTTTTACATGAAAGAGATCCAACACACGACTTATAAAACAAGGCCAAAAAGAAAAATGTCATGTCGCTTAAACGAGTGATGGAAACACATCATCACTTTCATAATAAAAATGCGACAAATGACTTACAAGCATGGCCATGACAAGCTTAACATATCTAGAAAAAACAATCTAGAAGAACCACTTCTCATTTATTAAAACGAGTGGATCATCCCCTTGTGGCGAACTTGCTTGTCGATCAGCTCTTTCAACTTGTGTATGCACAGGCTCTTTGGCTTTACGGCGCTGTTTTGGATGAAGTTTCCAGCATGTGGCTCTTTGGTGGCCACTTCGGTCGCAATGGGTGCAAAAGTTCTTTTTCCTCCAAACCTGCTTAACTGATTTCTTTTCCTGTTGGGGAGAAGGCTTTTCGTGCCTCTTCCTCCTTTGTGCTGCCATCCTCTTCCAGCACTTAGAAATCACATGGTTATTCAAACCACAAAAATAACAAGTTTTACGATGCCATATTTTACGACCATGGTTATCAACATTCTTGTAATCAAAATGCACTCTGGAATAATGAGACTTAGTATACCTTCTCGGGTGGTCTCCGGTGCGATCATGATGATGGGAGCTCGCGTCGGTTCCTTCACTGCAACGAGCACTGCCGTGGAACGATGGCGAAGTGTCCCTATCATTCCTCTTCCTTGGAGAGTTCATCAGTATCTGTTTGCCTTTGATGTCCTTTGAACATCCTTCGTCAATGTACCCCAAACCTGCATAACGAGGTCGTTGCACAACCTCCAATGGTTCGGTGATGCCTTGGCCACGAATGCCAAGTCCTCCTCCTCTGTACCCCATTTTGGTGAGGAGTTTCATGCCGATACTTGTGATGGGTATCTCCACACTTCCAACTGAAATGACATCATGTGAAGAAACTGAAGAAAAATCAACACTATTTACCTTAGGTGTTGATTGCAAAACAGATGAAGAAAGTTGTTGTAAGCCTTCGTCGCGCTTCACTTCTGTCACTGCCTCTGACACGGCTTGTAGCTGAAGCTGCATCTGCTGCATCTCCTCCTTCTCTTTCTGTAGGAATGCTTTTAAGGCATCATGATCTCTCTGAAGAGTTTCGTTGTTGCGTTTCAAATCTTCCCACGCCTCTGTCGTGGCTTGCAACTGCTGCTTCTCCTCCTTCTCTTCATGTAGGAATGCCTTCAAGGCATCATGATCTGCTTGCAGAATTTCATTGTTGCGCTTCCAATCTTCCCACGCTTCTATTGTGGCTTGCAACTGAAGCTGCAACTGTTGTTTGTCCTCCTTCTCTTTGTGTAGGAGGGTCTTCAATTCTTCGTTCTCTGCTGCTTGTTTTTCGTAAGCCTCGTACAATATGTCCGCTTTCTCGGACACCCTGAGCATGGTTTCATACATGTCCTTGACACTTTCCATGGCTCAACTCAGCAAACGTTCAATGTTCACGCCTGCAATCCAATCAGCAAGAATACCTGCTCTGATACCACTTGATCCAGGGTAAAATCTTAATACCCTTAACCAAGACCTTTTAATTCGGCTGATAAATAGAATTGCATTTAATTAAAGACGTTAAAGAACTTAAATGAACAACTGTAGCTGTAAATAAGAGGAACATAAATGAACAAGATCAACAATCATGAGAACACGTTGTTTGATGACGGAGTTCGTCCAGGAGGGACTACATCTCCGGGCCTCGATGTCAAGATGGTGTAGGCCGCTGCATTATGTGTTGTTTGAAAAAGATGTACATGGATATGTTTCCCTATGACATACAAGGAAAAATTGCCCTCACGCAGGAGTGGCTTGACTTCTTTAAGAGATGTTCCACTGCGGAACTCTCATACATAAAGAAAGACTCCTATCAGTATGACCATAGCTGACATGTAGCAAACAAGAGTATCCCGCCAATCCTGGCAAACAAGGGATCTCAAAATACACATATGAAATAAGAGCATCCCGCCAATGTGGCATAAAAGGGGCTCATACATGACGCAAATCCATCGCTGAAAGTACATCAAAAATAACACAAAGCAAGATCCCACGACTCATGTATCAACCGGGATCTGCAAGACATAATGCATCTCAACGAGAAATAAAGAAATAAGTACATGGAAATCACCTCATATACCTCATGCTGCCATTTGCTGAAGGCTGAGCAGCTCTGCGGCAGAATCTGAAAGCACCATCAATCTTGTGGCGTTGAGAAAGTGGAAAACGACTGCTCACATGCAAAAATCTGACACCGGCATAGTCCACTTCCAAAAGTGGCTGGAAAATCAAAAACTCAGATGCAGAAACTGAGCACGCCATCAGACTCGTGGCGCTGAGTAGTGCTGAAACGACATATAATTTGTCCCATTTGGACAAAGTCGAAATTTAACCTTCCTGAAAATTGAGCCTCAATCAGGGTTCCGCCTGCCTCTTTCTGGGCTCATGGGTCCACATGACCTGCATTAAAAAAATATTAAAACTCCTCGAACTACGTGCGCGCGCTCTGCTCCTCCATGCTTGGGCGCACTGTAAAATGACGAGTTTATATACATTTTCATGGGCGGACTTAACCACATGAAGTGGTTTGGTGTAATGGTAAAAATTGGAAATCGTTGAGGAGAGGTCGGGGGGTCAAATCCCGCCCCTCCCAACTTGGCATACGTTTTGTTTTAAAAAACCCAACGAATAATTAAATTGGGGTCGGGCCCGCCTTGGGCGGCCCGCCCAACCAACTCCGCCTCCGTTTACACATTATAACATATATAAATATATATTTGTTGACCGTTGGTTTAATTATGGTGTTGAATGTTTTAAGTTGGGCCGTTGTGTGTTGGGCCGCCCGTGGATCAGGCCGGCCCACGTGGCCGGGCGGGTTCGATTCCCGCCGGCCCATTTAAATATGGTGCCATATGATATGCCGGGGGTGGCGGGGGTGGTGGCCTGCCACCCCCTTTTTTTTTAAATAATTTTTGTTTATTAAAAACAACCCATGCCCTTTTGAAAAATTCGGTTTTGGACCGAAGGAGGCATTTTAAACAGGCAACAATTTCGCCCGGAATCTGCCTGAGCTTGCCGGAATCCGGTGGCCGGAAAAAGTCCAATTTGTGTCCTCTTTAAGGCTGCCCGGTCGCCAAGTCAACCCAAAACTTTGACCGCTCCTAACTCCTTCATTCGGACTCGGAATTGAGTGCCGTCTGCGCCGTTGGATTCAGAATTTCGAGATCTACAACTTGAACTTGGTTTGATAACAATCCGAACACTTTGATTTTTGAGCCTTTTACTTAGGCCACTTGTACCTGTACTTGATTATTCCACCTGGATCACTAGCTTTGCTCTTGGAATAATTTTCACATAAATCAGCAATTTCATCGAAAGGTAAGGTGGAAATATCACCTTTGCCCATCAAATTAATATCATCTAAGTATTCCTCTCGAATGCCCTTCAAAAATATTGTTCAGATCAGATCAAGAGACATGGTTCTATGTTTTGATTTTTGTAGATTGTAAACAGATCGTTCCAAATACTCTTCTAAGATTTCATCCTCTTGTTGATTCATTCTAAAAATATCATCTTTAGAATATTTTGATCTACAATAAGGTTGGTATTTCTTTAGGAATATTTTTCTCATGCCATCCCAATCAGTTATTGCATGTTCACCAAGTCCCATAAACCATCTTAATGACGATGCTTTTAATGTTGCTGGGAAGAGTCTAAGCTTATGGGCATCATCTGTGTAACCATATGTTCGGCATACTATGTCAAATTCAAACAGGAATGAATCTGGATCTTCTGAAGCCATGCCATAAAATTTTGGTAACACAGATGGAGGTATGTTTTTCATTTTTATTTCCTCATCATTATTTTCTCCTGGTTCTTGAATGGGAAATTTAAAGGTTGACTCTTCCTCTTCTCTTTGATATTGATCTTGCTTTTGTTTCAATTCAGCCTCTCTTTGTCTTCTTCTTTCCTCTTGTTGTCTCCCATATTCTCTAATTTGTTCAAGAGTGGGTCCTCTTGTTGATCCTCCTCCTTCCTCAACCATTTTGATAGGTTCCTCTGTTGAATTAAGTTCTTGTTCAGTGTCACTTGTTTCAAAGAAAAGTTGTTCTGCTGGTTTTTCTCCTTCTTGAAGTTTTTCAAAATCAGTAGGTTCAAGGAGAGATTGTTGAGTTGTTTTGCTACTTTCTCTTGTTATAGAGGTTTCAGGGAGATATTTCTTCTTTGCTTCGTATGCCAACCAAATTTGTCTCTCTATAAGTGTAAGTCTTTGCCCTGATTTTTGTTTATCCTCCAATTCTTGTACAGTGACTTTCCCAGCTAGAGTTGTGTGTTCAATCCTCTCTAAAGGGTCTAATCCTAGTGGTGGATTAGTTCGTGGATGGGGCGTTTTTATGAATCTACCTTTATCATCTCTAGGTATATACATAAGTAAGCATGACTTCCAAAATGATGAATTAAAATTAAATCTATGTTTTTTTTGTTTTTGTTTCTTTTTTAGAAATCCTCTAGTTGCGCCTCCCCGACAACGGCGCCAAAATGTAAAGACCAATCTAGAGTTCTAGATTAGACTCAATTTACTGTCAACCAAGGTAGGTAATCTTAGAGGCACTTGTCTAATATTTATAAACCTAAAAGGATCTTTTCTATCTGTCTTGGATAAATGTTTATTGTGACAGGCACCAACACTCTTTTACAGGAGATTGAAATGTGGTTCCTTTCACACTTTAAACACGTATATCACCTAATCTAATCTACTGTTCTAAAAAAAAGTGCTACTAGTCTGAGTTTTCAATCCTCTTACAAGGCTATAGTTCACAAAAACTCTTTCAAGTAACACACTGAGCATACTAAAAATCAAATTCATAAAAATAGAGATCACAGAAATTATTTGAGATTCAATACTCAATTAAACCTCTTACAAGGACTTGTTCATTAATTTTGCAATCGAATTCTCAAATTACTACTATGAATCATAAAATAACAATATTGAACTTCTAAATAAAATTGATGAACTCAAAAGCATGAAAATGAATTAAAATACTAATCAGATCTGAATACTAAATCTTATATAAATGGAAATAAAGTGTACCAAATTCGCATGGGGGCCCTTCCACGCTTTGAAGGAACACTTGTAAGACTTCAAATGATAAGAACACTAACTCAAAAACACCATAAATGGTGAAATTCTGTCTCTGATTAAGTTCTGGAAGTGAATTACATTAAAAACAGAGTTCTGAAAACATGCTTACAGTCTCAAGTTTGCTCTTCATTCAATGTTATCCTAGCATCCTTTTTTTTTTCATTACATGCTTTCATCCTCATATTTATTAAAAATTACAACCAAAGAGGCTATTTTTGTTCCCCCTTAATCCTAACTGATCCCAAAACAAATCGAATCAGTTTAGAGTTCCTAATCTTAAGCAAAATATCAAGTACATTCATTATGACTTCTGATTTTTTTGCTAGATAGGCTGGGTTTGACCAGTGCTGACCAGATACTTAGGAGCTTCAAATTCGATCTTGGATATATTTTCCACCATGTGTGTACATCCTAGATCATGTCCTTATCTTCTGTTTCGATTTTCCTGCTATGACACATGTCAGAACATAAACCAATTACAGTAAGTTATCACATCCTGTAATTTTCTTGAAAATTTTCAATTTTTAACATACAAATTCCATAAATTAAATTTAATGTAAAATAAAAATTATAATGCTACATTAATCAATTTCAATAGACTATAAGGGATTTATGGAAGAAAATGGTGGATAAATGATGGAATTTTAAGAGAAAAAGATAGCAATAAAATAGTACCAACAATGATATGACTGTATATTCCAAGAAACGAAGAAATCATCTTAGAGATTTAAAACAGATCTTCCAATGTTGTCAAAGGTATGGAATTTCACTTAACCCAATTTTTTTTTTTGCATTAAGTGAAGGAAAACTTATTGGATTCATAGTGTCAAAATCTGGAATTCATATTGATCCTGATAGAATCAAGGAGATTTCCGAAATACCCCTACCCCATAACAAGAAAGCTATGCAATCTTTCCTTGGCTAGATTAATTTTGTAAAGAGATTTGTGCCAGATTTTTCAAGAATTGTATCTCCTTTAAAAGAAATTATTAAAAATAATTTAAACTTCAAATGGGGCCAAGGCGAATATGAGGCATTCAATCTGAGCAAACAAGCAATTGTTAATGCTCCATCTTTAGCAACTCCAAAATTTTCCGATCCTTTTATTTTATATACATTTTCCTCTGATAAATCATATGTTGCGATACTCACTCAAGCAAATCAAGACAAGGCAGAAGCTCCAATTGCTTTCTTTAGTTAAAATTTACAAGGGGTTGAGTTGAATTATTCAGATGTAGAGAAACAAGCTTATGCTGTTTTCAAAGCAATTAATATTTCAGACCCTTTCTACTTAAAACCCATGCAAAAATCATAGTATCGTTTCCAGCGGTAAGAAATCTCTTAGTACAAAAAGATGTGGGTGAGAAAAGAGCCAATTGGATTACTTCCCTACAAGAATATGATGTAGAAATCAAACCAGCAAGTATTGTAAGAGGTCAAGGCTTTTGCAAAATACTAGTTGGAGCATCACTTATTTCTGAAAAACCATCTGCAGAGATACAAATGTATGAGGTAAGCCTAAACGATGTTGAATCATTATATGTTGATATCATATTTTATCTAAAGAATGGATATGATCCTCCAAATCTTAATTACACCAAGAAAAGAGCTCTAAGGTTGAAGGCTAAACAATATCAACTCATAAATGATGTTCTTTTTAGAATGAATTATGATTCTGTTCTCCTTAGATGTCTTGAGAAATCTGAAGCTGAAAAAGTCTTGCAGGAACTCCATGATGGACCAGTAGGCAGACATTATGCTGAAGATGCTACTGCACATAAAATCCTCTGCGCAGGCTATTACTGGCCCACACTATTCAGAGACTCACATAGCTACGTAAGGAAATGTCAAGTTTTTCAAACCACTGCTGGAAGACAAAAGAAACCATCATTGCCGCTGCAACTGGTCAACATTGAGCATCCTTTTGATCAATGGGGATTGGACATAATAGGTGAGTTCGTTCCTCACTCTTCTAAACAACATAGGTATATCCTTACAGCAACTGATTATTTTACTAAATGGGTAGAGGAAGTTCCTCTCAAGATGGCTAATGCCAAGCATATCATCGAGTTCATAGATCAGTTCATAATCACCAGGTTTGGTTTACCTTTTTCTTTAATGTTTGATAATGCATCATATTTTTCTGGTAATGCTATGACTGCATTTGCACTCAAAATAGGTTTCAAACTTAAATACTCTGCCAATTATTACCCACAGGGGAATGGGTTAACTGAATCCACAAATAAAAACTTAATCATAATCATTAAGCGAACCATTGATAAAAACCACAAAATTTGCATAAGTCTTTAATATATGCTTTATGGGCAGATCGAATAACACAGAAAGCCTCCATTGGCACTTCTCCCTTTAATTTAGTTTATGGGAAAGAAGTGGTTCTTCCAACTCATCTAGCAATTCCTTCTTTAGCCTTAGTTCAATATATTGATGAAGCACCAACTTCTTCCTTACAATTAAGGCAGCTGGAAATAATTAAGCTAGAAGAGCAACGAGAACAGGCCAAAATAACTCATGCTCATCACCAAGCATTAGTAAAATATTCTTTTGATTCAAACATGATATCCAGAAAGGACTTTTAGATCAAAGATCTAGTTTTAAAATGGAACAAGGTTCATGAGGAAAAAGGGAAACATACGAAATTTCAACGAATGTGACTTGGCCCTTTCCAAATCACAGAAATCATAGGTCCATCTAATTTTATGTTACAGGATTTAACAGGAAAAAGAGATTCTTTACCTGTTAACGGACAGATCCTCAAAAAATATTTTCCATAGAAGATCATTCTTC
Organism: Pinus albicaulis; assembly: GCA_034641835.2. Classification (NCBI taxonomy): domain Eukaryota; kingdom Viridiplantae; phylum Streptophyta; class Pinopsida; order Pinales; family Pinaceae; genus Pinus; species Pinus albicaulis. The sequence continues at coordinate 1,346,368,700 of CM076572.1, read as the reverse complement.
TATTTTGTATATTAGTTTTCTTTATTTTCATAATAAAATTAGTTGTAAATGGTTACATTTGGAATTAACGAAAAATATATAAATTCTCTTTTAGAATTTGTTTTTTCACTTATATAAATAGAATTCTTCTAGAAAATTGATCATTATTATTGAAAGATACGATTAAAAGCTTTAGGCCTAGAAATGATACTAGTTTCAACTTTGTAAATTTTGATAAAAAGCGACCTTTAGTGGGAAATTGTTTTATATTAGTCTAATGAAAGGTATCAATAAAAAAATGAAGATTCTCTGTAGAAAAGTTCTTTCCAAAAAACTCTACTATTGTTGTCCAGAGCTATCTTAAGGAAACAATGACTTCCTCCCCACCTAGAAAATTACAATGTTTAGGGAATAATCCAATGATACACTTTAACTTAAAGAGTAAGAGGTCTCATCACGAGCCGACTTATCATGATCATAGATGTTATAGCTTGCTGACTTTGCCAATACTGCATACCACAACAGGGCAATGACTCAAGATTGTTGCAGTCAAAAGACAAGGGGTCTCATCATGAGCCAGCTTGTTCAGCAAAGTTATAAATCAATTGAATGGCACTGTCATAAATTGGCTACCAAACCAAGACATTGTTATTTAAGGGTAAAAAGAAAATAAAAGAAATAAGTGTGGATATGGATTTCTCTTTGAAAATTATATATTTCTCTAAGTAGGATACATGATCATTGTTGGGTAACAGGTAAACTTGTCGAGGCTATAAACGCCTGCTAGCAGCAGAGGCTCTACCTACGAAAAATGACCATATTTAAAACTGATTTACAGATAAGCCTTTGTTTTTATCTTTATAAACCAAGTAGTGACTGATGTAGATACAAGGACTAGCTTAAAGGAGTAAACAATCAAAGTTGAATATAGAAGAAACGAAATATCATTGATAGATAAAAGCATAATGTACTTTGTCTTTCTATAATAAAGTTTGATTTTCTGAAAAATGTTATGTTTTGAAAGTTTAGAAAATTCAAAAGAAAAACAGAGATAACTGGTTCTTCTGAGTGAATTGCCAATTGTTGTGGCCAGCAACAACCCTCCCTTTTCTTTATTTAGTATTATCACTAATACTAAATAAATGGGGACCCTTAGTCAAAAATTTAAAAAATTGATTAGTGCTTGTATTTCCTTTTTCAATAAAACTTAATATCATAGACTTAGGAGAATATCCCTTGAAAAATATTTAAAAAAGCTTAAGTTTTATGATAAGATAGAATAAAATCATTCTTAAAGAAATATTTCATCACAAAGAGGTAATGAATATCTCCTTACAAGAATAATTCTAAGATTTCGAGATCATGATGCGAAAACTACGCACTAAAAGAATATTCATCGCATCGCATGCTTCAAATGTCATATGTTACGCTGAAAAATCTCAAAACCACCGATATGCGATGGCATATATCGCAAATTGCATTTCGCAGAAAAACACTTTAACAGAGATTTGTCATTTGCTGCGATCCAGCAATTTTGCGATATTGCGATATTGCGGTATTGTGATATTGCAATTTTACGAGATTGCGATCTACGATATTGAGATTTTGCGATATTGCGAAGCAAATCGTAGATCGCCTTATCACAGATCTTTAAGCCTCATTGTACGAAAAGTTTTTTTCCATAAATTGAGACTTGGTTATGCGCTTTAAATGTTAATCAATGAATTGGTTGTCAATCATTAATGAAATATGGTTTCATTCTGATCGAAGAGCTATTTCACGTAAGGTGATATATTTTATACGTCTTTAGCATTTAAAGCTTTCCTGTCACCTTTTTCCTATCATTATTCTCATCTCACTTGTAAACTACAGGAACGAAGAACAAAGAACTATACAAAGTAGTATTCAGGATATCATGGGAAAGAAAGACAAGGCTCCGAGTTCTGAAGACAAATAATTGATGCCCTTGTATACAGACACCGCCTGTAACAAAGATGCTGGTATTACTACTTGGGAGGGCATGTACAATCTAATTGAGGAAGAAAACCCCAGAGTAATGGAGGTTACATCTACTGCAGGCTCACATGGGTCTTCTGAGGCATCTATTATAGAGCTAGCCTTCTCATTCTTGCACCGGATAGCGGCGAGGCCTAAAATTCTTCCATACATAGACATGGTTAAATGGGTGCTAGACAGCACTGATATTACAAACAGACAGTTTAAGACTCAAGGTAAAGAACGCATTGGTTCATTCACTCCACAAGATTTGAGACTCATGTATCATTTACCAGAGGCACAGGCGACTTCAACAAACAGTTCATGGAGAATTTTGCAAAAGAAAATGAAAACCTGGTAGAATGCACCAAGGACTGGTCAAGGAGAGACGAACCACTAAAGAAGGATAAAAATGGTATGTATAGTACTGGTTCTCTCACTTCCCCGTATTGCTTTGCTGCTGCTATGCTCTATAGGCTTTTCGGAAAGCTAGACATTAATAAATTTTCATCTGAATGGCTACCATTATTGAATGCCGCTGTTAATGCTACTGTTGTGGATCGGGCTAAGATATTATCTGACAAATTAGCCATGGCCATTTTGAATTACCGGTCCAAAAGAACTATTTCTCAGAGAATTTATCCCCCTTTTTACTTATGTGCTTATGTGATGGATTCAATCTATTATATTTCCAAGTTTCCTTTAATAGGTTGGAAATGGATGACTCAAGACCCCTTACCCATTCATGTTTATCACAAAGAATTGTGGGATTCCAAGTTCATTCCCTATTTTTACAAGATATGTCATGGAATCATGTTGCCCCTGTACAAAATGTTATATGATAAAGATGCTCCTAGGTTTTCTCCTGAAGCAGAGGTAGAAATACTTCATGTTGCGAGATGGTTTGGAGAAGAATTGTTTACATATGTCAGGGTTTTTTTTTGGAAGTTTGACTTCCCCTCATGTCTTACCTTTGTATGTTCTTGATAAACTCATGGCACGAGAAATTGCTTATCAAACCTGCGGAGAAGGAGATTTGACAAAAGATTTGAAGGACAAAAAGAAGGCTATTTGGCCACAATTTCCTGTGGCCTGTGGGGCCTTTTCACTATTTGATGTAGGCCATGAATTTAAAGAAGTAAACAACATTACATGTTTACGTTTGTTCAAATTTCCAAGAAGACCGTTCGATCCCTATGATATTGCTAAAAATTTCACTACTGCAGTCAAAATAAGAGTGTTTTCTAAAGAAGATGATATTTTTGATGACATGTTCCAAGAAAAAGGCACATTTAAAGAGATTCTACATTCGGCCCAAATGCGGTTTCCTCCAGCAGAATTTCAAGAGTTCAAGATATACAGGGAAAGGAGGTTAACTAGTATCCCTTTGGATAAATTATGCTTGGAACCTGTAAGGGAACCAACTCCCAGTATTAGTATTAGTGGAATTTCAGGTACAGATAGATCTAAATCCAAGTCTGGGAGAGAAATGTCAGAACACTCTAAGAGGTCTGAAAATGACCATGATAAAAGTGAAGGGCCAGTAAGGGATACTGCCCTGTCAAAGGAGCTCTCACAACAACAGGTTTTGACCTCTCCACGGCTAAATCTTCCCCCTCTCATTGTATAGCAACCATCAGTCAGAACTAAGTTAGATAAAGAATGGGAGACATTAAATGATTTAATCAATATTGAAGGATAGAACACACAGACACCTGTGAGTAATGTACAGACAACAAAAAATATAATCACGGGAATAACTAGCAATGTCTCATAAATGGAACATATTCCCATTACCCCATCCTCTGAACTTATTCTCAAAATAGAGGAAATTCCTTCTCTTGATGTATTTTATAGTCCACAACACAAGGCAGTGGTAAGAAGACAAATAAAGAAAAGAAAATTGGAAAATGTGCTCTCTCATGATGCAGAACAATTATATATCGTATGGCAAGATCCTACCACTGATCCAACTGAAAATCTCACCAAATTATCTCAGATCACAGGAGCATATGCCTCTGCATCCATTGATAAAGCATCTGAGGTATGAAAATTACTGAATGAGAAAGAATATCAAGTACATGTTTTGCAACAAGCCAACGCCAACAACGAAGCACAGAAACAACTTGAAAAATTACAGTAGGACTTCCAACAAATGCAGATAGGGTATCAGAATAGTTTGGTTGAAAAAGAGAAACAAATACAGGTTATGCAAGAGATGCACAAGGATGATCCCAAGCTTACAGAATTCATCATAGAATCCATTTCCTTAAATGATCAACTACTGCAGCAACAGGAAATATTATGCCAAAGAATATTACAGTGGAACTCTTATTGTGAAGAAAGTTATAAAATCACTAATCATGTCGTAGACTTACGACATGATTATGATTTAACTGATAAAAGAGTTACTGACTATTTGGCTTGGAAAGAGATAGAGGAGGGGAAAAGAGCAGGTGCACCAATAATCAATGACAATCACAAATAAATGCTCTTTAAAAATTGGGATGCACAAATCAGGAAAGCAGAGCAAGCAGCAAAAGAAGCAGCCACAGCAGCAAACATTATTATTGATTGCATAAAAGAAAATTTGCAAAAGGAAAATCTGATCTCAGAAACCACTCCAGGGTATCTACCGAAAGCACAACAACTACAGACAGACTGGAGACAGAAGGCTCAAGAAAAAGAAAAATTGATTAAAAGATTAACTAAGTTAAATTGGGATTCTTACAGGGTGTGTTTGGTAAAACCACATAGCCAGTGCATGACTCTCAAATGTATCATCAATTCTGTCAAGAAGATGGCACCAGCTCTTGCCGATTCCGTTTTCATAGGACAGTTAAAGTCAGAAGTCAGCCAGCCTACTCTTCTCAAACAAATGCTGAACGCTTGCAATTTCGAAGAACAGATTCATAAGTATTTAGTTGTTAAGTTTTAATTTTAGATTTAGTATTAATTTTTCTTTATTTTTGCCTAAAATGAGGACGGTCATTTAAACCGTATCCTACATTTTTGTAATAAATTATTTTTAGATTTAGTAAGTAGTATTTAAACCCTTCTCATGCATTTAGAGAAGGGTCCTAAAATTTGTCAAAAACTTGTCCTTAGAACATGCACTTTTTCACCCTCCGAGGAGGTTTTGATGAATGAATGGAACAGGATTTATTTATATCTGCGTTTAATATCTACTACTGATGTTGCACTTTTGTACTCTTAGTGGATGTTGGATTAAGAAGAGATAAGTCATTATTGCTTGAAGCTCTTGAGTAGAACTAGTTATAAATGGTACTTTTATCTCTTAACTATTTCTTCCTTTGTGTTAAAGTGATATTTATGTTCATTTGTTTATGTATTAATGCTTGAATGCTTGAGTTATCATTTGGCACTTTTATACAGTGATAGCTATTTGTTTATGCTTAATATATGAGTAGCTTATTATGCGATATGTTTTTCACAATTGTTTCTTCTAACTTTTTATATGAAGTGGTTTATCTTTATTGAATTCTTTTCTTATAACAGTTGAATGATATTTATTACCAATTGTTATTTGAAATCATTTTAGATTGCATAACGGAAAGATTACATCCCGGGTTGGTTTAGAATTAGATATTTCTATTTATTAGAATACAATTGCATGTTATAGATTAGAATTGGAATAAAATCATTTCACTTAGGAACTTTTAGAAAGGAAATATCAATTCTCAACACACACACATATATTGGGAAACTGGTCCCATTATCCCCAGTCAGACCCACTATACCAAACGGAAAAGGAGCTTCCAACCAAGGTCCGGACTGGGTGGGTATCCCCCTTGTTGTAGACCCAATTTTCAGGGCTTCAACACCTCCTCATCAATAGTTCCCACCACTTTTCAAAACAATTTTCAATAAATTTGTCCTCCAATACTCCCTCCCAAGCATGCAAAACCAAATGGCTCACATCATGAAAAGGCGGAAGGTGTAAGTGGAAACCTTCTTGCTGTCCAATGGCTTCCTCAAGATAGGAGTGATGATAAACATAGGGAATCTCATTCCCAATGAGAGTCTCCCATACCCATGCTATCATTCAAATGAAATGAACCATTTTAGGTAGCTCATCAAAGAAATCATCAACCCCCAGTGTATCCAATGTGTTGGGGCTGCATGGAGCGATTAGATTTTTCCATTCAAGTGGTTTCTCTCTCCATTTATGGTAAGTATGGGGTTGTTTTTGATCTTGGGCTAAAGTGTCATGGCCTCCAAGAATGGCCCAAGCTACCCCACCAAACAAATAATCCATGAAGTGCCTCCTCCAAAAACTCAAGTTCTTCAAATGGCTCCACCCACATGAAGAAAAGAGATGTAGTTTGGAAATAATGGGCTGCCCATTGATTCTCCTGAAACATGAATCATGTAAAGTAGGGAGAATCATACTCCTAAAGGGAATCTCCAGCTCATATCCCACTCTCCAAACAAAGCTCCCCATGAACATAAAAATATCAGCAATACATGGAAGCAAAAACCAATAGAAACAAGTTGTCATATGACAACCGGAAAGTGGATCAAGGTCCCACGCATGGAACCAGCGCAGTGCATCCTTTTCCTTCATCAAATAAAACAATAAAAAGTGCTTACCTAGCCACTTTTTTTCTACCAAAATCATTCTATAATATGGAAACATGAAAGTACAAAGTGGTGTCAATGGTGCACACCAAAAATCATGTGGCTCCCCTCACAAACCATCAATAAGATAGCCAATCTCAATGCTGCAAATGGATTGAAGAAAATCATCATACAATATGCAAGAAGGGATAATCCTTCTTGGTACAACATTCTTCTCATATAAAGTAAATAAGTACAAAACATAATGTGGATTTATACATTCTCCACAATGTACTTAGGACCTTGAGCTGAAATGGCTCAATCAAAATTTCTCCCTCACCTCCAAAGAGTAGGGAAGTGGTTGTGACATCCTCTCTATCACCATTTGGGCTATGAATCTCTCCATATGCTGAAATATATCATGTTGGATTCCCTCCCAAATGAACTCCTCTGCCAAGGAAAGATATTCATCAAAGTGCATGGAAAATAAGTCATGTGCTGCATGTAGAAGCTTCTCCTTGAGCTCAGAAGCTCTAGTCAAGAATACTCTGCCATAAGAATAGATGACCACATCATCCACCATATATCTATCATCTCCATCTGGGTCGTCAAGAATCGTGCAAGAACCAAGATCCTTGGAGTACTCTACAAGGAGTTAAGACCTACAATATGGATCAATCCTCCTAAGAGACAACACTGGTGATCTGCAATGTGAAGCTCTCCACATGCTGTTGTATTTTCCTTTGACATTCCTTATACCAAATTCATCCTCCAAATTGCTACCATGCCCATCATGCAGCTACTCATGCTCAAAAAGAAGTAGCGATCTTAGGAAGTTGGCCTCCCAATAGAAGCTCTCATCCAAAAATAATCTCCCAATCTTGGCCAATGTAAGCATGAGTGACCTCCATCTACTCCAATGTATGGAGGATTATCTCCTCAAATGAAGTACCCTTTATTTCTCCAAATCCATGGAGAAACTTCCTTGCACCATGAAGGTGCCATCCTCCATCACTGCAGCAACTTCTGTCAGCGTAGTACATATAGTGAGAGTGGGTGGTGCTAAAAATGGGAGAGTGTCTCCCTCCTCCTTGAGTCTATCCCAAACTATCTACGCTGTACTAGACTCCTCCAAAGTCTTCACCTCTCCAGAATTTAAGAGGGGTGAACCAAATGGCAAGATGCCTCTTACCAAATCCAGATCTCGTGGCCTCCTAGGTGGAATGCCTCCATGTAGTGAGACATCAACATCAAGAGTAGATTGTACATATGATTGGGCAACCTTGCCCTTTCCCTTACAGCGCAAATCAATCTGCCTCTTCCTTGCACCAGCTCTTTGAAATAGATAGGGGTGTGTGATCCTCATCAAATGAGGCTGACCTTCCTCCCTATCTTCTCCTTTCATCAATAATATCTCACAATCCTATTGCTCATTGATTGTGCTTTGTCTTCCATATGTGAGATCTTTGGGAATATCTTGCAATGACACAAGAATTCCTCCTATTGGGGCATGTTCTCCTCCTTCCTTTGCATGAGGTACTAGATATGCTCTAGATGTGACAGCATTGCAACCCCCATCCTTCTCTTCCTCTTTAATATGAATGGGAGTCTCTTGCTCAATAAGAGGATCCTATTTTGAGAAAGGAACATGCATGCCCTCTTGTCCAAAGATATGAAACAACGATTTTTCCTCTATCAAGGTGTTATGCAAGATGTGAGCTTTTCCAATAGATTTCTGAAGTGGTTTTGATTTCTGAAGTGGTTTTGGTTCTTCAAACCCATGCACAAGTTTTGGTTTGTTTGGCTCTACCAAGAGTGTTTTAGAATGCCTCCCATCAAACCTCTCCACTAATATCTTAGTGAACTTTTCATAAGAAGAAATATTGGCATTTTTCAATGAAAATGACTCAAAAATCTACCAAGCATAGGCCTTACCTTCAAAGTGCAGCACTACAACTCTGATGGCTTCATATTCAGAAACTTGGTGATGTTGCAAATAGGTGTGTAGCTCCTCCACCCAAGCTCTGGTTGAAAATGTTGGTGACCCATCAAAAGTATATAGAGAAAATCTATCTATGTCATGCTATTTTCTTCTCTCCACCTTGATCTTGCGAAACTCCTGAAAAGTGATATGATCTCTAAACTTTTCAGTTTGAGATTCATACTCCTGAAGGAAATCAATAAGAGTTTCCCTCTTAGGCATTCCTCCTTCCTCCATCTCTCTCATGATAGATCTGGACATTTGACTGTGTTGTGCATAATAGGGTGTAGCTGCATGATCACACCTATTATGTGCAAATCTAGATCTGGCTCTACATCCACACTCCTCTGGAGATTCCATCTCCCTTCTCACTTCCTTGAGATCTTCTTGAATGATCTGTATATATTTTGGAAGAAGCTTTGAGAGCCTCTCCTCCCTCTCTCCGTCACATAATGGATTCTTATATTTTATGTACATATTCTCTTCTCCTTCTTCTCTTGATAGCATAATGGTTGAGTTCCACAGGTTGAGCCAAGATTATGCTCTGATACCACTGTAATATCTCCAAATGGGAATGCAACAATGCCTAAGAAAAATACTGGAATAATAGGGGGAAATTAAATCATAAAATGTGTTGAGAAACAAATTTCCATCAAATTAATGAAACAACAACAAAAATGAGCCTTTCTACATCCTCCCAAGTGGTGAAAATGCAGCAATTTGACCCTGAAAACGTTATTTCTGGAGATTTATGTTTTAATAGGAAGAAATAATGCTTGGTTACCTTAGAATATTTATTAAGGCTCTCACATACAAAATAGGAACATAAAAAAATCTCTTTTGATAAGTTAAGCAGACCTCCTGGCCTCAAATCAGCTTAAAAATAGCCAAATCCCATGACTTAAGCTATGAAGAATTTCTGAAGAAAATGATAGCATTATTTTATGAGGGTTTCTAAAAAAATAGGATATAAAATCATAGATATTGAAATTTATTGAACAATATTCTAAGAAAATAAAGATCTGACCTCCTTAATCCATTATAAAGATAACCGAGCAAGGGTTTCTTGATAGCTTGAGTACAAAAAGAGAAAATCTGAATATTCAGCTCTGAAATAACACAATATTACTATATAATTACATAAATATAGTTGAATAATAAAATAGAGGGATAATAATCCCTTCCTCTAGATTTCAGAGAGAAGGGTTGGCCCTTTCCCTAGGAAACTAGCTCAAAAGCAAGGGCTTAAACCCTGCTGCTGCAACTCTATGCAAAATGGCACAGTTCCTACAAGGGACTGCGCTGTAGGAGATGAAGAATACTTTGGCCAACTACCAAGATGTGAAATGAGCCCAGAAATATTCCTGGCTGATCTCTCAAGAGAAGGAAGGCCCCCTCTATTAAGAAACATGCGTGGAAGTGGTGTTATCAAACCTCCATTGCAACACCTTCCAACACAACACTATTCTGCTACAGAATAATGATGAAGCTAGAGACTGATGCTTGGACTCAAGCCTGGATGTGGAGCAATACAGTACAAAGCTCTCCCAAGAGGCCTCTCAAGGGAAGAGGTGGGATTCCCACTCGGGAACACTTGGTGCTAAACAACATTGCAACCCTGCTAAACAACAAGAGGAAGCCAAGTCTAAACAGACCAATATCAAATGATAATATCAAAAGCATGAATAAAAAAGGCTCCCATGCTCTCCATATATAGCAAGTGAACCTCTTCACATTGGGTCCCATCCATATGTGCCACCAAGCTTATGCAAGTTGTCCTCCACCCAAACTGTGTTGTTCATCAAGGAGATTCAATGTATCTAGACAGCTTTGTTGACTTGGTCAAATTTTACTGAATCAACATGATCCCATCTTTGTTCACACCTAAAGGTGCTCAAATCAACTGCTTATTCTTCCTCCTTTCACATTATGAGTGTTATTATTTCTTCTAAAGAGGTTAATGGGCCTCCCTACCCATTTATTTACCTACCTAGTGATAAAACCAACTATAATATTCCATTTAGATGAAGGCTAAAATTTTGGAATATTACAGAATTTGACTCGAAATTCACAGTATTCTCTCCTGGAAGTTTCTAATTTCTGTGCAAGGGAATGGTAAGTTGAATGATAAAAAAGATTCCATTTTATATGTTTGGGGATTCAAATTAAATAATTTTTGGACCCATCTCCTAATGTTTTGAGCCTTTTCACTTTTCACTAACTCTTTTGACATTTGCTGTACAGGAGACTTGAAAACCTTTAAGTGACTCTTTTTCCCTCTTTTGTGGTAGCTTTCTGGAAACATGAAATTTTCTTCTCTTTAGCCTGAGGGTCTGATTCACTCATCTTGACACAGCAGAACCCTAAAAACTTCCTTCTCTGCCATTTTGAAACTTAACATATCCCTTTTTCTCATTCAGTAATGGTAAGATTTTTAAAACATCTTTGGGGGTTTTTTTTCTTATAGTAGCATTGTCAAAACCCCTTTTTGCTTGCAATTTGAATTTGTAATCATGTTTTTACCCTTTTTGACATTTCTGAGTGTGGGTGACTTGAAAACATGGTTTTTCCCTTTCTTATTGATTTCTATTACATTCTGCTATTGTAGGTTTGCTTTGAGTTATGAAGTTGACTTCTCTTTGGCCTATTTATGCCCTTTAACTCCTTTGTTGACGAGTGATTATGAGAACCTTGAAATGGCTCTTCCCTTTGATTTTTGAAGCATGATAAATTTACCCTTGAGAACATTAGGAATTTAAACACAAAGTAGTATCTTCAACACTTCCTTTGTTCTTACCTTGGCGATCAAATTACCTTGTGTTTGGCACGTGACTGAAAACCATATCTTCAACTTTCTCACTGATCATTAGGCATGATAAAATCACCTTTGACAAGCACTATAGAATTCAAAATCATGCTTGCTACCTACTCTTTTGGCCACTTCTGATTTGCAAGTGCCATAACATACTGACTTAGCTTTTTTTGATATTCTTGAAGTTTGATATATTCAATTATAGAGCAAGAACCTTATAATCACCATGGGTTTCCATCTTGGAGCTCAACACTATGTTTTTATCCCTTTGACCACTGAGTGTAAGTAACTGAAATGAGAATTTGATCCTCCTCTCACTGATATTCTTTACTTCTTTTTCCTTTGAAACGGTGAGGAATTTCACTTTGTCAAACTCCGGGATGATATATACAGTATCCCTTTAAAATATTCTTTCTGTTGTCATCATGGAGGCCTAACATCTTCATTTTACCTCCTTTGACCATATTTGGCATGAAAAAATCCTTGGGATGAGTTTGGAATATTTAAAAACAGTGATATCTTCAGAAACCCTTTGTTGTCATTATGGAGTCCAAACTTACCCTTTCACCTTCCCTGATCACCTTACCAAAACCCTAGGTTTATGGGATGCTTGAGAACAATTATCAGTGTTGTCTTCTAAGTTCTCTCTATCCCTTTCAAGTTCATTCATTTCTATTAAGTTCACCTCACCTTTTTCCCAATTTTATTTATAATGTCTAAAAAAATTCTTTTCAGGTTTGGTTTCTTGGTGAGCCTCCTTCATGTGATTTGTTGAATTGGATCTTTGCTTGGCAAACTGTTGGCCCAATCAGGCTTAGAAAACCCCGATTCTTCTTGAACACAAATTTCTTCCTTTCTCTTTGCTATGAATGTATTCATTTTGAAGAAGGCCTCTTATCTTACCAATTCTCTGCTGATGGTCACTTTAACATTCCTACAGAAATGTCAAAATGTACAGTTGCTTTTTGCAGAACTTGAACTTGATAATGTGGTCTTGCTAGGAGATTTTCTGATCTTTTTGGATAACCATGTGCTAATATTCTTTCACATTTGAGCTAGCTTCTAGCACAGGAAAAACATTTCTTAAAACACGAAGGATTACCCTACAACCTGTGAAACCCTAATGACTTAGTGGGAGGATCCTTTGACGTGGTTTTTGACTGAAACTTGGTTTGGGGTCTTCAAGTGTAAAAACAGAGTTTTTGGAAAATTGATGTGTTGAAGATCCAAAATCTAATGTACTTGATTTATCTAAAGATCCTACATAGACATTTTTGAGACCATGAATTCTTGAGGAACCTGGTGAGCATGGGAAGGAATAGGCTGTTTGGTAACCCTAGATGGAAAGTGCAGGGGGGAGGCAAAGGAAAAATAGAGTACTAAGGTTACAGGTGGGAAAATAGGATATAGATGAGTGGCATGAGCCCATGAGGGGGATTTTAGGAGTGGTAGGTTAACCATGGAATGTAGAAATAGTAGAATAGTTAAATTTTGGTATAAGGATAATGAAGGCAGTGAGATTTCTAAAACTCACAATATTTAGGAATCTTGTTTTTAGATATCTAGAACTGATATTAAGTCATCTACAGATAGTAAAACTTACATATGACTAACAACCTCCTTGAAATTTTTCCTTCCTCACCACTACCACTGTCTCCTTCTCTTCACATTTTAGCAATTCTACCTTTAAAACCCTAGCACTGCTTATGAAACTGATATGGAAGAGGGTAATGGAGTGGTGATGAAAGGGACAATTCTACAAGTGAATGAAATGAGAGAGTGTGTAGGTATAGCAGGCTAGATGAGAGGCTAGAAAAGACTTGATGAAATCCCCTGTTGATTTTTAAAAACTCTGCTTTAACACACCTTGCACTTATGTCAATTTGAAATGAAGAAAGGGCAATGTAAGGTCAAAAATGTTTACATTGTAAGGGATAGAGCTATTATGTTAAGATCTGATGGATGAACAATTTCAAACCACTGAAACCACCCTCATTTACCCCTGTTTTGACTGATATTTCTTCATAGGTAGATGAGGGAATGAAAAACAATGTTTTTAAGCATAAAATGTAGGGTCTTCTCCTTAGGGTTTCCTTCCTTTAATTAAATCATCAAGTGCTTTAAAGATGATTGTAGGGCATCCACTTACCTCTCAATGTGCTAGGAGGACACCTGAAAGAGACTTGGGGGGATTTTGAAATCTTTGAGTGCTTGCAGGGTGTAGTAGGCACTCCTGGCCAAACACGCAGCGCCCAGGCAACTGGTGAGTCAGGTCGGCCAAAGGCGCAGGACCTCGTGCCAGGCGTGCAGCGCCAAGGTTATTTTGCCGGCCCTGTCGGGAAAAAACGGGCAAGCGTGCAACGCCTAATTCCAGGCATGCAGCACCTAATTCCAGACATGCAGTGCCTTAATAAAACACATGGAGTTTTTTCAGGGGCGCAAATCTCAACTCCACGCGTGCAACGCTAACCTAAACATGCAACGCCTCAAAAACTCTGCCCGTTTCCCTTGAAAACTTAGACTATTTTCTTCTGAACGTTTCCAACTTTTTGCAAGTGAACAATGATTTTTTGAAGCATTGATATGAGTTTATATAGGCTCAAGGATTTTAAATTAATCTATTACAACCCACTTTCCTAATGTTCTTAAGCCTCTTTCATCTTTTACTAATATTCCTTTGTCACTAAATCTCTGACATTTTTTGTTTTGTAGGTTTGCTTGAGTTATGAAACTTTCTCTTCTTTTAACCCTAGAGTATATGACCTATTCACCTTGACACAATAGCAGCCTTTAAAACATCTTTTGTCTGCACCATGAAGTTTAATCTCATCCTTTTATTATTTAGGCATGACAACTCACTTTTGATAAGTTTGGAATCTTTACACAACAGTAGCTTTAAAAACATATTTTTTTTCCTCCTTGGAGCTCAACATCAAGTTTTTCATATTTTGACGATTTCTACTTTGTAGGTGACTGAAATGATGATTTGACCTTCCTTTAATTGATACTCTTTACCTTCTCCTTTTGCAGGTTTGTAGTGAGTCATAAATTTGGCATCTCGTTGGCTTATTGATGCCCTTTAACTCTTTCACTTATCTAGTGTCATGAAAACATTGAAGTGTCTCTTCCTTTTAATCTTTGAAGCATGTTAAATTTACCCTTGACAACCTTAGGAACTCAAACACAAAGCAACATTTTCAAAACTTCTTTTGTTCTTACCTTGGATTTCATATCATGTTTTTCATCCCTTTGACAACTGTTGCTTTGTAGGTGTCAGAGATAATGAATTTTGACCTTCTTGTTGCTCCTTGAAGCATAACAATCTCATTAAACATATCTGAGAGGATTTCAAATATCAATACCTTCAAAACTCTCCTCTGCCTACACCATGGAGTTTAAACTATGCCTTTTACCTTCTTTGGCCACTTCTGATTTGCAGGTTCCTGAAAACATTGAGTTTACCTTTCTTACTAATAGTTTCTAGGAATGATAGGTTGAGCTTTGAAACTTTTTAGGATGCTTCCACACCCTAGTATCTTCAATCTAAAGTCAACTCATCTTTTTCCTTGCAATTGATTGAAAAATTTTGACTTTGCCTTTCTTACTCATACTGTTTACATCCTTGTTTTTGAGGCAGTGAGACATTTTACCTTGGAAAACTTTGGGATGTTTACATACACTTACAACTCCGGAATCTTCCTTTACCTGCGCCATGGAGTTTGGCTTACCATTTCACCTTTTATGATCATCTTCCAAAAACTCTAGGTGTCTGGAGTGCTTGAAAACAATTATCAGTGTTGTCTTCTAAGTTCTCTATAGCCCTTTTAAGTTCATTCATTTCTGTCCATCTCACCTCACCTTTTTCCCTATTTCATCCATAATTTCTGAAACGATTCTCTTCATGTTTGGCTTTTGGTGTGCCTCCTTCATGTGATTTTCTTCAAGTGGTCAGTGTTTTGACATTTAAGTGGGCCATTTAGCTCAAAATCCCAGTTCTCCTTTCAAGACCAACTTGTTTCCCTTTCATCACTTGAATTTTATGATTTGATAAGACAAACTTCTTTGGAAACTTTCTAGAAAAGGAAAAGTAGTGCCTTAAACACCTAATGATGACCTTTAACCATGTAAAAACCCTAATTTACCTAGTGGGAGGATCCTTTGACCTGCTCTTTGACTAGAAATTTTCTTGGAGTCTTTAAGTGTAAAAATAGAGTACTGACAAAGTGGTGTATTTGAAGATACAAAATCCAATGTACTTGATTTATCTAAAGAGCCTACAGAGATAGTTTTGAGACCATCAATGCTTGAGGGACCTAGTTAATCATGGGAATGAGTTAGGCTATAGGTAAACCTAGATGAAAAGTAGATTTATGGGAAAGGGGGAAATAGAGTAATGAGGTTATAAGTGGGAAAAAAGGATGGAGATGAGTGGCACAAGCCCATAAGGAGTCCTTTAGGAGTGGCTGGGTGACCATGGAATGGAAAAATGGTAGAATAGTGAAAAAATTTCCATAAGGATAATGAAGGCAGTGAGATTTCTAAAACTGACAATATTCAGGGAATTTTG
This sequence comes from Pinus albicaulis, assembly GCA_034641835.2. Lineage (NCBI taxonomy): Eukaryota > Viridiplantae > Streptophyta > Pinopsida > Pinales > Pinaceae > Pinus > Pinus albicaulis. The sequence continues at coordinate 1,346,352,785 of CM076572.1, read as the reverse complement.
TTTTTAGAAATCTAGAACCAATATTTAGTCATCTACAGATAGAAAAAATTACTGATGACTAACAGTGGCTCCACTTGGGGAGGGCAGCTCCTTTTCAGGAGGTGTCCAGGACCTTAGAGTTCAAATCTCTGGGTTTTGAAGACCAATACCTTACTTTTACTTGGTAGATCTCTCTTCCTTCATGTGTTGATGTTATCCTGAAGCTATGATCTTATAAAATCTGAAAACATGATCACTTCAATCTCAGTTCTACCTACCCATATTATTTTTCCTAACATTTTTTCTTCTTTTGGGTGCACTTGGACTGGAAAAACCTTGACGTTGTTTTCTTTTGAAAGCATATAAGCTATATAATTGTACCCTTATCACTTCCAAGAATTCTTATTAGGCTAATGAACTCTCTTATTCTCTACCTAGTCTAATAATATATCAAGATTAAGCTGTTTGACAGACTTTATACTCTAACCCACTGACATTAAATTCAATATATGACTAAACCAGGATTAAGCAATCTGATTTTCCTTGGGCTGTGGTTTTCGGACAAGCTGCAAATAGACATTATTTTTTTATAATAACAAACTAGAAAATATGAAGGTTGTGATTCAGAATTGGTTATGCATCCCTCTCATTTCCTTTGGTTCAGATTTATGCTTTTGGAACCAGCAACCTTTCCTAATCTAATATACTGAAGAGCCAAGCTTAAATGGTTTGAAAAGTCTTCTTTCACTAACCTATCAACAAAGATTTAAAACATGTTTATTCATGATTAAGCTAGATGATTGAATATGATTCTTCTTTTTCAACAAGTAGTGGCATTTAGGCTTCCACACTTTCAGAAATACTCTTTTTTGGTATTGGGATGTACCTATTATTTTTCCTGCCCTCTTTTTCTTCTTTTCTCTATTTTGGTGTCTTTTTTTTTTTTTTTTTTGATTTTTCGTCAATCAATGTTATGTATAATGAATGAAAAATTCAAACTAGGAATTTTGAAAAAAATAGTGCGTGAGCATCCTGCCACTGACAGGACCTCAAAATAACTCCACTCCATCCAGCTCTTGTAAAAAGAAAGCATTGTTACCTCTAACTGAATGGATGATGTAATGACCCTTCCACAAATTTTCAAATTTTCCATGATTGCCTTTGTCCTCTCTCCTTGAATCGCATTTAAACACCTTGTCTCTTTCAAAGACCTTTCTTAGGTAAACTAGGTATTCTCTATCAGTTTTAGAGTAGACAATGATGTCATCAAGGTATATCATAATGAAGTAACATAAGTCTTCGGAAAAAATAATGTCCCTATCTCTTTGAAAAATAGCCCCTGCATTCATTAACACAAAAGGCATTTTATCATTCATGTAGGTGCCCCAAGGTGTTGTGAAGGTGGTTTTGTGCTGATCAGTTGGAAGTACTATCACCTGATTTTAACCTGAAAAACTATCAAGCAATGACATCTTTTTAGAACCTACCACCCTTTACAGTATATGATCCATCTTAGGTAAAGGGTAGTTGTCTTTCAAGGAGGTTTTGTTTAATTTTCTAAAGTCTATGCATAGCCTAATCTTCCCTATTTTCTTTCTTACTGACACAAGTTTTTAAAAAAATTCTGAGTACCTGAGTTGGACTATGATACCAGCATCATATATCTTCTTTATTTCTTTTTCAGCTAAAGGTACTAGGACGGGGTCTATTCTTCTCAATTTCTGCTTGAATGGTCTCTGGTTTTCCTTGAAAGGAATCTTATTTTGAATAATGTTTGTGTCATAGGGTTTCCAATCCTCATACCCCTATGCAAAAGCATCTTTAAACTCTTTGTAGAGCTCTATGTATATCTTTTTTATGTGAGGTGGCAGAGTTTTGGACAGCTTGATCATTTTGGGTTCTTCTATGCTTCCTATGTTGCATTCTTCTACATCAGTTTCGGTGGTTTCCATTTTTGGCTTCCTAGCAACATCGTTCAAGTCAAACAACTCTTCTAAGGGGGTAAGATCTCTTGGTAATGAGTTATATTTGCATTGTAATACCTCAAGGTATTTTTTATCCTAGTCCCGAGAAAATTCTTCCTCATGAAAGTGTTCTAGTAGATTTACATCAACATTAGGAAATGGCTCTCTTTTTGGTGTTTTTTCTTGATTTGGGCAATCTTGTTCATGCTGTAAGCTTGGTTTTGGTATTGTAAATTCATTCTTAAATTGAAGAAAATCATCAATTTTTTTATCACCTTCAAACACTTGCCAATAATCTATATTTTCAGGTAATGTATGCCTGCTTTTTACTTTTACAGTGTATTGTTCATTGGCATGGGGTATTTGGAAAGTATTAGCAGCAAAGACAAGTTCATTGGCAAGGTTGTTTTGAGCTCTAGGGAAGGAGGTAAGTTCATACTTCTCAAATTTTTTTAGGAAATCTAAGGCATCATTCCTATATTCCCTTAGGCTAGGATTCTTGGCAAAATATTCTCCCTTGATTTGTCTAATGATTAGCTCAGAATCTCCTTGAACAAATATTTTCTTGTCTCCTATTTATTTTAGCAAATGTAAACCAAGGAAAATAGCCTCATACTCTGCAATATTGTTAGTGCATTGAAAATATATTTTGTAGGAGTGGACTTCATTGGTGTTATGTATCCAAACACCTGCTCCTGAACCAGATTTTCCACAAGAGCCATCAAAGCTCATGTTCCAAAGTGTTTCAAGTTCAGATTCACTATTATGTTGTTGTTCAGGGATGCTACAGTTTTGGCTGTCAAGTTCTTCATTTTGTGTTTGGTTTGACTATTCTGGTAGGCCTAGCTCTTTCTCATTTTCATTTACTTGTTCATTAATGTCATCTTCACTGTACAAGATAAATGAGTCAAGGTTTGAATGTATAGAATAAAGAGGGGTGTTGTTTGGCCTATATTGGATGCTAACAATATTTTTCATGTGAGATTCCCAGTACAATCTCCTTTTTTGGTTAAATAATGGGATGGTAGCATAGGACATGTCCATTTGGAGGTTTCCTTGGAGTTTGGCTCCCCATGATCTAGATAGAAGCATGCCATATTTTGGGGGAATGTCAACTACTACAATGTCCATGACTAGGATTTTAGCAGGTATTTGTGCCAGATTGACACACAAATCCTTAATTAGACCCAAACATTTGACTTTTCCTGAATTGAAAGAGTACAAGTGTAATATTCGTTTTCAGGAATTTCTGCAATATTCTCAATGAGGACACTGTATAAGGAAAACCATGCAACAGAAATGAAAAACAAGACTTGGATCACCTTATATATGTTGTATATAGCTTAAATATGAAATGGCATCAGAAAATAATCAATATAGCTACACTAAACAGATCTCCCCAGCTCAAATATGCTCAAAAGCATGCTAATCCCATGACTTCACACAAAAGAATTTCTGAAGACTGCAACAGTGTGATTTTCATTAGGGTTTCTACAAAAAAAGATGTTACAATACAGATCTAGAGCTTTCATTAATCATTGAATCAGAAATGGGAGGTTTGACCTCCTTTACATGGACATTAGAACACCCCGGCAAGGGTTTCTGGAAAAATATCACAACAAAATGCAGTACTGCAGAAAATAACACTGTCCACTGCAACTCTGCATTATATATAACTGAATATGATGCAAAATAGATACAAAATATAGAAAATGTCCCAAGGCCTTCCTCAATAGACTTCCCAAAGGGAAATAAGCACCTCCTCCTCTGATACAAGCATGAAATCAAGGGGTTTGACACCTGCTACTCCTGCAACTGTAGAAAATACATAGTTACTGGAAGTGACTGCACTGTAGGTGTCGATGGCTGGATATCCTCAAGTTAGATGATGGAAAATGAGCTTAGGACCTCCTATTTTGATCTCTTAAACAAGCTAAACCAGAGATGAAGGTAGAATTCCCACATGAGAATCCTTTGCACTAAACAGTGCTGCAACTACAACTAAACAAATAAAGCTTGCAATAGTCAAGAAGACCAAAAATAAATGAATTCTAAATGCCTCCTTTTCTGCTATCTTCTCCTTCTTATCTTTGGTGAGCCTCCTCACCCCGAGCCCCACTCATTGATGTGGTGACTTCCTAGGAAAGATTCCTCTTTCAAAACTGCGCTGTCCTTGTTGGTTTCGCTCCTCTTGTAACAAAATAGTTGAATTGGTCAACTAAATATAGCTCATTTTCTTTTCCCTCCTTTCACACCAATGTGGCTTTATTTTTCCTCCTAGTCTAATTCCTTTTCACACTAGGATCTGTTTTATTGTCCTTTTTACTCTTTTATTTCAAAAATGGAGTAGTCATAATATTCAAAGTAGCAATGGCTAATTAGGAATATTACAGTCCTCCTCGCTCAAAAGTTTCTTTCCCACAAGAAACACTAAATAAGGATGTTGCAATATCTTCTCTCCTTCATAAGTGACATCCTCATCTAGTAGATTACTCCATCGAATCAGATATTCCTTGATGACTCTATTCCTTAGCTGCCTCTCCCTTGTTTCCAAGATTGCTTCTAGCTGCAAGATTAGGTGACCTTCATCATCAATGGGGGGAAGATCCATGTTGGCAACTACATTCTTCCCAATGGATTTCTTGAGGCAAGAGACATGGAAGATATTGTGGATCTTGCTTCCCTTGGGAAGCTCCAACTCATATGCTACCTTACCGACACACTTGATCACCTTGTATGACCCATAGAAACGTGGTTTGAGCTTCTCATCTCCCTTCTCCTTGAGTGTGGACTGTTTATAGGGCTGAAGACGCAGATATAATAGATCCCCCACCTCAAACTGTCTCTCTATTCGACCACGGTCTACATACATATTCTACTGGTTCTCGGCAATAGCAATGTTGTCTTTGAGTGCTCTGAGTATGTCCTAATTCTCCTGGATCCATTCCTTTGCTCTTGGAGTCTTACTTGCCCCAAAAATAACATCAACAAATGAAAGGGCCTCATACCCATACAAGGTTTGGAATGGAGTCATGCCAATAGATATGTGGTGAGTAGTGTTATAACAATTGTATCCCAAGTGGAGTCAATGCAGCCAAGTCCTTTGTTGCCCTACTACATGGTTCCTCAAGTAGCTTTCCAGTCGTTTGTTCACTATCTCGGTCTATCCATTGGTCTGAGGGTGATAACTAGTGCTTGGAGTCAAATCAGTCCCCACTAACTGGAAAATTTCTTGCCAAAAGCCACCCATGAAGCGGTTGTCTCGATCACTCACTATTGTCCTTGGGAGACCATGGAGCCTAAATACATCTCTGAATAAGAGCTCTGTTGGGTATGTGTTATATTATTTCCATGACTAGCCCCACATGCAGTACGTTGCACCGGGCACAACAGGGGGGTCATAAGGGGGGCGGCAGCCCCCCCTGTCAGGGTCTAGGGCAGTGCCCTGGCAAAAATTGTTTTTGGTATGCGGTCCCACTCATAGGCAGACCCACCCATGTTTTGTGCATGATTTTGCACATGGTTTTGGGGTACGATGGTTTTCAGCCCCTGGTATTTTGTAGATCTGGTCAAGGGAACTACGGTTATGTTCTAATCCAGGGTTAATGGATTGGGGTTTATCTATGCTTCGGCATGTATATATATGTGTTGTAATACTAAAAGGAATATAATGAAAAATCAAGCTGGTCGTCCCAATTTGGCATCCAGGGGAAAATCTCTGTGTTTATCTGTTTTATGTTTTATTCTCTTGCTATTGTTTATTTTCTATTATAAGATTCGTGTGTAGATAATTTCTGTTCAGGGTTAAAACTTAAATTTGGTATCGGAGTTGTTTCGGCTTCAAGGGGATGCCTTTGCTGCTGAGGGTTTTTTTTTGCTTGGGCCTGAGGTAGACCCTGTTTAGTGGGAGATCTGCGGGATCGATTCTTGCTGTGAAAAAATATGGTGAGCAGCGGAAAGATAGAGATCGAGAAATTTAATGGTCAGAGTTTTGAGTTGTGGAAGCTCAAGATGGAGTATCTGCTGGCGGATAAAGATCAGTGGATCATGGTAGATTCAGGTACTAAACCAATGGAAATTTCAAATGAAGACTGGAAGAAACTGGATCGGAAGGCTAAGAGCACAATACGGTTGTGTGTCTCAGGTTCATTATTGTTGAATGTATCTGGGGAAGCTACGACAAAGAATTTGTGGGAAAAACTTGGGACTTTGTACCAATCTAAGTCTTTGGTGAATAAGTTGTTCCTGTGGAAAAAGTTGTATAACCTAAGAATGAAGGATGGAGACTCAGTGATAGAGGATCTGAACGCCTTCAATACTGTCTTAAGTCAGCTGTCATCTGTTGATATTAAAATCTCAGATGAAGATAAGTGCATCAGTTTGTTGTGTTCTCTACCAGACTCGTGGGACAGTCTGGTTATTGCAATAGGTAGCAATACAACTACCTTTGATTTTGATGACATTGTCTCGACGTTGCTGTCGGAGGAAATGATACAGAGAAATATGGAAGGTCAAAATGGAGATGCCTTATCTGTACGAGGAAGGTCCTAGAACAGAAACAAGATGAAGGTTTCGAGTGGGAGATCTAAATCTAGAAGGAGATATAAATCTCTTGGAAAGTTTGTAAAGGTGTGCTGGAAATGCAGAAAGGAAGGGCACTACAAAAGGTGCGGACAAATCTTTGAAGGAAAGGGATCTGATAATGCTCCTTCTGCAAAGGCAAAAACCACCTCGAATGAAGGTGGGGATGTGTATTTGGCTTCTTCTTCAAATACACATGTAGATCATGGGTCATGGTTGATTGACTCAGGTGCATCCTTTCACTTCACTCCCCATCGGGAGTGGTTTTGTGAGTATGAGAAATATGATGGTGGTGATGTCTTCCTAGGGGATGATAAGAAGGCTAGAATCGTTGGACGTGGAAAGGTCAAGCTGAAGCTGCAAGGTGGAAGGATTAGAACACTTCCTGGTGTTCTACATATTCTTGCATTGGCCAGAAATCTAATTTCTGTAAGCAAGATGGATGATGCGGAGTGTAAAAGCAGTGTTAAGAAATATGCCTACAAGATGGTTCGAGGCATGCTGGTATTAATGTGGGGACCAGTTGGAACTCGTACAAAAGTATAAAATTGCTGCTTGTTATCCTTGGGTGCTTGATTACGTAGTTCCTAAAGAGGAAGCGGGAAAGCCCTAGCTATCTCACAGGAGAAAAGACCATGCTATGGCATCAAAGGCTTGGACATATTGGAGAGAAGGGCCTTCGGATACTGCATGGAAATGGTATGGTAGAAGGTATGTCCAATAGCTCTCTGGATTTCAATTTCTGTGAACATTGTGTGTATGGGAAGTAGAATTGGGTGAGTTTTCCTTTTGGTGCTAAGAGGGTGAACAAGATATTAGAGCTTGTGCACAGTGATGTGTTTGGACCTGTGTCGGTTCCATCACTAGGTAAGTCTTTGTAGTGTGTTTCATTCATAGATGAATTCTCAAGGAATAGATGGATATATTTCTTGAGGAAGAAATCTAAAGTCTTTGACAGATTTAAGAATTTAAGGCTCTGGTGGAGAAAACCGGACGAGAAGAGAATAAAGGCGGGGACGGTCATGAACAGGGAGTTCTGCAAGAAGGAATTTGAAGAGTTTTGTAAGAAGTGTGGTATAGCACAGCAGAAGACTACTCCATACACACCTCAGCAAAATGGAGTTGCAGAAAGAATGAACAGAACACTGATGGAAAGGGCAAGAAGCATGCTCAGTGGTACCGGGTTAGGACAAGAATTCTGGGCAGAGGCAGTGGAGACTGCATGTTACTTAGTTAACAGATCACCTTCATCAGCGTTGGAGGATAAGACTCCACATGAGGTATGGATTGGTAAGAAACCCTCTCTTTCACATCTAAGGGTATTTGGATGTTATGCATATGTACATGTTCCAAAGGAGAAAAGGACCAATTTGGATAATAAATCTGAAAGGTGCATATTTATTGGGTATAAGGATGGTTTAAAGGGTTACAAGATTTGGAACCCAAAAAAAAGGAAGGTTGTGTACAGCCGAGATGTGGTGTTTAGAGAGGTGAAAGATGTTTTTACACATGAAATCCTACCAAATAAACCTGAGAATATAGAGTTTGAGCTAAAGGAGGATGAATCGGACTCTACAACAGAAGAAGACTCAGAAGAGGAAGGGCCACAAACTCTATCTTTGAGAAGATTAGCTCGGGAAAGAAGACAACCAGAAAGTTATAGTCCATCTGCTTTATATTCAAATTTTTCCTTAACTATAACTAATGATGATCCCAGAACTGTCAGGGAGGCAGTAGATTCAGAGGATGGAAAATTTTGGAAGGAGGCCATGGTTGATGAAATGGCATCCTTGCACAAAAATGAGGCATGGGATCTGGTGGAGTTGTCGGCTGGAAGGAATCCCTTCGAGAGAAAATGGGTGTTTAAAAAGAAGATGAATGTAGAAGGCAAGGTAGAGAAATACAAAGCTTGGTTGCTAGCAAAAGGTTATTCCTAGTTGCCAGGAATTGATTTTGGTGATATTTTTTCTCCTGTTGCCAAGGTTACTTCTATTAGATTACTTTTATCTGTTGCCGCTGCATTTGATTTTGAGATAGAATAGATGGATGTGAAGACAACATTTCTTCACGGGGATCTAGAAGAGGATATCTACATGAAGCAACCTGAAGGCTTTATGGTGAAGGGTAAGAAAGAACTAGTATGCAGGTTGAAGAAGTCTTTGTATGGGTTAAAATAGTCACCAAGGATGTGGTATCAGAAATTTGATACCTATATACATGGACTTGGCTTCACCAGAAGTAAGGAGGATCACTGTGTTTATTTTAAATTAATTGGTGACCCTGTTATTTATTTGGTCTTGTATGTGGATGATATGTTTTCGATTGGAAATGACAAAGAAATTATCTAAGATTTGAAGACCCAATTGTTCTCCAAATTCGACATGAAGGATCTTGGTGCTGCAAACTATATTTTGGGCATGGAAATTAAGAGAGATTGGGAAAAGAGGAAGCTCTGGTTAAACCAGAGGAAGTATGTCGAAACTATATTGCAAAGGTTCAATATGCAGGATAGTAAACCGGTGAAAGTTCCTATTCCTGTAGGTGTAAAGCTATCTGCTGAACAGTGTCCCAAAACACAAGAAGAAGAGGAGGATATGTCCCGTGTTCCATATGTAAGTGCAGTGGATAGCCTGATGTATGCAATGGTCTGTAATAGACCAGACATTGCACATGCAATGGGAGTATTGAGCAGGTTTATGTCAAACCTAGGGAAGGAGCATTGGACAACAGTGAAGCGATTTTTCAAATATTTATGTGGCACTAGCGATTATGGCTTGTGCTACCAAGGAAGACCAGGATTGGAAAGAATGTTGGAAATTTGTGGTTTTGTTGATGTAGACTGGGCTGGAGATCTGGACCAAAGAATATCTACAAGTGGGTATGTGTTTAGCCTATTTGGAGGTGCAGTCAGTTGGATGAGTAAAAGATAGTCTGTAGTGGCACTTTCAACTACAGAGGAAGAATACATAGCAGCTACTCATGCAAGCAAGAAAGCAGTTTGGTTGCAAAGATTTTGTTCAAGTATGGGGTTGGTACAGTAAGCTATAAGGATAAACTGTGATAGCCAAAGTGCAATTTTCTTGGCTAAGAACCCTACTTATCATTCAAAGACAAAGCACATTGATGTTCAATATCACTTTGTTAGAGATATGGTTGAGGCTAAAAGGGTGTTGCTGGTAAAGGTGGACACTTTGAAGAATGTTGGAGATGCATTGACGAAGTCTGTGAGCACTCAGAAGTTCTCTTGGTGTAGAGAAACAATGGGTGTTGAAGAATTGGCCCAATGACTAAGCTCTCCTGTGGCCCTTTGTGGAAAGAAAACAACAAGTGGGAGAATGTTGGGTATGTGTTATATTCTTTCACGACTAGCCCCATCTTGTTGTCGTTGTTCGAGCGCGACGAGGGAGTCACAAGGGGTATGACCCCCTGTCGGGAGTCGGGGCGGCGCCAGGCTAAAAATGTTTTTGGGTGAGGTCCCACTCATAGGCGGACCCACCCATGTTTTTTGCATGATTTTGCACATGGTTTTGGGGTACGATGGTTTTCGGCCCCTGGTATTTTGTAGATCCGGTCAAGGGAACTACGGTTATGTTCTAATCCAGGGTTAATGGATTGGAGTTTATGTATGCTTCGACATGTATATATATGTGTTGTAACACTAAAAGGAATATAATGAAAAATCAAGCTGGTCGTCCCGATTTGGGATCCAGGGGAAAATCTCTGTGTTTATCTGTTTTATGTTTTATGCTCTCGCTATTGTTTATTTTATGTTATAAGATTCGTGTGTAGATAATTTTTGTTCAGGGTTAGAACCTACAAGCTCAGCTACCTGTGAAGTAGTATAATGTGCAGAAATGTCAAATAAATGAGAGTAATTTTTTAGTCTATCAAAAACTACAAAGATACAATCCTTACCCTGTACTATCGGTAGCCCAGTGATGAAATCCATAGAGATGCTTTCCCAATTCTCATCCAGAATAGGTAGTGGTTGCAATAACCCAGCAAGGTGGGTGTGTTCTCCTTTGTTCTACTGACAAATTGTGCACTCTCTAATATGTTAGAGCACATCCTCTCTGAGACCCTTCCATGAGAATCTCTCCCTTATGGCCCTATAAGTCTTTGTGAAACCTTGATGTCCTACAAGTGGGGAATCATGTGATGCCAATAAGATCTTTTCCTTAAGCTTGGAATTCTTAGCCAAGAAGATCCGGTCCCAGTAATAGATGATCTCATCCATCACCCTATACCTCTCATCCGATTCCACTCCATCAAGTATCTCACATGAAAAATCATCTTTGGAATACTCAAACAAAAGTTGAGCCTTCTTATCTGCGTCCATGCCTCTCAAGGACAACGCTGTTAGTATCCTGGAAAGAGCATCAACTACTACATTTCTCTTCCCTTTGACATACTCTATGTTAAAATCATAAGCTTGGATTTTTCTCACCCACTTTTTTTGTCTCTCCTGGAGTTGTTTCTGTTCAAGGAAGAATATAAGACTGTTATGGTCAATCTTCACCTTGAACTTGTTTCCCACCAAGTATTGTCAGAATTTGGCTAATGCATGCATGATAGCCAACATCTCTTTATCATATATGGGGTATAACCTCTCATGAGGGAGCATCCTCCTGCTCTCAAAGGCTATAGTATGCCCACCTTGCATCAAGACTGCTCCAATCCCTTCACCTGATGCATCACATTCTAAAATAAAGGGTTGAGAGAAATCAGGCAAAACCAAAACAGAACAACTACTCATTACCTCTTTGAGCTTATCAAAATCCCTCTGCATTATTGGAGTCCAATGGAAAGCTCCTTTCTTTTTTGAGTCTGTGAGGGGTGTTTCTAGCAATGAAAACCCTTTCACAAACTTCTGGTAATAAGTGAATATGCCCATAAACCCTCGGATTTCTGTGACATTCCTGGGCTCAGGCCAATCTCTGATAGCCTGTATCTTCTCCTCATGTACCCTTACTCCATCCACTCCTATGATGTGCCCCAAATAAAACATCTCTGTGAGGCCAAATTCATATTTGGAGAGCTTGGCATAGAATTGCTGCTCCTTGAGGATATGTAAAACTATCTCAATATGCTGCAGGTGCTCCTCCCAAGTGCGGTTGTAGATAAGAATATCATCAAAGAAGACCAAAACAAAATTTCTCAAATGACCATGGAAAATGTGGTTCATGCAAGATTGGAAATTTTTTGGGGCATTGGTCAATCCAAAGGGCATCACCAGAAACTCAAAATACCCATAGTGACATCTGAATGTTGTCTTAGGAATATCTTTCTCCCTCACCTTCATTTGATGATACCCTGATCTCCAATAAATCTTGGAGAAGTATTTAGAACCCCTCAATTCATCCATGAGTTCATTGATCCTAGGTATAGGGTATCTGTTCTTCATGGTCTTCTTGTTCAAGGCCCTATAATCAATGCACATCCTCAATGTGCCATTCTTCTTCTTAACCAAGACCACTGAAGAAGCAAAAGGACTAGTACTAGGACGGATGTGTGCTAGAGCTAGCAGCTCCTAAATGGCCCTCTCAATCTCATCCCTATAAGCCTTGGGGTGCCTATAAGGAGTGGTAATTACTGTTTGGATCCCTTGTTCCCATTCAATAGTGTACTCAAACCCCCGGTCGGGAGGCCTCCCTGGTGGGATATCTCCAAATACTATAGAATACCTATCCAAAAGAGACTAAACATCTGGATGTACTGGTGAATCCTTGCCCCTTACTTCTGATATATGCAGCTGCACTTCCCATTCAACATCCCCTCTGCGCAGATTTTCCTCCATCCTGTGTGCTAACACAACCTGAGGGGGATATGTGTTTATACCCTTGATCTTTTGATGTTATCCATCCTTCCCTTCTGTCCATTCCATCTCCAAAATCCTCTAGTTAGTGGTAACCCTCCCAAGAGTGATCAACCACTAGACTCCCAATATGACATTGGTATCCGAAATATCTACCACAAAGAAGTGGTTTGTCATGGTGTAGGTCCCCATGGTAATGGTCAATTCCGGAACATACTTGGCACATTGTAGGGTCATAGCTCCTAGGACCAAAACTGAGAATCCCTCAAACTCCTCCATGTGGATCCCTCTCCTTTGTACTAGATTTTCATCAATAAAATTATGAGTTTCCCCACTATCTATCAACATAGAGACTCTTTGCCCCATAATGGTGCCTCTCACCCTCAGAGTCAAATATTTTGGAACTCCTCTTAACGCTGCAATAGCTCCTCCCCTTGGAGCAAAGTCTTCTATGGGTGGTACGGCGCTGGCCTCCTTCTTAGAGGAGGTATTGATATAATGTGCTCTTCCTGCAGCACATTATTTCTTCAAATCATGAGCAAGGATTGTCTTCTTGGGCCTTGAGGAAGTCTCCTGCTGCAACAATGTCCTTGCCCTGGGCAAGATGTGTTGTAAGTCTCTAGCTTTCTCTATAGCTTCAAGGAGCGTGGTTGGTTTAGTGGATCTGACCAACCTGAAATGGTTTAGCCACTCCATTAACAAAAATGCATACCTTATTGCTCATGGTGAGGTTGGATACCATCACTGAAAGCTGCAAATATTCACCAATATAATTCTCAAGATCTCCCTCTTGTTTGAGCTTGGTTAACTTTACAAAATGGGCTTCCGGATCTCTTGGCTCAAACCTCTCTACTAGCCTCTTGGTGAAGGCTGAGTATGAAGTGATGTGATGATGCCAAAGTGTGGCAGGTCCATGAAACCACCATTCTTGAGCCTCCCCTTCTAGGTGCAGCGCATCTATCTTGATGGCTTATATCTCAGAAACCCTATTGAGCTGGAAGTATGTGTCCAACTTCTCCACCCAAGCCCAGGCTGAACACTTAGGTGTTCTATCAAATATGGGCAAGAAGAATATTACCATACTGCGATGTAGGGCTGATTCCTACATCAAGTTCTCCTCCTTTTGATGAGGATTGATCCTCCTTCCATCCTTAATCCGGAAAAACTCTTGAAAGCTCAAGTGCTCTCTGAACCTCTGAGATTGGGATTCATATTCCCAAAAATACTCTCCCAAGGCTTCCTCCTTATCTTCTCCAAATAGAAATATAGGCATGGTAGAGCGTTGTGATGTAGCTGAATGTCCCCTGCCCTTTGCAGTGCTGGTGCTTCCCTCATGGCAAAACCCTATAGACTCCCCTTCATGCCTCATATCCTTGAGGTCGCTTGAAATGTTCTACAGGGCCTAGAGTAGGATATTAAAAATATATTCCTCCTCCATGCTGAAGATATATTATCCCCACAAGCTGAGCCAAGAGCAGTGCTCTGATACCATTGTAATATTCCTATTCAGGAATTTATGCAATATTCTCAATGAGGACGCTGTGTAAGGAAAAACATCCAACAGAAATGAAAAATAGGACTTGTATCCCCTTATATATGTTGTATATAGCTTAAATATGAAATGAAATCAGAAAAAAATCAATCTAGCTACACTAAACAGATCTCCCCAGCTCAAATATGCTCAAAAGCATGCCAATCCCATGACTTCACACAAAAAAATTTCTAAAGACTGCAACAGCATGATTTTCATTAGTGTTTCTATAGAAAAATATGTTACAATATAGATATGGAGCTTTCATTAATCATAGGATCAAAAATTGGAGGTTTGACCTCCTTTACATGGATATTAGAACACCCCGGCAAGGAAATCTGGCAAAATATCATAATAAAATGTAGTACTGCAGAAAATAACGCAGTCCAATGCAAATATGAATTATATATAACTGTAGATAATGTAAAATAGATGAAAAATACAGAAATGGCCCAAATCCTTCCTCAATAAACTTTCCGGAGGGAAATAAACACCTCCTCCTCTGATACAAGCATGAAATCAAGGGGTTTGACCCCTGCTACTCCTGCAACTGCAGAAAAGATGTAGTTACTAGAAGTGAATACGTTGTAGGTGTTGATGGCTGGATATCCTCAAGTTAGATGACGGAAAATGATCTCAAGAACTCCTCTTTTGATCTCTTAAACAAGTTGAACCAAAGATGAAGGTAGAATTCCCACATGGGAAGCCTTTGCACTAAACAGTGCTGCAACTACAGCTAAATAGCTGAAGCTTGCAATAGTCAAGAAGAACAAACATAGATGAATTATGAATTCATCCTTTGCTGATATCTCCTCCTTCTTATCCTTGGTGAGCCTCCTCACCCCAGGCCCCACTCATTGATGTGCTGACTTCCTAGGAAAGATTCCTCTTTAAAAACTGTGCTGTCCTTGTTGGTTTCCCTCCTCTTGTAACATCGATGTTGACTTGGTCAACTGAATCTAGCTCATTTTCTTTTCCCTCCTTTCACACCAAGGTGGCTTTAATGGTCCTCCTAATATAATCCCTTTTCACACTGGGATTTTTTTTATTGTCCCTTCTACTCTTTTATGTCAAAAATGGAGCAGTCATAATATTCCAAGTAGAAATGGCTAATTGGGAATATTACAACAATTCTTTGTAAGGTTTGGTTATTTCGAGGCCTAATATCTCCATCACCACCTTGGGCATGAGATTGTGTGAGGCAGCAGAGTCTATCATAGCATTGTGAAAGATTTTTTCATGAACGTTTAAGCTAAGATATAATGGAGGGACAACTCCTTCTTGATATTTTCCCTCTACCTCAGGTCCAAAAAATAGCTCTGGCTTGTCATTAGTTAGGTTTAGAGTGACAGTGTCATTCCCTATGTTTAAAGATTTCAAAAATTGGGACCTATATACATATGAGTTACTAGTTTAGTAAGAGGTATGCTTATTTTGATCTTGGCAATCTCTCCCTCAAAACTGAAAGGTGCTAGTGTTCTTGGTATATTTACATCAGTTTTATCACACATAGTCTTTTCTACAACTTTCTTTTGGTGAGTTTTACTTGGACTGTAATTTAGAGCAGTTTTTCCAGGGCCACTAGTTGATGTACTAGGGCATCTTGGGTCACCATTTTGTTGGCTAGTTTTGTCTTTGTTTTGATCAGATTTTTTAGCCATTATGGTAGTGTTTTCTGTTGTTTTCTTAAGGATGTTTGCAGGGGTATTTCTAACAACAATTTCTATTTTGTTCTTTTTGGAGGCATCTTGAGTTTTCTTACTCCTAAGGTCATACTTCCTATGAACCTCCATTATGGAATTTTCAAATCCTAATTTGTACTCTTCAGAATCCTCATCTGTTCTATTGGTTTGGTTTGAGGAAAAGAGACCTTTTTCTCCTTCTGTGAGAAAAATATCATCCTCATTGTCAGAACCTATTAGATTTACAAGGTTTTCTTTCAGTTCTTCAGTCTCTCTTTCCTCTTCATCTACATAGTTGTCTTGGAAAGGAGGCTTGATTTTTTGGTCATTGTCTCTTTGTTTGTTTTGGGGAGGTTCTCTTCTAAAGTTTTGGTTTGTATTTCTATTTTGGGGATTTTCTTGGTTTTCCCTAGGAGGTGATCTTTCATTCAAGTTGATCCTTTCCATCATTCTTTCCATTACCCTCACTAGATTGTCAATTTTAGCATCCGAGGTGGAGGCCATGGTTTCATCTTTGTATGTAACTTTGTTTTATGACCTCATCTTAGCCGTCCTCTCAATTAGATTGGCTTCTACACTCACAGCTCCCCTTTGCATGTATTTTAAGGTTAGGGGATCTCTCTCTCTCAATTGGTAGGTCATTTCTGGATCAAAACCCTCTGGAAATTTTACTAAAGCTAGGCCTTATGGGGGTTTCATGTGAGGTGGGAGTGCATTGTATACACTATTAAACCTAGTGCAATAGTCTTAGACACTTTCCTCGAAATTTCTCTTAAGGATGTTATACTCTGAGAGGATTTGGAGAGAGTTTTTCTTAATCTCCCACTTGTTTATGAATGTTTGATAGAGGGAAGGGAGGTCATGAATGCTATTAGGACTTAAGTTTTTGAACCATTTATTTACTTCTCCTCCTAAGCTTTGAGCAAACATTCTCATTTTTATGGTCTTTTCTTCTATCTCTTGGTAGTCAAAGGCTTAATTCATCCTATCTACATGTTTTTGGGCAGTGGTAGAGTCAGATCCATTAAAGTGAGGGATTTTGGATTGGTTGTCTTGAGGAATGGGAAGTAAATGTTGGGGTAGAACCAATGGGGCAAACCATGCTACCATGATTGTAGGTAAAGGAACCCAAGGAGGGTTTTTGAGAGGGGGGTTAGTGAGATGAGGTGGAGGATGAAGTGGAGTGGTTTGCAAAGTGAATGTGTGAATGGGGGTGGCATATGTACTTCGACCAGCAAGCTGAGATTGAGCAGATTTGGAATGGAAGGAGCCAAATTTTTGGAGAAGCTAAAAATCAGGAGGAGTGAAAGGAGAGACTTCTCTACTAGGACTCTGCTTCAAATCTATGGGCCAAAGGTCTGTTTGGTCTATCCCACTCTGAGACTTAGTTCTAAAAAGGTTATTTATATGGTATAAATCAAATTTTGGATCTTGCAAGGCTGTGAGGTTTTTAGGGACATAACTTTCTTTTTGAATGGTCCTAACAGTAGTTGAATCTTCGATCCTAGAAGTTTTCCACAAAATATTTTCTGGATCATCAACTATGGTAAAAAGGTTAGGGTCAGGGTGAGATCTGGTGCTTATCCTTTACGAAGCCATATTTCAAACTCAATAATGCAGAGAGGATGAAAGTTTAGGAGTGTCTTGAAAACAGACCTATCTGCAAGGGTACTAAGCTCACACAATGAGTGAATGGGTTTTAGATTGTTGTGACTGATTATTGTATTCCTAGGGGAGTCTATGAGAACTAGTGAAGTTAGTAGGCCTACTAGAGGCTAGTGGAGTCACCAGGTGGATGAGGTTTACTGCTTTGAGGCTTAGCTTGTTGTCCACCATCAAAAATTCAAAAACCAATCTAGAGATGTTTTGGGTTTTCTGAGCTTCTTATGTAACACTAATATTTCAATGATTTTTTTCTAGTTGAGACATTGTTTTGCTAGTATGGTGAATCAATTAGACAGTACTCTTGGCTAATATTTGATTTTCTAAGTTTGATATGGATTGGAGAGTTCTTAAGGTATACTCAGGATGTTACTGACTCAGAGTCCCACCGTGTTCGCCATTGTGTTAGGTCCCCGTAATTTGTTAGAGTGTCAAGATCAAATGTACAGAGGTAACATAAAACTACTCTTTTGAGTCCTAGGACGCTCTCTCTATACTTGTACTATTCCCAAGTGGGAAAACTCCGTAATACATGTAGTAAAAACACATTTTTCAGAAATGTGTGCATTAATAGTTAAATGCAGCCCATGGATCCATTCATTTATACATTATAACAGCCATATACAAAAAGAGATCAAAAACAAATCTTGGTGGCTTAGTTAAACAAGCCTCCCAAGGCATTATTTCTCAAAAATCATGCTTAAAGAGGGGTTGCAACCATGAATAAAACTGGAAATACCCTGACAACATTATTTTATTACTCCTGCAATAGTAGTAAGTTGTACATCAGATCTAGAGCTTCTATGTGCATAAAAATTCAGATATATATCAAATCCATGCACTATACAGGCTTCTCTAATGAAACCCCTTGGGGTTCTCAGCAAAACACCATGTACAAAGTGTAGATATGAGATCTAAGACTGTAGATCCACTGAAAATTACAGATCTAGAAAGTGTGGCTAAACTGATATATGAAAAATAATATCCTCCTCTAATATATCTCCAAAGTGAAGGACAGATCCCCAACACTTAGCAAATGAAAACTCCAAATGGTGCACTGAACCAACCTACCACTGCTCCTTCAAAAATTATGTAGATCTAGATATATTCTATACTGTAGGGGTCAAAATATAGTTGGCCTATAGCCAATATATGAAAATGAAGCTCAATTCCTTCAATATTGTCCTTCCAATGGATTAGAAACCTCCTCCACATAAAATAAGCACTGAAATGGCCTAGATCTGAAGATATAGTCTCCACTTGTTGCAGCTTATTGAAACAGACAAACCCTCAACAAGATCTATGTTTTAAAAGGAATATGAAGCTTAATATTTAGCCAGATAGTGGACAATATGGTGCAGGGATCCTCCAAGAGCTAATCAATGGAAGAGGTGGGATTCCTGATTAGGAACACCCTGTGCTAAATGACACTCTATCTCAACTAAACAACAAGAGAAATAAATATGTCTAAACAGACCATATATTCAGAAAATCATGATCATAAGCTAACCCCATATGGCTGCTATACTCTTCCTTATAAAATGTGAGCCTTCTCACCTTGGGTCCCACTCATTAGGGTTTCCATCTTCATGCAATGAATCTCCCTCCAAAACTGCATTATCCCATCATCAATGCCACTCATCCATAACAATGTTGTTGGATTTGGTCAACCTTGAATTTATCTTCATGCAATGTCTTCTTCCACACACAAGGTGGCTTTATTATATCTATCTAAACTAATCCATATTCCCACTGGGTTATCTTCATTAATGTTCCACTTCCTCCATACTAGCTTTGTTGACTTGGTCAAACTTGACTTTGTCCACATTCATTAGCCTTTGTTCACACATGAAGGTGTTCTATATAACTATGAATATGATCCCTTTCCCCATTAAGAGGTATTTTATTGCTGCAAAAATATTTATGGGTCTCCCTACCCATTTATTTATCTAACTATGTGTTTGGAGAAAAATTAATATTCCAATTATCTGCATGCTAATTTAGGAATATTACAGTCCTCCCCTCCCAAATGTTGCTTGTCCTCAAGCAACTGCAAGGATAGAATTGAAGACCCTCTCCTCTTCCTCCTATATCATCCTCAAGTGATAATTTCCTCCAAGGAACAACATGCATTCTCATCAATGTGTTCTTAAGTTGTTCCTCCCATGTGTAAAAGCATGCCTTTGGTGAAAAATCCAAATGGCTCTCATCATGAAAAAGTGAGATATCCATGGGAACAACTATATGTGGTCTAGAGTCCTTCTTGAGGCATGGAATTAGAAATATATTGGGAATCATCATCCCCATGTGAAGCCTCCATCTCCAAGCTATCATCCACAAAAAGTGAGTCACCCTCCAACATGGTAACTCCTGAAACATCTCCTCCGCCTTAGGCTCCTGCAAAAAAGGTGGGCTACATAGCTGAATATGTGGGACTAGAATTCCCATCCCACATTGTTTCTCTCTCCACATATGATATTTACGGGGTTGTTATTGATATTGGGCTGAAATATTACAATCTCCAAGAATGACCCAAGTTACCCCACAAATCAAAACATCCATGAAGTGCCTCTTCCAAGAACTCAAGTTCTCCAAATGGCCCCTTCCACATGAAGACAGGAGGTGTAGTGCGGCAATCATGGTTTGCCCATTGTTTCTCCTAAAACATGCAAAATATGAAGTATATAGAATCATACTCCCAATGGGCACCCTCCCAACAAATCTTCCCATAAAAACAAGAACATCATCAATACATGGAAGAAAAAACAAATAAAAACAATTTTCCATATGACAATTGGGAGGTGGATCATAGTTCCACATGTGGAACTAGCACAGTGGATCCCCTGCTTGCATAAAAAAAAAGTATAACAACTGTCCTTTCAACCACTTGTTTGCTACCACAATCATCCTACAATATAGGATCATAAAAGTAAAATTTGGTGCCAATGGTGCACACCAAGAATCATATGGAGTTTCCCACAAACCACCCATAGAATGGGCAACATAAATGTTGTAAATGGCCTCAAGTACATCACAATACAATATACAAGAAGGAAAGATCATCCTTGGTACAATATGTTGCTCATATAAAGTAAAGGAGTACAAGTCATAATGCATAAATGTACATCCTCTATCATGTATTGTGGTCATTGAGCTGAAATGGCTCAACAGAAAGTTCTCCCTCACTCTAAATGAGTATGGAAGTGGTTGTGACAACCTCTCCATTATCATCTGGGTTATTCTCTCCATATGCTAATATACATCCTACTGGATGCCCTCCCGAGTGAACTCCTCCATCAAGGAATTATATGCATTAAAGTGCATGGAAATAAAGCCCACATGTGCTGCATGTACCTTGAGCTCAGAAGCTCTAGTCAAGAAGACTCTACCATAAGAATAAATGACCCCATCATCCACCATGTATCTATCATCTCCCTCCGGGTCATCAAGAATCATGCAAACACCAAGATCCTTAGAGTACTCTACCAAAATTTGAGACCTCCAATATGGATCAATCCTCCTAACAGACAGCGCTGAAGATATGAAATGTGAAGCTCCCCACATGCTGCTGTATTTTCCTTTGACATCCCTCATGCCAAAGTCATCAATCATAATGCTGCTATATGTGGGATATTCCATCCAAAGTGGAAGTACCTCCTGATCCTCCAAGGTTAAGGAATAGCCACTTTTCACCAAGGTAGTGCCATCTCTTACTCCTGCAACATCATGAAAAGTATGGGAGAAGATCAGCCCATACTCTCTCAGTAACAACCAAAGAAACAAAAACTCCATTTGCCTCCCTACACCATCATCATATAAATCTTGGAGCAACAACATGATAGTTGATATGAAAGAGATCACATCACCCGAATACATCAAAACTCCTTTCTGCCATATAATGTAAGTGCCATGCCAATTTCCATCCACCAACCAACTCTTTGAAATAGAATGTGTCACAGGATGACCAAACTCTTTCAAGAGTAACCAACGTAGTCTTGCCTCCTACTGCCCAGTATCATAAATATGAAAGTGTTTTTCCAACCTCTTGCTCATCAACATCACCCATCCAACCCATGGTGAGTGTTTATCATAATGTCCCAAAGTGGCACTCCGCCAATGGAGAATACCATCCTCCCAAATCAGATTTCTATCTTTGCATTTCATGGGATGTTGAAATGCAATCTCCTCAATGACAAATTTGATCCCATAAGGATCCAAATAGGTGGTAGGCAAAAACCTCCCATCATGATGTGAAAGTTTCATCAAGAAATATCCATCACAACCATGAGAGATGTTATCCATCATAATATGTCCCCCAACAACTATTTTCCCCTCCTCTGTCATACATATGGGAAGGTCATTGGAATGCTGCAACAATGGTTGAACCCCCAACTCATCAGTGCTGCTCAATGATAGTGCTTCTTATCTCCATGATGGTGCATCTGCTGTCTTCAGATCATACTCTATGCTGAACACATAGTTCTACATGGCATGGTTTAGGATAGTACTCATCCCATCCTCCAAAAATCTACACTCCAACCCTAAGAGTTATGTGCAGCTCAACAATGGTACTCTAGGATGAAATTACATCTCCTCCTTCAGAAAATCAAGGCTTCCCAGCATAGTGAAAGTCTGTTGCTCCAAATCAAAAATATATTTTGACCCTTGGCCATGCAATGACATATCCCCATAATCCTCCATATGATGTGCTGAAATAACAGGAAATGGAAACATGTGCATACCTTGGTAAAGCTTGGGAACATCTTGTACTGCTACAAGGGTTCCTTCCTCCGGTGCGATGGCTTCCCTAATTAATGATGATGATGGTTTCTCTTCTATGGCTTCATCAATGCTGGTGCAAGTCTCCTCCTCCTCATGCATCTCTAGAATGGTGCATGGGACTCTAGATGTCAAGAGATCAAGACTACTTTGCAAGGGTGCAAGTGTTCTTTCTCTTGAAACAAGTGATGGTGAAGGCTTCTTCTCCTCTGGTTTCTTCTTGTCAAACTTCTTGATCAACCTTTGAGTAAAATCTGCAAATGCAGTCACTCTTGCATGACTCAAATGGCTGAACCACCAAATTTTTGCTTCACCCGCAAGGTGCAGCGCTGCAATCTCAACAACTTCTTTCTCTACTACTAGATGTAGCAGGAAAAATTCAATTAACCTCATTCCCCAAGCCCTTGTTGTGCATGAGGATGACACATCAAAGGTAGACAATAGAAATCTATTGCCCTTCTTCCTTCTATTGTTGCAAGGTCTCCTTTCTTCTTTGAGCTAAATGAACTGTGGGAGAGTTAGATTCTCCTTGAAAGCTCTAGGTTGAGACTTATATTATGCAAGATACTCACTTAGAATCTCATGGTCTAATATTTCTCCATCTCTATGCCTCTTATTTGCAAAATAAAAGTCCATAGTATGTTTCTTTGGATCTATATGCAATACCAAATCTTATTTTTGCTAATAGGAAGTACATGGACCTTCCTCATCTTGAAACCCTAATGTGGTTTCACTTATTTTCTCCACTTTTCTCTGCTTGACCTCTTTGGTGAGGTTCTTATTAGATCTGAAAAGAGATGAGATGAAACTCATTCCTTCCATCATTCTGATATCTTTCTTCTTTTTATAGCATATTTGCTAAAAACTCATAGGTTGAGCCAAGATGATGCTCTGATACCACTGTAATATTCCCAAGTGGGAAAAATCAGCAATACATGCAGTAAAAACACATTTTTCATAAATGTGTGCAATAATAGTTAAATTCAGCCCATGGATCCATTCATTTATACATTATAACAACCATATACAAAAGGATATCTGAAACAAATCATGGTATCTTAGTTAAACAAGCCTCCCAAGCCATTATTTCTAAAAAATCATGCAAAAAGAGGGGCTACAACCATGAATAAAGCTGGAAATACCATAATAGTGTTATTTTATTACTCCTACAACAACAGTAAGTTGTACATCATATGTAGAGCTGCTATGTGCATAAAAAATCAGATCTATATCAGATCCATGCACTATACAAGCTCCTCTAATCAACCCCGTTGGGGTTTTCAGCAAAATACCATGTACAAAGTGTAGATCTGAGATCTAAGACTAAATATCCACTGAAAATTATAGATCCGAAAAGTGTGGCTGAAATGATATATGTAAAAGGATAGCCTCCTCCAATAGATCTCCAAAGTGAAGGGCAGATCCCCAACACTTAGCAAATCAACTCTCCAAATGGTGCATTGAACCACCCTGCAACTGCTCCTTCATAAATTACGCAGATCTGGAACTCTTTTGTGCTACAGGGGTCAAAATATAGTTGGCTTGCGGCTAAGATATGAAAATGAAGCTCAATGCCTTCAATATTGTCCTTCCAATGGATTAGAAACCTCCTCCACAGAAAATATTTATGGGTCTCCCTACCCATTTATTCATCTAACTATGTGTTTGGAGCAAAATTAATATTCCAATTAGCTACATGCTGATTTAGGAATATTACAATACTTGTGTAAAGGATGTAGCTTGATAGATTTTAGGGTTTGATTTTAGGCTAGTTATAAGGATTAGATTTTTTTTGTTTGTTTGGTTAGTTGGGTAGGTTTTCAAGTAGATTAGATAGAGTGAGATATTTTGAACCATTGGACTATGAATTCTACAAAGGTCTTGAAAAGTTTAACAATAGGTCTAGGGTGTATCTGTTTCGGGAAATAACTCCCTAAAGGTTTTTGGGTCGGCAACCTTCATAGATCAGGGGCACACCATTCAAGAAGGGCTCACTTAACCTATCTTCTATGCTGAAAACTAGATCTAGTCAATTGTGGAACTTACCCGAAAGTCCTATGTTTGATGTAGATCTCATAGGGTTCAAACCCCCAGAAACTCCTCGTGCTTCGTAACCTAGAAATCAAGAAAGAACGAACATGAAACACTAGTTATACAACATATATTGTTCCTAGATGTCAGTGTAATCCATGTATAATATCATATAAGCAATACAGAATGTTTAAATAACAATATTTACACATATATAGACACGTGAATATTCGGGAACAAGATGGTAATTCTTATTATAAATGGCATGTACAAGAATAGAAAGTGGAGAGATCACCTGAATCCTTCCACGGCCTTCAAGTAGACCTTCCTCTAGATCCATATAGCCCTCACCTCACTAGGATTCTTCCAAGATGTGTACACACGAGATGTCATATAAGATGATGATCATATTCAAGGAAACAAGGGTTTTCTGAATATACTTGGGAAGTGCAGGAGGCATGGGAACATCAGACTTCAAATAGGGATCCAACAGAGTATACTATCTATAATTTTCTCTCTCCCTTAGGCCATACACATGAGGGGCTTTTATACTGCCTCAAAGTAGTTTCAACAGTTGGAAACAGTTGGGCCACGAGCTGGGGTGGTTGAATTATGGAAATAACCATCACCCTGCCACGAAAATAACGAATTTATATATATATTTTTAATGATTTAAATGGCATACACGGAAAATTATGAATGGACTCGCGTATATACACAGAAAATTCTAGGCATAATTGCGTATGGGAATTTTAACATTGTTTTTATGAATTTATTCAAGTCTGGAAGGAAAGGGTGCCTAGGGCCAAAGAAAAAATCATTATTCACATGAGGGTGAAAATTGATGCTATAATAGATGCCCCGTAAGATATGAGGTCAGAAGGGGTACATGATGGCCGAAATATATTATGTGCATAGAAAGAACCTTGTGAAGACAAGAGAGGACGTCACCAAATTTCAGCCTATCAAAAAACCAATGAAAGAAGTCAGAGAGTCAACTCATGTCTGAGGCGGGCATCCCCATGCTCAGTGAAAGAAAAGCATGTCTATAGATCCAAAATGTAAACAAGTATAACTTAACTAGAAAGTCCATAGTGAATCATTTGAGAACTGCTTGGAAGTACAAGTCAAAAATCAAGTGCAAGTATCACATATAGAATACTGATCAATGATGCTATAGTAGATATCTGATCACTCAAGTAATTGAATCTCCAGGTGCCAAATCATAAGAAGTGGAAAACATGGTGCAATCACGCAACTCAGGGGCCAACATATAAGATGATGTTGTACTAAAACTGGAACATATAAGGGTGGACGGTGTCACTGGCAGAAGCTGGATGAAATGTCAACAGTGAACTGAAGCATGCTGATGCAAACCTGAGGTCTTCATCGATCACTATGGCACAATTATACACAATTGGAATGAATGAGCTGAAGTCGACCACATGAGAAATCATTTGATTACTGTTCAATAATGTAAACCGTTAACAAATGCGAGACAACCCACCGATAATGATAATGAGTTTCAAAGTGCCCTAGTACAATTTAACAAGTGTAAATGAATGATTTGAAGTCGAAAAATTGTAAGAATCTATCAATTAGGAGGCAATAATGAATCCTCACTGTCGATAATGAAGAGTCTGCCACTAATGACTGCAAATCCTAAGGTACTGACAAAAATACTCTTGACCTTATCCCCAGAGCAATAAGTCGGAGTCGATGGGAAAATATCTGCTAGAAGGAATGCATTGAGGCATCCCAGATCAGTCCAGTGCGAGTGCAACCCGTAGGCCAAGATTTGGAAGGAATCGTACGAAGTAGAGTGAAGAAACCAACCCGAAGTACATTTCCAACATGTACAAGATGAAGCTAGCACATGGCAAAAACCCTCTCAACCAACCAATAATGAAAGCTGACAAACAGGCGAGATATCCACCGATAGGGTCAAATGGAAATCAAGGTACTGCACGAATCCCAAGTGTGATAATGTATGTTGATGTCGAACACAAGGAAAACCACTCAGTCAAAGACCCATAATGATGATCAAATGTTGAGCACAAGGACACCTATCAATAATGTAAATAGGGCTAGGGTGTGGCTCTAGTTTTACTCTCAGAGCAATATGTTGTAGTCAATAAGAGACAAACCCACTAGCAAGAAGTCAATGGATACCTTCTCAAACCAGCATGAGCATAGGACCAAACATCTAATGTGATAGTACAAGATATTGAAAAAATCGGGGAGGCCTGAAGAATAAGTCAAGAGACACCGCAGAATGGCCGACTCATGGTTAACTTCCCTTGAACAAAATCACGACACATGATGAAAATGGTAGTAAAGAATGACATTGTATAAGTCTATTATGCAGGAGGCAAAAACAAACTCTCCATATGATTGGAAGAGATAACCAACCAGGGAAGAACTGACTCATGAAACAAGGTTATGGAATCTCCTAGGTCAAAAACTAAAACCATCCCAAATGAGGAAAAGGCATAGTGGTATGTGTTTTGTTCAAGGGTGACAAAATGATACTGTAACTGCCATAAAAATATGAAGTAACATCCTGTTCCCACTCTTTTTAAACATATTTTATTTTTTTGTCTTTTTCATATAATAAGCTCGAAAAAGAATAAAATAATGCTATGGTACAATGGATAGAACAAGTATCAAGAAACAGATGCACTAGTTCTTGGGATAGGAACAATCCTATGCTCAATGCAAGGTGGTGGAAACTGGTAAGTGATACTCAAAGGAGTGTTCCATCCATGGGTAACAAGGGTGTCAAGTTACGATAGCTAAGTGCTTTGCAATGGCTAAACTTGTACAGAGAGGAGTCCAAATTAAGTCAACTAAAGGCCAAGATAAACAAGTAGTCAACATGCAATGTAGTAATGCAACTGAAGAACACCAGGGAGCCTTTAGGGTAATAGCCAGAAAAAGAATAATGAAGAAGAAGAAGAATTAAGCTTCAACATATAAGTCGTGGCGGGACTAAAGAGGACTCCCAAGCCTACATAAAGTGTAGCATGGGCAACAGTGTTAGTGAGGAACTAACTAGGAAGCCCATGTAAAGGAAGGCTCTACCACCAAGTCATGATTAAATAATCGGCGAGTGAAATGTGTTGAGTACTCATGACATGATGGGATCGACCCTATGGAAAATGATCAGAATGGAGGCTAGAATGCAGAATGCAACGGAAAGCGGATTACCTAACCTATATTCCAGTGTAGATCACATACCTGCCATGATAGGTCAACGGTCATGGTTTCGAAAACCAGAAAAAATCTCAAAGTCAACAAAATGTACTTGAAAATATACCCATCCCAACACTTCCAAGAAACCGGGTTATGCAACTTAATACAGCTGTGAAAACAAAGCATAATGAATTCTTGCAAAAAAATTTCAATTTTTGGGCATAAATACACATTTTACCTCACATTTGGTTCATTGTTACCTTGCTAAATTGGAGAAAAGAGCTCTAGAGAAAAAACCTCTTTCCTCAAATCAAGAGCAATCAATTGTCAAACTTCGCCGGATAAATCAATTAAGCCTTAACATCATCTTTGTGATTAATTTCATCCATTTATAGATTAAAAATTTTGATTTTCCACTGTGGAAATGATTTTCTTTTATTTATCATTCTACGGATACACGAGTTCATGTGGATGAACCCGCGTATGATACGCGACTATCCAAAAGGGAAGTTGCATACACGCAGACCGTGATTGCAAAAAATGAACCTAATGATGAAATTAATTATTTTTTGTAGGATGACTATCTCTTGGAGAGAACGTGAGCACAGTGCCATTGATCAAGAGGTCATGGGAGACCAAAATTCGCTCAATATCCTTCGAAATTGCGGTTTACTCAAATTCTTCAAAATGACAAATATGAAAAGTAACATCTGGTTACTTGAAATGCTAGTAAATCATTGGGAACCAAAGGATGATTGTTTCATGATTGATCAAATACCTATACACATAGAGGTGGAAGACATTTATTTTATTACTTGACTCTCCTGAAGAGGAGATCCGGTAGATTTACATGGAAAGCCTGTGGGAGGGCTTATAGTGGAAGACTATGTCCACGTCTATTGTGTAGAGGGGTCTCAAAAAGTAGGGACTCAAATTGCGATCAAAGATTTATTAGAGCTGCATATGAAAATTCTCCTCTTTACCATTGGCAGGGTGGCAGGATCTAGTTCCTTTCACCAAGCATCAAGGACACAGATGATTATAGATGTGGAATGTTTAGCACATCTCTTTGATTGGTGTACAACTCTTCTGACAAACATGAAAAAACAACTGACCTCCATCCAGAAAGCTAAAACGAAGCATTTCGGCTATGGAACCATCTTGATGAAAGTATTCTTTGAGAAGATTGTTGGGTTGTGACCCAAAGTGATCTCATCCATCAGCAGCCCTAGAGATCTAATAATATCTCGATGGGCTGATCTGATGAAGAGACTAGGGGGAAGTGAATTTCCCTGAACGACATGGGATGATGAGTTTTTCCAATGGTGGGAAGAACATATTATTACATTGGATGACTATCCCTATGTTGGGATGGATTTCTACGGTGATCCAGACTTGGTCCTTCCACTTGGCACAGCATGGGGTGTTATTGGTAAGACTACAATATTTGATTGATTTTTTTGATTTTTTAATGTATGTGAAAAAATAAAAGCAAACATGTTTTTGATTAGATTCCAAATGACTTACAAAATTATATGATCATGACACAGATATGGGACTAGTTCGTCTGGAAGGATACCCACGACACAAACGTCACAGAGGCGAAGTATATGCTGAAGACCCTGGTAAGATTCTACACGCTGTTTAGAGAAAATTGGAGAGTGTGAATCGCCAAGTGCCTATGTCTGTAGTAGAAGACTTACCAGAGGCTATCTAGAGATAGGTAGTCGGGGTACCGTGAGACTGGGTGTGGTTATTCTGCCATGTGGCTACTGCGATCATGTTCTATAGGAACACGAATGTTGGATAGGGGTCATATGTTTTGTTGGATGACTGTATTATATTTTTGAGACTGAACATGATCGGGCATAAGCCCTAATTTTGTAGGATAGATGGGTCCAAATTTTTGTATATTTTTTTGTACATTCTGATGATATATACATATATACAGTGGTTTTTTATGCGATGAAAAAAATGTGTGAAAATGTATGATGATTTTGATGATTTGATTTAAAGTGTTGAATGAATAATATGCCAGTGAATTTCTTGATTAGCTAATGAATCTGCCATGTGATTGTTAGCTCGAGGAATGTGAATAAACGTTATGAATTGAAATGATCTTTGCAATAAATGTACCCTTAAAAACAATAGAAACAAGAAAGGATTCTGAACCTGATATATATTGTTCAATTGTGACACCACCAACTGGGAGTCCAAGAATACTACCAATGAATCAACACCCGAAGATATTTCTTTTGAAAGTAGATAAATGACTGCAGTGTATTCTGCTACGTTATTGGAAGCAACACCAATGCAAACCCCTCTTGAAACTAATAGTTGACTAGATGGATAATAAATTACCCAAGCCACGGAAGCTAAGTTTTGGGTGTGTCTACTAGCAGCATTGGCAAAACCATAATGACTCATGATATCCAATGCAACCTTCCAAATCATATCAAAAATCATCACCATCACCTCATAGACCGAAAACTCAGATATGTACAAAAACAAAATCAAGATGCTAGGCCAAGGCCTAGGCATAATACCTTTTCAAATAGAGCCCATTTCTGGGCTCTACCAGCTCATTTCCCTCAAAATCAACCAAGGTATAAGCTCCTTTTTTAAGGACCTTTTTAACGATGAAGGGGCCATACCACATAGACTTCAATTTACCTGCCCCTAGGGCATCCTTTTCCTGGGCATAAACTAGAACAAGGTTGCCTTCAAAGAAAACCCTAGGTTTGACCACTTTATCGTACTGAATTTGGATTCGTTTATTATGTGCTTCGTTCATCATGGCGGCATCTCGAAGTTGCTCATCAAGATGTTCCAGATGAAGGAGGCGTTCTTCAAGACTCGAAGTGTTAGGAAGAAGTTCTACAACCAAATTAAGAGAAGGAATCTCACACTCAATGGGAAATATTGATTCCAACCCGTAAGCTAGTTGAAACGGAGTAAAACCAGTTGTAGTCCTGACTGACATCTGGTATGCCCAAAGTGCAGGATACAACATAATTTTCTAGTTAGATCTAGCTTTATCAATTGTCCGTTGAAGAATGGTCTTCAAGGATTTTTTCACAGCTTCCACTTGCCCATTGGCTTGAGGATAATAAGGAGATGAATGCTCTTGACGGAAACCCAATTTTAGAGCTAACTCAGCCATCATGCTGTTCTGAAAATGACTGCCATGATCAGTGACAATCTCTTTAGGAATGCCAAAATGAGCAATAACTTGATTGAAGAGAAAAAGAGCTGTTGTCTCACCGTCATTCCCAAAAGTAGGCATAGCCTCGACCCAATTTGTGTAGTCTATTGCTACAATAATTTACTTGTGACCTTTAGCCGAAGGCAGGTTACAAGTAGTATAATCAATACCCCACTTTGTGAATGGATTGACAGTGACAATCGAGAAAATTAGAGCTAGATGGGTGCACATTTTTCGAGTATACACTTGACACGGATGACATCGTTTGACCGACTCAACACAATCTTTGAAAATCGAAGGCCAAAAGTATCCAGCACGCAAGATATTTTAGGCTGTAGCAGGCCCGGATAAATGACCACCACAAGCTCCACTGTGGCAATCATTTAGCACAACTTTAGCTTCTTCAAGAGTTAAGCAACGTCTTAGGATCGAATCGACCCCCCAAAGTATCACCAATGATCAAGTAATTTTTAGCTAGGTGACGTAACTTACGGCGCTCATCTTTGAAAATTTTGAAGGAAACTTCGCAGTTTGAAGATATACAATGAGATCCCCATACCAAGGATCCTATGAAGAGATGATAAAAAGATGCTCATCTGGAAAGGATTCTTCATAAATTATCTCCTCTCCACAGGGCAACTCAGAAATTAATTCTACGAAAACTAATGATTTCTTTGACTTGGCAGACATAAACTCAAGATCAAATTCCTGTAAAATCACAATCCACCAATTGTATTTGCCCCCAATCACTCGCCTGATGAGAAAAAACTGAAATGGATTGACTGCTGCCAAAACATAAGTTTTTCGAAGAAGAATATAATGTCTAAGCCGTTGCACAACATGGACAGCTGCTAAAGAAAGTTTCTCTATTGGAGAACACTGAAGTTCAAGTCCTACCAAGCCTTGACTAAGGTAGTATATCACATTCTCAGCAAGAGCATCATCCTCCTGAACCAGAACCATACCGATAGTAGATTTTGCTGCTGCGAGATACAAGAGGAAATCCCTGTTATAATCAGGTGGACTCAGGATAGGAGTAGAGGTCAATGCCTTTTTCGAAGCATCGAATGAGTGTTGAGAAAATTCATTCCAAAAAAATGGGACTCCTTTGTTTAATAATCTCATGAATCCTCTTGTAATCTCGGCATAATTGACGATAAATCTCCATATAAAATTAGCTTTTCCTTGTAGACTTTGAATTTGACAAATGGATGACGGGGGAGGTAACCGAAGTATTGCCTCAACCTTGAAGGGATCTACCTAAATCCCTTGCATAGACACAATAAACCCCAACAACCGACCGGATGTGACTGCGAAAACGCACTTGTTTGGATTAAACCGGATTTTGTAAACAACACCGTTCAAATACTTGACGGAGGTGAGAAGGATGATCAATTATCTTGCGATAATGAGCAGCTAGATCATCCAAGTATGCCTCGATAATATGTTTGATGTCGTGGAAGGAATATGATGTGGCCTGCTGAAACGCAGCTCCAGCATTTTTAAGGCTGGAAGGAATTTTTTCGTAGGCAAAGGTACCCCAGGGATAAATAAAGGCAGTCTTATGCTAATCCTTAGGACCAATAGTAATTTTATTATATCCAGAAAAGCTTTCCATGAAGGAGAAAATCGCATTTCCCACACACTCATTGATAATCTGATCTATGAATGGTGTGGGTAATTATCTTTCAGACATGATTTATTAAGATCTCTGAAATCAATGCAAACATGAATTTTTCCTTGTTTTTTGTCCACCGGGACTGGATTTGAAACCCATTTAGTCAAAGGAACAAGGAAAATGAATCTCGCCTTGAGCAGCTTCTCTACCTTAGCTTTGATAGTTGCAGCCTTCCTAGGGTTGATCGGATGAAGCTTTTGCCTTACAGGCTTAGCATTCTCGTAGATCTTGATCTCATGCTGGACAATAGATGGATCTATACCAGGAATTTCCTCATAAGACCAAACGAACACATCCCTAAACTATTTAAAGAGATCAGTGTAAACTTGAATCTCTTCAGGGGAACATTAAGCTCCGATGAAGACATTCTTGATAATGTTGGGATTCCTAGAGATGTTCACTGAGATATTCGGAGAAATAATAGCCATTTTCCCTTCAACAAATGCCTGTGATGGTGCTAAAGGGTTTAGGACTGGGTGAACAAGACCAGAAGACTGAGGACTTGGAAAACTTGACTCAACTTCATTCAAGTCTGGTAGAAAGTAAGACCGATGATGCAAATCATCCCACGGCCTGTCTACACTAGTCGTAGCTTCCAGGATAGCCTCTTCAGATGGAAGATTGGTGTCTAGGAAATCTTGGGCAGAAGAAGAACAAAGCATCCAACTCGGAGCCACGTCACCATCCAATTCCTCTAGTGAAAGAAAAACATGAATGGATTCTGTAGAGTCAACAATGTACTTATAAGCAATCTCTGCTGCAGACATCAGAAATGTCATTCCACCCACTTGACCTTCTGCTAATGTGAAATTAGGGGAAGGTAAGGTCCAAGGATCCAAAAAATAATGAGTTCGGAAGAACTCTCTTCAAATAGGAGCCCTAGAGGATGAAATTTCATTTATATGAATGGAAGGAGGTGGAATATCGAAATTACCCATCAGAGAAGAATACACTCCAACCTCGAGATTCTCAACAGGCGGCTTGACATTATCCACCAAAGGGATAGTTGAGTCAGTAGATACATTCTGGTCTACAAGAGAACAATCCAGTTGGTCAACTGTAACAATCCTCCCTTCGTGAGGGAAACATACAATACGAAACAAGGAGGATGCAATAGCATCCATCTCATAAATCCAGTTTTGCCCCAATGGAAGGTTGCAGTCCAAGCTTGCATCAACTATCTTAACCTATATATTTACAGTTTTTCCCCCAACATAGATGGGCAAAGCCGGGACAATACCATGCAGCCTGTGAGAATGACTATCAAAAGTAGTAAGAAGAGTGGCCAATGGAATAGCTGCAGGAGATCCAATTCCTTTCCATCATGTGAGAGATATCACACACGTGGAAGCACCCTCATCAACAACCATTCGAAATATAGTGAATCTTCGATACGACGATCTAATATGTAAAGCCATATGATGTGGGAATCTCTTCTTAAAATTATTCATATCAAACGTAATCATAAGAGAGTTTTTTGGATCAACAGCCCCAATAATAGTAAGAAGAGCACTTCGCTGAGCTGGACAAGACTGGAGCACCTCAAGAGAAGACATAGCACAAGGACTCTGGGCCAGATCTTCTACAACAGAGTAGTTTTGAGCAGCCTTGGCATTTGGATTAATTTTCGTTTTCTTTGTAGATACTTTCGGCATCTGAGGTATGGGCTCAACAGTTGGCTTCAGAATGTGAAGTGGTTCAGTAGTATCAGAAGTACTCTTAGCTTTTGAAGACTCAGCTGTACCATAATCATGAGATTGTGTAGAGATATCTACGTGAGAACTCATCATATATATGTTTGATGGAGTTTCCCCTTCCTGGGTGCCGCCAGAGGAAGACCCAGTATTTTTATTCGCGCCAACAACTAATTTTTGCCCTTGGGGAAAAGGGTTTGTTAACACAGCCTGGGAACTAGAAGATCCTTGTTGAGCTAACGAGTGTTGTGCATCCTGAATTTTAGGGTAAAGGTGAGTAAGATGATCTCCAATACATAACTTGCATGGAAATTTCACTTTCTTTTTATCCTTCTGTTCTTCACCAACATGCTCGTTGGATTTATTTGCATCGTCCTTCCCATATTTTCCCTTCTTTATATTATTATTTATTCCTTTATTCTTCCCCTCGAATTGTTGATTTCATTTGGGTTTTGAAGTCTGGACAACATTTATCGACAAAGCTTGAGAAGAGGTGGGCACTGAAGGTACATCCTAGCCGGAAGAAGCAGATTGTATGGAAAACTGCTACAATTGGTTGAGCAGGTTAGCTGCACCGCTATCGATTGACCCAATAAGTCCATCACCATGAGGACTAGGTTTAGTTTTGGAAAAATCCAATTTGGAGTGAGGAGCATCAGGCAAGATTTTATTAAGGACTCCAGACTGAGAATAAATTAGTTCTAATTGCTGGGCCCTGAAAATAGCCTATTCCTTGGAAAATACCCCTAACAGGGATACATCCTTCGAAATATCAGTTGCCATGATTTCAAAAACCATTCTAGAAGGAATTATTTCGAAATGTAGGCTTTAATGAGATGCTTCCTTCTCTGCCATTCCTGAATATGATCAGAAATGTGGGTTGCCTTGTCCTGCTTAAAATTAGCCAAGAGTTCAGTCCCGGCATCATAACGAACAAGAAACTAAAAGTGATTTAGAAACAGGGTAGCCAGATCTCCAAAAGTGGAAAAACTTCCCCCACGTAACTCAATATACCACTTAGCTGTGTTTCCCGTCAAGGTGCACTAAAATAATCTCAAGCTAATCGAATCATCGATCAGGGAGTTTGATGAACACCAAAGATGAAAAGTGGTGATGTGATCTGCCAGATCCTCTCCATTCTTTCCTTCAAATTTTGGAATGTCTGAAGGTAGTTTGGTAGGGACTGGAAGCCACCCTGAACTATAGCAGATTGGATCATTAGTCAATTTAAACAAATCTGGCAAGTTTAACGTTGCCAGAAATGGTAAACGTGGAGGAACCTGAGAATTCCATCCTTGATAGGACGAATTTCCCACATTCTGAAAAGAATACCCTAGATTTGATGAGGCACCAGGTTGCTAGAAGGAGTTCGTAGAAACATTTGAGCCATAGGAAAACCATTGTGTCCCAGCATTCGGAGAAGGACCCCCACCCAACATAGAGTTACTATAAACCAGACCAGTTCCCCCCACTGAAGTAGTGAATGAAGAAGAAACCCCCTGATAAGGGTTCCAAGCATTTGAAAAGGGAGAAAAATCCTGATAAGCACTAGATGAAGAGATAGGAATATTCCCTTGGGGACCAGCGAGAAACTGATTCCTTGCCCCTACTGCCGTAAAGATAGGGTTCCACCCCGTGAAAGTAGTAGAACTTTGACCTCCAGACCATGGATTAAAATTGTGAGTCTGGGAAGTAAAAGGAAAAGATCCTAAGGAAGGATTCGAGTGAGGAATATGTCCACTTCCAAAGGGAAACCCTTGAAAAGAAGCCAATCCACTAGCCATAGAGGAGATGGGTGCAGATGCAGTTGTAGCAGTAGAAAAGGAAAACAGAGGAATTCCATTAACGAACATTCCAATACAAAAGGGACTAGATTGAGAAGCCTGTGCTTGGGTATAACTAGAACCAAACATAGCAGTACTAGAAGCAATCAAATATATAGCAATAGTGCCTCCTCCCTCAACTTTAGGAGGAGTTTGAATACCTGCAGCACTCAGAGCTGAAGCTGTGTTCCCAGTCGTGGCCATCGAAAGGTAAGAATGTGATGGATAAGGACTCTCGAGTCTCTCAGACTCAGGTCCGATGTAGTTGATGATAAATGGACAATTAGAAGAAAGAGGAGACGAAAGCGATTCAGGAGATTAAGGTACTTCCTCTACTTCTACTTTTGGAAATAAAACTCTTGAGGTGGGTGGAGTACTCCTCTCAGTACTGACACCAACACCAAGACCAGCTACAGAAACTTCGAGCCCTAATGGAGGAGATCTCTCCACTGCGTTAGATAACACTGGTTGATAACCACCTTCTGAATTACTCCTATGCCTTCTTGAAGAAGGCTCGGCACTCATGGGAGACAACTCACGAAGCCATCTTGATCGACGAATCGATCAGTCAGCCACTTTAAAAGATTGATTAGACTCAAAAAATTATAAAGCTAAGCAAGCTAGGAGCAAAGAGCACTCACTACAAAGTCCCTAAGATACAGCCAAGAAAACAGCCTTCAAGTATTTCTGCTTCGGGTGATTAGGGTCGGACACCAAAATACGGGAAAGTGAAAAATAGGACTGCTTGAAAGAAGTATGGGGTAATTACGACCCAGATCCACTAGCAAAGGTAACAGAGGCATTTATGTTGACCTCCTAACAACAGCCTTTGCCGGTGCAAGTACCCAAGCTTTGCAAGGGCACCCTCCAGAAGTACTGCTGGAAGTGATACAAGGTCCGCCTCAGGTACCACAGGTATTCCCCCCCATAGTCACCTGTGTGATACCTAGGATGGGAAACTAAGGACACCAATCCGTATCAGCAGCCGGGCAGAATGGTCTTCGGTCAAGATTCAGCAAATCAGAGAGGGGGTATCTCTCTTCTCTACCTGCACTTTCTCTCACGCTTGACTCTCTGGAGGAGAGCTTTCCCGGTCCACCTAACAGTGTTGGATTTCACTCATTAATAAACTTCTATGTTTCAAAATCTAAGCGGCCTTGGAGATTTAACTCTCCACTCACCTAATCCAAGGCCCTACAACCTAGCTAGTTAATGTATGACACTTAAAACAAAAATTGCTAGTTGTTTTTAATTTATATCACTTATTTTAATTGGCTGTTATTTTATGTCAAGGGCATATGGAAGTGAAACCAATGATGTTTGTATGACACAACAAGAAAGCAATGAAAACAAAACTATATGAAAATGCACTGATTTCCTTTCGATGAAGAGTGATTTCTACACAGGTTCTATGAGACTATATATTTTACTTTTCTTTTCAGATAACTAGACCTCACACATAGAAAACTATGAAAAGGACTAAAATTATTATGTGCACCTAATGCAAATTACTAATGGCATGCAAATTCTAAGATGCAAGACCTAAGAACGAAGAGAGAAATCTCTAATAATACCAAGGTTCAATCACTTTTTGGCAGCCCACCAGTCTAATTCCAAATCAAAAGCTCAAGGTATAAAAATGCCAAAAATCAGACTTAATATAAAAAAATGAGATCAAAAAAAGACTCCCTTCCTAATCAAGCCAAGAACCGAAGAATAAAGACTTCAACAAGGCTTCAAAAAGATGAAAATAAACCATAAATCAAAAGAGAAGCAATGGGAAACAAAAAAAAAAAAAAATTGGCTTTTGAATTTTATGAAGTAAAGAGACTTCAAAAACTAAGAAACTATCAAATTACTGAGGCAAACCCACTTCGAATTTCAAGCAAAAATTCAACAAGATTCTCTAAGCCAACTGTGCTACTCTCATAGCAAGACTTGTATGAGCAATAGGAAGACAAGAAACTCAACAAATAAACTTAGTACAATAGCATAAACTTGCGGCAAAATCAGACTCCAAAGAATCAAAAGAGACTCTTTGAAAATTGCAACAAGACCTAGCCAATGAAATCAAGAAAACCAAATGCAAAAAGAGACAAAAATCAAGATGAAAAGCAACTCATAAAGTTAGGAAAGAGAAAATAAGCAAAATCTCTCTGTCTTGAATACTCATAACATCCAAGAATATTCATAAAAAGATCTTGGTGCTCAAGCCAGAATTACAAGCACAATAAACGAAGATTTTACCAAATGATCTGATCTTCAGATAATTAAGAGAGAAACAAGTATAAAACCATTTTAAACACAGTTCAGAGACTTCAAAGATGTCACAGGAACAATTCCCCACAGGTAGACAAGACCAAAAAAGCTTAAAACCAAAAGTTTCAAAATCTACCCAAACTAGCGTGCTTACACGACTGTTGTAAAGGAAACTCACGTATACGCGGGTCCCTTTACAAAAAATAGTGTATATACATGATTGTGTAGGAAATAAACCGCATATGTAAATGTAAATAAGAAAAATTTAAAAAGGTCAAGACTGATCAAGAGACTAGGTCTTCAGTCTGACTGGAAAAAGATTTACTGGACTAGAAAAAATGACTAAAACTGTTGGAAACCTTCAAGATAGATGAAACAACCCAAAGGGAAATCAAAAAAGTGTGATCCCCAGTGGAGTCACCATTTCTATTTTGGGAAATAACTCCCTAAATGTTTTTGGGTCGGCAACCTTCACAGATCAGGGGCATACCATTCAAGAAGGACTCACTTAACCTATCTTTTATGCTAAAAACTAGATTTAGTCAACTGCGGAACTTACTCGAAAGTCCTACGTTTTATGTAGATCCCATAGGGTTCAAACCCCCAGCAACTCCTCGTGCTTCGTAACCTAGAAATCAAGAAAGAACGAACACAAAACACTAGTTTTACAACATATATTGTTCCTAGATGTCAGTATAATCCATGTATAATATCATATAAGAAATACAGAATGTTTAACTAACAATCTTTACACATATATAGACACATGAATATTCAGGAACAAGACAGTACTTCTTATTATAAATGGCATGTACAAGAATAGAAAGTGGAGAGATCACCTGAATCCTTCCACGGCCTTCGAGTAGACCGTCCTCTGGATCCGTCCAGCCCTCACCTTGCTAGGACTCTTCCAAGATGTGTGCACACGAGATGTCATATAAGATGATGATCATCTTCAAGGAAACAAGGGTTTCCTAAATATACTTGGGAAGTACAGGAGGCACGGGAACATCAGACTTGAAATAGGGATCCAACAGAGTATAATATCTATAATTTTCTCTCTCCCTTAGGCCATACACATGAGGGGCTTTTATACTCCCTCAAATTAGTTTCAGTAGTTGGAAACAGTTGGGCCATAGGCTGGGGTGGTTGAATTACAGGAATAACCATCACCCTGCCACGCAAATAAGGAATATATATATATATTTTTTAATGATTTAAATGGCATATGCGAAATAGTATGAACGGACTCACGTATATACATGGAAAAGTCTAGGCATAATGATGTATGGAAATTTTAACATTGTTTTTATGAATTTGTTCAATTCTGGAAGGAAAGGGTGCCTAGGGCCAAAGAAACAATCATTATTCACATGAGGGTGAAAAATGATGCTATAACAATATCACAGGGAAAGTCTAACATGGTCAAATGGATTTAAAAGCTTATGTGAATGAAGTTAACATTAAATTGTGAACATAGTAGGTGCAAAAGGGCAGTTAAGAATCCTTCA
Organism: Pinus albicaulis; assembly: GCA_034641835.2. NCBI lineage: Eukaryota > Viridiplantae > Streptophyta > Pinopsida > Pinales > Pinaceae > Pinus > Pinus albicaulis. The sequence continues at coordinate 1,346,313,396 of CM076572.1, read as the reverse complement.
AAAAATACCTTAACAAGAATGGCCTTTAAGATTACTAAGCATCAAGAAATAACCAAAGACAGGGCATACCAATAACTTCTTTTACCAAACCCTAGCAAGTAAGCATTAAGACAACAATCTAGTGAACTATAGAAAGTAAGAAACTTGTAAATATTCTAGTGATTTCACCTTCAAGCTAAGAAAACATTTAAGATAAATATATAGCAGACATCAAAGAATAGGGAACTCCTAACTTCATTAATAAATCTATAAAGACCTCCAAAGCAACTATTTATGATAAACAAAAGGGCATGGAAAATCATAAACCTCTTTAGCTAAACCTAATCAACAATACTTCAAAGTAAAAGACCTTAAAAATAATGTTTAAGTAATATCAAAGAGTAGGGAAAACCATAAAAATACTTTGAAATTTTCTTCATTGAATCATTCTTAAGATAAACAAACTAAGTGGAGCTAGAGAGCATTCAAGGATTCTCTAATCTGACCTAGTCGTGGAAAACATAGAAGCAGTAAAGAACAAACAGAGCTAAGGTGCCTCTAAACAACATTTCTTAGCCTAAAATTTCTATCCTACTACAATAGTAAGATGAGAAAAAATGATAACATAAGAAAACTAGTACGGAATAATGAACACATCACCATTAACTATGCTCATGAATCCCGCACGTGAGCCTTCTCCATTGTCAAGCAAGTCAAGCCATCCACAAAAACCAAAGCCAATTTCTCTTCAATCTCAAATATATGATTTTCTTCCTAATAATCATCCAACATGTACAATAAGGCCTCAATGTTGTATTTAACAATAAAGGAGGACCAAAACGATTACTAGGGTTTCCAAAATGTCATAAATACATCATAAATGCCAAAATTTTCCATTAATACCATGCAAGGCCCAAGGCACAAAATATCTAATGCAATAAATGAAAAATAACTTCTAACACCTAAATTTGGCAAAAAAAGACCTTGAGGCTCCTCAATAACTCCAAAATATCTTCTAGTGTGTTTTTTTGACTTTGTAGGCAAGGGCGCAACATTGAGGTCCTAGGGCGCAACGTTTTCACCAGAAAAATAGGTCACTTTGCAAAGCTCATTGGAAAGCTCATTAGTCTGAATGAGCACCATGATAGCTCATTGGAAAGCTTGTCACGTCTACTTTACAAAACAACCTTTATTTTTTCATTTTGTATCCATTTGATTTCCCAAAAATTAAATCTCCCAATACTGCTCAGGGCGGAGTGCCAACCCTGAAAATAAGGTAGAAAGGTGTTTTTTTTGCATGTTTTTTAACCTTTTTGGAGGACCAAATCTGCTCAAAATGATATGAAATTTTTTTTGTGTGATGTACTTTGAAAGATGAACCCAAAAATATAAACCATTCCTCAAAAGCATTCCCCAAAAAAGAGCATAGTGCTAGGGGCGCTGCGCCCTTGGCACTTTAAATCAATCAAAAACAAAAATTTCCAAAAACTTGCCAAAATTTGAAATTGTCTTCCTCATGGTGTTTAGGATTCCTGTAGGGGAGAATCAGCAAGGATTTAAAGGTTTTCTTTGCTTTTTTCCCCCTTGAGTGCTTGAATTTTAGCAAGGGCTCTTTTGAGCTTGGCCCTTGCAATTTTGTTCCTGAAGGCATAGTGCCTTGCCATCTTCTTTTGGAGGTCTAGCTCCCTCTTTTTCTTCTCTAATAGACCCTCTAAGTGCATATTAGCCCTCTCAATCCAAGGTTCCTGGTCATAGTTAATCTCCATGGAAAGAAGCTCACCTGGAGTGAGTTGCTCTGCGAAGGCTATGTCTTGCTCTCTCTCTCTGGCTAAGGCCTTCTTTAAGCCAATTGTTCTTGGCCTCCTCCTAGTAAGTTGTTCTTCCTCTTCATCAGTGTCTCCATATATATCCAAGGCCTCATCTAGCTTGGCCTTGGATTTCGAAGCCTCTTTCTGAGCTTTGATAGCTCTAATCTCATAAATGGCCTTTTCTGCCTCCAGCTGCTTGTTTTCAATCTCATAATAATGGATGACATTCCTAGCTCTACCTAGATTGGCTTGCATATCTTTGATTTGGGCATCTTTGCCCTTGAGAAAAATGCTTGAGATCCTTGCCTCATTCTCATCATCACTGTCATCATGAATGAGTTCAAATTCTTGCTCAGTCTCATGTTGATCTTGTTCTTCTTCCTCCATGACTTTTTCTTTGCCTTTATCAAGCTGCTTAGTTGATGTGGAAGGCATGGCCCTTTGCCTCTTGAGGGTAGCAAACACATGCCTAATTCATATTTTGTAGGTCAAAGAAAAAATTTAAATTATGATCATTTTATTGTCTTCATCCTTGCTGCCATCATGAATGCCATCATCATGGGTATCCTTACTATCTTCATGGATCTTATCAACACTATTTCTTTCTACCTCATTACCATCATATGATTTACTTATTTGTGCCTCATCAATGTTATCATGGCTTTTTGACCCATTTTCATATTTTCTGCTCTCTGTTTTATCACTGAAAACATCATCATCATCATCATTATCATTGCTTGGTGCTTCATCACTATTTTCAAACTCATTGGAACCTTCTTCATTTACATGTGCACTAGCATCTTAGTTTTCTGACCTATTTGTCCCACTATCTTGACTGTCACCATGGATTTTTGACATACTGTCATTATGTTCAATGCTATGTGCCTCATCACTGCCAACATCATCATTTCCTTCTTCTACCATCCTCTTTGCCTTATCACTGATATCCTCTATCTCACTGATATTGGCTTCATTGACATCAGTCTCTATTTCATTATCTTGATTGTTGTTTTCCTCATTGACCTCAGCCTCATCTTCCTCATCTGTACTGCTTTGTGTTTCATGATTATTTGCCTCATTGTCATCTTAGCTCTTTGTTCCATTGCTATTATCATATCCATCATCATCACTGCCTTCTGTTTCCATGCTTTCTGCCTTATCACTGACCTCTGCCTCACTGTTGATATCCTCCTTACTGTCATCAGCCTTATTTTCATCATCCTCACTACCCTCTTCTTCATTTTTTTATTCTTCATTATTGAGAGGGTGATGAAGGAGGGTTTTCCTGAGGTGAAGGAATATGTGTAGATGGTGAAACAAGTTCAGTAGGAGATGATGGAGGAGTAGGGACAGGAGGATGAGATGATGAAGGCATATTTTTCTGAGGATGGGCTTTTGGATTGGTGAACACTTCATGGGCAATGAAAACCTCCCATGGGATGCCCTTCTCCTATAATCGATGGAACACAACCATCTTAATCAAAGAGTGATGAAATAAGCTTTGCATCTGCTGAGGGAAATATCTCTTCTGTATAATATAGGACATCTTGTCAATGCCTCTGTAAAGGTAATAGGGTAGGTGAAGCGTCCTAACCCTAGTAAAGTGCATGAGTAGCCTAATGTGATAGGAGTAGAGCCTGGAGAACCTTCCCTCACATGTAAAATATTTCATGATAATTCTCATTAAAGGTGCATATCTCTACAGAAAATGTGTGAAAGGAAAGATGGATTTGCAGTTGTCTTTGTATCTAGGATTTAGGAAGGGTTCATAGTAGCTCATGTCAAGATTGGCCTGCTTGAACCGTTTCTCCCCTAAACTAGGTATCCCAGTGGCATTGGAAATAACATTAGAAGAAAACTCAAAGTTTACTCCTGCAAGGTCAACTTGTTTCTCATGCAAGTATGAAGAGCCTGGTTATCTCAGGGTGGTTTTGCACCTATTGTATCCTTTCACAAAAATCAAAACATCCCACATTCTGGAAACATGAAACAATCATGGGAGAGGCCATCAGCTCTAAGGTGTTGAGGGGTTCAAACCTATTCATTTTTCCACTTTTGTGTTGATACCTCCTTGACATTCGGCCTTCCTCACCACTACCCTGTCTCTCTTGACATCTTAACAATTATGTCTTTGAAATCCTAGCACTGCTTATGAAATTGATATGGAAGAGGGTAATTGAGTGGTGATGAAAGGGACAATTCTGCAAGTGAATGAAATGAGAGAGTGTGTAGGTATAGCAGGCTGGATGAGAGGCTAGAAAAAACTTGATGACACCCCCTGCTGATTTGTAAAAACTCTGCTTTACCACACCTTGCACATATGTCAATTTGAAATGAAGAAAGGGTAATGTAAGATAAAAAATGTTTGCAGTGTAAGGGACAGAGCTATTATGTTAAGCTTTGATGGATGAGAAATTTAAAACCACTACAACCACCCTAATTTACCCCTGTTTTGACTAATATTTCTTTATAGGGAGATGAGGGAATGAAAAACAATATTTTCAAGCATAAAATGTAGGGTCTTCTCCTTAGGGTTTCCTTCCTTTAATTAAATCATCAAAATTCTTTGAAGATGATGGTAGGGCATCCGCTTAACCTCTCAATGTGCTAGGAGGACACCTGGAAGAGACTTGGAGGATTTCTGAAATGTTGGAGTGCTTGCAAGGTGCAGGAGGCACTCCTGGACGAGTGCACAATGCCTAGGCAACCGGTGAGTTGGGTTGGGCAAAGGTGCAACGCCTTGTGACAGAGTGCCAAGGTTCTTTTACCGGGCCTGTTGGGAGAAAATGGGCAAGCGCGTAGTGCTTTTCCAGGCACGCAACTCCTACTTCCAAGTGTGCAATGCCTTAATAAAATTCACGAATATTTTTTCCAAGGGCACAGCCCCTGACTCCAGGAACGCAACACTGACCTGAATGCGTAGCGCCTCAAAAACTCTGCCTAATTTCCCTTGGAAAATCAGAATTTTTTCTCCTAAATGTTTGCAGCTTTTGCAAGTGAACAATGATTTGCTAAAGCATTGATATGAGTTTATATAGGCTCAAGGATTTTAAATTAATCTCTTACAACCTACTTTCCTAATGTTCTTAAGCCTCTTTCATTTTTTACTAATATTCCTTTGTCACTAAATCTCTAACCTTTTTTTCTCTGCAGGTTTGCTTGAGTTATGAAACTTGCTCTTATTTTAACCCTAGAGTATCTGACCTATTCACGTTGACACAACAAAAACCTTTAAAACCTCTTTTGTCTGCACCATGAAGTTTAATCTCATCCTTTGATTATTTAGGCATGACAACTCACTTTTGATAAGTTTGGAATCTTTACATAGCAGTAGCTTTAAAAACATATTTTTTTTCCTCCTTGGAGCTCAACATTAGGTTTTTCATCTTTTGACCACTACTACTTTGTAGGTTATTGAAATGATGATTTTACCTTCCTTTAACTGATACTCTTTACCTTCTCCTTTTGCAGGTTTACTTTGAGTCATAAAGTTGGCTTCTCTTTGGCCTATTGATGCCCTTTAACTCTTTCACTTAGCAGGTGTCATTAAAATATTTAAGTGGCTCTTCCTTTTAATCTTTGAAGCATGCTAAATTTACCCTTGACAACCTTAGGAACTCAAACATAAAGCAACATTTTCAAAACTTCTTTTGTTCTTACCTTGGAGCTCAAATAATGTTTTTCATCCCTTTGAAAACTGTTGCTTTGTAGGTGTCTGAGATAATGAATTTTGACCTTCTTATTGCTCCTTGAATCATAACAAGCTAATTAAACATCTCTGGGAGGATTTCACATATCAATGCATTTAAAACTATCCTCTGCCTACACCATGGAGTTCAAACTATTCCTTTTACCTTCTTTGGCCACTTTTGATTTGTAGGTGCCTGAAAAAACTGAGTTTACCTTTCTTACTGATAGTCTCTAGGCATGATAGGTTGAGTTTTGCAACTTTTTATGATGCGTCCACACCTTAGTATCTTCAATCTAAATTCAACTCATATTTTTATTTGCAAGTGATTGAAAAATTTTGATTTTTTCTTTCTTACTGATACTCTTTACATTTTTTTTTTTTAGGCAGTGAGACATTTTACCTTGGCAAAATTTGGGGTGTTTACAAAAAATGGCAGCTCTTGAATCTTCCTTTACATGCACCATGGAGTTTGGCTTACCATTTTACCTTTTATGATCATCTTCCCAAAACCCTAGGTTTCTGGAGTGCATGAAAACAATTATCAATGTTGTCTTCTATGTTCTCTATAGCCATTTTAAGTTCATTCATTTTTGTCTAGTTCACCTCACCTTTTTCCCTATTTCATCCATAATTTATGAAAAAATTATCTTCATGTTTGGTTTTTGGTGTGCCTCCTTCATGTGATTTAATGCAAGTGGTCAATGTTTTGACATTTAAGTGGGCCATTGAGCTCAAAATCCCAGTTCTCCTTTCAAGACCAACTTTTTTCCCTTTCATCACTTGCAGTTTATGATTTGATAAGACAAACTTCTTTGGAAACTTTCTAGAAAAGGAAAAGTAGTGCCTTAAACACCTAATGATGACCTTTAACCATGTACAAAGCCTAATTGACCTAGTGGGAAGATCCTTTGACCTGCTCCTTGAATAAAAATTGGGTTGGAGTCTTCAAGTGTAAAAAAAGAGTATTGACAAAGTGGTGTATTTCAAGATCCAAAATCCAATGTAGTTGATTTATCTAAAGAGTCTACAGAGATAGTTTTGAGACCATCAATGATTGAGGGACCTGGTTAATCATGGGAATGAGTTAGGTCATAGGTAACCCTAGATGAAAATTATATTTAAGACTCTGATTGCCTTCATGAAACTGCTATGTCTACTATTAAGGAGTTGTCAAGTTGATGATGTGGCAACGTAGTGAGCTTGTATCTTCGAACTATATCCATAACAAAATATCTCCACTCTGAAATATTCTGATCTAATACTCTTTATCATTTCTTTGATATTGTTTTTCATTCATCATGGGGAACATTTTTGAAATAGTTATTTACCCTTCACCTTCTTCCAAAAATTGACCTTGCTGTCAAAACAGAGTTTAGAGCTACTTTCGTAGCGAAAATAATTAGGCCACATGTGTTGTACCTTTCCTACTTTTGACCATTGGAGGATGTTGAGTGAAAAAAAATATTTAAATAAAATATTTAAAGTTCCTTAATTAGGTCAATTTAAGTGACTTAAAACCAAAAATATGTCTTCAAAAATTCCGCAGCAAAAACTGGGCTTCAAAATTGGGACACGCTGCAGAATTGCCTAATTGCCCACAGACTTCACAGAATTTGGATTTTAGGCCTAGAAAAGGTCCATGGCTGTGTGAGATGATAGTATGAAGCATGATAAGGAAAATTTGGTTAAAAATACCTCTTACCCTCCTCAAGAAACAACTTTTTCACCTTCAGCAACTTCATTTACCAATAAAAATGACTCTGTTTTTCCTAGCAAATAAGGCTGCACTCATGAGATCCTATCTCTCGGTCCCTGATAGTTGTTGAAAACATGGAGGAGGGTTTTTTAGATAAGAATGTTTTTAAGAAAAAAATCTCTTGGTTTTTTGAAAACCATCTTGAGTTGTTTGGAATTGGCATTATAACATCATGTATAAAACAGGAAAATTCTGAATTCTGAAAATAGGTCCCAAAGGAAACGTTGAATATCCAAATTGGTAGCACCTGGGAGAAAATTGAAAGAGGTTATCATTAATTTTTATGTTCTTAGAAAAAACCTCTATATTTTTAAAACTCATCTTCATTTTCCTACAAATTCCTCTTGAAACCAACAACTTAAACAGTCCAAGAAACACAACAAATCCCCTTGTAGCTCCTAGTAGAAAAACATGTAACCTGTCTGGATGAAAACTTGTGTGAAGTTGAGGTCATCCATGATCAGTTTAAGGTCCATGGGCTCCTTTTTATACTTTCCTCTTCATGGAAATTTCCTCTTATAACCCAAACCGCCCTCTTAAAAATGTGACAGCTGCAAAAAATAATTTGGACAGTAAGTTGTTTGCCACAAAGGTAAACTTTTCAAAGGTGAAAACTGACTGATACATGCAAAGGTTGAAAAAAAATGGTAGAGAGGAGCTAGGGTGACTTTTTAAAGGAATTAAATTCAAATGTGGAGAGAAATATGACAAAATGAGGGAGTGGAAAGAAATGATGAGTGGTTTTTATGCTTTTGCATGCTTGGATGATTATGAAAATCAATTGTATGACCTTACCTTTACCCTAAACCACTAAATACTTGACAGGTCATCATCCCATTCATTTTTTCAGAAAAACATAATTCTGCATCGTTCTCAGTTATAAATTTTACAGATTTGCTATAGAATGATCAAGTGATTATGCAACGAAAATCACCTGTTTTGCATAGAATTCACTACAGAATCAGGAAAAATCAGACATGTGACTTAAAAAAATAAAATAAACCAATGCATGTGAACCTAAATTGAAACTTGATAGATATGACTGAGATGAAATGACCAAAGAGGTGTTTTGGACATAGGATAAATAATTATTTCATGAATTTTTCATCAATTTCATGGACCAACCTTATGAGACATGTGAAACCTAGATGAGTGAGCCTTGTCAAAAATTAAAAATTTATGTGTGATAATAATGGATCTACTTGGGATGGTGTTCCCTTGTGGTACAGTAAAGAACATGTAGATCCAGTGCCATCCATCTTCTTGGAAACAAAAACTCTGAAATTTATGAAAACTTTGCCAAGCTATTATGCCCTTCTCGTCGGGCTCAAGCTTGATGATTACTACTGAAAAAACAACTTTGTACCTACTGAAAATATGCTCAGTCAAATTTGATCTTATTCACATACTCCTACCTACCCTAACTGCTACAATCTCCATTTTAAATTCAAGCAACATGAAACTTCCAATGAAGCCAGTCCTTGATCTGATCTGACATTTGAACCTCTTGACTGCATTTGAACCCAAAGTAAGCATGACAGTGAAATGACCCATGCAACATAAAATGCATCTGATCCTCATAATAAAAATATTACTGGAAATCTGGACTGTAGAACTCATCCATGTATTTGGCTATAGGATCAAAGAAGACATGATCTATTTGATGATTCTCAAGACATTCTGCAGCTTTGGACAATTCATATATGCTTTGCTCAGCCACACAAGATTTCAGTTGTGTGTTATCAAACTGATTTTGAAACTAATTTTCAAAACAGGGTATTTCTTTTTCAATGTTCTTAGAAACTTCATCCACAAATTGAAACTTATCTTCTGACTTGCACTCAATTTTTTTTAGATTAGAAGGCAAGGATAAAGAAAAATTTTCATCCACTTCCTCATTAGTATGATCATTATTTGATGTAGGCTGATGCAAGGAATTACATGAAGAATAAAATTCTTCCTTTACCTAAGGATTATATCAATTATCTTCCAGTATTTCCTCTTGTTGTTTGAGACGATTCTCATACTCCTGATGATCAAAAGACTAACAAGTGTACTGCAACTTTTCATCAAACTCAGAGGATGAAACATAATTTTTATAAATAAGCTCCTGATGGGTTTCATTTTCATCCAAGAGAGAGGTTATCCTTTCTTCTTGGTGATGAAAGGGACTGTCATGAAGGGCCTCTAAAATTTCCTCATCCATAAACTCGTCATCTTCATAATATTTCTCCAAATATTCAATAAAACTCACACAATGTTTACAACAGTCTTTGACTAGAAATAAGGAGGGATGGCACTCTTCATACATCTCATAAAATGCAACATGAAAATTAGCAAGATAATATAATGAACCATTTGGCAAGCTTTCGTACCATGACCATGCCTTTCCTTCTAAAGTGGCCTTAAACATCTTAATGAGACAATCCTTAGGGAACTGAACCTTAAGTTTGCATACATGAATATGGAATTTAACCAAATGAAGAGCAACATTTTCTTTCTTTTAATATTTAAATATTGGAAGTTTAGTTAGCCATTTAACCTTTGGCATAGGATTTGGAAAACCAAGGATATGAGACTGATTCATAGGGGAAAACCTGGCATTTATTCTTGCAATTAGACTCATTTTGAAACTTCATCAAGCTACTGATCTTCCAATTGATTATTTGATGTGTGGAGTCGCCAGAGCAGAAATACAACCAATGTGTGCCTAAGTGTTTGCTGCTCTCAGACCTTAGAACTGAAACATTGTCATTCTTCCCATTGAAAATTTACACCTTCGCTCCCTGGAAATGGCGCCAAAATGTTATCACCAAATTGATTCCTCGTGGGCTGCTTCAATGGTAAACTTGGAGTAAGAGTTTGAAACCAACTTTTGACTAAAGCTTAGTCTCTTTAGTCTGAGAGGGCTCCCTCAAAGGAGTTTATGATATTGATTAACGATAAAGACAAATGTCTAACTCTATGAATTGTATCTTGGTGTTGTATGTTTGCAGGTTGAAAAGATGAAGGCTTGCTACCATTAGGCTATGGAGTCAGTGACAGGGATCTTAATGAAAAAGGCTTTCCTTGTGGAAGTTGAGGCTTGTAAATATTTGAATGAAAGAGCAACACTTATAGGAAAATTTCAATAACTTGAGGTTCAAAGGAAGTCAGAGCATGTGATACACGAATTCTGAGTAATGAGACATCAAGACATTGCAGGAAAAATATTAAGAGATGTATACCATAGCTTAATACTTAAAGGAAGTCAAGGCATGAACAACATGAGTTCTAAGTAATAATAATTAGGACATTGGAAGAAAACATTTCGAAAGATAGGATAGAAACTCATTGAAATATAATAAGAATCTCAGGTGAAGAATAGTTGTATTGTTACTGTATATGGCAGAAACTCCAAAGCTTTACAAAAAATAGTCTGTTGAGATAACATTTTCCAACCCTTCATACATCAAAGTACTCATTGCTTATATGCCTCTAGCATTTACATCTAATTTGACATATGGATAGATCATTAAAATCTATTACTGAGACTGAATCTAACCACTAACTAGATATTTAAAACTAGAAACTCACACCTTCCGAATTAAGAGTTAGAGTCCCACTTTGACTCAAACACCTACTTATTAAATTTTAATCTAAATATGATCCAAATATTCCTCAAAAGGAATCATATCTTTCAACCATACTAGTCACCAAAAAAACATTAATACCCTGACTATCTTTACGAAACTTCTCTGCCTACTATTAAGGAGCTATCAAGTTGATGATATGGCAACATAGTGAGTTGGTATCTTTCAACTATATCCATTACAAAATATCTCCACTTAGAAATATTCTGATCTGATACTCTTTATCATTTCTCTGGTACTGTTTTACATTCCTCATAGAGAAAAAATTTGAAATAGTTATTTACCCTTCACCTTCTTCCAAAAATTGACCTTGCTTTCAAAATAGAGTTTTGAGCTACTTTCGTAGCGAAATTTTGTAGCGAAAATAATTAGGCCACATGTCTTGTACCTTTTATAATTTTGACCATTAGAGGATGTTGAGAGATCAAAAATATTTAAATACAAACTTTAAAGTTCCTTAACCAGGTCAATTTAAGTGACTTGAAACCAAAAATATGTCTTCAGAAATTTCACAGTAGAAACTGGGCTTCAAGCCTGGGACACGCTACAGAATTGCCTAATTTCCCAAAAACTTCACAGAATTTGGATTTTAGGCCTAGAAAAGTTCCATGGCTATGTGAGATGATAGTATAAAGCATGATAAGGAAAATTTGGTTAAAAATACCTCTTACCCTCATCATGAAACAACTTTTTCACCTTCAACAACTTCATCTACCAATAAAAATGACTTTGTTTTTCTTGAAAAATAAGGCTGCACTCATGAGCTCCTATATCTCAATCCCTGATATCCGTTGCAAAAATAGAGGAGTATTTTTTAGATAAGAATTTTTAGAAGAAAAACCCCTCTTTTTTTTTGAAAACCATCTTGAGTTGTCCAGAATTTGCATTATAAAATCATGTATAAAACAAGAAAATTTAGAATTCTGAAAATATGTCCCCAAGGAAACTTCGAATATCCAAAATGGTAGCACATAGGAGAAAATTGATAGAGGTTATTGTTCCTTGTTATGTTCTTAGAAAAAGCCTCCTTCAGATTTTTGAAACTCATCTTCATTTTCTTGAAAATTCCTCTTGAAACCAACAACTTAAACAATCCAAGAAACACAACAAATCGCCTTGTAGCTCCTGGTAGAAAAATATGTAACCTGTCTGGATGAAAACTTGTGTGAAGCTGAGGTCGTCCATGATCAGTTTAAGGTCCATGGGCTCCTTTTTATGCTTTCCTCTTTATGGAAATTTCCTTTTATAGCCTAAATCGCCCTCTTAAAAATGTGACAGCTGTAAAAAACAATTTGGATAGCAAGTTGTTTGCCACAAAGCTAAACTTTTCAAAAGTGACAACTGAATGATACATGCAAAGGTTGAAAAGTAAATGACATAGAGGATCTTGGGTGATTTGTTTAAGGAATGAAATTCGAATGTGGAGAGAAAGATGACAAAATGAGGGAGTGGAAAGTAATGATTAGTGGTTTTTATGCTTTTGCATGCTTGGATGATTATGAAAATCATTTGTATGACCTTACCTTTACCCTAAACCACTAAATACTTGAAAGGTCATCACCCCATTCATTTTTGCAAAAAAAAAATAATTTTGCAGCATTCTTAGTTATAAATTTTACAGATTTTCTACAGAATTATCAGGTGATTCTGCAGCAAGAATCATCTATTTTGCATAGAATTCGCTACAAAATCACAAAAAATCAGACATGTGACATAAAATTTTTATTTAAATCAATGCATGTGAACATAAAGTGAAACTTGATAGATATGACTGAGATGACAAGACCAATGAGGTGTTTTGGAATTAGGATAAATACTTATTTCATGAATTTTTCATCAATTTCATGGTCCAACCTCATGAGACATATGAAACCTAGATGAGTGACCCTATTCAAAAATAAAAAAATTATGTGGGATAACAGTGGCTCCACTTGGGATGGTGTGCCCCTGTGGTACATTAAAGAACTTGTAGTTCAAGTGCCATCCATCTTCTTCGAAATAAAAACTTTTAAATTTATGAAGAATTCGCCAAGCTCTTATGGCCTTATCCTCGGGCTCAAGCTTGATGATTACTACTAAAAAACCAATTTTGTACCTAATGAAAAGGTTCTCAGTAAACTTTGAGCTTATTCACATACTCCTCCCTACCCTAACCACTGCAATCTCCATTTTAAATTCAAGCAACATGAAACTTCCAATGAAGCCAGCCCTTGATCTAATCTGACATTTGAACCTCTTGATTGCATTTGAACCCAAAGTAAGCATGATACTGAAATGAAACAGGCAACAAAAAATGCATCTGATCCTCATAATAAATATATAACTGGAAATCTAGACTGTAGAACTCATCCATGTATTCAACTATAGGATCAAAGAAGACATGATATGTTTGATGATTCTCATGAAATTCTACAGCATTGGAAAACTCATATATGATTTTCTCAACCACACAATATTTCAGTTGTGTGCTATCAAACTGATTCTCAAAAACAGGGTATTCTTCCTCAATCTCAAAAGAGAAAGGTAGCAACACCCTCTCTTTGTGTTATGGAATTAAAAACTTTTGAAAATATTGATCTTGATCATGAAGACTATACGATTGAATTTTATCTTCTAAAACTTCAATGTCCTTTTCAATGTTCTTAGCAACTTCATACACAAATTGAAACTTATCTTCTGACTTGCACTCAAATGATTTTAGATTAGAAGGCAAGGATAAAGAAAAAATTTCATCCACTTCCTCATTAGTGTGATCATTATTTTATGTAGATTGATACAAGGAAAGAAATGAAGAATAAACTTCTTCCTTTACTTTAGGATTATAGAAATTATCTTCTGGTATTTCCTCTTGTTGTTTGATATTATTCTCATACTCCTGATGATCAAAAGACTGACAAGTCTGCTGCAAATTTTCATCAAAATCAGAGGATGTAACATGATTTTTATAAATAAGCTCCTGCTGGGTTTCATTTTCATCAAAGAGAGAGGTTATCCTTTATTCTTGGTGATGAAAGGGACTGTCATGAAGGGCCTCTAAAATTTCCTCAACCATAAACTCCTCATCTTCATAACAATTCTCCAAATATTCAACAAAACTCACACAATGTTTATAGCAGCCTTTGACCAGCAATAAGGAGGGATGACACTCTTCATACATCTCATAAAATGGAACATGGAAATTAGCAAGAGAATATAATTAACCATTTGGAAAGCTTTCGTACCATGAACATGCCTTTCCTTCTAAGTGGCCATAAACGTATTCATGAGACAATCCTCAAGGAACTGAACCTTAAGTTTGCATACATGCATATGGAATCTAACCGAATGAAGAGCAACATTATATTTCTTTTCATATTTAAATATTGGAAGATCAGTTAACCATTCAACCTTTGGCATAGGATTTGGAAAACCAAGGATATGAGACCGATTCATAGGGGCATACGTAGAATTTATTCTTACAATGGAACTCATTTTAAAGCTTCATCAAGCTACTGATCTTCAAGCAGTGGAGTCACCCTCCAATTGATTTTTTGATGTGTGGAGTCGCCATAGAAAAAATACAACCAATGTGTGCCTAAGTGTCTACTGCTCTCGGAACTTAGAACTGAAAATTTTTCGTTCTTCCTAGGGAAAATTTACACCTTCACTCCCGAGCAATGGCACCAAAATGTTATCACCAAATTGAGTCCTCTTGGGCTGCTTCAATGTTCAACTTGGAGTAACTGTTTCAAACCAAATTTTGACTAAAGCTTAGCCTCTTTAGTCTGAGAGGGCTCTCTCAAAGGGGTTTATGATATTGATTAATGATAAATATAGATGGCTAACTCTATGAATTTTATCTTGGTTTTGTATGTTTGCAGGTTGAAAAGATGAAGGCTTGCTACCATTGGGCTATGGATTCAGTGACAGGGATGTAAATGACAAAGGATTTCCTTGTGGAAACTGAGGCTTGTAAATATTTCAATGAAAGAGCAACACTTACAGTAAAATTTCAATAACTTGAGGTTGAAAGGAAGTCAAAGCATGTGATACATGAATTTTGAGTAATGAGACATCAAGACATTGAAGGAAAAATATTAAGAGATATATATCATAACTTAATACTTAAAGGAATTCAAAGCTTGAAAAACATGAGTTCTGAGTAATAAGAATTAAGACATTGGAAGAAAACATTTCGAAATATAGGACAGAAACTCATTGAAATATAATAAGAATCTCAGGTGAAGAAAATTTGTATTGTTACTGTATATGGCAGAAACTCCAAAGCTTTACAAAAAATAGTTTGTTGAGATAACATTTTCCAAATCTTCATACATCAAAGTACTCATTACTTACAGCCCTCTGGCCTTTACATCTAATCTTCCATATGGCTATATCATTAAAATCTATTATTGAAACCAAATCTAACCACTAACTAGATATTTAAAACTAGAAACTGACACCTTCCGAATTAGGAGTTAGAGTCCTACTATGACTCAAATAACTAATTATTACATTTTAATATAAAGATGACCCAAATCTTCCTCGACAGGAATCAATTCTTTCAACCATAATGGCCATAAAAAAAACATTAATACTCTGTTTGTCTTCATGAAACTGCTCTGCCCACTATTAAGGAGTTGTCAAGTTGATGATATGGCAAAATAGTGAGTTGGTATCTTCGAACTATATCCATAACAAAATATCCCCACTTAGCAATCCTATGATATAATACTCTTTATCATTTCTCTGATATTTTTTTTCATTCCTCATGGATTACAGATTTGAAATAGTTATTTACCCTTCACCTTCTTCCAAAAATTGACCTTGCTGTCAAAACAGAGTTTTGAGCTACTTTCGTAGGGAAATTCCGTAGCGAAAATAATTAGGCCACATGTGTTGTACCTTTGCTAATTTTGACCATTAGAGGATGTTGAGTGATAAAAAATATTTAAATACAAAATTTAAAGTTCCTTAACCAGGTCAATTTAAGTGACTTGAAACCAAAAATATGTCTTCAGAAATTTCGCAGCAAAAACTGGGCTTCAAGCCTGGGACACGCTGCGAAATTTCCTAATTGCCCATAGACTTCACAGAATTTGGATTTTAGGCCTAGAAAAGGTCCATGGCTATGTGAGATGATAGTATGAAGCACGATAAGTAAAATTTGGTTAAAAATACCTCTTACCCTCCTCAAGAAACAAAATTTTCACCTTCATCAACATCATCTACCAATAAAAATCACTCTGTTTTTCCTGAAAAATAAGGCTGCACTCATGAGCTCCTATATCTCGATCTCTGATAACTATTGAAAAAATGGAGGAGGCTTTTGTAGATAAGAATTTTTAGAAGAAAAACATCTCTTAGGTTTTTGAAAACCATCTAGAGTTGTCCGGAATTTGCATTAAAAAATCATGTATAAAACAAGAAAATTCAGAATTTTGAAAATAGGTCCCAAAGGAAACCTCAAATCTCCAAATTGGTAGCACCTGGGAGAAACTAGAAAGAGGTTATTGTTCCTTGTTATGTGTGTAGAAAAAAAATCCTTCATATTTTTGAAACTCATCATCATTTGCCTGCAAATTCCTCTTGAAACCAATAGCTTAAACAATCCAAGAAACACAACAAATCCCCTTGTAGCTCCTGGTAGAAAAACATGTGACTTTTTGGATGAAAAATTGTGTGAAGATGAGGTATTCCATGATCATTTTAAGGTCCATGGGCTCCTTTTTAGGCTTTACTCTTCATGGAAATATCCTTTTATAACCCAAACTGGTCACTTAAAAATGTGGCAGCTGTAAAAAACAATTTGGACAGCAAGTTGTTTTCCACAAAGATAAAATTTTCAAAGGTGACAATAGACTGATACATGAAAAGGTTTAAAATTAAATGACAGAGAGGAGCTTGGGTGATTTGTTTAAGGAATGAAATTCGAATGTGGAGAGAAGATGACAAAATGAGGGAGTGGAAAGCAATGATGAGCAGCTTTTATGCTTTTGCATGTTTGGATGATTATGAAAATCAATTGTATGACCTTACCTTTACCCTAAACCACTAAATACTTGACAGGTCATCATCCCAATCATTTTTTCAGAAAAACATAATTCTGCAGCGTTCTCAATTATAAATTTTATAGATTTTCTGCAGAATGATCAGGTGATTCTGCAATGAAAATCACTTGTTTTGCATAGAATTTGCTGTAGAATCAGGAAAAATCAGAAATGTGACATAAAAACAAATTTTAAACCAATGCATGTGAACCTAAAGTGAAACTTGATAGATATGACTAAGATGACATGACCAATGAGGTGTTTTGGACTTAGGATAAAGACTTAATTCATCAATTTTTCATCAATTTCATGGACCAACCTTATGAGACATATGAAACCTAGAGGAGTGACCCTAGTCAAAAATTAAAAATTTATGTGGGATAATAGTGGCTCCACTTGGGATGGTGTGCCCCTGTGGTACACTAAATAACCTGTAGTTCCAGTGCCATCCATCTTCTTGGAAATAAAAACTTTGAAATTTATGAAAACTTCGCCAAGATCTTATGGCCTTCTCCTCGGCCTCAAGCTTGATGATTACTGCTGAAAAACCAACTTTGTACCTACTGAAAAGATGCTCAGTCAACATTGAGCTTATTCACATACTCCTACCTACCCTAACCACTACAATCTCCATTTTAAAGTTAAGCAACATGAAACTTCCAATGAAGCCAGTCCTTGATTTGATTTGACATTTGAACCCAAAGTAAGCATGATACTAAAATGACCCAGGAAACATAAAATGCATCTGATCCTCGTAATAAAAAAATAACTAGAAATTTGGACTATAGAACTCATCCATGTATTCAGCTATAGGATAAAAGAATACATGATCTATTTGATGATTCTAAAGACATTCTGTAGCTTTGGACAACTCATATATGATTTTCTCAGCCACACAAGATTTCAGTTGTGTGCTATCAAACTAATTTTCAAAAATAGGGTATTCTTCCTCAATATCAAAAGAGAAAGGTAGCAGCACCCTCTCTTTGTGTTCTGGAATTAAAAGATTTTGAAAAGACTGATCTTGATCATGAAGACTATAAGATTGAATTTGATCTTCTAAAACTTTAATTTCTTTTTCAATTTTCTTAGCAACTTCATCCACAAATTGAAAATTATCTTCTGACTTGCACCCAAATGATTTCAGATTAGAAGGCAAGGATAAATACAAATTTTCATCCACTTCCTCGTTAGTGTGATCATTATTTGGTGTAGGATGATGCAAGGAATGACATGAATAATAAACTTCTTCCTTTACCCGAGGATTATAGAAATTACCTTCCAGTATTTCCTCTTGTTGTTTGATATGATTCTCATACTCCTGATGATCAAAAGACTGACAAGTTTGTTGAAAATTTTCATCAAACTCAGAGGATGTAACATGAATTTTATAAATAATCTCCTGATGGGTTTCATTTTCATCCAAGAGAGAGGCTATATTTTCTTCTTGTTGATGAAAGGGACTGTCATAAGGGCCTATAAAATTTCCTCATCTATAAACTCATCATCTTCATAACAGTTCTCCAAATACTCAATAAAACTCACACAATGTTTACAACAGTGTTTGACCAGAAATATGGAGGGATGACACTCTTCATACATCTCATAAAATGCAACATGGAAATCAGAAAGAGAATATAATGAACCATTTGGCAAGCTTTCGTACCATGACCATGCCTTTCCTTCTAAAGTGGCCATAAAAATCTTCATGAGACAATCCTTAGGGAACTGAACCTTAAGTTTTCATACATGCATATGGAATCTAACCAAATGAAGAGCATAATTGCCTTTCTATTCATCTTTAAATATTGGAAGATTATTTAACCATTGAACCTTTGGCATAGGATTTGGAAAACCATGGATATGAGATCGATTCATAGGGGCATACTGGGATTTATTCTTGCAATGGAACTCATTTTGAAACTTCATCAAGCTACTAATATTCAAGCAGTGGAGTCACCTTCTAATTGATTATTTGATGTGTGGAGTCACCAGAGAAGAAATATAGCCAATGTGTGCCTAAGTGTCTACTTCTCTCAAACATTAGAACTAAAACTTTGTCATTCTTCCTAGGGAAAATTTACACCTTCGTTCCCCAGCAACGGTGCCAAAATGCGATCACCAAATTGAGTCCTCTTGGGCTGCTTCAATGGTCAACTTGGAGTAACCATTTCAAACCAACTTTTGACTGAAGCTTAGCCTCTTCAGTATGAGAGGGCTCTGTGAAAGGGGTTTATGATATTGATTAATGATAAAGATATATGGCTAACTCTATGAATTGTATCTTGGTTTTGTATGTTTGCAAGTTGAAAAGATGAAGGCTTGCTACCATTGGGTTATGGAGTTAGTGATAGGGATCTAAATGACAAAGTATTTCCTTTTGGAAGCTGAGGCTTGTAAATATTTCAATGAAAGAGCAACATTTACAAGAAAATTTCAATAACTTGATGTTCAAAGGAAGTCAGAGCATGTGATACAGGAATTCTGAGTAATGAGACATCAACACATTGAAGGAAAAATATTAAGAAAGATATACCATAGATTAATACTTAAAGGAAGTTAGAGCATGAACAACATGATTTCTGAGTAATAAGCACTAAGAAATTGGAAGAAAATATTTTGAAAGATAGGACATAAACTCATTGAAATATAATAAGAATATCAGGTGAAGAAAAGTTGTATTGTTACTGTATATGGAAGAAACTCCAAAGCTTTACAAAAAATAGTCTACTGAGATAACATTTTCCATCCCTTCATACATCGAAGTAATAATTACTTATAGGCCTCTAGCATTTACATCTAATGTGGCAGATGGATATATCATTAAACTCTATTACTGACATCAAGTATAACCACTAAATAGATATTTAAAACTAGAAACTCACACCTTCTGAATTAGGAGTTAGAGTCCTACTATGACTCAAACACCTACTTATTACATTTTAATATAAATATGATCCGAATCTTCCTCGAAAGGAATCATGTATTTTTACCATACTAGCCACAAACAAAAATTAATACTCTAACTATCTTCATGAAACTGCTCTGCCTACTATTAAGGAGTTGTCAAGTTGATGATATGGCAACATAGTGAGCTGGTATCTTCGAACTATATCCATAACAAAATATATCCACTTAGAAATATTCTGATCTGATACTCTTTATAATTTCTCTAATACTCTTTTTCATTCCTCATGGAGAAAATATTTTAACTATTTATTTACCCTTTACCTTCTTCCAAAATTTGACCTTGATATCAAAACAGAGTTTTGAGCTACTTTCGTAGCGAAAATAATTAGGCCACATGTGTTGTATCTTTTCTACTTTTGACCATTGGAGGATGTTGAGTGATAAAAAATATTAAAATAAAAACTTTAAATTTCCTTAACTAATTCAATTTAAGTGACTTGAAACCAAAAATATGTCTTCAGAAATTCCGCAGCAAAAACTGGGCTTCAAGCCTGGGATATGCTGCGAAATTGCCTAATTGCCCACAAACTTTATAGAATTTGGATTTAGGCCTAGAAAAGGTCCATGGATGTGTGAGATGATAGTATGAATCATGGTAAGGAAAATGTGGTTAAAAATACCTCTTACCCTCCTCAAGAAACAACTTTTTCACCTTTAGCAACTTCATCTAGTAGTAAAAATGACTCTCTTTTTCATGAAAAATAAGGCTACACTCATGAGCTCCTATCTCTCTCTCCCTGATATATGTTCCAAAAATGGAAGAGGTTTTTGTAGATAAGAAAGTTAATAATAAAAACCTTTCTTTTGTTTCTTAAAAAAATCTTTATTTTTCTGGAATCGACATTATAAAATCATGTATAAAATAGGAAAATTTAGAATTCTGAAAATAGGTCCCAAAGGAAACTTCGAATATAAAAATTGGTAGCACTTGGGATAAAATTGAAAGAGGTTATTGTTCCTTGTTATATTCTTAGAAAAAACCTCCTTCATATTTTTGAAACTCATCTTCGTTTTCCTGAAAATTCCTCTTGAATCCAACAGCTTAAACAGTCCAAGAAACACAACAAATCGCCTTGTAGCTCCTAGTAGAAAAACATGTAACCTCTCTGGATGAAAAATTGTGTGAAGCTGAGGTAATCCATGGTAATTTTAAGGTCCATGGGCTCCTTTTTATGCTTTCCTTTTCATGACAATTTCCTTTAATAACCCGAACTTCCCTCTTAAAAATGTGACATCTGTAAAAAACAATTTGGACAACAAGCTGCTTGCCACAAAGCTAAAATTTTCAAAGGTGAAAACTGATTGATACATGCAAAGGTTGAAAAGGAAATGATAGAGAGGAGCTTGGGTGATTTTTTTAAGGAATTAAATTCTAATGTGGAGAGAAATATGATAAAATGAGGGAGTGGAAAGCAATGATGAGTGGTTTTTATGCTTTTGCATGCTTGGATGATTATGAAAATAAATTATATGACCTTACCTTTACCCTAAACCACTAAATACTTGACAGGTCATTATCCCATTCATTTTTGCATAAAAACATAATTCTGCAGCATTCTTAGTTATAAATTTTACAGATTGTTTCAGAATGATCAGGTGATTCTACAACGAAAATCACCTGTTTTGCATAGAATTCGCTGCAGAATCAGGAAAAATTAGAAATGTGACTTGAAAATGAATTTTAAACCAATGCATGTGAACCTAAAGTGAAACTTGATAGATATGACTGAGATAGCATGACCAATGAGGTGTTTTGGACTTAGGATAAAGACTTATTTCATGAATTTTTCATCAATTTCATGGACCAACCTTATGACATATGAAACCTAGATGAGTGACCCTAGTCAAAAATTAAAAAATTTATGTGTGATAACACAAAATATTGATGCACAGAAGAGGCGGGATGATTTACGTAGTGAGGACAGGGACAAATTAGTCCACTCACATATCCATCCTGCTCTAAGCCTTGATGTTTCATTACATGGAGGCATTCCACCAGGGAGACCCCTTGATTGGAAGATGAACAAAGAGTTCTATAAACATGGTGCAACATTGATATATTTGGCTAAGGAAGGAACCTTGGGAGGAGCTAGCACAGCGCAGAGAACCTTTGGTGGGTTCAAAGGAGAGGTGAGAAATTTTATGATATGGACATTTCCATCTCCCTCTCAGCTATTTGCGCTAAAAAATGATGATTCAAAAATCTATGATGGCATGAGCATGGTGTCAAAGGGCTACTCCATAGTATTAGAGCAGCAAATGATACTTCCACACATGAGGAAGATTTCTGAATATGACAAGAGGATATTGACACTCTGTTGGAACAGGTTCTCCTACAAAGCTGTGAATCGGGTCCATTTTGTATATTTTTTATTATATTTAGTCTAGCGCAGGGGTTTTGGGGTGGGTCAAATCCTCTAATGCATTGTAAGTGGGTCAAGGGTAGACCAAGAGTCCATAAACCATGTTTTGTAGACCATTGGATGCGTAGGCTAAAATAGTATAAATAGTTGAATCTTTTTGAGTCGATAGGTAGAGAATCAATAGAGATTGATGCGAAGTATGAATTGCTAGATCTTGGGTTGGGTTGTTTGGGTTAGGAATCCTACTGGCTGTGTGCATGGAAATCCTCTATCATGCTGTGTGCGAACCCTGCTAGCTGTGTGCGCAAGTGGTATTTGGGGAATGTAAGAGGATTTTTGATAAGTAATATATGTGAAGTATTGTTGAACATATGATGTTGTCTAGATTTGTTCTAGTATGATTGATGCGAACTAAGATTTTCTGTTTAAGATGTGAACTAGTCTGTTTTATCTCTGTGATATGAAAGTATCTGCACTTAGTATATTACTGCAATAATAATTTTTTTGCACTCACTGACCGCATCTCTGTCAATAAACGTGAACTATTTGTGTTGATAATATTGGCTATGATTATGATGTTTTATGGTTGTAATTGATGATATGCACATGGATGCAAACCTGCTAGA
Organism: Pinus albicaulis; assembly: GCA_034641835.2. Classification (NCBI taxonomy): domain Eukaryota; kingdom Viridiplantae; phylum Streptophyta; class Pinopsida; order Pinales; family Pinaceae; genus Pinus; species Pinus albicaulis. The sequence continues at coordinate 1,346,290,542 of CM076572.1, read as the reverse complement.
ATAGATCTGACAATAACTATAATATGGTTATGTTTTGGAACCGTGTGAATCAACCTTTGGTGTAGATCTGATAATTGCAGACCTGCATTATTACCTACTCTCTCTTAGGGTGAAAAAACCTGGTTCCAACACACTCCCATACTGCTTCGGGTGAGACTTTGACCTGCGCAAGCGGGTAACTGCCGAAAGGGCCAGTAGTATAGGGGTTTGTTGGAAAACCTTCACCTCTGAACCTGGGTCAGGACCCCTCGAGCCAACAAATGGTTATGTTGCTGGGACCGAGAGAATTGTGAGGGAGAGATTTGGTAATGCCAAGGCCATATTGGAAGCATGAGAAGAAAGAAATGGACGAGGGGTTTAAAAAGAAAGTTCACGAATTCGCTGTAAAAGAAAATCACAGTGAAAACTTAACTGCGGAGAAGTGTAAGAACAAGTATATTTTCACGAAGATCTAAGGATATTCTTTGTAACAATTACGATCAGGAGTATCTTTCTAAAAACCTTACTGATCAAGATATTACTGTGCAAAGGGAGTAGTCTGTGTATCCGCACTGAGTGAATGACCTCTGTTCTGGATGGGAGTACAACACGAAGTGGAAAATACTATAGGACCAACCAAGAAGGAGATAGATTTGTTTACATTCCAATAAGAGAAGAGGCTGCACAGAGTCCTCCAGCCACACCACTTACAAACCAGCATAGGGGAAAGAACTTGCCTACACCTCCGCCACCGCCAGAAGGCAGCATGGCTGCGCACATGAAGTTACCTACCATTATGGGTGTGGGAGATGAAGAAATGGATTAGTTCTGGTTTGTCCCAGGATCCATTTGGACTGTGAAGAATGTGGCTAGTGATGCGGTTAAAAGGGCACAACTATCCCTTGCCTTTGAAGGAAGAGCTTTGGACTATTACATGGGATACATCGGCCATCATGCGAACACAACTATTGAAGAGATTAAGAATGCCTTAAAGCAATAGTTCAAGAAGCCTAAGTCCTACTCACAAATAATGGTGGACCTAAAGGATTTCAAGCAAGGTCCTTCTAAGTCTATATGGGAGGTCGATCAGTGACTGAAGAAGGTGATCATAGAAGGAGGATTCCAGTATGATGACATACAACACACGGAATGGTTCATCGCTATGTTGCTGCCTCACCTGCATGTACCTAGCTATGGATCACCAAACTTTCGAATTGCAGAAAAAAACCTTTGGGGTCACTATGAAGTTAGAAGCCACACCCAGAGATGATACCCAACTGGGTGTCCAATAGATCCAAGGACAATTGGAGGCGATGCACATGGAGATCAAGAATCTGCAGAAGGAGCGAGGAATAGAGGCTAGCCCTGAAAGATGGTGCATATGATGCACGACGACTGGTCACACCAAATATAATTTTCCTCTATTGGAAGACTACATGCAGGCTGGGGAACCTAGCCCGTTGTGCCCTAGGGGAACTTTAGGGTCAAGTGGGCCAGCACTATGGTGCGATGATTGGCACATTGCGGGGTTGCATGACACAAACCACTGCCCCCAACTTACCGCGTATGTCCCAGAGGTAAAGCAACAATGGTGTAGGTTATGCAGGTCTGTAGGACATGATGAGCAGAACTTTCGGACATATGATTTGATGATCGATAGAGAGAATCCATATAGGGTACACTTGGATCCATCCTCACCAAGGTCAGGCATAGGTGGCTCCCCAGCCAGGGGAGGAGGAAGAGGTAGCAGCGCAGGTCGAGGATGAGGGAAACTAATTTTTTATAACTGTGGAGAAATAGGGCACTTTGCAAGGGACTGTCAGAACCCTACGAGGTAGTCCTCCTGGTATTGCAGACAGATCAACCATGTGATTGAAGACTATCCAATCTTGATAGAAAAATTGCAAGAGAGGCAACCGACACCTACACAGAATGTGCAGAGGGTTACGGCTAAACTGTGAGACAAATATCCAAGTGTGAATGTCGTAACACGTAGTGGGATGGCCACCGGGGGACCTAGGGAGAAGGTTGCAATTGAACCTTTGATCTGACAAGAAGTTGTCAAATAGGAAGGGTTGGATCTAAAAAAGGAAAAAGAAACTTTTTTCATAGCTCGCAAGGACTTTGCTGGGGTAGAGGCATCTACTTCTTAGGCACCTGTGAACCTCAAGGTAGATAAGGAGGTCAAACCCTTTTTGCAGGCATGTATGAAGCTGCTGCGCAACCCAAAGGTTGTGGAGAATCTTCAGGCATTAATATATAGCTGCGTAGCACGACCCAACCTACCCCCAGAAATCAAGGATGTGAAAAAACTATACAAGAAATGCATCGATAGGGAGATGTGGTTGACAACACAAATTGGTGACTACGAAATGGAGTAGCTTATTTTGGACCTAGGGTCAGATGCGAATGTACTACCAAAAAAAACATGGAAACAGATGGGAGAACCTAAGTTGGATTTTTCCACTATCCAGCTACATATGGCCAATCAGCAGAAGATCATATCCTTGGGGAGATTGTCGAAGATCGTGGTAGATATTGTAGGAGTCAAGGTCCAAGCTAATTTTGAAGTAATTTAGATTGTAGAAGATGCGGACCCCTACCCTGCACTCCTAGGATTAGACTAGGCCATATATATGAGAGGCTTCATTAATTTAAATAAGAGAATCATGGTGTTTGAAAATAACGGTACAAGGGTGATAATACCATTAGATCCTGCAGAAGGTGAACGATATACCGAGCCAGTGTGCGAAAAAGAAGATGTAGATCACATTTTGAAGTTGACTGCATGAGATGAAGATTGGATCAAACCCACGGCGGGTGGTGTACTTTGCTAGGAAAAGGACAGTGAATGCTTCTCTTGTTCTAACGGGGAGATGGAGAAATGGAAAAATCGGTTACATGATGTCTTTGCACTGCGATGTCTTTGGGTCTCAAAGGACTTCTGCTGCATTTCCTCAGAGGTAAGAGAACTACCCTATTTCGATGGTTCTGGTAATGTCACAGAATTTTTGTGAATATTCAAAGCTAAGGTTCCCAAAGAAAAAAGGTTATGGGCCCTTAATCTAGCTATGTGTGCAACACCTGCACGATGGTGGGATACACATAAGGGGGTGTTCCAGGATTGGGAGGGTTGTCGGGACATGATGCTCCTGCGATTTGAACCTCCAGTAGAGATATGGGTCAAGACGTTCCTCGGCCCAGGCGATCCGCGTGAGCACTTGGTTTCATGAATAGAGATGTGGGGTGACCGAACTACGGAAGAATGGGTCCAATTTTTCATTCATACGTTGGGTCCAATCCCTACTGTATGGTACCTGGATGTGGAGCTCCCTCAACGCACCCACCATTGGGTAACTCTGAAGGATTACTTCATAGGAACATTCATATTGATAGGGGGTCTAGAGGCACTTGAAGAAGCTCTACAAGAAATAGATACATTTGTGTTTGGAAATTCTTGATCCTCTACAGTATTCGGGGTACCAACGTGGGAAACACAGATGCAGGATATTGTCAACTTCCGTAGCTTGGCAAGGGATGAAGGGAAAGATGACCCATGGTCTATCTCTATCCTGGAATCAGAAGGGGAGTGAGCCGTTGCGGGACCTCCACTGCAAGAGGTGGATGTCACTAAGCCTCTCAAGATGTGCGAAGTCAATATTGGGATGGAAGATCACCCTAAGTTGGCTAATATTGGGGACTATTGGGGTGAGGATACAGTAGGAAAAGTGGTTGAATTACTCACAGAATACCAGGACTTGTTCCCAACAAAGTTTTTAGAGCTAAAGGGGATCACGGGGAACTTAGGGTTCATGCATATCACTCTCAAACCAAATGCACGCCCCATGAAGCAGCGGCCCTATAGGTTGAATCCCAAGTATAAGTAGAAGGTCGATGAAGAACTCGATAAAATGACCGCTGCTGGTATCATCGAACTTGTTGAGCAGTCAAACTGGGTCAGATCGATGGTGGTTTAGGAGAAAAATACTAAGGGGGAGATTCAAATCTGTGTGGACCTGCGCAAGTTTAATGATGCCTGCATTCATGATCCATTGCCTACACCATTCTCAGACAAAATCCTCGACAGTGTGGGAGGGCAGGAAGCGTACTCTTTCACGAATGGGTTCTAAAAATACCATCATATCAGAATTGCACCTGAGGACCATAGAAGAACCACATTTACCACTAAGTGGGGATCTTTTCAGTATACTATCATGCCATTTGGGCTCGATAATGCCCCTGCTATCTTCTCGCTGGCCGTTATCGTAGTATTTAAGGAATTCATCCACAAATTCTTAGAAGTATATTTCGATGATTGGACTATCTTCGGCATGGTAAAGGCACATGTATCAAACCTGCGCATAATGTTGGACACCTGCTGAAAACACCAGATTTCCCTAAATATCAAGAAATGTATCTTCTGCGTACCCTTCGGAATCTTTATCGGCTACACAGTTTTCCAGCAAGGACTGATGGTGGATCCTTCCAAAATTGTAGTTATCATAAACTTGCCAGTGTCAACAACAGAGAAACATCTGTGCTTGATCCTTGGTCACATGAGCTACTACAAGAAGTTCATTTAGGGCTATGCGCTGATTACGACCCCTATGGAAAAATTGCTCAAGAAGGATTTTTCATTCTTTTGGAATGACGAGTGTCAAAAGAGCTTTGAGTTACTTAAATAAAATACAGTCTTGGCACCTATTCTCATCTTTCCTAATTGGGATAAGGTATTTCATGTGTTTGCAATATGATGTTGAGTGTTGTCCTTGATGGCAACCCACTTGATGAAGATGATGGAAACCTACTTGATGATGTTGTCCCTGATGGAATATGTCTTTATGAACTTGTTAAATGATGTAAATCTGATGTATATACAATGAGTACAGAAGGTAATGATGGAAGGAATGTCAGTATGTGCTAGAACATGATGAAAAGAGTATGTCTCAAGGCATACGCGGATTTGTCTAGATGAAGTAGCGTATGCACGCGGGAAATAACGTGCCAAGTCGCGTATGGGAAAAGCGCTCTAAATATGTAAAACCAGGGGTAACCACCATGGTATTGACCCATTGTATTGAGTAATGATTCGTCTATGTGACCCCGTCTAGGAATACCATCGAAAGTAATGTGGTTTTGGCTCATGGTATTGATAAAGGGTAAACCTATATAAGGAGAAGAAATTCATTGTGCAAATGTGTGCAAGAAGTCTGAGCTTGAATGAATACTTCTCTCTGAATCATATCTGAATGGAAAGGGTTATAGTTGAATGAAAGATCTAAATTTATGATGCACCAATGAAGAAATGATGAAGAAGGGAATCTAGATCTGGAATGTATTTGTATCTACTAGATTTGTTTATGGAATGATTAGTTCTTAGATGAGGCGAACATCTGTCTGAATTAAAGGGTAAAATCTGAGTGATGTATCTTTTCTGAAGAATTGCAATGACCTAAATGTCTGAAGAACTATACGCTAGTTTGCCGCAGAGTAAGCGCGTATATACGCGGGTTTTCTGAAGAGAAAGCGTGTATGGGCAGTAAAATTAGCTCTATAATATGTACAGAAGTATACGCGGGTTTTTATGGTCGAAGGCGCGTATATATGCAGGATCAGTGAAAGGAAAGTGCGTATGAAGATTAGGGTTTGCTGAAGTATGAAGTATCAAATGTTTGATCTGTTCTGCTGTGTTATTGCTATCTGTTGATGATGTATGATTGAGCTCAAATGTATGGAGTCGGTCCAGTCTGAAAATATGATGAAACGTGGCTTGCAAGTTGTGTTCTAAAGGAAGCTTTGGATCCAGTGTGAAAATTGATGAAACGTGGTCCATGGTGGTGCTGAGGGTTGTAGCCTTCAGTTAAGGAGTTGTAGCTCCCTTCCAGGTGAGGCTGGAAAATGAGATCAGGGGGTCGTAGCTCCCTTCCAGGAGAGGCTGGTAAACGAGAGCAGGGGGTCGTAGCTCCCTTCCAGGAGAGGCTGGTAAATGAGTGCAGGTGGGTGCCTGCGTGCTGGTAGGAGGCTGCACCAGCACATATGTTGTAAGATGTTTTCTCTATAATAAAATATTGAAGGCTGAGACAACGGCAGCGGTGGTTTTCTCCCGACTTGGGTTTCCACCTAAAATCCTGGTTTTTATGTGTGTTTCTTATGTGTGATGATTTATTCTGTTCTTACTGCACATGTTTACAGTTTATTGAAAATCTAATGAATGAATGATGGAATGATATAAGTGAATAATTAATGGCATAACAAGATCTCTGTGTATACGCGAGTTTTATGAAGGATATCCGCGTGTATATGCTAGTTAGCTTCAGCAAAGTAGCGTATGGGTTTTAGTTAATGGAAAAGTAAAAAAAATTTATTAAGTCCTAAATACTGATTCACCCCCCCCCCCCTTCTCAGTATTTGAATCCCAAGTATAAGCAGAAGGTCGATGAAGAACTCGATAAAATGACCGTTGCTGGTATCATCGAACTTGTTGAGCAGTCAAACTGGGTCAGCTCGATGGTGGTTTAGGAGAAAAATACTAAGGGGGAGATTCAAATCTGTGTGGACCTGCGCAAGTTTAATGATGCCCGCATTCATGATCCATTGCCTACACCATTATCAGACAAAATACTCGACAGTGTGGGAGGGCAGGAAGCATACTCTTTCACGAATGGGTTCTCAAAATACCATCATATCAGAATCACATTTGAGGACCATAGAAAAACCACATTTACCACTAAGTGGGGATATTTTTAGTATACTATCATGCCATTTGGGCTCGATAATGCCCCTGCTATCTTCTCGTGGGCCGTTGTCACAGTATTTAAGGAATTCATCCACAAATTCTTAGAAGTATATTTCGATGATTGGACTGTCTTCGGCCTGGTAAAGGCACATGTATCAAACTTGCGCATAATGTTGGACACCTGCCGAAAACACTAGATTTCCCTAAATATCAAGAAATGTATCTTCTACGTACCCTTCGGAATCTTTATCGGCTACACAGTTTTCTGGCAAGGACTGATGGTGGATCCTTCCAAAATTGTAGTTATCATAAACTTGCCAGTGTCAACAACAGAGAAACATCTGTGCTCGATCCTTGGTCACATGAGCTACTGCAAGAAGTTAATTTAGGGCTATGCGTTGATTACGACCCCTAAGGAAAAATTGCTCAAGAAGGATTTTTCATTCTTTTGGAATGACGAGTGTCAAAAGAGCTTCGAGTTACTTAAATAAAATATGGTCTTGGCGCCTATTCTCATCTTTCCTAATTGGGATAAGGTATTTCATGTTCACGTCGATGCATCGAGCATTGCTCTCGGGGTTGTCCTTACACAGCCGAGAGAAGGAGACATCGACCATCTAATTTCCTTTGCGAGTAGGAAACTATCTGGTGCAAAACACAAATACTCCACTATAGAGTGGGAGGGATTGGCGATGGTGTACACTTTGTAGAAATATCAGCATTACTTGTTAGGAGGACACTTCAAAATGTTCACTGACCATTTAGTCTTGAAGTACTTGGTAAATAAGCCTGCATTGGGAGGGAAAATCTGTCGATGGCTACTGCTATTTCAGGAGTATGACTTTTAAATCATCGTCAAGCCGGGAAAGTTGAATGCTGGGCCAGATCACTTGTCCCGAATTGAGAGTGGCGAAGAGCCAACCAACCTGGAGGAAAATTTTCCTGATGCGCAACAATTTGCTATTAAGGTAGTAGATGCACACTTTACTGATATCATTCAGTTCTTGACTACTGGGAGGGCACCTCCAAAGTACTCAGTACAACAGAAGAAAGAATTAGTCACCCGGGTTGCAGATTTTACCATCATCGCAGGTCATTTATATAAGATGGGAGCAGATGAAGTTTTGCGGAGATATGTTTTGGAGCATGAAAGGCACGCTATCTTCTCAGAGACTCATGATGGAGTAGCAAGATGTCACTACGCATGAAAAGCAACAACACAAAAGGTCTTAAGAGCTAGATTATGGTGACAAACCCTACATAGTGACGCTCATGATTATTGTAAAGCTTGTGATATGTGCCAACGCATAGGGAGGCCGTCCCGCAGAGATGAAATGCCCCTTCAACCAAAAATGGCTCTACAAGCATTTGATAAATGGGCCATCAATTTCATAGGGCCTATCAACCCACCAGAGAAAAAGACGGGTGCGCATACATTATTACTGCCACTGATTATGTAACCAGGTGGGCCAAATCATAAGTGGTGAAGGATTGTACCATAGAGACTGCTGTGCATTTCATCTTTGAAAAACTTCTGACCAGATTTGGATGCCTCAAGATCCTCATGAGTGACAGAGGTACACACTTTGTTAATGAAACAATCCATGCTTTCACCGAGGAGTTTCAGATCCATCATGTGAAGATCACACTGTATCACCCATAGGAAAATAGCACATTCGAAGCTTTTAACAAAATCTTGGAGAAAGAATTGACAAAGGTATGCAACGTTGATCGCAGCGATTGGGACGTGAATGTCCCATCGGTTCTTTGGGCCTATCGCACAACCTGCAATAATCTAATAGGGAAAACCCCATTCAAGATGGTTTATGGTAAGGAGGTCGTTATGCCAATGGAGTATATTGTTCCTAGTTTGCGTATTATAGCATTTACGAAGATGGCAAAACCTGACATCATGGAGGAACAATTAGCACAACTTATGGCTTTGGAGGGAGATTTGTTTCTCACTCATTTCCATCAACAGGTTTAGAAGGCCCGTGATAAATCCTAGCATGATAGACATATTCACGAAAAGACATTCGCGGAGGTCGAATTGGTCCTCTTGCACAATAGCCAGTTTGCAAAGCATCCAGGGAAGTTCCGACAGCATTGGCTTGGTCCCTACACCGTTAATGAAGTCACGGATGGCAGAGCTATGAGGCTAGCTACCCTACATAGTCATATGCTACTAGGCTACATAAATGGTAGTCGGCTCAAGCCATATCGGATAAAATGACTATATGTCCAGAATAGTTATGTAGGTGCAGGTGGAGAACTCGCCATAATAGTGACTCGGGATGAGTCACAAGATTGTGTTGGGGGACTGTTGGAACAGGGTCTCGTACAAAGCTATGAATCAAGTCCATTTTGTATATTTTTTATTATATTTAGTTTAGCACAGGGGTTTTGGGGTGGTTCAAAGCCCCTAATGCATTATAAGCGGGTCAAGGGTAGACCAAGAGTCTGCAAACCATGGTTTGCAGACCAATGGATGCGTAAGCTAAAATAGTATAAATATTTGAACCTTTTTGAGTCAATAGGTAGAGAATGAATAGAGATTGATGCGAAGTACGAATTGCTAGATCTTGGTTTGGGTTGTTTGGGTTAGGACTCCTACTGGCTATGTGCGCGGAGATCCTCCGTCCTGCTATGTGTGGACCCTGCTGGCTGTGTCCGTAGGTGGTATTTGGGGAATGTAAGAGGATTTTTTATAAGTAATATATGTGAAGTATTGTTGAAAATATAATCTTGTCTGGATCTATTCTATTATGATTGATGCGAACTAAGATTGTTTGTTTAAGCTCCAAACTCGTCTGTTTTATCTTTGTGATATGAAATTATCTACACTTAGTATATTACTACGATAAGATTGTTGCTGCACTCACTAACTACATCTCTGTTAATAAATGTGAACTATATTTGTTGATAATATTGGCTGTGATTATGTTGTTTTATGGTTGTAATTGATGATACGCACATGGATGAAAACCTGATAGAACAAATCTAACAAGAACTATAGCTTGGTTACGTTCTAGAACCCTACGAATCAACCTTTAGTGTAGATTTGATAATTACGGACCTGCGTTATTACCTACTCTCTCTTAGGGTGTGGAAACCTGGTTCCAGCACCCCCCCCATACTGCTTCGGGTGAGACTTTGACCTACGCAAGCAGGTCACTGCCAAAAGGGCTAGTAGTATAGGGTTTTTTTGGGAAACCTTCACCTCTGAACTTGGGTCAAGATGCCTCGAGCCAACACACTCTTGTATACATTGGCCAAACTATGGAAGTTTTGGATGGGAAATACCTACCAAGGGTAGGATGACCTCCATATACTTCAATATTTTCTAAGGAAAGATCAGCTGCAAGGGAGGCAACAAAGGTGGGGTAGCAATACTCCAACATGTGGCTTTGGCATTAGGCATGTAAAAGAGGAGAACTATGATGTGACAGGTGATTCATTTTAGATTTCTACAACATTGTCATTTTTGGGAAGCCTTAATCCCTATTGGGAGTCCCAACTATTGGTGGAATATTCCAAGATCCTTTTCACATGTAAGGTTCTTGATGGGCAACTGGTATATGGGAGGTATAGAGTGGTTGATGGAGTCATTTATTTCCATGATCAAATCTACTTGACTAGAGACTCCAAGCTCAAGGAGGGGATTCTACATGCAGCATATGAGGCACTCTTTTCAGAGCATGAGGATTCCATTGAGTCCTATCACACCATCATGGAGGGATTCTATTGGGAGGATTTCAAAGAAGATATGCACCAACATATCAGGAGATATTTAGCTTCTTTGATGTATGAGGAGGAAATCAACCACCTTTCAGGGTTGTTACAATCATTTCCCCTTTTGATGGAGAAATGGGAAGGTTCATCTATTGACATCTTCACCAATTTTTCTATAGTATATGGTAAATATTGTGTTTTGATGCTTATTTATCAGCTAACAATGTATGTGCACTCCTTTACCATGCATTTGCAGCACATTTCTCCATAAGAGGGCAAACCTCTTTGTGGATTTCATGGTCCTTTTGGGACTACATTCAGTGATGGGGATGACCACTTTATGGAGGAATTTGGGGAAGATATGTTTTGCTTGGATCATATTCAGCCAACACCTAATGTCCTCTACTATTTTCAAGCTTTTGAGAAGCTTATGGCAGTAAGAAAGTGGTTGGATGGCCACTTAGCATATCATATTTTGAGACACCAAGAGGAAGAATAGCGCTGGTATTACTTGAGGGACTATTATGACCATCCAACATGCTATATGACACATAGTCCATTTTTATTTTGGATTCCATATGGTGATGACACTCTATTCACTATATGTATGATGGATTGGGAAAAAGTGATTGTTGGAACCAAAGAGTGGGATCATGAGAGTCCAGGTGAATTTTAGCTTCTTAATGACCATATTATTACAACCCAAGATCAACAGTTCCACATCTATCATAAATGGAGAGAGAGAGATCGTGAGTTGAGCAAAATTATCTCTCATTTTCAGCCATGTAGCCCCTATACATTGCAGAAGCAGGGGATTGGTGAGTTTTTCTATGAGCTACCAAGGATGGCTCACTTTTTTTGGATGATAGCATGGAGATTGGAGTTTCTCATTGGGATTGAGGCACCCAACATTTATCATCTCTCATGCCTTAGGGAGGCCAATGGACAACATATAACTCTTTCCATATATCTCCCACTTTTTCATGATAAGAGCTATTTGGTTTATCCACCAAAGACAAATTTGTATTCTTAGGAGGGGAGACATCCATTGGCAATTTTGTAGTATCCTTGCAGTTGCTTGAGGAAAAGCAACATTTTGGAGGGGAGGACTATAATATTCCTAAATTAGCTTGCAGCTAATTGGAATATTAAAGTTTTGTTTTGTCACTTAGATAGGTGAATAAGTGGGTAGGGAGACCCATAAATCTCTTTATGAAGAATGAAACCACTTCTCATGTGAAAGTGGATAATCTTTCCAGCTCAATAAAGCACCCTAAGGTGTGAATAGGGGCTAGAACATGTGGACTGGGTCAACTTTGACCAAATAAACAACGTTGTCATGGAGGAGTGGACATTAATGGAGGGACAATGTAGTTTTAGATGGAGACACATTACATGGAAGTAGTGTGATTAATGGATGGGAATTAGGGTTTGGAATCTCATATCTTATAAAATGAAGAGGATGGTAGTAATATTAATTATCTTGATGCTTTGATAATTTGATATATGGTATGTTTAAACCTATTGATTTCTTCAGATGTTTAGCGAAGATTTCATGTGTTTTTTAGCACTGGGTGTTCCTGATTGCGAATCCCACCTCTTCTAAGTTTCAGTCTCATGTACAATGCAGCTCTGTTTAGAGTTGGGTTGTGTTGCAGGGGTGTAGCAATGGAGGAAAGAGATCTCCAATTTATGAGCTAGATTTCCATTGGAAGGATCATCCTTCCATCCAAGAGCTTGTGAGGAATTCATCAGGGCTTCATTACATATTTTGGCACTAGGCCAAGTAGCAGTCATTACCTACAACGCAGTTTACCTCAAGGAATCTGTTATTTTGGAGAGCAGCTGTAGCAGTGGGTTTATTTCCCTATTTGGAGTGTTGGGGTTTCCTATGTGCAGATCAGACCTTCGTCTAGTAGATATGTTGGAGGAGGATCAACCATCTTGTATACTAGATCAACCATCTCCCATCAGTGATTCAGTTGCAGAGATTATTCAGCCCTAGGGCCAAATCTGCTATATTTTATATAGTGTTTATTTCTGGAAACCTTTTCTGGGTTGTCCTGGAATTCTGTTTTGGAGAATGGATCTCTAGCCTTAGCATTTTTGGAGCACTATATCATCAGAAATATATTTGTATATATTTCATCTTCTATTCTCTCTTAGACAACGTAGTTTTCTACATTCCTGTATTTCATGTATTACCATCATTTTAGATCTAGGTGTATGCTTTCATGGGAGGCTTGTTTTCCCAACTTGAGTGATCTTTTCCTCAAGATCTTGTACCTATTTTTCTATTATATTCATAATGGAATGGATATATAGTTGTCTCATGCCTTGATATATTATATTTCTTCATATCTCTAGTTTTATGCACTCTATTCCTGCTTTCCCCATTTGGGAATATTACACTTTGTTAGTATCTGACACTATTGAATACAACATTGTCAAGGATATGAAGAATATTAAAGCTAATATTTCTATTTGCAAAGTTATTAAATTAATGAAACAATAGAATATTTTATTTAAATATTTGAATGTGGTTACTACATCTCCTCTTCCTTCAAATATTATTGCTAAAGATGCTAATGGGATAGGGAAACCTCCAATTGAAAATTCAAACAAATTTAATGCTTCAGATGCTATTTTGATTGGTGATAGATCCAATTCTCACACCCCTCCTTTCCTCTTAACCTATGGAATATACAATAGAAATGTTCATAAATGTTTGATTGATTTGGGAGCATCATCCAATATAACTCCATATTTAATTTGCAAGAAGTTAAATATAGCACCCCAAAAATCATCAGTTAGCATAGTTTAATTGGATAAAACAAAGGTGAAGGTCTGAGGAGAAATCAATTTTGTAATGTTCCCAATTTTTATGGAACATTAATTTTTGCCATTTTCACATAGGAGATAAATAAAATGGGTAGGAGACCCATTCATTTCAAGAATAGGTAATAAAAATCCTCTTGGTATGAAGGAGGATCACTTGTAGAGCTGGATTTCACACCTCCATGTGTGAAAGAGGACTTTTGCAAGAAGGCTAGGTCCAGTTTGACCAAGTCAAACAACACAGTGGCATGAGTTGGAGAGCACATTGTGGGCCAGCGCAGTGAAACAGGAGGGAATATTCTAGAGGAAGGAAACCCTAATGAGTGGGGTTGATTGAGAAAAAGCTCACATTGTTTAAAAGGAGGGCAAGGTAGCCATTGCAAATAATCTTGAGTATTATTCATCTTTGTTCTAGTGGACTTGCTGCAACTTCTTGTTGGTTAGCAAGAATTTTGCGAGGGAATTCCTATTTAGGATTTCCTCTCCTTCTTGATTAGCTCTTTGAGGATTGCACTCTATTACCTTTATTCAGAAATTGAGGTCAAGCATCATCCTTATTGATCAGCATAGTTTCAGCTGGAGATTGTGCATTGTTGTTGGGTGTTGTTGGGGAGGTTTTCCACAACACCATCCTTGGCTAGTTTTTTAGAGGAGGGAGCTTCCATCCCTTTGGGAGATCAAAAAAGGAGGTTCATGAGCTTATTCCACCATATTTGGCACCAGGCCAACCAATTTCCATCATATGCAATGCATTTCCTCTCGTAGACAACATTATTCTTGGAGAGCATTTGTTGTGAGGGATTAGAAGATAGTTGGAGGGTGAAATATTAGGTGAAGGGATTAGCCTTTGACTTCAGATTTCTATTGGAGGAGGGTTATCCATTTGATGCAACCATTTCAGCCTTCTCCATCTATTTCTAGTTCTTGAGTTGCTGCTACCCAGCAACTCCGGCATTTCTGCAGGAATGCCATTTTGCTTGAATTTCAACCAATCCTTCTAGAGGGTTGATGTATTGTATTTTCAGGGGTTGAGATCATTCTCCCCCTATTTATTTGAGATCCATACTGTCATATCATTGTAATGTAATCATTTTTTAGCAGTTCTCTATAAAATACTGTGCAGTCATAGCCTGCAGTTTATTATCTACAACAGTGTGCTTCATATTTATCATGCATATAGTGTGAGGTTTGTATTGTATTGATTGAATGTCTGATTCCTCAAGTCATTGCATTAATTTTTATACTGTAATCACATATGTTGGATATTTACTTCTTCTTATAATAAATCTCATAGAAATAACACAGAGAATCCATTGTATGATCATACATTGTTGCAGCCCCATTCCTTGGGAAATTTCTGATGGGAACTAGGTGCGGGAGGCTTGTCTCACCACCCTAGAAGGATTTATTTGATTCCAACTCTTGGATTTTGGTGTTAGACATATTGGTATAAGGGATCCAAGTCTTGGTATCAAATCCTGCTGCCTCCATTTCTGGAAAATGCGTTTTCCAGCCATGGATTGCTAGCTATTCTAAAAAGGGATATTACTGTGGTATCAGAGCACCTTTCTTGGATCAGCCTGTGGCCTTAAAGCCTAAGAAAGAAGAAGAAGAAGATTTTGCAGAAGATGAGCTTGATCTCATCTATTTTCAGAACAAAGGAGAGTCTCCCCAAGGAGGAGAAGAAAAGAGAAGAAGAGGAAGGTCCATGCACTTCCTATTCTCAAAATAAAAACAAGCATGAGGGATACTTGGATCATCAGATCTTAAGTAAGTACCTGGGTGAATATAAACCCCATTCTACAACATTTAGGGAAGCTACAACGTTCCCACATTTTATTCAGAAGAAGGAGGAAAGAAGGCCCTATGAAAAAAGATAAATCAGAGGAAATAGGTTTCTATTGTCTACATTTGATAGGAACACTTTAGCTAGAGCTTGGGTGAGAAAGCTAGAAGCATTTTTCTTGCTACATCCAGTGGTAGAGAAAGATGCAGTGGAGATTGTAGCACTACACATGGAGGGTGAAGCCTCTTTTTGGCGGTTCAAACCCTTGGTCCAGTCAAGGGTGAGCTCTTTTGCAGAATTTGCTCAAAGGTTGATTCAAACATTTGATGGAGAGAGGACAAAGGAAGAGCAACCTTTTACATCTATGGAGGAGGTAGCCATTGCATTGGAGAAGATAGCTACTGTAGCCACACAAGAAGGTCCCAAGATCCACCAAGGTATGAGTGAAGTTCCACTTTTCATTTCTGCAAATAATTTAAAGGAATGTGGAAACTCACATGTAGAGGTCCAAGGATCTACACATTCTGTTATTCTAGAGCACCATAATTGCACTGCGATGTGCAAAGGGTTTAAGGAGGAGATGAAACCTCATATTCATACATCTGGGTTGAGTTGCATTAAGAAATTGAGGTTGGAGTGTGAACTTTTGGAGGATGAAGTGAACCATGATACCCCCATGAAGAACAATGAAACAAATTTTAAACCAGAGGATGAAACAACTGCTACACCATTGGAGGAATTAGCAGCGCTGTCAAACATGGGTGGAGAGGAGATCTTACCTCCATCAAAATTGTGTTCTCATGGATCCAACATCATCAGGGGTGAGATATCTTCTCTAGGAGGTCTCCAAGGAGTTGCATTTCAACCTTCCATGAAATGCAAAGGGGAAGATATGGCTTGGGAGAATGGTAGCCCTCATGGGAGGAGTACCAAAGGAGGAAGAAGGAGAAGACATCCAAAAGGAGCTGAGTGGGTTTGGATGAGAAGCAAGGGGCTGATTTTCCACTTGCAAATATATGATACCGGGTAGCAAGAGGCTTGGTTGTGTTGGCTCCTCTTGAAGGAGTTTGGCCATCACTTGGTGTACCCTTTTTCTAGGAGGATGGGAGTAGAGAAGAGGTGGCAGGATGTTTGCATCATTGGGTAGAAGAGAGTAGGGATACATGGAGCTGATATGGCATATATATCAGTCATGGGACATTCATAACATGAGTTACATGATGTAAGCATGAGGAGGCAGCAAGCACTTGGATTTCTTGAACTATCTTGGAGAGAGCACAAGCAAATTTTCTCTCATATGATGTATAGTGTTGCAGGATTAGAGGAGGGCACTCTCATAGTGCAAAGGGATCAATCCTTGGCTTGGAATAATCAGGAGGCATTTCCATCTTGGGAGAAGCTTCATTTTTGCAGCAACATCACCAGAGGTGTTCTTGACAAGGAGCATGTCAAGAAACAAAGATTGGCATGGGCAAGAGCCTAATTTTTGCATGAGCTCACAATGTTGTCACTTGGGAGTAGGATCACACACATGGATCCATTTATCATTTTAATTCCAGCCTATGGTAAGAGAATTGTATTTTCATTTGCTGATTTGCATCCTCTTATCATTATGTTGCAGTGCATGGCTCCTCAACGGGGTAGATTTTTCATGTTTCTCCATGAGAAAAGTTGGGCCAAACCATATGATGGAGTCAGCCATCTTCCACATGGCCTTGAGAAATTTTTTTTCCACTATACACATGTTCAGCTAATTCATATGATTAGCATTGTACTTCAAAACATTTTTCCTTGTACATTTCTTAAGCAGCAGTTTGCAAAACTGCGTTATGCACCCTTGGAAACTGTTGGTACTTTCCAGCACCATATGAAACCACTAGTAATTCCTCTATTTTGATGATGAGCATGTTTCCATTTTTTTATATTGACCATATTATTGGAAGCATGATCGGAATATTGACACATGAGTTGAATGTGTCTATTAGGGGAGATGATTCCCACAGTTTATGCATAGCATATTCTAATGGGAACATGAGGAGAGATATGGTCACCACACCGACTTATTTTATTTCTCTAGAGGTGGACCATGAGCCTGATGATGATATCCATCCATTGTATGTATATGGGCATGTATTTGATTTTGTATTTCTGATTCACTCATCTATTTACTATTCAGTAGTAGAGGTGAAATTATCTGTACAATACTTGCCATGTTATTTTCTGCAGCCGCAGTGGGTGAGATTGCGTTGTAGCCCTATGAGACATTGTTTGTACCTTACTACACATGGTATAACCTACATCAAACATGTCATTGGGGTATTCTATGATGATCATGTCCTACTCATCATGGATGGAGTGCCTTGGGCTAGCTTGTTTTTCATTGATGGAGGAGAGGTCCTTGGAGGATTGCTCTTCATGTTGCCACTTGAAGGCAATACATTTTTAGCCCTTTATCAGCACACACTCCACACTAATCATAAATGGAGGGGATGCAAGCATGGGGTAAGCTATGAAGCTTGCCATATTCAGATTTTCAGCCCACCTTCATTTCCGAAGCTCAAGGTGGAGAGAGTTTTCTATGAGTTGCCATGTGTGGAGGCAACTTGTGTTGTGTGGATGATTTATTGGGGATGGGAGATTCATATTGGGATGATGAGTACCATTATATATAAGATATCATGCCTCAAGGAGGCCCTTAGACAGCCCATTGTTCCCTTCATGGATATTTGTTTCTACATGACAGCTATTCGGGGATGTTCACCAAAGGCTGGATTGCATATGTTGGAGGGACAACTTGGACACTTGATTGATGATATGGCATCCTTTTCTTGGAGGATTTTACTATGCATGGATGCTAAAGGGAAAGTAAGGGGAAATAAATTAGTCTATCCTTGTACTTTCTTGAGGACAAGCAATCTTTGAGAGGGGAGGACAGTAATGTTCCCAATTTTTATGGAACATTAATTTTTTCCATTTTCACATAGGAGATAAATAAAATGGGTAGGAGACCCATTCATTTCAAGAATAGGTAATAAAAATCCTCTTGGTATGAAGGAGTATCACTTGTAGAGCTGGATTTCACACCTCCATGTGTGAAAGAGGAATTTTTCAAGAAGGCTAGGTCCAGTTTGACCAAGTCAAACAATGCAGTGGCATGAGGTGGAGAGCACATTGTGGGCCAGCACAGTGAAAGAGGGGGGAATATTCTAGAGGAAGGAAACCCTAATGAGTGGGGTCCATTGAGAAGGAACTCACATTGTTTAAAAGGAGGGCAAGGTAGCCATTGCAAATAATCCTGAGTACTATTCATCTTTGGTCCGGTGGACTTGCTGCAACTTCTTGCCAGTTAGCAAGAATTGCCGAGGGAATTCCTGTTTAGGATTTCCTCTCCTTCTTAAGTAGATATTGGAGGATTGTACTCTATTCCCCTTATTTAGACATTGAGGTCAAGAATCATCCTTCTTCATCAGCGCAGTTTCACCTGGAGATTGTGCATTGTTGTTGGGTGTTGCTGGGGAGGTTTTCTACAACACCATTCTTGGCTATTTTTTCAGAGGAGGGAGCTTCCATCCATTTGGGAGATCAGAAAAGGAGGTTCATGAGCTTATTCCACCATATTTGGCACCAGGCCAACCACTTACCAGCATATGCAGTGCAGTCCCTCTCTTAGACAGAGTTATTCTTGAAGAGTATTTGCTGTGAGGGATTAGCAGATAGTTGGAGGGTGAAATCTTAGGTGAAGGGATTAGCCTTTCACTTCAGATTTCCATTGGAGGAGGGTTATTCATTTGATGCAGCCATTTAAACCAATGCTTCTAGAGGATTGATGTATTGTATTTTCAGGGGTTGAGATCATGCTCCCCCTCTTTATTTGAGCTCCATATTGTCATATCATTGTAATGTAATCATTTTGTAGCAGTTCTCTATAAAATATTGCGCAGTCATAGCCTGCAGTTTATTATCTACAACAGTGTGCTTCATATTTATCATGCATATAGTGTGAGGCTTGTATTGTATTGATTGAATGACTGATTTCTCAAGTCATTGCATTCCTTTTTCTGTTGTAATCACATATGTTGGCTATTTACTTCTTCTTATAATAAAGCTCATAGAAATAACGCAGAGAATCCATTGTATGATCATACATTGTTGCAGCCCCATTCCTTGGGCAATTTCTGAAGGGAACTAGGTGTGGGAGGATTGTATCACCACCCTAGAAGGATTTATTTGATCCCAACTCTTGGTTTTTGGTCTTAGACATATTGGTCTAAAGGATCCAGGTCTTGGTATCATATCTTGCTTCCTCCATTTCTAGAAAATGCATTTTCTAGCCATGGATTTCTAGCTATTCCAAAAAGGGATATTACAAATTTGGTAAGTATTCAATTGTCATAAAATCCAAAAATCGCTCAGAGTATCGATATACTAATTGCTGGGATCCCTGAATTCTATGATTTAGTTCTTAGCAGAGACTGGTCCGAGAAGTTACATGGATATTTTATAAGATATTGGTCTCACATGTGGCTTCCTTACAATGGAAAACCCGACCAAATCAAAGTTTATCACGAAAAACATATGAAATATTCAGTTATAGATCTTAGAGAAGAAAATGAACCCAAAACATTCAACAATAATATTTTGGGTAATTATTCTACAAATTCATTCTTGGGGAATTTTAATGCTAAAATTTCACCTTTCTTGATCGATTATGTTAATTCACAAACATAAATTTTTTCCCAAAATGATTTTACCAGATGCTTAAATTTCGAAGAAGAAACAATAATCCATTCTCCATTTTGGAAAATTTTCTTTGATGGATCAAAATCCAATGATGGTGCAAGAGTAGGATGCGTGCTTGTTAGTCCAAAAGGTGAAAAAATATGCTAGCTTGTAGATTTGAGTTTGAATGCACTAACAATATTGTTGAATATGAAGCTTTAGTTCAAGCTCTTCGTAAATAAATAAGTCTTGATATACAATATATTCATGTATTTGGAGATTATTAAATTGTCGTAAGACAAGTATGAAACACTATTCCCTATCTCTCAATTCACTTGAAACATTATCAATCTCTGGTTCAAGACCTCACATCTCATTTTCTATCATTTAATATCTCTCCTATTCCTAGATCAAAAAATTCCAATGTTTATCTTTTGGCTAATGTTACATCCAAGCTAATTCCACCAAAATATTTTAGTCCTAACAGATTCTCTATCGAATTGATTTTATTTCCATCTGTGCCAGATAATGTTTTTAGTTGGTGAGTTTTCAATGATGATAATGATATTTTAAGTTTTCTTACTTCTGAAACATCATATGATGATCAAATTCTAGATGAAGATGAAAATGATAATCAAATTAAGCAACAAGATGATAAGAATATTTTACCAAAGTTTTTGGTAAAACTTGAAGATTTATACTATTTAAAAGACAAATTCAAAAAAATCAACAATTGCAAACTGCAAAGTTCTAATTTGAAGTCTAAACTAGTTACTTTAGGATTTGATAAACAACATAAAGATATAAATCTACGGCTTACCCTTTCATCTGAAGAAAGAAATGCATTCATTTCCTTATTTAAAAAACACAGAGATAATTTTGTATGGAATTATGAAGATCTTAAAACCTACAACCCATCTATCATTCAACTTATTATTCCTATGGTACCTGATGTTCAACCCATCCAGCAAAATCTCAGGAAAATACCTCCAAATTTGGAAACTCAAATAAAAAATGAGTTAATAAAACTTTTGAAAGACAAAATTATTTTTCTTGTTATACATTCAAAATGGGTTTCTAATCTAGTACCTGTGAGAAAAAATAATGGTGATATTCGAATTTGTATTGACTTTAGAAATCTGAACAAAGCATGTCAAAAGGATAATTGTCCTTTATGATCAATGGAACAAGTTTTACTGTCAGTATCAAGTTTAGAATTCATGTCTTATTTATATTTATTTTCAAGATATAACCAAATTCTAGTTCATCTAGAGGATCATTTGAAAACTACATTTAGAACAAAGTGGGGAACCTATGTATACCAAAATATGCCATTCAGATTAATAAATGCAGGAGAAAATTTTGAGAGGGCCATGGATATTGCCTTTAAAGAATTGATAAATCAAACAGTGGTTGTTTATCTTGATGATATAACCATATATGCAAAGAAGAGAAAAAATCATTTGCATGACTTAAAGAAAATCTTTGAAAGGTGCAGAAGGTTTGGGATTCCTCCTAACCCAAATAAATCAATTTTTTATTCAAGTGAAGGTAAACTTCATGGTTTTATCCTCTCAAAAAATTGAATTTGTATTGATCTCGATAGGATTAAAAAAATTTCAGAAATTCCTCTACCACATAACAAAATCAATGCAATCCTTTTTAGGATAGATAAATTTCGTAAAATGATTCATCCCAGATTTTTCACATATTGTCCTTCCATTGCAAAAGATGATAAAGAAAGATTCATTGTTTAAATGGGGGGAGCATGAAAATGAAGCATTTTAAATTATTAAACAAGTAATCATCGATGCCATCCTTCTCTCTCAGTTCTAAATTTTACCAATGATGTCATTCTATATACTATTTCTTCTGATCTATCATATGTTGCAGTATTAACTCAACCAGATGATAAAAATATTGAAACTCTAATTTCCTTTTCTAGTTCTAATTTTCAGGGAGCTGAATTGAACTATACACGAGTCAAAAAACAAGCGTTTGCATTTTATAAAGCGATCAAATATTTTCTCCCTTTTCTTTTGAAATCTCATGTCAAAGTAATCGTTCCTTTCTCATCAGTCAGATAAGTACTTATATTGAAGGAACTAGGAGAACATAGAGCCAATTCGGTAACTGCCATGCAAGAATGTGACTTAGAAATTAAACCTGTTAAGATTGTCAGAGGACATGGATTTTTCAGATTGGTTACAGGAATGAATGATACATCACTTGATGAGGTAATTTCTACTGTTGAATAGTTCACCTAGGTACTAAATATTAACCCTCAATCTCAGTATGTTGATTTAATATTTTATCTAAAGAATGGTTATGCTCCACTCAATTTAGATTCCAAAAGAAAATGAGCGTTAATATTGAAGGCTAATCAATATCAATTAGTCGATGATGTGTTATTTAGAAAAAAAATATATGATTATGTTTTACTCAGATGTCTAGAGAAAATTGAAATACCTAATGTGATTCAAGAGCTTCATGACGGACCAGCACATGGAAACTTTGGTGGAGATACCATAGCCCATAAAATTTTACATGCAGGTTATTATTGGCCAACATTATTCAAATATGAACAAAACTATGTCAGAAATTGTAAAAATTGTCAAACTATGGCAGGAAGACAAAGAAAATCCTCAATGCCACTTCAACCAGTCAATATGGAACAACCTTTCGAATAATGGGGACTCGATATAATAGGTGAGACCATTCCTCATTCTTCTAAAAAACATAAATATATGTTGACTACTACAGATTATTTTACGAAGTGGGCAGAAGAAATACCTCCGAGGACTATCAACTCTAAAAATATTATTGATTTCATTGATCAATTTATCATCACAAGGTTTGGTGTCCCTTATGCTTTAGTATTTGACAATGTCTTATTTTTCTGGAAATGCCATGACTGATTTTTCTTTGAAAAGAGGGTTTAAATTGAAATATTTTGTGAATATTATCCTCAGGGAAACAGTTTGGCAGAATCCACAAATAAAAACCTCATAAGAATAATTAAACGCACCATTGATCAAAACCAGAAGAATTGGCACAAAGCTTTGACTTTTGCATTATGGACAGATATGATAGCTAAAAAATCTTCAATAGGAACTTCTCCTTTTTTATTTTTATATGGGAAGGAAGCCATTTTACCTTTAAACGTAGTTATCCTGTCAACAACCCTAGTAAAATTCATTAACGAACAACCTTTCTCTTCATTACAAACAAGATTGTGCTAAACAATTAAAATGGAGAAGGAAGAGAAAAGGCTAAAATGGTACATAATCATCATCAGCAATTGATTACAAGTTCATTTGATTCAAATACAATTAATACTAAATAGTTTGAAATCAGAGATTTGGTTTTGAAATGGGATAAAGTGCATGAGGACAAAGGAAAAGATACACAATTTCAAAAACTCTAGCTTGCTCCTTTTCAAATAAGTGAAAAATTAGGTCCATCAACTTTTGTTTTACAAAATTTACAAGGGAAGAAAGAAACTCTTTCTATTAATGGACTTATTCTGAAAAAATACTTTTCTTGAAATAACGAGCAGTTCTTTTTGTAAAAATATGTACATACTTTGATTTATAGTAAAACAAGTTTTTGTAATTTTACACAAAACGTGAAACACTTTATCATTTTCTTAAACATGAAAGTGTTAATCTTCAAAGATATAAAAATAGGAAATAAATCATTTAATTGAAATCTATATTTCCTTGGAAAATTTTGATTCCAAATAGCTAAATTAGAAAGAAGATTTTTTCTAACCCATGTAAATTGAAATATTATTTTGACATGAATCAAGTTCGCAAAGTTATTTTTACCAAGTATAGGATTTTTTTTGAAGTATTAACATATTTTACTTAAATGGTCATCCAAAAGCTCATAAAGAGAAAAATGATAACCTCCCCATTAATTCATATTAAATATTTTTCAAAGTGTAATTCAAAAATATAAAAAACTTTAAACTCGATAGATCTCATTATGAGTCGACTCATCATGTTCATAGGACACTAGTAAACTTGACATTATCAAACTGGCTACCAAACTAGGATAATGGCTCCAGGCTTAAAATCCTAAGACAATGGATCTCATCACGAGTCAGCTTGTTCAAATTTACTAATGAAGAGTGAATTTTATTATCACTTCTGGCCACCGAACCAGGATAATGATTTTAAAATGAAAAAACAAAAAATGAAAAAATAATTACATTACATTTGGAAATGTCTATTATGTTATGAATGGGATACTAGATAATTTTGGTTAAATAGTAACCTTGTCGAGGCTATGAATGCCTGTTGGATGAAATGGCTCTACTAGTGACTAATAAGTTCATCAAACAAGCTAAAATTTGACTGAATTCCTACTTATCTTTTCAACTTACTACAATTTGATTCATTTAAAAAAAAAGTTCATTCACAAAAGTAAGAAAAATTTTTCAAGTAAAACCAAGCTATCTTGATTGAAATTTACCTATATTAAAGTCAGATTTCGATCACTTATATTTTATTTTAATTATTAATATTTATCAGAGGTTCTAGATTCATCGAGTGTATCGCCAATTGTTGTAATATTACAACAACCCCCCATTTTTTCTAGATAAATAGTATAGAAATAATAATGGGGACCCTTTTAAATAAATCTTAGGATTAAATTCATTTTAGAAATAAAAATTAGAATTTGACTCTATTAGATTAAATTTTGTTTTTCATAAAAACATATGAAAATCATAAAAGGCACTCCAAAGAACCCATAAAGGACTAAAAGTATAAGAAGAGGGAACTAAGTCGCTGAAGTATAAATCATCGAAACAAAAAACACTAATATGAAAAATACTGAAACATCGATGTCTGAATTTGTGAAGTAAGTTATGTAATAGATAGCAATATTGCAATTTTTCATATGACATATGCCGATATCGCATTCCATCATTCAACAGGAAATCCATCACAATATCGCATTGTTGCATGTCGCACATTGCTCTGAAACATCAAAACTAGCTAATCATGAAAAAAGTCGATTTAAGGATCCCTGTAGGAATTTACAAGGTAAGTTCCTTAGATAAAAAACCAAAGGTCACCACTCACAAATAGATCACAAATCAATACACTAGTATATCATGTGGTTAAAGCCCTCGAATAGGGAAACAATCCACGACTTGAGCCAATGTGGCCACTTTAGGTAATTTATTAATATAAAAAGAAAGTTTACATATGTTTCTGTCATAAACGGTTACCGAAAAAATGACCATCCATGTTCTTTAAATAGAGATCATGGACCAATCAGGTGTTAAGCCATGGATCAAGTGTCGTTAATACCGAGGAGAGAGTGAATCGTCGGATCACTACAAATCGTGACCATTGGATTATATGTTAGAAATGTACATAGTAAAGAAACACACTTTACCTAAATCTACACTAGACCAAGTTATACTTAACTATTTCCTATGTGTCGAAATATCCTAAAATCCCCCCTTAAGAACACAATGGGATAGGATTGAAGGATTTACAAAGGTGACACAAAAGGAGCCTATTTCCTATGTGTCAAAATATCCTAACATCCCCCCTTAAGAAAAACTTGGGATAGGATTGAAGGATTTACAAAGGTGACACAATAGGAGAAGGAAGGAGGCATTAGAGCTGATCCCCCCTTAATGATAACTTTCCTGAACTCCAAGCATGGATCGAAGTTTGGTAAACTTCGCTTCTGTGAGAGCCTTTGTAAATATATTGACAACTTGATCATTTGTTGAACAATACTGTACTTCAAGAACATGATCATGAATGAGCTTTCTGATGAAGTGTATATGAATCTTAATGTATTTCATACGCTGATGCTGAACTGGATATTTTCATAGCTGAATGGCACTCTGATTATCACACCAAAGTGTAGTTGGATGCTGCTGATGAAGACCAAATTTAGACAAGATCTGATGAAGAAATATGGCTTCCTTGTTGGCTTCAAGGGCACCACGATACTCCGCTTCTGCCAAAGAAAGAGATATGGCACTTTGTTTCTTACAAGACCAAGTAATAGGTCTTGAACCAAGAGTGAACACATATCCTGCAGTAGACTTTCGATCATCAGGGTCACCAACCCAATCAAAATCAGTGAAACCAATCAATAATGGAGATGCTCCTGCACTGTAATGAATCCCGAACTGAATTGTACCTCGAATATATGGAAGTATTATTTTAGCTACTTTCTAGTGAATTTCATGAGGTTGGTGCATAAACCGAGCAACAAGACCAATTACAAAGGAAAGGTCAGGATGGGTATGTGTTAGATACAGAAGTTTACCAACAAGTTGACAGTATAAGGTAGCATCAACTTCAGGGGAAGTGAAAGTGACTAAAAGCTTGAATCCAGACTGAAAGGGAGAAGGGGCTGGCTTACAGTATTCCATATGAAAGTGGCGTAGTATATCATAGGCATAATTGGACTGAGAAAAGGTAATACCTTCTTTGGATTGCAAGACTTGAAGACCAAGGAAATAATGTAAGTGTCCTAAGTATGTCATTTCAAACTTATTTTTGAGGCTAGAATTCACATGGTTTATATGGTTGGGATCACTACCACTAAGGATAAGATCATCAACATAAAGAACAAGCATGGTGAAGGACTTACCCACTTTCTTGGTGTAGATAGTGTTGTCAGAATGACACCTAGAAAAGATATTATCTAATAGAAATCTATCCATTTTGGCATACCAAGACGAGGGATATTGTTTTAGACCATAGAAAGACTTCCTAAGGTGACAAAAAAGGCTAGAGTCGTTTTGGATAAAGCCAGGGGGTTGTTCCATGTAGATTTCTTCATGCAAATCTCCATGTAAGAAGATGGATTTAACATACATCTGATGGACTTCCCATTTAAAGGAGGCAGCTAGGGAAAGAACAAGGCAGCTAGAATTAATTTTGGCAATCGGGGAGAAGGTTTCAGTATAGTCAATGCCTTCAACTTGTGAAAATAATTTAGCAACAAGACAAGATTTATGTCTATCCACTTTTACATCTGGTCCAAACTTTGTTTTGTAAACCCATCTGCATCTAACAAGCTTTCCTCCTTTTGGAAGAGGAACAAGATGCCAAGTATCGTTTGCCAATAAGGAACAATATTCTTCATTCATAGATTCATCCCAATCTGGATGATTGGAAGATTCTTCAAAGGTGTCTGGATCAGGATTTTCTGGAACTTGAGCCAATAAGGAAGAGGCTCTTTCAAACAGAGAATGTTTATGTCGTCTATCTGCAGGGTCACTTGCAAGAGAACTTGTTGCATCCCGAGTAGAGCAGACCCATATTGGAAGTTGTGGAGCAGAAGGAATATCTTCAAGAGGTGGAGGAGGATTTTCATCCTCGCTATCATCATCTGAAATAGAAGGAATTCTATCAAAAATAGAAGAGAAAGAGAGAGGTGGCACATATGTCGAATCAAGCTCGTAGGCCAAAGGTGGCACACTCGCCGAACTAGGCTTAGAGACTGATATGTTTTCATCAAATTTTACATCTCTTCTAATGATTATATTTTTGGATTTTGGTTGAAGAAGTCTATATCCTTTGAAATCTTCAGAATATCCAACAAAAATGCATTTTTCACTTTTAGGTTCTAAGGCTTTATGTTTCACATCTAGAATGTGGGCCCAAGCATCACTTCCAAAAACATGAAAGTGACTCACATCTGGTTTTATTGAGCTCCAGGCTTATTTTGGAGTTAAATTCCTTAAAAAATTAGTAGGAGTGCGATTTACTATGTAATTTTCATAGTTAATTGCTTCTGCCCAAAAATTGAGACTAAGTCCTTTAGGTTGAAGAATACAATTAGCCATTTCTTTTAGGGTGCGATTCTTCCTTTTAGCTACACCATTTTGTTGTGGAGTATATGGAATATTATTTTGAAATTGAATTTCGTGGTCAGTGAAAAAATTGATAAATTTGTTGTTAACATATTCTCCTCCATTGTCTAATCTTAAATTAAAAATTTGATGTCCAAATTGTTTCTCAACAAAGGCCTTAAAGGCCAACAACATGTTAAAAAATTCACTCTTGAGTTTTATGAAGTATACCCAGGTGCGTGTAGAAAAATTATCAATGAAATTTAAGAAGTAATTGCAACCAGAGAAAGAAACAACAGAAAGTGGAGCATATAAATCACTGTGCACAAGCTGCAAAGGGGTTGAAGCATGCCAAGAGGCATGTTTGTAAAAAATATCCCGATGATGTTTTCTAAGTACACATTCGAAGCAAACACCATCTTGGAAAGATACCATAGGAAGACCTTGTTAGGGTCCCGTGATTTGGCCGATTGGCGAGCCAAATGACGATGTAACATCAAACCAAGCTTTGGAGCCCGAGGACCTAGCCTTCCTGGACTCAGAGAGGGCTCTCTCTATTATATGCAAAAGATATCGGTGTGTTTGCTTATGGTGTTCTGATATTAGGCTAGTTATGAAGTGAGTTTTTGGTTTTTTTTGGTTTTTTAAGTTTGTGAGGGATAAAACTGATCAAATACATAAACTGGATAACAAGATGTAGATAAATTGGGCTATGGGGTCAAACAGGTCAAGGAAGCTATGAGGTAATGATGTAAGGCTGCTGTAGGGCCGATTTGATTCACGGTAGAAGGATCTTTGGGCAAAATGGGTTAAATGGACAACAAGTTGGTGAAAGACAAAGGGATTTCAAGTGTAGCTAGTTGATAGCAGACATAAACATTTTATAGCAAGCCATTAATCATGTTAAATGTAACTATGAGCTAATTAATACATAGAAATCAAACATTCCAGCCATACATAGAGGTATAAGACCCTCTAACTTCGGGAAATGGCTATCAGACTTTGGAGAAAACACATGAGGCAAACTAAAAACTCATAAACTACGCTGGAACGCGTAAACATAGTCTCTAAGTCATTGGGCACTTTGACAAACAAGATTTCATAGTTTTAGGCAAAGGGCTAGATCGGGACTAGGCCTCCTTGGTTCAACAAGATGATCAACAAATCAGTCAAAGAGAAAGTTTTATGGACAGAACTATGGACAGCTTATAGGTAGGCAAGGCACACCATACATCCTACTCAACATGCATAGAACTTGTAAATAAAACTAGCAAACATTATCCTTAGGTTACTAAAGAGCAGTTAAGAATTCTTTAGCATAACAAAGGAAGAAGAAAACATCAAGCTATGAAGATTCGGGAATTTTGAGGTGCCTCCATGGGCATATCTCAAAACTAATATCTACTGATCTATAGCAGCAAGAAGCATGGATTATGAATGAAAACTAGAAGACAAAAAACATAGCAAGAAAAACTATACCATTCTACCATGTCATGGAATCCATCACCAAACCTTCATCACTCCTCAAAAGCATCCAAGAGGCAGTCCAAAAATCATAACTCAAGTGTATTCATCAAAGCTCATATGACCAATGTATTAATTCTTCTCTCAAGTTCAGCCTCTGATTTATAATGAAAACCTTGGAATAAATAGGCTTGAGGGAGGAAAACCTCATGGAGCAACTAGCTATCCCATTGGCCAAGTCAAAATATCTAAACTTGTCCTTGAGGCTTTGCAAAGCCCAAGGCACAAAATATCCCATAAAATATCTAAAAGACTGCTAAAAACGGAAATTATATTGACTTTACATCATTTCCCAAGGATAAAAATAGCTTAACGCACATTTGGGAAAAACAGATTTTTGAGGTTCAAAAATTACAAAAATACTTCATATTTATGCCTGAAAAAGGTCCCCTGACTTGCTGGATGCAATTGGCAGCCTTCCCGATGTCGAAATGGGGCTCATGAGGGCTTGCTGGAAAGCTCTCTGTGTCTACTTTCCGGCGCAACTAAAACCATCTCAATCCAAGGCCTAGAAGTCATCCAAAACTATACCTGTGTGTAAAAAGCCAGGAAATAGCAGACTGCTGATATGGCAGGCAGAATGTGCAAAAAGAGGGTGTTTTTCGCCAATTTGAGGGGGCGAATGATCTCCAAATGCCCTGAAAATCGCTGGAGACCTGCTCATAGAATTATGGCATCTATCGGTGTCATCCTCCTCCCTTGACAATTACTCAAACTGAAATGGCGAAATTATGAGTTTTCGACCAAAAACCCAAAAAATGCCAAAAAACAAAAAGTTGTCGAAAAAGGCCCTAATTTGGCATGCATGACCCTCAAGGGTCCATAGCAACATGCTCCAAAGCTGAGGCCAAAATATCAAGGGCTGATATGCTTTTCCCTTCCTTCCGTGCTAGGCGCTTCCCCTTCACCTTCTTCAATTTCTCTTGTGCTACCTTTAGTTTGCGCCGGGCAAACTGATTCAGCTTTTGGAAGTGGTGTGTCCTCTTCCTCTGCAGCTCTAAATCTCTATTGGCCCTCTCAAGCTTCATTTCCAAATGTTTGTTAGCTCTTTCAAGCCAAGCCTCTTTGTTTTCCTCAATTTCCTTCTCAAGGAGTGCAGTGAGAGGAAAGGCTTGGAGCTGGGCTTGCTCTTCTGCTCTCTGCTTCTCCAAGGCTCTTTTAAGCCCGATGGTCCTAGGCCTCTTCCGCCTAGGTTGGTCTTCCTCCTCTTCATCATCAAACTCACCAATGAGCTCCTCAATTCTTGCTTGCGCCTTTTCTGCCTCTTTCTTATACTTAATCGCTCGTGCCTCATGAACAGTTGTGTGCACATTCATTTGTTTGTTTTCAATCTCCAAGAAATGATTGAAATTCCTTGCCCTTTGAAGATCTTGCTCTAATGCATCAATTTGCCCTTCCTTATGGATTAAGAGATTTTCAAGAAGGCGGGCCTCATTGTCACTATCATCGCTTTGGATAGGGATAATAGCTAATTCACCTCCATGCTTTGTACTTTCTCCAACTTTACTTTTGCCTTTGAAAGCTAATCTGGCGCTTTTCCTCCTTGGCATGCTAGAAGGTGTCTTTTTGGGCAATTTCCTCTTGCTAGGAAAAATCTTTGTCACTGTTAAGGTGGCAGCCTTAGCTTGCTGTTCTTCATCAATATCTTGTTCAATTTGTGGCTCAAGAGGTATTTCAATTTCCTGCCCAACTTGCTGTTCTTCATCTTGCACTTGCTGCTGTTCTTCTTGGACCTGCTGTCCTTCACTTTCTATTTGCTACTATCCCTCAACATCCAACTGCTGCTGTCCCTCAAAATCCATCTGCTGCTGTCCTTCATCCTCTATCTACTGCTGTCCCTCATCCCTTTCTTCTTGCTGCTTTTCACTGCCCTCTCCTTCCCTCTGTTGACTTGGCTGTCCAGTAGTCATTCTGAGCCTTCTAGGTGTAGGCCTACTAGACAGAGGCACTAGGCGATGGACAGGCTGAGTAGGAGAAACATGGGCAGGAGGAACAGTGGCAAAATCTGGATGGCTGATGAATAAATCCCATGAAACATCCTTCTTCTCCAGCTGGTATAGGAAGATAATCTTGATCAAAGAATGATGAAAGAGAGAAAGGATTTGCTGAGGTGGGGCCTTCTTTTGGACAGTGGATGCCATTTTCTCTATGCTTTTGAACAAAAAGTGAGGGAGGTTTAGTTGCCTGCTTCTAGTAAAGTGCATCAATAAACGGACATGATAGGCATAAATTCGATCAAACCTTCCTTCACAAGTGAAATATTTCATTATGGCTTTCATAAGCGGAGCATAACTGTCAAGGAGATATGAAAAAGGGAAAATAGCAGTGACAGCCTCTCTATGTTCAGGCTTGATGAAAGGTTTGTAATCCTCTAAGTCAAGATGAGCTTGTTTAAACCAATTTTCACCATGATACGGGATCTTGGTAGCCTTGGACACATACCTTGGAGAAATTTTGAAATCAAGACCCGCCACTTGGAAGTGTTTTTCTTTGAATCTCAGAGCACACAAGTGTGTTAATGGCGAAAAACTCTTGACTTCTTCTATCTTCTGGCAGAAATCAATACAGCCTACTTCATGGAAATTGAAAAGCATAGATGGATGAGCATTGATCTCTTCTGTGGAGATAGGCTCATATCTCTTATGTGGACCACTCCTGTGGTCTTGCCTTGGAGGCATTCTAACCTGAAAAAGCTTTGGAAGAGGCAAACTGCCTTCACTGTATGTAAAAATGCCCTTCTGGATTGAAACTGTGGCAATATGCTGCTTTGACAGAGGAAAAATGTGAGGTGGATAATTGGCAACAAGTGTCTTTGAATTCACAACCTCTGCTCTCCTTAAAACCAACCTTTCATCTTGAATGTACCTCAGCCAGGCAGATTTCTCAATAGGGTACCATATAACAAAGAGAAGACAGACTGCTGGGAGATTTTCCTGTGCACAGTGTTAAAAAGTCACCTTTTCTTGTGAACTTGTCAGGGGTCAATCAACACACCTACATCTCTGTCTTCAATGTAAAATTCAATCATCAACAACCTGCCCTTTAGAAAGTGGCCTGCTCACCCTTAGAATATCTTTGTCAACAGATTTCAGCAGGAAATGATACAGTGAAAAAGATGGGCGGACTGCTAGAAGGAGTTTACTGTGAGAAGTGCTTTGATCACCCTGTTCTTGTGAGTTTTAAGATGTCACTCAATACCTCTAACTCCTTTCCATAGTAAAATTTGCAATCATTAAAAAATCTGCCCTGTATAAGTGTGCCAACATTGAACTAACTTGCATATGTGAAACCAACCCATTAATGCATTTAAACAGTCACTGGTATAATTCTGAGCCAAGATGACAGATCTTTCAAAGACTACAAGGTTTTTTAGGCAGAAGCTTATGTGGGTTTTCTTTTTCAAAACAGTCAAGGGCCCCTTATACATGTAACTCTAGCCTTAGTAGAAAAAAAAACCTTTGTTTCAACCTAACATCTGTTTATCAAACAAGCATGAACACCCAAAGTCAATCAAGCAGCTACACCACGAAAACTATCTTTGTATGAGGAGCAGGAGCAGCCTTACCCTGTGGTCTTTCAACTTATAAACAACCCTTTGTCAAAAACCCTTTTTTCTGAGTGTACTTCACTGTTCTCTGTGTATGTCACTTCACTTAAACAAAAACATGCTCATTTTAAAGTTAACCTTGTTGTGAGCATACAGTCAAATTCATATTTCAAAGCGGAGGTAACAGGGTTTTAAAAAGCTCCAAAGCTTGAGCAAAGGCTGTAAGAGTTTCCCTTTTTTCAAAATGATCAAGGCCTTTTCAAAATGGAATATCAGTCATCTGTGGAAGAAAGCTTTTATGACTTCTGAAAATCCACTTGGCAGTGAGTTTTTAAAGAACAGAAAAATAGTCACAGAATATACAGTTGAACAGCTGTCTGGTGGCTGAGTAGGGTAGCTTTGCCCTATGGTGTTTTAAAGAAATGACACACCTTTGTCTTTGATTAAATACAAGGTGAAACACAAACCCTTAACTTAATCACAGTTTCTTCCCTCAGGTGCCTTAAATAACACATTCAACTTTTTACTACAGCTTTACACTTCAAAACCTCACACAGCAAAAACACTGTTCTTTTTTAGCTATGGTGACAAGGTTTTGAAAGTTTTGTATGCTGGGGTGTGAAAGATTTGTAGTAGTTTCAACACAATGTTTCCTCTATAGGCCTCTTCAACAATACATCTATCACTCCAGCATGGTTTCAAACAAAGGCATACACAGTTTAACTTTAGTGTTCGAAACTTTCAAGGTCGGAGTTGAAATACCTCTTGAATTTGATGGGAAATCCTTGGAGGAAAGCTTGAGTAGCACCGAAGACCTTTAAACCTGCGCGGCACTCTTCAGGGAAAAGGCGGCGTGCAAACAATGACTCGGGCGGTCTGTCGGGTCGGGGTCGGGCGCTGTGTACAGGCGCGTCGCGCCAACACTGACCACGCGTTGAAAACAACTGCCAGGCGCGGCACGCATTGTTTAAACTGTGCAACTTCTGAAATTTCGACCTGAACCTTCTTTGCTTGATGCTGGGGTTAATGAAAAGGCTCTGCTTGATTTGAAAAACGAGAGCGCACTCTTCCCCTTACTCTTGTAACAAAACTCCCAACGGTTTTAAACTTTTTGAAATGTAAACTTGACATTCAGCTCTGCTTTTGTAACACTTTGTAATGCTGCCTCGGTGTATCTCTTAAATTTCGAAATCATGTTAACTTTATCTGAGGGGTACTCCTTTTGAAATGATTTCGGCCACAGAATATTTATGCCTCTTTAAAATATCAATACAGTTTTCAACTCTTTTTCAAAGAGAGCAAACACAGTTTTTCTTAAAAGGCCAGAACTCTGTTTATTAAGCACATAGGTCTGGGGGTTGGTTCTTGTCGATTTTGTCTTTTTGGTGACAATTCAACACTGAAATTTGAACTTTGGAAAATACCTCGTTGATGATATTCATTATGTAAAGTGACCTCTCTTTAAAACTGTCAAGAAAATACTGAAGACTATTTTGCTATTTTTTGAAAGAGAAAGATTTCTCTTTCACCTTGCTTTGACAGTTTATGTCTTCATTTGCTTTCTCAACTTCTTTCTCACTGCAGGTATTCAAATTTGCTGACCCTATTTGGACTTGATCATGACCTCCTGGTTTGATAAGGGCGCCTCTCTCTCAACTACTTCCCTGCCTGTAGGTGTATTATACAATATCTCTGTTCTTTTGAATAATAAAAGGTTGTGTTTCTTTTAAACTATCCAAACAATGATCATATGCCAAATGACCTTTTTGAACATAATGAACAATAACTCAAAAGGTGATATCTTCTTGGTGATGGAACTCAAAATGCCCTGTCTGCTGGTTCTCTTTCCATGTATTTCAAAGTTTTCAAAACTCAGATCACAACTTATCTATTCATACTATCTTTCTCTGTTTTCTTGAAAAGAACTCTTTTAGACTTCTTGGGGTATGACAGTGAGATGTTGTTTGGACTCTTCATCTAAGGAAACTACCCCTTTTTGTATCAATGGCATACATATTCATATTGTTTCCTGTCCATCATGATGTATATTTTGAAAGACATTTTCCTATGAGTAGGAAAAACAATGCTTTTTGAAACAAAAACACCATCTTTTACCTGTGCAATGAATTCTATTTACTTTCTTTGTATCCTTATACTGCACTTTTAGATCAATCAGTTTTCAACAACCTGCAATGCTTTGGCCATCTGCTCATAAATGGAGGAGGCGCTTCACTGAGCAAAGTATCTGAAGATTATTTGATAATGCTGCATGACAAGGATTTGCTTGGATTATGATGATAGGCAATCAACTTAAAAAACATCAACACTGGCACCTCTGTTTGCAATCACCACTATGCTTCCAGAAAACCCTAGCCAAAGTGTCACTGTCTTCCTGTACTACTCTGAGGGTGACTGAAATGTCATCATTTGTTTTGGTCATCTCATGACAAATTATTTGAAGGATAGTCTCTGTGACTATGGAGGTCAGTGTCTTTTGAAAAAACAAAGAACTTTCTTTCTGCCTGTGTAATAGCATGTTTTGTCAGCACCTCTTCAATTTGATCTTGTGGACAAGCAGGCTGCTTATGATTGGAATGTTTACTAATGACATGCCTTTCTAAAGTCCAAAAATTTACATGATTTGAAATCTTCAAATGACCTCCTTTATCAGACCAAACTCTGTTTTCCTTTGAACTTGCATACTGCAGACTTTATTCTCTGTTATGATCATCATTCACACTCAGAAAAACCTGGAGTCTCTGTTTCATTTGTTCAGTAAAAGGAAAACCTGGACTTCTGCAACCTTTAAAGTCAATACTGGCCAGCGCCCTCTGCTTGTAGATGAAGGAGGCGCCCTAACCCTCTGCTTGTAAATGAAGGAGGTTCTGGGCCATGCAAATTTACCAGTTTGCTGAAACAGTGGTGTCCTTTTCTTACTGTGATTTTCATGCTGGAAAGAACTGTAAGGTCTGGATGAGTAGCTTTCTGTTTTGCAGACATATCTCAGGCTCAAGTTACATTTAGAAGCAGCTGTTCTTCTAACTGTAGATTCAAGCATTTCCTCCTGAGATGAATTTATATTTCCTGCCTTTGTAGAAACCATAAAACACTGTGAAACACCTAATAGTCGGCTTGAGATTGGGGTTTATGCAGTGCTGAGATCTAGGGGATGTGAGTGGCGCGACTTAGAGCTGTTTGTCAATTTCATTTGCAAAGTGGGAGGTCAGTCATGGTAGGTCTGTTACAGATGGAGGCTTTTTGGCCTTTTGATGATTGCCAAGGGTAAAATGCCTTAAAGCGCCACTTCCTAACATAGGGGAGACTTTTGAAACAGATTTGGATTTGCTTTTTAAAGCTGATGGGCAGATCAGGGGGCTAAAACCAGGTAGGAAAGGGATAATGAGGTTTTGATTTTGACATGGGTGTGCTGAAAAGTAGAAAGGCGAAAAAAGTTTTAGGAGGGTTTTCTAGATGACATATTGACATAAGGAAATTAGTTTCTAGAAAACTCAGCTGTAGATATAGTCATCACTAACATGTAAAAAATATTGATGGCTAACAGACCTATCACCATATTTTCTTTACATAGAGTTTGAAGAGAGTGAGATTTTAAGTGACCAAATCGCTCATGCGAAAGTTTGCTCACTTCATCATTATTAGCAAAAAAAATGGAGGGAAGAGATGATGACCCAAAGTTGTCAAACTTATACAACCTTGTGGAATCATCAACAATTCTAGTAACTAAAATATGTCTAGGCTCTTTGAGGTCCTTGATTACAACATCATGAGGTGAGAACTCTACTATTTTCCCTTCACCTGAATGAGTTATTTGATAAACAGATAATAGGTTGCATGACAAGATAGGAACACATACTAAATCATTAAACTGGCCATTATCTAGATGAATGGTTCCAGATCCTACAACACTAAGAGATCTATCATCACCAACATAAATATGTTTGGCATTACAATCATTTAAAGAAGAAAAAATGGCTTTATTTTTTACCATGTGGTAAGAAGATCCAGATTCAATGATCCAATCATGAGAATGAGAAGAAGAAGATACATTTAATGCATAACTAGATGCTTGAAAACCACAAGCAAAAAGTGACATTCCTGAAGATGAGGTTGAAGAGGTATCCAAATTGATGTGGTGCTTCTTCATTTCTGCTTCCAAGGCTTCCATCTTCTTAAAAAATTTGGACTCTACATGGACATCACGATTACAAAAGTTGCAATGTCTATCTATTTTCTTCCCTTTGTTTTTAGTTTCCTTATCAGTTTGGTGAGTTTATTTTTCAGTTGGCAGCTGAAATTGCTTAGGACCCTTATTTTGGTTTAGGACCATACTTTTTAGGATACTTTTTCTTGGGATTATTTTGATATGGTTTTTGTTGGGCTATTAAGGGTTTCTTAGAAGCGTTTCTAGAAGTGATAAGACCAAGGTGTAAGAGTTTTTATTTTTCTCTTATCAAAGAATCACAAAAGGCATCAAAAGAGGGGTTCTTGTAGGTTTTTCCTTGAGAAACGAGGGATTCTCTAATGGAATGGAAGGTGGAAACAAATACAGATTATGCAGGGCCAAGCTTAGCAAGAATGGAATAGATGAGGCTACCATCTTCCTTTTTGACCTTACAACCTTCTTAAAGAAGTTTGAGGGTTTTTAATTTGGACAAAAAATATTCAATAGAGGAGAAATTATTGGGGTCCAAAGTAAGCAACTCATTTTCAAGTTAGTGGGCCCTGATTTGATTTTGAATGCCAAAAACAATATTTAGCTTTTTCAGGGCTTCATCAGGGGTGTCAATTTCTAGGATATGAAATCGAAGATCTTGAGCAGTGGACATTCCTATCAAACCTTGTGCTTGATCTTGTTTATTTTCCCATTTAGTAGTTTTATCTCCATTGGTAGGTTTAGTTTCTTGTTCTGTGGCTATTCTATAAATCCCTTTAATTCTAAGTAAATATACCATGTGAGGTAGCCATTGGAAATAATTAGTGCTATTAATAATAATTGGGCAAGAAATTTCCATTTAAAAAAAGAACTGAAGCTGAAAGGGGTTGAAACTAACTATTCCAATGGAAATATCTCGAAAAATTAGGCTGATTAAAAAAAACGGCTCA
The DNA here is from genome assembly GCA_034641835.2 of Pinus albicaulis. Taxonomy (NCBI): domain Eukaryota; kingdom Viridiplantae; phylum Streptophyta; class Pinopsida; order Pinales; family Pinaceae; genus Pinus; species Pinus albicaulis. The sequence goes on along the minus strand of CM076572.1, from coordinate 1,346,252,717 downwards.
AAAAATGACTTCCAAATGAAGACGTTATGCCTTTTTGAAAAAACTAAGTTGTGTGTGCCGAATAGTTATGGGAAAGGTTGAAATTGGATGATGTATTTTAAAAAAAAAATCCCACCCCTTTAACTAAAACATTTTTAGAAAAATAAGCTTGAGAAAGAGACTTGAACGCAAGACCTCTATTCTCATAAACTAACTTTACACCAAGTGAGATAGTAAAAGGATTCTGTAATTGTTTAAAAGGAGGCAAGGGTTTTTTTTTTTTTCTTACTCTTCGGCTTGTGTTGAGGAGATGAATCCCCTCTGTGGACAGAGGCGATCCCTACTAGCCCAGATCAGGTCTAGCAACAATCGTATCATGCTAAGGCGTAGGTTCCTAATTACAATAAACCAACTTTCGAAGAAGGCCTACCTCAAGTCCAACGATGTTGTTCGTAGAGAAGACAGCGCTCTTGTTTCTTTTCTCCAGCAGATCACAATCTTCTCGCTCGCCCCGATTGAACACTTTCATGCACAAGAAACACGACAAACACAAGCGTAAATCCTGCTATATGAAATTATGTATCAGTCAGAGAAGACACAACTCATTATCATAATGAACAATACGAGTGGAACCATAACCAATAGTCACTTATCATTAATTCATACAAAGGAAAATACAACCAGGCTCTGACGTTGAACCTTCCTTCGGTGGGTCGTTAGCGGAATACATCTCGGTAAAGCTTGTCGGGAATGGGGACAAGCCTCTCTCTTCGATCGTCAATCTCCTTGCTATGGATTTGGCACTATCAGGACTATCAAAGCTCTTGCAGCATTCTTTAGGCTATGAAGGCTCTTGGAGATTCTTGGAGACTAGCTTGCAAAGAGAAATGGCAAGCTTATATAGATGGTGGAAGAGGATTTGGGATCCCTACAATCATGGGATTGGCCCTATCCTCAAGGAAGCTTCCATGAGAGGTGCCAAACTACTTCCTCTACATGGAAATCTGAAGCCAAACGTCCCAACTCAATTTAGAGACTAGTTCAGGAGTTGGTTGGAGTCAATCTTCTGCCATTTATTTTTAAAAAACACCCTTTATTAAGCCTGGCGCGAGTGCGACTCTGAGAAAGAGCGCCAATTGGCGCGCCCTCTTTGGAGTATTTCCCCCATTGGCGTGGGTATAACACTGGCTAGTCGCGCCAAGGATGGAAAGGCTATTTTTAGGGTTTTTCACAAGGAGTTGTCTTCAGGGGAATGAAAGTCCATGTCTAGGGGAATTCCATGAAAGTGTTTTCAGATCATGTCACTGCTCACAGGTCACGGAATAAGCCCTCCAATGTGCAGGACAGGGAATTGCAGGGACGGTGACAAATTGTTGTGTAACAGATGCCCCCTAAAGCATGAGGCCCGAAAGAGAGAAAGGGGTGAAATACTTTACGAGAAAGCGTCCAATTGAAAACACTGCCATTGGAAAACCTGTGTAGAGAAGTACACCTGATATCTCAAATACATGATATATATGTGGTATGGGCGCAACCATCCATAACAGAGTATACAAGAATCCAGATCCAAGGCATGGATGCAGCCATCCAATAAGGACCGATAAAGAGACTTAGGTATGGTCGCAGCCATCCAATCAGTGAGTCATGTAACCAATAATAATAATCCACAAAATCATAGCCTAGATTCCAACAGACAAAATCCAGGGTCTTGTGCTCCATCTCGACCCGAACAAAGTACAATTTCAAGCATGCGAATAAGTGAGCTAAAGTCGAACATGCGAGAACGTCGCCTGATTACCAGCCAATGATGAAAGTTGTTAACAGATGCGAGAGGTACCACCAATGATGAAAATGGCCCTCAAGGTACTCTAGGTACAATCTATGGCATGCGAATCAGTGAGTTGGTGTAGAACACCCGTAGAATCACTCGATCGGAGGCCAATGATGAAAACCTCACGTCGAACGCGAAGAACCTACCATTTAGGTATGCAGGCTCCAAGGTACCAGAAGGGAGTCTTTAGATCAGCTTCCTGGATAATGAGCTGAAGTCGACAGGAAGTGACCTTGATCAAAGGTGGGCCATAGTGTTTCCCACATCATCGACATGAGATAGAGGAACATAATGTCTTTGTGAATCAAGATCAGATGAGAGTCGGAGGAAGGTTGAAACTTGCAGAGGTCAACTTCTCTTGAACATATCAATGACACGACAGTGGATTTGGCAGTATTTGACATCAACAGATCAGGGGTCATGATGACGAGGCAAAGAGAATATGAGAGGTCAAAAAGGATTACCCAAACCCACGGAGGCAAACAGATAATGAGGTGAGATGTCCCCAACTTGACACGAATGCAGACAAGTGCCATGTTCAAGAGCGACATACTGCCGACACAACAACGATACTGGTTCCATTTTCCCCCCACCATTCCTGGCGAGTACCTCTTTATTTTTACAAAAGCTTGAAGAGGATACCATATGCTTGTCATATAAGTTCGTCCTTCGGATGAATCCATCCTAGTACATTTAACAAGTCCTAGGAAGGAGAAACTTGAATATCGTCATTACGACTGAATCCAATGTCATCAGGGTTTAACAAGTCTGAAAAAGGAAGAAATCAGCGTATTTTCATGTTTAGAGAGTTTGAAAAGACAGCGAAAAATTAAACTCCAACAGTCCCTTTTCATAAATAGTTCCTCAGATCCGAAAAGGTAGAAAACTATGTCTGAGAAAACCTCCTAGTCGCGATAGGCTAGGGTATTCCTTTTTCGTAAGTAATCTATCCCAGCCCGAAAAAGAGGTAAACGTATATTGGGTAGATGATGTTTCGTAACCACTTTAACGAGATCAAAATGACAAGAAACTCGACAATCTTTTCAATTTTTAAGAGTCAGAAAAGAGTTGCAAGTTGACTCCTCCTGAAGAAACAAGTGGTATAAAGGGTAGCAACCGGTTCCGGTAATGGTGGAACTACTCAGAAGAAGTAAAGGTTAAGAGGCTGGCTAACAAGACCACTCATAGCAGCGGTTCCTCAGGAATGGGTGAAACAACCAAGTGAAGGCATATGATCGGCCAAGCAGATAGTGACGATGGAGTGAGAAAACCAAGGCTCATATGGCAAAAACAGGTTGATAAAATGGAAATCACAAGAGGTAAAATGGAAAGGTTTCATTTTTACACAATATTGAAATCAGGAAACTCTGCTTGAAGTTGGTTTCATTTTTACACAAGCTTGAAACAAAGATAAACTATGCTTGAAACTGGTTTCATTTTTACACAAGCTTGAAACAGAAAAAAACTATGCTTGAAAAAAAGTAAGCATGCCCCCAGCATGGTGACTCAATTCGAGGTACATGCCCCCCAAGTCGGTCCATATGAAAGGCGGATGGAGTGAAGGTTCGAACTACAAGTCAAGAAAGACTCGGCAGGATTTTACGATATCTTATCAAAGACTCGAATTGAATGGGAATGTGTTTCATTGTTTTAACGAGGTTGACACATTAAAAAAGAAGCTGTCCTCGGGGCCACCTTGTTTCATGGTTTAAGGAGCTTGGCACAAGACGAGGAACTCTTTGCTCTAGCAACCTTGTTTCATTTTTTAAGGAGCTTGACACAAGACAAGGAACTACGCTCCAGTGGAAAGCTTTTTTCATTTTTAGAGCTTGACACAAGAAAACGGTATATGGACACCCTTGTTTCATTTTTTAAGGAGCTTGACACAAGACAAGGAACTCTGCTCCGACAACCTTGTTTCATTTTTTAAGGAGCTTGACACAAGACAAGGAACTCTGCTCCGATGACTTCATCATAATGAACAAGAAGTCATCGCTTCCAAGAGTTCCACTCCCGATGGAAGAAAAACATCCTGGAAGTCAGGACCCAATGCCCCCAGCACCTAATGCACGACGGCATCATCACTGAGCACATGCACAGGGTAGGTAGCCACATAGTTGACCTGCGGCGGGGCAGATACAACAGGTGGATAAAAACCAGGAAGGGATGATGGCAGGCCAGCTACCACATCAGGACCAAAGAACGAAAGTTGATCAATGGTCACGATCCGTCCTTCATGTGGAAAATAAACCACACGAAAAATGGAGGAGACAAGCGCTCCCATGGCATAGGTGTAATCACGCCCCAAGAGTATATTGAAATCCAAGGGGCCTGGAACAATCATCACGTCCATATGGACGGTTTTTACCTCCCAAAGTAATAGGTAACCTTGGAAGGATCCCCAACGGTTGACTAGTTCTTACGTTGAATGTCGATAGTGCAACGTAACGGTGCAAGTGGCGGTGAACCAAAAGCTTGCCGAGGGTAGTTGAGGATAGAAAACTAACGAATGCACCTTCTTCTATAATGGTTACGGGTACAACCGGACAAGGAGCTGTTATAGTTATCTCGAAAGGCACATAAGACGGAAGGGTAGTATCCTGAAAATCGAATTCCAATCAAGGAAGCGACCAAACTACTACGAGGGCGACAATCGAGCAGAAGGTCTTCCACGATGTTACGGAACAAGAAGGAGCATCCTCCACGACCTCCATCTCGAAGGTGGGAGGGGATCCTCTGGGACCTCCATCATGAGAGGCGGAGGAGCAGATTCTTGAGGAGCCTTAGGGATGAGAAGAATCTTTCTCCAGAGTCAGAAGAATTTGAAGAAACAAAAGAAGAACCTGAGGGGGATGAGGTCCACTCTCAACGGAAAAGACCTGGTGCACCATAGACGGGGCCAGCTCAACCGATCCCACGACTAACGGTTGGTCAGGAACAGATTCCTTAATTTGAATTTCCGGGGGAGTGGGATCGACCAAGGATGACTCTTGACCAATCGTAGGATCAGCAGGTGGAGGATTCAAAGAAAGTTGATTATAACCAACTGGAAGGCATGGTGTAGAACCGGTTAAATCGTCCAAAAATCGCTTGGCTTCATCCATATATGGAAAAAGGTGAATGGCATGATGCCCTTCACACAACTTACAATGATTGGTAATATTGCCCTGTTTCTTAGGATCTTTACCAGCACTAGTCGAAGACATGCCCCCAACCTGAATCCCGGAAGCCAAAGGCAATGGCGGACAACCGTTGGACCATGCTTCGAGCACCTTGGGAATGTCAGGGCAGTCTCGAAGAAGATGGTCTCCTGTGCACAACATGAAAGGGAACTTGACTTTCCGCGGAGGGTTGGAAGGTTTATCAAGAGGAGATGTTTCGGAAGTAGTAGATGCAGCCTTAGCCTCTCTCTTATCGGACTTCTTCTTCTTTGTCTTCTTCTTCTTCTTTGTCTTAGCCACCTGGTTACTAGAATCCAGACTTTCACGAGGTGAAGTAGAAGAGGAGGACGCAGAAACAGACGAATAAAGGGAGAGGTCCACCTTGGAATCAACATGATGTTGTTCAGGTGGAGGAACTGATTGAACAGTAGCCGAGACATTCGGGACCACAGAGGTTGAAAACAACCAAACAGGCAACCCAACAGTTAACCCAGGAAGGGACAACGTTGCCATATAAGGAGCGCCAACATTTCCAAAAGGAGGAAAATGACTAGGATTCCCATCGGAGGGGATTCCTTGGTTGGTGAACTCTAGAAAAGTTGCCATCAACAACTCAAAACCGCACACGGGCTAAAAACCAAGGCACACAATCAAACGGCCAACAAGCAAACTCTAAAAGGGCATGTGATCGCGGGTGATTTATTTTACCACATTGAAACTTAGAAACTTCACCATTTCATGTTTTAAGAGTCGAGAAACGGATGAAAGGTGACTCTATCTCTTTCAGTTTTGAAGCAAGCGTGAAAGGACAAGCGCTTGGTGATCTTTTCAAATTTAAGGAGTCAGATAAGATCAAAATGACTGCTCAGGAATGCTAGACAAAGGGTGTACCAAATAACCGTGAACTGCAATATACACCTTGGTTTCAAAATGAAGGAGAAATCAACCAAGGACTTAACATACGTGCAGGCAATCTCCCCGAATGCTGTGTCCGGTGTATCACGGGTATAGGGCGGCAGACTCAGCTTCCTATGGATAAAGGATAGAAACCTAGTGGGGTCTCCCTTTATATACACGACGGTACGGGGAGCACAAGTCCGTACTAGTGTTGTCTGTTGTAGCCTAATTCGACTAGCTAAATGTCTGGATGTTATTATTGCAACTCCTGGCCATCCCATGCATCATTTTTCCGAGACCAATTGAAAAATACTTGCCCAGTTGAGTGTTAACCAACAGACTTTGCTTTTTAGTGAAATTCTACCTCGATTGCTCGTTGAATTTGCAAAGGTAGGGGGTTTGACTCAAGAATCAAGCCATCTGTTATAGGAATAGCTTCCCTCAACCTTGGGGAGTATGCATTTGCCTATGGAAAATGCAATCAAAACTACCAAGATTCCTGTATCTTGCTTTACTGGAGTCATAGCACCTGGAAAGCGACACTTATTGTTGCTCTCGGTGTGTAGAGTTTCGGGCGGCGGGGGTAATGGACCCAGTTAATAGAACTATTCTACCATTATCACCCTTTGATGGCGAATCGCTGTCAGAAAAGGAGGAGCTTTCTGCTCTCAAAGCAGGCCTGAGAAAAGTTAATATTTTTAGAGATTATGTAGGAGGAGGAAGAGAAAAGAAGGCTTGTAGAGAAGAGGATGGGAGTGATGGAAGATTGTCTGCAAGGAGTGATGGATGTGAATATGTGTTTGATAATGATTCTGTTGATGAATGTGATGAGGATGAGTCTGAGGATAAGGATGAATTTAGTGTTCAGAATGCCTTTAGCTATGAGACTTTGGCTATAGCTAATCGTGTTGAAGGAGTTCTCTATTTGGATTTTAGAAAAAATAGAGATGATGACAATTGGATCATTAATCATAAAGAAAATATAGAGTCAAGTTCTAATGTGATCGAGGAGCCGTGTTCATCTGACTCTGATTATGCTATTGTACAGCCTCCTTCCATGCGGAGCCTTCTTTCTTGGAAAAGAGGAAATTGAATTTCCGGTCACCACGAGAAAGGGGAGAGCCATTGTTGAATAAAGCATATGGAGAAGAAGGTGCAGATGATATTGACTTTAATCGTCGACAATTATGCTGCCTTATTGACTTTTTTCCTTTGCTGTCTGGTTCGTGATTCCTGGCTTTTAGTTGTAGTTGCAACTAAGTCTTGTAGCAGTTACCAGGAATGGTCATTAACAATAGAGGATATGTTTTGCAGTGTCATAAGAATGAAAATGGAGTAGCGCAGGACAGATTTGAATGTTTAGACTTTGGAGATGAACTTTTTACCATAGGCAGCTAGGAACAGAAAGATTTTATTAGTAGAGATGGTCAGATGAAGTGGTCATCCCAAATTTTTTTTTTCTTCAATTGATTAGCGTAATGAAAAGGATGCGGGGGAACTCATGGGATTATATTTGTCATATGGCCTGTCCCGCAATTCAGTGTTATTCTTTGTAGTTTGGTTCTCTTGCCTGACGGAGAATAAGATGGTTTCCGTTGAGAGAATTAGACAATTTACAACTATCCCATCTGAAGCAGCGTGGACAATTCCAGACTGTTTTCCATCTCCTAACTGGCCCCATAATGGGAATATTGAGTTAAGAGAGTTACAGGTTCGCTACCATTCAAACACTCCTCTAGTTCTGAAAGGCATCAGCCTGAATATTAAAGGTGGGGAGAAGATTGGTGTAGTAGGTCGTACTGGAAGTGGGAAATCAACCCTGATTCAAGCTTTGTGTAGGCTTCTTGAGCCCGCTGCAGGAAAAATAATCATCAATGAAGTTGATATAGCCAACTTGTGCCTTCATGATCTGCGATCTCGTTTTGGCATCATACTGCAAGAACCTGTTCTTTTTTAGGGAACTTTCAGAAGTAACATCGATCCTCGTGGGCATTACACTAATGATGAAATTTGGAAGAGCCTTGAAAGATGCCAGCTTGCCAATGTTGTTGCTTCAAAAATTGAAAAATTGGACTCTCTCGTGGTCGACAATGAGGACAATTGGAGTGTTGGGCAAAGGCAGCTTCTTTGTTTGGGTAGGATTATGTTGAAACGAAGCCGCATCCTATTTTTAGATGACAGATTGGAGAATCATAATCTTAAAGTTAGCTCACCATATTTCACTTGCTGGAATCATATTCCGCATATTCTCCTATTGTTGCTCACTGCTCAGCCTATATGAATGCAGCGGCCCTGGTGTTGTCAGCTGTCAAAAATTGAATCAGATTTTAAGATATATTCACCATTGATTTTGGGCATTCCTTCAATCTACGGTTCGAAATCTAATCCAATCAAGTCGTTTTTGTATTGGCCCTGTGATGCTCGAAAGTTGAAGCTAATATATGACATTGGATAGCGCCAAACTGGCTTGGGGAGATCTTTCAGAAAACAGAAAAATCTAGCAACCAGCATGTATATTCCCTGGATTTCTGCTCCTGTGATGATTCCCATCAAGAAATTGGGCACCAAGGTGGTTTCGATTTGGTTTCTGCAAATAAAATGTGGAGGTCAATTGCAGGGCATTCAGGATACTGCACAAAATGTTTCCATAAGACTCACAATGTTTCTCTTTCAAGCATGTTGGAATGGATAAACTGGGTCACGATGAACCCCTGTGGTTTTGTGAAAGGACAAGGTGCTAAGATCTACAGGCGGAGTGAGGAGATGGCTCAGAAATGTTCGGGATTTGTTTAGTGGCTCACAATTGCATAAGCAAGTAAACGCATATAGTATTGCAGTTGAATCGACGATTTGGATCATCCAACTCGGATCCAATGGTCTTGTGGCAACATAAATTAAATGGATTTTATGAGAGATAGTACCCCCCGCAAAATGGTTTGGTTCAAACCACTATTTACAAAATCGACGGCTATGATGCGTTACGGCATCACTTAGCCATTTCTCAAGAGACCGCTTTCAGTTCCCCCGTAGCTGGTTATTGGTTTTCAAAAACCATGGGTGATTTTGTCGATTAATACATATGGGTGTAATGGTGAACCCAATATGTACCAATCATTCTTTTTACGTGCCATAGAGTAGGATCCTATTTTTGGGTTTTATATTATATATTATATATATAATATTAAAACAGGCATATTGTAAATCTAATTAATTTCAAGACTCCCAAGAATCAGTTTTAAAACTAATCATAGCAGTTAGTAAGCTACATTAGATGGCAGACATAAAATTAGAGGGAAGTGGAGGAGCAAAGGTTTCGAGTTTTTGAACCTAGAGGCCAAATTTTGTACTTGAGAATACTAAAACAATGAAAGAAGTATGCAAGTTTCTATCATTCTGTCTATGCTGAAAATTTATCCAGTTTACATTATGTTTTCATATCTGTGAATAAAATAGAGTAATTTGAGCTGCGGGTCTCTTTATACATATGTATTTAAGAGTTAAACAAACCTTAATGTGTGCTCCTCTGTTTTAACTTCATCTTTACTTATTTCTTCAGGGTTTTATAATGATAGATTATGTTTTAAACAACATATCAAATTGAAATCCTCTTCTCTCTTTTTCCTACATTCATTCACTTCAGCATAAGTGGAATGTGGAATTGCAAAACATGCATGGATTTAATATTTGAGGGTTCTATAATTAATGTTTAAGGGTTTGTAAAATAGAGACAGATATATATTTATTGTAGAAAATTTAATAATGGCTGAATTATTCACCGAGATTATCCTGATTACACACTATTTAAGCTTCATGCATAATATATAACCTCTTCTACAATTGATCATCAATATGCGGAAATAGAAACAGTCGCATCCGCACATAAACAAAATCACACACACAAATAACACAGTATGTAATGGGGAAAGAAATAGCTGAAAACCCCCAACTATCTGTATAATATAATGATACAGAACATGTAACAATACATAGCACAAACTCCTCACAAGTATCCAGCACTATCTCCAATTGTTACACACAAACTAGCACGGAAGCTGAACAAGTCACGGGGTTCAAATCTCCTCCCACTTCATTTACTGCCTCTACGCACGAAATCCAAGATGAGAATGAATGAGAATGAACTCGAATCCCCTTGGCTTGTCTTTATGACAGTCCTCATTGGCAATCTCAATCAATGTGTGTGAAAATCTCATGCACAGCTATGGTCACAACTGATAGTAGACTCACCCTTTCACCCACCTCTAACACTGGTCTCCACTGAACTGTCCATGCACTGCAGTTAATTGATGTATTATTTAGTTGATTTATGAGTTAATAATTATTAAATTAATTAATAATTAACTCACACCACTCATTACTAGTGTATTTATCGGTTAGACTAAATACAACTAGTTCAACTAAGTTAAACCGAACACAACTCCATCAACTGTCTCATCAACTCCACCAAACTCTGCCACATGAGTTCCAACTGAATTCAACCATGCAATAACTCAACTAAACCCTAGGAATAGCGTAATTCCTTCTGTTAGCTGCATGTGCCACATCCAGGCATCAAAGGCGAAGTTCTCGAGAGGAAAAAGAAGATAATAATTTTATAGTCTAAATATTATTAAGGGTTAATAATATTTAATTTGTTCTATTTTTTAGCTCGGCAATCTAAAAGCAGAAACATCGGTGTCTAAAAATAAAGGTCCATGTATTTTTACCAACTTGACCAACCATCCATAAATAACCTCCCGCAAGTTATAGAACATGATCCATATGTCTAAAAATAGACATAGTCTAAAAATAGACTTTGCAACAAAAATCACTTGTGTGGCCCCCACCTAGTTTAGGTGATCACTTTCCAACTAGGATCAGGAAAGATGTTTCAGGATGCCTCCTTCACTATTTCTTGTTGCAATCTTCAACATTTATTTGTGACATAATCAGATAATGTCTTGAGCACAGATTCCTTTACACAACAAGGAATTATTTCTCGAGGTACAACATTAATTAGCGTCGTTGCCGGGGATTGAAGAAGCGAGGTTCATTTCCCTGGGTTTTCTTTATTTTTCCTCTGATTGTTCAACGAGGAGGAAGTACTCGGCTGTGTTTAATTTTACAGAATTCTCATTTTCAGAAAGCTAACCGCGAGGTCAAATACCTTGCAACAGAAGGTTTCATAATACATTACTCTTGATGGTGAACAAGATTCAGATCTGAAGTTGGTTGTTTATTAGTCACCTGGCGACTCCACTGATGAAAGTTTCATTAGATGAAGAATTTTTCTAGCAAGAAGATGAGAAAGTATCATGGAAAAAGCATGTATCAAAATTTCCGTTTTTCAAAGGAGGTTCTATTTTTTACTGTCAGTTTAGTGGTCTATTTTCCCTTTTATATTAAAAGGATTGTTTCCTGCTTTATTTTCTCAGAAGATTATAAGGCCCAAAATGTAAATTCATTATTGGAAAAAGATGATTTTTCTTCTTGTATTATAAATCTTGACACAAGTGTATCTCCTAAATATGAAAGGAGGGATGATTGTTATATTACAATCCCGAAAGATAATCAGTCACAGTCTGGGCATAAAGGTGATGATTCATCATCTTTGGATGATAATATTTTGCCTCACAAGAAAATGACTGTTTTTCAGTTCAAAAACAGAGAAATATTTAAACCCCTGAAGCTACCCACTATTCTCCATCAATATCCTTCAAACAGATTCAAGTCCTTGCCAGGTTTCTCCGGGAAGGAGAAGGACATTTCAGCTAAACTACGTATCTTGGAATTTGAGTACTTTCTGGACAAATTTCAAATCATTTATGAAGACGTAGCTTTAAGGATGTTTTGCCATTCTTTAAAGTAGGATGCTCAACAATGGTTTCAGTGTTTGGAAGAAAATTCAATTAATACCTGGCAAGATCTTCAAGATGTATTTCTTACATATTGGGGCGAGAGTAAGTCATATGAAGAGCACCTTTTGGATTATATTCTATCCAAAGGCAAAGAAATGAATCAATTTCTGAGTTTAATAGGAGGTTTCAAAAAATTTATTTCAGCATGCCAAAAGAAATTCGACCTCCAGAAGCAGTAGCTATGGTCTATTATTTGAAAGCTCTTTCTATTGCCTTGGCTTTTTATCTCAAAGAGAGAAAGCCTAACACTCTGAAGCTGATGTTTCTCTATGTGCAAGAAATCAAAGATAATGTGTGGGCTTGTAGAAATTTTTCCTGCGATATAGAAAGACCAAGTTTTGTCAAAGATAAGAGGGCTTGTGAAGAAAGCATTGGAATTTCCTTACAAGAGAATGTAAGTTCAGAGGTGAATAAATATTTCCAAAAAGTGTCAAAAGGTTCCTATATTGTTGAAAGACAAGAATATAATCATTTTGAAGATTCTAGTCAAAACTTAGTTGCAGCAGCTGAACTACACTATGAAAGCATGGAAGATCATTGCAATAATTTGGTGAGTAGTGAGGAAAATAGTGCAGTTTCTCAGACATGTTTGCAAGAAGAGGAAAATTTTCGTCAGGTGGAAGTGTTATACAAGAGGCTTGTCAACGTATGGAAAGCAAACCTTGGATTTTTATTTTCGGCTTTGAATGCTGCTACGGAAAATGGCGGTAAAGTTCCTGTAGCCCCCTATGAAATGCTTGACAAGCAAGCTGGGGGCTAGATTATTGTGGAGCCTTCAAGGAATGCCTCTCTCCCTGAAAATCCATCCTCCTTGAAGTGTCTTTGTGTTGTGCCTTATATAAGTCCCTTTGCTGGTTCTTTTCCCTAAGACCTGCAGTTGCCCCTTGTACCCCTGCAAAATGTCCCTTTTTCCCTTTTTTCCCTCCTTCTAACATAGTTCCTTCGTTCCCCTCTATTTCCCCTATTAGCCCTCTAAAACCCTCCAAAATCCCCTCTAAAATCCCTACACCCTTTGTTGTCCCCAAATCCCCCTCCATCTCCCTACCGTTACCCCTTCTAGCCTTTAATTTCATTTAAAATGGCTTTAAAACCAACTTTCCGACTATATGATAGGCCTAGCCCTTTCTCCGCTAGCCCCGCGCCCTTTTCTCCCCATGTAACCCAGCGTCGTGTCCTAAGCGCTATCCCCAAAGGCGCTTCCCATAAACCATGAAACTTTATAATAAGACTTTATGTTATAAAGTCTCTCGCTTTCATCTCCACTGTCTGTTTCAAACATGATCCGACGGTGCGGACTTAGCCCGATCAGTGGTCCCCACTCCCATCCCCGTGCATTGTTCAAAACTGCATGTTTATTCTGCACCGCTCATGCGCGATGGGCAGTATTCCTTGGTAGCCCAGTGATTCCACTCACCCTTCGACACCTGTCTCTTGTACGATTATGAAACCGCCCATCCCCCGCGCATTATCTTTCGACCACGGACGCCGAGCGAAATCCTTGTTGACCGTCAGATATCGAGCGCCTCATCCAACGATTATCGATCATCCAAGTTGCGCACTGCTTAACCCTGTTCATCGTACCCCCTAGCCTGCCCTCCGCCATCGATCCCCGCCGTGATCAACGGTCCTGATTTGTCCCTCTGTCGTTGACCATTCCACCGTCGCCATGTCGTCTCCACGTGCACCCTCCACCAGTCTTCTATTCCATTGCATATATTGGTTCTTTTTCGGGTTTTTTAATGTTTTCCACATCTATTTGCTCTGCAGACCATCACCATTCACCATGAGCACGTTCTCCATTCCTTCTGCGATTTTCTCCTCCACATCGTCATCCGCACGTCCTTTCTCCGCCTCCGCATCATCCGCCACCCCATTCGTGATTTCCTTAACTTATTTGAGTGTTTTGCAGGGTTATTAAGAGCTAATGGCCACCATGGTGCATGTCTCTGTTCCAAGGACAAAGAAATCGGAAAAGATCATTGACAGGGGCAGAACTGATGAAAATGACCCGGGAAGATGTGGACAGGACGATCATTTAAGGGAACAAGGTTCAAACTCTGTAGGAGACCTTCCAGCGCCATTAAAACCTGAGCTAACCTGTCAGAAGAAAAAATGGAGAGGCAAAGTGTTTCATTACATAGCAAAGAAGATTAAGGCACGCTAATGAAGATCTTGAGCCTGAAATCAGTATTTCAAGAGACTAAGCACCAGTTGGAAGACCCCGAGGATCAATCAGAAGGTCCTGAGCATGAATAAAAGGTAACATCAGGGTTTATTCATCAGCAGAATGTTTTTCTTCGTCAAGTACAAGGCGTCCATACAACTTTTATTATGCACATTGTCCCTGAAGGAATTTCCACCCTAACAGCAGTTAAAAATCACCAGAGCATTTATGTGGCAGACTTCTCAGTAGTTTATTTTATTTTTGTTCAAAGCACCAGGAGTACTACAGCCAAAAGATGTCAAGATCATATCCGGAGAAGATCACCCTTCACAAGGGAGGTGACAGAGATTAAATACACAGCAATCAAACAGAATGGGTTTCGGCCCTACATTCATTTTGTGTTCAATGTTACATTTAGTGTTCACCTACCACCTCAGTCGACCTTCTGTTCATCATCTGCTATAAAGCACAGAAGGAAATTATTGTAAAGGTTGTTGATTGGATATCAGTAGATTGCAAGCATTCTCCTCTTAAGATAAGTTCTCTGTGTAATATTGTAAGATAGGCTGAGATTTGATGTATTCAGACTGAATGTTCAAGATGTGGGCATTGATGTACCTGATTGGTGTTGTTTTTAATATGACAAGCATATTTCTTTGGATCCTAATCTAAAGTAGCTGGTGATGTTTTCCTTTCTCTATATTTGTGATTGACTTGCTTTCATTTCATTATGTTTCTTCAGGCTTGCATCAGAAGTTTTGCATAAGATTTACCCTTGATAGGTACCTTATGTTGCTGCTCTCCCAGCCTTTATGTTTTCTTCTTATATGTGTATCCGAATATTGATTTCAATTGATTTAACCAGTGTAGTGGATGCTATTTCCTGCTCACCGATGTATGAATTAATGAAGTCTATGTTTAGATGTTCTTGTTAGGGTTTAGTTGGATGAGTTGAGAACGCTGGGAGGTCTTGAACCCTATCTCAGCCTCACTAGGATCTTTCCATCTCATTAAACCTTTCTAAGATCCCTTCTGTCAAAATTATCCTTGTTTTTCCTTGGAGTTGCTAAAGCAGACCTAGAGTTAAATGACCTCCGGTCTGATCTATAAGCAGCCCCTTTGTCCCTCTCTGAGAGCTGCCTCTGAGTATGCCCAAGCAGGTCTGGAGTTAAATGACCTCTAACCCGATCTATAGGCAGAAATTTGGTTGCCTTTCCTTCTTTCACTTTCAGTCCTTAATTTTCCATTCCATCAACCATCCTTTAAGATCCAAATGCTCTAGATGACTAGCCCAACTGAAAGCTTGCACATTGAACACAAGTAAACCCTTTCTTGACTCCATTGCCCAATGGCCTTGATGTTCCCTGAGTTATCTGTCTTTTCCTAGTTTCCTCTTTGCTCATCCTTGTCTTATCTTGGACCTTTCTTTCCTGATTCCCGACAACCAAACATAAACAATCAAACAAACAAACCATGTGCCTATAACTAGCCTAAAACCTTAACATTTGAGCTTCAAAGAGATAAAAACTTTGACTATCATAGAGAGATCCCTCTCTGGACCTAGGAGAGCTAGATCCTAAGGTCTGAAAGTGGTTCTATGTTGTCTCATCTTTTGGTCTTGTCAACCTGGCCAAAACATGGGAACCCCAACACCTCACACACAATTTCTAGTTGAAAAGTCAAACAATGAAAGAAGCCGCCATGTTCAAAGAAGTCTACATCAGCAAAATGTTCAAGAAGAGAAGGTGGCCAAAACTTTATTTCATGAGTTCTATGATCCAGTTGTTGAATATATGGCAAATTTCTTTGGTCAGCAACAAGCTTTTTTGCAAGGGTATGTACAAAGTTTTGTATATGAAAAAATTTCATGGTACATTCCTGTTTTGTTTTATAAATTTCAGCAGTACGAAGGTATTAAATCCAACAAGAAGATGCTGGATTGGTTCCATTGGAAGGTTGACTTCACTTGATTAAGTTCAACCATGCTTTTATATATAGGATTTGTACATAAATAAGCTCAGAAGTTGAGAATTCACAGTTGCAGTGTTTCTAGTTTATCATTTTCAGTTCAAGAATAAAGATTCTAGAAGAAGAGAAGTTTCAGAGAAGTTTTGAAATTTTCAGAGATTTTGGATTAAGAGAAAATTCAGTCTGATTAGACTCCATGCCCAATAAAGGCAACTGATCTACAAGTTCTCAGCACTTTGCTACAAAAGTGTTGTCCCCAATTGGAGCCAGATGTTGTAGCCTAATTCGACTAGCTAAAACTACGGATGTTATTATTGCATCTCCTGGCCATCCCATGCATCATTTTGCCGAGACCAATTGCAAAAATACTTGCCCAGTTGAGTGTTAACCAGCAGACTTTGATTTTTAGTGCAATTCTACCTCGATTGCTCGTTGAATTTGTAAAAGCAGGGGGTTTGACTCAAGAATCAAAGAGCAAGCCATCTGTTATAGGAACAACTTCCCTCAACCTTGGGGAGTATGCATTGCCTATGGAGAATATAATCAAAACTACAAAGATTCCTGTATCTTGCTTCACTGGAGGCATGGCACCTTAAGCAGCTCTTATTGTTGCTCTCAATTGTGTGGAGTTTCAAACTTGCTAGGAAGTAATGGACCCAGTTAATAGAACTATTGTACCATCATCAGCCTTTGATGGCGAACTGTTGTCAGAAAAGGAGGAGCTTTCTGCTCTCAAAGCAGGCCTGAGAAAATTTAATATTTTTAGAGATTATGTAGGAGGAGGAAGAGCAAAGAAAGCTTGTAGAGAAGAGGATGGGAGTGATGGAATATTGTCTGCAAGGAGTGATGGATGTGAATATGTGTTTGATAATGATTCTGTTGATGAATTTGATGAGGATGAGTCTGAGGATAAGGATGAATTTAGTGTTCCATATGCTTTTATCTATGAGACTTTGGCTGTAGCTAATCGTGTTGAAGGAGTTCTCTATTTGGAATTTAGAAAAGATGGAGATGATGACAATTGGATCATTAATCATAAAGCAAATATAGAGTCAAGTTCTAAGGTGATCAAGGAGTCGTGTTCATCTGACTCTGATTATGCTATTGTACAGCCTCCTTCCATGCGGAGCCTTCTTTCTTGGAAAAGAGGAAATTTAATTTCCGGTCACCACGAGCAAGGAGAGAGTCGCTGTTGAATAAAGCATATGGAGAAGAAGGTGCAGATGATATTGAATTTGATCGCTGACAATTATGCTACCCTATTGACTTTTTTCCTTTGCTGTCTGGTTCGTGATTCCCGGCTTTTAGCTATAGTTACAACTAAGTCTTGTAGCAGTTACCAGGAATGGTCATTAACAGTAGAGGATATGTTTTGCAGTGTCATAAGAATGACAATGGAGTAGCACAGGACAGATGTGAATGTTTAGGCTTTGGCGATGACCTTTTTACCATAGGCAGTTGGGAACAGAAAGATTTTATTAGTAGAGATGGTCAATTGAAGTGGTCATCCCAATTTTTTCTTTGCTTCAATTGATTAGCGTAATGAAAAGGCTGCAGAGGAAGTCATGGGATTATCTTTGTCATATGGAATGTCCCTCAATTCATTGTTATTATTTGTAGTCTGGTTCTCTTGCCTGATGGAGAATAAGATGGTTTTCGTTGAGAGAATCAGACAATTTACAACTATCCCATCTAAAGCAGCGTGGACAATTCCAGATTGTTTGCCATCTGCTAACTGGCCCCATAATGATAATATTAAGTTAAGAGAGTTACAGGTTCGCTACCGTTCAAACACTCCTCTAGTTCTAAAAGGGATCAGCCTGACTATTAAAGGTGGGGAGAAGATTAGTGTAGTAGGTCATACTGGAAGTGGGAAATCAACCCTGATTCAAGCTTTGTGTAGGATTCTTGAGCCCGCTAGAGGAAAAATAATCATCAATGAAGTTGATATAGCCAAATTGGACCTTCATGATTTGCGATCTCATTTTGGCATCATACTGCAAGAACCTGTTCTTTTCGAGGGAACTTTCAGAAGTAACATCGATCCTCTTGGGCATTACATTGATGATGAAATTTGGAAGAGCCTTGAAAGATGCCAGCTTGCCAATGTTGTTGCTTCAAAAACTAAAAAATTGGACTCTCTCTGTTGGCAATATGATGCAGAGTGTTGTCCTTGATGGCAACCCATTGAATGAAGATGAAGACATGAGATTGTTGACTTGTGTTGTCCTTGATGGCAATCCACCTGATGAAGTTATTCTTGACTTAATGGACTTGGTAAATGATGTAAATCTGATGTATCTACAGTGAGTACAGAAGGTAATGAAGAAATGAATTCAACATGTGATAGATATATGATGAAAAGAGTATGTCTCAAGGCATACGCGGATTTGTCTAGTAGAAGTCACGTATGCACGCGGTAAAGTACGTGCCAAGTCGTGTATGGGAAAAAGCGCTCAAAAATTGCAAAACCAGGGGTAACCACCATGGTATTGACCCATTGTATTGGGTAATGATTCGTCTAAATGACCCCGTCCAGGAATACCATCGAAAGTAATGTGGTTTTGGCTCATGGTATTGAAAAAGGGTAAACCTATATAAAGAGAAGAAATTCATTGTGAAAATCATGAGTGTGGGTGCAAGATGTACGAGCTTGAATGAATACTTCTCTCTGAAGTATATCTGAATGGAAAGGGTTATAGTTGAATGATAGATCTGAATGCATGATGCACCAATGAAAAAAAAATGATGAAGAAGGGTATCTAGATCTGAAATGTATTTGTACTTGCTAGATCTGTTTATGGAATGATTAGATCTGAGATGAGGCGAACATCTGTCTGAAGTAAAGGGTAAAGTCTGTGTGATGTATCTGTTCTGAAGAATTACAATGACCTAAATGTCTGAAGAACCATACGCTAGTTCGCCGCAGAGGAAGCACGTATATACGCGGGTTTGCTGAAGAGAAAGCGCGTATGGGCAGAGAAATTAGTTCTGTAATATCTACAAAAGTATACGCGGGTTTGTATGGTCGAAGGTGCGTATGTACGCAGGATCAGTGAAAGAAAAGCACGTATGATAAACTAGGGTTTCTGTTGGGAGATATACGACGTCTCGTGCCTTTATCTTCTTGATATACATTCTGCTAATATTCGTGCTATCTGCAGGTTATACGAATTGATAAGTATCTGTTGGTGATGTATGTTTGTGCTTAAAAGTATGGAAAGGGTTCAGTTTGAAAATATGATGAAACATGGCCTGCAAGTGTTGTTCTATTGAAGTTGTTGGATCCAGTGTGAAAATTGATGAAACGTGGTCCGAAGGGGTGCTGAGGGTTGTAGCCTTCAGTCAGGGGGTTGTAGCTCCCTTCCAGGTGAGGCTGGTAAACGAGAGCAAGGGGTCGTAGCTCCCTTCCAGGAGAGGCTGGTAAACGAGTCAGGGGGTTGTAGCTCCCTTCCAGGAGAGGCTGGCAAACAAGCGTAGGTGGGTGCCTACGTGTTGGTAGGAGGCTGCGCCAGCACATATGTTGTAAGATGTTTTCTCTATAATAAAATATTGAAGGTTGAGACAACGGCAGTGGTGGTTTTCTCCCGACTTAGGTTTCCACCTAAATTCCTGGTGTTCATGTGTGTTGATTATGTGTTCTTACTGTACATGTTTACTGTTTATTGAACATCTAATGAATGAATGATGGAATGATATAAGTGAAGAATTAATGGCATAATTAGATCTCTGTGTATACGTGAGTTTTATGAAGGATATCCGCGTGTATACGCTAGTTTGGTTCGGTAAAGTAGCGTATTGTTTTCTAGAAATTGAATAAGTAAAAAAATTTGAGTATGCTCTAAATACGGATTCCCCCCCCTCTCAGTATTTTTTTCCCAACAATTGGTATCGGAAGGAGTCTTTACGCGAAGCTTGATCGCTTGAAGGAGATCCGTCGCAATGGGAAGTCTTGAAGGAGTGATGTCTCTAAAGCCACCTCTATTCAATCGAAGCAATTTGATATTCTAGAAGGTATGAACAAAAGCATATCTACAAAGTCTTGGTGCAGAAGTATGGGAAATCATGGAAGAAGGCTATCAATATCCGGCAAGTATTCCTACTGATGCGGCTGAAAGAAAGAAGTATGAAATCAATGCCAAAGCAGTGAATGTCTTATTAGGAAGCATGTATGAACCAGAATTTGCTAAAGTGATGCAGCTAAATTCAGCAAAAGAAATATGGGACAAAATCATTCTGAGCTATGAAGGAGATACAAAGGTAAAAAGTGCAAAACTCCAAACTCTCAGAATTGAATATGAAAATTTAAGGGTGCATAGTGATGAAAGTATTGCTAGTTTCTTTCTTTGTCTAGATGATATTGTAAATCGAATGAGAAATTTGGGTGAAACCATAACCTATACTACTCTGGTGGAAAAAGTCTTAAGATCCTTGACTTCAAAATTTGACTCTAAAGTTTCAGCTATTGAAGAAAGGCAAGATCTGCAAACTCTTACTATTGTTCAATTACATGGTATTCTGACTGCTTTTGAAATGAGACAAGGAGGTCCTTCTCAAATCAAATAAGTTGCTTTTTAAGGTATCTTCAAAAGGAAAAGAAAAGGAAGTTGTTAAAGAATCCAGCTATATATCCGAAGAAGAAGAAGCAAATTTCGTGAGAAAACTCCAACTAGGTACTGGAAGATTCAAAGGTAAGCTTCCCTTCAAATGTTTTGATTGTGGAAAAGTTGGTCACTATGCTGCTAAATGTCCTTATAGAGAAAAACATGGTAAAGGGAAACAATTTGAAAAGAGGAAGAGTTATTTTGCAAATGAAGATGATGATGAAGTGTCCAGTGAAGATGAAGAAGATTCTGACCAAGATCTGAAAGTGCTCATGGCAAAGAAGCAAAAGAAGAAGGCTACTCGAAGCAAGGATATATCTCAGAAAACATGTATAGTAGAAATTGAAGAAGATGAATCAGGTAGTGATTGGGGTCCTTGTGATAATCTTCTTTGTGCAAGGAATGGTGTAGATAGTGAAAGTAATGTTGTGGAACTAGAAGAAGTTATCAAAGATCAACAAAGATTATTTAATGAGAAGGAATCTACCTACAATGAGATGATCTATAAAAGGAATGGACAGATAGAAACAATGAAGAGATAGATAGAAATACATCAAAGACTGCAGGATGAAGTAACCAATCGAATTGAAAGCCTTGAAGCTGAAATCATCTCTCTCAAAGAAGATCTGGAAAAATCAAATAATAAAAATAAAGAACTTGAAGCAAAAATCATCTCTGTCAAAGAAGAATCATATAAGGAGCATGAAGAACTTCTGCAAGCATTTGAAGAACAAGAAAAAGGGTTGAAAGAAGAGATTCTAAATCTGAATCATCAAGTAGAAGACGGAAGAGGGAAAGAAGAAAGCATGAAGAAGCAATACCAAGGCTTGGAGGTTGAGATAAACATTCTCAAAGGTAAATTAGAAGAAAAAGTTAAACTTTTGAGGTTTCAAGATAGTTCTAAGATTTTGGACAATATTCTGAGTAATCAAAGGTCTCCTGCTATCAAACTTGGTCTTGGTTTTCATGAAACTGTTAAAGGAGAATCTAGTTCACAAGGAAGTGCTAAAGATTCAGAGGATGTCAATGCAAAACCTAAAGTGTTGAAAGAAACAAAAGGTCAACCAACAATGATGAAATATCAAAGGAAATCATTCAATACTGTTGAATGCTTTAAATTTCATAATTATGGGCATGCTGCAGCAAATTGTAGGAGCAGATCATTTCAGCCTCAAACAAACAGTTCCTACATATAAAGGTACTCTGGTTTCTTCAAGGGATATTGTTTTTCATGTAACAAGTATGGACATAAAGCAGCTGATTGCAAAAGGAGGAAGATTAGAAATACTCATTATAATTCTTATTCTTATTTCTCTGGACACATGAGATGTTATTCTTGTAACAAGTATGGACATGTAGAAAAAGAATGCAGGTTGAACAGATCTGAGAAAGTGGACAATTTTCAGCACACAGTTAGAAAGTTCAAGCAAATTTGGAAAAAGAAGGAGGACCGGTCAGAAACGTTGGGAATATTGACCCTACTGCAGTCATCCGCTTATGAAGCTTACTTCTATTATTGACTGCAGGAGTGATGTGAGATACATTATGGGGATGTATCATCACAGGGGGAGCAATGTATGATGATTCTCATGGTTGATTTAATAATTCTGGTTATGTTTATTTCTGACAGTACATCTGATGTAAAGAAGATAGGTACAGGAAGTACAAGTTCAGGGGGAGATGAAGGAATGTAAAAATTTCTATGCTTCACTTTCCATACGCAGGTTCGTTGAACAAAAGTCGCGTATACACGCGAGTTATAGCAGACACAGTCGCGTATGCTTTAATGATAAGAGAATTGGGATGACAGCTGAAGATCAGGAGCAGAGGTTCAGGGGGAGCATCAGTCTAATTGCTAATGATTGTATTGTTGACATTATTTTGGTTATACTCATGCTAATGAAATGATACATGGTTTCTTATGTTAAAGATCATGGATGAGCCCGGAGTGTTACTTGTTGAAGAGTATCTGTTGAATATGGACAGATCATGCAGAGTTTTTTCTAGTGACTTGCTGTTGAAGATGTTCAGGGTGCACAAGTTAAGGAGGAGCAGCAGGTTGAATACTAATGATTGCATTGTTGGCACTATGACTGCTTATTCTTTGGTTATTATGATGCTCATGCTCAAATAATGGTGGCTTGATACATGGTTTTGAGACTTTGAATGAGCCCTGTTTTCTGTTTGCTGAAGTTTATCTATTGGATGAGATTGGAAGTCTTATGATTCAGAGATAAGAATAGATCATGCAGAACTTGTTACTATTGTTGAGACCTTTTCCCTAAATATGGTACATCATGTCAAATCTTGAAGATCTTGATGATATTGGACCACATGAATGATTGCTTGACACATATTTGAAGATGTTGTTCTGGTATGATAATCTCTCTTGGAAAGAATGTATTGATGCTGCAAAGAATCTGAAGGCTTGGTTACTAATGTGCTTATGCTACAACCATTGGATGATGCTTGAAGACACAACTACACTATTCTATCTATCTGTATTCCAGGAAAGTATTCAAATATCTTAGAAAGAAGCTGAACACTGTCTCTGCCTCACAAAGGATCAGATCTGGTTAAAATATAGAAGATGGTATTGGATACGCGGATTTCATGAAACACAGTCGCGTATATACGCGAGTTCATTCACATAAAACCACGTATGTATGATTGCTGACAAATTTCTATTTGGGGTCAGCTTTCTTCAGCACGGCTACAGTATGTCTGGTATCTCTGGTGGTGTTCCAGTTCTTATAATACTGTTTCAATCTCTGTTGTTTTAAAGATGCCTTGATGATTGGTTGAAAGTGTTCAGGATGCAGAAACTAAGGGGGAGCCTTAGTCATATGGAAAGGATGTTTGGATGCACAGATTCAGGGGGAGAATTAGCCTTGCTGAGTATAATGCATTGTTGGCATTATAGTGGTTCTAAAATATGTTCTCTTTCTTAAAGTCTTTCTGTTTTTGGTCATAAATGGTCATACTTGTAATTTGATTAAAAGGTCTTATTGAGACCCATGATGTAAAATTGTAATATTCAGTCATGTAAGGACTTGTCAAATTTATAAACCCACTTGGTTGGGTAGCTGAGTCAAATTTTGTAAACCCACTTGGTTGGGTAGCTGAGTTGAAATGTGTAAACCCACTTGGTTGGGTACTTGAAGTCTCATATGTAAATCCACTTGGTTGGATATTTGATGTAAGTATGAGTCTTTTGTGATAGGAAGTTCATAGAGTCATGTGCTTCATTGAAAAATATGTTTGAATATTCAGCATGAACTTAGGGGGAGCTTGGTCAGTTCAGTATACATCAGATCTGCAGAACGCTTCTTCTACATGAGGAGAAAAGGGGGAGAGTGTGTTGGTTTTTGTCCGCCCTTTGCCCTTGATGTCAAAGGGGGAGAGTGACATGGTGTTTGAATAAAGAGAAAGAATGGTGTCAAGAGTGACATGGTGTCATTGTATTCTTAATGTATCTATCTGTTGTGGTGATCAAACACCATCGTGGTTGTCATCAAGTCCAAAGGGGGAGATTTTTGGCAATATGATGCTAAGTGTTGTCCTTGATGGCAACTAGCAATGAAGATGAAGACATGATTGTTGTTGGCATGTGTTGTCCTTGATGGCAATCCACACGATGAAGTTATTGGACTTGGTAAATGATGTAAATCTGAAGTATCTCACAAATTGGGTACGGAGAATGTAATTACTAAAGAATTGTCGATATGTGCTCAAAGCATGATGAAAAGAGTATGTCTCTTTGTATACGCGGATATTCCTAGGTGAAGTCGCGTATGCACGCGGAAAAGAACGTGCCAAGTCGCGTATGGGCTAAAGCGCTCAAAAAGTGCAAAACCAAGGGTAACCACCACGGTATTGACCCATTGTATTGGGTAATGATTAAATGCTATTTGACCCGTCCGGGAATACCATCGGAAGTAATGTAGTTTTGGCTCATGGTATTGAAAAGGGTAAACCTATATAGAAGAAATTCATTGTGCAAAGTATGAGTGTGAGTGCAAGATGTCTAAGCTTGAATGAATACTTCTCTCTGAAGTATATCTGAATGGAAAGGGTTACAGTTGAATGATAGATCTGAATGCATGATGCACCAATGAAGAAAATGATGAAGAAGGGTATCTAGATCTGAAATGTATTTGTACTTGCTAGATCTGTTTATGGAATGATTAGATCTGAGATGAGGTGAACATCTGTCTGAAGTAAAGGGTAAAATCTGTGTGATGTATCTGTTCCGAAGAATTGCAATGACCTAAATGTCTGAAGAACCATACGCTAGTTCACCATAGATAAAGCGTGTATATACGCGGGTTTGCTGAAGAGAAAGCGCGTATGGGCAGAGAAATTAGTTTTGTAATATCTACAGAAATATACGCGGGTTTGTATGGTCGAAGGCGCGTATATACGCAGGATCAGTGAAAGAAAAGCGCGTATGATAAACTAGGGTTTCCTGAAGTTGAGAGATGTCTGATCTGTTCTGCTATCTTGCTGATATCTGTTCTGCTGTGTTACTGCTATCTGCCTGGGTTATCTGAATTGACAAGTATCTTTTGGTGCAGTATGTTTGAGCTTAAAAGTATGTGGAGTGGGTCCAGTCTGAAAATATGATGAAGCATGACCTGCAAGTTGTGTCCTAAAGGAAGCTGTTGGATCCAGTGTGAAAATTGATGAAACGCGGTCCATAGAGGTGCTGAGGGTTGTAGCCTTCAGTCAGGGGGTTGTAGCTCCCTTCCAGGTGAGGCTGGTAAATGAGATCATGGGGTCGTAGCTCCCTTCCAGGATAGGCTGGTAAACGAGTCAGGGGGTTGGAGCTCCCTTCCAGGAGAGGCTGGTAAACGAGCGCAGGTGGGTGCCTGCGTGCTGGTAGGAGTTTGCGCCAACACATTTGTTGTAAGATGTTTTCTCTATAATAAAATATTGAAGGCTGAGCAACTGCAGCGGTGGTTTTCTCCCAACTTGGGTTTCCACCTAAAATCCTGGTGTTCATGTGTGATGGTTTATTCTGTTCTTACTGCACATGTTTAAATGTTTATTAAACATCTAATGAATGAATGATGGAATGATATAAGTGAGGAATTAATGGCATAATTAGATCTATGTGTATACGCGAGTTTTATGAAGGATATCCGCGTGTATACACTAGTTTGGTTCAGCAAAGTAGTGTATTGTTTTTAGAGAGTGAATAAGTAAAAAGTTTTGAGTATGCTCTAAATACTGATTCACCGCCCCCTCTCAGTATTTTTCCCAACACTCTCGTGGTCGAAAATGAAGACAACTGGAGTGTTGGGCAAAGGCAGCTTCTTTGTTTGGGTAGGATTATGTTGAAATGAAACCGCATCCTCTTTTTAGATGGCAGCTTGGAGAATCACAATCTTAAAGTTAGCTCACCATATTTCACTTGCTGGAATCATATTTCGCATATTCTCCTATTGTTGCTCACTTCTCAGCCTATATGAATGCAGCGGCCCTGGTGTTGTCAGCTGTAAAAAATTGAATCAGATTTTAAGATATATTCACCACTGATTTTGGGCATTCCTTCAATCTGCGGTTTGAAATCTAATCCAATCAAGTTGTTTTTGTATTGGCCCTGCGATGCTCAAAATTTGAAGCTAATATATGACATTGGATAGCGCCAAAATAGCTTGGGGAGATCTTTCATAAAACGGAAAAATCTAGCAACCAGCATGTATATTCCTGGGATTTCTGCTCTTGTGATGATTCCCATCAAGAAATTGGGCACCAAGGTGGTTTCGATTTGGTTTCTGCAAATAAAATGTGGAGGTCAATTGGAGGGCATTCAGGATTCTGCACAGAATGTGTCCATAAGACTCACAATTTTTCTCTTTCAGGCATGTTGGAATGGATAAACTGGGTCACGAGGAACCCTTGTGGTTCTGTGAAAGGACAAGGTGCTAAGATCTACAGGCGGAGTGAGGAGAAGGCTCAGAAATGTTTGGGATTTGTTTAGTGGCTCACAATTGCATAATGAAGTAAACACATATAGTATTGCAGTTGAATCGATGATTTGGATCATCCAACTCGGATCCAATGGTCTTGCGGTAGCATAAATTAAACGGATTTTATGAGAGATAGTACCCCCCGCAAAATGGTTTGGTTCAAACCACTATTTACAAAACTGACGGCTATGATGCGTTACGGCATCACTTAGCCATTTCTCAAGAGACCGCTTTCAGTGCCCCCGTAGGTGGTTATTGGTTTTCAAAAACCATGGGTGATTTTGTTGATTAATACACATGGGTGTAATGGTGGACCCAATATGTACCAATCGTTCTTTTTACGTGCCATATAGTAGTATCCTATTTTTGGGTTTTATATTATATATTATATATATAATATTAAAACAGGCATATTGTTAATCTAATTAATTTCAAGACTCCCAAGAATCAGTTTTAAAACTGATCATAGCAGTTAGTAAGCTAGATTAGATGGCAGACATAAAAGCAGAGGGAAGTGGAGGAGCAAAGGGTCTGAGTTTTTGAACCTGGAGGCCAAATTTTGTTCTTGAGAATACTATATCAATGAAAGAAGTATGCAAGTTTCTATCATTCTGTCTATGTTGAAAAGTTATCCAGTTTACATTATGTTTTCATATCTGTGAATAAAATAGAGTAATTTGAGCTGCGGGTCTCTTTATACATATGTATTTAAGAGTTAGACAAACCTTAATGTGCGCTCCTCTGTTTTAACTTCATCTTTACTTATTTCTTCAGGGTTTTATAATGATAGATTCTGTTTCAAACAACATATCAAATTGAAATCCTCTTCTCTCTTTTTCCTCCGTTCATTCACTTTAGCATAAGTGGAATGTGGCATTGCAAAACATGCATGGATTTAATATTTGAGGGTTCCATAATTAATGTTTAAGGGTTTGTAAAACAGAGACATATATATATTTATTTGTGACATAATCAGATAATGTCTTGAGCACAGATTCCTTTACACAACAAGGAATTGTTTCTCAAGGTACAACACTGTCTAAAGCCAAGAGGCAAACGACAGCTACTAGGTTTAAAGACGCCGGAACACGTCTCTAGCCTAGACCTCTAAATATTTCGTTAATGTTTCAATGCTTCCTTAGGTAAATTGAGTAAATTTTATGGTTGATCTTCAATTATGTATCAGTTTCAAGGCCCTACCATATGTCATCTGACAATCTCTTGTATGCAGCTATATGAGAAAAGAAAACTTTTCAATTCGATGAATGCTATCTAGTTAAGGGAATAGTTTCAAACAATGATGCAACAAACAACAACACTGCAAATGAAATCTTTTCCAAACTAGATGAATTTCACTATCCAAAAGTGATTTAAAAAATTCAACGATGCGAATAATGCAATGTAATCTATGGAAAATCCCTTTTTCAAAAACTATGCAATTGTAATCTATGCACAATTTCCTTTCCCTTTTCAAATGATAAGAATGCACTCAATGCATTTTTCGATGAAATGAGAATCTACTTAATGCATGCTTTTAATAAAAGAGGATGCACTCAAAGCGATTTTTTAGTTTTCAATCATTAAACAATGTAATCTAAGCTTAATGATGGATCTCAAAAAACACTTTTTAATGCAATGTGATCTAATGCATTTTAACAAAAAGCAAACTATGAGACGAAAACTAAAAGAACGAAAATCTTCTAGATGAATGCAAAAGAGATGTAAGCAAACACTAAGAATGCAATCGTTGTTTTAAACACTTTGTAACAAAATTCCTCAAAAGGTGAAAAAACACAAAGAGGACTTCCAAAGCTCAAGATCAAAACAAGGCATTCATTCCCTTTTACGTCAAGCAATCATAGCAAGAAGACATTCCAAACAATGAGAAATGTAATCTATGCCCATACAAATAAAATACCAGAAGGGAAAGACACACGGGTGAAGGATTTAGGGAAAAGTATCAATTTTCACACACCCTGAAATTGGCACGACTTTGTCACTGACAACTAGCGCCAATGGAAAATTGGCATGGGTTGCTAACTGACAACAAGCGCCAATGCCTGAAAATGAAAAAAAAAAAAATTTCTCCCAACCAAGACCAGACTCACCACTTCAAGCAGAATCTCCAAGACTCAAATGAACGATGTAATCTAGGCTCAAAGTGAAATAAAGCGGAATTTGAATGAAGAAGAAACCAATCACTCAAATAATGTAATAAAACAATAGAAAACCACCAAACGAATGTAGAGAAGAAATCACAAAGTTGACTGAACAGATAAAGACCACAAACTCCCAAGGGAGGCTCGACGTACAATAGCACCTAGATGCCCTAGGGCTAAAATGTAAAATCGATAGAAACAGGCAAACAACCAAAGGATGAAGGTCATAGTCAGTCAAACAAGGCTCCAAAACACTCAGGTAGTCGAAAAGATGAAACCAAAACCACAGATCAGGCTTAGAAAGCTCAAAACCAAGCAAACCCTAGCACCTTACAGGATTGGTGTGACTGTCAGGCAGAATCTAGCGCCATGAAAGGATTGGTGCGGGTAGTAAACTGGCAACTGGCGCCAATTGGCGCGACTGTCAGGCTATTAAGCGCGCTAGTCAAGTTTGCTATGAAAAAAATAAAAATAAGCAATCCAAGAAGCAGACCAGTGATGTTGGAGCTCAAACCAAAAGCCAAACTCACGAAAAGAGCCAGCCAAAAGAGCTGATCAAGTAGGCAAAGTCAAGAATCGATCGAAAGACAAGACATTACTCCAAGTGTTCAGTTCATAAACTAAACCGGAGATTGACTGAAGCAGCATTCATCTGCTTTCGCTAATGCAGAGAAAGAGCGTTTCGAAGGCTATCTGGCTAACTTCAGGCTCCGTCTGTAGTTTATAAAGAAAAAAACAAGCTAACTCCCCAACGGAGTCGCCAATTTTTTGAGGAGGTGAATCCCTTCTCTGAACAGAGGCAATCCCTACTAGCCCAGATTGGGTCTAGCCACAATCGTATCATGCTAAGGCGCAGGTTTCTAATTACAATAAACCAACTTGCAAAGAAGGCCGACCTCAAGTCCAATGTTGTTGTTCTTAGAGAAGATGGCGCTCCCGTTTCTTTGCTCTAGCAGATCACAATCCTCTCGCTCATCGCGATCGAACACCTGCACGCACAAGAAACACGACAAACACAAGCATAAAACCCGATATATGAAATTATGTATCAGTCAGAGAAGACACAACTCATGATCATAATGAAAAATACGAGTGGAACCATAACCAATAGTCTCGTATCATTAATTCATACAAAAGAAAATACAACTAGGCTCTGACGTTGAACCTTCCTTCGGCGGTTCGTCAGCGGAATATGTCTCGGTAAAGCTTGTCAGG
Organism: Pinus albicaulis; assembly: GCA_034641835.2. Lineage (NCBI taxonomy): Eukaryota > Viridiplantae > Streptophyta > Pinopsida > Pinales > Pinaceae > Pinus > Pinus albicaulis. The sequence continues at coordinate 1,346,222,849 of CM076572.1, read as the reverse complement.
AATGGGGACAAGCCTCTCTCTTCGATCGTCAATCTCCTTGCTATGGATTTGGCACTATGAGGATTATCAAAGCTCTTGTAGCATTCTTTAGGCTATGAAGGCTCTTGGAGATTCTTGGAGACTAGCTTGCAAGGAAAAATGGCAAGCTTATATAGATGGTGGAAGAGGATTTGGGATCCCTACAATCATGGGATTGGCCCTATCCTCAAGGAACCTTCCATGAGAGGTGGCAAACTACTTCCTCTACATGGAAATCCGGAGTAAAACGTCCCAAATCAATTCAGAGACCAGTTCAGGAGTTGGTTGGAGTCAATCTTCTGCCATTTATTTTTAAAAAACACCCTTTATTAAGCCTGGCATTAGTGCAGCTCTGAGACAGAGCGCCAATTGGCGTGCCCTCTTTGGAGTATTTCCCCCATTGGCACAGGTATAACACTGGCTAGTCGCGCCAAGGATGGAAAGGCTATTTTTAGGGTTTTTCACAAGGAGTTGTCTTCAGAGGAATGAAATTCCATGTCCAAGGGAATGCCATGAAAGTGTTTTTAGATCATGTCACTTCTCACAGGTCATGGAATAAGCCCTCCAATGTGCGGAATGGGAAATTGCAGGGAGGGTGACAAATTGCTGTGCAATAGTGTGCATTCCTTTTCCTGCAAAAAAAAACAAAATCCAAGCACAAAAACAAAATGAAAAATACTACCCTTATGGTAGGATGTTATATTTTCGGTTAGCCTTACTGGAAACTATCCCTTTTATGCTAGTTTTGATTTCCCAAGATCGCACAAAGACGCAGGGAAAGAGCATATATAGCAAAAATAAATATCGTCTTATTGATTCTGATTTTCCAAGATCGCACACAGCGTAGAGAAAAGAGCATATGGAGAGAAGACGGTATAGATACGACAATATACAAAATATAAACTGAAATAAACAGAGGGAACCGAAATAAACAAAATGATTAATAAATATAACTGAAAAACATATACTTTATACCTCCAGATCTAAAATGACATAACTTGGGAAACCGAAAAAATTTTCCCATGAAATGAAAGGGGTTCCTCACTATAACATATTCTCTGAACACAACAGAGCCATTCCCAAGCCCAAAAAAGTTCATAAATAGTAGATCTAGAAAGTGACAGTCACATGTAGTCAAACCAGCTTCGGTTTTGGATAAAAAATGGATGTGGCCCTCAAAATAGCTCTAATACCATGTAGGTTTTTACAAGGTAAGTTCCTTAGATCAAAAACTAAAGGTCACTACTCACAAACATATCACAAATCAGTACAACAGTATATCACGCGGTTAAAACCCTCGAAAAGGGAAACAGTGCACAGCCTGAGCCAACGCGACCACTTGAAGCAATTTATTAATATAAAAAGAATGTTTACATATGTTTCTATCATAAATGGTTACCGAAAAAATGACCCTCCATGCTCTTTAAATAAAGATCATCAGCCAATCAGGTGTGAAGCCATAGATCAAGTTTCGTTAATACCAAGGAGAGAGTGAACAGTCGGATCACTACAAATTGTGACTGTCGTATTATAAGTTACAAATTTATGTAGTAAAGAAATACACTTTACCTAACTCTAAACTAGACCAAGTTATACTTAACTATTTCCTATGTGCTGGAATATCCTAACAATCTCTATAATATAACAATTGTCAAAATTGTTAGCTCCCCGTAATTTGCTAGATTGATTGAGATACAAAGGTACAAGGTAACATCAAACCAAGCTTTGGAATCCTAGGACCTAGCCTTCCTAGATTTGGAGAGGGATCTCTCTAGTAGGTGTAAATATGTGAACTTGTTTGTTGATTAGGGTTGATTTTAGGCTAGATGTTATGTCATTGGGAAATTGAGTCAAACAAGGTCATGAATGAGTTCATCAATGGTTTCAAGAGAATTTGCAGGGAAATTTAACTTGGTTGGTGGATCTTTAAGGTTGTGAAGGATCATGAGATGGACATTAAACTTGGGAACTACATGCTAATAAAGGGAAAAAACAAAATCCTTTATATACTTGTAAACCGAGGGAGTTAGAAGATATATAAGCATAGCAAGAGAATAAAAGGCTTAAGAAAAACTGATCCGTTTGATTTCAGACTGAAAGCAGATAATCAACCAAGACAACATTCAGATAAAACATAGAAAGGAAAAACTTATTGAATCTTTCATGGGTTTTATCATCAAGAGCAGGGAAAACATTTAAGTTGCACAAGTAACTGTAACCATAGAAGAAGAGACAAACCCTAGCATCCACAGTGACAACTATGAGAGTTCCTTGAGACAATTTTAGCTAAGTAAGGCAAAGAGCATGATTAAGACAAACTTCTTTGACAAACTATAGGCAAAGCTGCTTCAAAATATGATTTCAATAACATAGTACTTCAGAGGTAACAATATGCAGGGCTAGCCATAAATCAAAATTGATACTAACTGATCTACATCATTCAAGAAAATAGACAAGCCAAAAAATTATTAGAGAGAAAAAATATGAATTCTCTAACATATCTTGAGTAGAAGAAAACATTTAGGTAGTGAAGGAAACAAACAGATCTAAGGTTCCATCAACAAGCATATCTTAGTCTAAATTTTTTGTCCTACTGTAGCATAGATGGATGGAAAACATATGAGAAACTTAGAAAAAATTAACAAGAGAAAAATTCACCATTAACCAGGCCTATGGATCCTGCAAACAATCCTTCTCCATCAATAAGTGAATCAGATCATGCATAAGCTCCAAGACATCAATTTCTCATCAAAGGCTTCAAGGGACTATGTATTACTTCAGCATAAGTCATAAACATCTAACAAAATATAAAAGAGCCTCATGCTCTATTTATGGAGCAAATGAGGAGGGGGAAACCCTAAGAGGTTTCCAGAAACCCTAATTCAGCCATAAATGTCATAAATGTGCTTAATGACCATGCAAGGCCCAAGACACATAAGAGATAAGAAAATAAATGAAACACACAAAAACATAAATCCCCAATAAAATCAGGATTTTTTTGTCCAAGAAAATATTAAAAAACCAATTTTCCATTAATTAGTGTCTTTTTTTGACTTTTTGGTGAAAAAGTTGTCTCTGTGCGTAGCTCCAAATCAGCAAAAATTGGGGTCTTTTGCAGCTGAGTTTTGGACCCCTTCCCAGAATAGGATTCGAGCCTGTGATGGCTCGTTGGAAAGCCCTGGATGTCTAATTTTTGGAACTACTTGATTTTTTTCAAAATGATTTAGGTAAGTCTATTAAAAAGTGAAATGAGTGAAAAAAACCAGGAGTGTCATGCCTGCTGATATGTGAGGCAGAAAGGTAAAAATTGACTATTTTTTTCCCTTTTGAGGGATCAAACCATCTTATTTTGATTTTAAAATTTCTAAGTATGTTCCTTGCAATTTAATGCATCCAAAAATATAATTTTCATCAGCTAAGGATGCTCCAAGAAAAAATGGCAGCGCCCATGAATTTATGCAATTAGGCCCAAAAATCACAAAAAACAATATCATGTCAAAAAATGCTCAATTTTGGTGAGAAAACCCCTTAATGGTTTCTAGAAGCATGCATGGAAGCTTGAGACAAAATTCCAAGTTGAGATATGTATTTTCCTCTTTTTTTCCACTGGGCGCCTCCTTTGGGCAGTTTTGAGTTTGGCTCACTATTTTGTGCTTGTTTGTCATCACTATGACTGCCTTAATCATCAGTATTTTCTTCCTAAGTGTCCTTTTTAGTTTGCTGCATGTTACCACTGTCACTTTATTCTAATGAGTGAGGGCTCTCTTTATTTGTTTCTCTATTTTGAACCTCTTTGTGAATGTTTCCCTCACCATGACTGTCTTCCATTTCCTCCTTAGGACTATCACTTTCTTCATCACTGTGCTTGTTGTTTTCTTGGGAACCATCCTCACTAGCAGTTTGAGGGCTTTCATTATGCTCATCACTACTTACTTTATGACTATTATGCTGATTTCCACTATGATCATCATCACTTTTTTCATGTTGAGGGTTGTTATGTTCTTTATCATCTTCATGCTTGCTTTCATTAGACTTTTCTTTTTCACTATCAATCATAGGGGATTTTTGCTTTTGAGGAGTAGATTGACTGGAAGAAGGGGAGACATACTGAGTGGATGGTGAGGAAGGTGCATGAGATGGGCCATGGGATGAAGAGGCAGTAGTGAAATTAGGATGGGAGATGAAGGATTTCGAAGAAATTCCTTTTTGTTCAAGTTGATGGAGGATGAGAATATTTATGAGAGAATGATGAAATAAGCTAGCTTTTTGTTGAGCAGGGAGTTTATTTTGAACAAATGAAGCCATTTTGTCAATGCTCTTGCAGAGGAAGAAAGGGATATTCAATAGCTGAGTCCAGGTGAAGTGCATCAGTAGTCGGACATGATATGAATAGACTTGAGAATATTTCCCCTCACATGTGAAATATTTCATGATGGCTTTCATTAGAGGAGCATAGCTACTTAATAGGTGAGAGAAAGGGAAAAAAACCTTACATTCATTCTGATAAGCTGGCTTCAAGAAGGGCTTGTAGTGATTTAGGTCCAAGTAGGCTTGTTTGAACCATGTTTCTCCAAGATAGGGAATCTTGGTTGCCTTTGACACTGATTTAGGGGTGAGCACAAAATCAAGGTCTGTAATGTGAACCTTCTCTCCTTGTAGTCTCAGGGAAAATAATTGTGTCAAGAGGGGGTGACTGGTGACCTCTTGGACTTTGTTGCAAAATTAAAGACATCCTACTTCATGGAAATTAAAAGGAACTGAAGGAGAGTCATTTATTTCTTGAGTTGTAGTACGCTCAAACCTATTGTGATACCCACTTTTGCTGATCTTCCTTGGAGGCATATTTGTTTTAGGTTTCCTTCACTGAATTACCAAAACAGGTTTTTGAAAACTGAAGTAGGTTCTTCTTCAAACACTGTTTTCCCTTCTTAGTTAGAAAACAAGTTTTTTCAATAAAAATAAGTCTCTTTCTCTAAAACTGTGTTTCTTTTGATCACTTTGCAAACATATACTTTGACCTTGAAAACAGGTTTTTTCTCCTTTAGCACAAAAAATTCTTTCCTCCTTGTAGGACTATGTTTCTCTTTTAACCACTCAAACCAAACAAGTTTTTAAACTGACAATGGTCTTTCCCTTTAAAACTATTTTTTTACTTATCACTCTGTATATAGGCCATTTTCCCACAAATAGGTTTTTTTCCCCTTAAAACACTATTTCTTCTTCCTCATTATTTGATTTCAGAAATGCCTTTCCAACCAAAAATATTAGGTGGAAGAGCACAAGTACCTTTTTTAGAAATCTCCTCTGCAGCTTAAAAATACAATTTATGTGCATTCATCCAAAAACTGACACTCCTAGGCATGAGGTTGTGGGAACCTGGGCGCCTTCTACACGTCGGGCCGGGCAGGACTCTTATGGGCCATTAAGAAAGAATGGTGGTATGGGCCGGGCGAAGGCCTGTGCAAAAGTGATGAATGGAGTTTGAATTTTCGTGCAGACCAGGGCATGGGCAGGGCAGAGTTCTTGCAAATGGGAGAGGGCGCCGTGGCATGGGCCGGGCAGAGTTCTTGCAAATGGGTGAGGACGTCGTGGCATGGGCTAGGCAGAATTTGGGCACCCGAGCACTGCTTGTCGGGCCGAGGCACAGGTGCATCATGCCTCTTTACAGGTGCATCGTGCCTATATAATTTTCTTCGTAGGTATCTACAGGTGTGTCATGCCTTCAAAACAGAAGGCGGGTGCTTGAAACCTTTCTCCTTCCCCCTTGTCAAACGTTGCAAACCAATAATTTTTAAATGTGAAATGCTTTGGCCAAGTCTTTTATGCCTTGGGAGGGTTTGAGAAACCCCTTTTTCCCTTCTTTTTGTATTTGAAAATCCACATTTCTTGCCTTTGTATTTGTGATGAAAAGCGGCCTTCTCCTTTTTTCGAGGGCTTGCCTTCTTTTTTACCAACTGCTTTATCCTTTTTAAAATTTCCTTCTTGAAAAAATGCTATCTTTATCCCTACTACATCATTTGAGCATGGTCCTTTATCAAAGGCCTCTAATCTTGTTTCTTTGATTTGAAAAGATGTCTTTGGAAACATAATTGCCATGGGCCCTTTCATTTCTTTGATTTGGTTAATGTAAACCTGTTTTCTTAAGCCTCCCCTCTTATGATGGAGGAGGCTATTAAAAAAATGTGTTGTTGCCCCTTTGTATCAATTTGCAAAACTTCCTCTAAACAGAACCCTGCTCATGTTATTTGATGGAGGTCTCCCAAATACATCTACTTGTTATTTTGGTTTATTACTTTCAAAAGAGTTTATTTCATGTAAAACATAACTCTTGGTGCTTGCCCTCTGCTCATCATGAAGGAGGTCATGCCAATGTAACCACTCAGGTCATTCAAAACCACTATTGGGCCCTCTACTTGTTATGAAGGAGGCCTTCATAATGTTTTGACCCTCTGCTTGTTATGAAGGAGGTCATCCTAAAACACAAAAAATATTATTTCATCTAAAACTGTGCCTTCTCTCTGTTTATTGAAAAATATTAATGGAAACAAACTGTGAGCCTCTCCACTTATCACTGGTGAAGTCCCTTAAACCAACTGTCCTTTTCCTATGTGAAACCTTGTCTGTAATATATGTATTTTTTGCACCATATTACTGTGAAACTTAGGAGTAAATAGTGCATTTATGAATGGTAAATTCTCACTGTGTCCATCATTGAAATAACTCCTCTCCATTGACTATATCTTCATTGGCGCAGAAAATTATCTTTAAATGCTTTTCAGAGTCTAGGTTTATGATAAGATATAAAAATCAGTTGTCCTTCTTATATCTTCATAATGATGCCTAATTGCTTTGGGCCTCTGTTCTATCAAATACTGTCCTTCTTGCTTGAACCAGAGTGATTTGCAGGGCTTTGGTCATATGTTTGGGAACTTATGCAGTAATTCTCTTTGAGTTATCAGGGGGTGCTGAAGGTAGACATCATCTAACCTTTGTATTCATTTGTCATGATGGAGGGCTTTTGTCCTTTGGCTTTTTAGATTTGAAACCTATAGGTCTTCTCTTTTAAACATATGTGATATATGATTTCTGATAGTAAACTGCTCAGCTTGAAGACCTTGTTTGAAGTTGTTCCTTTGCTCATATTATGTTTATTGTCATCACTCAACACACCCCTGTAGAGATGCAAGAATAGATTTTTTTGATCTTTGGAGAGCTTTCTTGGTGTTTTATGAATATCATGCTTGATCTGATCATCTTTCTTCAGACATGAAAACTCTTTCTCTTTTCCTGATTTGAAAATTTTTGAGCTTTGCTGAAATGAGACAAAGCAACCATTTAGTGGTGTGTGACCTAAGGATAGACCAGGGTGTTTTTTGCAGGATGGGAAGAAAATGATGGCAGACATGATGATGAAAATAGGGTTTTGGCTTAAGACAATCTTGCCAAGGAATTTTCCTTAAAACACCACCACCTAGACCTACAGACTTTGTCATGGATTTTGAATGGCTTCTTAGGCATGAGTAGGTTAGCACATGACAAAATGATCAGTGAGAGAGGGGTAGACACTTTGTCAAATGTTGGATAGTGGGTTGTATGAAAAACAAGGGATTTTGATGTTTAGAAGAGGTATAAGATTTATGACAGTTATGGACAAGGAGGCTTGCTATTTTTGGAGCGGGATTGAAAATAGAATACCACTTCTACCTTGGTAGGAAAAAGAGGGGTAATAATATAAAAAAATTGTTTGAAGGGTTTTCTGGAGAACAAATTGACTTTTGAGATTGGTTTCTAGAAAACCTAGACAACAGATCTAGTCATCAGAACAGGTGAAAACACTGATGACTAATAGATGAGCTAAGCTTGGCATGACGGAATGATGAAATAGTGAAAATTTATCCTAAGGAAAATGAAGGCCGTGAGATTTCTAGAACTCACAATGTTCATGAACTTTGTTTCTAGAAATCTAGAACCGATACTTAGTCATATTTAGATAGTGAAAATTATGGATGAATAACAAAAATCACACAAAACCCATGCTATCGATTTAATGATAATTCAGGTTTTTTATGATCTCGAGGTTTGTATATGATTTTATAATTATTTCAGATTTAATACCGAGGATTCCCATTATGCATGAGTTAAGGTGATACGACAATTAATAGCATTTGACGTGATATCAACTTACGCTTTCTGGCTTTTCATTCAACAGGTTAATTCTGGAAAATTAGGCATAAAAGGATGTCGAGGTTGATTAAAGCATGAAGGAAGTCCACCACCCCACCTTAGTTAGTTGTTCAGCAAGAAGAAGATCACAATATGGCTCCTCTAGTCTCCGACACAACATGAAACCCATAAATTGGTTCCTCAAGCTGGGAATGGATTTATAAGTATTTTGAGAATGAGAATCCAAAAGAAATTTTGACAGAAAATCTGTAGCTGTTGATTCTGCATCCTCAAATTCAGACTCATGGTCTGACACAGCTAACTCTTTTCTGCACATAATTTCCACACGTCCTAAAATCCTTCCATAAACTGACTTAGTAAGATGGGTGTTAGATCATGTGGAAATCCGAGATAGAAAATTTTTTACCAAAATCATAATGGTCATTGGTTCTATCAAGCCTGAATATTTGAAGGAAATTTATAAATTGCCTGAGCCCCAGAAAAGATACGACAACTATTTTGTCCAAGAATTTATGTGAGAGAATTAGCACCTTGAAAATGTGATTAAGGATTGGAGAAATGATCCTAATTGACATAAATGTGATAATAAGGGTATGTACTCAGTAGTTTCTCTTAAAATACCTTTCTCACAAATTGTTGCAATGATGTGTCTTCTGTTTGGGTCTTCAAATACAACCAATTTTAAGGAACATTGGACACCCTTGATAGAAGAAACCTTTTATGGATATATTATTGATTGGACTAACATTTTGTCTGATAATTTAATTAGATGTATCACTGTATATAGAGAAAATTATAATCTTTCATCCAATACGGTTACTCCTTTTTATATGTGTTCGTTTATCCTAGATGTTGTTTGTTTTTCTACTGAATTTCCATCATTGGGATGGAAATGGACCAAAGAAGTCAAAATCCCCATATTTTTATAGTTATAATTCTTGTGGGAATCAAAATAAAACTCTCATATGTTTAAAATATGTAATGATATAATTATCCTAGTTTTTCAAGTCATTTTCGAAAGGAAAATCTCTAGAGTCACCCATGAAGCCAATAGAAGTCTCAGGTATACAGGAATATGGTTTGGTGAATAATTTTTCACATGCATCCAAGTTTTCAGAAGTCATGCTTTCCCTCATGTCTTACCCTTATATGTACCAGATAAATTAATAGCCAAGGAGATTTCTTATCAAACTATAATTAATGGGTTAACTAAATTTCTGAAAGAGGCGAAAAATAAAATTTGGCCAAATTTTCCTATTTCATTTGGTTCATATACTCTAGACAATTTCAAGAATGCATGTATTGAAATTTATTGCTTAAAACCCTTCAATTTCCCAATTATACCCAACATAAGTTATGATTCATATTGTGTTGCCAGAGAAATAACAAATCAAGTTAAGCCGCGAGCATTTGCAAGCGAGCTTGATAAATTTGACGATGTGTTTGAATCTATTCTAGAATTCTAAAGGGTTCTGCAAATAGCAACTGTGGAGTTCAATCTAGAAGAACCTGAACAAAGGAATTCTCATTTTCCAGACTACATGTCCCATAAGCCAATGTCAGAACAAATTATGATGCCTCCAGTTCAGGTTCAAGTGCCAGAAGCAGGACACATTTAAATTCTGATTCCTGCAATTCAGATTCATGTCCCAGAAGCGGAACAAATTCTGATTCTGATTCCTCCAGTTCAAGTACCAGTACTAGTGACAGAATCAGAAATCATAGATGTTCCACAAGAAGAGATATTTAATCAAGACTGGGGAAGTTTTGAAAAAGAATTATTTGATACTAATATTCTCGTTGATCATAATGCTATTTTGATAGAAACTATTCCTACTGAAGATTCTCTAAGAACGTCAATTCATGTAGGTGAAACAAGTGTTCAACAAGTTTCCTCCAATTTAAATGATTTTGAAGATCAAAGAGAAATTCGAGAAATATCATTCACTGCAGAGGTTTCTGAAATTTCTATTCAGAAAAATCAGATACCAAAGATCAATAATATAGAGGAGAGACAAGAAGAAACATCGATGCAAGACAAGGAGATTATCCCTACTTTTCCAAAAATAGAAATAATTCTAAAGATTGAAGAAATACCTCCTTTGGATGTGTTGGAAATACTGAGAGGGGGGTGAATCAGTATTTCTTTCCAATTTTTATTTTTACCGGTTAGATCACTTGTAATTAGAACACAAAATGAACAATAAGAATAAATTCTTTTATTATATTCTTCAATAAAATAGATACAATAAAATATGTACAATAGGTGTAGGGCTCCAACCCTAGATGAAGACATCGATCTTCAATCTTCCAGGCTCCAACCTGTTGCCAAGCACCAACTTGGACTATTGTGAGGCTTCGACCTCTAGGGCTTTGACCCTATCTATCCAAGGCACCAACCTTGTGTTTAGAGGCTCCAACCCCAAGGGCACCAACCCTTCTTTGGTTCAGGCTCCAACCTAGATTCTTGAGGACACCGATCCTCTAGGGCTCCAACTCTATCTTCCAAGGCACCGACCTTGTCTCTATGAAGCTCCAACCGTCAACTTCACTTCGTCAAAATATGCTTGGTTATTCTTCACGGCTCCCAAAGTCTTCTTCAAGGAGCCCTATCACACTTAGTCTCCATGTCACATCATCAATGACAACCTTTTCTTCTTATAAGGTGCCACCACTGCTCTTCATTGTACCCAAAAAATTTCTCCAAGTTACCTCATGATGAAATCAACAATGCATCATGATCTTCAATGTTATTTCCAAGATCACTTAAGGATTCTCAACCTAATACCTTCAATATTCTTCAAGGTCACTTCACAAAGTCTTCTTAGTCTTATCTTCAAGTCTTCTTCACTTTTTTTTCTGTTATACTTCTACTTCACTAATCTCCCTTGATCCCGAAATATTGTGCTCAATAAGTTGTTCTTCAAGAATGTCTTCAATATTTTTAAGAGCGCCTTTGATTCTGCCCCAAGGTACCTTCTAAAATAGTTCAAGCCTCTCTTAGATCAAGGTCTGCACTTCAAGTCTTCATAAGCTTTTCCAATATAAACCTTAAGATCCTTCAGATGTTAAGTTCTAGCCTCACATTTTCGAAGCTTGAATATTTGAGGATTGTACAAGTGTAATTGTAGTTGTGTCTCTTCAAACTGAGATTATTTTTCAAGCACTGTGCTGCCTCCACAGGACTGTCTCCACAAGTAGCAACATTTTTCCTTTTGTGCACAAATCTGATTTATATTAGTTCGGGTCTGAAGCTAAATGATCACCACAGATCTGCAACAAGTGTTATTACAGGTGTGAAAAAAGGGTCAGAAAAAATGCTATTACAGGATCGAGAATATGCTGCCACAAATCTACAAGGAAGTGTTACAACAAGTCCAAAAGTGTGCCTCCACAGTTCTGCAAACAATGCTACAACAAATCCATTTTTTCTGCGTAAGTCTGCAATAACGAGTCTGTAATATAATATATCTATTTTAAGGTTTTAGAGGTGACATTACACCACACTATTGCAATCCGACTTCTTTGTATGGTATCCCAAACATAAATTATCCTTAACTGTCCTTCTCGCCCTCCTTACTATGTTTTTGGTCCTCTCTGAACTCCTGTGATATTCTTCACAGAAATTGATGGTGAAAAATGAAGGTTTCGACTTATATTTATAGTGATTTCATCCTTTAAAGAGAGGATGTGACTGTTGGAGATGAGATCCGACATATGTATGTCAACTTAGGTCGGCTAGATTAAAAAATAAAAATCTAAACTTAAAAATTCATTATCTCATCAACCACCGGGAGTTTGGGGGAAAGTAAGGGCTCATTAGAAAGGGAAAAATATACTCTACAAGATAGTATAGGAACCATTTTTAAAGGTTACCTCTAAGGTTGTGAAATTTTTTTTTCTTTGTGACGGCCCTTGAATTATTTAGTGCAGAAAATGATTAGGACAGTATGGCTTCTTTGTTTGGGTTCTCCATTGTTTGTCTTCTCCATTATTTGGCTTCTTCGTCATCATAGGAACACGTAGGACATCCATGTAATCATGATAGTTTCCAGCAATGAGTGTATCATCCATGTCATCACATAATTGTGTAGTGATATGTTATAGTGCAACATCATTAGAATAACTTCAAATTAGTCTTCTAGCCATCAAATGAGATCTTCCACATCATCATATAGTCTTCCAACCTTCATCAAGTACCTTCATCAAGTGTATGACATCATCATATGTCATCATCAAGTATCATCCAAGTGTATGACGTCATCATATGACATCATTGGTTAAGATCTAGATCATCAAGTGCATGCAACATTAGATCAAGTACTTAGGGCTTCCTTCATTAGTGGTTTGACTTCTTCGTGACTTGAAATCTTCATTGATAGTCTCCTAGTCAACCAAGAGTCATGGCATCATCATCTAGAACCAGGCATCTCAAGAATATTGACATCTTGGTCAATGCCACATTGACATCAATGACAAACTTGATTAACAATCTCCCCCTTTGTCATTGATGGAAATATTCTTTCCCTTCTAATTTCTCTCCCCCTTAGACACTAATGGAAAACGGGGTGCCCAAATACTCCCCCTATCAAGTTGCTTCTTTTCTTCATGAATTGTAGTCTTTCATAGGTATGTTACTCCCCCTACCATGGTGCTCTTTCTTCTGTCAATATGGTCCATGATACATGTGTTGTACCATCTCCCCCTGTCTGGACAAATTCCTTTAGCTCATGTAGGATTGCTCACCTTGTGTGATCAAGTAGAAGGCATCATCATAATATCATGTTTTTATTAAATGGAGTTACTTTCGAGAGATGATTTATCAAGATTTTCCATGTGTAACTCATCAAGGATTTCATAGGGCCCACACACAGATCACTTTCTACAAGAGTACTCAAGAATCACAAACTCCCCCTAACTATATGCATAGTCTCTTTTTGGCAGGGTTTCACCATCAAATACTTGGAATATCAAGGATGAATTCATCTAGTCAACAACATGTTTTGTTCATTAGAGTGTTCAAGACACTTCCAGATTCAACTTGTTTCCTTCTCCATACTTGTGTAACTTTCTTCTCTGGCATGGTTCTAGCTTGTGCAGGGGCCCAAATCAAGTTACAATCACATTCCATATGTATAATGTTATGGCAATTGAAGCACTCTATCTTGTTCATGAAAAAGAAATCATGACTTCTTCTTGAAAAATTGCTTTGAGGAGATTGACGGGGAACATTATATTTGTCTTTGTGATATGCCCTACAATCTTTTGCCACGTGCCCAAAGTTTGTACAAGAATAGTAATATCCAAGAAATATACTTTGTTACCTGGGAGATGAAGAGTTCCTTGAAGTACTTTTGATGTATTTTTTCCTTGGCATTCTTTGATGATATTCATTGCCTTTTGTATTCTTGACACCATATGCAAGTCTCCTTGGAGTAGAATATCTTTTGTTGTTGTCTTGATTCTTCTCCTTGCCTTTGTTGGAACTGAGAGCATCAAAATTTCTTTCTAGGTTCCTCACATCTTTGTTGTTTGAAGCATTATCATTCTTGCTTGAGGATTCACCTGCATAGCCAAGAATTGATTTATCAAGGGGAGACCTTTGCTGGCTTAGGATGTCACCTAGGGTTTGAGAGCTTTTCATGTTTTTATTCAGAAATTCAACTTCCTTTTCAAGAAAGACAATTTCTCCTTTCAACTTTTCACAATCTTCATCTTTCATAAGTAGTTTCTTATGCATTTCTTCCATCATCCTTGTTGCTTCATGTGCTTTGATTTTAAGGGAGATGATATTTGATTTCATCATGAAGACTTCTTCATTCTTCTTTGCTAAACTGATCTTTATTTCTTCTTTTATTCTTGTAGCTTCACATGTTTCAACCTTGAGAAGATTGATGTCTGTTTTTAGTTTCAAGATTTCTTCATCCTTTTCGTCTAGTTGGCATATCATGGTGTTTCTCTCCTTTTCTTCTTCATTAACTTGTCCTTCTATGAATGCCAAAGTTTCCATCACCTTCTCAACTCCTTGCGCTTGTTCCCTTGCTTCTTCTAGTTGAGATCTAAGAGAGGAGACCTCTTCCTTGTATTAACCAATCTCTGCTTCAAGATTGTTCAATCTCTTAATTCTTTGTTCAAGGTTGCTTGACAAAGTTTCTTCCCTTTTATTTACCTTATCCAATTTATTTGTCATAGATATATGACTTCTTCATGATTTTTTTTTTTTTTTATGAAATTCCTCTTTAAGTTTGGCGAGCTCCTCATCTCTTTCTTGTACTTGAAGCTTGACAAAGTCAACTTCCTTCCTTGTCTTGTCTTGGTTACCATATTGTGTTTTCTTCTTAAGTTCTTAATTTTCCTTTTTCAAATTGTTAATCTCTTCCATTGAAGCCATATATTTATTCAGGAGATATTATTCAAAGTCTTCTTTTTTCTCTTCGTCTTCTAGGTCTTCTTTGGCCTTGTTGTCATCTCTCTTATCTTCAGCTTCCTTGATGAATTCTGTAATTATTTCTTGTTTTCTATCATCTTCTTTACTAGAGATCATTTTCAACGCTCCTTTTGAGTGAAGATCATGAAGTTTGTCCCATATGAATTTTGCTGATGAACATTTTTCAAAATTGGCCTTCATAGAATTTGGTAACCCATTCAAAATTGCCTTCATTGCTCTTATATTGTACTCCTTGGATTCTTCGTCCATCGTGTAATTAGTAATCACTGATTTCCAAACTTCAATTCCTCGAGTCTTCAAGAAATTCCTCATTCTTTCCACCCATATATCAAAATTTCCATTGAATAATGGAGCCTTCACAAATTGATTTACTTCAATCTCAATGGTTGAGGAAGATACATCTTTAGGAGGATTGGAGACTTTCTTACTTGGCTTTTCCATTTGTGTTCTAATGATCAACCTTCAAGTTGTTGGGCTTTGAGTGAAGGTACTGGCTCTGATACCAATTGTTGGAAATACTGAGAGGAGGGTGAATCAATATTTCTTTCCAATTGTTATTTTTACCGGTTAGATCACTTATAATTAGAACACAAAATGAACAATAAGAATAAATTATTTTATTATATTCTTCAATAAAATAGATACAATAAAATATGTGCAATAGGTGTAGGGCTGCAACCCTAGATGAAGACATCGATATTCAATCTTCCAGGCTCTAACCTGTTGCCAAGTACCAACTTGGACTATTGTGAGGCTTCGACCTCTAGGGCTTCGACCCTATCTATCCAAGGCACCAACCTTGCATTTAGAGGCGCCAACCCTTCTTTGGCTTAGGCTCCAACCTAGATTCTTGAGGAAATCGATCCTCTAGGGCTCCAACCCTATCTTCTTAGGCACTAACCTTGTCTCTATGAAGCTCCAACCATCAACTTCACTTTGTCAAAATATACTTGGTTATTCTTCACGGCTCCCAAAGTCTTCTTCAAGGAGCCCTGTCACACTTAGTCTCCACATCACATCATCAATGACAACCTATTTTTCTTAGAAGGTGTCACCACTGCTCTTCATCGTACCCAAACAAATTCTCCAAGTTACCTCATGATGAGATCAACAATGCATCATGATCTTCAATGTTATTTCCAAGATCACTTAAGGCTTCTCAACAAAATATCTTCAATCTTCTTCAAGGTCACTCCATAAAGTCTTCTTAGTATTATCTTCAAGTATTCTTCACTTTTTTTTCTGTTATACTTCTGCTTCACTAATCTCCCTTGATCCCAAAATACTATGCTCAATAAGTTGTTCTTCAAGAATGTCTTCAATATTTTTACGAGTGCCTTTGATTCTACCCCAAGGTACCTTCTAAAATAGTTCAATCCTCTCTTAGATCAAGGTATGCACTTCAAGTCTTCATAAGCTTTGCCAATATAAAGCTTAAGATCCTTCAGATGTTAAGTTCTAGCCTCACATTTTCCAAGCTTGAATATTTGAGGATTGTACAAGTGTAACTGTAGTTGTGTCTCTTCAAACTGAGATTGTTTTTCAAGCACCGAGCTCCCTCCACAGGACTGTCTCCACAAGTAGAAAAAATGTTCCTTCGGTGCACACATCTAAATTACATTAGTTCAGGTCTGAAGCTAAATGATCACCACAGATCTGCAAAAATTGTTATTACAGGTGTGAAAAAAGGGTCAGAAAAAAAATGCTATTACAGGATCGAGAATATGCTACCACAAATCTACAAGGAATTGTTACAACAAGTCCAAAAGTGTGCCTCCACAGTTCTGCAAACAATGCTACAACAAATCCATTTTTTCTGCGTAAGTCTGCAATAACGAGTCTGCAATATAATTTATTTGTTTTAAGGTTTTAGAGGTGACATTCCACCACACTATTGCAATCCGAATTCTTTGTATGGTATCCCAAACAGAAATTATCCTTAACTGTTGTTCTTGCCCTCTTTACTGTCTTTTTGGTCCTCTCTAAACTCCTGTGATATTCTTCACCGAAATTGATGGTGAAAAATGAAGGTTTTGACTTATATTTATAGTGATTTCGTCCTTTAAAGAGAGGACATGGCTGTTGGAGATGAGAGCCAACATATGTATGTTAACTTAGGTCGGCTAGATAAAAAAAAATATTTTTCTAAACTTAAAAATTTCATTATCTCATCAACCACCAGGAGTTTGGGGGCAAGTAAGGGCTCATTAGAAAGGGAAAAATATACTCTACAACATGGTATAGGAACCATTTTTAAAGGTTACCTCTAAGGTGGTGAATTTTTTTTTTCTTTGTGACTGCCCTTGAATTATTTAGTGCATAAAATGATTAGGACAATATGGCTTCCTTTTTTGGGTTCTCCATTGTTTTTCTTCTCCATTATTTGGCTTCTTCATCATCATAGGAACACATAGGACATCCACGTCATCATGATAGTGTCCAGAAATGAGTGTATCATCCATGTCATAACATAATTGTGCAGTGATATGTTATAGTGCAACATCATTAGAAGAAATTTATATTAGTATTCCAGCCATCAAATGAGATCTTCCACATCATCATCTAGTCTTCCAACCTTCATCAAGTACCTTCACCAAGTGTATGACTTCATCAAGTATGATCCATGTGTATGACATCATCATATGTCATCATCAAGTATAATTTGTCATCATCAAGTATCATCCAAGTGTATGACGTCATCATATGACATAATTGGTCAAGATCTAGATCATCAAGTGAATGCAACATTAGATCAAGTACTTAGGGCTTCCTTCATTAGTGGTTTGACTTCTTCGTGACTTGACATCTTCATTGATAGTGTCCTAGTCAACCAAGAGTCATGGCATCGTCATCTAGAACCAGGCATCTCAAGAATATTGACATCTTGGTCAATGCCATATTGACATCAATGAAAACCTTCATTAACAGGATGTATTTTACAGTCCAAAGCATAAAGTTCTTGTATCTAGGTCAAAGAAGAAAGGAAAGGTTGAAGATTATCTAGAAATTCCTATGGAGACAACATCAATGCAAGTTCTCTGGAAAAGAACTCTGTCAACTACAGGAAAAGAACTTAGTTGATTATCTTAGTTTGCAGGTGCTTATGCAGACAAAACTATTCATAAGGTGTAATATTCAAAAATTAGCATGTAGCTAATTGGAATATTGATTTTTGCTTTTGACACCTAGGAGATGAATAAATGGGAGAGGAGGCCCATACATTTCTAAAATAGGAATAAAATCCCTCATGATGTGAAAAAGGATCATTATAATTGATGGATTTCACACCCTCATGTGTGAAAAGGGGCAATTACATGTGGAAAAGGTCAATTTTGACCAAGTCAACAGTGCTAAAATGGAAGGTGGAGATCATCTATAGAGGCAACGCAGTCATAGTGGGAGGAATATTCCTTGGTGGAGGAAACCCTAATGAGTGGGACCCAAGGTGAGAAGGCTTCCACTTTTATAAGGAGGGCAAGGCAGCCATAGCAGGAGATGTTATTGATTATTGATTTTATGGTCTGCATGACTATTGTGCATTCTTCAGCTGTTTAGTTGAGATTCCTATGTTGTTTAGCACTGGGTGTTCCCGAGCGGGAATATCGTCTCCTTTCTTGAGAGGCCTCTTGGGGGAGCTTGCACTTCATTTTCTACACTCAGGCTTAAGGCAAAGCTTCAATCTTCAGCTACAAAGTAGTTTCTATAGAGGATTGTGTTGTGTTGCAGGGTGTTGCAGTGGAGGGTTGAGAAACCCATTTCTGGAGCTATTTTTTTAGAGGAGGAAGCATCCTTTTCTTTGAGAGACCAGAAAAGGAGTTTATTGAGCTTTGTTTAACATATTGGAACCAGGCAAACATATTATTATCAACTATAATGTAGTATCCCTCTTTGACTCTGTTATTTCAGTGAGATATTGTAGTGAGGGGTTTCAGTGTTTGATTGGAGGGTGAGATCTTTAGTGATTGGATCAGCCTTTCACCTAAAGGATCCATTGGATGATATTTATTCATTACATGTATTAGCTACAGCCATCTTCATCTAGTTCTTGAGTTGTAGCTGCTTCTCAGCCCTAGGGCTGCACTCCGAAATTTTTTGCACTTTTTCATATTTCAGGAAATCCTCTCTGAATTGTCTTGGAATTGATTTTGGGAGTCTATATTGTAATGTTCCAAAATTTTCATTAAACAAATTGGAACTTTAATTTTTCTTTCCTTTTAATAAAAATAATAAAATGGGTAAGGGAGCCCATGAAGTAGCTTAATAAACACTCCAAATGCGCAAAGGGGTCACTTAAGTGGCTTATTTATCATCTCCTAGTGTGAAAAGGGGAAAATACAAGAAGACTAGGTCCAGTTTGACCAAGTCAAACAGTGTTGCATGGAGGGAGTGAGTCACCTAGTGGGACAACGCAATTTTCATAGGAGGAATATTATTGGATGAGAGAAACCCTAATGGGTGGGGTCCATGACAAGTAAGCCTTCTCTTGACATAAAAGGGGAAAGGAGAGCCATTGCTCATTATGTTGAAGATTTTGATTTTGCTCTCTTCAGTTGTTCAACTAAGATAGCTTGTCTTGCTTAGCACAAGGGAGATTTCTGCTTAGAAGTTTCCTCTCCTTCATTGGGAAGCGTTGGAAGACCTGTTCTTCATTCTCCTCACATCCAATCTTGAGGCCAAGGTGACCATCTTCAGCTACAGCATTTTCCAGCTTGGCAAAAACATTGAGTTGCTGGGGATTGCAGTGAGGATTCATCATCATCCATTTCCAGAGCTAGTTTTGTAGAGGAGGAGCTCATTCTTTCTCTGGGAGATTAGTGAGGAAGATCCCAGAGCTTTATTTCAGATTTTTGCATTGGACCATATGTTTAATCTCATTCACAACGCTGCCTCTTCCTCACACTGCATTATTCACTGAGGGCACTTGTAGGAGGGATTCACACTGTAGATTGGAGGGTGTAATCTTTAGTGAAGGGAGCAACCTTTCTCTAAGAATATCAGTGGAGGAGGACTCTAAAATTTTTTGCAGCATTTCCATCCTTCTTCCTTTTTGTATTGTATTTGAGTTGCTACTGCTACCTAGCAACTCCAAAATTTTTCCATTTAGTGTATTTTGGCCAATCCCTTGGAGGATTGTGGTAGTATTCTTTTCTGGGGTTGAGATCTTTCTCCCCCACTTTATTTGAGCCTATCATTGCTATATAATTGTAATTATATTAGTCTATAGTAATTTATTACTATAGACTACGTAGTCATAGCTTGTAGCTGGGTTGTGTAGCTGTGTACTTTTATTGTTACATGTACATTGGTCTTGAGGCTGATCTAGCCTAGCTTGAGAGGGATTTCCTCAAGTTCTTGTATATATATTTGCTATTGCACATAATATAAGGCTATGCAATTTTCTCACTCCATATGTATTGATATTTCACTGCTGCTGCTTATAGAAGTTCATATATTGTTGTAGCTCTCCATTTGAGAATTCTTTGAGGGACCTAGTTTTGGGAGATCTATATAACCCCTCTATGCTTATTTCTTTGAGCCCATATTCTGGAAGAGTAGTGTATGAAGAGTAAAAAAATGGATTCAAGTCTCAGTTCAGCTTATTTTTACATTAGATTCCTTATACAACATCCTTGAGGACCATTTTCCCAAAATTCCTGAAAAGGAATAGTACAGTGGTATGAGAGCATGATATTTGGCTCAGCCTGTGGCTTCAAGCCAAAGTGTTGAATCCCTAAAGGATGGATATTTAAAACTCTATAGACAGATTCTGCATATGGCTAGGTAGCCTTTGGATCTCATCCTTTTTTTCAAAGGTGACATATCCAGTAAATGCCCCTGCAGTCAATCTCTGGAATAGAATTTTGATATTCCCGACGAGGGAACTTTACAGTAGTATCAGAGAAGAGAAGAGAAGATCAAAATGACGTAGAAGATGAGATTACTCTCATCAGTTTTTAGATCTAGCAAAGGCCTCTCCAAGGAGGTTGAGAAAACTGAAGAAAGAGAAGAGGAAGGACCATGCACTCCCTACTCTTACCAAGGAGGAGAAATGGAGCATGAGAAACACTTGGAATTCGAAATTCTAAGTCAATATCTTGCTAAGTACAGAAAAAACCTTAGAGCCTTCCAAGAGACTCTATCTTTTCCACAATGTATTCATCAGAAAGAAGAGAGAAGACCCCACATCTATGGGATGATGAGAGGCAATAGATTTCTATTGTCCACATTTGACGGATCACTCACATGTGCAGCAGAGGCTTGGGTGAGGAAGCTAGAGGCTTTCTTCCTACTACATCCTATAGGAGACAGAGAGGCTGTAGAATTTGTAGCACTGCACCTTGAGGGTGAAGCAAATACTTGGTGGGTTAGCCATTGGGACCATGCAAGGGTTTCTACTCTTGCTAATTTTTCTCAAATATTGATCAGGAGGTTTGGTCAAAAGCGGGAGGAACCCTCACCACCAGTTACAGAGGCACATAATAGCACTATCATAGTGAGGAAGGAGCAACCTACATCTCCAGCTATTGAGGCATCCAACATTATTGAGGGAAAGACTCTTGCAGCAACACAAGATTCTTCTGAAACTTTTCAAGGTATGCCTAAGTTTTTATTTCTTATGGAGGATTGTATATCTATGCATGATGGTTGTCTAGAGAAGGAAACCTTCACTGCACTGTGCCATCACCTTCATACACCATTGATGTGTTGTGCACCACCATTGGGGTTAGGGTTTAAAAAATTTGTCATGGAAGAGATTGCATTTCAATTTCCCATGAAACGTAAAGGCAAGAAACTGTTTTGGGAAGATGATAGACCTCATTGCAGGGATGACAAGATGTAGGATGAAGGAAGGCATCCACTAGGAGTTGAGTGGATGTGGATGATAAGCAAGAGGATGGTGAGCCTTTTTCAGATTTATGATACAGGGAAACAAGAGGCAATGCTGCGTTGGCTACCCTTGAGAGAGTTTGGCCGGGATAGGACCTATCCTTTTTCATGGGGAGTGGAGAAGGAGGAGGACTAGAAGGATGCTCACACCATGAGGCAGAGAGGATCATGGGTGTATTATGATGAGATGGAATTATTCTTACCAATCATTATGTCACCATCAAATATTTGGTATGGTGGGAGTATGGAGGAGCAAAAAACATTCTTGTTGCTCAGATTATATTCAGATGTTGCTGGAGCAGGAGGAGTCACTAGCATAGTGAAAAGGGGATGCTCCTTGACCTTAGATGCCCAAGCAAGACCTTATTCATTGGAGGGACTCTATATGTGCAGAAACATGATGAGTATATCCTTTGACAAGATCCATGTCAAGGAGTTGATCTTTGAGATGACAGTGGCCCTACTCCACAGGCCAGTAGCGCTGTCACTTCAGAGTTGGGATTACTTGTTGAAGTGTTTTCAAAACCACTTCACAAGTGATGTACCTTGGAGGCATGTAGGAGGTGAGGTTGAGGGATTAATGGATGGCAACATTCCTTACTATATCTTGATATTCTTGGCTTGGGTTCACAAGCACAAAGGGGGACACCTACATGTAGCATTTATGGATCCTCCTTTCATGCATTCTTATGCATAATATTTGTTGGTGGAGGAGTCCACTTGGGAGGGCATCCTAATGGATGTATATTAGCATATGGATAGATGCAAAGCCCAAGAGATGATGATATGGTTGGCACAAACACTTCCCTACTTTGTTGCAGTAAGGGAGATTTTCCATTTGAGCCATTTCAGCTCAAAGACCGGAGTACATGATGAGGGAGGTAACTATTTGCTTTATGTTTTGCATTCTCTTATCTTTTTGAGTAGCATATCATATCAAGGAGGATATTTCCTTCTTGAAATTTTTTTTTTGTGGTACTTATGGTCTATTGCAGCAATTATGATGGCCATCTTATTGGTGGATTGTGGGGGAAAGCCACAAGATTTTTGGTGTGCACCATTGGAACCCAATTGTGTTTTCATGATCTCATCTTGCAGGATGAATGTGGCAGAAAATAAGTGGCTGAAAGGACACTTGTTGCACTATATATTGAGGCAGGCTAATGACGCCCTGCATTGGTCCCATGTGTGGAGCTATGTTTCACCTCCTTGCTCTCACAGATTTATGCTTCCATATTTTTCTAGTAGAACGTTGAACATGGGAAGCACCATTGGAGGATTGGCACAAGAGTTGAGGATGCCCATAGGGATTATGATTACCCATACTTCTCACATTGCATGTTTCAGAAAAACAAGTGGGTCAACCTTGATTGCCATGTTGCATCTCTTGCTTTCAAATGGGAGGAGCCATTTGGAGAGCTTGAGCTTTTTGGGGAGGCACCCCATGGGTGTTGGATTTGATGTGATGGCTTGGGTCTCTCTTGGATATCATTATGTTTCAGCGATATATCAGCAGCAGCCCCATATGTATCATAAGGGAGGAGAAACACATTGGAAGGATGTGTTCCTTGGGGGAGAAGACCTCCATACTTTTTGCAGTACATGCTCTAAGGGGAGTATGGAAGAGGATATGGTCACCATAACAAGCTATTTGTTTCTCCATGAGGTGAACCTTATGATTTCTTGGATGCCATATGATGATGATTTCCAACTCATCACATATGAGATGATTTGGGCCAGCTTGATTTACAACGCTGAAGGAGAGATCATTGGAGATCTAAACTTCATCTTGCCAGTTGAGGGCAACACTATTGCAGCCCAAATTCAGCTTTCACTCCACACTTATCATAAGTGGAGAAGAGGATAGCGTGGGGTAGGCTATGAAGCTTACCATGATCATATTTCTAGCCCACCTATTCTACATGGACTTAAGGTGGAGGATGATTTCCCAGATTTGCCTAGTTGGAGGGTGGCTCACTTTGCATGGTTGATTGCTTGGGGATGGAGGATACACATGGGGAGAATGTCTCCCAACACATTTCAGATTCCATACCTTGGGAGAACCTCTAGACAGCACTTTGCCACTCTCTTGAGCACCTCACTTTCTCATGATGATAGCTTGGTAGCTACTTTACATGTTGAGGAGAAGCAATGTGAGAGCTTTATTGATGAGATAGCATCCTATTTATTGGAGGGGATCATCACATATGGGTGCTACAGCAGAGGAGAAGAAGAATCATTCTACCCTTGTACTTGCTTGAGGACAAGCAATCTTTGGAAGGGGAGGACTGTAATGTTCCAAAATTTTCATTAAGCAAATTGGAACATTAATTTTTCTTTCCTTTTAATAAAAATAATAAAATGGGTAAGGGAGCCCATGAAGTAGCTTAATAAACACTCCAAATGTGCAAAGGGGTCACTTAAGTGGCTTATTTATCATCTCCTAGTGTGAAAAGGGGAAAATACAAGAAGACTAGGTCCAGTTTGACCAAGTCAAACAACGCTACATGGAGGGAGTGAGTCACCTAGTGGGACAACGCAGTTTTCATAGGAGGAATATTATTGGATGAGAGAAACCCTAATGTGTGGGTTCCATGACAAGGAAGCCTTTTCTTGACATAAAAGGGGAAAGGAGAGCCATTTCTCATTATGTTGAAGATTTCATTTTTTCTCTCTTCAGTTGTTCAACTGAGATAGCTTGTGTTGCTTAGCACAAGGGAGATTTCTATTTAGAAGTTTCCTCTCCTTCATTGGGAAGCTTTGGAGGACATGTTATTCATTCTCCTCACATCCAGGCTTGAGGCCAAGGTGACCATATTTAGCTACAGTGTTTTCTAGCTTGGCAGAAATGTTGAGTTGCTGGGGGTTGCAGTGAGGATTCATCATCACCCATTTCCAGAGCTAGTTTTGCAGAGGAGGATCTCATTCTTTCTCTGGGAGATCAGTGAAGAAGATCCCAGAGATTTATTTCATATTTTGGCATTGGGCCATATGTTTCATCTCATTCATAGTGCTACCTCTTCCTCATACTGCATTATTTATTGAGGCCACTTGCAGGAGGGATTCACACTGTGGATTGGAGGGTGTAATATTCAGTGAAGGGAGAAGCCTTTCACTTAGAATATTAGTGGAGGAGGTTTCTACATTTTTTTCAACATTTCCATCCTTCTCGATTTTTTTGTTTTATTTTAGTTGCTGCTACTACCCACAAACTCCGGCATTTTTCCATTTAGTGTATTTTGGCCAATCCCTTGGAGGATTGTGGTAGTATTATTTTTTGGGGTTGAGATATTGCTCCCCCACTTTATTTGAACCTGTCATTGCTATATAATTGTAATTATATTAGTATATAGTCATTTCTTACTATAGACTGCATAGTCATAGCTTGTAGTTGGGTTGTGTAGCTGTGTACTTTTATTGTTGCATGTACATTGGTATTGAGGCTGATCTAGCCTAGCTTGAGAGGGCTTTCCTCAAGTTCTTGTATATCTGTTTGCTGCTGCACATAATATAAGGCTATGCACTCTTCTCACTCCATATTTATTGATATTTCACTGCTGCTGCTTGTAGAAGTTCATATATTGCTGTAGCTCTCCATTTGAGAATTATTTGAAGGACCTAGTTTGGGGAGATCTGTATAACCCCTCTAGGCTTATTTCTTTGAGCCAATCTTCTGGAAGAGTAGTTTATGAAGAGTAAGAAAAGGGATCCAAGACTTGGTTCAACTTATTTTTACATTGGCTTCCTTATAAAGTGTCCTTGAGGACCATTTTCCTGAAATTCCTGAAAAGGAATATTACATATATCTTCACGCCCAACATTGTATGAGCCATATAGTTGCAGATATATATTATTGTACATTATCAGTAGCAATTTTCCTTCTATTACTATATTTTTCTTGGTCATGGGCATTCTGTTATGTAGCAGCATTTCACTTTTGGCATATGTATTCATTTGAGGCTTGTTTGCCTTGATTATTTGAGTTGTGCCCGCTTCTATTGTACATATTTTCTACTGATTTATATAATGAAATGGCTCTATAGTTTTCATCCATTTTAGTGTAATTTTATTCACTGCTATTTCCATTATTGTGTTCATATATTGTTGCTTCCCCATTTTGGGATATTACAGTGGTATCATAGCATAATCTTGGCTCAGCCTGTGGATCTCAGCCATTATGCTATTAGAAGAAGAAGAATAAAAGATGTACATAAAAGGAAAAAAGAAAACTCCATTTTTGGAGGAAGAAAGGAAGAGAGGATCTCAAAGATTATTTTTCAAACTATGCAGAGCATTCATGGAGATATCAAGAAGATGAGAAGGGAGAGGTGTGAGGAATCTCCAAAGGGGTTTTAATCTGAAGCAAGCCCTACAATTTTGCATGATGAGTGTGAGCATGCAGCCACACATTATGATTTAGAGCACAATCATATGCCCATCTCTGATATGTGGGAGATGAAATAAGAAGAAATTCCTAAGAGGGAAACTCTTAGTGATTTTATACAAGAATATGAATCTCAAACTAAGAAGTTCAGAGATCACATCAGCTTCCAATATTTTTGCAAGATCAAGGTGGAGAGGAGAAAGCAACATGATATGGGTAGAGTTTTTCTATCTAATTTTGATGGTTCACCTAAATGTTCAGCTAGGGCTTGGGTGGAGGAGCTAGACATCTATTTGCAGCAACACCAAGTTTCCGAGATTGAAGCCATCAAAGTTGCAGCACTGCATTTTGAAGGTAAGGCCTATGCTTGGTGGATATTTGAGTATTTTTCATTAAGAAATGCAAAGACTTATTCTTATGCAAATTTAAATAGGAGAATAGTGGAAAGGTTTGGTGAGAGACATTCTGAAACACCTTTGGTGGAGCTAAACAAACCAAAAAAATAAAAAAATTTGCATGTGTTGGAGGAATCTGAAAACCAAACTCCACTTCAAAAAACTATTGTAGAGGCCGATACCTTTTACAATACCTTTCTAGAGGCAAGATCTGTATCTCATACTCCTAAAAAGGAGGGCATGGAGATCTTCTTCTCAAAAGAGGATCCTCTTATTGAAAGGTTTCCCATTCATGTTGAAGGAGGAGAGAAGGCTGGGGGTAACAACAATGTCACATCTAGAGCATATCTAGCACCTCATGCAGAGGTACATGGAGCACTTGCTCCAGAAAAAGGGATTATTGTATCATTGCAAGGAATTCCATAGGATCTCATATGTGGAGATCAAGGCACAACCCATGAGCATCATGTGCCATTATTGACAGATTGTGACACCATGCAGATGAAAGGAGGAGGTGGGGAGGATAACCAACATCATTTGAAGAGGAGCACACACCCCTATCTATTTCAGAGGGTTGATGTACAGAAGAGTGAGACTGAATTACGCAGTGAGGGCAAGGAAAATTCTATCCATTAATGTATGCAGTCCACTCTTGATATTGACGTCTCATTGCATGGAGGCATCTCACCGAGGAGATCACCAGATTAGCAGATGATGAGGGATTCTTCACATTTGGTGACACCACTCATTTATTCCAGAGGGGTGAGGACCTTGGGAGAGCTTGGTATAGCACTTAGAGTTTGGGTAGGCTCAAGGAGAGGAGAGGAATTCTACCAACATCATCATTATCCACTCTCATTCTGGGATCTACGCTGTGGCAGGAGCAGCATGGGAAGGATAACAGCCTTCCAACTTGCATCTTTGGCATGGGAGATTTTAAAGAGGAGGAAAACCATATGAAAAATTTTCTTTGTGATAGATCATCAGTGCTGTCACTATGGAAGATAGATCCATATTGGAAATCCCAGCTATTGGTGGATTATTCCAAGGGTCTTTTTACTTGTATGATATTGGATGACCAGTTGCATGAGGAGGGATATTCAGTCAAAGATGGGGTCATCTACTATCATGGTAGGATATTCTTATCTAGAGCTTCCAAGCTCAAGAAGAAGTTACTACAATCATCTCATGAATCTTTCCTTTTCAACCACACTTATTCTATGAGAGCATACCACACCATCATGGAGGGGTACATTTGAGAAGGCTTTGAGGAGGAGATATATCAAAATTTGAGGAGATACATGGATCATGTAGAGATGGAGGAGATACATAAATATTTGGAGGAGTTAACACATCTACCTCTTTTGTCTTTGAGAATGAGAGGGGATTCATCTATGAGCCACTCTATTTACATGGGAAAAGCATATGGTAAGGAAACTGTTTGGTTGCATAATGATTTATATAATGAATATGTGCATTCCATAACCATATATGTATAAGAAATTGCTCAAAGAAGGAGCATTATTTCTTCTAGACTTCATGAGGCCATGAGCAGTATTGATGGCCACTCCCTAGAAGGACTTGGGGAGATTATATTTTATGCAGGGCATGCTCACTTTGCACCATACACCTTACACTTCCTCCAGACTTGTGAGGAGATTGGGGCGGCAATAAAGTGGTTGGGAAGCCACATAATATGCCATTTTTTGTTGCATTTGAGGGTAAAAATGCACTAGTTGCATATGAGGGACCATTGTCCTTGTCCCTTGTCACATATGGCAGCTATTATGATTCTCATTATGGTTCCTTATGTTGATGTTGTACTTATATCTGTGGGGAACATGTTGGGAGGAGAGACATATTGGTTGGATGTGTCCATGGGGAGTGAAAATCCCCACACCTTTTATGCTCCATGCTTCAATATGAGTATGGAAGATGGCTTGCCATGTTATGTTTGGCAACAACAGTTAGAAACACTACACTGTGACCACTTGGGAAACTATTGGTACCTTCCAGCACTACATGAAACCTTTATTATTCCTCTTATTCGAATGCCATACGGTGGTGATTTCCTACTCATCATATATGGGATGGTTTGGGTCAGCATGATTCATAACGTTGGAGAGAAGATCTTTGGAAATCCAATCTTCTTCTTGCCACTTGAGGGAAACATTATTGCAGCCCAAGATCAACATCTACTCTACACTTATCATAAGTGGAGAGATGAAAAGTGTGGGGTAGGCTATTTTGTCTACCATTTTTAGCTATGCAACCCACCTATTCTACAGGAGCTATAGGTGGAGGGAAATTTTTAGGAGTTTCCATTTTGGGAGGTAACTCATTTTGTATGGATGATAGCTTGGGGATGGAGGATCCACATGGGAATGATGGTTCCCAATGCATTTCAAATCCCATTCCTCAAAGGGACCTCTAGACGAAACCTTGTTTCCTCCTTGAGTATTTTACTTCTCCATGATGATAGCTATTTAGCTAGCTTGCATGCTTGGGAGGGGCAATATGGAGATTTATTGATGAGACAACATCTTATTCCTTGGAGGAGCTTATCATATGTGGATGCTACGGGAGGAAGAGGGGATACTTCTCAGTTATATCTTTACAAGTTGCTTGAGAAAAAGCAATGTTTGGGAGGGGAGGACTACAATATTCCAAAATTAGCATGGAACTAATTGGAATATTGATTTTTCCTTTTGACACCTAGGAAATGAATAAATGGGAGAGGAGGCCCATACATTTCTAAAATAGGAATAAAATCCCTCATGATGTGAAAAGGGATCATTATAATGGTTATATTTCACACCCTCATGTGTGAAAAGGGGCAATTACATGTGGAAAAGGTCAAGTTAGACCAAGTCAACAGTGCTAGAATGGAAGGTCGAGATCATCTATGGAGACAACGCAGTGATAGTGGGAGGACTATTCATCGGTGGAGTAAACCCTAATGAGTGGGACCCAAGATGATAAGGCTTCCACTTTTTTATAAGTAGGGCAAGGCATCCATAATAGGAGATGTTATCGATTATTGATTTTATGGTCTGCATGACTATTGTACATTCTTCAGCTGTTTAGTTGAGATTGTTGTGCTGTTTAGCACTAGGTGTTCCCGAGCGGGAATCCCATCTCCTTTTTTGAGAGGCCTCTTGGGGGAGCTTTCACTTCATTTTCCACACTCAGGCTTAAGGCAAGCTTCAGTCTTCAGCTACAAAGTAGTTTCTACAAAGCATTGTGTTATTTTGTAGGGTGTTGCAGTGGAGGGTTGAGAAACCCATTTCCAGAGCTAGTTTTTCATAGGAGGAAGCATCCTTTTCTTTGGGAGATCAGCAAAGGAGTTTATTGAGCTTTCTTTCACATCTTGGCACCAGGCCAACATATTTTATCACCTACAATGTAGTATCCCTCTTTGACTGCATTATTTCAGTTAGCCATTGCAGTGAGGGGTTTCAGTGTTTGATTGGAGGGTGAGATCTTCAGTGATTGGATCAGTCTTTCACCCTAAGGATCCATTGGATGAGATTTATTCATCACATGTATTATCTAAACCATATTCATCCAGTTCTTGAGTTGTAACTACTACTCAGCCCTAGGGCTACACTCCGACATTTTTTCACTTTTTCATATTTCAGGAAATCCTCTCCGAATTGTCTTGGAATTGATTTTGGGAGTCTATATCTTCACTCCCAACATTGTATGAGCAATATAATTGCATACCTATATTATTTTACATTATCAGTAGCAATGTAACTTCTATTACTACGTTTTTCTTGGTCATGTGCATTATACTATGTAGCATCATTTCACTTTTGGCATATGTATTCATGGGAGGCTTTTTTGCCTTGATTATTTGAGTTGTGCCCACTTCTATTGTACATATTTGCGGCTGATTTATATAATAAAATGGCTCTATAGTTTTCATCCATTTTGGTGTAATTTTATTCACTACTATTTCCATTATTGTGTTCATATATTACTGCTTCCCCGTTTGGGCTATTACATAAGGAAGCAGATATTGAGTTATTAATCATGGAGAAAGATCAGAAAATGGCTCAAATGGAGAAAAGTTTCTTTAATTAAAAACAAAGGATAGATCAGGAGTTACAATCAAGTATTAATAGTATGCAACTAGAGTTTGAATGTCTCAAAATCAAACTCGAAAATTAAATTAAAGAGAAGGATTTAATATTCCATCAATTACAACAAAATATTCAAAAGCTCCAGGAGAATATAGAACTTAATGAGGTAAAGAAATAAGCAATAGAACTGGAAACATTGTTAGTAAACCAACAAATATTTTTCTATCTGAAGTACCAATAGATTGAAGAGAAGATTAAAATAAGTGATCAGTTAGTCACTCAAATTTCTCATTTGAGATTTATTATGAAGAAACTAATGATAAAATGTCAAAGTATATAGTTTGGAAAGACACTTTGCAAGGGAGAGTGACTGATCGTCCTCGCCTTGAAGAATCAATAAAGGATATAATATTTGGAGACTGGGACATGAAAATGAAAAGTGCAGAATTAGCTATCATTAGAGCTAAAAACATGCCATTCAACATCTCTGAGTATATAAAATATTCTCTTCTACAAGCCAATCTTCTCAAGGAAATTCCAAAAGACACTATGCTGGAAGTTAGCCTTTTGAAACAATATTGGCAAGAAACATTAAGAAGGAAACCTCTCGACATAGAAATCTTGACAAAGGTAAATATGGAAGTTTACTGGTATTTGTTGATCAAGCCTCACAGTCAATTGGGAGTGCTGAGGTGTCTTCCAACGCAACAGTTCAAGTTCTTCCAGCACTCAATGATGCAATGTTCACGGGCCAGATGAGAATGCAGCCAATGCATCCCCCCAGCTTGAATATATGATCAAAACATGCCATCTCAAGGAACAATTAGAGAGAAGATCTGAGGAACAGTCTTGAAACAGATATAACTTCTATGTTTTAATTTCCTAGATTTTAGTTTGTAGACTAGATTAGATTAAGAAGACTTATTTCAGAAGTCTTCTTCTTTTATAATATTAATTAGTATTTAAACACCTTTCATGCATTTAGAAAGGGGTCCAAATTTTTTAGAAGGAGGCTTTTGGAACTTACACTATTGTTTGAACATAAGTATCTAATTGAAAGTCTGATCCTAGAGGTTATCTTTTCAAAACTAAGCTATGATGCAACGGGTACTATTATTTGTGTATTAATCATTTTATGTTTCTCAGATTTTAGTGAAATTTTTTCTATATATTTGTCTCTTTTTGATAAGCATTGAAATGATATATATTCTTATTACTATTGATAAAATGTATTGAATGATATGTTGTCAGATAAGTGACTTTGAAAGCTATTATATGATTAATTTTCTTCATCAACTAAATCAATTACCTTGATTTAGTTTTTTTAATGTGCTTACATTCATTTAGTATGAAAATGATCTATATTGTTTCATGCTTATGAAATATTACTCTACAATCATATAAATCAGTCCATCCCGTGAAGTAGTTAGAATTAGTTTTATTTATGTTATCATTAGAATAGATCACCCCATTTGTGTTGATTTTATTCCATTGTTTTATAAACTCATCTCTTATACGGGAAATTGGTCCCTATATCCCCAATCAGACCCACCATTTCAATGGAAAAGGAGTAGAAAGGAGTTGCTTTAACCTCCTGACAAGGTGGAATCCCTAATGTTGAGGAAGTCACTGTTTAGCCTTCAACAGTACCTTGAGAGCCATTATCATTATTGGTGGTTTCTCTCGTTCTTGTTAACAATTTACATCATTGGCTGGTAATCAGGCGATTTTCTTGCATGTTTGACTTCAGATCATTTATTTGCATGCTTGAATTTTTACTTGATCGGGTTGTGACAGAGCACAAGAACCTAGGTTTTGTCTGATAAAACCTGGGCTGTGAGGCGATATGTATTATTCATGAGTACACTTGACTCCTTCATTTCGATGGATGCAACCATACCTTGAGTCTATATTCGTGATCCTCTTTATTTGGATGTCTGCGACCATGCCTCGGATCTTGTTTCATGTTTAATTCTATGGATGGTTGCATCCATACCTTATGTCATGTGATTACTTTCAAATATATCATTTTTTGTATATGTGTGCTTGTTTGTGCAGGTTTTCCGACAATGACATCTTACTCCTGGAACTTATTCATAAAGCATTGCACCCCTCACTCTCGTTCAACCTTCATGCTTTAGGGGGCATCTATTACATAAAAAATTGTCACTATACCTATACTCCCCGTCCTTAATCCTGGAGACCCCTAAAAGTGACCCCTGTGCCTGTTTTCCATCATGAAAATATTCCTTCAAGGTCCTTTTCAACACAATGAATAAAATCTCTGTTGACCATTCCTGAAGCAGCTCCCTGAAAAACTAATTATATAGAGCGGTGTGCCCTCTCTATGTCTTTCTCCTACTGTTACACAGTAATTTGTCACCGTCCCTAAAATTCCCATCTCGCCCATTGGAGGGTTGTTTCTGTGACCAACAAGCAGTGTCATGCCTTACAAGTACCATCATTTCATCCCTTTCCATGAGGACAACATTCCTTCTGTTGATCATTTCCTGAGCAGACCCCTAAAAACACCTGTTTTTGCCTTGGCGCTGGTAGCCCGTTATGTACTCGCGCCAATGGGGGAAAATTAACACTGAGCCCATGCCAATTGGCGTCGTCCCGTTGTTGCACCCACGCCCACTGCTGAGGTTTTTAAAAGAGGTGAAGTTTTGACATAAATAACTTCGTGGGATGGGGGGTCGTAGGAGTGGTTTCGCCTGAATAACCACGGCCTTCCTCCTTTGGCCTCTTGTTTCCACCTTATGGAGAACCTCCCAAAGGATAAGGCCTCCCTTCCACTATTGTAGGGATCCCAACCTCCTCCTCTCCTCTATAAATATAGCCTTCATCCATTGATGAAGGGGCTAAAAGGCTGATAGTCTTGAAGTGCCTAAGCTTTGAATCTCCAAATTCCTAAGAGCCTTTGTGCTGTAAGAGCCCTCTTTCTTCCCTTAAGGCTGACTCAAGTAAGGAGACTATTGTCGAGAGACTCAGGAGAGGTTTTCCCTTTCCCTGGCGAGCTTTGCGAGACGTGAATGACTGGAGACCCATCCGAAGGAGACCACGACGTCAGAACTTTGGTTGTAATCTCTTTCGATCGTTATTTAATGAGTGATTACGATTATGGTTCCACTCTGTTTTCAATGACGTTAATATGAGTAATATCCTTTCTGACTGATATTGAGTTACGTATGCCGGATTTTATGCTTGTATCTGTTTGTTTCTTGCATGTGCAGGTGTCCACCCGCGGAGATCGTGGAGGATCGTGATCTGCCGAGGCTGAGGAACGGGAACGCTCTCTTCTTCAGATCGTAGCATTGGATTCCAGGTAGGCTTCTATCTTTAGTCTTTTCATTCGTAACTAGGAACTTGCGTTGTAACATTTTTGATTGTTGCTAGACCCCTGCTGGGCTAGTAGGGATCGCCTCTGTCCGCAGAGGGGATTTACCTCCTCAACAATTTGGCGACTCCGCTGGGGATCGTCTAGATTTCATTGTCTCGTTTGTATTGTCTCGCTTTGATTATTTTATGTTTTTCCTTGCTTGATGAGCCTTCTGGGTTGGGTTCTTTTGCTGTTTTTTACTTCTTGGTTTGCTTAGTATGCATTGATCTGCTTCTGGAGTAGTTCTTTTTTGTTTTTGGCTGAGAAACTCGACTGGCGCACTTTTTAGCTCGACAGTCGTGCCAATTGGCACATGTTGCTTTTATTTAGCCCGCGCCAATTGCTTTCTGGCGCCAGTTTCAGCCTTACAGTCGCGCCACTCCTGTAAGGTTTTTTGAGTTTCCTCATTTTTGAGCTCACTTGGTTTGGTCAGTGTTTTTCTTCTTGATTTTCTGACTGCCTGAGTGTGTTGGAGTCCTGTTTGACTGGGAATTCACCTCTGTCCTTTGGTTGTTTTCTTTTATCTATCGATTTCACGTTTTGAGCCCTAGGGCATCTAGTGGCTTAGTGTATCGAGCCCTCCTTGGGAGTTTTGGTGTTTCGTTTGTCCGGTCGACTTCCTGATTGATTCTCCACATCCTCTTAGTAGTTGTTCATTGTTTTGTTGCAATTTTTGGGTGATTTCTCATTCCTTCATTCAAATTTCGTTTGGTCTTGCATTGGGCCTAGATCACACAGCCCATTGGAGCCTTTGAGTCTTTTCTTGGTTTTGAGAGACTTTGGTCGATTTGGGATCTGATTGCTTGTGTTGTTGAGTGAAATTTGTTTGTTTTTCTCTCTCGAATATCGTTTCTCAAGTTGTTCCTTTTGTTTTCAGTTTGTTTAGTGCATATTAGCTATCAAACGTTGAAAATTAAAAAAAAAATCTCTTGTGCTTTTGGTTGAATTAGTGCAAATTGTAATCTTTTCGATTTTGCTAGTGATTAGTGATTTGAATGAAAAGTTTTCAATTTCATTAGTTGCATTAGAGATCTCATTGTTTGTCTTCCTATCATTTCGTTTGTGTAAAAGCTCTCAACTCTTCTGTAACTAGTTTTCATCGAACGAAATGTTGGACTGTGGCATGTAGCTTTGCATTTAGGAGTCTTTTAAGACACTACATACGATAGGGCCTGAAAATTGAAACTTAATCGAAGATCAACTTTAAAATCTATTCAATTAACCTAAGGCAGCATTGGAACTTAACGAAACATTTTTAGAGGTCTAGGCTAGAGACATGTTCCGACGTCTTTAAACCTACCAGCTGTCGCTCGCCATTTGGCTTTAGACAGTGCTAGTATGGACTTGTGCTCCCCGTACCGTCACGTATATAAAGGGAGACCCCTCTAGGTTTTCAATCCTTTATCCACAGGAAGCCGAGTCTGCCGCCCTATACCCGTGATACACCGAACACAGCATTCGGGGAGACTACCTGCACGTACTGAAAGTCCTTGGTCGATTTCTGTTTCATTTTTGAAACCAAGGTGTATATTGCAGTTCACGGATATTTGGTACACCCTTTGTGCCTAGTTTTTCCTGAGCAGTCATTTGGTCTTTTCTGACTCCCTAAATTTGAAAAGACCGTCAAGCGCTTGTCCTTTCACGCTTGTATCAAATCTGAAAGAGATAGAGTCATCTTTCTATCGTTTCTCGACTCTTAAAACATGAAATGGTAGAGTTTCTTACTTTTCAATGTGGTAAAAATTAATCACCCACGATTACACGCCCACTTAGATATTGCTTGTTGACCATTTGATCGTGTGTCTTGACTCTTTTTCAGCTCGTGTGTGGTTTTGAGTTTTGATGGAAACTTTTTCAGAGTTCACCAACCAAGGAATCCCCTCAGAAGGG
The DNA here is from genome assembly GCA_034641835.2 of Pinus albicaulis. Classification (NCBI taxonomy): domain Eukaryota; kingdom Viridiplantae; phylum Streptophyta; class Pinopsida; order Pinales; family Pinaceae; genus Pinus; species Pinus albicaulis. Next base: position 1,346,187,172 of record CM076572.1, on the reverse strand, counting down.
AATCCTGGTCATTTTCCTCCTTTTGGAAATGTTGGTGCTCCTTACATGGCGACGTTGTCCCTTCCTGGGTTAACTGTTGGGTTGCCTGTTTGGTTGTTCTCAACCTCTGTTGTCCCGAATGTCTCCACTACGGTTCAATCAGTTCCTCCACCTGAACAACCTCATGTTGATTCCAAGGTGGACCTCTCCCCTTCTTCGCCTGTTTCTGCGTCCTCCTCTTCTACTTCGCCTGGTGAAAGTCTGGATTCAAGTAACCAGGTGGCTAAGAAGAAGAAGAAGAAGACAAAGAAGAAGAAGTCTGATAAGCGAGAGGCTAAAAGTGCAGCTACTGTTTCTGAAATATCTCCTCTCAATAAACCTTCCAACCCTCCATGGAAAGTCAAGTTCCCTTGCCTGTTGTGCATGGGAGACCATCTTCTTCGAGACTACCCTGGCATTCCCAAGGTGCTCGAAGTATGGTCCAACGGTCGCCCACTGTTGCCTTTGGCTTCCGGGAGTCAGGTTGGGGGCACGTCTTCAACTGGTACTGATAAGGCTCCTAAGAAGCAGGGTAAGATTACCAATCCCTGTAAGTTGTGTGAAGGGCACCATGCCATTCACCTTTGTCCTTATATGGATGAAGCCAAGTGAGTTTTGGACACCTCAGTTGTTTCTACACCATGCCTCCCGGTTGGTTATAAATATCTTTCTTTGAGTTCTCCGCCAGCGGATCCTACGATTGGTCAAGAGTCATCCTTGGTCGATCCCACTCCCTCAGAAATTCAAATTCATGAATCCGTCCCTGACCAACCATTGGTCGTAGGATTGGTTGAACTGGCCCCGTCCGTGGTGCACCAAGTCTTTTCTGTCGAGAGTAGATCTCACACCCCCCATGTCCTTCTGATTTCTTCAGATTCTTCGGACTTGGAGAAAGATTCTCTTGTCCCCGCACTTCAAGAAGCTCCTCCTCCGCCTCCCAAGATGGAGGCTCCGGAGGATATCCCTCCCACCTTCGAGATGGAGGTTATGGAGGATGCTCCTTCTTCCGTAACACCAGGGGAAGACCATCTCGGTTCGATGGTAGCCCCTCCGAGTAGTTTGGTCGCTTCCTTTGATTGGAATCGATTTGCAGGATTTCGCCTTCCGTCTTACGTGCCTTTCGAGATCACAGTACAGGCTCTTGGTCTGGTCATACCCAGCACCATTATAGACAAAGGCGCGTCTGTTAGTATTCTATCCTCGACTACCTGGCAAGCCTTCAGTTCGCCACCGATTGCGCCTGTTACGCAGAATCTGTTGACTTTTAACAGAAGGACGAGTCAACCATTGGGGATCCTTCCAAGGTTACCGATTACTTTGGGAGGCAAAACTATCCATATGGACGTGATGGTCATTCCAGGCCCCTTGGATTTCAATCTGCTCCTGGGGCACGATCACACCTATGCCATGGGAGCACTTGTCTCCTCTCTTTTTCGTGTGGCCTGTTTTCCGCATGAAGGAAGGATCGTGACCATTGATCAGATTTCGTTTTTTGGTCCTAATGTGGCAACTGGTCCGCCATCACCCCCTCCTAGTTTTTATTCACCTGTTGTATCTTCTCCACCGCAGGTCAACTATGTGTCTACCTACCCTGTGCCCGCACTCAGTGATGACACCATCGTACATAGTGTACTGGGGGCATTGGGTCCTGACTTCCAAGATGTTTTCCTTCCATTGGGAGTGGAACTCTTGGGAGCACCGCCTTCTTGTTAATTTTGATGTAAGTCGGTTAGAGCACGATTTCCTCCCTGTGTCAAGCTCTTTAAAAAATTAAACCAGGTTTTCGGAGCACAGTTCGTTGTCTTGTGTCAAGCTCCTTAAAAAATGAAGCAAGGTCGTTGGAGCATAGTTCCTCCACTTGTGTCAAGCTCCTAAAAAAAATGAACCAAGATGTCTGAGGATAGTTCTTTTAATGTGTCAACCTCGTTAAAATAATGAAACACGTTCCTGTTCAATTCGAGTCTTTGATCAGATCTCGTAAAATCCCAGTCGAGTCTTTCTTAGATCTCGTAATTTGAACCTTCACTCCCTCCATCTGTTTACTCAGGTGCATGGATTGAAGCTTGGGGGGCATGTACCTCAAATTGAGTCACCATGCTGGGGGCATGCTTAATTTTTCAAGCATAGTTTGTTTCTGTTTCAAGCTTTTGTAAAAATGAAACCAACTTCAAGCAAAGTTTCCTGATTTCAAGCTTGTGTAAAAATGAAACCTTTCCTATTTTACCTCTTGTGATTGCCATTTTATCAGCCTATTTTTGCTAGATGAGCCTTGGTTCTCTCACTCCATCGTTACTATATACTTGGCCGATCATATGCCTTCACTTGGTTGTTTTACCCGTTCCCGAGGAACCACTACGATGAGTGGTCTTGTTAGCCATCCTCTTAGCCTTTACTTGTTTTGAGCAGTTCCACCATTACCGGAACCAGTAGCTACCCTTTATAGCACTCGTTCCTCCAGGAGGAGTCAACTTTCAGCTCTTTTCTGACTCTCTAAACATGAAAATATTTCCAAGGCCCTTGTCATTTCGATCTCGTTAAAGTGGACACGAATTGACATCTACCCAGTATACGTTTACCCCTTTTTCGGGCTGGGATGGATTGATTACGAAAAAGGAATACCCTAGCCTATTGCGACTAGGAGGTTTTTCTCGGATATTGTTTTCTACCTTTTCGGATCTGAGGAACTATTTATGAAAAGGGACCGTTGGAGTTTACTTTTCTGCTGTCTTTTCAAACTCTCTAAATATGAAAAGATGCCGAGTTCTTCCTTTGTCAGACTCGTTAAACCCTGATGACATCGGATCCAGTCGAAATGACGTTCTCCGAGTTTCTCCTTCCTAGGACTCGTTAAATGCACTAGGATGGATTCGTCTGAAGGGCGGATTTATATGACAAGCATATGCTATCCTCTTCAAGCTTGTGTAAAAATAAAGAGGTACTCGCCTAGCATGGTGGGGAAAAATGGAACCATCATCGTTGTCGTCGGCAATATGTCGCTCTTGAACATGGCACTTGTCTGCATTCGTGTCGGGTTGGGGACATCTCATCTCATTTCTTCACTTTGCCTCTGTGGGTTTGGATAATCCCTTTTGACCTCTCCTCTGCTCATTGCCTCGTCACCATGACCTCTGATCTGTTGATGTCAAATACTTCCAAGTCCACTGTCGTGCCGTTTATATGTTCAAGAGAAGTTGGCCTCTACAAATCTCAACCTTCTTCTGATTCTCATACGATCCTGATTCACAACAAAACATCATGTTCCTCTGTCTCGTGTCGATGATGTGGGAATCATTATGGCCCACCTTCAATCAAGGTCACTTCCTGTCGACATCAGCTCATTATCCAGGAAGCTGATCTAGAGACTCCTTTATGGTACCTTGGAGCCTGCATGCCTCAATGGCAGGTTCGTCGCATTCGACGTGGGGTTTCCATCATTGGCCTCCGATCGAGTGATTCTATGAGTGTTCGACGCCAGCTCATTGATTCACATGCCATAGATTGTACCTGTAGTACCTTGAGGACCATTGTCATTATTGGTGGTTCCTCTCACGTCTGTTAACAGCTCTCATCATTGGCTGGTAATCAGACGATGTTCTTGCATGTTTGACTTCAGCTCACATATTCGCATGCTTGAAATTGTACTTTGTTTTGGTCGAGATGGAGCGCAAGACCCTGGATTGTGTCTGTTGTAATCCAGGCTGCGATTGTGGATTATTATCGTTATGTATATGACTCACTGATTGGATGGCTGCGACCATACCTGAGTCTATTTATTTGATCCTCTCTGGATGGTTGCGCCCATACCTTGGATCCGGATTATAGTGTACTCTATTTCGAATGGCTGTGCCCATACCACATATACATCATGTACTTGAGATATCAGTTGTATTTTTCTGCGCAGGTTTTCCGACGGTGGGCCTTCAGTTGAACATGTTCTCGTAAAGCATTTCACCCCTCTCTCTCTCTCAGGCCTCATGCTTTAGGGGGCATCTGTTACACAGTAATTTGTCACCGTCCCTGCAATTCCCATCTCGCCCATTGGAGGGTCGTTTCTGTGACCAATAAGCAGTGTCATGCCTTGCAAATACCATCATTGCATCCCTTTCCATGAGGACAACATTCCTTCTGTTGATCATTTCCTGAACAGACCCCTAAAAACACCTGTTTTTGCATTGGCGCTGGTAGCCCGTTATGTACTCGCACCAATGGGGGAAAATTAACACTGAGCCCGCGCCAATTGGCGCTCTGTCCCAGTGTTGCACCCGCGCCACTCTGTTTATGGAAAGTTTTTTAAAAAAAGAGGCGCTTTTTATATATTCGTGCATAGTAATAAATACACTTTAAGCAGATCTATTCCTCAGCAATGTGCTTCACACATAATAGAATTTACTCAATTGTGCATACGCATTTAATCATAAACAGAAGTGAATGTAACATATCAAAGAACCAATTATGATCTCAAAGATATTAAAAGAACATATTCGTAGCTAATCATATACATAACACATCAAGCACATAACACATTATATTTTTCCAAAATAGTCTTCTATATTAAGAGATCAATAGTTCCATTACATTCAAAATTCCCATGCAATTTACCCTTCCGCGCACACATCCAACAGAGTCCGCACACAATGAGGACTGAGGTATTTGTGCACATGGAAAATGTTAGACTTTTCTACCCCAAAATCCATACTTAGATCAAATCATTAGAAAACGTTCATCATCAAAACATAAGCAACGATTTATTTACTTGACTCGATCTATCTATATTTATAGTAATCTTAGCATGTAGATACTATGGTCTCAATCCATGGTTTGAGACTCATATTTTTCCCTTAAAACCCATTTACATTGAATGGGAACTTTGACCCACCCCAAATCCCCTTTGACTCTTCCACGTAGTGTGCACAACAAAAATATATACAAACATTTATCAAAATTGACCCTAGGGGATCCTACTCCAATAGTAAATATCCTTAATATCCTAAATTCCAACAACCTTATTCTTCTTTTCCACCACCATATTTTCCTCAGGCCACTCAAATTTATCAATTCCAAAATCCAAACCAACAACATTCATTACCATTTCCTCAAAAACTAAATCAACTGCTTGATCAACCAATTCAACTTCTTGTCTCTTGGGAGGATTGATCCCTATTGGAGGTCTCAACTCTTGGAAAAGTACTCCAAGGATCTTGGTGCATGCATGATTCTTGATGAAATAGATGGAGATGATAGATACATGGTGGATGATGGGGTCATCTATTCCTATGGCAGGATATTCTTGACTAGATCTTCTAGTCTCAAGGAGAAGCTGCTACATGCAGCACATGAGGACTTCTCTTCTATACACCTTGATGCCTATTTCCATTTGATGGATGAGTTCACTTGGGAGGGCAGCCACCATGACATATTTCAGCATATGTAGAGATGCATATCCTGGATGGTAATGAAGAGGAGGTCACAGCCACTCCCCTACTCATTAGAGGTGAGGGAGAAGTTTTAGTTGAGCCATTTCAGCTCAAGATGTCAAGTACATGATGGAGGAGGTATAATTTCACATTCTGTATTGTACTTATTTTCCTTGTTTGAGCAACATGATGTATCAAGGAGGATTGTTCCTTCTTGTATACTGTATGATGATGTACTTGTAGCACTGATTTTGGCTACCTTAATGGTGGTTTGTGGGGGAATCCACATGACTTTTGGTGTGCACCATTGACACCACTTTGTACTTTCATGTTTACATTTTTTAATATGATTGTGGCAGCAAAAAAGTGGCTGGAAGAGCACTTGTTCTTTTTTTATTTGTTGCAGGTCAAGGATGCACTGTGTTGGTTCCATGAGAGGAACTATGATTTTCTCTCTGGTTGTCATTTGGAAACTTTCTTTCATTGTATTCTTCTTCCATATATCACTGGTATGTTTATGTTCATGGGAAGTTTTTTTTGGAGAGTGGGCTATGAGTTAAAGGTGCCCATTGGGAGTATGATTCTCCCTAATTTTCATGATGCATGTTTCAGGAGAAGCGATGGGCAATCCATCACTGTCAAACTACATCTCTTTTCTTCATGTGGGAGAAGCCATTTGGAGAACTTGAGTTTTTGGAGGAGGCACTTCATGGTTCATTTGTTTGGTGGGGTAGATTGGGCCACTCTTGAAGGTCATGATACTTCAGCCCAAGTGTAGCAAAAACCCCATACTTATCATAACTGGAGAGAGAAACCACTTGGGTGGGAGGATCCAATCTCTCCATGTAGCTCCAACACATTGTATGAACCAGGGGTTGAGGATATTTTGAGCCTTCGTTGGCTCACTTCATTTGGATGATAGAATGGGTATGGAAGTCACCCATTGGGAATAATATTCCCCATGTTCATCATCACTCCTACCTTGAGGAGTTCATTGAGAAAACAAAGAAATCACCACTTGTACCTTCCATTTTCTCATGATGTACAGTTTGCTATCTTGCACTTGGATGGGATCATTGGAGGAAAGATTCATTTCATATCATTTTCAGCCATGGTGGGATCCATTGATGGGGCCACAAGAAGAGGAAAGGAGAAGTTTGGCTCTACCTTGCAGTGGCTTGAGGACAAGAAACATTTTGAAGGGGGAGGACTATAATATTCCTAATTAGCCCAAGCTAATAGGAATATTCAATTTCATTTTTATTTTCATGTTCATGAATAAAAGTGTAAGGGAGGATCAATAAACTCCTAAAAACTATGTAATAAATCAATGCCCAATGTGAACAAGGCTAAATCAGGGCTTCTTTAATGAAACCCCTTATGTGTGAAAAGGGTTTGTGACATTTGACTAGGTCAAAAAGACCTTATGTACAGCACTGTCTAAGTGCAATGTACCTCCTAAATACTCAGTGCAGATCTAGAAGGAGGATGCACATGTGAAAGGAGCTAAACCTTTAAGGTGGTTTAGGGTTTTGCAAGACTTTCATCCTATAAAAGAAAGAGGAGAGCAGTAAGAAAAGGTTGTTCAAGATATTCAGAAATTATTCTGCTTAGACTAATTCTCTAGGATGTTTAGCATGAGAATAGTGCTGCTTAGCACTGGGTGTTCCCGGGCGAGAATCCCACCTCTTTCCATAGAGTATATCTTGGAAGAGTTTTGCATTTCTCATCCACTATCAGGCAATTGTCCAAGCTTCTACTTCCAAATGCAATGCAGATATTTTTGAGGGTTTGATTTCTTTGCAAGCTGCAGCAAGTGGAGCTCTAGATCTATTCAGATCTAGATTTTTTTGGGGGGTCTCTTCTCATGGAGTGTGTCTTTTAACCTCCTGGAAGAGTGTCTCTCCTCTTGGAGCATAATTTCAGATCTTGGCATCAGGACATATCATATTCTAGAGCCTAAAACGCAGTTACCCTTTCTAGATTGCACAATCTGCAAGGAGGAAGTTGCAGGGTGATTTAGCTATCTCTTGGAAGAGAGATCTCCGGTGTTGGGAATCTTCCCTCACTATGGTGATCCATGGATTGGCCAACCAATACATGTACCTTCTAGATATGATCTTTTCATACATTTATTTACTTCAGAAATTTTGCAGAAATGTGCAGATCTGCTTCATAAGATTTTAGATCTACTCCATATGCTTCATGATTTGCTGGAAACCCCAAGGGGTATGTAAAATAGGGACAATCTAGTGTATAGATATCATATAGATCTAATATTTTGTGCACTGATCTGTCCTAGATCTGATTTATAACCTACATCTACTGTATGCTTCAGAAAATAACGCTATCAAGGTTTTACAGTGAAATACAATTGTTGCAGCACCTCTTTTAGAGGGATTTTCTCATAAAAGTATTCATTTTCTCTATTCTACTGTATGAGTAGTGTTGTGTAACTGATTTCATGATTTCATTAACCTATTCCAACTAATACCTTCAGAAAATCATGCTTCCTGAACTTCAGTAAATTTCTGCATAATTTAAGCCATGGGAAATGAGGGTTTTCTAGCCTAGTTTGGGAAGGAGGAACTATTTAACTTAGCTGGAATTATTTGTTTGAGATTAAATTTGGAGCATATGTCCTGAATGACCTAATATGAAATAACCTCCCACCATTTCCCTTATTCTTACGCAAATCGCTTAACATACTCATTTTAGGGCCAAAATCATCACTTTTCCCCACCTTTTTTCCCATAAAGCGCTGTATAAGGTTGATGTTTCATATCTAACCGAAGGTTAAGGGTTTTTACATTTTTATCAAACATATTTCTGTAGCTCCACATTGGTAATAACTCATATTATTCCCAATCTGTAGCTGTTCCTGAAAAATGGATATTATAGTGGTATCAAAGCAAGATCTTTGGCTCAGCCTATGGCTTCAAGCCAAAGTGATGAATCCCTGGAGGAGGAATATTTAAAGATCTATATAAAGAGTCTGCATATGGCTAGGTAGCCTCTAGATCTCATCCTTTTTTCAAAGGTGACATATCCAGTAAATGCCCCTGCAGACAATCTCTGGAATAGAATCTTGATACTCTTGAAAGGGGAACTTTACAGTGGTATCGGAGAAGAGAAGAAGAAAGAAAAATCTGATTGAGAAGTCTGGTTTCACTGAATACAAAGAGGAGAAAGGCCTAAACCCCTTTTCTGGAAGACTGCAGAGAGGAGTTTTCAGAAACTCTTCATGGACTGAAAGGAGAAATCAGGGGAATGGAGAAGGAGTTCATGTAGATCACTCTGATCTTAAAGGCCCCAGAATTCATTACAATGTGTGTGAGCACTCAGCCACACAATCTTATATACACCATTGGGATATGCCTACTTTCTTTCGAAAGGAAAGAGGAGGAAGAAGAATGACGGAAGAGGAGATCTCCCTGCTTCTTTTCCAGAATTTGGAGGGTATCAAAGAAGATCTCAAGGAGACAGAAAGGGGAGATTGCAGAAAATTTCTAAAAGGGTTTGGAGATGAAGCAAGCCCTAGTTATTTTCATGAAGGGTGTGAGCATTCAGCCACACATGTAGATCCATAGTGCAGTACATTGCCCACATTCACTATAAGGATAATGGAGGACGAAGATGAGGCCATTGGAGTAGCAGCGCTGCAACTCAAAGGTATGGCTCATGATGGATGGTTTAAAATTTTTATTTATTGTTAGCATGCAAGTGTGAAAGCCTATGAATAATTCACTAAGGGATTGATGAAGAGATTTGATGAGAATCAATGTGAACCATCATGTATCAAAACATCAAACACCTTACATGCATTGGAGGAATCCATGCAACCAACTCCACTCCTTATTTCTAAAGGGGATAAGAACATGTATAATGGCTTGCTAAGGGTAGGATCCCCATATTATGAAGGGCCCTCTTCCACTTGTGATGATATGGAGATACCTCCTTCAAGATATGACCAAGATCTAGGGTCTCTCATTGATGATGAGGCATTCTTACATATTGATGAAGAGGATGAGTAGAGAAGGAATACCAGCGATGTACCATTAGAAGAAGAAGGAGAGCAGAAGGATCAGCATGAGGGGATGATGAGAATTCACTCTTATCTATTTCAGAAAGTTTATGCACAAAGGAAGAAGATTGTATTGCGCAGAGAAGAGAGGGACAAATCATTCCACTCATACATGCAGTCCATTTCAGATTTTGATGACTCATTACATGGAGGAATTCCACATGGGAGGCCACCAGATTTATATTTGGTGAGAGACATCTTGCCTCTTGGCTCACCATTCTTGGATTCCAAGGAGGTGATGAGTTAGGAGGATGACTTTGGCATGGGGAATGTCAAAGTAGCAGGCAACAACATGAGGAGAGCTTCATATGCTAGATCACCAGCGCTATCTCTTGGGAGGATTGATCCCTATTGGAGGTCTCAAATATTCGAAAAGTACTCCAAGGATATTGGTGCATGCATGATTCTTGATGACCTGGATGGAGATGATAGATACATGGTGAATGATGGGGTCATCTATTCCTATGGCAGGATCTTCTTGACTAGATCTTCAGGTCTCAAGGAGAAGCTGCTACATGCAGCACATGAGGACTTCTCTTCTATACACCTTGATGCCTATTTCCATTTGATGGAGGAGTTCACTTGGGATGGCAGCCATAATGACATATTTCAACATATGAAGAGATGCATAGCCTGGATGGTAATGAAGAGGAGGTCACAACCACTCCCCTACTCATTGGAGGCGAGGGAGAAGTTCCAGTTGAGCCATTTCAGCTCAAGATGTCAAGTACATGATGGAGGAGGTATAATTTCACATTTTGTATTGTACTTATTTTCCTTGTTTGAGCAACATGATGTATCAAGGAGGATTGTTCCTTCTTGTATGTTGTATGATGATGTACTTGTAGCTACTTGTAGCACTGATTTTGGCTACCTTAATGGTGGTTTGTGGGGGAGGCCACATGAATTTTGGTCTGCACCATTGACACCACTTTGTACTTTCATGTTTACATTTTTTAATATGATTGTGGCAGAAAAAAAGTGGCTGGAAGAGTACTTGTTCTTTTTTGATTTGATGCAGGCCAAGGATTCACTGCACTGGTTCCATGAGAGGAACTATGATTCATTCTCTCGTTGTCATTTGGCAACTTTCTTTCATTGTATTCTGCTTCCATATATCACTGGTATGTTTATGTTCATGGAATTTTTTTTTTGGAGAGTGGGCTATGAGTTGAAGGTGCCCATTGGGAGTATGATTCTCCCTACTTTTCACGATGCATGTTTCAAGAGAAGCAATGGGAAATCCATGAATATCAAACTACATCTCTTTTCTTCATGTGGGAGAAGCCATTTGGAGAACTTGAGTTTTTGGAGGCACTTCATGGTTCATTTGTTTGGTGGGGTAGCTTGGGCCACTCTTGAAGGTCATGATACTTCAGCCCAAGTGCAGCAACAACCCCATACTTATCATAACTGGAGAGAGAAACCACTTGGGTGGGAGGATCCAATCTCTCCATGTAGCCCCAACACATTGTGTGAACCAGGGTTTGAGGATATTTTTGAGCTAACTAGATTGGCTCACTTAATTTGGATGATAGCATGGGTATGGAAGTCACCCATTGGGAATAATATTCCCCATGTTCATCATCACTCCTACCTTGAGGAGGCCATTGAGAAACAAAGAAATCACCACTTGTACCTTCCATTTTCTCATGATGTACAGTTTGCTATCTTGCACTTGGAGGGAATCATTGGAGGAAAGATTCATTTCATATCATTTTCAACCATGGTGGGATCCATTGATGAGGCCACAAGAAGAGGAAAGGAGAAGTTTTTCTCTACCTTCCAATTGCTTGAGGACAAGCAACATTTTGAAGGGGGAGGACGGTAATATTCCTAATTAGCCCAAGCTAATAGGAATATTCAATTTCATTTTTATTTTCATGTTCATGAATAAAAGTGTAAGGGAGGATCAATAAACTCCTAAAAACTATGTAATAAATCAATGCTAATGTGGACAAGGCTAAATCAGGGCTGCTTCGATGAAACCCCTTATGTGTGAAAAGGGTTTGTGACATTTGACTAGGTCAACAAGTCCTTATCTACAACATTGTCTAAGTGCAATGTACCTCCTAAATACTCAGCGCGGATCTAGAAGGAGGATGCACATGTGAAAGGAGCTAAACCTTTGAGGTGGTTTAGGGTTTTGTAAGATTTTCATCCTATTAAAGAAAGAGGAGAGAAGCAAGAAAAGGTTGTTCAAGATATTCAAAAATTATTCTGCTTAGAATAATTCTCTAGGCTGTTTAGCCTGAGAATAGTGCTGCTTAGCACTAGGTGTTCCCGGGTGGGAATCCCACTTCTTTCCATAGAGTAGCTCTTGGAAGAGTTTTGCATTTCTCATCCACTATCTGGCAATTGACCAAGCTTATACTTCCAACTGCAATGTAGATCCTGCTGATGGTTTGATTGCTTTGTAAGTTGAAGCAAGTGGAGCTCTAGATCTATTCAAATCTAGATTTTCTTGGGGAGTCTCTTCTCATGAAGTGTGTCTTTTAACCTCCTGGAAGAGTGTCTCTCCTCTTGGAGCATAATTTCAGATCTTGGCATCAGGCCATATCATATTCCAGAGCCTATAGCACAATTATCCTTCATGGACTACACAATCTGCAAGGAAGAAGTTGCAGGGTGATTCAGATATCTCTTGGGAGAGAGATCTCCGGTGTTGGGAATCTTCCCTCACTATGGTGATCCATGGATTGGCCAAACAATCCATGTACCTTCCAGATATGATCTATTCATACATGTATTTGCTTCAGAAATTCTGCAGAAATCTGTAGATCTATTGCATAAGATTTCAGATCTACTCCATATGGTTCATGATTTGCTGGAAACCCCAAGGGATATGTAAAATAGGGACAATATAGTGTATACATCTCATATAGATCTAATATTTTGTACATTTATCTGTCCTATATCTAATTTTTAACCTACAGTTGCTATATGCTTCAGAAAATAATGTTGTCAAGGTTTTACAGTGAAATACAATTGTTGCAGCACCTCTTTTAGAGGTATTTTCTCATAAAAGTATTCATTTTATCTCTTCTACTGTATTAGTATTGCTGCGTAGCTGAATTTGTGATTTTATTAACCTATTCCAACTAATGCCTTCAGAAAATCACGCTTCCTGACCTTCAGTAAATTTCCGCATAATTTAAGCCATGGGAAATCAGGGTTTTCTAGCCTATTTTGGGAAGGAGGAATTGTTTAACTTATATAGAATTATTTTTCTGAGCTTAAATTCGGAGAATAGGTCCCCCATGACCTAATATGAAATAACCTCCCGCCATTTATCTTATTTTTACGCATATCTCTGAATATATGCATTTTAGGGCCAAAATCATCACTTTTCCCCACCATTTTGCCCATAAAGCGTTGTATAAGGTTTCTGTTGCATATCTAACTGAATTTTAAGGGTTTTTACATCTATATCATACATATTTTTGTAGCTACACATTGGTAATAACTCATATTATTCCCAATCTGTAGCTATTCCTGAAAAAGGGATATTACAAAGAATGACTGGGTACACTTAAGTATGGAATTGTCTATTTTCAAGAAAGGTATTCTAGTTACATAATTAAAAGGAAAATGGAGAAACCTTTTGTTATTAATTCAGAAATTCATAACATGTGAGGGGAAATTTGGAATAATGTTTTTTTATCATGATAATTTTATGATGCACTTTGTTGATGGGTTTGAAATTGATTTACCTTAATTTTTACAAAAAAAATTGAAGAAAATGGAATTTCGTATTCAAATAGAATATATGTCCATAGATATCTCTTTATACCATCATGGAATCATTAAGATTTTGTTAGAAACGCATTTGCAATCAAAAGGGGATAATTGGTAGGATTTCTTGGTAAGAAATCATTTTGTAGAAGCTCCAAAAAAGGATCAAATTAGTAGGGTCAAAAGAAGTAGAAGAAAATAAAACCCTATCCCTAAAAGAGATAGATTCTAAGAAGACATTCAGGAAGGAAACGTGACTGAAATTCCAGAAGACCCATTCAAGGAAAATACTCCATTGTCCCAATTTCTTGAAAAATTTAAACAAAATAGTAAAAAATAACATCTCAGAAGGAAGAAATCTAGCCCGAGCGAGCCCATGTAGGAACCAATTAAGAATAAAAAACTGAAAAACAAAACATTAAAAGTTCCAGAATGAATATAAGGAGTACGAGAATCTCAAAATTGGAAACAAACACTCAATCACCAAAGATGATTGATATTGAAAATGAAGGGTTTAATACACCTCCTCGCACAAGCAGTTCAATAGGGATTTCAATAAGGAAAACCCCAAAATTGATCCAGTTCAACAAGAGATATATGATTATGTAGAATCTCAAGAGAAGAAGGCACAACAAAAATAAAATTCATCTCAATTTGAAAGAGGTGAGACCTCAACAACAAAACGAAGTGCAAAATAGGGACAAAACATTGAAGAAAATATGAAGCAAGATGTTTATGAATTGGAAATCCTTAACAAGAATTTGATTCAGGAGAGAGAATAGGCTAAAGTTCGAAATGATATATTAAGGACTCATAATGAAAACATCCTGCTACACCTATGTCATTGGTAAAAAAATGTTAAGAACCTTAAAGTTCAAAATAAGTTTCTTAAAACCAAGGTCAAAGGATTACAAGGAATGATTTTTATAAAGAAGCCAAAGACCATGTTTACCATTAAAAAGAAGAAAAGTAGTACTATCTTGGATGTAATTACACAACCATTAGAAATCATTCATTGAAAGGAAAGGAAAGGAATAAATTTTGAAATTTTGGTGCATGAGGACATGCAAAACCTTCAGTGTCGGAGAATGTTGAAGTTTACAAATGTCTCTTTTTGACCATCCATTTTTCCATCACAATCCACCCTTATGTTAATTTTATATAAAAACATCAACATATTAAGGTCAAGATCAAATCCCACAAGGTATTAGATCATCCATATTTAAATTCTTCGTTTTCAATGAAATTATGACAAAAGTATCTTGCAATTACTGAATTTTGTATATTCTGCAACTGATATATGTTTCAGCAGCAGAATCCATTGTTATATAGGTTGTACTGCTCCAGAAGAAGGAAGAAGATTGTTAAAAGTTGACATTTTGCCTCCAGATGGATAGTCACCTATTGGCATTGCTTGGAAAGCTAAGAAAAATAAGAGACCTTGAAGTCAAAGGTTGAGTCAAACATGGAAATTGTGCTGTAGTTGAACACAGGAAGCGAAGAATCAAGCAGGCTAGGTACTTAGCTGTTAAAACACGAAATATCCTATGACTTTATTTTCTAATAGCAAGTCATAAAGAGATTTGGATTCTTAAGATATCGGTCTCATAGGCGTCAATTTGTTTACACTTTATCAGCTTAAAACTCGTTTAAAGTTTCTTTTATCATTTGTATAAATAACAGTGACCAAGACAAAGAACATAGTGGCGGCTATTACTATTATTAGTTTTATAATCCTTTTGTGAAAAATTGATACTCTACTCTTTTAATAAAAGTTCCTTTTATTTTCTCAATGCATGTGTGAATAAGGTCTTGATTGATTAATCAATCCTAAACTCTAGAAGGCCCCCCTGTGAGCTATGAGGTTTTTGTTTTAGGTTTTGAATTGGTTTAGTTTATGTTTCTTAGAAAATCATTTCTGTTACATATTGCATTTTTGGTTATTTACTTTTGTCATAGAGTACTCATAAAAGATAAATTACCAAAAAGAGGTATTGATTCAACACATATTTTATTATCAGTACTTAGTTTTTTGACATTCAATTTTAGTCATAGATAGTTTATTTATTATTTAATTTCATGTATGTTAGTTATTTTCAATTTTTAATATCCCTAAATTAGCTATAAGCTAGTAGGAATATTCAATTTTGTTTTGCTGCCTTGTTTAAAGAATAAGAGGGAAAATGAGGTCCATAATTCTCCTTAATAATGAATAAATCAATAACAAATGTGAAAGAGACAAATCTTGGGAGCTTAATTAAAGCACCCTTTGTGTGAAAGGGGTTGGATCACTTTGAATGGGTAAACCTTGACCAAATCAACAACGATGTCATGGAGGAGTGGCCATCAATGAGGGACAATGCAGTTTTAGATGGAGATACTTTGTGTGAATGTATTGATATTTTTGGATGGGGCTAAGGGTTTGAAAGCTCATATTCTATTTAAGGAAGAGGATGGCAACAATATGGAGGTTGTTCATGTATATGATATTTCTGAATATATGGTTTGTTTAGACATATATATTTCTCTTGCTGTTTAGCTAAGATAGAGTGTTGTTTAGCACAGGGTGTTCTTGATCGGGAATCCCACCTCTTCCATTGAGTAGCTCTTGGAGGAGTCTTGCACTACATTGTCCACTATATGGCTTAAGGCCAATATTATTGTTTCAACTACAATGCAGATCCTGTTGAGGGTTTGGTTTTTTTTGCAAGCTGCGGCAAGTGGATACTAGATCTCTCGATCTAGGCCATTTCAGTGCTCCTTTTCAATGGAGGAGGTTTCCATTTCATTGGGAGGATAATATTGGAGGGCTTTGAGCTGATTTTTAGATATTGGCATCAGTCCAACCTTATTTTGATCCCTACAGTGAAGTTTATTTCTAGATCTTCGTTATTTATGTAGGTGGAGTTGCAGGGTGGTTTGGCACACCATTTGGAGAGCTGATTTTCAAGTGATGGGGATCTGTATTGCACTTTGAAGATCTATCAGAGGAGGCTATTGTATTGATCGTATCAGATCAGCCACACTTTCCATATTTGTATTTTTCAGTAGATTTGCAGTCTTAGATCTCAGATCTACATCTTGTACTTGGTGTTTTGCTGAAAACCCTTGAGGGTTTCTTTAGAGGAGCTTGTATAGTGCATGGATCTAATATATATCTAACCTTTGAGGCACATATCATCTCTAGATTTGATGCATAATCTACTACTATCACAGAGCCAATAAAATAACAGAGTAAGGGTTTTCCAACTTTTATATATGGTTGCAACACCTCTTATTGAGGCATTTTATTCATTGGAGGCTTGTATTTCCTATTATGCATCTTATGGGCCATCTTTTACATATATTTTTCTGCTGCAATAACATCTGAAAGGTCTCCATATTGGCCTCTTGCTTTATAAATGATGATTTACGTTATTGTTCCAACATTTTGCACTATATTCCTGCTTTTCCCATTTGGGAATATTACACAATTTATAACATTAGTAATCTCTCTTGAGTTTCGATTTTCATTCCCTTTATGGTATTCCATTGTCATTTCCCTTCAAAGAAATTTTACCTTTCATATATTATATTTTATCACTAGTTTTCTCACAACATTTAGACTCATTTTGTTTCAATTACAATTTAGTTTAAAGATTTATTTTCAGCAAACTAGTGCATGATGATTTCAATTTTGCAACAGTAGAATTTGGTTATTTCTCTTCCATGTTTTGATTTTCAAGAATTTCCTTCTGATATTTGAAGTGTGGATTTTTACAATTTAGATAGATCTTTACTTCAAAATCTCAATCTAGTAAGTTAGGAATCTGGATTGAAAGAACATGCGTGTCATTATTTTATCATTTGTAGTTAGTTGTGTAATTAGTTTTATTCATTTTTTCAATTAGTCTTATTCTTAAAATTCACTTAATTTACAGAAAAAATCCTAACATATATAGTGCACATACATTTCAAAAGTACATGAATCATGGTTGGCATTTAATGAAGTAAATTAAGGACAATTAATATACCAAACCGTCGGATACAAAACCAATAACACCATTAGAGTGTGGTCCCGAGGTAATTTTGGGTGGGTTTGTAGAAGGGTGTGGAGCATTGAAAATGACTTCATAAAGTGTGCCCGACTGATATTAAATCAAATCCAGTTGTTGGGTAGCTAAAATAACATGTTCCTCTGTAGAAACCCTTAACATAGATACATCATTGGCTATAGGAGGTAACAACAATCAAATGAACCATTTTTGAAGAATTTCATTATGATGCTTGGTTCGAACTAACCTCTTACGTCATATTCACTCATGAATATAGTAAAAATTGAGAGTGGAATTATATTGTTTAAAGTTGGCCGAAGAGGTTAGAATTGATGTCGTATCTCGCAGGTAACTAAAAATTAGTCAAGAGTTTCCGGGACAAGGAAGAAAAGTCATTGTAAGATGTTGTATCCAGTTAAATATACCATTTAGTAGCATCTCCCATCAAGGTATGTTGGAATAGACACAATTTGATCGAATTATCCACCAAAGAGTTTGATTAGAACCAAAGATGTTAGGTGTTAATATGTGTCAATGGGTTTTCTTCAGGATTCCCTTAAAAATTGGGGATATTAGATGGAAATTTAGTAGGAATAGGTGGCCACCAAGGATCATGATGGGTTGGATCATTTTTTAGCTTAGCTAAATATCAAAGATCAAGAGAGGACAAGAAATGATTATAGCTTATTGAATGGGTCATGGGAAGCAAACCCCTCCCTCGACTAACTGCGAGGTCCCCCAATACTCTTGTTCTGAGTAATAATTTGTGTAACATGGTATTAATTCATACCATTATATATAGGATGCGGACTAGTGTAATTGGTGTAAAAATGTTTCCCCTAAGGGTAAGTTCCCTTAGAGAGGAACGAACCCCCAAGAGCATGACCATTAGTAGGGTTCTACCCGATAGGAAAAGAAGGACCGCATTGTGAAGTAGCACCAACATAAAGAGAATAACTTACAGGCATTGTAGTGCTAATGACATGGTTTCCCCTAGGTAAAATATCCCCTCCATAAAAATTATTACAGGATGACATCCCTCTATGCAAGGAACTCTACCAGATTTGAGAAATAATAGAAGTTAGGTTTCCCCTGGGATCGATAGGAAAAAAAAATGATGCTCCCCACATATTTCCTGAGGTTACCATACCCATATTAGGAACAAGGAAATAAGGTGTAGAAAAACTAAGAGTGAAAATTATCAATCATATAAGATGGATAGAATTTAATCCATGGCCACAATAGAAGAAGGAGTGGGCACAAAGACTCAAGGAAAATTTGTGGGAGTCGTAGAAGAGACATGTGGTATTGTTAAATTTGGGAAAATATTCCCAAAATCGATGTTGTATTGCTCAAATGATGATGCCAATATTTTTATTGGATTCCTCTTTCGGAGAGGTGCAATATTGATCTAAAGATCATCTTGATCGGATAAGCAGGACATTTCTTTTGAATTTATTCCACTTATGTGCAAGGTCGGCCAGAATTGTAATGTAGGCTTTAGAGCCCAACATATGTGTCACACACTCTAAAATATGGATATAAATTGGAGAGACTTGAAGGTCATTTCATCATCAACTCATCACATACTTCTCTCTTGTGTTTGATTGGTTCGATCACTTTTGGAGGCATTTTCTTCTCACACATGTGGAGCAGTAGCTAGGGATTTTTTGGTGCAGATATATCTAGGGCTTCAGTGGAGGTTTGAATAGAGTTGACTTTGGTCAATTCTTGGTCCATTGACCTCCAAAATTTATCAAAATTCTAATCTCTGAAGGCCACATTGATTGGCACACATACTGAGGTTGAACGTTGACTTTGAGCTTGCTGCTGCTATTTTGCGTTGACTAGACAACGTTGACTTTATGGCGCTGTCTTGAGGGTTTTGTGACACATTTGGTTGGCTGACCTAAAAAAATAATTTTTTGGTTGAAGCATCTTGTTGACTGCCGTAATGCCACCATTCTTCATATATGTTTGACAAAAGATAAGTATATTATTGGCTTATCTTCCGTCGATCTATTGGTATGTTCTATCATAATTTTACTTTCATGTTTATTTGATTGCTATTTGGTATTATGCCCTAGAAGTTTGAAGTAAATTTGTATCAAGCATAAAACAATTTAAAAAAATTACATGGTTTCAGAGCTAGGGCGAAGACAAAGCCCAAGCTTGTGTTGAGAGAAATCACCGAAGAAGTAGCAATTGTCAAGGACCCACGGGTACCTGAAATTATAATGGCTTCAAAGATGATGATAATTTGATTAACAAGTATGAATTTCATGCTTGGAATATGTCTTTGGACTTGGTATTGGAATATCAAGATGTCATGGACTATGTGCAATAAAAAATCCAAAAGCCTCCATCATCTGCACCCGCTGCCACAAAGGTGAAGTATAGAAAAGGGGAAATCAAAGAGAAGCAGATTATTCGGGATTCCATCCATAAAAGTCTGTTTTCTTACATCTCTGAGCTAGGCACATCTAAATAGATGTATGATAATTTGGTCAACATGTTCAGGGCTAACAATGCAAATCGAGTTCTTTTCTTTAAGAACCAATTGAAGAATCTCAAGAAAGGAAAGGATGAATTTGTTCAATCCTATTTTCTGAAGTTGACAGAAATTAGGAATAACCTTATCGCTATTGGGGAAACAATAGCTGATCGAGAAATGGTTCTCATTGTGCTTGGAGGTCTCCCCCCCTGAATGACATGTATTCAATACTACCATTCTCAATAATAATGTGATTCCTGATTTTGATTAAGTATTGTTGAGATGCACTCAAGAGGAGACAAGAATGATGGAATATGAAAATGAAGGTAATGCTACCTTCACTGCTTGTGCTAAGAAGAAGAACTATGGTGGTCGAAGGAACCATGGAAGAGAATGGGCCAAACGAAATGTAATATTCCTACTTAGCCTAAGCTAAGAGGAATATGAAATTTTGTCTCATTTTCTATTGCCTAAATAAATGAATAAAGGAGGACATGTAAAACTCCTAAAAGAGTGAATAAATCAATGCCCATATGAACATGGATAAATCTAGGCCATGTAAACAAATCACTTGTAGGTGTGAAAGAGGTTTGAGCTATGAGACTGGGTCAACCTTGACCAAATCTACAACATTGTCTAGATACAATGCACCTCATGAAGGGACAGTGCAGTTCTAGAAGGAGGCCCCTCATGTGAAAAGAGGTAACTCATCAAGGTAGTTTAGGGTTTGCAAAGGCTTTCATATTATAAAAGGAATGGGAAGGAAAAAATAGGAGGTTGTTGATTGTTTATATTTCTGAGTATCTTGTCTATTTAGACAAATACCATTCTCAGTTGTTTAGTGGAGAATAGTGTTGCTTAGCACTTGGAGTTCCTATGCAGGGATTTCACCTCTTCCATTGCGGATTATTGGAGGAGTCTTGCTGATTTCATCCAGTATTAGGCATTTGGCCAAGCTCTACTTCCAAATACATCACAAATCTAGTGAGGGCTTGGTTGCTTTTGTAGGCTACAGCAAGTGGAACACTAGATCTGCTCAAATATAGCTTGTATTGGTGCCTCTTCTTAGTGAGTGTGTCTTTTAATCTCCTGGAAGAGTGCATCAGTTGTTTGAGCTTCAGATTTGTATATTTACATTAGGCCATGTTTTTTATTCAAGCTACAGTGCAGTTTCCCTTGAGGGACTACGTTATTTTTAGTGGAGGTTTTACAGGGTGTTTTGATCCCATTTTTTATGAGAGATCTCTGGTGCTGGGTTTTGCCCTTCACTTTGGTGATCCATGGATTAGCTTGATGATCCATGTTATGTTTAGATCTGATATATTTTAATGTAAATTCATCTTCAGAAATTTCTAAATAATATTGTAGATCTGATACTTAAAACTCAGATCTACTCTTTGTAATGCATGATTTGGTTAAAACTCCAAGGGGATCTTGTAATAGAGCCTTTCTAGTGTAAAAATATGAAATGGATCTGAAATTTTGTACATAGATCTACTCTAGATAAGTAGTGTAACATTTAGCTGCTACATATCCATAAAATAATGTTGTTAAGCCATTTTGCAGTTTATACATGTGTTGCAGCCTTATTTTCTGAAGATTTCCTTCTCTCCTGTCTTTTGTATTCCACTGTATAATGTAAGAGTAAGTTTGGTTTGATGCTATATATTCAAAATTTGATCTTATTTTATGGCCTCCTGCTCATTCTTTTCAAGACTATGTTATTTCTGAAGAAGTTTGTTGTGCATAGCTGCAACCCCTCTTGTAGGGTGTTTTTTAGCTAGACTAGGTGGTCGGAGATATGTTTAGCACACCTAGTTTGATTTGTTTTTGCTCCCCTTTTGGATCTAGACTCCAAATCTACTGAAATAAGGGATCCAAGGGCTTCGAACTCATTTATGTGCATAAATCTCCCAGAATTGTGTTATTTTAGCAGGCTTGCTATGCAATCCCAATTTTGGAATATTACAGTGGTATCAAAGCTCCTTTCTTGGCACAACCTATGCTTTCATTGGAGAACCACAACCATGTTGCATTCAGAATAAGATGAGCCTCTTAATAAGAGGGAGAAGAGGTATCAGAATAGAGTTCACAAGAAGTTTGATTACACCACTAATGATCAAGACAAGGGTAAAGCCCCTGAAACCGCAAGTGATAAATAAGGAGAAGAGTTTGCAAGAACTCTTTTAGTGGCCATGCAAGATATTTATAGAGAGATAAAAGAGACAAGGATGGAAATAATGAGGGAATATCCTGGGATATTTCATGTTGGGGAAAGCTTTTGCATGTCTCACCACTAGACTGGTCAACTAGTGAATCAACCACAAGCTCCACAAGCTCCACAACGCTCCACTATGCCTACCATCCTGGCTGTGGAGAATGAAGGAACACAAGAGAAAGCACCCCTTGAAGACTACTTTGTGGAATATGAATCTCAGAATCATAGATTCAAATACCACTTGAGTTTCCAAGAGTTTTGTCACCTCAAGGACAAAAGGAGACCAAGGCATCTATATAGAGATGGTGGGTTCTTCCCTAATCATGATAGACATCACTTTATGCGAAGATTCATTTTTCCCAAGTTTGATGGGTCATCCATCAGTTCTGCCAAGGCCTGGGTAGAAAAGCTAGACATCTACTTTCAGTTGAACAAAGTCCCCAAGATTGAAGCCATCAAGATTGCAGCACTGCACTTTGAAGGTGAAGCACACAATTGGTGTTTCTGTGGGTTGTCCACATTGGGCCATGCCAATGTTACTGCCTATTCTAAATTCACTAGAAGACTGGTGGAGAGGTTTGACAGAAAGGATCCAGAAGCACCTTTCATGAGCCTTGCAAATTTAAAGTAATCAGGAAATGTATAAACTTATATATCTAAGTTTCTGAGATTATCTATTATGTTTCCTGATCTATCTATAGCAAGGAGGGTGTACATGTTCATTGATGGCTTGGAGGAACCTTTACATGGGTTGGTTAAATCTACCAAGCCCATCACTTTGCATGATTCCATTGAGAGGGCTAGAGACCTCCGAGATGCCTTGCCAAAAGCAAAGGTAACTTTCCAAAGCAAGGCCCCTCACCTTTCTAAAGGGAAGGAAGAAAAATCTACTCCTTCCAAGGAGAGCTCATTCAAGAAGCCTCTTGATATTGAAGTAAGGAGGGATCTGAGAAAGGAGAGACTATGTTTCACTTGCCAAGAGTCTGTTGATCAGCGATTGTCATTGATGTCAACCCAAGCAGCACCAGGGGCTAACCCACTATTGCATGGGAATTTTGACCTACCAAATTAATATATTTTGGGTCAGTAATTCTTTTGATGGTTTCTACTTGTCGAGATTTTTTTTTTGATATATGGCACGCCATGTAATTCTTCACAGTTTGAGAGATATTCATGTTTGAAGTTTGTACCCCCAGTTAGTGGGCTAAAAACCCATGGGGTTGTGGCATGGGTCATTGAAAAGTCATAATTAATATTTTTTAAGCTCCTAAAATCCCTCCCACGTTCACTTGTTGAAGCCCCTCTCAACCTAATCATTTATATAAATTTTTATCCTCATATCCTCCTCATGCAAGGGATTTCGCCATCTGAAATAGGTCATTATGTAATTTTCGCTCTAACGTTTTTTATAAGAAGGTTCAAAAGCTGAAATTTTTATGAGATGAAGCTAAAATCTTGAGGAAGCTGCTATGAACATTTCAGATCAAGGTGCACAATATTTTCAGAGATATGATCTGTGGAAGTCAGTGTTTTTGCAGGCTCCTAAAATTCATCTCAAAGAAGTGACGTTGGGAAAATAGTCATAACTCTCTCTCTGAGTATTGGATTGGAATTATGTGAAAAGTGTTGGATATTGAATATTCTGTAGTTTTTTCTCTATCAATTTCAGAGCCGAATGAAGAAAAAGTGACACATGTCATTCCATACAATTTCTATCTACTGAAATAGTCCATAATTAGGGCTTTGTGAGAGATTGGGTATAACTCTCTCTGGAAGAATCCAAATCAGGTCAGACCTATGGCATTGGAAAGAAGACTCATAGGACTACTACAGTACCAAAAATCAGATATTCGAGATCTGAAATAACATATATACACCAGATTCAATATCAAGCTCCTAGAAGGCAAGAAAAAACTAGATGATGTGTTGTCAAGGGCTGCAAAGGACCAGACTTTCTAGGGAAGAAAAGTAAAGCAAGGTGCAATAGAGGGTAGCATGACAAGAGCAACAACCAAGGTGCATAACAGCAGCAATAAGTTCATCACATGGAGTCTTCAAGTGGGCAGCACTTCATACAATCATTGTAAAGGTATCATTGTACTAAGTCATTGTAAATACATTATTGTACAAATTGTACTAGTATGTATCTGCCAAGACTTGAAGAGGCAGTGTCGGGTGGTCTAGAAAAATCATTAGGTGGTAGTGTCAAAGTTGGGGTTATGGTCTAGTGTATATTCTTCTTCAACATCATGCTATATCATTGTAAAGTGGACCATTTTCCCTGGTACGAGAGTCCATTCTTCTTTTATTCTTCTATAGGGTGGTAGGGTGGTGCTAGGGTGAGTTGTAGCTCATTGGGTGTTGGGGAATCCATTCAGTTGACTACTGAATAATCTCAAGAATTGGAGCGTCCATCCAGTGGGAGCTGGAGAAGAACGCTTTTCTAGATTCTAGGAAGTTGGAGCTTTATTTTCATTTGGAGTTGAATATTAAAGAATTATTAGAAAAGCAATAGGTGGTTTTTGTCCCAGAGTGGGTTTCCACCTTAAAAACTGTGTGTATTTGTGTTCCTTTTGTTTGCTGCTATCATTGTACAGACACTGATAATAATTAAAGATTAACTAATGCTCTAATTGAGAGGAATATTGATTCACCCCCCCTTCTTAGTATTTCCAACAGAATCATAGGCACCTAGACATAGATGTGATGTTGGGAAAGCACACTACATAGAAGTATTCTCATATTTTGAGGAGGAAGATGAAGATGATGAACCAATAAGGGGTCACAACGCTGATAATGTTGAGGGAGATCCAACACCATCTGGAGATGGGGATGAAGCCTTTGCTCCAATAGGTGGAACTGTTGCATCTTTGAGAGGAGTGCCTAAGTAATTGACACTAAGAGTACAAGGTTCAATCATGAATCAGAGGGTATCTGTACTCATTGATAGTGGGGCAACCCACAACTTTCTTGATGCTCATCTTGTGCAGAAGAGAGAAATCCCCACTAATAATTTTGAGGGATTCTCTGTTTTGGTCCCAGGAGATAGGACAATGCAATGCATGCAATATGTCCCATCACTCTCAGTCGCTATGGGGTCCTACACCTTGGTGGATCAATTTTTTGTAGTTGACATACCAGACACCAATATCATTTTGGGTGTCTAATGGTTGATTACATTGGGGAAAGTCACTACTGATTAGAAGGCTCTACAAATGGAATGGGTGGACATGAAGAGTGGTAAACCTCAAATGATCCAAGGCATGCATACTTATCCCTCACCTAACACTTCCACACAAACAACAGAGATGGATTTGCATAGTGGAAGCAAGGATCTCACAGTCCCTTCTCTTATGTTCATGAGAATTCTATAGGGGACATTCCTATCTAGTGGCAAACCACCTAGGAGGACACCATATTTAGATCTTGTGGGGGAGGCCTCACAAAGTGTTGCTCTAGATCTAGATCCAGGAGGGATTGGAGCAATGGGAGACCAAGCTACAATGTTGGAGGGCTTGGGACAGCTCAAGAGTGAGGGGGATCTTCTCCCTGCATCATTATCACCCTCTCCCTTTTATAGATCTGCACTGTGGGAGGAGAAGAATGGGAGGATCAGCCTTCCAACACATAAATTTGGCATGAGAGATGTCAAAGAAGAGATCAGAAAAATGATAGGCACTTCCATGGATGTATCATCAGCGCTGTCATTACTGAATAGTGTGGATCTGTATTAGAAATATCAACTGCTTGTAGAGTATTCCAAGGATCTCCACACAGGTATGATACTAGATGACATGTAGCAAGAAGAGGGCTACTTAGTCCAAGGGGTAGTCATCTATCTTTTACACCATTTTTTGGTCATCTAACCTATTATCATTAGATGAACCCAAGTACACCATGTAAGACCAATTTTACCCTAAGTAAAATTGCTTTCACTATGTGAAATAACTTAGTAAAACACGTTTATTAAGTTGTTTATGGTCTAAAAAGGAAACCCCAAAAGGAAATAGTAAACAAATCTATATTTTTTTATATTTCCTGGTCATATTTAACCCAAAACAAGGGAATCAATTAAATAAATTCTTATTTATTTGATTATTTCCTAGGAATAAGTTATTTAAATCTTTATTTAAATAATATTCCTAGTTAAATTTGACTAAATCATTTATAAATAATTAAATAAATAATTATTTATTTAATTATATTCCCACCATTTCCTTAAAATAATAAATAAAACATTTATTTATTTATTATTTATAAATAAGGAATTGACCCAAGTCAAAAATCCTTTTCCCTCCAACAAATATAATAAAATATTCCTAAAGGGTGCTTATAGAATTTGATTAATAATATTTTATTCATGCACCAAGTTCTAGATCGCCCTAATATTTTGTTATAAATAGAAGGGTTTTCCTCATTCATTAGTCACCGTTCATTGCATTGGATCACTCTAGATCTATACTCTTGGTCACATTCTCCATTTTTGTCTTGTGAGCTCCCTTTGAGTTCTATGTTTGTCTGGGTTTTCTACACAACAAGAGAGAGAAATTTTAGATCTGAAATGCTGAGGACTTTCAAGAACCCATCCCATTGAGGAGAATCGGAAACACCTTTCTTGTTTTCCTCTCAAGTGCCCCCTTTCAATATATAAAATAAAATAAAATTCTTTCAAATACATTGTTCTTGTCTTGTCCATTGGATGCATGGAGCCACATTTTATTTTTACTGCTTAATGTCTTTTATGCTTAGATCTGGATTTGTGCGGAATTATTTGGATCAAATAACTGCAGACTTAAAGATATTGGAAGCCATAATTGATGTTAGGGCTATTTTTTATGCGTAGCTAAAGTGGTCTTTTCTGACGAAAGATTCTTACTAGCCATTGGCGACTCCACACAGGTTTTGTTTTGCGACCGCTGTCGTTTTATATATTCCTGCATATCCAGCTCTTTCAGACCGTAGGTTTTCTCTTCAATTTTCTATTTTCCCTCTTTTTATGGTGCTTTTAACCTCTAAAACCCTCAAACATTCATATTTTTAACTTCCGTGTGTTTTTGGCCCTATTGCACAGGTGACAGACATCAGCCGCAGCTGAGATGACAACTTTTTCTAAAATTTGCCGCTGAGAGACGCGGATCTGCAGTTCACACTTATCGTCCCAAAAACTGTGACCTGGACTGGAGGGCGCACTTTTCTGCCCCAAAACTGCGACTTGGACTGCAAACAGGTTAGAACCTGCGACCTGCACTTTTTTCTGCAATTTTCCAGTAACTTTTCTAGGTTTGTCTGAAGCTTCTGTGAGGGTTTTCCAGCCTCCGTCTTTGACCGTTTAGACCTGTTTCTGATCTGTTTCACCCAAATAAGTGGGAATACTTCCCCTTAGGGCTTTAGTACCTTCCACTTTTTGTGGGCGAGTTTTAGCTGTTTTAGACGTTTGCTTTTTCAGAGTTTCAGCCTTCCTCTTTTCAGATCTGATACCTCATTTTCAGATCCCTCTAGATCAGCTCTTCTCCCTTTCAAATCACCTCATATAGTTTTGTTTGGGCTTACCTCTAGGGTCACCTCCTTTCCCCTTCTACCTTTAGCTAATTCTCTCCTTTGTAATAGCAACCTTGCCTCTACCTCTTTTTTGTTCTCTGCACCTCTTTTCAACAAATTTCTCCTTTAGATCCTTGTCCCTCCCGAACTTAGATCTATTGGCCTCTTTTTAGCGTGTTTTGATTAGATTTTTTCCTCTTCTAAACTAGTTTTGAGAGACCCGCTTCTTGGGTTAGATTGATGCATTGTTAGCTGTTAATTTTCTGTTATTTTAGTTTTATTTACTGTTCTTTGCAGATTTATTTTCAGTTACGCAACACACTTTTTCTTTTACTCTCAAAACGTCTGGGTTTAAAAATTAAAATTAACACATGCCACACACTGACCCTAAGTGAAGAAGAGCCTAGTTAACACTGCATAGAAAATACTTTAAAATCAATTGACACTGCACCTCTCTGCCCTTGTTTCGACATTGACCTCACTTGATTTTGCACCTCCCTGCCCTTGTCGGTTTTTCTTCTTCCCGTCATCATTGCGCCTCCAAGGCGTTTATCCCAGAGACTTCTTGGCCTTCACCCTCGGTTTCTGGTTGGTTGACTTCCTCCTTCCCATTTCCATCGAGTAAGTCCTCCCCCGAGTCCTCCCTCTAACTCTTCTTCTGATTGTTCGGGTTCTTCCCCTACTCCTGGTTCTCCCCCTGTCACCTTCACCATGTCTAGTTCAGGGCCTGGCGCTAGCAGCAACCCCAGTTCTACTGCTGGGTCCGTTTCTAGTGGAACCACTATGTGAACTACCTCGATTATCCCTTTACTCCCTTATATGGCCGGTCTCAGTCTCCCAGATTTCAATCAGTTGATCAATGATCCTATCCGCCACAATGTTAGTTGGCTTGTTATGCCAAGCAAGCTCCCCTCCAACATTCCCAAATTCGAAGGCCTTGCTAGTGAAGATCCCTCCAACCATATCCGATATTTCCTTATGTGTTGTTCATCCAATTCCATTACTGATGAATCCATCCGTCTTAGATTGTTCCAACGCACAGTTACCGACGAAGCTTCTAAATGGTATGTTGATCAGGCCGCCTCTTCCCATACCACCTTTGCGACCATTGCCCAAGCCTTTTTATCTTATTTCCAGCTCCCTCTCTGATACAACACTGGTACAGAACTCTTGACTTCTTTCCGTCAATCCTCTTCGACCCGCCTTTCCGCTCATGTCCAGGAATGGCGGAGAAGAAGGAGCTTATGTCAAGCTCCCACCTTTGAAGATCGGGTTTATATGGACTAGTTCCTTTGCTCTCTCTTACCTTCCATCGGCAAAGATGTCGCATCCCAGTTCCCTCAAACCGAAGAAGCCACCCTCCAAACAGCCTTGAACTATGACCTTGTCTATGCTCAATCTGGTTATGTTTATACTGTCCTTCCTGACCTCCCCAAACTCGGTGGCAATAATGCCCCGGGGGCATCTCACTCTACTGACGGTATTGTTGGAGCTCTTTCACACACCTCTGCTCAACCTCTTCTGGGCTATGGTTTCCCTCCAGGAGGGGCCATCACCTCCAGCACTTTTCCCCCTCCAGGTAGCATGTATCCAGGATACGACATGCCTCCTCCTTTTGCCCACACTCATGTTTACCTCAATGTTGCCCATCCTAACCCTTATCATTACCCACAGCTTGGTGTCCCAGCTCCTCCAGCATTTGGACCTCTCACTCCCTTGCCTTCTCAACCCTGCAGCCGCACTTGCTACCCCCTACAGGGCAAGTATTTGCACAACAGGGCGTGACTAATTCTCTTCCTTCTCAAAGAAAGAGAAAAGGCAATCAATCTGCCTCTCGTAATCATGGATCCAATCCTTCAAGTATTGATTCTAACACTGCCAACCTACCACAGGGCTCTCATCCCAAGCCGGACAGGCCACTTCGCACCAATAAGCCCTATTCGTGTTGCGGTGTTTATGGTCATTACACTCACGATTGTCCCCTATTACCACAGATGCGACAGATGTGGGAGTCTCAGGCCACCGTGTGGGGACAACATTCCTCCCATACTGTCCCTCCCAATATTGCTACTTCTCAACCCACTGTGTTTACCGATCCTTTCCCTCAACAAGGATTCGTGGCTACTCAACCACCTCATGCCCCGGTAACCACTCAACCTTCCCCTTCTGGTTCCTCCGATTACCAGATTCTCATGATGGCCTCTGAAAAACCTCTCACCATCAACCTTAACCTTCAAACTCGGTCTCGTTAGTACTCCATGCCTCCCACTCCATCTTTCCCCAAGTCCCCATCTTCAGGTCCTACAGAACCTCTGTCGACACCCAATGGTCCCTTGCAAATCCCCCCGTCCAAAGCTAAGATTCATACCAATATTCCTAAGGGCCCATTACACCGAAATGCTGCCTCTAGTTGGGCTGCCCATTCATATAGCATAGTAGATGATCTGGCACAATCTCCTGCTACCATTTCAACACTGTAACTCCTACAGTCGTGTCCTTCTCAAAAGAAGGCTCTACTATCTGCCATGGGTGTTGTAGATCCTGCTGATGACCAATTGATTTTTTTCGATGCCCGTCAGTCAGACCATCCTCCCCTCCCTGCTTATGTTTCTTTCCAAATCCCTGTCAAAATCCAAAATGCCAACATTTCTCGGTGTATTATTGATGAGGGGGCATCTACCTATGTGATGTCTGCTTCGGTTTGGAAACAACTCGGATCTCCTGAACTGGCCCCTTCCATAATCACCCTTCGTGCGTGGGATGGCCATGCCTCCCAACCCATTGGCCTATTCCGTAATTGTCCTATCACCCTTGCGAGCAAGACTATTTGTGTCGACATTGAAGTTATCGACACCCCTCTTGACTATAACATTCTTTTGGGGCGTAGCTACACCTATGCCATGTCTACCGTCCCATCCGCAGTCCACTGCAAGATGTTTCTCCCTCATAATGGAAAGATTGTCACCATGGACCAGTTGGCATATCATGAACCAAAATCTCAGACCTCCCCTGAGTCCACCATCTCTACTGTCACCAATAAGAAAAATGTTGATTCTTTGACCAGTGTTTCCCCTGGCATCTACAAAGACTCCTCCTTGCTTGGAACCTTCCTGGGTCCTCCCCCTCCTCCTGTCTCTGATCCTAGCTTAATGAATGTTTGCATGATGCAATCGTCTCAGGTTGAACTTCCACAACCTGCTTCAGCTAGTTAGAAACCTCAATCTCGCATGCCGCAACCTGCTCCTAGCCCTTCACCTCAGCTGACCGAACCTCTTCCGCCTGGACCTTCCCATCCACCTAGCACTCAGGAACCTCCCTACCCTCTTGAGTCAGTTCCCCCCATTATCCACCATAGTGGAGCCATCCCTCTTGAGCATTACCCCACTGGTCAGATACCTTTCCTTGCTCCCCTTCCCGGAGTCTATTCGATTCCCATCATGGCCACCCTTTCCCTCCCTAATTTGACCTTGGGAATACGGGTATGGTATCTTACTCCTCCAGCCGAGACCCCACTCGGCCACCCCAAACCATACCTTGCTGTGACACTGATTCAACTGATTCCCTTTGCTCCTTCCATCGCTACCATGCCCCTATCCCCTCCGCAAGACCATCGTCATGCTGTGACAACTACGAGAAAGAAAAGAAAAGCTCGCAAGGGGGCATCCAAAGACAAGGCCACCGCACCCGACCCTACCCCTCCTCCACCTGCCAAGCCTTGTGCCTTATGTGATGGTGTCGGTCATGCCACCCATACTTGTCCTGAGTTGCCCCGTATCCAACCCATGGTTAAGGTCGCGTTCCCTGAATCTACGGTCCCTAAAACCTTTTTTTCTTCCTCGTCCGCAGCCAAGAACCCAAAGAATATCTGCACCAACAAACCCTGTGCTCTGTGTGGTATCCATGGCCATTATTCTCACCATTGCCCTCACCTCACACATTACCGAGCCTCTTTAGAGGTCATTCGCGAGTACAAGGTTGAACAAAATCAGTTTGCCTCTCCCATCCTTACTCAGTATGCGTCAGGCTTACTCGAGGACCCCCCCGCTACCATTGACATTCCTCCCCCTGATGTTGAGATGTCGAAACCTACTACCCCCCTCCTATACCTATCATCATCTGCATGACCCTTGGAGTACATTCCCTCCAAATCCACTCCATTTATTTTGCTTGATTCCCCTTCAGCAACATTCTTAGGCTCTGCATGCTTTGACCATCTTTTTACTTATTCTTCTGTCATCCCCCGTGACGATCCGTATGTGCACCTTTCTTCCCATGTTGGTGATTTAGGTAGCTTTGCAGTGTCACGTGATTTCCTCGACCTTTCCCTTTCCTCCCATAACAAGGATGATACCATTTGTATCTATGATGTCCTTCACAGCATGAGCTCCCATAGTTCTCATTCATCACCCTCTAGTCGATCTATGAGTCCTAGCCATCCTACCCAGACTACTCCCTCCCATAGTTTTCATTTGATGTCTACCCTATACTCACGCTGCCCTCATTCTTCTCCTTCCTCCCATTTCTTGTCTTGTGACACTATTCCGTCGGACCTCTCGTCTACACATTATATTAGATATGCCGATGGGGCAAGTCGCTATTCCCGGAATCTCGCTTCGGCCGCATGGGAAATATTTACCCCCTTGCATACCCTCATCCTTTCGAATGAGGTATGCATTGGTAATTCCACCAATAATCAGGTCGAATATGATGTAGTACGTGGTCTCTTAGTCGATTCCCTCTCTCATCGCATCCTCCATATGCACGTTCATTTAGATTCCCTGCTTCTTGTCTTACAACTCAATGGTGTCTATTGTGTGCATAACCATATCCTGTTTAGACAATATTTACGAGTGAAACTTTTGATACGTGACTTTAGATTCATTACTTTCAACCATGTACCTAGAAGTGAAAATCACTACGTAGATACAATTACAAATCATGTTCTAGACTGGAATTTATCACACACAAGAAAATAAAATTTCAAACCATCAACACAATGCATATACATAATATATATCATATAACATGCTTTTAGAGTCCATCTACTCTGAAACATATGGCATGCCCATAGAATGTTACAAAAAACAAAACTCAAAAACTGGGGGGCACCACTTGCCCCTACATACACATTGGGGGACACCACCTGCCCTACATCTAATCACTCTCTGGAGGATCCCGAGCCAATGGCTCCACCCCCGTAGCTCGTATATCACGCACAGTCTGACCAGCCATCTCCATGCGTCGCATGATACCTCGCCATTCCGAGGGTAGCCCAATACATAGCTCTATGTACTAGTCGTCTAAATCCTGCCAACCCCGCTCCGACAAATCGGTCAGTAGCTCCTCACATCTACGACGAATGTCTTCCAAAAGAGTGGACATATCATCGTTCTGTTCCATCCTCGATCCAATAGCACCTATAGTTACGGCTGCTGCAAGTCGTCCCATATATCCGACTGGTTTCACCGGAGCTATATCTGCATTCCAAAAAGTATAAGGATCAGTACCATAAATAATATTCACAAACTTTAACATACACATAACAGATTAGTTACTTGTCACTTACCATCCGGCCCCCATACTCGAGCAGGCGGAAGCGGCAAGTCTGAATCTCCCCAATAAATCATCCCACTATAGGGATAGTCGTCTATGTACAATGGCATCTGATCCCAATGGGCGAAGAACTCTGGTCGGAACACCCATCCGACCGCCCCTCCCCCCCCTATACACAGTATTCATCCCCACTGACACATCCTGGGTTCTCTCGGACCCCCATCAAGTAGCTGTACATGAGGTCGCAAGGTCGAGATCTTCTCAAAAAAGAAGGAGCACAATACCGTCCCATAAGCACAATCATGGTTCACTTGCCGCTGAGAAAATGACAGCTGTCGTTTCAATGACACCAACATCATCTGGGCCCACCCATAGTAGGTCCCACTCAACACACTTTCTACAATCATCATCTGCCCTCCAGTGATGTGATGGAGTGCCTAGCTGCCCAAGATCCGCAACACTGTTGCCGCCACTCCCCGAGTCTCCAACCTCTCTAGATCCCCAATCGATATCCGAGTCCCTTTGACTCGGACACCATGATGTTACACCCTCGCGGTAACGCTAGCTGTGGATTTCCCACCATCCCTAATGGTGGGATACCAGTCAGGAAATACAGATCCTGGACTGTCAGCTCAATCCTGTGCCCTTGCACTATAAAAACCTCATGGTATGGATCCCAATAACTGACAATCTGGGCCAACAAGGGCTCCCTAGCCCTCATCAAAGGGTTCTCCACAAATTTCATAACCCCAAACCTGGCCAATGCACAACGGACACCCTAATCCACTTGGATTTCCATCCTTGATGTATCTAGGTCTCTCTCACTCCACTTGATCCATATATCTGCCATATTTGCACAAAACCATCATCTTTGTCAGTCTACATATAGGTAAAATTGCATTCAATTACACAAAAATGGAATCTCAGCCCACAACAGCACTAAACCCACCTCCATCTGACAGGTCGCACTTTTTGGCCAAATCCTTGGATAGATCGCACTTTTTAGGCCCAAACCTGCATCCCAGGTTGCATTTTTTGCCCCAAAAAGTGTGACCCGACCGTAATGATGAGGTAGGGGCTGTTACTGAGATTTGGGATCCTAATCTGAACTTTTAATCCATCAAAAACAAAGCGTAGGATTAGGCCTCTTACCTGAAACTGACGGATCTCGATTCCAATGGTCGGTTTGTCCGCTACAATCGCCGCAAGATATAAGGCGTTCTCTCCTCTCCACATTCACCACAGCTACACAAGAAAATGAATTTCTTTGGAGGGAAAATGCCTTATTAGAAGAAAAACCCATGTTTTTTCATTCGCTCGTTGTGACCAAACCGTAGTCCCGTTTGACACACCATCTGCATCGTTGGAAAGCTCTCACCAAGCACTCAAATGGGTATATGTTAGTTTTTCATGTTTTTATACTTCACCAGGACACATTTTGTCCACGAAGGGTCTATTTACCTCTCCTCCAAATCGAATTTCTTCACTTACAACACTTGTACTTGGGGCACCACTTTGCCTCCTTACTTGTCGTTGTTCATGTTGATTTTCATCATGAGATACCCTATTGTACTCATATTTGTATGGTCCCCCATTGGACCTTTACTGTGTGGCAGCACCATCGAGTCGCCCTTGTTTAGAGAATCCGAGTTGAGTCATCATCAGTCATGGAGTCTATCTCGAGTCCCTTTGTATCCCGCTATAGTCCTCCATCCTTCATTTCTTGGTCCCTCTCTCGGGTTGCACATTATAGCCTTTAGTACCATTGTCCCCTATCCCTCATGATATTGTGTCAGTTGCTACCAAGCCATTCATGCCCTTTATGCTCTAACAAGGGAAGTCGTCCATCCGCTACTCAGTATCCCTCATTTCATCATCATCATTAGTGTCTGTCTGTTAGTTGCTCCACTATTTTATCTCATGCCTTAGTTGGGGATCCCTTATTGCCTCACCTATGGCGGACCTCATTCTATCGACATCAGCTCATTTACTCCAGAAGCCAGGTCTAGAGGGCGGTGTACCTTGGTTCGAGCTCCTTTCAGCATGATCGTGATCCGTATACTTGATGCTCCAGTGATGCAGCAGCAGCTATTGGTGATTCCCGGGTATGTGTGAGATGTCTCAACCCTCATGAGGGGGTGGCCCTACAGGTAACCCCCCACATGCCCGGATGACTTCTTCATTTCAGCCTTTGATGTAGCTCCTTCCATTTGATGATGTTGGCCTCAACCGCTTGCAACGCCTTTTCGATTTGCATGTATCAGTTAGATTTTGCGAGCCCTTCCCCATGTATAGGGGGAATTTGGGTTGTATTTGTATCTCATGTACTAAAATATTATTGTATAAGTCCTAACTATTATTTCAGGCATAGCATGTATGTGGGATTCATCATTCTATTTTTCTGGCTCGTATTTATGCCAGCATATACTTTATAGTTCGGTTCCTTGTTTACTGGACATACTATTCTTTTGTACTTTGTCTCGGAGGGCATAGGTATGCCTCCCCCGCCACCTTTAGCACAGGTACCACTTCATAAACTAGAGACTTGTTGCACCTGTAAGTCTCGTCTCCTCAGGGTCTAGTCCTTTAGCACTTTATACTACCTTACATTTCTCTCTCTGACTTCCCTCTTGATGTCTAGTGATTGAGTTCTTACAACGTACTTCGGTCATACGATTTGCTTCTAACACTCGTATGTTGGGGGGCAATCTGTTACACCATTTTTTGGTCATCTAACCTATTATCATTAGATGAATCCAAGTACACCATGTAAGACCAATTTTACCCTACGTAAAATTGCTTTCACTATGTGAAATAACTTAGTAAAACACCTTTATTAAGTTGTTTATGGTCTAAACAGGAAACCTCAAAAGGAAATAATAAACAAATCTATATTTGTTTATATTTCCTGGTCATATTTAACCCAAAGCAAGGAAATCGATTAAATAAATTCTTATTTATTTGATTATTTCCTAGGAATAAGTTATTTAAATCCTTATTTAAATAATATTCCTAGTTAAATTTGACTAAATCATTTATAAATAATTAAATAAATAATTATTTATTTAATTATATTCCCACCATTTCCTTAAAATAATAAATAAAACATTTATTTATTTATTATTTATAAATAAAGTAATTGACCCAAGTCAAAAATCCTTTTCCCTCCAACAAATATAATAAAATATTCCTAAAGGGTGCTTCTAGAATTTGATTAATAATATTTTATTCATGCATCAAGTTCTAGATCGCCCTAATATTTTGTTATAAATATAAGGGTTTTCCCCATTCATTAGTCACCTTTCATTGCATTAGATCACTCTAGATCTATACTCTTGGTCACATTCTCCATTTTTGTCTTGTGAGCTCCCTTTGAGTTCTATGTTTGTCTGGGTTTTCTACACCAACAAGAGAGAGAAATTTTATATCTGAAATGCTGAGGACTTTCAAGAACCCATCCCATTGAGGAGAATCGGAAACACTTTTCTTGTTTTCCTCTCAGGTGCCCCCTTTCAATATAAAAAAAAAAAAAAAAAATCTTTCAAATACATTGTTCTTGTCTTGTCCATTGGATGCATGGAGCCACATTTTATTTTTACTGCTTAATGTCTTTTATGCTTAGATCTGGACTTTTGCAGCATTATTTGGATCAACTAACTGCAGACTTAAAGATATTGGAAGCCATAATTGATGTTAGGGCTATTTGTTATGCGTAGCTAAAGTGGTATTTTCCAACGAAAGATTCATACTAACACTATCATCATGGTAAGGTATTCTTGGCTAGAGCTTCCAAGCTCAAGCAGAAGATACTACAAGGGGCACACAAAGAACTCTTTCTCAGCCATATGAATTCAATGAAGATCTATACCCTGATCATGAGGAGCTTTGATTGGGAAGTCTTGAGAGAGGAACTACATCAACACTTTCAAGAGTGCATGAGCTATGTGGACTTGGGACAGCCAACGGACTCTATGCAAGAGTCATTTCAGCCATTCTTTCATTATTTTGAGAGAGGGGGAATGCCCATGCACAAATCCATGTGTATGAGGAACTTTTATGGTGAAAGATCTAATCATGTAGAGAAAACTTTATTTTCTGATTTGTCACATTCTTTTGCCATGTTTTAGTAGGATATGACTCCTAAAGGGAGTGAGAGATCATGTGGATCTCATGGCTTTGGGTGGGCCAATAGAAATATTGAACTTGGCCACTCCCTTGTTGTGCAAAGTGAGATTCCTTCTCATGATGGGTGCTTTCCAAAGGCACCAAAATTATCTGATATATTCAGCCATGTTAATATGGCTCATGAAGAAAATGTGTGGTGGGAATGCCACTTGCCACACCTTGATCTAATGCAGGCAGGGGATGCATTGCATTGGCATCACATGTGGGATTTTGACCCACCTCCTCGAGCTCAGGTTTCTGTTTGCATATATGTAGTCTTTCTTCCATACTTGGATGATATAGTTGTAATGTTTATGGGATAGTATGGAGGAAGGATGGGCAGTTTTTATGTACCACATGGATTGGAACTTCTCCCTGTACCTCATGCTACATGTTTTAGATGGAGCATTACTCCAGCCATGTTTATTTTTGTTGAATTTTTCACTCCTGGTAGGATGGACTATGTACATCTTATGTTGACCCTAGAGGAACAATTCATGATGTGTTGGCTTGATGAACACTTGGTTTATGATGAGGACTTGAACATTGATGGTGTCATCAATGAAGGAGGGGAAATACTACATCTCTCACCCTATCAGTTGCTTGAGGACAAGCAATGTTTTGGAGGGGAGGACTATAATACTCCTACTTAGCCTAAGCTAAGAGGAATATGCAATTTTGTCTCATTTTCTATTACTTGAATAAATTAATAAAGGAGGACATGTAAAACTCCTAAAATAATGAATAAATTAATGCCCATATGAACATGGATAAATCTGGGCCATGTAAAAAAATCACTTGCAGGTGTGAAAGATGTTTGAGCTATGAGACTGGGTCAACCTTGACCAAATCTACAGCATTGTTTAGATACAATGCACCTCATGAAGGGTCATCGCAGTTCTAGAAGGAGGCCCCTCATGTGAAAAGAGCTAAATCATCAAGGTGGTTTAGGGTTTGCAAAGGCTTTCATCTTATAAAAGTATGGGGAAGGAAGCAATAGGAGGTTGTTGATTGTTTATATTTCTGAGTATCTTTTCTGTTTAGACAAATACCATTCTCTGTTGTTCAGTGGAGAATAGTGCTGCTTAGCACTTGGAGTTCCTATGCAGGGATTTCACCTCTTCCATTGAGGATTCTTGGAGGAGTATTGATGATTTCATCCACTATCAGGCATTTGGCCAAGCTATACTTCCAACTGTAGCACAGATCCAGTGACGGTTTGGTTGCTTTTGTAGGCTACAGCAAGTGGAACACTAGATCTACTCAGATCTAGCTTGTATTGGTGCCTCTTCTTAGTGAGTGTGCCTTTTAACCTCCTGGAAGAGTGCATCAGTTGTTTTAGCTTCAAATTTTTATCTTGGAATTAGGCCATCTCTATTATTCAAGCTAAAACGTATTTTCCCTTGAGGGACTGCGTTATTTTCAGTGGAGGTTTTGCAGGGTGTTTTGATCCCATTTTTTATGAGAGATATTTGGTGTTGGGCTTTGCCTTTCACTATGGTGATCCATGGATTAGCTTGTTGATACATGTTATGTTTAGATATAATCTATTTTAATGTAAAGTCATCTTTAGAAATTTCTGAATAGTATTGTAGATCTGCAACTTAAAACTCAAATCTACTCTTTGTAATGCATGATTTGGTCAAAACCCCAAGGGGATATTGTAATAGAGCCTTTCTAGTGTAAAGATTTGAAATGGATCTGATATTTTGTACACAGATCTGCTCTAGATCTGAAGTGTAACATTCAGCTGCTGCAGCTCCATAAAATAACATTGTTAAGCCATTTTTTAGTTTATACATGTGTTGCAGCCTTCTTTTCTGAAGATTTCCTTCTCTCTTATCTTCTGTATTCTACTGTATAATGTAAGAGCTTCATTGAAAATATGATTTTCTGCTATATATTCAAAATTTGAGCTTATTTTATGGCCTCCTAATCATGATTTTCAAGACTTCATTATTCCTAAAGCAGTTTGTTGTGCATAGCTGCAGCCCCTCTTGTAGGGTGTTTTTCAGCTAGACTAGGTGGTGGGAGATTTGTTTACCACACCTGGTTTGATTTGTTTTTGCTCCCCTTTTGGATATAGACTCCAAATATGATGAGCTAAGGGATCCAAGGGCTGAAAAATCATTTCTGTGCATAAATTTCCCAGAAGTGCATTATTTTAGCAGGCTTGCTGTGCAATCCCAATTTTGGGATATCACAGGAAATAAAGGAAGATGTTACACATGTAAAAAGTTTGGACACTATGCTAGAGAATGCCATAATAGAAGGGATTATCCAAGGGATGATGAAAACAACAACAGGGGGAATGGAAATCAATGGAACAATAGGTTCAAAGGAAAGAGGAGGGCTCCCTCTGGTCGTAATGGAAATGGGAAACTTTTCAAAAGGTCAAGAAATTACCCGTATGATGAATCTAATGTTGTTGAAAATAAAATAAATGAATTCATTCTTGTATCTACCCTCTCTAATGCATATCCATGCAACACCCTCGATTTTGGGTTGATTTATAGTGGTGCTTCAAGGCACCTCAATGGTTTTAAAGAAGCCCACTCATATTTTATTGAGAAGGATACTAATCTGCAAATTATCCTTGGAGATAATGCCACATATCCCATGAAAGGGAAAAGGACTGTGACCCTCCATTTATCTCAAGGTCAAGTCCTCTGTTTTCAAGATGTATTATATTACCGGATTTGAAGAAGAACCTTGTGTCTATTTCTGCCATGGAAGACAAAGGTTTTAAGGTGGAATTCATTGATGGAAAGGTACGCATATGGAAGAATAACTTCAAGGAATATATCACTATTGATTTTAGAGTTGATACACTCTACCAAGTTGGAGGAAGTCCATTGGGGGCTATGACATGAGGTACAATTTTTCAAACCGAATTATGGCACCAGAGGTTTGGACACTATTAGTCATAAGTAATTTTTACTATCCGTGGATGACTAAATATCAGTTCTAGATTTTTTAAAAAAATATTCTTGAATATTGTGAGTTTTCGAAATCTCACTGCCTTCATTATCCTTATACCAAATTTTTCACTATTCTACTATTTTTCCATTCCATGGTTAACCTAATACTCCTAAAATACCCTTCATGGGCTTCTGCCACTCATCTACATCCTATTTTCCCACCTATAACCTCAGTACCTTGTTTTGCATTTACTCATCACTCCACTTCCCATCTAGGGTTACCAAACAACCCTTCCTTTCCATGTTCACCAGGTCCCTCGAGGGTTGATGGTCTCAAAACCATCTCTGTAGGATCTTAATAAATCAAGTACATTGGATTTTGGGTCTCCAATGTATTAGTTTGTCAAAAAAATCTATTTTTTCACTTAAAGATCCTAAACCAAGTTTTAGTCAAAGATGAAGTCAAAGGATCCTCCTACTACGTCATTAGGGTTTCATAGGTTGTAAGGTCATCATTGGTGTTCCAAATATTTTTTTTCTTTGTGCAAAAGTTTGACCCAAATGTATTGGAATATTGAGACATGTTTATTCAAAGAAGATCTAAAAGTCTCCAAAGAAGACTACCTTGTCAAAATTCAAGTTTTGTGAATGCTAAGATTTTGACACTTCTGCAGGAGTGTTAAGATATCCATCTGCGGGAATTTTATGAGGTAGGAGGTTTGATCCTGAATCAAGACAACTCATGGCAAGAAGATAGAAAAGAACTTGTGCCTGAAGAGAACTAGGGTTTTGGGCTACATGGGTTAGTAGTATGCCAAGAAAAGACCCAATGCAGCAAACCACATGAAGGAGGCACACCAAGGAAACCAAACATGGAAGAAGTTTTCTTTAGAATTTAAAAATGAAAAAGGGGAAAA
Organism: Pinus albicaulis; assembly: GCA_034641835.2. NCBI lineage: Eukaryota > Viridiplantae > Streptophyta > Pinopsida > Pinales > Pinaceae > Pinus > Pinus albicaulis. Next base: position 1,346,146,082 of record CM076572.1, on the reverse strand, counting down.
GGGTGAGGTGAACTGAACAGAAATGAATGAAAGGGCTATAGAGAACTTAGAATACAACACTGATAATTGTTCTCAAGTAGCCCAGAAACCTAGGGTTTTGGAAAGATAATCAAAAGAGCTACAATGAAGATGCTAGGCCTCCATGATGACAATAGAAAGAGGGTTTGAAGAGATTATTGTGTGTGACATCCCAGAATTTGTAAAAGGTAAGTTTACCATGACTAAGGATTAGTAAAGGAGGTGAAAACAAAATTTTTAGCCCCCTGCCAAGTAAAAGATGATTTGAATTTCAAGGTAAGGACAAAAGAAGTTTTGGAAATGCTGCCATTGTGTAAGTTTATAAAGTCGTCAAAAAATAAATTTAGCAGGCTTCAAAGATAAAAGGAAGAGCCACTTCAGGGTTTTCATAATACCTACTAAGTGAAAAATGTTCAAGGACATAAATAAGCCAAAGAAAGTAAGCCTTGTGACTCAAACAAAATCTGCAGAGAAAGGAGGTAAGGAGTATCAGTAAGCAAAGTTTTGAATTATAAATTTAGGCACCTGAAAATCAGAAGTGGCCTAGGGAGGTGAAAGGCATTGTTTAGAACCCATGCTAGTGGAAAAATAATTATTGTCTCAAATGTGTCAAAAGAAGACATATGAAGCCTCCAAGAACTAAAAAGGTCAAAATTCACCATGTTTAGCAAACCTGCATACAAACACTGAAAGGTGGTAAGTAAAATATTGTGAAGGAAAGCACATAAAACTGTGCAAACACTACTGTGTCCAATCCTCCAAAGAACACATCAAATGAGCATATATATTCTGAAGGAGAAAAAAGAAAAATCACTCAGAAGTTTTAAAGTCTCCTACACAACAAAGTGTCGAAGGACTTAATGAAAAGTTAGAGGATGAAAAACATTAGGAAAGTGGGTTCTCAAAGTTTGATTTAATTTCGGAGACAATAAAGGATCATTTTTTCTCCTCATAACTTATTATGCAATTGCAAAGATCATCATAACGTCCAAGAGAGAAAATTTTTGAATTTCAGGTTGAATTTGGGCAAGTCCACTAGGTGCTGCACATTTATGGTCAGGTGCTACACCTTTGGAGGATTTTGTTGTACAAATTTGTACTGCGCTGCGCGTTCACCCAGGAAGCCCGACACGTTCGTGTAGAGGCGTTTTGGTGCTAAATGTTCACATCTCGACAAGCCTGACCCAATGCAGAGGCGTTCAATGCTACGTTTCTAGCATACCTGACAGGCCCGAGAGGCGTGCAGGCGCTACACTTTGGGTAGGGAAGCCCGAAACCCCATGCAGAGAACTTCAACGTTACGTTTCCAGAAGACTCGACATGCCAGAGAGGCGTGCATGCACTTCACTTTGGGCAGGGAAGCCCGAAACCCCGTGCAGAGGCGTGCAGGCACTATGCTTTCAATAGGGAAGCCCAACTAGCCCGACACGCATGCAGACGCTACGATTTCGGCCTGAAACTCCTCCATCAACTGAAAATGCCCAAATTGCCTCAGAAACCCCTTCAAGCGGCTATCAAGGGTCTTAAAAGAATTTCTAAACTGGTAGGTGGATATCATAATTTTCCGTTTAGAGAATTTTGATGATTTGATGTCAGGAGAAATTGAAAAAACCCTAAAGGAGTGAAAACCCTAATCTTCATTCTAAAAACCCTGTTTAAAACTCCATCATCTGTAAACAAGGGGATATCAATGAAAAATGGATAAAGTAGTGTGGTTGCAAAGATTTTAAGTTGGCCATCCATCAAGGCTTAAAGGCTCTGTTCCATACACTCACACCTTCATTCATCCCTCCCACTCACTTGCAAAAAGTTGCCTTCTTACCATCATTCCATCACTTATCATATCAACTTCACAAGCAGAGGTAGGGTTTGTTTCAAAAGAATAGTAAAAATGTCAGGAGGAGGAAATGGTAGTGGTGAAGAAGGCCAAGTGCCTAGGAGGCAGAAACACAGAGGTGGGAAGGATAATATGCTTGAACCCCAAGATACTATGGAGCTTAATGCCTCTCCTATGATTGTCACATGTTTCCAAAATGTAGGGTGTTTTCATTTTTGTGAAAAAGTCCAACAAGTAGAAAGTCACCCAGAGCTCACAAGGTATTCATTCTTAACCTACATGAAAAACAATCAAACTTTGTAGGGGTGACCTTTGAACTCTCCTCATATTCCATTGCCCATGCTACAGGCATACCCAATGTTGGTGAAAAATGGTTCAAAAGAGAAAATTTTGACATAAGATGCTATGAGCCATTTCTTAAACCCAGATACAAAGAAGGCTGCAAATCTATATTCCCCTTTTCACATTTTCTAGAGAGGTATGCACCCTTGATGAGGGTCATCATGAAATATTTTACATGTGAGGGAAGGTACTCTAAAATTTACTCCTATCATATCAGATTACTCATGCACTTCACTAGTGTTAATATGCTTCATTTACCCTACTACCTCTATAGGAGTATCAGTAAGATGTATTTTGTTGTTCAAAGGAGGAAATATTCCCAGCAAGTGAAAAGTTTGTTTCATCACTCTTTAATCAAGATGGTTGTGCTACATCAGTTAGAGAAAAAAGGCATATCATAGGAAGTTTTCATTGCTCATGAAGTGTTCACAAACCCTCAGCCCCATACTCAACAAAATTTTCCCTCATCATCTCATCCTCCTTCCCCTACTCCCCCATCATATCCTACTGATCATGCTTCATCATATACACATGTATCCTCACCCCAAGAAAACCTTCCTTCCTCACCCTCTCCCAATGCATCAGATCAAGAGGGAAGTAGCAGTGAACAAGAAAGTGACCATGAGGGAGAAGGTGATGATCAATGAAATGATAATGATGAGACAAGAAGTAATGTGGAAAGTGAAGAGGCAGAGGTCAACAATGAAATAGAAGACATGGAGTTAGATGAAAATGAAGATGTGGAAAATGATGAAGAGAGTAGCCAAGATAATGATGATGATGTTGGAGATGAAGACGCAGAAGATAGTATGGACACAAATGAAGGAAGTGACAGAGAGACAGATGATGATAATGGTGGTAGTGAAACTAAGAGCCACAGTGACAGTAAAAATAGTGAGGTTCTTAGTAGTGATAAGGGAAATGGTCATGTTGGAAAAAAAGAGGACAGTGATGAAGCAGAAAACATGGTAACTGATATTTTTAATGATGCTTATGATACCAATGATACCAAGGATCAAAATTTCAGTGAAGCTGATGATAATAGTGAAGAAAATGAAGAGGTTGATAGCAGCAGTGAAGAAGAAGACAACAAAAAGCATGAAAATCATAACAGCGGCCATGAAAGCCATAAGGACAACATGAATATCATTGATAATGACAGTCAAGATGGAAAATATAATGAAGACATAGAAATGGTCACAATCAAACCTCTTTATTTGACTTACCAAAGAGGAGAAAGTCATGTGTTTGCTACCTCTAAAAGGCAAGGGACCATGCCTTCTGCATCAACAAAAAAACTTGAAAAAGGTAAGGAAAAGGTCATTGTGGGAGATAAGAAAGGCAAGCATCAAACTAAACAAGAGCACCAACTCATTGACCTTGACAGTGAAAATGAAGATGAAGAGAGGGCCACTATCATATTGCTCCAGAGCAAGGAATCAGAAGGATGCAGAGATCAGAGATATAAAAATAAAGCTTGGCATGGAAACTTATATTACTGGGTATTATAAGGATGAAAAAAAGCAGCTCAAGGAGACACAAAGAGACCTTGGCCTACAGAAAAAGATGGCCAAGCACTATGCCTTGAAGAACAAGTTTGTAAGGGCCAAGCTCAAAGGAGCCCTTGCCGAAATAAAATCACTCAAGGTGGGAAAAGACCAATCAAACCTTGGAATCCTTGCTAAAGCTTCTCTATAGGCCTCCCAAACACCATGAGGAAGGCAGTTGCAAATTTTTGCGAGTTTTTGACATTTTTTGTTTTCTGACTGATATTAAGGGTTGAAAGTGTAGCACCCTTGGCGCTACACTTTTCCTATAGGTATCCAATGGGGCTAACATTTAAATTTTTGGATTCATCAGCCCAACTAAGTCATGCACACCAAATTTCAGAGCATTTGGAGTAGTTTTGGTCCCTTAAAAGGTCCAAAAACATGCCAATTTTCACCTTTCTGCCATGTTTTCAGGGCTGGCACTCCACCTTGACCAGCCTTGGGAGATTTACTTTTTGAACTGGTTAATGAAGTCCAATCAGAAAAAAAAAAAAATTCTGGAAAGAAGACTCAACAAGCTTTCCAGCGAGCCATCACAGAGCCAATTCCGACATCGGGAAGTCCATCAACACTTGGCTACAAGTGGACCTAGTTTTCCTCTGCAGGCGCTATGCCTTCATACCTATGAAGCTGCCCCTTTGCAAAAATGTCAGCAAAACACACTGAAGGATATTTTCGAGATTTTTTTGGAAAAATAACTCCAGCTATGATTAAGGAGTTATTTTTAGGTTATCTTTCATTTATTGCAATAGTTATTATGTGCCTTTGGCCTTGCATGGCCTCTTTGGACATATATGACATTTATGGTGTATTTATGCTTTCTAGAAGCCTCTTATGGTTTTCACATCCTCATTTTCTGATTAAATAGAGCCTTCAGGCCTTATTGTAATTTTTGGTTGGTTGCTAAGCATAATATGATATAGACTCTAAGTTTACTTGTGAAATTGGCTTTGATATCTTGTGATGGCTTTGGACTGAGCGGCTGTGGATTGAGCTCATTCTTAGGATTCATGAAGCTTTGTTGAATGGTGATGTATTCCACCTTTGTACATGTTTTCTTCAGTTCTCATTATGTTTCTTTTATCTTGGGATATAAATCTTAGAGTAGGATATGTCTTGTTGGCACCTTGCTTTGTCTGCATCCTTTGATCTTTAAGTTTTGTTCCTTGAAGTTTAACTAATGAATTCTTAATTTTCTTTAGTTTTACTGAGATGTTATGTTGAAAATCTAATTATTTTCAAGTAAGTTTTAGATAATACTTAACTTCTCTCTAATTTTACTCATCTGTTGCTCTAAGGTCATATTAGTATTGTTTGGTTGAATAAAACTTCATTGCTCTTCAAGTTTTTACTATGCTAATCATGCTAAAAGATTTTCCTTGTTATTAGTTTGTTAAAGGATCCTTGATTGCCCCTTAACCTACTATATTCTCTCCTCCATGTTCATTTCATTCACTCAAAACCTACTTAGATCCACTTGGCCTTGTCAAATTTCCCTTTGAACTATCCTTTACTCATTTTTATACTTTTCAAAACCTTTGAAGACTCCATAGCCCAATGTATTTATCCTCTCTTACTCTTCCTATTTCCCTTGACAACCTACCTAACCAAAACAAAAAACAAACCCTAATCCCTATAAGTAGCCTAAAATCAAACTCTAAAATAAAACAAGTTAAACCCTTTAGATAAACATAGAGAGAGCCCTCTTTGAGTCTAGGAAGGCTAGGTCCTAGGACTCCAAATATATGTGTAATATTCCTACTTAGCCTAAGCTAAGAGGAATATACATTTTTGTCTCATTTTCTATTGCATGAATAAATGAATAAAGGAGGACATGTAAAACTCTTGAAAATAATGAATAAATAAATGCCCATATGAACAGGGATAAATCTGGGCCATGTAAACAAATCACATGCAAGTGTGAAAGGGGTTTGAGCTATGAGACTGGGTTGACCTTGAGCAAATCTACAACGATGTCTAGATGCAATGTACGTCATGGATGGACAGTGCAGTCCTAGATGGAGGCCCCTCATGTGAAAGGAGCTAATTCATTGGAGTGCTTTAGGGTTTGACAAGGCTTTCATCTTATAAAAGGAAGAGGAGAGCAGCAAGAGAAGGTTGTTGATTACGCATATTTATGAGTATATTTTCTTTTTAGAAAAATTCCATTCTCTGATTTTTAGCTGAGAATAGTGTTGCTTAGCACTTGGGAGTTCCTATGCAGTGATGCCACCTCCTCCATTGAGGATTTCTTGGAGGTGTCTTGCTGATTTCATCCACTATCAGGAATTTTTCCAAGCTCATATTTCAACTACAACGCTGATCCTGTTTAGGATTAGGTTTTCCTTGCAAGCTACAGCAAGTGGAGGCTAGATCTGCTCAGATCTAGGCCATTTCAGGCCCTCTTTTCACTGGGAAAGTATTCTATCCCATGGGCAAGAGAGTTCTAAACCTTTTGAGTTGATATTTCACATCTTGGCATTAGGCCAACTTAGTGCTTCAGGCTATAGCGTAGATTCCCTTCCAGGACTGTGTTATTTGCAGAGAAGGATTTGCAGGGTGTTTTGATCCCCTTTTTGAGAAGAGATATCTGGTGCTAGGGCTTTCCCTTTTACATTGGTGATCCATGGATTAGATTGTTGATCCATGTTCTGTATAGATCTAATCTATTTCTAATGTAAAACAACTTCATAAATTTCTGAACAATATTGCAGATCTCCTACTTTAAACTCAAATCTACTCTTTGTATTGCATGATTTAATCAAAACCCCAAGGGGATCTTGTAATAGAGCCTTTCTATTGTATAGATATGAAATGGATCTAATATTTTGTACATAGATCTACTCTAGATCTGAAGTGTAACATACCATTGTTGCAGCTCTTATAAAAACACTGTTAAGCCATTTTGCAGTAAATACATGTGTTGCAACCCTCTTTTTTGAATATTTTCCTCTCTTTTGTCTTCTATATTCTGCTGTGTAATGTAAGATCATAATTATGGATCTGATTTGCTGCTGTATATTCAAAATTTGATCTTTATTATTGGGCTCCTACTCATGCTTTCAAAACTGCGTTATTTCTAAAGAATTTTGTTGTACATGGCTGTAGCCGCTCTCTTTGGGTGTTTTTTAGCCAGACTAGGTGGTGGAAAATCTGTTTACCACACCTAGTTTGATTTGTGTTTGCTCTCCTTTTATATCTAGACCCCAGATCCACTGATCTAACAGATCTAGGAGCTGCAAACTCATTTCAGTGCACAGATTTCCCAGAAGTGCATCATTTCAGCAGGCATTGTTGTGCATTCCCATTTTGGTATATTACAATTGGTTTTATGTTACTATTGTTCATTTGTTCTTGCCAATTTGGAAATTACAGGGAGCTAACATAGTGGCGATCATGGTGGGACATTACGAGTGATTAACATCTAATTATTCCCTTAAGACCTCAGAAAATCTACGGTAAACTTAGAAAACTTGAAATGTTAGACAAGAGTAGTACCAAACTGATTCACCATGCTAGAAACATAATGAATCTTCATACACCACACTCATTAGAGACCTTAGTGTTACATATAAAAACTCAAAAAAACCCCACGAAAAACATCTCTAGATTGGTTTTTATCAATAATTGGTGGTGGACCACAAGTACATATCTAAAAAAAAGAAAACATCCACTGGCGACTCCACTAGCCCTAGTAGGCCCTCTTAGCTCCACTAGCTCTTCTAGACTCTAGGATTGTGAAATCAATCCTAAGTGGTTTCAAGAGTCTAGTCACACCTTTGTGTAAGATCGATGAAACATTGAAGTCTCCCTTTTTAAAAGCAATTCACAAAAATTTTAGCCTCTCCATATTGTAGGTGAAATATGACTTCCTGAAGGATTAACCTTTGGATCTCACCCTGACCCCAACCCTCCTATCATATTTTATGACCAGGAGAAAATTTTGTGGAAGACTTCTACGGTTGAATATTGACTAGTGTTAGAACAATCCATAAAGCAATTTCTTCCCTTGAACATCTCACGGCTTTGCAAGATACCCAATTTGACTTGCATTGTCAGTGAAACCTATTTAGAACCAAGTCCCAAGTGGGATAGACCAGGTAGACCTTGAACCTAAAAATTTACACCAAAGTCTTAGTAGAGAAGCCTCTCCTTCTACTCCTCTTGATTTTAAGCTTCTCCATCACTTTGGCTCATTTCATTCAGAATACTGCTCAAAATCAGTTTGTTGGTCCAAGAGTAGCTACCACACCCACTCATACATCCACTATATGCAAACCACTCCACTTCATCCTCCACCTCCTCTCATAAACCCTCCCCTTGTAAATCTTCCTTGGATCCCATTAACTCCCATCATGGTAGCACGGTATTCCCCTCTAGCACTTCTGACAAACGTTTACTAATTTTTCAAATTACTACGATCCAAAATCCCTCATTTCACGGAGCTAACTCTAACACTTGCCCATTAGCACATAGACAAAATGAATGATGCTTTTTTTGACTACATGGAAATAAAAGAGGAGACCATAAAAATGAGAATTCTTGCCCAAAGTCTAGGAGGAGAAGCAAATAAATGGTTCACAAAACTTAACTCCTAATAGCATACATGACCTCCTTCTCTTTATCAAAAATTCATAAATTAGTGGGGAATTAAGAAAAAACCTCTTCGAGGATCCTTTCAAAGTATAACAACCTTAAACAAAATGTTGGGTAAAGTGTCGAATTGCGCACTAGGTTCAATAGTGTATAAAATTCCCTCCCACCTCGAGATGAAACCCCCACAGGCCAAGCCTTAGTAAAATTTCCCGAGGAGGGCCGATCTGGACATGGCCTGCGAGTTGAGAGAAAGAGAACCCTAACCTTAGAAGACATGCAAAGAGGAGCTATTAGTTTAGAATCCAATCTAATTGAGAAGGGCTAGGATGTGGTCATAAAGAGTTACATACAAAGAGGACATTGTGGCCTCAACCTCTTCATCGATGCTAAAATTAACAAGCCTAGTTAGGACAATGGAAAGAATGATGGAGAAAATCATCTTGAATGAAAGAACACCTCCTAGGGAAAAACCAAGCCAATCCTCAAAGCAGAAATAGGAATCAAAACTTCGGAAAGGGACCCCCCATTAAATCGGATAAAAGAATGACCAAATAAATCGAGACCTCCTTTCCAAGAAAATTATGTAGATGAAGAAAGAGGAAAGAGAGGTGAAGAGCGAAAGAAAACCATATAAATGTGATAGGCTACGATAATGAGACAATGAATTTTCTCACGAAGAATATAAGGTCTATTTTTCCTCAAATCAAAAATGAAACAAAATGTAGGGATTATCAAGGCTATAGATTAGGATTTGAGAATTCCATCATGGAGATTCATAGGCGGAGTATGACCTTAGGAGTAAGAAAAAACCAAGATTCCTCAAAAGAAAAAGAAATTAGACATTGATGTTAGGAAGGCCCTTGAAAACACTCCTAAGAGGATATGAGAAAAAACACAACCACCTTAGCTAAGAAACGTGACCACAACAAGAAAAAAAACTAGCCAAAAAATATGGTACCCCAAAATTTTGCCCTAGTACATCAAATGGTATTTTGAAAAAACTCTTTTGAATAAGATTTCAAATCGGAATCGGCAAATTAAAATTGAGAAAAAATCATGGGCGATAAAATTGTTGTAAATATGTCAAAGAAACACAAATACCTTTAGTTTTAGGGGGAGATATTGCCAAGATCAAGATAACCATACCTCTTCTTAGACTATTACTCAAGATGTGTATAGGTCCCAAGTTTTGAAAGTTTCTAAACATAGAAGCCAAGCACGACACTCTAAACTTGATGATGACAATCTTGAGCTATTGTTTGGACTACGAGGTGGAGGGAAAATTTCAAGAAGGAGTTGAACCTCCCTTATATATTAGCAAACATACATGACAAAATCTGCACAATGCTATACTATACTTTGGTGCTTCACACAATCCTATACCTAAGGTAGTGATGGAAAGGTTGGAGCCTCCGAAATAACCAAACCTTTCAAATATTTTCTCTTTTGATTCAATTAGAGTTAAATGTTTGGGTTTGATCAAGGATATGTGTGTCACTCTTGCAAAAATACCATCAGAGAGCCTAGTTATGGACATAGTAGTTGCGGACATTCCCCCAAAGTATAGCATGCTTTTATCTAGATCATGGGGAGCCAAACTTGAGGAATCTCCAAATGGACATTTCACTTATGCTACCATCGCGGTTTTTAATCAAAAAAGGATATTGTGTCGGAAAATGACATGAAATACAGGGTGAAGTCAAGATGGGCCAAACAACACCCCTCTCTATTCCATCCTCAGACATTGACTCATTTATATTATAAAATGAAGATGACATTAATGAGCAAGTAAATGAAAATGAAAGATCTAGGCCTACCGAAGCAGTCCGAATCAATTTACGAATGGAAAATGACATCCCAAACTCTATGTGACTGCTTGAATAACAACATAATGGTGAATCCGAACTTGAAACACTGGAACATGAGCTTTGATGGCTCTTGTGGCAAAGTTGGTTCGGAGCTAGTATTTGGATACACAACACAAATGAGGGTCACTCCTACAAACTAGATTTTCAATGCACTAACAATATTGCGAGTATGAGACTCTTCTCCCGATTTACATTTGCTAAAAGACATAGGACGAAGAAAATTTTTGTTCTAGGAGATTTTTAAGGCTGATCATTAGACAAATCAAGGAAGTATTCGGCAAAAAATCATAGGCTAAGAGAATATAGAAATTTTTCCTTAGACCTCCTAAAAATTTTTGAGAAGTATGAACTTACTTCCATTCCTAAGAGCCTAAAAACACCCTTGCTAATGAACTTGCCTTTGCGCCGGCCTTTCCAAACACCTCATACGGTTGAAAAATACACAATAGAAGTCAAGTGTGAACCCGGCGATCCCAGAGATAATATTAATTATTGGAAATTATTTGAAAATTAGAAATAGATTGAAGAATTCTTGCAGCCTAAAACTAAGTTTGAATTGTGAAAATCAGACTTAATCCCATCGAGAATATTTTATTCTTTGAAAAACAAGCCCACAAAGCAGTGCTTTGTATTGATGATATAAACATGTTAAAGATCCTCTTGATCTTGAATTGTTTGAAGATTTGGATAAGAAAGACCTTGAGGTTTTACAATGCAAAGATAATTAATTACCAAGAGGTCCTACCCCATTAGAAGAGTTGTTTGACTTCAATGATGTTGCTAGGAAGCAAAAAATGGAAACCACCAAGGTTGATGTAGAAGAATGCAACATAGGCGGCATAGAAAAAGCCCAAAGAGGAAATGATCAAAATTTTGTCCAAAACTACGCCACCTCATATAAAACATAAATAGATTGAGTTTTTCAAAGAATTCAAAGATGTTTTTGCATGGGTTTATGAATACCCTAAGTCCTATGACACAAAAATTATTCAACACAAAAATTCTTCTCAAATAAATCGAGAAACCTTTCGAAAAAGAATTGAGAAGAATAAACCCCACCTAGTCGCTCTGGACCCAGAAAGAAATAAAAAAGATGTATGATGTTGGGATCATAGTCCCAATCAGGTATGTATATACTTTAGAAAATTGAACAAAACTTCCACAGAAAAGACAACTACCCTTTACCCAAGATGGATCATATCTCTTGCCAAAGGGTGGTAGGTTCCTAAAAAATAATCTTGTTACTTGATGGCTTTTAGGTTACAATACATTGCTAGCATTTCTAAGTGATTAACACAAAACTACGCTTCACTACCTTGGGCACCTTCATGTATGTAAAAATTCCTTTCGGGTTAATGAATGCGGGGGCTAATTTCCAAGAGCCAAGGACATAGCTTTTTCAGAAGACATAGGCCACTTCATGGTCATACACCTTGATGACATCACTTTGTCTATTCTAAAACTAATGAAGAACACCTAGTCCACTTGAAAAAGAAGTATTTGAAAAATGTAGGAAGTATGGCCTATCTTTGAATCCTAAGAAAACATTGTTTGGTCTTGAAGGAAAAAATTTAGGCCACACGATTTAAAGAAGAAGAGATAAAGATAGACCCAAAAAGTTGAGGGTACCTTACAAATTAGCCACCCAAGAAACATTAAAGAGTTGCGGTCTTTCATTGGAAAGATCAACTTCCTAAGAAGGTTCATACCAAACCTTCTTTGAACTCCTAAGAGACATAACGAACATGTTGAAAAGAGGAGTAGGAGTCGAGTGGACCATGGAAGCCAAGCAATCCTTTGAACTAGTAAAACAAGCACTCACTCATACACCAATTCTAATCGGCCCTCGACTTTACCAAAGATTTCTTCATTTTCTCCTTTGCATCGAGAACATACTATTGCTTTGAGTACTAGTTCAAAAAAACATAATGGGATAGAGAACAACCCATAGATTTCTTCAACAAAGCATTAAGGATGCACCTCTAAAATACAACATCATGGAGAAACAAGCATTGCCTTGGTAAAAGCTTTGAAAGATTTTGGGATTTACATTTTTGCATTCCCATATCATAGATTTTTGTTCCACATACAATTGTTAAAGACATCCTATGTCAAGACCTAGATGGTAAAAAGAGGTAAATGGATTGCTATTATCTTAGAATATTATTTGGAAATCAAACCCACTAAAAAGCCAGTTAAAGGACAAGGACTCACAAAACTCATGGCTGAATCAATTTTTTCAAGCACTAGACATGTGAATATGATTGATGCATTAGAGGAACATGAAGAATTCACGGCTCCACCCATTGAAGGATTATTCGAATTCATCTTGGTTCTTGATATTTTATATGTGCTTCTTTATCTTAATACTCCTCCTACCTTTTCCAAAACAAAAGCTAGATTCTTGAAACAAAAGGCCTTAAATTTCTGCATCATAGATAAAGTTTTGTATTGGAAAAATTCTATTGGTATCTTGCCTTAAGTGTTTGCTTGAAGATGATGTAGATAGAATCATGCGCAGGTTACATGAGAGAGTGTGGAGGTCATCTCTCTTGGAAAAACCCCATAGCCAAAAAGATCCTTAGAGTTGGCTACTATTGGCCCACCCTTTTCCCTGATACCCACAAGCTAAGCGATGACTTTCCATAAGTGCCAAATATTTGATGCAAGAGAAAACTTCTACCTTTACCTTTGCATCCTATCATTGTTGAAGCTCTTTTACAACAATGGGGTTTGGACTTCATTGAGAAATCCACCCTACTTCTTGGCCAACACAATTGGATTCTCACTACTACAGACTATTTCACCAAGTGGATAGAAGCCATCCCTTCTAGGAATGCCACTAACTTAGTCATCATAAATTGTTTGAAATAACATCTTATCTCAGGTTTGGGCACATATAAGAAGATCAACACGGAAATAATGCTACTACACATTTAAGTCCAAAAAAATGGTGGACTTTTGCTACAAGTACCACATGACACTAAGGAATTCCAGCAACTTATTACCCTCAAGGTAATGGGCTGTTTAGTCCTCCCAACCAAAATCTTGGTGAACATCATCAAGAAGCTGCTAGAAGGAAAACAAAAAAGCAGGCATAGAAAACTAGTGCATGCACTATGGGTTGATAGACTAACCACGAAAATCAATCGGGTATGTCTCCCTATCAACTGGTATGTGGCATGGATGCGGTTTCCCAACATCCTTAACAATTCCGGTGATGAAGCTCCTCCAAGAGGTGCAATCGGGGAAGAAAATTATATGAAAATAAGGCTAAACCAAACCATTCACATTTTATAGTAGTCGAGAGAAGAAGTTTACAAGAAGACACATAAGCAATACGATCAGAAGACCTTGACATAAATACGAGGCTAGTGATTTTCACATTGGTGACAAAGTGCGAAGTGGGATTCAAGGAGAGAAGACAAAGGAAAACATGGAAAATTTGAAAATTTATGGAAGGGGTCCTTACATCATTCATTCGATTAGAGGTATCAATGCATTCTTTTGCAAGAGCTGGTTGGAACTAAGTTATTTGGAGGTCTTGTCAATGGCGGGATTCTCAAAGCGTTATTTTTCCAAACTTCCTAATTTGAAACTTTCATTCATTGTACATAACATCGCTTGATGAAATATAAGAGAAAAAAAACACAAAAATAGAAAAGAAGAGGAAGTAAAATAGGGAAAGAGGAAAAGAATAGGTACAACCCCATACCTAAAAAAGAGTATTGTTGAAAGTGTGCAAGCCTAAATGCCACTACTTGTTAAGAAAAAGAGTCTTGTTTAATCACTCAGTAATCATGATTAGACATGTTTAAATTTATTTGTTGATAGATTAGTAAAAGAATACTTGTCAAACTATTTAAACTTGACTTGTCGGTAGGATAGATTAAGGAAAATAAATTCTTAGTTCTCAATATCGAACCAAGAAGAGAAAGAGGGATGCCTAATAAATTCTAAATCATAGCCCTCATCTTGTCTAGTTTTGATTGTACAAAAATAAATATATGTATTTCGGCTTGTCCAAAATTCCCACGACCCATGACAAATTAGATTTCTTAATCTTTTGGTATGATCATGTTTTAGATTTCATGTTAGTAGGCTAGAGAATAAGAATATGTCAAACAACTTAATCTTGGGCAGTAAATAGGTGGGTATAGAATGAAAGATTTCATCGGCATAATATAAACCTTGGAAGTGATAAAGTGTAGTAGATGGTTGTTTTTCTTTCAAGAAAAAGAATGTCAAGGGTTTTCGGTCCTAGTGCACCCCAAAGAAGAAAAAAATGTTAGGCAAAGTATGATGTGTAGGTAGAAATGGCTTGAGAAATCATATCGTTTTGATTTTGAAATCATAGCTTCAAAAAAAGAAAAAATTAGAGATGAAGGAAAGGAAATACGCAAAGTGCAAGTAAGGCCTTCGGTCTTCCAAACTCAAAGATTTAAGCTCTAAGGTCTTGGACACCTCCTGAAAAGGAGCTACCCTCCCAGTGGAGCCAGCTGTTAGTCATTAGTAATTTTTACTATTTGTGTATGACTAAATATCGGTTCTAGATTTCTAAAAACAAGATTTATGAATATTGTGAGTTTTAGAAATCTCATGCCCTTCCTTATCCTTATCCCAAATTTTTCACTATTATACTATTTTTTCCATTCCATGGTTAATTCACTCCTAAAAGACCCTTCATGGGATTGTGCCACTCATATATATCCTATTTTTCCACCTATAACCTCGGTACCTATTTTGCTTTTTCCCATCACTCCACTTCCCATCTAGGGTTACAAAAAATATCCCTTCCTTTCCATGTTCACCGGATCCCTCGAGGAGTTGATGGTCTCAAAAATATTTGTAGGCTCTTTAATAAATCAAGTACATTGGATTTTCGGTCTCCAATGTATTAGTTTGTCAAAAAACTCTTTGTTTTTTTCACTTAAAGATCGTAAACCGAGGTTTTAGTCAAAGATCAAGTCGAAAGGATCCTCCTACTAAGTCATTAGGGTTTCATAGGTTGTAAGGTCATCATTGGTGTTCCAAATATTGTTTTTCTTATGCAAGTTGACCCAAAATGTATTGCAATATTGAGACATGGTTATTCAAGAAGATTTGAAAGTCTCCATAGAAGACTACCTTGTCAAAATTCAAGTTTGTGAATGCTAATATTTTGACACTTAACGGGAGTGTTAAGAGATCCATTAGCAGGAATTTGATGAGGTAGGAGAATGCAGTCCACGAATCGAGAAAACTCATGGAAAGAAGATAGTAAATCACTTGTGCTTGAAGATAACTAGGGTTTTAGGCTTAGGAGCCAGCAATATGCCAAGCAAGTCCAATGCGACGAGCCACATGAAGAGGCACACTAAGGAAACCAAACATGGAAGAAGTTTTCTTTAGAAATTATAAATGAAAAAGGGGAGGCAGGTGAGGTGAAATAAATAGAAATTAATGAAAGGGCTATAGAGAAATTAGAAGAAAACATTGATAATTGTTCTCAAACGACCCCAGCCTAGAAACCTAGGGTTTTGGAAAGATAGTCGAAGGAGGTAAAATGAATGTGTTAGGCCTCCGGGATGACAACGAAAGAGGTTTGAAGAGATTGTTGTGTGTGACATCCCATAATTTGTCAAAAGTAAGTTTACCATGACTAAGGACTGCTAAAGGAGGTGAAGACAAAATTTTCGGCTTGCCAAGTAAAAGATGATTTGTGTTTCAAGGTAAGGACAAAGAAGTTTTTGGAAGTCTTAATTCTTGTGTAAGTTTGAAGTTGTCAAAAAACAAAAGTTAGCGAGGATTCAAAGATAAAAGGAAGAGCCACTTTAGGGTTTTCATAATACACCTTTAAGTGAAAAACATTCAAGGACATAGACAAGCCAAAGAAAGTAAGCCTTGTGACTAAAAAAAATGCAGCAGAGAAATGAGGTAAGGAGTATCGGTAAGAAAAATTATTAAATTATAAATTTAGGCACACACCAAATCAGAAGTGGCCTAGGGAGGTGAAAGGCATTGTTTAAAACCCATGCTAGTAGAAAAAGAGTGATTGTCTCAAAGGTGTCAAGCGAGACATATCAAGCCTCCAGAATTAAAAAGGTCAAAATTGACCATGTTTAGAAAACACCGCATACAAACAACGAAGGTGGTCGTGCTCGTGTGAAGGAAAGCACATAAGGCGGCTGCAAACACCTCTGTGTCCAATCCTCCAAAGAAGACATCGGATAAAGGCATATAAACTCTCGAGGAAAAAAAGAAAAATAACTTCTGAGGTTTAAGTCTCCTACACGGCAAAGTGTCAAGGACTTAGTGAAAAGTTAGAGGATGAAAAACATTAAGAAAAGTGGGTTCTCGGGGGTTTGATTTAATTTCCTAGACTATAAAGGATCATTTTTTTCTCCTCATAACTTAATATGCACTTGAAAAGATCATCATAGCATCCAAGAGAAAAAATTTTGAATTTTGGGTTGAATTTGGGCAAGTCCACCCAATCGTGTGCGTTTAGGTCGGCGATGCGCATTGGTCGGTATTTGTGCCTACGGAAGGATTTTTTTAGTGAAAATTTTCACGGTGCTATGTGTTCGAGAGGTGCACTAAGCGAGATAGGCCCGTGCGGAGGCATTCGGCGCTACGCGTTCACATCTTTGATAGGCCCAACCCTATGCGAGGCGTTCGGTGCTACATTTCCAGCAGACCCAACAAGCCCAAGAGGTGCGATGGTATTTCACTTTTGATGGGAAGCACGACACCGAGAGGTGTTCAGCGCTACGTTTCCGGCGGACTTGATGAGCCGAGAGTCATGCGGGCGTTGTGCTTTGGGCAACGAAGCGACACCCCGTGCGAGGCATGCGGGGTGCTACGCTTACGATAGGGGAATCCGTCGGCGACACGCGTGCGAGGCGCTACCCTTTAGGCTGAAACTCCTCCATCACCTGAAATAATCAAATTGCCTCGAGACACCCTTCAAGTTTCTATCAAGGGTCTTCAAAGCATTTCTAAGTGAGTAGGTGGATATCATACTTTTCCCTCTAGAGCATTTTGATGATTTGATGTCAGAGAAATTGAAAAACCTAAAGGGTGGCCTAATCTTCATGCAAAAAACCTTGTTTAAACCTCCATCATCTACAAACAGGAGGATATCAGTCAAAAATGTATAAATTAGTATGGTTGGAAGATTTGAAGTTGGCCATCCATCGAAGTTAAAAGGCTTTGTTCCATACACTCACCTTCATTCATCCCTCCCACTCCTTGCAAAAAAGTTGCGTTCTTACCATAATTACATCACTTCTCATATCAACTTCACAAGCAGAGATAGGGTTTGCTTCAAAAACAATAGTAATCAAAATGTCAAGAGAATAAGGAAATGTTAGTGGTGAAGAAGGCCAAGTGCCTAGGAGGCGAAACCTGAGAGGTGGGAAGATTAATAGGTTTGAACCCCAAGACAACATGGAGCTTAATGCCTCTCCTATGATTGTCACATGTTTCCAAAATGTAGGGTGTTTTTATTTTTGTGAAAAGTTCCAGCAAGTACAAAAGTCACCCCGAGCTCACGAGGTTATTCATTCTTAACCTACGCAGCCAAACCTCAAAACTGCAGGCGTGACCTTTGGAACTCTACTCTTATTCCATTTCCCATGATATAAGCTTACCCAATGTTGGTGAGAAAAATGGTTCAAAGAGAAAATTTAGACATAAGCTACTATGAGCCATTTCTTAAACCTAGATACAAAGAAGGCTATAAATCAATCTTCTATTTTTCACATTTGTTGAAGGTATGCACTTTCGATTAGGGTCATCTGAAATATTTTGTATGTGAGAGAGTACTCTGAATTTTCTATCATGCTCAGTTACTCATGCACTTCCACTAGGGTTAAGGTGCTTCATTTACCTAATACCTCTATAGGAGTGTCGATAAGATGTCTTTTGTTGTTCGAAAGGAGGAACTATTCCCAATGAATGAAAAGTTTACTGCATCACTCTTTAATCAAGATGGTTGTGCTACATCATTTGGAGCAAAAGGCATACCATGGGAGGTGTTCATTGCTCATGAAGTGTTCTACAAACCCTCACAGCCCCATCCTCAACAAAAATTTCCCTCATCATCTCATCCTCCTCCCTACTCCCCCATCATCTCCTATTGATCATGCTTTATGAACTACACATGTATCCTCACCTCGAAAAAAAATTCCTTCCTCACCCCTCCCCGTGCATCGGATCAAGAGGAAGTAGTAGTGAACAATATTGACCATGACGAGAGAAGGTGATGACAAACCAAGTAATAATGATAGAATAGCGATAATGAGGAAAGTGAAGAGCGGAGGTTAGAAATGAAATATAAGACATGGAGGTAGATGACAATGAATATGAGGCAAATGAAGAAGATATCGGCAAGATAATGATGATGATGTTGGAGATGAAGAGGCTAAAGACAATATGTACACAAATGAAGGAAGTGACGAGAGACGGATGATGATAATGGTGGTAGTGAAACTAAGATCCACAATGGTAGTAAAAATAGTGAGGTTCCTAGTAGTGATAAGGGTAGTGGTGATGTTGGAAACAAGAGGGCAGGTGATGAAACGAGAGAAAACATGGTAAGCGATAGTAATAATGATGCTAATGATAGCGGTGACACCAAGGATCAAAATATCAGTGAAGGCGATGATAACGATGAAGAAAATGAAGAGGTTGATAAGCATTAGTGAAGAAGAAGACAACAAAGAGCATAGCCAGTCTCTAACAACATCCATGAAATACATAAGGATAGCATGAATATCACTAATAATGACATTCAATATGGAAAAAAGAATGAAGACATAGAAATGGTCACAATCAAACCTCTTTCTTTGACTTACCAAAGAGGAGAAAGGCATGTGTTTGTTGCCTCTAAAGGCAAGGGACCATGCCTTACGCATCAACAAAAAATCTTGACAAAGGTAAGGAAAAGGTCATTGTTGGAGATAAGAAAGGCAAGAATCAAACTAAACAAAGAGGCAAATCATTGACCTTAGCCAGTTAAAATGAAGATCGGGAGAGGGCCACTAGCATACTACTCCATAGAAACGATGCAAAAGATCAGAGATCTAGAAAGAAATATTCGCATGGAAAAGTATATTATTGGGTATTATAAGGATGAAAACAAACGGCTCAAGGAAGACACAAATAGACCTTGGCCTACAAGGGAAAAAAGATGACGAAGCACTATACCCCTTGAAGAACAAGTTTACAGGGAGCCAAGCTCAAGGAGCCCTTGCCAAAATACCAAACACTCAAGGCGAGGAAAATGACCAAAACCTTAGAATCCTTGTTGAATCTTCTCTTCGGGGCTCCCAAACCCCATGAGCAAGGTAATTGCAAATTTTGGCGAGTTTTTGACATTTTGGTTTTTGAGCGATATTAAGAGTGAAACGCAACACCATAGCACTACGCACTACGGGCATACAATGGAGGTAAAATTTACATTTTTGGATTCATCAGCCAAAGTAAGTCATGCACACCAAATTTGAGCATTTTGATCGGTTTTGGTCCCTCAAAGAGCCCAAAAACATACCAATTTTCTGTACATGTGTTCCCGGGGTTGGCCTTTGCACCTTGACCAGCCTTTGGATATTTATTTTTTGAACATGTTCGAAGCCCAATAAAAAAAACAAAGGAATTTAAGAGTGCACTCAACGGTCTTTCAACAAGCCATCTGGAGCCAATTCCAACATCGGGGAAGTCCATCAAAATTGTTTGCAAGTGGACCCGGTTTTCTGTGCGGGCGTTGCACCTTGGACCTATGAAGTTGCCCCCTTACAAAAAAGTCAACAAAACACACCAAAGGATATTTCGAGATTTTTTTGGGAAAATCACTCCGGCTTTGATTAAGGAGTTATTTTTAGGTTATATTTCATTTATTGCAATAGTTATTATGTCTTGATGTTTCTCATTTTAGAGTTTTTGGTTATCCTATTTACTTTCATGTGCCGAAGAAGAGAAGCAAGTTGGATGCTTAAAATAAGGGAATGTTTGTGGGATACGGTGAAACTTTGAAGGCATATAGAATCTATGTACCTGGACAAAGATAAGTGGAGATATTCCATGATGCCACTTTCAATGAATATGCTTCCCTCGGGAAAGTGATAAATATTCCTAGCTCCAAGGAAGACAATGATAAAAGATCGGGGAAGCGGGAAGAGACGTAGGATGAGATGATGCCGATGTTGAAGGGCCAATGGACCCTATTGATTCACCTATTTCAATGAAGAGAAAACCATCGTGGCTTAGGGTACTCTTGAGGATGTCGAGAGACATATGGCCCCAAGGGGGACATTCCATGAAATCAAGAAGCCAAATAGATACCAAGGGTATCTAGCAGTCATGAAATCGTACAATCTGAGTCTGGATCATTTGAAGAAGCTGTAAAGTATCAAGTTTGGAAGTATGCTATGCAGTAAGAGTTCAAGTCCATTATGAAGAATGATGTCTAGGATGTGGTCCCTAGAACGGAGGACAAAGTTGTTGTCACCTCAAAATGGCTCTAAAAGATCAAGCATGGATCTCATGGTGATGCTTAAAAGTACAAGGAAAGATTTGCTGCCCAAGGCTTCTCTCAAAAGGAAGGCAGAGATTATGATGATATATTTTCACCTATGGCCCGTTATACCACCCTCCGATCTATTATTTCCCTTGCTGCCATGCAAGGATGGAGTCTCCATCATATGGATATGAAGACGAATTTTCTGCATGGTTCGATAAAGGAAGAGGTGCATGTGGAGCAACTTCTGGGGTTCGAAGTCCAGGATAGAGAATCTCATGTATGCAAGTTGAAGAAATACCTCTATGGGTTGAAGCAAGCCCCTAGGGCTTAGTACGAGGATAGATAGCTACTTGATGAAGCTGGGCTTCACTCGAAGTAATAATAGTCCAAACCTTTACTTCAAGGTTGGAGGAAATCCTCTCATTGTGGTTCTCTATGTGGACAATCTCTTCCTGGTAGGTGTTGACCCTCTCATCCATAAATGTAAGAGGGAGCTCGCTTCTGTTGAGAATGCAGCAAGATGATGGAGCTTGGTGAAATGAAGTCGCCTTCACCAAGTGGGCTCACAGGCGAATTCTGGCGCAAAGTCTATTTTTAGACTATGTCTATTTTTAGACATATGGAGCATGGTTCGGGGATTCCAGTTTGAGATTCTTGGAGCATTGGTCATGTTGGTAAAAATAGATGAGACTCTATTTTTTTAGGTCGAAGAGGTCGAAGTCTATTTTTAGACTGCCTCTCCTAAAAATAGGGAAGTCAAATATTATTTACCCTTAATAATATTTGGACTCTAAACAATAGTTTACTCTCTTGGAGCACTTCAGTTCGAGCTACAGAAGTGGCTCATGCATCTGACAGAGGAATCACGTGGTTCCCAAGGGTTTGATGGCATCATGCATGGTTGACTTCAGTTGGACTTCAGTGGCAGAAGTTTGGAGGAGTTAATGAGACAGAGAGTGGAGTTGTGTTCTGTTTATTTTAGTTGAACTAGTTGAGATTAGTTTAACTAGCTAATCAATTAGTTATGAGTGGAGTGAATTAATATTATTTAATTCATTAATTAGTAACTCATTATTCAACTCAAGAACACATCAGTTCACTACAGTGTATGATCAGTTCAGTGGAGACCAGTGAAAGAGGTAGATGAAAGGGTGGAGTTAGCTATCAGTTGTGACTATATTGTTGCTATTTGCAACACACAGATAGGAGGAGTAAGCCCATGAGGATTGCGTAGTTCAGGCTGGTGGTTTATCTATATAAAGAGGCCATCCCATAGCATTGAAACACGCAATAGAGGCAAGGCAATTGGCGGTGAGTTTTGAACCAGTAACCTGTTCAAAACCAAGCTAGATTGTGAGTAACTGTATGAGAAAGTACTGAGTACTTGTGAGGAGTATTGTACTGAGTTTGTTACTTGATTTCTCCATTATAATATACACAATAGCTGCGGGGTTTTCAGCTATAAGCTTTCCCCATACATACTATGTTAATGTGTATGATGATTTGATGTGTTATCGCTTGATTTTATTTCCGCATGTTTAATGATCTGAGTGGAAGAGATTATGTGTTGCATATAAATTCGAATTGTATGTGATCAGGATAGTCTCGGTGGATAATTAATCATTATTCAGCAAATTTCTACATGGTATCTGAGCTATTGAAGCAGAGATTGATCATCACAGTGATTACAAACTTATTTCGGTAGACAGAGTCTGCATGCGGGCCAGGTAGCCTCCGGATTCATCTTTCTTCGGAAAGTGAAAGGTCTGGTAAATGCCCCTTGCAATCAATCTCTGTGCTAGAAATAATTTGTTCTCACAGATCTAGAGCGGTTGAGCTTTGAGGTGGAATTCAAATTTTGCAGCAGTTTTGTTTTCTTGGTGCCGGTGTTGAAAATGTCTTTCAACGGTTTGCGACTCGAATATGCTCTTGAAGGCAGTTCGAATTATGTTGCATGGAAGGATCGCATGGAGGCAGTATTAGAAGATAATGGTCTGAAGGAGTTCGTAGATACGGATGTCCAAAATCCCACTGATCCTGCTGAAGTCGATGCATGGCAAAAGAAGATGGCGAAGTGTCGAAGGATCCTGTTGGAGGGCGTCAAGGATCATATTGTATCCAGCCTGCATGGAAAGGCTTCTCCATATTTAATGTGGAAAGCTTTGACGAATCTATTCCAGAGTAAGAGCGACCAAAGGAAGCTGGCGCTCAAAGATAAGCTTAGAAACATCAAGATGGAGAAAGGGCGACAGTATCGCCAAATACCTCACGAAGTTCACTCAGTGCAGAGATGAGCTGGGAAGTGTGGGGGTGACTGTCGAAGACGAGGACATGGTCGACCTGGCTCTCCTTGGTCTTCTGAAGGCTTCACACTCATATCAAGATAGTGTCAATGGTCGGGAGAAGCTACCAGGATGGGAGCGCCTTTGGGCGGATCTCATGCAGGAGGAGATAAGGAGGATAACTCGAGATGGATCTTCATCAAAGGGAGCTGATGAAGAAAACTGTGCTTTGGTGGCCAAAGAAAAGAAAGGGAAAGGTAAGAAACCTTCTCATTCCGGTGCAAAGGGCAAGAAGCAGGATATGGCGAAAGTGAAGTGTTTTCACTGCCATGATCATGGACATTATGCTACCAATTTTCCATAGAAGAAGAAGAACAAGCAAGCGGGAAGATCTGCAGATGGAGAAGCTTTGGCTTCACAGTTCGAGCTTGACTTTTCATTGATCGCATGCTTGGTTTCAAGTGTGCTGGGATCGGTATGGTTCTTGGACAGTGGTGTGTCATTTCATATGACGGGAGATCGGGAGTTGTTCTCAAATCTGGAGGACAAATATTTGGGTGTGCACATCGAGATGGGCGATGATGGTAGATACAGTGCGATTGGTATCGGTACCATATCCTTTCAGAGGGAGTCTGGTAAACCCTTTGTATTGAAGGATGTCATGCATGTACCTAGATTGAAGAAGAACCTGATTTCAGTAGCGATGTTGGAGGATAAGGGGTATGATGTGGTCTTCAGCGAAGGAAAAGCCTTCCTGCGCAGTAAGACTACTGGAGAGACCCGAAAGATAGGGGTTCGAACTCAGAACCTTTATCAGTTGCAGGTAGATGACTGCGCAGCTATGGCATGCAAGGCTGGAGATGTGGTGAGCCGGGATGATGAGGGCGACCTATGGCACAGGAGATTGGGCCATCTTCACCATGGAGCTTTGAAGATTCTGCAGCAGATTTCTACTGGACTTCCTAAGGGCACCCTTGCGCAGTCAGATCAGTGCAAGGGGTGTACTTTAGGGAAGTATGTGAAAGCCACCTTTCACGAGAAGGATAGTCGCGCCATGATGATCCTTGAGAGAGTTCACACAGACGTGTGTGGTCCTTTCTCAGTTGCTTCGACAGCAAAGCACAGGTATTATGTGATCTTTGTTGATTATTTCTCTCGAAAGTGCTGGATCTTCTTCATGTAGAAGAAGAGCGATACATTCGCGAAGTTCTGTGAGTTTAAAGCACTGGTCGAGAAGGAGTCGGGGAAGAAGGTGATTGCTCTAAGGAGTGATAACGGTGGTGAATTCATCTCGCCTGAATTCAAGGAGTTCTGCAGCGCAGAAGGGATTCGGAGAGAGCTCATCGCACCCCATAACCCACAGCAGAACGGGGTGGCTGAGCGGAAGAACAGAACGATCGTGGGTGCCGCACGGGCGATGTTGCATGATCAGGGCCTACCCCTTCACTTGTGGGCTGAGGCATGCAATACAGCAGTGTATGTGCAGAACCGTTGTCCTCACAAGGTTCTTGGCATGAGTACACCAGAGGAGGCTTATTCTGGCAAGAGGCCCGATATTTCCCATTTGCGGATTTTCGGATCTCCTGTCTACATGCATGTGACGAAGGATGCGAGAAGGAAGCTGGATCCAACTGCTGAAGTTGGAATATTTGTGGGGTACATTGATACACCTCACAACTATCGGGTGTATGTGCCAGACAGTCGCAAGACTGTTGTGCGACGGGATATAAAATTTCAGGAGGAGAAAGCCATGCAGTGTTCGCTTGAGAGGGAGCCACACTTGCATGCAGATGAGGAGCCGTTAGTTCCTAAGGAGGAGCTTCCGGATGTGGATCAGCCACAAGAGGAGGTTCAGGAGGTGGAAGAAACCACCCATGCAGCGCCAACCATCAGAGGGCGCATGCGCACTACAGAAGCTGAGCGACTGGCTCGAGATGCAGAGAAGGTTGTAGGACCACCTACAGCACAGCGCAGACAGAGACAGTCATCGGATCGGTACACTGGATACATGGCTCTTGTGAGTCAATGTGTTGTGACGGAGCCATCCTCTTTTGAGGAAGCCGTGGAGGAACCCGCATGGGTTGATGCCATGATCGAAGAATATGATTCGATCATCAGGAACAGTGCATGGGAGATTGTCCCAAGACCGGTTGGGAAATCAGTTGTAGGTTCGCGATGGATCTAAAAAGTGAAGCAGGCGGCTGACGGGAGTGTGGAGAAGTACAAGGCGAGATTTGTCGCCCGTGGCTTCTCACAGATCGAGGGGATTGACTATGAGGAGACTTTTGCACCTGTCGCAAGGTACTCTTCCATACGGACGATCCTTGCTCTCTCAGCGCAGATGGGGTGGCACATTCATCAGATGGATGTGAAGACCGCGTTCCTCAATGGAGTTATTGAGGAAGAGGTGTACATAGAGCAGCCTGAAGGTTTTGAGATCTTCAGCAGTGAGTCGCATGTGTGCCGACTCAAGAGAGCACTGTATGGGCTGAAGCAAGCACCTCGTGCTTGGTACACTCGGATAGACAGCTACTTCACCGGGCTTGGATTCTCCAAGAGTGAGGTGGATCCAAACCTGTACCAGATTGTGGTGGATGGGAAGCTGTTGATCATCGTACTATATGTAGATGATCTGATTTTGACTGGCGATGAGCAGTTGATACTTTCATGCAAGGAGGATCTTGCACGAGAGTTTGAGATGAAGGACTTGGGCATCCTTCATTATTTCCTGGGATTGGAGATTTGGCAGCGTAGCGGAGGACTGTTTGTTTCTCAGGGCAAGTATGCCCGGGAGATTCTTGAGAGATTCAACATGCAAGGCTGCAAGCCTGTTGACACTCCTCTTCCTGGTGGTTGGAGGAAGGAGGATGCTACTTCAGCGGAGGTAGTGGATGCCACTGTCTACGACAGTTGGTGGGGTCGCTTATGTATCTGGTCAATACACGACCCGATATATGCTATGCAGTTAACCAGCTTTCGCAAGCTATGGTTAAGCCTACCAAGCTCTTTTGGAAGGCATGCAAGCATGTATTGCGCTATATCAGAGGCACATCGGGATATGGTCTATGGTACAGACAGGAGGATGGAGCGAAGCTTTCTGGCTTCACTGATGCAGATTGGGCAGGGAGTCCAACGGACCGGAAGAGCACTTCTGGAGGAGTTTTTAGCATTGGGTCACAGCAGTTTCCTGGTACAGCAGGAAGCAGAGATCCGTGGCACTCAGTTCAGCAGAGGCCAAGTACATGGCAGCAAGTTTGGCTGCATGCGAGGCTATTTGGATGAGGAAGATCCTCGCAGGTTTGTTCAGGTTGCATTTGGAGCCTAAAGTGATCTACTGTGATAACCAGAGCTGCATCAAGCTCTCGGCTAATCCAGTATTTCATGATAGGTCCAAACATATCGACATCAGGTACCATCATATCAGAGATTGTGTTCAGTGGAGAATCATGATGCTTTCATATGTTCCCACGGAGGATCAGGATGCCGACATCCTGACGAAGGCGCTCACTAGGAGCAAGTTCGAATTCCACAGAGGTAGGATAGGGATTGAAAATAATCCATATCTTGCTGAGAGGGAGTGTTGAGAATGCAGCAAGATGATGGAGCTTGGTGAAATGAAGTCGCCTTCACCAACTGGCCCGCAGGCGAATTCTGGCGCAAAGTCTATTTTTAGACTATGTCTATTTTTAGACATATGGAGCATGGTTCGGGGATTCCAGTTTGAGATTCTTGGAGCAATGGTCATGTTGGTAAAAATAGATGAGACTCTATTTTTTTAGGTCGAAGAGGTCGAAGGCTATTTTTAGACTGCCTCTCCTAAAAATATGGAAGTCAAATATTATTTACCCTTAATAATATTTGGACTCTAAACAACAGTTTACTCTCTTGGAGCACTTCAGTTTGAGCTATGGATGTGGCACATGCAACTGCCAGAAGGAAATATGCTTTTCTTATGGGGTATTGAGCTCATGCATGGTTGACTTCAGTTGGACTTCAGTGGCAGAAGTTTGGAGGAGTTAATGAGACAGATAGTGGAGTTGTGTTCTGTTTATTTTAGTTGAACTAAGTTGAGATTAGTTTAACTAGCTAATCAATTAGTTATGAGTGGAGTGAATTAAATATTATTTAATTCATTAATTAGTAACTCATTATTCAACTCAAGAACACATTAGTTCACTACAGTGCATGATCAGTTCAGTGGAGACAGGTGAAAGGAGTAGATGAAAGGGTGGGAGTTAGCTATTAATTGTGAGCTATCATTGCTATTTTGCTTACATATAGGAGGAAGTGGCCATGAGGATTGCGGTGATTGCAGTTGGGCTGGTGGTGAGGCTATATAAAAAGAAGGCATCCATAGCATTTAAACCATAATAGAGGCAAGGCAATTGGCGGGGAGTTTTGAACCGGTAACCTGTTCAAAACTGAGCTAGATTGTGTGTAACTTCATGAGAAAGTACTGAGTACTTGTGAGGAGTATTGTACTGAGTTTGTTACATGATTTCTCCATTATAATATACACAATAGCTGTGGGGTTTTCAGCTATAAGCTTTCCCCATACATACTTTGTTAATGTGTATGATGATTTGATGTGTTATCGCTTGATTTTATTTCCGCATGTTTGATGATCTGAGTTGAGTTGAGTGGAAGAGATTATGCGTTGTGTATGAAGTTCAAATAGTATGTGACCAGGATAGTCTCGGTGGATAATTAATTATTATTCAACAAATTTCTATAGCTTCTGAGTTCGAGATGAAAGACCTAGGAATGATGCATTACTTCCTAGGCTTGGAGGTTTGGCAGAGACTTGGCGATATTTTCCTCTCTCAAGGAAAATATATTGTGAAGTTGTTGGAGAGATTTGGTATGGTGGACTGTAAGTCCGTGTCGACATCGATGGAACTCAACTTCAAGAAGTTGTGTGGAAATGTTGTTGGGCCTGCATTAGGAAATCCTACCAAGTATCATCAAATCGTAGGAGCATTGATGTTCTTAGTGAACTCTCGTCCGGATATATGTTTTGCAGTTAACACTTTGAGTCAATACATGGTTGATCCTCATCACATTCTCTAGGTTGGTGCCAAGAATCTCTTGAGATATCTTTGTGGCATGATAAACCATGGGCTGAGATACACTACCGAGAGTTTGAGACTCCATGAATATAATGATTCCGATTGGGCTAGCAGTGTGGTGGATCGAAAAAGCACATATGAATGTTGCTTCACACTTGGTTCTGCTTCGATATATTGAATTAGAAGGAAGCAGAATTCAGTTTCTTTGAGCACCGCTAAGGTTGAATTCATTGTAGCAAGTATGTCCTGTTGTGAAGCTATTTGGTTGAGAAATATCTTCAGTGAGTTTCTTGGGCATGTGTTAGATACCACTATTATCCTTTTTTATAATGAGAGTGGGATTCATTTGTCAAAGAATCCCGTGTTCCACAATCGATCCAAGCATATTGACATCAGGTACCATTTTATCTGGGATATGGTACAACGAGGTGCCATAACGCTCGATCATATAGGAACTGATGAGCAGGTCATGGATATTCTCACTAAGCCCTTGGGGAAGGTCAAGTTCGTAGCCTTCCGTGAGAATATTCGAATTATGGAACGACCCTATTCTGATGGTCTTGTTGGATGATGAGCTCTAGGAGCTCCAGGGGGATTTGGGGATAACTTCTTGGAGCTATAAGCAACCATAGGGCTAGGCTTGCCGAACCTTGTTTGTGTGCTTCCGCCCCACCATGATGATATTGATTTGGTTCATCTCTCTTTGATTTGTGCCCTGTATGCATCCTACCCATGGAGTTTCAGACTCATATCAAACCAATGGATGCATCAGATATTTTCGTACTCTCTATGTCTAGGATGGCACGTGTCCAACCACTTGATCTGGGATCAAGTCTAGTGAGGTTTCAGACCTCCAACTAACTTCGGGTTAGTTAAACTAACTCTAGGTTAGTATATGACTCTTTTGAGTCCAAGTGAGGTTTTGGACCTCCATCTGACTTCGGGTTAGTTAAAATAACTTCGGGTTAGTATGTGACTCCTTTGAGTCCTATAGAGGTTTCAAACCTCTGAGCTGACTTCGGGTCAGTCGAGAGTGATGTCTTTGTGACTAACCGTTGGAAATAAAGAAGCCAACAAAGCAAGTTACGACAGTATGATGCACGATGTTTGGATGGCACTGGTGGGTGGAGTTCTCCCTAGTTGAGAGGGAGTGTTAATTTTGGGCAACTAGGTCCAAACTCCATGTTGTACTGCTCAGATGATGATGCCAATATTTTTATTAGACTCCTCTTTCAGAGAGTTGCAATATTGATTGAAAGATCATCTTGATCGGATAAGAAGAACATTTGTTTTGAATTTATTGGACTTATGTGCAAGTTCAGCTAGAATGTAGGCTTGAGAGCCCAATAGATGTGTCACACACCCTCACAGATATATATAAATTGGAGAAACTTGGAGGTCATTTCATCATCAACTCATCACACACTTCTCTCTTGTGCTTGATTGGTTCGATCACTTTTGGAGGCATTTTATTCTCACACGCATGGAGCAGCAACTAGGGCCTTTTTGGTGCAAATCTATCTAGGGCTTCAGTGTAGGTTTTACCAGTGTTTACTTTGGTCGATTCTTGGTATGTTGACCTCCAAACTTCACCAAAAGTCCAATTTCTGAAGGCCGCATTGATTGGAACACATACCGAGGCTGAATGTTGACTTTGAACTTGTTGCATTGAATTTTTGATGCTGTTGTTTTGCATTGACTGCGTTGACTGGACAAAGTTACATTTCGTTGACTTTGGGTTGAATATATGGAGCTGTCTTGAGGGTTGTGTGGAACATTTGGTTCACTAACCTAAAAGAAGACTTTGTTGGTTGAAGCATCCTGTTGAATGTTGTAATGCCACCATTCTTCATCTTTTTTTGACAAAATATAAGTATATTATTGGCTCGTCTTTCATCGATCTATTGGTATGTTCTATCAACATTTTACTTTCATGTTTATGTGATTGCTATTTGGTATCAGGCCCTAGAAGTTTGAAGTAGATTTGCATCAAGCATAGAACACTTTCAAAAATTGGCAGGTATTACCCAAGAGGACATGAGAGGTGTAGGTACTGGCTCACTCAATGGGGAAATGATGTCATAGTAGTAGAAACTACAAATGCAAAGTGTAGTGAAGAAAAAACCTCCTCCATTGGTAGAAAAGGAACATATTTTTAGTTAGGTGTAGAACGATTGAGGTTCGGTCACAATAACTATGGTCCTGATAGGTCACTAAAAGGTATGTTGACAAGAGAGGCAAAGTTGTCCACAAGTATCTCAATAAATTTCAAGTCACCACTAGTAGGACTAGGAATAGAATCCACAACTTGAGGTTGTTATGGGTTTTGAGCACCAACATGAAATCTACAAGCAAGAGTTAAAAATTCACCCCTCTTAGGAGATAGACCCAAAATTATACGTGACAGACGATGATTGGGTTCAACCAGGGTGAAAAAATATGTTTTAAAGAAATCAAGTTATTATAAACACCCTTAAGGCCAAACCATTGTGTTGAACAAAACATCACCCACTAAAAAATCCCTAAAAAGGTATTCACATCCAAAAAAATCCTAGTACTCTATTTCATATGGCCTTCCAAAATACCTTTTACTTGCGGGGTCTGATATCTGCAAGCAAAGAGATCTAGGGGAAGGTAAGGTAGAGGGATGGTTGCTTCCCACAACCACCACCTATAGGGTGTTTTTCCTAGGAATGACCACTATAGTACCTCCATCCCATGGGGTGCATAAATCTTGGTATTTTAGGTAGTCATCCTCTCACATGATATTCCCTGCCATGCGCTCTAGGTAGCCTCAATGAGAACTACTCGCATAGTGACCTAAGCCTAACCCCCACTCAAATAGGTTTTTGACGGGCTATTTTTTTCTATGGTGTTACACCAATTTTTGGTCATCTAACCTCTTACTATTAGATGGAAAAAAGTACACCATGTAAGACCAATTTTACCCTAAGTAAAATTGCTTTCACTATGAAAAATAACTTAGTAATCCATAATTTATTAAGTTGTTTATGGTCTAAACAAGAAACCCCATGAGAAATAATTGAATAAATCCTTATTTGTTTGATTTTCCTCAAGGGATAATTAGTTAAACAACAATTTAATTAATATTCCTGGTCATATTTAACCCAAAACAGGAAAATTAATTGGATAAATCACTTTTTATCTTATCATTTTCTAGGAATAATTATTTAAACATTATTTAAATAATATTCCTTGTTAAATTTTACTAAATCATTTATAAATAATTGAATAAATCACCATTTATTTAATTATTACTCAATCACACTCTTAAAATAATAATAAATAAATTATTTATTTATTATTTACAAATAAAGGGATTTGACCAAATTCAAATTCTTTTTCCCTCCAACAAATATAATAAAATATAACATAAAAGTTGGATCTAGATTTGGTTAATAATATTTTAATTATGCACCAGTATCTAGACTAACTCAATATTTTGTTATAAATAGAAGGGTTTTTCCATTCATTCACTACCTTTTGTTGCCTAAAAATCACTCTGGATCTATACTTTTGGTCTAACTTTGATCCTCCATCATTTTCATATTTTTCTATCTTTTTTCTTGTGAACTCCCCTCGAGTTCCATTTTTTGTCTGGGTTTTCTACACCATAAAGAGAGAGAGATCTTAGATCTGAAGCATTAAGGACATACAAGAACCCATCCCATTGAGGGGGACTAGTAACATCTTTCTATTTTCCCTTCCCAAGTGTCATAAATACAAAAATTCTAAAAAAATATTCTTGTCTTGTCTATGGGATGCATGAAGCAAATCTTGCTTTTATTTGTTGTTTAATGTCTTAAACTGCATAGATCTGGATTTTGTAGCATTTTCTTGGTCAACTAAATAAAGAAATTGAAAGCCATCTTTGATGTTAGGGCTGTTTGTTATGCACAACTAAAGTGGGATTTTTTTGTATGCTTGAGTTTAGAATTCACACTAACAACTCGTGACTCCACAAGGGTTTATAATTACAACCGTTTTCATTTTTCAGATCCCTGCATGACCAGCTTCTTCAACACCTAGGGTTTTTCTTTAGCTTCTTGTTTTTATTTTCTTGATGTTGTTTTTAAACTTTAAAACTCTAAAATAATAAAAATTCTAACTTCCATGTGTTTCTGGGCCTATTGCATAGGTGACACATATTATCTGCAACTGAGACGAATTTTTTTTCTGAAACCTATTCCCGAGATGGCCGGAAGTGAAAGTCACACTTTTTGGGCCAAAACCTACAACCTCAACCTTCAGGGCACAGAAAGTAGCCTCAAACCTGCGACCTCTGCTGAAACAGGTCAGAAATTGTGACCTGTACTTTTTGCGGGAATTTTTTTGTTATTTTTCTGGGTTTTTCTAGGATACTATTTAGGGTTGTCTGCCCTCCGTCTCCACCTATTTTGAACCTATACTTGCTTTTTTTTGCTCGTCAAAGTAGGAACCTAGCCCCCTAGGGCTTCAATATGTTTCCACCTTTCTAAGAGGAGTTTAGCTGAAGCAGGTCATCTGAGATTTCAGTGTGTTTAGCCATTTTTCAAATCTGATCTTGTGTATATTCCCAATTTTTCCACAAGATAATTGGAATATTAGAGTTCTTAAATTTTCATAATTAATTAAGTAAATAAGAGGGTGGAGGGACCCACAAACCTCAAAGATAAATAAAATCCACTTTTGATGTGTGTGTGTGGATATTTCAAATCTAGATCTAGATAATGGAGTAGTGGATCAACCACTTAATGTGAAAGGAGTGGAGATCATATCTCATTAATGAGAAAGATCATGGAGGTTGAAGCAGTCAACTAAGATCTTGGAGGGAATCAAATGTAATATCATAAAGCATTTATGATGAGATGATGGAGGAAGTGGTGCATTAATGCACACATGGTGGAGAGGGTGGTAAGTACATTCACACATGATGGATATCATGAAGAGATAGCACAATCAACATTGAGACCTATGTCCATATGTACATTGAAGTTATGAGGTGGGCCAAGGCATGAGAAGGTTCACAACCTATATAATGAAGATGAAGGAAACATAGAAGGAATGTTTTAGATTATTATTGATGCATGATCTATTTAGATCTGGAGTTGTCATTTGATATTCCATGCAATCTTACGTTGTTTAGCTAAGTTGCAGTGTTGTTTAGCACAGGGTGTTCCCGAGCGAGAATCCCAACTCTTTCATTGAGTAGCTATTGAAAGAGTCTTACACTTAATTCATCATCAATAATTGGTGCCATACTATTCCTAATTTCTGCAGAACATCCATATTCAGAAATTTCACCTTTATGAAGATTAGTTTGAGAGGAGGAGGTTGTCCTTCAATATTTCAGTTGAGGAATCAGTGAAGGACTCATCCTATCACCTTTAGCTTCAAGATCATCCTTCTAGTGTTTCAGATATTTATCGAGCATCAGGCCATCTATTATTCATCTCCCAGTAGCAGAAATCCCATCAGGAATTGCGTAGTCCATTCTAGTAGATCCAAGGGACAAGGGAAGTTGCTAGCAGTTCAGCTAGTAATCCAATAGAGGACCATTCCTTCAGATTGCATACATTATTTCCATCATTTCTAAGCTACATTGCATATCTTAGCAGTAGGCTAGAGAGCCTCCTTCCTTTACAGTGTAGTTTTTATGAGAATTTGTGTAGCACATGGAACATTTTAGGGGCTAATATTCGCAGGTGGGCTAATTTTCCATGGTTTTTCCAAAAAAAAGATTTGCCAATTTCAACTTTTTTATAAAAATGATTAGCCCAAATTTTACAATATAAAATTATTTTACTTTAAAAATCACCAACATTATATATAAAATATATATAATATCATTATAAATTTGAATAAATTTACAAACACATAAATAAAATTTTTATAGTTTGCATATTAGGGACTAGTGAGATTCGCCAATTTTTTAAACTTCAAGATAATTTTCCATCCTTAAAATTTTCCTTGGCTATAGCAGCAGCTGCAATATTCAGAGGAGGATTGAGGAGCCATATATTGAGATTCTAGCTTAAGGATCTAGTGAAGGGATCAACCCTTGAAGCTTAGATCCGATCTGGTGACATATTTCAGCCATCTATTTGTTAGATCTAGCTTCAGATCTGCATACCCAGTAGTTGTATAGTGAAACCCCAAGAGGGTGATTTTCTTAGATTGATAGACCTAAGAAATCCTTTATGGATTATCTTGGGTTACCATCATAGAGCCTAGAACTAGAATCTTGGCATCATCAGAGCTCTAGATTTTTGTAGATCTGCATTTCCCTTTTCAACCTACAGTCATATATTCTTTATCTGCTGAAGGGAAAATGCATTATTTGCTTCCAGTAGCTCTCAAGTTACGCAGTGCCTACTTCGGCATGTTTTTAGGGTCATTCTAGGCCATCTCTTTGGCTAGATTACCTCATATTTTGTACACTGTTGTAACTGAATCTTCTCCACATAATAAAATGGCTCAGCTATTCTTTATATATCTATTTTGATTATAAACTTACATGTACATTTCTTGTGTTACAAATATTATGTTTGTATGTAAATACATTATTCCATTTTGGGATATTACAGCGGTATCAGAGCATGATCTTCGGCTCAGCTTGTGGACATTATTGACAACATATGAAAAGCAGATAGTAGAGATATACTGTGGAGGGATTAAGTTTTTCCTCATCTTCCTTTAGATCTATGAAGGATATCTCTAAGGAGATCAATGAAACAGGAAGAGAAAGGAAAATAGAAACCTCAATAAGGTTTCATGTTGTGTAATATTCCCAATTTTTCCACAAGATAACTGGAATATTAGAATTCTTAATTTTCATAATTATTTAAGTAAAGAAGAGGGTGGAGGGACCCACAAACCCTAAATATAAATAAAATTCACTTTTTCTGTGTGTACGTGGATATTTCATATTTATATCTACATAATGGATTAGTGGAGCAACTACTTAATGTGAAATGAGTGGAGATCATATCTCCTTTATGAGAAATATCATGGAGGTTGAATTAGTCAACTAAGATCTTGAAAGGAATCAAATGTAATAGCATAGAGAATTTATGATCAGATGATGGAGGAAGTGGAGAATTAATGCACACATGATGGAGAG
The DNA here is from genome assembly GCA_034641835.2 of Pinus albicaulis. Taxonomy (NCBI): domain Eukaryota; kingdom Viridiplantae; phylum Streptophyta; class Pinopsida; order Pinales; family Pinaceae; genus Pinus; species Pinus albicaulis. Next base: position 1,346,110,893 of record CM076572.1, on the reverse strand, counting down.
GGTGATAAGTACATTCACACATGACGAAGATCATGAAGAGACAACACAGTCAACATGGAGACCTATGTCCACATGTACAACACAGTTATGAGGTGGGTCAAGGCATGCGAAGGTTCACAAACTATGTAATGAAGATGAAGGAAACATAGAAGGCATGTTTTAGATTATTATTTATGTATGATCTATTTATATCTGGAGTTTTCATTTGAAATTCCATGCAATTTTATGTTGTTTAGCTAAGTTGCAATGATGTTTAGCACATGGTGTTCCCAAGTGGGAATCCCACCTCTTTCATTAAGTAGCTCTTGAAAGAGTCTTGCACTTCTTTAATAATTAGGAATTGGTTCCATATTGTTCCTACTTTCTGTAGAACATCCATATTTAGAAATTTCACATTTTTGAAGATAATTTTTATAGTGTAATGTTCCCAAATTTTAGCCTCAGGATAAAAGGAACATTATAGTTAGCATTATCTCTAGGTATATGAATAAAATGAGTAGGGAGGCCCATTAACCTCTTTAGAAGGAAGAATAACCTTCCTCATGAGAAAAGAGGAAGAATAAGAAGCTGGATTAAGTACCCATAGGTGTGAACAGGATTGGATCATATTGATTCAGTCATATTTCACCAAGTCCACATGCACTGTCTAGATACATTGTATCTCCTTGATGGACTGCGCAGTTCTAATGGAGGACAACTTGCATGACCTTGGTGGCACATATGGACGAGACCCATTATAGAGAGGGGAAATTGCTATATATAGAGAGGAGAAAAACCATTTTTATTCATGCTTGGATTATTATTTTCTTTGTTCTATTGAGACTTTTCTTCCTCCTGTTGTTTAGCAGGGTTGCAGTGTTGTTTAGCACAAGGGTGTTCCCAGTAGGGAATCCATACCTCATCCTCAGGGAAGGAGAGGTTCTTTGGGCTACATTTCCTCATTTTGGCATTTTTTCCAAGCTTCCTCCTTCAGCTACAACACATTTTCTATTTAGAGTTGGGTTGTGTTGCAGGGTGCAGCATAGAAGGATCTATTTGAGTCAATTTTGGGCTTGTTTTTCAGTGGAGAGATTGTCTATCCATTGGAGGATCAACAAGGACTCCCAGGCATATTTTCACATATTGGCACTTGGCTAGATCATCACTGCACTTCTACAGTGCATTCCCATAGATGAACTGCATCATTTTTCAGAGAGCTGCTACAACAAGGTTCTATACCTTGATTTTGAGCTAGTTTCCTAGGGAAAGGGCCAACCCTTCTCCCAAAAAGCTAGGAAAAGGGATTCTCATCCCTATTGTATTTTATTCAGCTATATTTATGTAATTTTGTAGGAGACTACATTATTTTGCAGCTGAATATTCATATCTACTCTTATTGTGCTTAAGCTTCCAAGAAACCCTTGTCGGGTTATCTTCACATTGTATAAAAGAGGTTAGATCTCTGTTTTTTTCTGTGCTTTGGAAAAATAAACTCCAGATCTATTTCCTATAACATATTTCTATAGAAAACCTCTTATAATCACGCTTTTCTTGCTTCAGAGTTTTCTGTATGGGTTAAGTCATGGGTTTTTAGTGATTTTCAGCCATGTAAGAACTGGGAGATCTGTTTAACTTGGATAGAATGATTTGTTTCTACTCCCATTCTATATGTGAGATTTATATTGCATGAAATAAGGGATTCAAGTCCCATTTCTCATATTTATAGCGTTATTTTCTAGAAGTAGTGTTTTTATGGTCCAAACCACTGCTTTTTCCCCACTTGGAGATAACATATGGAGATGTAGTTTTGTTGATATGCTCCTAATATGATGTAAATTTGTTTAATTCAAATTTAATAAGTCATTTGACACAACTTAAATTATTGTGTTCAAGTATTTTTGGATCACCAACTTTGGAACATCTTAAGGTGTTCTTATTGTTGTAGAAATTCCCTATTTTGGGATACTAGAGTGGTATCAGAGCATAATCTTGGCTTAGCCTGTGCATCCAAGACATTATGCCATTAGGAGGAGAAGCTTCTCACAGAGAAGAGAATTTGTGCAGAAGAAACAAAAGCATGACTCCATTATTTGTAGGAATGAAGGAAGAGAGGATCTCCCTGCTTCTTTTCCAAACTATGAAGAATATCAAAGAAGATCTCAAGGAGATGAAAGGGGATGAGTGTAGAAGATTTTTGAGAGGGTTTGAATCAAGACCTAGCTACTCACATGATGGGTGTGATCATTCAGCCACACATGCAGATCCACAGTGCAGTCTATTGCCCACATTTACTGCAAGAAGGATGGAGGAAGAAGATACACCAAGGGAGGAGAACTTGAGTGACTATCTTCAGGAGTATGAATCTCAATCATGGAGATTCAAGGAGCACTTGGACTTCAAAGGGTTTTTCAAACTCAAGGAGGCAAGATCTACCAGCCACAAAATAAGTAAGAGAGGTAGAATCTTCCTATATCACTTTGAAGGATTAGCAGAGTGCACAACCAGAGCTTGGGTAGAAGAGCTAGATTCCTATTTTCAACTACACAAAGTTTCAGAGAAGGAGGCCATTAGAGTAGCAACGCTGCACCTCAAAGGTATGGCCCATGATTGGTGGTTTAATGATTCTACTTCATTTTTTCATGCAAATATAAAAAATTATGTTGAGTTCACTAAGGGATTGGTTAGAATATTTGATAGAAAACATTGTGAACCATCATTTGTTAAAAACAAAAACTCAAACACTTTTCATGAGTTGGAGAGACCTATTAAACCAACTCCACTTCATATTTTTAAAGGGGATAAAAACATGCATGATAGTTTTCCAAGGGCAAGATCCCACTTCTTGAACAACCCTCTTCTGTTTGTGAAGACATGGAGTTTCCTCCTCCAAGAGATGACTAAGATCAAGGGTCTCTCATTGAGGATGAGGCATTCTCATATAAGGAAGAAGACGAGAACGATCATCATCAAGGGATGATGAGAATTCACCCTTATCTATTTCGGGAGGTTTCTGCACATAAGGAGGGGATTGCATTGCGTAGTGAAGAGAGGAATAACTCAGTCCACTCACATATACAGTCCACTTCAGATTTTGATGTCTCACTACATGGAGGCATTCCACCAAGGAGGCCACCAGATCTACATTTGATGAGAGACATCTTATATTTATGTTCACCACTCTTGGATTTTGGAGAGGTGAAGATTTTGGAGGGAAACCTTGGCCTAGGGGATGTCAAAGTAGTAGGTCGCAACATGAGGAGAGCTTCACATGCCAGATCACCATCATTGTCTCTTAGGAGGATTGATCCATATTGGAGATCTCAAATCTTAGTAGATTACTCCAAGGATCTTGGTGCATGCATGATTCTTTATGACCCGAATAGATATGATGAGTATATGGTGGATGATGTGGTCATCTATTCTTATGGTAGAGTCTTCTTAACTAGAGCTTCTAAGCTCAAGGAGAAGCTACTTCATGCAGCACATGAGGACTTCTTTTGCATGCATTATGATGTATATCTTACCTTGGTAGAGGAGTTCACTTGGGAGGGAATCTAGCATGACATAATTCATCATATGGAGAGATGCATAGCTTGGATGGTGATAGAGAGGAGGTCACAGCCACTTCCCTACTCTTTGGAGGTGACAGAAAATTTTCAGTTGAGCCATTTCAGCTCAAGGTCTCAAGTACATAATGGAGGATGTACAATTTCACTTTATGTTTTGTACTTATTTTCTTTATATGAGCAGCATGTTATACCAAGAAGGATTGTCCCTTCTTGAATATTATGTGATGATGGACTTAGAGCCACTTGTGGTATTTATATTGGATATCTATTTAGTGGTTTGTGGGGGAAGCCACATGATTCTTGGTGTGCACCATTGGCACCAAATTGTATATTCATGATTCCATCTTATGAGATGACTGTGGCATCAAAAAAGTGGTTGGGAAAGCACTTGTTGTACTTTTTTTTTAGGCAGGCATGGGATGCACTGCACTGGTTCCCTATGAGGAACTATTATCCACTTTCTGGTTGTCACATGGCAACTTGTTTTTATTGGTTTTTTTTCCATGTATTGCTAATAATTTCATGTTCATGGGAAGATTTTTTTGGAGAGTGGGACATGAGTTGGAGATGCCCATTGGGAATATGATTCAAGAGAAAAAATGGGCACACCATGATTGCCACATCACACCTCTTCCCTTCATATAGGAAGAGCCATTGGGAGAACTTGCGTTCTTGGAGGAGGCACTTCATGGTTGAATTATCTTTTGGGGTAGCTTGGTACATTTTTGAAGGCCATGACATTTCAGCCCAATATCAACAACCCCTCCATACTTACCATAAATGGAGAGAGAAAATACTAGAATGGGAAAATATAAACTCTCCATTCAGCCCCAACACTTTGCATAAAACTGGGGTTGCAAATTTCTTTGATGAGCTACCTAGGATGGCTCATTTCATTTGGATGATAGCATGGGTGAGAGGGTCACTCATTAGGAAAGAGATTTCCCATGTGTATCATCACTACTACCTTGGGGAGGCCATGGGACAGCAAGAAGGTTTCCACTTACACCTTCCACCTTTTCATGATGTGAGCCATTTGGTTATGCATCTTTGGGAGGAGACATTAGAGGGAAGATTTGTTGTAGATCATCTTGAGCAATGGTGGGGACTATTGATGAGGAGGCTAGAAGAGGAGAAGGGGAGAAATTTTTCTCTCCCTATACAGTTTCTTGAGGACAAGCAACATTTTGGAGGGACTATAATGTTCCCAAATTTTAGCCTCAAGCTAAAAGGAACATTATAGTTAGCATTATCTCTAGGTAGATGAATAAAATGGGTAGGGAGGCCCATTAACTCTTTAGAAGGATGAATAACCTTCCTCATGAGAAAAGACGAAGAATAAGTAGCTGGATTAAGTACCCATCAATGTGAATAGGATTGAATCATATTGATTCAGTCATATTTGACCAAGTCCCCATGCAATGTCTAGATACATTAAATCTCCTTGATGGACTGTGCAGTTCAAATGGAGGAAAACTTGCATGAGATTGGTGGCGCATATGGATGGGACCCATTTTGGAGAGGGGAACTTGCTATAAATAGAGAGGAGGGAAGCCAGTTTTATTCATACTTGGATTATTATTTGCTTTTGTCTATTGAGACTTTTCTTCCTCTTGCTGTTTAGCAGGGCTGCAGTGCTGTTTAGCACAAGGGTGTTCCCGATTGGGAATCCCTAGCTCATCCTCAAGGAAGGAGACGTTCTTTGGGCTAAATTTCCTCATTCCAAAATTTTGGCCAAGTTACCTCCTTCAACTACAACTCAGTTTCTGTTTAGATCTGGGTTGTGTTGCAAGGTGCAACATAGGAGGATCTCTTTGAGTTAATTTCGGGCTTGTTTTTCAGTGGAGAGCTTGTCTATCCATTGGAGGATCAACAAGAAGGAATCCCAGGAATATTTTCACATCTTGGCACTTGGCTAGAGAATCTATGTACTTCTACAGTGTAGTCCCATAGATGAATTGCGTCATTTTTCAGAGAGTTGCTGCAGCAAGGTTCTATACCTTGATTTTGGGCTAGTTTCCTAGGGAAAGGGCCAACCCTTCTCCCAGAAAGCTAGGAAAATGGATTCTCATCCCTATTGTACTTTATTCAGATATATTCATGTAATGTTGTAGGATAATACATTATTTTGTAGCCAAATATTCAGATCTACTCTTCTTGTGCTTAAGCTTCCAAGAAACCCTTACCGGGTTATCTTCACATTGTATAAAGAGGCTAGATCTCTGTTTTTTTCTGTGCTTGTGCAAAATAAACTCAAAATATATTGTCTATAACATATTTCTATAGAAACCTTCTTATAATCACATTTTTCTTGCTTCAAATTTTTCTGTATGGGTTAAGTCATGTGTTTTTAGTGATTTTCAGCCATATAAGAACCAGGAGATCTGTTTAACTTGGATAGAATGATTTGTTTCTACTCCCATTCTATATGTGAGATGTATATTGCATGAAACAAGGGATCCAAGTCCCATTTATCATAGTTATAGTGTTATTTTCTAGAAATAGCATTTTTATGGTCCAGACCACAACTTTTTCCCCACTTGGAGATAACATATGGAGATCTAGTTTTGCTAATATGCTCCTAATCTGATGTAAATGTGTTTAATACACATTTAATAATTCAATTGACACAACTTACATTATTTTGTTCAAGTATTGTTGGATCTCCAACTTTGGAACATCTTAAGGTGTTCTTATTGTTGTAGAAATTCCCTATTTTGGGATACTACACATAGGAGGAGGTTGTCCTTCAATATTTCAGTTGAGGAACCTATTGTGGTCCTAGTGATTTGGTATACTAGCATACCAAATGACCACGCAACATAAAAACCACTTTGAGATTTCAGGATCTAGCCCTCCTAGATCCAGAGAGGGATCTCTCTATAAAGGTAAAGAATAAGGTATCTTTAAAGTTCACTTTAAGGTATTAGGCTAGTGGTGACCACCAATATCCACTTGGATCAGTGATAGAGCACAAGGGTTTTTGTTTTTTTTTTTGGTTGGGAAACATTGACAGAAGGGTTTAGTGCAAGTTAAAGGAATGCGTAGTGAAGGATTTTCGGCAATGGGGAGATAATTCAAATAGAATAAAAGTTCATTGGGTAATGGGGTCATAAAAGGGTTTACTTGCAATTCAAATATCCAAGGCTTTCAAAGGGCTAGTCATCTAAAATAGAGGATCTCTTAAGATGATTGTATGAGATGAAACAATAAGGAAATGAATGGGAATGACAAGGAAAACCTTCCAAGGTGACCACTTCGGAGTGAGTCAAGGGAAAGGGCATACCTTATACCTCTATGATAAATACTCCTAATGAGGCTAACTTCAAAGAAAACTATCCAGCAGTCCTCCTGACTACTTTCAGACAGTAGAAAACACTTAAGTTCAAACACAGAGTGAAGCCTAAGATCAGAGAAAGACTTTAAACCTTCTCTGCTTTTGACATTCAACTCAAAGGGATATTAGCAAAGTTAACTGTTGGAAAGGGAACCTAGGGGACAGGGCTAATCACTAAATCTCTCTAATTTCCTATTATTTCAGCTGAACCAGACAAGAACATCTAAGAAACAAATTCTAAATTCATACATCAGTAAGCATGGGCAAACCAACTCTTCAACCGGTTAAATTTTATTGAATTTGTTTATGACATACACAAATAGCAGAAAACATAAAGATAAGAATGTGCAGGAAGCATTAGGGTACTTGCAGTAGTATATCCTAAGCTAAAATTACTGTTTCTTATTAGAGAAAATGAAACATAATGTAACACAGAGGGAAAACAATAACAAAGAAGGGACACATCACCAATGACTTAGATTAGGATCCGATGAACATGCTTGTCATATTAGTAGAGCAAAACCAGTCACATACATTCTTGTCCAATAGCTTGATATCATCCAGAAATCATCTCCCAGCCTATTTGCCACAACTACTCAAAGAACTCTAACTCAATAAAACAGCTTTCAATCAGCTAATTTCCAACAACCAACAACCTTTTACAATGTATTTTTTATGAGTTATTATAGGTGAATGAGTGATAGTAGTGGTAGATAGAAATTAAATGATTCATTAAGACAAAGGGGAAGAAGTATTCGAATTCCCACTCTACTTAATGGTTTTACATTAACTGTGCATACCCTTTAGATGAATTAGGAGTCTTTGTCAGGTTGACAATAACTCTTAGGGTATGTTCTTTGAAATACTTTTCTGGCCGTAGTACTCTATTTTGTCTCTTAAGACAAGTAAGGTAGATAATCTGGCTTTCAGGTCTTCTGTGCTGTGCCACCAATGTACTGACATTCTAGGAATTTATGTTAGAGTAATAACTGTTATGGGGCTCGGTGACGAATGAACTAGGCTAAGGGAGTTTGCCCTGTCTTGGAAAAGAACGCTCTACTAATAGGTTTCCTTTGTTACTTTGATCACTGATAATCTGCATTTAATCTTCGGATTGAGTGTCAAATCTTCAGTATTATGCTTTAAACTTTAGTCCTTGCTGATACTCTTTGTTGTTTCTTCTGCATAGGTGTCTAGACTATTTTGTGGATCTGGAGGGTTTGCTAGGATCAGAGATAATGATCCGTTGAATGAAATGAAATTGAACCATCTTCTGGTTCCTTTTTGTGCAATATTTAGCTATAGGATCGTCACCTTGCAACCTTTGTCACTTGACTATGACTATGGAAATCATATGTATCAACCATCTATTGAAACCTGCAAAACACAATAAACATATTATAAAATCCTGCAGGAGCTTGCATAACTGCGACAGAGGCTCGGGGGCATGGCGGAGGAGCAGTGCGAGTGGTGGAATGCGGCAGCGGAGGAGAAAAACCCTGGTAGAGTAGCTAACCAGGTTCAAATATGAAATTGGGCACAAAAATGAGGAAAGATGGTTTTAGAATACCACTGGCAGTTATCGCATAGAAAAAAGGGAGTAAGTGGTTTTGCCCAAAGGCAATGTGATTCCATACATCGCTCACCATGTGGCTTTTGGAAAACCTTCGATATCGCAAAATTTTGAAACGTTAAACCTCGGGCACAAGAATTTTTCAATACACGTCATCAACCGTTGGATCGAAGGCTCCAGATCCAACGATGCAGAATGAGCGCGATGAAAAATTTGCATGATAAGTCATTTGAGTGGAGGCAAGGTGTCATTGTAATATTGGCCAGGCGTTCGCATATGGTGGATGGTAGGCCCCGACGGAACTGGGTTATCAGTTTAATGCGGACCGTTAGATAATTTAGATCTAAGGCTGAGATTTCATCGGGAGATTAGGTATCGCGGAGGGAAAGCGAAGGGACCGATGGATTGAAATTTTCTGATGCGATGGGGTGGGACCAGAATAGGCACCGAGGTGTGGTCCTATGGGAGCAAGCGGGATCAGGGGTTTAGAGGAAGGCTCTTATCACATCGGGGAAATAGGATGAAAGGATGTTCGGGAAAGAAGAAGCTTGCGATTGCGATGAGGACGCTTAACACTTGGTCGTAGTGCAGGTCATATGTGGAGGGGGGCTAGAGGATTTTAACCCCTTGGGGCTAAAACCTCCATAGAGTGAAAAGGGCTGCTTTAGGCCTTAAAAAGGGATTTTCAGGCTGAATGAAGGTTTCGATAGGTGAGAAAAAGGGATTTTTAAAACCAAATATGAGGGAGACACAAGGTTTAAAGGGGAACTTTTGGATAAAATGGGATTTGAAGGGTAATCATAAGGGAGAAGGAGGAAATTGGGGGGGGGGGGGGGGGGTGGGAGGGGGGAATTAGAGGATGAAATGGTGAATATGGAGACCTTTAAAAAAATTCCCTTCATAGTATAATAGCAGGTTTTGAACACCTTTGATAGAAATAGCAGTGAAAATTTCGGAAGGATAAAAGATATCTGAGACTTCAAGAATGATATATTTTCAGAGAAAAATATTCACTTGAAGGATAGATCACAAATTTAACCACCCTTTCACTTTGTCAAATTATTATAGGTGGCTAACGGTGGCTCCACATGGGGATGGCATCTTCTTGAAGGTGTCAAGAATCTCAGATAAAATCTTTGGAAGTAGGCCAGATCCTTGTTCTTGACCATCTTTTTCTCTCTTTGATTCATTTGTTTCAGACATGATGAGTATTATATCAACAACAATACTTTTCCCAAAAAATACCTACCCATCCTACTGTTCTAACATTTTTTCTTCGAGGTGCATTTGGACTTGCAGACCTTTCTTATCACCATTTTTTATTGAAAGAAGGGAACTAATCTAAGTTTAACCTTATTCCTCCATGAGACCAGATTAAACAGTTGGAATCATAGCTTCTCTACCTAAACTAATATCTGCTAGGATTAAACATTCTGACAGATTTTCATTCTCTATATTCTAAAACAGAAATTGAAAACATAGCCAAACCAGGATTAGACTGTCTAATTTGATGTGGGTCCATGGCATAAAGACAAACTGCACATGAACTGAAACTTGCAGAACTTCAAAAACCAAAAATTCGAAGGCTAAGGATCTGAAATTTGAAAACATTCTTCCTTCTTGTTGTGACTCAGATTTTGAGCTTTTTAGAGTCACCTTTCTTTCTTCATTCCAACTCTGGTTTTGATCCTGTTAGAGTTGTTTTCTTCTTTTTTGCTGGTTCAAGTTTTAAGCATGTTAGAACCATTTCTCTTCCTTTTCCTTTGGCTTAGGTTTTGATCTAATTTGAGTCATTCTTTTAGAACTCCATGGGTTCAAGATTTGAGCTTGTCTGAACCTTTATCCTACTATTTTTGTATATTTTTTCTTTTCTTTTCAAAACAAAGCAATGACAATTACAATGGGAGTGAAAAAATTTAAACTGGTTTCAGCAGAAATAATGCTTGAGCATCCTGCCATTGACAGAACCCCCAAACAAGTCAGTACCATCCGTTTCTTATAGAAAAAATGCATTGGGACCAATGGAAGATTGAATGATGTAAGGGCCTTGCCATAGATGGTCAAACTTGCCATGCTAACCCCTATCTTCCCTCCTAGAGTCCCATTTGAGTACCTTATCTCCATTTTGAAATCACAGGCCTTTGTCCTTTTATCAAACAACTTTTTGATATTCTCTTGTACTTTCTGAGCTCTGTTGTAGACTTCTTCCCTTGTTTGTTGGAGGTGTATGGTCTGATTGATCCTCCTCACCATGATATCTTCCTCTGACTGTATGTCTTGGACGAATTTTATCACTGGTACTCCTAAACTGATAAGGAATACTGCATCTGCTCCATAAAATAGCTGATAGGGAGACATTCCAATGGATTTCTTTGTTGTCAATCTGTCTACCCATAATGCATGCACTAGCTTGTTATGCCATGACTTTTTATTATCTTCTAACAGCTTTTTGATGATGTTCACCAAAATTTTATTTGATGATTTTTCCAGCCCATTACCTTGAGGGTAATAAGCAGTGGAATGACCAAGTACAATCTGATATCTGTGATAGAAATCAATCATCTTTTTGGAACCAAATGAAACAACATTGTCAGTGATATTTTTCCTAGGGCAACCAAATATAGATAGGATATGGTCTTCAAGGAATTTTATGATAACTGAGTCTGTGGCATTCCTAGAAGGGATGGCCTCTATCCATTTAGTGAAATAATCAATGACTGTGAGTATCCATCTATGTTGGGTAGATGAAGCAGGGTGGATTTCCCCAATGAAGTCTAGGCCCCACTGTTGAAAATGAGCTTCAATAGTGACTGGTTTCAAAGGTAAAGGGAGGATTTTTCTTTTGCCCTCAAAGATTTGACATTTGTGGCAGGAAAATATCATTTTGTGGACATCTTGGAAGAGGGTGGGCCAGTAATAACCAGCTCTAAGGATTTTATTTGTAGTGGTTTTCCAATAAAGATGACCTCCACACTCTCCCTCATGAAACTCATGCTTGATTCTATCTGCATCAACTTCAGGCAAACATTTAAGAAATAAACTATTGACATTTTTCTAATATAAACATTCATTTAAAATGCAATAATTTCTAGCTTTCAACTTTAAAAAAATTTCCTTTGTCTTAGATAAACCAGGAGGAGCATTTAGATTCATAAGCACATACAAGATATCAGCATACCAAGGTGAGTTTTGGAAATGATCTTTAACAATGGGGCTGGTAACCCTTCATGTTCATCCACTGCATCTATCATATCTATGTCAAGGGCTTGTAAGTTAGATTCAGCCATAAATTGTGCTAAGCCTTGACCCTTGATGAGTTTAGTGGGTTGGATTTCCAAATCATATTCTAGTATCACAACAATCCACTTGCCTCTTTTGCCATATGGATCTTGTGAAAAAATGTCCTTTACCACTATATTAGGAAAAAATGAAATAATATGAGAATGTAAAATATAAACTCTGAAATCCTTCAAGGCCTTTACCAAGGCATAGGCTTGTTTCTCGGTGATATTATATTTCAGAGGTGCATCTCTTAATGCCTTGCTGAAAAATGGAATTGGTTGTTCTTGTCCTTCTGGGTTTTTCTGTAATAGGACATCAACCACAGTATGCTCTAATGAAAATGAGAATATGAGGAAATCCTTAGTAAAATCAGGGCTGATGAGAACTGGTGCTCGGGTGAGTGCATGTTTTACCAGTTCAAAGGACTTCTTGGCTTCTAAAGTCCATTTAACCCCTACCTCCTTTTTTAGCATATTTGTCATGTTTCTAAGGAGTTCTGCAAGGTTGGGTATGAACCTCCTCAAGAAATTAATCTTCCCAATGAAAGATTTCAATTCCTTGATGTTTCTAGGATGACTAATTTTCAATATACCATCAACCCTTTTTGGGTCTATTTTAATCCCCTTTTCAGATATGATATGACCAAGAAGTTTACCCTCTTGGAGACCAAACAATGTCTTTTTGGGATTTAAAGATAGCCCATACCCTTTGTATTTCTCAAAGACCTTTCTCAAATGTTTAAGGTGTTCTTCATCAGTTTTGGAATAAACTGTTATGTCATCAAGGTAAATTACAATGAAGTACCCTATTTCTTCTGAGAATGAAATGTCCATGGCTCTTTGAAAGGTGGCACCAACATTCATTAATCCAAAAGGCATTTTCACATACATGAAAGTATCCCAAGGAGTTGTGAAGGTTGTTTTGAGTTGATCTTCTGGGAGTTACAATACCTGGTTATACCCTGAAAAGCCATCTAGAAGTGAAATCCTCTTAGAACCATCTACCCTTTGTAGGATGTGTTCCATTTTGGGCAAGGGGTAATTGTATTTAGTGAGGCTCTATTTAAGTTTATGAAATCGATACATAGCCTAATTTCTCCCATCTTTTTCCTTATAGCCACAAGGTTAGATACCCAGTCTGAAAACCTCATAGGGACTATGATTCCAGCATCATACATTTTCTTGATTTCTTTTTCTACCAGAGGTAACTATATAAGGTTTATTTTGAGTAGCTTTTGCCTAAAAGGTTTCTGGTTTTCTTTCAATGGAATCTTATGCTGGATGGTCTCTATGTCATAGGCCTTCAAATCTTCATAGCTCCAAGAAAAAACGTCAATAAATTCTTTAAATAAATCAATGTATTTCATTTTGATATGCGTTGGCAATGTTTTAGAAAATTTGATCAGCTTAGACTTGTCTTTGCTGCCTATATTGCATTCTTCAATATCAGATTTGGTGGGTTCTATTGTTGGCTTCTTTGCCACATCATTAAAATTGAAGAGGTCTTCTAGAGGAGCCAGCCCTCGGGGTATACCTTTGTCTTTGGACTGCAGTACCTCTATGTATTCCTTATCTGTGTTTATGTATTCTTCTGTTAGATTTTTGAATTGTCTGGTCAGCATGTGTATTTCTACAATAGGGAATGGTTTTTATTCATCAAAGGGATTTTCCTCCAAACAGTATTCATCGGACTGGGAGTTTGAACTTGGCAATTCAAACTCATTCCTGGAAAGCAGTAAATCCTCTATTTGTTTGTCACCCTAAAAAACCTGTCAATATTTTTCATTATTTGGTACTTCTGGTCTGTATTTTGTTTGAACAATGAACTGTTTGTCACTATGTGATTTCTGATATGAACTAGCAGCACAAGACAATCCATTTGCAAGTATGTTTTGACTTCTAGGGACAAACACAAGCTCATATTCTAAAAATGTTTTCAAAAGATCCATGGCGTCATTTCTATATGCCCTTAATCTAGGGTGTTTAGCAGTGTACTCTCCCTTTATTTGTTTGATGACCAGTTTTGAGTCTCCATGAACAAATATCCTATTGGCTCCTAGTTTTTTCAATAGATGTAATCCTAAGAGGAGAGCTTCATATTCTACTATGTTGTTCGTGCATTTGAAGTTTAACTTGAAAGCATGACTCTCAACATAACTATTTTCGGTGTTGTGCAACCATACTCCTGCTCCTTCACTACTTTTAATGCAAGATCCATAAAAACTCATGCTCCATAAGGGGTTGTTTGCAGATTTGTTATCAGTTTCATCCTTAATTTCATGTTCATCATTATGTTGTTTCCTAAGGTCAGCACTGTGTTGTGTTAAATTTTGTTCCTCGAGATTTTCATGGATTTTAGGTTGATGGGTAGTCTTATGTTTACATTCTTGGTTCTGTTCACTCTGGTTTTCTAATTCAGCAAACTGTGCAAGTAATTCTCCCTTGTTTTCCTCTATTTCCAGGGCTGTAGTTATGTTTGGATTTGTGACCCCTACTTCGCGGGTTAAATTTTTATCCTCTGGTTCTTGCTCATTAGTCAATTCATCATTGTAAAGGATAAAAGAGTCTCAGTCTGTATGGAAAGAGTAAAGAGGGGCATTCTCTGGTTTCTCTGGCTGCTCACCATGAATTTCATGTGTGATTCCCTATAGATTCTTCTAAGTTGGCTGAAAATAGGGATAGTGGCATATGTCATGTCCATTTGCATTGTACCCTGTAGCTTGGCACCCCAGGATCTTGACAACAACATGCCATATTTGGGAGGTACATCAGCCACTACAACATCCATCACTATGCACTTGGTTGGGATTTGGGTCAAATTCACACAGAGGTCTTTGATCAAGCCTAAGCATTTTACTCTGCTAGAGTCAAAAGAATATAAATCTTTATATGGTCTGGTTATCTCTAGGCCTAATCTCTCCATGATCACTTTTGGCATGAGATTATGTGAAGCCCCTGAGTCATGCATAGCATTGTGTAGGATTTTTTCATGGATATTTAAACTGATATAGAATGGGGGTACTACTCCTTCCTGGAATTTCTCTTCAATTTTTGGGACAAACAGGAGAGTTGGTTGATCATCATTTAAGTTAATAGAGTCATTGTTTTCTCCTAAGTTTAAAGCTTTCAATATTTGACATTTATATACATCTTGGGTGACCAACTCAGTGAGAGGGACAGAAATTTTGATTTTGGCAATTTCACTTTCCAAATTAAAAGGAAACTGGTTCTTTGAAAGGTTCAATTCTATTTTGTTGGTTACAGTTTGTTGATTTTCGCTATGTACATTGGATAAAACTATTTCACCAGAATAATTAGCTGTAATGCTAGTGCTACTGGCTTCCTGACTTGGTTTATCAATGGTTTGGGTGTTCTTACCCTTGCTTTTGTCAGAACTTTGAGTTGTTGTTTTGTTGTTTTTAGTAGTATTTTTAGGAGTCTTTTCAGGCTTTTTCTTAATTGTAATTTCAGAGGTTTTTGGTTTGGGAGTTTATGGATTCTTTTTGCTTCTGAGATCATACTACTCATGGACCTGCATGATGGAATTCTTGAATCCTAACCTATAGTCTTCAGATTCTAACCCTTCCTCATCACAATGTGTGTATGAGGTCTGGTTGTCTTATGTGAAAAATGTAACGTCTTCATTATTAACTCCCAACATGTTTATAATAGTTCCCTCTGACTCTTCTATCATTCCCTCCGCTTCATCAACATAATTTTCTTGAAATGGAGGTCTAACTTGTTGATCTGAATCTCTTTGTTTCATCTAAGGGGGGTTTCTCCTAAAGTTTTGGTTCTGACTTTGAGTCTGGTTCCTGTTTTGGGCACTTGCCTGGACAACTAACCTCTCCATCATTTTTTCTAACCTATCCATGTTCTTGGCTAGATGTTCTAATTTCAAGTCAGATGTAGAAGGTGCAGTGTTCTCCCTATATGTCACTTTCTTTCCAGCCCTCATCCTAGCTCTTTTTTCAATCGAATTAGATTCCACACTAAGAGTTCCCTTCTGCATATCTTCTAAAGTTAAGGGATCTCTTTCTCTAAGCTGATAGGCCATTTCAAGATCAAACCCTTTAGGAAATTTGGCCAAGGCTGATCCTTGTGGAGGTTTCAAGTCTGGGGGTAATGCATTATACACATTATTGAATTGGGTGCAATAATTTTGAACACTCTCCCCAGGGCTTCTCTTTAGGTTGTTGTAATCTGACAGTATTTGGAGTGGATTCTTCCTAATTTCCCATTTGTTTGTGAATGTTTGATGTAAATAAGGGAGATCATTAATACTGTGAGGAGCTAAAATCTTAAACCATTTCTTGGCCTCTCCTCCTAAGCTTTGGGAAAAGATTCTCATCTTAATGGTCTCATCTTCTATTTCCATATAATCGAAGACATCATTCATCTTTTCCACATGCTGTTGAGCAGTAGTGGATTCGCTTCCAGTGAAATGGGGAATTTTGGATTGATATTCATTGGGTAAAGGAACTAGACGCTGTGGTAACACTAAGGGAGCATACCATGCTGCCATGATAGTGTTTTGTGGGAGTAAAGGAGTGGCTTGAGCAATAGGCATATGGATGGCATAACTTCTTAGACCAAAAACATACTGTTGAGTAGATTTAGGGTGAGAGAGACCCAAGTTATGAATGAGATGGATATCAGGCGGTGTTGATGGAGGGGTTTCTCTGTCACTAATATGTTGACCAATATGTGGTGGTGAACTTGGAGGCTCAAATTCTGTCTGATCTATACCACTGAATGACTTAGTTCTTGGTAAATTACTTGGTAAATATAAGTCAACTTGAGTATTTGATAGAGCCGCAAGGTTTTTAGGTTCTGAGTTAGCTCTATGAATGGGTCTGATAATAGTTGGATTCCTAGATGCAGGAGACTTCCAAAGAATTCTTTCTGGATTATCAACTATTTTAGGAGGATCTGGATCAGGATAAGCTCTGGTATGGATTCTTCTTGAAGCCAGTATGTTAAGTTTCATATGTAAAAAGAAGAAGGTTAGCCAGATATAACAATATTTAAGAGGCAAACTAGTCTTTAACGAAGAAACTTAATCCTCAGAGTTTCCTAATCATGGGTGTGAACAATGTTCTTATGGTAGTGCGGGCTACCTGAGTGGAGTCTCTGTGAAACTAGGAATAATTAGTAGGCCTATTGATCACTAGTGGAGTCTTTTGATCTTTTAGGAGTTATGGAGTCGCCAGGTGGATGTTTTCAAATGTACGAGATGAGCTACTGTCCACCCTAGTAATTAACTACCAGTATAAGGCTTGTGGGTTTTCTGAGTTCTTAAGGATGTCTAGGATAGCAGTCTGCTCAGAATAGGTCCCCAATGGAGTTTCCATTATGTTGTGGTCCTAGTGATTTGGTCTACTGGCATACCAAATGACCAGGCAACATCATAACCACTTTGGGATCTCAGGATCTAGCCCTCCTGGACCCAGAGAGGGATCTCTCTATAAAGGTAAAGAATAAGGTATCTTTAAAGTTCAGTTTAAGGTATTAGGCTAGTTATAGAGCAAAAGGGTTTTTGTTTTGTTTGTTTGGTTGGGAAACATTGATAGAAGGGTTTATTGCAAGGTAAAGGAATGATTAGTGAAGGATTTTCGACAATGGGGAGATAATTCAAAGAGAATACAAGTTCATTGGGCAATGGGGTCATAAAAGGGTTTACTTGCAATTCAAATATCCAAGGCTTTCAAAGGGCTAGTCATCTAAAACAGAGGATCTCTTAAGATGATTGTATGAGATGAAACAATAAGGAAATGAATGGGAATGAAAAGGAAAACCTTCCAAGGTGACCACTTCGGAGTAAGTCAAGGGATAGGGCATACCTTATACCTCTATGATCAATACTCCTGATGAGGCTAACCTCGCAGACAACAATCCAACAGTCCTCTTGACTACTTTCAGACAGTAGAAAACACTTAAGTTCAAACACAGAGTGAAGCCTAAGATCAGAGAAAGACTTTAAACCTTCTCTACTTTTGACATTCAACTCAAAGGGATATTATCAAAGTTAATTGTTGGAAAGGGAACCTAGGGGACAGGGCTAATCACTAAATCTCGCTACTTTCCTATTCTTTCAGTTGAACCAGAAAAGAACATATAAGAAACAAATTCTAAATTCATACATTAGTAAGCATGGGCAAACCAACTCTTCAACTGGTTAAATTTTATTGAATTTATTTCTGAGATACACAAATAGTAGAAAACATAAAGATAAGAATGTGCAGGAATCATTAGGGTACTTGCAGTAGTATATCCTAAGCTAAAATTACTATTTCTTATTAGAGAAAATGAAAACTAATGTAACATAGAGGGAAAACAATAATAGAGAAGGGACACATCACCAATGACTTAGATCAGGATGCAATGAACATGCTTGTCATATTAGCAGAGAAAAACCAATCAGATACATTCTTTTCCAATAGCTTGATATCATCTAGAAATCATCTCCTAGCCTATTTACAACAACTACTCAAAGAACTCTAACTCAATAAAACAACTTCCAATCAGCTAATTTCCAACAACCAACAACCTTTTACAATTTATTTTTGATGAGTTCTTATAGGTGAATGAGTGATAGTAGTGGTAGATAGAACTTAAATGATTCATTAAGACAGAGGGGAAGAAGTATTCGAATGCCCACTCTGCTTAATGGTTTGACAATAACTGTGTGCACCCTTTAGATGAATTAGGAGTCTTTGTCAGGTTGAGAATAACTCTTAGGGTATGTTCTTTGAAATAATTTTATGGCTGTAGTACTTTGTTTTGTCTCCTGAGACAAGTAAGGTAGATAATCTGGCTTTCATGTCTTCCATGTTGTGTAACCAATGTACTGACATTCTAGGAATTTCTGTCAGAGTAATAATTGTTATGGGACTTGATGAAGAATGAACTAGGATAAGGGATTTTTCCCTGTCTTGGGAAAAGAACGCTCTGCTGATAGGTTTCCTTTGTTACTTTGATCACTGATAATATGCATTTAATCTTCGGATTGAGTGTCAAATATTCAGTATTATGCTTTAAACTTTAGTCCTTGTTGATACTTTTTCTATTTCTTCTGCTCAGGTGTCCGGGATGTTTTGCGGATCTGGAGGGTTTGCTAGGATCGGAGATAATGATCTGTTGAATGACATGAAATTGAACCCTCTTCTAGTTACTCTTTGTGTAATATTTAGCTACAGGATCATCACCCTGCAACATCTATCACCGGACTGTGACTATGGAAATCATATGTATTAACCACCCGTTTAAACCTGCAAAACACAATAAACATATTATAAAATCTTGCGGGAGCTTGGATAGCTGCGACAGAGGCTCAGGGGCATGGTAGAGGAGCAGTGTGAGTGGTGGAATGTGGAGGCAGAGGAGCGAAACCCTGGTAGAGCAGCTAACCAGGTTCAAATATGAAATGGGGTGCAAAAATGAGGAAATATGGTTTTAGAATACCACTGGTGGTTATCGCATAGCAAAAAGGGAGTAAGCGGTTTTTCTCGAAGGTAATGCGATTACATACATCGCTCGCCACATGTCTTTTGGAATGTTAGGGTCCCGTGATTTGGCTAATTGGCAAGCCAAATGACAGTGTAACATCAAACCAATCTTTGGATCCCAAGGACCTAGCATTCCTGGACTCAGAGAGGGCTCTCTCTATATGTGTAAGGGATATCTGTGTGTTCTGCTTATTGTGTTTTGATTTTAGGCTAGCTATGAAGTAGGTATTTTGGCTTTGGTTTTTAGGTTGTGAGGGATGAAACTGATCAAAGATATAAGATAGGTAAAAAGATGTCAGATCAACTGGGCTATGGGGTCGAAAAGGTCTATAAAGCTATCAGACGGTGATACAAGGATGTTGAAGGGCCGATTTGATTCGAGGTAGAAAAGATCTTTGGGCAAAATGGAATAAAATGAACATCAAGTTTGGGAAAAACAAAGGGTTTCAAGCATAAATAGTTTAATAGCTGACACAAACATGGTAGGGAAAACCATTAATCATGAGAAATGTAACTATAAGCTAATCAATACATAGAAATAAACATTCAAGCCATGCATAGAGATATATCACCCTCTAACTTTGGGAAATGGCTATCATACTTTGGGGAAATACACTTAAGAGAGACAAACAACTTAAATCACTATGTCGGAACACATAAACACAGTATTTCAAGTTATTGGGCACTTTTAAAACAAGATTGCATAGTCTTAGGCAAAGGGCAAGATCGAAACGAGACCTCCTTGGTTCAACAAATGACAATCTAATCAGTCAAAGAGAAATTTCATGGATGGAGCTATGGCTAGTCATTGGTAAGCAGGGCGTACCATAAATCATACTTAACATGCATAAAACCATGAATGAACTAAGCAACAATATCCTTAATTTATTAAAGGGAAATCAAGAATTCTTTAATGTGACTAAGGAAGAAGAAAACATGGAAGCTATGAAGAAACAGGAAATTTGAGGTGCCTCCAAGGGCATGTCTCAAATTTGTTCTCTACTAATCTATAGCAAGCAAGAAACATGGATTCATGAATGAAAACTAGAAAACAAAACAAAGAAAGAGACACTATACCATTCTACCAAGTCATGGAATCCAACCACAATCCTCTTTCATCATCCAAGAACATCCAAGAGACTATCCAAGAGCATGAGACAAGTATTTCTTCCAAAGCTTATATGACCATATATTGCTTCTATCATCAAGTTCAGCCTATATATTCCAAAGGCTTTCAATGTAAATAGGGCTGAACTTGATGATTCATTTATAGGAAACTCTTCCAAACCTTAGAAAAATGATGATTCAGTTATAGGAAACTCTTCCAAACCTCACAGGCAAGCAGTCCATAAAACCATTTAGAGTAAACCCTTTTTGTTCTCGCCACCCTAGAAAAGTGATGAAACAAGTTTAGAATACTTTAAATAAATCATAGGCTGCACATAAAAACTTAGAAAAACCCCAAAACATTCCCAGATTGGCTTTTCCCCTAGTTACTGGTGCTGGACCATAGCTACATCTTTTCAAAAAACAACCAAGTTCCACCTGGTGACTCCACTAGCTTCCAGTACGCCTAAAAACTCCATAAAAGACCAAAAATTCATAAACCATACCTTCCTGCTAGCTCATCCTTCCAAAAAAATTAGGGTAGAAGCTCTGTAATTAGTGACAAACTAAGTATAACTTAGCAATTCAGAAAACCTCACCTAAACATAGGAGATAAGCAGAAACCTTCTTGCCAAAAGAATCATTAGCTTGTCCATGCAGCCTAGAAAACTGTTGAAACCAAGTGAATCACTCTTCTTTGCAAGTTTCCATTTCAAAGTTTGCTAATTTTTTTTTTCCCATAAGCATCTTTGATAGTGTTGGTGGTGGACCATAGTTCTCATAAGAAATCCACTTGGCGACTCCACTAGTCCATCCTTCTTGTTTCGACCATCCTTCACATTAGTATAACCTTAGAGAGGCCACCCATCCGAAACTTTCACAAATACTATCCTCTCTAAACTCTAAACCCGAAATCTGGCTGCACGAAGAATCAACACTAGATCTCATCCAGACCCAAATCCCCCTATCATAGTAGATAACCGAGAGAAGATTCTGTGGCAAGCTTCCCAAAATGGAGATTTAGCTACCAATAGGTTCATCCGTAAAGCAAGATCAGTACCCGAACATCTCACTGCCTTGCAGGATTTCCCCTTTGACTTAAAATCAGAAAAAACTCTTTTTAGAAGAAAGTCACAAAGTAAGATAGACATTGACGATCTTGAATACCTTAATCTACCACAGAGTCCTAGTAGAGAAGCCTCACCTACCACACCTCCCGACTTTCAGCTTCTCCATCACTTTGGCTTATACCATCCCAGATCTTCTCAAAACCAGGTCACTAGTCCTAGTGCATCTACCACACCCCTTCAAACCACCTCAGCTCATCCCACAAGCCCTCATCTTGTACATCATCCATTAGCTCCCGTCATGGCAGCTTGCAGGGAAAATTTTAAGAACCCCCCTAAATTTATATATATAAAAAATAGGCGAATCCCCATGATACATAGGAAAAATGGAAGGCGATTTTATTAATAATATAATATGTATATATAATTTTTTGGAGAATCTCTCACGAGATTATATTATCCTGTAAAATCATGGCGAATCACCAGTACAAATGGCGAATCACTACTAAAAAATGGTGAATCGTTGTCTAGTGGAGTTTGGAGTGTTGGTTCCAATGAAGATATGGTAATTGAACCAGGAGTAGAAGGAAGAGAACCACCGAGACCAAGCATGGTACATGGTGACTCGTGAGGGAAGTAGTTCTCGTGTAGTTTGGAAAACGCGTTCTTCTAGTTCTGCTAAGCGTAGTGTTGTTTTTCATGCTACTACTAGCACTAATATTGAGGTTGGAGAGGAGTTTGAGGAATCATGGAAGGTAGCAGTGGTGGAGAATTACAAAGAGTACCCCATGATGGGCTCCATTTTTCCCTTTGGTATTTATGCCTGCAAGACCTTCTGTCCATTGAACTAACAATTAGCCGTTCAACCAACAATCAACTTGACTGAGTTGATTAAGTACGAGTCAACTTAGACTAATCTTCAAAACTATGCTTTGCACTATCCCATATTTATCACACTAATGCTACACAACATTGTGCATTTGCACCTAACTCTCAATAATTCTTTTCCAAGGAAAATCTATAATAAGAAAAATATTTTACTATATTCTAAAAGGTGAAGATGTCGAAATCATGCCACAAAGTGAAAGGAAATAAAATATCTTTCCTCAAACCACAAAATATATAAAGAAAACAATAATGATTATAATAATAGAACTATATCTATCGATCTATCAATATATGCATGATATGAGAACCATAAGCATTCAAGAGACTAATTTCAAACTCAACAAAATCCTCTAAACAAGCAACAAACAAACCACTAAAAGTTTCAAAGATATCAAGGCT